>CM073775.1:19460832-20856922 GCA_037158775.1 Hetaerina titia | reverse complement strand
ATTTCTGAGCATTGCTATTCATTCTATTTTTGCTCTTATTCAAGTTCCCTCCACAGTTACTCATCCATCAATTAAATCCCTTTAGGATTCTTAGTTTTGATCGAGTCTCCTTTATCCAAGCGTTTTAATAGCGTCCAACTTCAACCCTAAATAACGAACCATTAGTTTCCTCATCCCATCCAAAGGTCTCTTAGGCTTACTGAATTGAAAAATAGGAAAAAGTATGAAGCCAGAAAAACTCAACGAACACATAACGTATATCCTTTATTCGAACTCTGATTTTTGCGACGCTTAGCGGTAAGGATTGCCTATTTCTGAAAAGTTACTTCTGTGAGATCGGCATTAATACCAATTCAATTCTTCCTTTTCTTTACTTTACTTTCTTTTTATGGTTAAAAGGGGTTAATTATTCATAGATTTCAAATTTTTGAAAGTGATGCATTCATTAGGACAGCCATATTGTTAGGCAAAAGATGAAAGTTGCTATTTAGAAGTTCGGAGAGTTTAAGGGAGGAATGAAAACGAAATAGGACGTGAACTACGAAAATGTTATTTTTAAGGTATAATTGTTATTTGGGCGATAGAAGGGATAATTTCTCAGGTTTATGCTTCTCCTGTATCTCCGAGAAGAGACATAAACTTGAGTAAATCGGCGAATACAGAGCTGAACAACGAAAGGGAAGTTATTTGAGCAGCGTGGGATTCAAAATTATTATTTCGTGATGCAAATCAGTTTTCTTATAATTTAATTCAGTATGTTGATAATTTTGAGCTTAAAATTATTATAATTTAATTTGGGATAGTAATGCCTTTTAATTATTAGTTTTACTCTCTTTAACTTGCAAATTATTTCCTCATGGATATAGATATAAAGGCGGGTCGCGGTGGTCTAGCGGGTAGAGCGTTGGACTGCTGACCAGAGGGTCCCGGGTTCGATTCCCGGGCAAGGCACTTTGGGCACCTGCATCTCCACCCAAGCTAGTTGATTTTTCGGGTACCAGATCTTCCTGGGGAAACCATAACCGGCACAGGGAAAGAAACTGGCCCCTCTACCCTGATGAATATTCACACGCCGTCGGGCTTGGTACACGGGTGAGCTCTACCATCACCTACTAAACCGACCTTCGGGTTGATTACTGTGTTTATGGTTTTATAGATATAAAGAAAAGGGAAAGGAACACATGTAAATGACGAAAACAGGGGAGGTGGAGAAGGCGGAATCGAGCAGTTCACAAGCGCACAAATATTTCCTTGACCGGGACTTGTATCTCTTTCCATGTTATATATACATCGTGGTCTGCTTGATACTGCCTTCCCCAACCTCTCCTGTGTTCGTCTTTTATGTGTGTTCCTTTCTCCTTTCCTTTTATAATATTAATTCTAATATCTATTTCCATGTGAATGAATATTTGTTCACCGTATGGCGGGATTTCGTTAAATATATATATATATATATATTATATATTTATATATGTATACACATATATATAAAAATATAAATAATACACACACATACATATATATATATATATATATATATATATATATATATATATATGTATATAATGAGTGCAGGTGAAGAGGGGGAAAAGGTGGCTGGATTGGTTGAAGTTGGTGGGGGTAGTGGAGGGGGAATGGGAGATGGGCGACGGCGAGTGAGGGGGTGTTAGGTTTAAGGAGAGTATCAGCTGTGGGGGGGAATAGCGGTGGCCAGGATGGTTCATGGTTGGGGGTCACAATGGTATAATAATGGATTTCCATAAAGTTATGCCTGAAAACATCGAATAGAGTAGATCCATGTTTCGTCTACAGTTATTATACCGTTACCACAAACGCCATTACTTGTAATATCTAAGGAATTGTTGTACTTTTGATCCCCATACTTAACCGGGAAACATGGGAAGGCGCTCATATCTTTTTTGGGACCGTGGATTGGTCGACAGGGAATAACAGTGGGTGAGTAGAGGTGGTTTATTATCTTTTTCTTCGAATGGACGATGATTCAACATTCTGCGAAGAAATTTCACTTTGTCGTATCTATTTTGTTGTCATGGTATCATAGGAGATACCATTGGGTTTACGGCTGGCCGTTTCCTCTCGGCACACGGTCGCTCCTGCGTTACTGCTTTACTGCCAACAGTGTCAAAATCTTCATTTTAATGCAAATGAAGACGGAAAGAAGGGAGGAAGGCGCTAAAATAGAGAGAGAGGGAAAGGGGGAAATGGAAGGATTCTTGACTTACTCAAATTATTTCTGCGCGGTCTTGTGATATAAAATGTGTAACTGCATACGACCGCTCATCTGCTGGTCTTTTCCTTCATCCTGCCGTCAAATCTTAACCAGTGTAAGAAGGCCATCGGGGTTACTGAAAGCATTTCGCGGAAATTACATGGATGAAGAATAATCTAACCACGCCATCTAAAGATTTCCTTCTAGTCACCTGCACATTCTCCCCGATCCTTGTGTGATGTCTATGCGTGACGGCCAAACCAGAAAATTGGATAACTCGTGGGCATTTTCCTTTTCCAAAACTTTTGGTCGGTTGTCGCTGAAAACGTAGTGAGGAGAAAGGCTGTAATGGTTTTTGATTGCACTTCTCGTTTTTAAATAAAACCATTACTAATATTTTCTTCCGCATAGAAGAGTTGAATCTGGAGCCGAAATGATGAACTATAGACGAGAAAAATTTATTTTCTGCAGGGGTAACTCTTTTGAATTGACTCATACTGAACAATACCGATCCATTAGGATTACGGTAAAAACAGTGAGAGTGCTCAAAATGATTTTATTGGCACCTCCAAAATTAATTCAAATGTCTTGACAATGGTTTATGATGTATTTAATTTATTCCAGCCGTAAAATCGTTTTCTGGCTTAGAAAATAAGGAAGAAAATGTAAGAGGGGAGACTGTTTGTATGCAAAAATTAAGTGCATATAGATATTGCGAAGAATCATTCGTTAAAATGTTAGAAAGCAATAGTGGCTAATTCATAATTAAAGAAATTATTTGGTAAATATAGTTCGCTACACACGGAAGATATTATCAGTTGAATTTATAGAAAATATATTTTACTTCTCCGGAAGATAATATAAGTTTCTCTGCCGTTTTCCATCGATTTATTAATTAATTTCCAGGTTACACTCTAATAGTGTTAACCTCACTTCATAAACGACCTCCAATAGTTGTTCATGGTCACCTGATAGGTTTTATGGTCAACAAATTTTAAACGGAAGACATTACACCAAGGGGGAATATGCATCAACAGTGACCTACTCTACAATGCGTGCACTTTACAATTTTAAATTATCTTTAAGCTTTGCTTTATTCGTAACAAATAAATATCTGAACTCCAGTGCAATTTCAACAATATTGCGGTATTAAGTCATGTCTCCAGGAATTCAAGGAACTAAATTTTAGGTCTTACACGCTGCAGCCGATTTCGGTGGCAATACACACTTGATTGATCCGTTTAGAATAGTTTAGATAAAGCTTACACAATCAGGAAAGCATTTCCAGGATTTCGATTACTTAGTGATGAGTTGTATTGACGTGGAGCCAATGGTGAAACCATTTTAAAAACGATTGCTTTGAATGGAACACGTATGTAGAATCACACTGTTGAAAACATGATTACAATTTGCACTAATAATACGTTCATGAGAGGGATTAAAAGCCTAAGAAATGAAGGTAAAAATTCATAATGAATAATATTGGTGGAATGTTGTTTTCTGTCATTCAACCTATTTTTATCGTTATTGTGCTTTCTTCATCATTTAAAGAACAGTTTTATCGCGTCAGACCTGATACCATATCAAACGCTTTCTGAAGTCTTTTGGTTAAATTATTAATGAAAGGGTTGCTTTGTTTCATTCAAATTTTGTAATTTATTTGATAGAAACATGCTATATAAATATTATGTTTCTATCAAATAAATGGAATAGTCGCGATTTAGTTTGTACTTATTTTGATTATTATGAAAATCTCCCGCAAATGT
Organism: Hetaerina titia; assembly: GCA_037158775.1. Classification (NCBI taxonomy): domain Eukaryota; kingdom Metazoa; phylum Arthropoda; class Insecta; order Odonata; family Calopterygidae; genus Hetaerina; species Hetaerina titia. The sequence continues at coordinate 20,852,926 of CM073775.1, read as the reverse complement.
TTGGTAATCCACAGACAGTTTGGGGATGACAGGAAAACTAATTTTTCTGATTTCGGGTGAGAATTTTTGATTGAAGAAGATATTTCCATACTTTTCCAGGAATTTTAATTTATCTCATTTTCGTTATTGATTTTTGGGAAATTGAAATTTCCGGTTTTTCTATTTTCGCAAAAATATTGAAATTTTTTGGTCTGTCGCCCTTAGAGCCGGTGGCATAAAGTTTTGCCCGTCAAAAGTATGGTAATTTCAAATTAATGTCAGCCTATGGCAATGACTGACCTTGAACTTTGCTGATGGACATTTAAGAGACAGATTAGGAACTGCGGGTGCTTTATGCCCAACGACATACGTATCCGTTGGAATCCTCGGAATGTAGAATCACTCCATTTTTTCAGAGTCAATCAAAATATCTGTTCTCATGGTGTTCGTGAACAAAGTTGTGATTTAGAACTCGGTTGCATTGTGAAGTCTTGGTGGATTCTTCGGAGGCATAATCAGCGTCCCATTTTTGAAGATCAACTTACCGTGGGAGCCCTAGTGCGGGGCCTCCTTGATCCCGGGATCCGACATCTTCCAAAAACCATTTAACATCTAATTTAGAGTTTCATGATACAGCATACCGTATTTGGTGATTTTAAAATGAAAATTATAGATTTGCATAACGATCAAACAAACGTTTGGATTTATAAATTAGGTGCATATGAAGATATTTTTAGTGTTTTTTCCTGGAAACTTCCCATATTACAGTGAAGAGTGACTTGTAATTCTCCTCAGCACAGACAAATCCGGCTTAACCATCAAGGCTATTTTCCGTCGATTGAATAATATACCTGCTTTACTCCCTTTTAGATATAAATAATTAGTACGATCAAATGCTGTTATGCGTCATTCAGTTCTTCATTATTTGGATAAATCTTTGGTCCTTAGATCATTAAGGAGTTAGCTGAATTAGCGAGCAAATGACTTAATATACATGGTTTCAACCGCTTCGGCTGACTCACCAATCTCTAGGTGTAAGTTATCTGCAATGGATAGATTTGCGTGAAATTGCTGAGGTTTATTGCTAAAGATATAGTTAGAATGGGAAAGATATTGTTTTATTCTAAATATAGAATTGATCTTTCAGTTAAAAGCTTTGTCTATGAATTCATTTGCAATATGCATGATACAAACTATATTAACGAAACGGCTAGGAAAAGTAGGATAGTACATGTAATGTGCGAACACAAAATATTTTGATTAATGTGTAGCGATCTCTAATTTTGCCGGTCACCTATTGGGTTTCAACCATAGGGGAAAAGCCACTGGGAACCCGGAAAAGCACCTGAGGGAGAAGGAGACAGAGTTGCAGGCCGAAGAGAAAGAAGAATGGAGCGATAACGTACACCCAATGGCTCGAGAGTTAGGCAGCTTTAACAGAGATACGCTATAGCGAAACCTTAATTGACTGCTCTTTTGTGCATAGGGTCTCCAAGGATGAGGACATCATTGGCTCCTCCGGCAAGGCTCCCGGGACCCTAAGGTCTATGCAGAAACAGCCCGACACTCAAGATATGAAGCCACGACAAGGATAGTGTTTGGTCTAGCGAGCAGCCCTATCTCATGAAAATTCCATTGGAGTGGCAGGCACAAATTCGCCCGAGAAATGTGAAATTTTGAAGCTTAATCAGATTGCATGCATCATTACAACCCCAAACTTAGGAAAAATAATACAATAATTGGATTAAAAAAATTTTTTAGAATTTAATAACTGTTTACGTGACCTGTTTTTGAATGCCGACATCTTTCCGACACATTCCCCATTCCTTTCAGCTTTTCTTTCTTCCCAATTGTAGATAAGTTGTTGACCTTAAACGCACAACTTTACACCTTCCCTCAATTTTTTTAAGTTTATGCTCCTTACTCTCATCCTTATTTCTTTTGCAAATCGACCCCCTATATTTCCTTCTCCCGTTCCCCCTCCATTATTGTCATCTCCCCATTTTTTAAAGGGAATGAAACAATATTGGAATAGGAGTGAAAGGCTTCGGTCATTTGTCAAAAGCTTGGTTGGCGTCCAATAAATTATTGTATGGGAAATGACAAAATCTAAGCTCATCGTCATAAGCAAATATGGGAAAATTAAGCAATCCGTATAATTTTGATTCCAGGACTTTTGATGATTTGTCCAGGACATTGGCGCTTATTCTATTCAGGTGCTTTTTCTGAGTGTAAATTAGTAGAAGAAGAAAGAAATTTTTATGACACTATTGGGTCCCACAGATATGAAACACACATTTTAACTTGTGTAGCCAGAAAACTGATATCCTTTCACAACACATTGCAATTTGTAGTGTTTTCTCTTAAAAGTTTTTACTCAAAGTCTCGTTTAATACTTAACAGGCATCGGGGTACTCATACACGGTTGACGGATTCATTATGCATGCAGGTAATAAACACGGAAAATATAAACCAGCAGAAGGCCTTCTTGATTTACGTATAAACGTCATATTATGATGAAAACGTGCTCATATAAGGGAGCATGTTGAGTTAATGGGGGAAGAAAATAGGGTTTAAGGACGGCATAAAGGGTGCTCCCAACTTTTAGAAACCCACGACTACGTTTACTAGTTCTGAGGGACCATCCTTAACCTTTGCGCTAAACGATAAGCTGTCTACGATGTCTGTCTGGCTTCACTTTTGAGGGATAAAAAAATTATCAATTTTGTCCGTAATTATTTTAATAAGTTGTTGCTTTTCGTTAATAATATGTATCGAAGAAAATTTAGTCATCTTATCTTCAACCGACAGCGGTATTACACCGATAACATCATGGGATTTTCATAAATAGCGATCGATGCAAAAATATTCCTTTATATTATTACTTTATCAAATTAAATTTATTTTCCGCACCGTTTCAATAATATTTTTCATAATTATTTAGCAGAAACACCGTTTAAGACACAAGCATTAAAAAAATGGATGAAGCGCTAATACGATTTGCATTCAAATTCATTATTCTTCGAAAACGTTTTTATTTAAACAAACTTGGTCATGTGTTTTGTTTGCATTAAAATGAGAATAACTAACCACATCTCCATTAAAAAAAACCACATCTCCATTACGTAACATAAAATATATATCTAATTTTCGCGTTAGACATATGAAAACTAAGTGATTAAAACCAATCTCTCTAATGTTGCATCGCTGTACCAGTTACATATAACGCAATTTTTTACATTTTTGGGATTAAATGATTTAATGCATGAGGTATTGAAATGCGGTACTTGCTCTCTCACTATATTCGACTTTTAACTCCCCTTTTGACATTTGTATATGCCGTTAATAAAAAACTACTCCTCATAAAGTTTTCATATAATGTAGACACGCAATGTAATATCGCAGATATGAATTTTGGCCAGATGATGTAGATTTTGATCCACTACGCGCTGCATCAGCCATACGTGTACAATACAGCTATGTTCGAATCATTTCAAAATTACATATTAGGCTTTCATACGTATTTTCAAGTTTCAAGTTCTGGGAGACCACCACACTCACAAACGACAATCTCTAAAGGAAACTAACTGAAACGCGATTTGATGCCGCAATTGTAATTTGTGTGAGATGCATTTATTGGACCATCACGACATGAAATTTAGTCGTCGACTTCATGGCTTTCGTACTCCTCCACAAGTTCGTGCTGTCCTCACCTTAACTTACACTCCTTCATTAATCTTCCTCTCCGCACTCCAGGCACTTTGCTCCGACTTCGCATAGGGTCATGCCTCGAAATTGTCCAATCTAATTGCCTACCATCCTAATTCTACACAAACCGAATTTCCTAGTCCACCAGAGCCCACAAACTTTCAAGCCAGTCAGTGTTTTCTTTACAGCTTCCCTTTTCGTATATTTCCTTCAACTCTTCCTGGATGCTCCTTTTTCCATTGGACATATCACTCTCGTACCCTTCTGCACTGCTTTTTTTCAAATTTTGCCAAGGCATCTTATTTTTTTTAGACCAGACTCTTTTCCTCCAAGCTGGAAGTTATTTCAAGTCTGTGAAAATCTGAAATATGTTATAAAATATTTCAATCGCCAAACGCTATCAAATGGAATGAAAATATTGGATTAGAGTAATTAAATCAAAATACTTTCCATAGAATCTACACGAAAAAGGATTGTCTATGGTTATAGCGTAAATAAGTTTGAAATAACGAAATTAATGTTGCATAAGATAAGACGAAAGAGTGGAAGACTCTTATGGGTGTCTCATTAAAAAGTCCTAGCAGTTTTCCCACGCTGTAGAGTAACTTTAAGGATTTTCAATTTGACGTGTAATTGCCGGGCTTCAAACCCACAAAGTAATTTACGACTTTTACTAATAATGCTCAATTCTGAAAACCCTCTTCATACCAGCATATTGACATTTGCATCTGATTTCAAGTAATATTGGGTCCTTGCAAAATTAATTTATTAAGATGTAGTTAAACTGAAAATTAATTTCCTACGACGTAGGTGGAAGGTATTAGGAAAGTCAATTTTAAGTTGGGAAATTTCTAGAAAAAGCAGGATTTGGGGTACACGTGTATGTAATTTTTAACTAGAATTTAATAAAATATTTAGCGTTAAAAGAGCTATTCCAGGAAAAGTTAATTTTAAATGCTTTTGGAAACCTATTAAAACAAAAATGTGAAAAGTACATTATTTTATGATACTTAATAATGAAATCCCGCGCTGCCATATTGATGCGAGAGTAGAATGACATTTCGTGATAAATGGAGGCTATAACTTTCATTCATTCATTCAAAATTCATTCAGGATAGTGTTTTGTTGTGATTTCAGTCAGACTAATAAGCACAGACCATTTCTGCCTGATTTATCATGGGTAAAACATAATGCACACTTTTCGCAATCCAAAAGTGCGAACTGACTTTCAAATGAAGAGCAGTAACTTTGATTTAGAGTTTTGCAAAAAAATGCCGGTAAATGTATACGTCCTCAAATAAGTCTAAAGGATCCTTAATTTTCGCGAAAAATTCTAAAATCGATTTTCGTTATCCCTCAAACACAGATGTGTACAATCGTTTGAGGAAGTCTGTGGACAAACTTGGTCGCGTCAAATATGCTTAACCAATGGAGGTGAAATCTACGAGGGGAAAATGCTTCTGTACCCTCCCACCCAATTTAGATTGTCTTCTAATAGGGTGGGAGGTGATCCCATTTAGGCGATGGTAACATTGGAATTCACAATACAATTTCCTGTATCCCCTCGTTTATCTGCACCCCCCAAAAAATTAATTAAAATCCACCATTTTGCCCTTCACTCCTGCGCATTACGTAGTTCCAACATACGAGGGGTGTTCAAAGAGTATCGTATTTCTGTTAATTACAGATAATTGTTAAGTAAAATTTTCCTTTTTTGTGACATTATGTTGGTACTTATGTCTTTCAATTATGCCGAAAAGTTCGACCATTTTGAATTTTCAGTTAATTGTTGACAGCTGTTTTGCTTGAACGTGTTTTGGTATGTCGTCGATTTTTGCCTGTTCCAAAATATGGATCGAAGAATATGTATAAAATTTTGTGTAAAAAACGAAATTTAGAGCGCGGATGCATTCCGAATGTTGACTGTGGCATAAAGAGAAGCTACTTTGGACCGAAGCAAAGTTTATCGGTGCTACAAAATGTTTTCAGAGGGCCGTGAAGATGTGACCGACGAAGAGCGTACCGGACGCCCGAGCACATCATCAACAGGCGAAAAAATTCATAATTTTCTTCAGAAAATAGTATTGACAAATCGTCGAATCACCATTAGAGAAGTCTGAGGACCTAAACATATCGATTGGCTGGTGCCATTCGATTTTTACCAATGATTTGGGTATGACACGGGTCGCCGCGAAATTCGTAACAAAATTGCTCAATTTTGACTAAAAACAACAACGCATTAACATTGCTAATGGGGTGTTGGACTCTGTCCGCGACGACCCAAATTTGATCCAGAGGGTCATAACTGGTGAAAACTCATTGGTTTATGGTAATGACGTGGAAACTTAAGCACAATCATCCCAATGGAAGCTACAGTGTGAGCCAATACCGAAAAAATGCGAATGTGAGAGTTTTGCCTACAGTTTTCTTCGATTGCAGGGGCGTGGTACATCATAAGTTCTTGCCATAGGATAGAACGTTAAATAAGGAATATTACCTGCAAGTGATGCGCAATTTGCGCGAAACATTCCGCCACAAACGCCCGGATTTTTTGAAGAACAAAAATAGGCTTTTGCACCATGACAACGACGCTGCTCACACATCGTTACTTGTGCGCAAATTTTTGGCCAAAAACAACACTCTAATAATGCCGCAGTCATTGTATTCCCCAGATCTGACCCCCAGTGACTTTTTCTTGTTCCCGAAACTGAAGAGGCCCATGAAATACAGATTCTTCGATCCATTTTTCGGACCAGCAAAAATCGACGACAAGCCAAAACATGTCCAACCAAAACAGCTGCCAACAGTTAACGGAGCATTCAAAGGGATCGAACTTTTCGGCATAAGTGAGAGACATGTGTACCAACATAAAGCCACAAAAAATGGAACATTTTAATTAACAATTATCCGTACTTAACAAAAGTCCGATACTCTTTGAATAGCCCTCGTATATTGGAACTACGTAATGCGCAGGAGTGAAGGGCAAAATGGTGGATTTAAATTAATTTTTTTGGGGGTGCAGGTAAAAGAGGGGATACAACATATTGTTTTGTGAAGTCCAATGTTACCATGGTCTAATTGGGACCACCTCTCACCCCATTAGAAGACCATCTAAATTGGGAAACGGGTAGAGAGGCATTTTCCTTGCTCGTGCACAGACATAATTTCGCTATATAGTACATTCGAGAATAATCACTCTGGTTATGAATATTACTCTCCAAGGATGGATATCCCCCTTCATCAATATGCCCAGTGAATGTATAATGAATTTCGTGGTGAAAAAAGAGATTCTCGAGCATCGAGACTAATGGCTTCATGGTAAATGCGTTGACGAACTGAAAACTTTCCGACTTCAACATGAAGATGGCAGCACTCTTAAAAATTTGGGAATCTCTTTGCAGATGCATTGAAGGTGCTCGCCAAAATTTCAGCCACATTTGACACTCATTGATTGTTTGGAAATTGCTAGAGCGAGTTGTAAGGATTTTTGTGAAAATGGAAAAAATTAACCATCAAGCTGTCATAAATATTTGTTTTTGAAAAGCAATTCGCCATAGCCAATCAAAGACCAGTTGGACGCTGTGAGCGAGGAGTCTACATTGTCATTAACGATGTTGGGCAGCTGAATTTAAACGTAGCCGAACCAGCTTGGCAGATGATGAGGGTTCGGGACGGCCAAAAACTGCGACAGCCACCGTTAAAATTAAAAATGTTCACCAAATGGTTCGTGCTGGCTGTTGTAAGGCTAGAAAAGTGGCAGAGGCTATTATCACGTCGAAAGAATGCGTTGTTATATGTTGACTGATGAATTTGACATGCTTAAGTCAACCTCGCGATGGGCGTTTGCCCACTTTGGATAAAAACATTTGCATTAGAGTGAACAATAACGAGGCAAACTTGGAGAACTTCAAAGGAAGAGAATAAGATTTTTTTACTGCAGTGAAATTTGAATCCATCGCTACATTCCTGAGGTCAAAGAACAATCAAAGTAGTGGACTATAAAGGTTGAACTATCTAAGAAAAATGTGAAGATGGCGCTTTTCGCGGATTACGAGAACAGTATTGTATCTTAAGAAAAAAATATCAGAGGAATGTGGACCTCTCTTCGCAAGTGAACTAAGATAATGAGGAAACTCTGGAATCCTCTGAGCTCTAAAGTGTAGCATAAGCTCACGTAGGTTTGAAAAATATTATATTAAATAATATTACGATGTATTGAATTTGCCTATGTACCCGAAAAAGGCTATCTTACTCTCAGGAGTCTCGAAATAATTAAGTGAGAAGCGCTTTGCGCTGATTTTGATTTCGGATTCAAAAGTAAGGGAAAAATAAGAAAAAATGGCTATAGTGTTTTCATGAACGATCAATGAAGTGGACTTCTCTTATTAGTCAAACCATGACAACCTATGTAATATAACATTTATTTTTCATACTTTCTATGATTCGCATTGCCTTTAGATATCAATGATTAACAATTCTATGAAAAAGATTTTTAACTATGTAATTGAAATTAACCGATTCTTAGTCGAACAGAGTGGACTTATTGATACAACTCAGATTACTTGGAAGTCAACTAATAACCGTCAAATTGTAAGAATAAAAAAAACTGCACGGTTTTGATTTGGGAAGATATAGATTTGTAATATATTAACATGGCATCATGATTAAAAGGACCGTAATTTCTTCGATTTCTATTTTTGTGATGGATGTCATAAATTTAAGAGCAATTTTAATTTAAAATATCAATTGACTATGAAATTGAGGTTTTATTGATTGAGTGAATAAAATAAATATGTTTTCGGATAGCAGTTTCCTTTCCATCATTTTTTGTTCAAATTTAAATTTTAAGTCATGAGATATCAACCACAATTCTATGGGATGGTCATACATTTCAATCGCAATTTAATTTAACCGAATTCACAGTCATTTATTAAATAACTGTTAACTCGTATTTATATTTTAAATCCCAAAACGATCAAGAAATCGAAAATGGAGTATTATTCCATCGGAAATTGAAAGCCGTATCCCCTGATCCGTCGAATTTAGGATTGTAACGATATGGGAAAACAGTTTCCGTCTGTGGAGTTTGGATCCCTCATTCGAGGCCCTCCTTCCGGAGCGAGGAGCTGCCGTGATGCTGCAACTCAGCATCTCTTGAATCCCATCGTTTGCTCGCAGCTCTTCGTGAATAATCAAGCAATGCCTAATATTTTTTAATTAAACGTAGTGGTAGACGAAGGCAAGATAGAGCATTCACACATATACTTTTGCCAATTAACGTACTTACTATTTTGCATGTTTTTCGTGTCCCATCCTCTTTCCTAGCATTTAAATTTGTCGTTCTGAAATGGAGATTATAAAGAAAATTCGTTGCACGAGAGTGATGAGCTGAGCAATTGACAAGTTTTTATCGACCGAAGGCATTGAATGCTCCTCGCTTCGAGGAGTTCACATTTCCTACTTGGTTACCCAATCAATGTAGTTGATACTTGTCAATTGCCGCAATTTAGAGAATATACTCGTAACGGATTAATCACCTAAATTCATTTGATCTTGAGGAGTTTTGAAAAGCTATTTTTTGGGCTCAGAATTAAAATTTTTAACATTTTAACGTTTGCATTGGGCTGATTTTATTATAAAGAAAAAGGATTACATTATCAGCCCAAAATACCACACCATCATCGTGTAACTTGGGATTTATTTTTTTGGCAGTGATACCAATTTTTTAAATGTATATGATGACCAGAGATATGGTAGTCAAGCATGAAAAGCATTCGACTGGCAAGCGAGGTGCTACCAAGATCTTGTAGATTATCGTGGATGTGATTTATGGTTTTGCCAAGCATTTTTGAATGGTTTAGATACCTTTAAAATAATTAGAAAACCTTAAAATGATGAGAAAAACTTCCAAGGCTAATTTTCATTTTGGAGGGCTGTAGTAGGCCAGTAGGTTGAGCCTTCGGACCGAAGGGGCCGCGTACAAGAACTGGTGCAATATCTGATTATCTTCATCCATGCTCCGAGGCTCCCTCGAGGTGTTAGATATTACTTGAAAACCGCAGATGGTAGGGAAAAGGGAGTTCCCATGCACCGCTTGATGTTTGGATTTCGTACTCCACACGGCTCAATACGAGATGAATGGTAACATTTCGACCAAAATTGTTGAAGTTTTGGAGACCTCAGCGTTGAGGACGAGGAAGTTATCGATCGGACATATCGTCAGAAATGATGCCAAATCATTTCTAACCTTCAGAGGAATAAAATCGCTAAATTTTGTACGGTCTTTTCTGAAGTTACATTATTTCAAAGCCGATGATATTATTAATTGGAATTATTTAAAACTATTATTGCCACTGACTTTATTGGGATCGCTAAGTATGAATATTGATTTCATGTCTAAAGCTCAAATTTAATGGTGTGCATACCAATGATATTAGAATTCTGTATTTAGTCTCCCGAAAAGTTATGATGAGAAAAAATACGATACTTACCGTAGGAAAATGCCATCATTTTTAATATTTACGTGTGTACCATGTTTAAATTTTTACGTGTTATCTCTTTTGAAAAAATTTCCCCGACTCCTGGACGTAACCTGAACCCTCAACTTCACCTTTTCCCTCAACAATATTCCATGCTCTCATTATCCATCGTGCTGTAAAATAATTTCTCATTACTAAGGAGGCTGTCTGTTTTTCACTTTTTCCAGGTTAGTTTGACTGATAAACTTTCAGTAAGGTTGTATGGCACTAAAAATGTTTTTCATGATACCGTAGGGGGGTTAGATTTATAAAACGTTGTTATGACAAACCGATTGGCGTGTCAAAGTTGTTGGTGGATCTAGATTGGGAATAGCTCACGGGACGAAAGCTAAATTACAGATTAAATATCTTGCATAAATTGGAAGAATGTCTCTTTAGTAGTGATATTGAAAATGTATCATGAATAGTAATAAGGTAGGAAAGATCTAATAAATAAATTTCTAGAGATTAGGTGCAGAAAAGATAGAAATGAGATGTCATTTTTCCCCCGAACAAAAAGGGGTTATAATAAATTTGTCTGAGCGCGCTAAGAGGGAAAAGTACATGCCTTTTGGGTCAAAATTAGGTTGGTGGGTAATGACCCACGCCAAATACCCTAGCGTTAGCTTGCAGGGTATTTTGTAAATAAAAAGATGATCTACTATGCGTGTATATCTGTGCCACCTTGCTGATTAGGGAGAAACTAGAGCAGACGCGATGCATATGAATGATGATGCTTTTCGTAATATCTCGTTCAGGGACGTTGAGTAAGGATGTTTGGGTAAGGAGAAATGCTTGTTAGGAGAAATTCTAAAGAGACAGGAAAAAATGGATGAAGGGCATGTTGATCGGCGGTAGGATGTTGAAGACTGTAATAGAGGGAAGAATGTTAAGCATACGAGGAAAGGATAGCGATGTTGGACGGGATGAAGGGAGGAAGGAAGTACACAGAGATGAAGGACTTGATGTAGAGTAGGTTGCTGGATTTTGTTTTTTTTTACAGAATATTTATTTGGTCATTGTGTCCATGAAAAACCTTCCTTCACAGGTAGATTACCTTATAACAATAATTATATACATTTTCCGAAATTCTCTTTGGAAAGATAACCTTCCTCTGCGGAAAGGGACTGAGGAGAATGTGTCAATTGAAGAGGGCTGTCAGGCGAGGACGCTTGCTGGAAGTAGAGATGGGGAAAGGCTTGGCCGGGGAAGCTTTTGAAATGTGAAATTGATATAGAAAGTTCTGAGAGCGGAGGGAAAATGAAAATAAATGGTGTTGGGGTAATCAATGTATGATATTAATCCATGGCTCATTCCAGGAGAAATCTCCCTCATTCCAGGAATTGAGGAGGCAGATGTACAGGTATGCCTGTTGCCTGTTATATTGTCCTAAGTTTAGGTGAAGGTTTGGAGGGTAGAAGAGATGCTAAATTAGAGACGCTATAGCATTTATCCAAGAGAGTGTAATGTTGGGAGACGTGCTTTGGGGTTAGGAGCAATTTTAACTGGAAAGATTCCTCTTGATATTGCTACTCCTTCCATCTAAGGAAGCACAGTCAAATGACTCACCCCTCCTTTCCAAAAGCCTTACGTAGCTAAGAATAGCTCCGAATAAAAAACTACTAAACGTCCCTATTCCGGCTTTCAAGGTAATACTTAGCGTAACCACGAGTAATGAGTAGAAGATTTTATAAATATCCCATAAAAAAAACAAATATTAAGCTACGTACATTCCCCAGGCGTGGTTCAATATCTATTCATCATTCTCCCTTCGAAGTTTTTCCATCATCCTGGAATTCTTCATATCCAAGATCTAGGATTTTAAAATTGTTACTTATTTTCCCGGTAATATTATTAAAAATTCTCTTCTTACTGTAGACCAAACAATTGATGAAAATATTAGTCATCCAATTGCACGTGTTGTAACATTTATTATGGCTAACAGTGCCCCTATCTTGTGCATTTGTTTGTTTATTAATGATGTGAAAATAATTTACGTCTTATTTTTCATTAAAATAAGTTTTATTTTACAATATTTTAATTAAGCTATAGTTAAATGGTGTGTCACAATAAAGAAATGAAAAAAATCAGTCGGGCTTAGATCATACTAGCTTGTAAAAATATTAGATGGCAATTTTTTTAGGCGGAAGAATTTTCACTTTCGTTCTCTATAGGCATAGGAAAGTGATAGAGTACCAAGCTAATAGTACAACTATTAAAGGCTTTTCCGAGCATCCGCTGACACGTAGTAATTAGGAGAATATTAATGGCATTACACTCGTTTAATAAATTGCATACATTTAAGTATATATAAATCAATTTTTCATCCCGTGTTTTATCTTATATTTTTCCCGAGATATTTATAACTGAATTTTAAGGAGGATTCAATATCGAATACGACCTTAAGTAGGAAGTGAAAACATCAAATATTTATGCGGACAAAAAGTCCAAGCACACTAAAAAAATGGAAGATATATTTGATTTGGAATCTATAGACCTATTTGATACGTTTTATTTTCATTTCAGCAAAAACTACGGTATTTCTAGTTTTCCAATCAGGGTACTTTTTTCCGCCTCCAGGGAGTTCTTGCCTCAGCGAAGATATATTTTTCATAGAAATGTTTCCTTAGGTATATACTTATAAAGGAAGCTATGGATGTTGGTTTTTCTAAGGAAAACCCGGAGTTTTCGAGGAAAATCTTATGAGCATTTCTTTGGTATTTTTTCTTGGATACTGTTCCCTCATCGTTCCTCACAAAGAGTAAATACCAGCAGGAATCATCATTAAGTCAATAGTATAATGCCGAAAGAAACTACATATGTCACTCTTTGAATTTATCCCTACACATGCATTATGGTGGAATACGGCGATTTTATTCTTACCTCTTCATAGAAAAAAATGCTCAAATTTATAAATCGAGCATTAAATCCCAAACGTACAAGTACATAGAAAATATACCTACCGTTAAGTTTCAGAATTAGTCCATATTAAATATTTTTGCCACGGACAAAAGTACGAAATATTTAAAAATGGATACGGATACTTCCACGAAGTGAAACCTGAAACCATAGAGTATATTTCAGATTGGAATTTATACAATTAAATATTATGACCAAAATTTGCCCAGAAGGCTTAGTTGCACTTAGAGCATAATTAACATGGGCTCATTTTTGTGATTAATTTACCTACAGAATGAAACGGTCAATATTTTAGGAGGTAGAAAGAATAGTTATTGTAAGGAAAAGTACCCTATAATTGCGCGACCGCCTCAGAATGTTTACTATGAAAGGGTTACTGAGTATTAGAATGAGATTTATTATTTAGAAAACTGAAATAACAAAGCTATAACTACCTCCAGACGACTATGTACTACAAAGTGTCAATTGATTTTCATGGCGGTAGTATTGAAGTTTTTATACTGAAAAATATATATCAAAAGGCATCTATTTTGGTAGACGTTCGGAATAGAACTCTGGCTTATATAAAATTAATTTATTTTAAATGCTAAATCTTTTTACCTCCCGAAATATTGACTTTTCTTCCTGGGGTACACTGTATATGCGGAACTCTTGAACAGACAAATGTGTCCTGAGCACTTCGGGTGTTGTCATTTCGAAAAAGTATCATCCCTTGAAATAGACGTCTGGTTTTAACATTTTTTTCAGTCGCTCGTTTTCGAAATGTGAATATTTCATTCAACAGCGTGCGCTGCCACCCATTTCATAAGACCACGTGTTGCTTCTATTGACAAGTATACCAAAAAAAGGCACTCACCATAAGGCTGTGGTGTTAGCCCTTAAATATTTTATTGCAAAGAAATTAATAAGGTATGAATTTTAATAGCTAGGCCTGAGCTGTAACAATATTTAATGGCTTTGGGTCGACTCCATATGAAGGTTACAAAGTCTGAATGTGGAAGGGTCGAGGCCAGAGAAGGGGTCACCCTAGGGAGATGGAATAGGTGCCAAGCTCGTTGAGGTATATTTGAATTGGCAATAAAAATCCAAAAATAGTATTATTTATATACCCGGCACTACGTTGGAACACATTTTGTCCGCCAGGAATGAAGTTATTTAACGCAGAGTCTGTTGGAGTCGTTGATTTAGTGGAGTTAGTTTTCTATTAAAAAGAATATCAACTTTCTCTTAGGGGAAAACTTATAAAGTTATATTTATTCATAAAATTTTACGGTATTAAAGGGAACAGAGGTAAAAGGTGGTAGATAAATGCACGATATATTAAAAACATTTTAGAGTTCTGCCAACCACCACTAGGGTGTGTGGCAGGGCAGATAAATCAGGTAGGATCCAGACGAAAGGTTGTCCACACCGCGTTTGTTCCTCAGTGAGGCGGCTGCAAAGGCCTCTGACCCCATGGCCATCGAGTGATGGTGTCATTTCAAAAACACTATTGAGGTAGGTAACGGGAAATTATTATCCCCAAGATTTATATGATGGACAGCATAGAGAAATTGAATCCTGGCAGCTACGGGACTCGGCCCAATCAGCCGTGTGTCGTGCTCGGCAGCGAGAGAGGCAAGGCTTCCGCGGCTGTTATATCACGAAAACATCGCAAAAGAAAATGGACACCAGCAGGACAGAAGACGCAGAAGATAGAGACCAAATGAGTTAAAATAGGAACTTGAAATGTTAGGAAAATGTTGAAGACAGGAAAAGTAGAGAACATTAAGCGAGAGATGGAAAGAGGAAATATAGATATTTCAGGTTTATGTCAGGTGAGATGAAAGGATAGCGGGGATTACTGGAGGGATAGAATAATATACAGCGGTTGGGACGAGAGCCAACAAGAGGTTGTCACAATATTAAATAAAGATGCAAGAATAAGCGTGGTAAACATAGAACAAGTAACGGATAGAATATTAATAGTAGAGATAAAAGCAAAACCGACGAACTTGGTCATTGTTCATGTATACATGCCACCGAGGAATCATAAGGAGGAAGAAGTCGATAGAATAAACAATCAGTTAGAGAAATTTCAAAGAAACTGCGGGAGATGCCGCAACAGTAACTTTTAACGGAGTCATCCGCTACGTGTGCATTATAATGCAACAATTTCAGAGAGTATAAATCATTCGCCTTGACCGGGATTCGAACCCGGATCCCTCGATATCCGGCCGAGTGCTTTAGCCAGTTAAGCAAAATTTCAGAGTGTAAGAGGACGTCTCGGTAGGTTAACTGGCTAAAGCACTCGGCCGGATATCGAGGGATCCGGGTTCGAATCCCGGCCAAGGCGAATGATTTTTACTCTCTGAAATTGTTGCATTGTAATCAGTTAGAGGTCGCATGAGTCCTGCAGGGAAACATTTAATAGTGCTGGGAGATAATGCGACGATAGGCGAAGGAAGAGATGGTGGTGAGGTGGGGGACTATGGGTTAGGCACGAGGAATGACAGCGGGGATTAAGCAGTTGAGTTCTGCAAGAGGCAGGGGTTAGTCATCATCAACACATGATTTAAACACCACAAAAGGTGTAGGTATACATGAAAAATGCTAGATTACTCAGAAATGTATCAGCTAGGTTATATTCCGGTTAGGTACATGTTTAAGAACAGTATGATTGTATAGCTTCCCGGGGGTGGATGCAGACTCTGACCACTATTTGGTTGTAATGAAGTGTAGCACCCGTTTGAAAAAGATAAGGCAGGAGCGACGGGTTAGGAAATGGAATGTTAACCGATTAACTTGAATGACAAGGAAGGAGTATCGGAAAGGTGTAGAGAAAATTATGAGTGATGTCACCCGCAATGTGTTCAGATGTGTTCATTCTTTGGCAGATGTATCAACATGCGGACAATAGAGATTAATTATTATTTTCAACGCTTTAAAAAATCGCACTTCCAAAGATTAGTTTGTGAACGTATAAGGGTAAACGTTTTAAATTAAAATACTAACGTTGATGTTTTAAGCGATTCATTTAAATAAATGTTTTGAGGAAAATGTATTTCATTTTTTAGTAGTAAGTAATTGTTGCGGTATTTATATTGCATTAACTTTATTACTGTATTTTTTATTTTATTTTTACTGTAAAACATATAGTTGGGGTTTCCTGAATGTGTTAAATAAGTCATAACTATTATTCGATGCCACTTTGGCGTAAAACGGGGAAAATATACTCAATTTTAGAAGGAAATGTGGCCGATGAAGTAGCGGAAGAGCACGGTGAAGTAAGAGGGAATTGTTTTAAATAATGGTATAATTATGATTTCCGTTAAATATGCATGTGTTGCAATTTTCACCTGTCCTGCTGATACCAATTATGGTTATTAATCTGTCAGTTTATCAGTCCATTATTATATTTTATTGAAATGTTCGTGTTTGAATTGTTAGAGAAAGCTTCAGTTCATGCATGACAAAATGATCCATCGAATTCAATAAGTTCATAAAAGGTTGGATCGTGACTGCAAGAATCGATAAGTCGCTTTAGTTCATGTATTAATGAAGAGTGATGCAATATTTAAGAGTCATGCATATTTCGTAAACAGATACAACGTGGATACAGTTTTAAATACTCTGAGGTTAACATTTATTTTTAAACGTGTTCAGAAACTTATTTTGTGCTAGTCATGCGGCGTCTGTGTTTAAAATTGTGCATTTTTGGTTGTTTTTTCCCACAGGTTATATAATATTATTCGAGCAAAGGTGGATAGGTGCCATTTGCTCTATTAGAACTCTTATAAAATGTTATACTTAACATATATTATGCGTGATATCGATATGAATTTCTGAACTATTAAGCCATAATCCTTTCGATGCTAGTCATCCACTATTGTAGGGGCATTTATAAAATCTTGGATTATTGGTTTCAATTTCTATGTAAACTAATTTGGAAAGACCCTATTTTAGAATTTAATAGCGTTTAGTAGTACAAATAGATTAATTAAATGAATTCATGAACATTTACGGTTGTTATACATTAATCGTCATTAATGATTAGTGTTTTTATTTTAATCCTTCACGCCATTTGACTAACTTTCTTTTCAATTTCGAGGGATTTAGGGGTAAATTTTCGTCATAAATCGATAATTCAGCTAATGGAGCCTATTGACGAGTTCCCCGCGGCACACTTGTCAAAAAACGCGAAAGTCATAGACTAATTGTAATTCTTTGAAGTCGGTATTCGTAGACGAATTTAAATTGTTCGAATTGAATGGAATAATAAATTCATAAAAATCAATCTAATTCGAAACTCGGCGCATTGGATATTCATGGGAGCAGAATGTTGGAATCGAGGCGAGAGTTCATTTTTGCTATCGGTCGTAGGATCTTTTGTTTTCGAGACCTTTTGGTTTCGGGATATTTTATTCTCAAGATCTTTTGTATGACTAGCCAGGGAAGTCGACATTGCACTAATTTGCTTCATATCTATTGACTTCGATAGAGAAGAATATTAAAAAGGGCACTCAATTTCACGGTACTTCCAGCACGTTGATTATTTTCTTGAAGTGAATTTCGTGAAGTGAAGGTTATTTTAAGGAAGATTATCGTAAGGGCACTCATAAATAGTGATCTAAATTATTACTTAGTAGTCTACCGCTTAGGATATTTTTTGGATGGACACATACTTAATATCGCTACATTTTATGGCTTCGTGTAGCGAGATAATATGACGATAAACATCTGTAATCAACTGTTCTTCAGTTCCGCACATATTCTACCACCATTTATTCAGTCCATCTTTCCTATAATTTTATTCCCCCTTCCTTGTTTACGTGCTCCCCTCTATCACATCCTTCAACATTCAATCGCCTATCAAAATATTCTAAAATTTATCCAATTCAATGTATTTTTATGCTAATTGAAACTTATCATTAGAATCATATATAGCCTATAAGGCTGGGAGAGGGGCGGAGTAATCCTTATTCAATCACTGACGGGTCTGTAAACCGTTAAATCTATTTAAACCTATTCAACTAATAGCGCATACATTCAGCACATTAAAGCCGACGATAAACAATTTATAGGAGGAATTAATTTCATCAGAGGGGAACCCTTCTCCTCGGTGACCTACTTGGACACCTGCGCACAATGAAACGCACCCAAGTATCCGTAAAAACAAATCGAATATATGCTCTATATAGCAACGCTCATTTTGACTTAGCCTTTAATATCACAAAATATGGCACGTTGGCAGTTCTGTTTAGACAAATCATATTTGTCACGAAGCCAAGAGAAATTGTTACGGACGCATCTATAGTAATGCTACACTACTCGATTTCTCTTCTACCCGTTAGTCTGGTAAATGACATTTCTAGCCGGGGCGAAAACTGTTGGCATGCACACATTTTTTATTTCTCAAAGCTAGCTCTTCTTATGAATTGCACTCCACCACGAAGATGACGAATGCCATTATGGAATGCCATATGCCGTGTTCCGCATGCCATTTACTGAAAATCGCTTCATACATTCTTTCAGATACTAGTAGAGCTCTGTTTTAGAGTTATTGTACGGATTCATGTTTTTGGTGAGTTGAAAATTGATTCTGTATTTTATTTATTTATATTTTCACCATGCGAGGTATGTTATTCCATAAGTACTGGACGAGGAATATCGAGGAATATTGCAGAATAACTACCATATACCCTTAATCAAACTCCCAAAATGTTTCATTGACCGGCCACTATATTATTATCACAGATGTCACAGTAATAATAACTGTGAGTGCCACCGAAAAAGAAACTTATGAGGTGTTTGCTATAATCTTTGGGCGTCCAATTTTTTCAAACGTTGAAAATTAATAATTAATCTCCACATGCTGAGATGCCTACTAAAGAATGAACACATTGTATGCGACACCATTTCACATTTCATCTGAAAGTTAATATTATCAATGACCAATTCCTAATTTTAAAGTGTTTTATGAGTTTGTCGAAAGTTGTAATCTTTCAGATTAACTTGTAAAAAACGCCATGAAATATTAGGTCTAAAAAGTGAGGTAATACCCGTTCCAACTTAGTGTTTTAATTGTTAGAAATCGCCCTTTTGCTACAAAGTAAGCTAATCTTGATTAAAAATGAGCCGCAGAAAGTCTCAGATGTGAAAATACATATGCACGCAAAGGGTTTTGCCACGATAAAGACCATCTTATGTCCATCTAAACTTTTAAGGTATGAGTCCATTATAGCAGATAAATCTCTTCAGTACATAGGTATCCAATTATTGGTAAAAGAGGACCTTTAGAAATAATATAGTAGATGGTTTTGTTTTCAGTATCGGTGTTTAGGAAAAAAGTTTTTTGATGATCCTTCTTCGGAGGCCCTATTGCCCTACTTTGACCTTTAACCGCCTGCAATATTTGCTTCCTGTCTTTCCTATTCATCACATTTTCCTCCCAATTCTCTATGCCAGAATTTCCTTTGCCATACATCTTTTCTGATTTTAGTATCTACGCCTAGAGTGGCTATCAACTGAAACTATAGTTGCTCATTTTGAGCGGGAATGGCAAGTTTTGGCTTCTTTTCGGAAGGTTTATGAGTTTCATGGTATTAATCTGCGAATTAGAGCTTTTATCAATTCCTTTTCTTTGCCTATGAACGTTTCTGAGATCAATATGTAAAAGAATTGTACACCCTTTTATCTAAAACGATTTTTTTATCCCCCTAAATAATAATTTAAAATGCTGTAATTATTCATTGTCAACGATTAAGTTCGTCGTATATGATACCCTTTCTTACCCAGAAAATAACCTGGAATCAAAGTTCAGAAAAAAATATTTGGAAGGAGCAAACAGGCACTGGGGAAATTTCAAGAAACTGCAACAGTAACTTTAACGGAGTCACCCGCTATGTGTGCATTATAATGCAACCATTTCAGAGAGTAAAAATCATTCGCCTTTCAGAGTGTAAGAGGACGTCTCGGTAGCTTAAATGGTTAAAGGGTTCGAATCCCGGTCAAGGCGAATGATTTTTACTCTCTGAAATGGTTGCATTATAAGGCACTGGGGAACTCCAAAGCGTGCGCTAATTATGGAGACCCTAATTTCATTTTCGAAAATGACTTTCAACTGAAGTTTCTCAAAGTACTCCCCAGTCCTTGGAAATAATGAAAAGAACAGCTGACACAAGTAATGAAAGGGGCAAGGTTGTAGCTTGTAGCGCGTAGCAGTAAATATTAATATTGTTGAATCCGTAGGATATTTGTATTAAGCACTCAAATACAGATGTTTTATTAACATCTTAAATCATTAATATTGGGTTGATTTTGATAGCTGAAGGTAAAGCTAACACCAAATACCTACATACGCCCTATCAGTAATATGTGCTTACTCTTAATTTATTTTCCTTCCGATGGTTGATTACATTTTCAAGAATCTCAAATGAAAGTAAACATTAACATTGTTGAACTAATTCTTTGAAATTCATCGTTATATGATATTAGGTGTAAGTCTCTTGCATAAAGTGGGAGTATAACCGTCGTACTACAGAAGTAGATGTTATTAAAATAAAATAAAAGAGAAAACAAGAGTAAAAATAATAAATTTAAATATTTCAATTTTCCGCGGGAGATAAATAGATCAGATTGACTGTGAAGGATAAGGATAATGTAAGTAAAATTAATTTTAACCATGAATTATTGTGCGCTGTGCTCTTCATATTCATAGGTTATAACCATTTACTGACATTTGTGTCTTTTCCACTCGGAAAAATATGATAAATCACAAAATACCGTGTAATCTTATGAATGTGTCAGTAATTAATAAAATGTCTGCATTTTTTTGAGAGTTTTTGTTACGAATTGGAATTGGTTTTTACGTCAGCATCCATATATCGTAACTATACTGGTAATATTTTCAAATGTGTAGAAAAAAGCGTGATATGACTCTAAATTTGGATTTGGAATTTTGGATAGGTATTCGAATAAAACGATCTGCTTTGATTAAGCTCCAATGTTTATGCCTGCAGTTTTATGGACTTATACACGTACACCTCTTGAAATAATTACAGAAGTCAGTTATTGGATTCGTCGTACGTTTTGGACGAGTCTTAAAAATCATCACAAATCGCCGTGTACATAATCCGAAAATCCTACATTTTAAATTATTTTATTCATAACCTTTAAATTATTTCTGACCTGATACAGCTACCCAAGATAACTATCTGCTCATTTTCTTTCTTTCACTAATTTCAATTTCAAATTTCATCATCTCCTCCCCATCTCTCAATATTTACTCCATTCAGCCTTCTTCGAATATCTCCAGACAACTTGCTCCCAGCCATATCCAGCACTGCTTCTATTGTCTTAATCTCTGCTCTCAAATTCCCATCTTTATCCTTCACAGACGCAAAATTTGATGGCTTCGGAGAAAATCTCAACCTCTTTCCTCAAAGACGGAACGCCAGGCGTTCTAGGTATTCACACTTATCTGATAGCCCGGCTCAGATACGCGAAATTTACCACCCGTTCTAATTTATGCCGTCTCATTAAATTATTATCTCCGAATAAATTAGCTTTCATACCTCTAGGAAAACTAATTAATTTCGATTTCTTAAGATTTATCTTCACCCCATGCCTTTCACACAGATTCTTTCATGCGCTTATCAACTATTGTGAAACCTTAGTTTTACTGGCTAATTAAGTCTCAGTCAACCGCGAATATTATGTATTCAATCATTTCCCTGGTAACAATATAGTTTACCGAAACCTAACATATACTTCTTGGAATAAGATATGAACTGGCAATTTAGTTTAATATATTTGAAAAATTGATAACCGAATGCGAATTTTTAAAAATGATTATGAATTATCCTTTAATCGACACCTCTTTTATTGTAACTATACTCAGCGAAAAAGATGTATTTTCCTAAATTTTACGAAATTAATAATATATTATTTCCTTTTCAAACTATTTTAGAGAAAACGGAATATGTCAAACATATTTTCCTATATGACACTAAATTGTTGTACCGAAAAACTACCTAACTTTAAACGTTAATTTAACAAACCTTTTTAAAATAGCATAACAATCTCTCTCCAATACAATTTTCTTATAACATTTTCAATTAACTGCAAAGTGGACCTAGATTTTGTGTGTTTTCCCCTTTAATCAATCGTTTTTAGGGTTTTCCAAGCGCAACTGATACATTTGCCGAAACATGAACGAACTGTGATGAAAAGTACATTTCGAAAGATAGTATTTATCGAAACTTGCAAAGTAAACGCTTTGCGTGATGCCATGCAAAACCATATAAATTAAGTTAACATAGTAAATGTAGGTGGGTCGCGGTTGTCCATAGGGTAGAGAATTGCACTGCTGACCGGAGGGTCCCGGGTTCGATTTCCGGGCGAGACACTCTGGGCACCTTCAGCTCCACCTAAGCACTCGTATGTAATTTTTCGGGTACCAGATCTTCCCGGGAAACCATAAACGGCACAAGGCAAGGAACAGGCCCCCCTGCCCTGATGTGTGAATATTCACACGCCGTCGGGCTTAGTACCGCGTGAATTCTGCCAAAACCTACTACCGACCTACGGGTTGATAACTGTGTTTATGGTTTTTCATAAATGCAGCTGTGTACCTTTACTTAAAGATAACGCATAACATTGATTTACAAGATTCTTAAACTACCAGAAAAGGTCAGACAAACAAAGCAAATTTTTCTATGTTAAATATTAAATGACTGTTCAAATCAATCAAATTCAATTCTCAGGTTAAATCTAACGAATTATAATTAAGTAACTTCTAAGTTCTCGAAAATATGTGATAATTATTTTAGGAGTAACTACAGTTAATTTTAGAGGCAAACAAAATTCTTAGAAACAAGTATTTTCACGTGTTTATCGTCAAATTTTATTCATCCATATTATCTTGACGATATAATGATCAAACGCCTTCCCCACGAGTTATTTTATAATGTAATGTATAATTACAAAAAAGTGAGCTACGAAGCGATAAGCATCTGAATATAATAACACGTACATATGAACTTTTCAACTATTCAAACGTATCCTTCACATATAAGTTTTATCTAAAAATCTTGAAAAAATCGTCATTTATCTGCCAACCTAATTTAATCATGTTATATAATAAGCAAGTTCTGTTGATAAAACAAATTTATTCTTTTATATTTTGTAAACGTTGTGATAGCGTTTACTATAGTTATTGTGGTCCTTTTTTATGCACAAAACGATGTGTTTTCAACAAAAATAGGGCATCTTTATGCACGAAAATCCTCAATAAATGATGGATCATATCATTAAAATTTGAGATCTTTTAGTAGACAAACTACATAAGGGTAAAAAATTGGTAGGCAGTCGAAGATGGCTGAAATAGGTCGTTTCCCTTTAATTTGGTAGTGTTACAGCATGAACCTCGGCATCCCTTCAATTATCTGAAGTCTATTCATTGTACTTCGCTCAACGCTGCCACGCAAATGAACAAAACCGTAATTTCATATACATTCTCTAAATTATCTGTCCATTACGTTCCTCGTTAATGATGCTGTCGTCATTCGTTTCGTTACCTTATCTAAACTCTAGCTGATATGTTATATTTGCTTTTGCAATAAGTCGCGTTAGTCCTTTTAAACGCCTGATACTCATTTTAAAAAATTAATACCTTTTATGTGTGAAAATATAAGCTATGGCCATACAGTTCTCAAATGCTTTCTCGTAATCTTTATGGCTTCGTTATTAAAATTAAAGTATTTGCGTTTTCATCTGATATTGCTCCTATACCATGAATGTTGTAATTAAATTTTAAATAAACCCTTTCTTTTAATTGTCCGTAGCTCTTCCTAGATGGTATCTCTTTCAAGTGCCTTTTTAACCTTCATTTCTCGTAAACCTTTGTAAGTCTCGTGATTATTTAGTACTTCAATATCCGTTCCCATCTGTCTCATTTCCTTCCTGTTTTAAGCCACCGGACTCAAATATCTTTACTAAGCAGTTATTTGAAGTATCCTTTCCAGTTTCTCCCGGATCGATTTTGCTTCCCCTAAACTTTGTTATTTCTTGCACAAGGTGTAATTTTTCCTTGTTTACATCCTGGCAATGTTTTCACCATCTGGCTGGTAAGATCACCTTTTCCAAGATATCAATTTACTCCATAAATTTCCTCTCTGTCCTCCTCCCTGTCCTCCAACCCTATTGATTTATTGCTAGAGTTTACTTTAAATTCCTCTAAACTCTGTCTGTACGGGAATGGATTGCTCAAGAGTTCAGATTTATAAACTTTCCTTCGCCCTCCCGTTATCCTATTAAAAACTGCTTTTCTGCTCTCCATATGTTCCCAATTATTTTATCATGCACCGTTCTCTTATTTCCATCACGACTATTAAAATTATTTCATTAAAATCTTCCTACCTTTCATGTACCACTACAGTGCCCTAATCAGCCCTTAAAATATGGTTAAGCGTTTTACGTTCGTAGAGAATGTGGGTGCAAGAAGAACTGGAGAATTTTGCTATTAACTAACTGGGGGTTGTATGCTGCAGAGGCCGTCCAGGACTAGCCTTCAGTTGGAAGACTAACTAGGATGATAATAAGCTGCTCATATTTTCTTGAATTTTTTCAGATGAGATTTCTAATGTTTACTCATGTGTCTTCCTTACCTAGCAATGTTGATGCGTTTTAACTTATTTATTTAAACAGTAAATAAATCTGGATTCAAGAGAAAGATCTACCTACGAGATATTCGTAGTTATATTTAAAAAATATCAAAACTTAGTAATGTTTAATTAGTACGTTTCTTAATTAATTTCATCGGCTCCATTGGTTTTCGGTCGTTTCTTTATTTAGTTTGATGAGCATTGTCTATCTCTATTTCTGTGTTAAATTTTTTCCATTTTATTCTCTCCCACTAACTTCTCATGATTCATGGTTTCTTTAATTTGTTCCGGGAAACTGTGCAAATTGATAACACTATTACTTACTCTATGTATTGATTAGGCCGGATTTAAAGTGCTTGGAAAGTTTATCGGATCCATAGGCAAATATTTTAAGGAAGAGTTTGGAATGTTGTAGAGAATACTAGCGAGATTTGATAAAAATTGGTATAAGAAGAGATTAAGCCTTCCGAGTTTGCTGAGAGGAATTACAATTTGAGCCTCTTGAGTCATGAATAAAACAAGACGGAGGGTCGTTAGTCATCCTTAACATAACATTCGTCCGAAACTGCGACCTCTCTTGGGTGAGTGCGAACTTAAATGAACACTGTCTATGAGACCCTAAGAATATTAGAGAGGTACAAAACAACCAAGGTTATAAGTTAAACCCGAGGCGATAAATATGGTTCCTTATTTTAATGACATATTGAACCACCAGGATGATATAAGAGAGATTGAAGCCAGCACTGTCAGATTTTAGTATTCTTCCTCCCCATGCACAATGGCAAAAACAGACGTATCCACTACTAGTCTCTTCATTCAGAAAGATCAATTCAGTACTAAAGAAGAACACCCCCGTTGTTGAATGATGGGGATATTCAAATTTGTGGTTCAGTATGCATGTGTGTGTGCATGCGCAAATATATATTTAGTATAATTATATCAGTAAAAATTTAAGTATTAAATGCTGGTGCCCTTACACCCTCATCACACGAGGAAATTGAGGAAAATTAAGGAATGTTGTGTAGATTTAGATATATAACCTTAATTAACGTAACTTTTACATTACTTAAACATATATACTTGAATTTATTATTTATACCTACGGTAGGGACGATGTTTGAGAGAGAGAGAGAGAGAGAGAGTCGATATTAAATCCTTTTCCCAGGCAAAAACTCATTGCGCCCTCGTAGTAGACCCATATCAGTCCCCGTCCCCTAAACAGGTGCCCCCTACTTCATTCCCGTCTTTCTCTTCGCTCAAATACTGCCTTCCATGAACTTCCTCGTTAAGTAATTAAAAAAAATAATGAAATTGGGATCAGTTGGGGAGATGCTTCGGTGGATTAAGCGGAGGGCAGACAAAAGAAATAAGGATGGCGCCAAACGTACGGGGTGTTAATTCGAGCAGGATCACGCGGAAGTGACGGGAAGGGATGGGCCCGGTTAAGGGTTTGTTACGGCGGACGAAGGGTGTGGGATAGGTGAGTCGAACCAAACCACGTCGGAGGGGATTAAGTCAATTTAGTGCTGCAAGAGGTAGGAGGGTATGTAAGAGAGACGTCCGTCCCCGGTTCTCACATCCAGAAGAATGGGGTAAGTCAAGGGGGAAGTCGGGGAGCGATCTCATCCGACCCTCCCGTCTTCAGGCCGTGTGAGCAGACTAGGATGCGAATGAGTTTTTGTCTCGTCCCTCCGCGTGGAAACACGCCCTCATTGTCATGGTCTTGGCTCGACTCCTTGAATCACATCCCTTTATTTAAAGTGCTTCGTCTTAAAGGTTCAAAACTCGAGCTACTTAGCGATGCGATGTTGATATTACCTAATTGGCTTAATATTATTATTGAGAAAAATGAGGTCCTTAAATACGTTTAAGGAACGAAACTACAAGTTTAACAAAACCTTATCAACAGTCACTATATAGCAAACATTTATTTCATGACAACATTCATAAAGAAAATAGTTAAAATCCTACTCAATTAAGTTAAAATGTTTTTAGTTTGGATTACGAGGGCGTTAGCCAAGACACTGGTAAATCCTAATTGTCAGTACCAGATTTTCTTTTATAACTACAAAAATTTAGGTGAGTTAATCATGCAAAATCTTTGGAGGTTAGAAGTAGTTGTCTTGTTTTATATGAGCAAAATTCATGCCTAGGGATTGAAATTTTGACAAAACGAATTTGTGTAGCTCAGCTAAAACTTGGTCGCTTTATTAAATTGCACAAAACGGCAGAAAAGTTATTATTTTATTTAATATGAAAACTGAATTTCGTAAATTTAGACTGAAATCAGGCACACTAAATGAAGAACACCATGTATATTTCCACTGTTCTTTGTTTTCGTACAACTAATTTTAACGCTGTATGAAAAAAAGAATTGTGGAAATATACATTTTATTCTTCTTTGTGGAAGTTCATGCTCAATGAACATGAACTTCCACAAAGTTGAGCCTGAAACAATTGAATAAATAAGATCAGGGACTTAATTAGTTATGAAATTTCCGTGTTGTGAGATGAAAAGATTTTTACTAATATTATAGCGAGTCTTATTGTTTCGATGGATTACACATCGAAATCTTAAATAGATATTTTGGTAATTACCTTGTTACCGGTGCATTGCTATACATTTTTGAGTACCCCTTTAAAATATTGACCTTGTTTTCATTTGATTAAATATACGCTTTATAATTAACCCAAGAGAATTTCACGTGTGTGATTTTCGAGGGCCATTCTCTCGCATTGCTAAATTTGAACGAAGTCAGTGACGAGCACTTAGCTTTTGTTCCTTGTAAGTTTGGGAATCTAAAGCTGGAATCAAATACACTATGTGTACAGGGCAACGTATTGAACGTCAAATTGAACTGAATCTCAAGTCGCTCCCTCTGCAAGACGAAAAGATATTAGGAAATGGATATTCAGGTAGCGCTTTCCTTGCTTGTTTTAACCTCATGAGTCAGATTGGTATTTAAGCAAGGCACGCGTAGGCTTTGGTCCTCAGGAGCTAAATTAAATTGAACCGTAGCTACGTCATTGCATTGGTGCTTTGGAGAGTTTGAAATAAATCATTCTACAGAGTGGGTATATTCTATTAAAGAAATACTATTTACTTTTTAATATGATTATGATATATTTCATTAGAAGTAGCATACCGTTCGTTCATAGGAATGTATTTGATCTAAAATGGAACAAATGAAGTGAAATGGAATTACTTATAATTTTCAAGTAAAATATGCTTGATTCTAATTAATGGATTTAGAAGAGAATTTCAAAATGGATAGAAGAGGGCATTCTTGTTTTACGTTTCAGATCTATATAGTGAGGAAATTTAAAAAAATCTTCCTTTCAAAAATGAAGACGTACTTTAACTAAAATATTTTGTTTATATAAAGTTACGAGTAGTTTTTAGATGCAGTCTACCAACATTTTGATGGACGCGGTCACTACAAATCACGCCATACCCAAACCATAACTAAAATATCAAAAAATATTCTTGAGCCTACAATTTTAACCAAAATTTAATTTCTTGTTATTCAATTTAAACGTGCCTTTCAATTTTCATTAAATTTTGAGAGGTCATGGCTGAATCCTCCTCGGAAGTGGCGTGGAATGGCCTCTTGTATAATTCTTTCATGATCTTCTTATTACAGTGTAGAAAAAAACATTACGGAATGAATATTTTATTCCAATTTCTTTGTCCCAAAATGATACTCTATATTTGTCTTTCGAATTAAGCATTTGTTTGCATTGCCGACGTCCTGTCTCGCAGATGGATAATTTTTGGGCAGTTTGGCATGTCCTACCTTTTAGAAATATAACCTTCCCAACCCCCGTATAAGTTTTATAGTTTTAATACAGAAATGCATTTTTGATTAAAAAACTACAAAAGTAAAATTTCAAATGTTCAAGTTCTGTCCAATAAATACGCGAACTGAGGCCATAAAAAGTTTATTTTGAAAAAATTTAGTCTACAACGATTTTGTCCCCTTCAAAGTACTCTACATTCCTTGCTATTCACTTATTCCATCTTCTTTTCCCCCAGTTAAAGCACCATTGGAAGTCCTTGGCAGTTAGGCATTTAGTTTCCTCGTCTTTTCGTCGTGTTCCCTCATCACATTTTTCCATTTTGAGAATAGGAAAAAGTCGCAAGGGGCGAGTATGGCGAATAAGGAGGATTGTCAGGGATGGTGATTGAATTTTTTGCCAGAAACTGGCGAAAAATCAATGCTAAATGTGCAGGTGCATGGTCATGGTGAAGGATCCACCCACTATTTTCGGTTAATACAGTTTGAACTGTTGATTTTTCTAAATTCAGGTCATCAGCTATCATTCGGAAAGTTTTTCCACAATCAGTAAGGACAAGGGACCGCACACGATCAATGTTGTCGTCAGCACAGGTGGTTGAAGGTTGTCCCGGCCTTGCATTATCCGTGGCGTCTTGTCGGCCATCTTTTAAACGCTCAATCCACTTGAAAACGGATGTTTTCTTCAGAGGATTATCACCGTAAACAGCAGTCAACATTTCAGTAATTTCTGGATAACTTTTACCGCACTTCACCAAAAAACTTGATGCTGGTTTGTTTCTCCGTGATTTCTTCAATTTCCATTTTCGACAAATACGAGGCGTGTTCATAAAGTAAAGCCCGTTTGGTCACAGGAAAAATATACTCATATGAAACACATTTTATTGGCACTTTTAGCTACCTACAAACCTACTTCACTTATCTACATAATCGCCGTTCACTTCTAAGCATTTTTCGTACCGCTGCACCAGCTTCTTGAACCCCTCTGCATAGAAACTCGCCGCCTGAGGGTTGAACCAATCGACAACGCCATTCTTGAGTTCCTCTTCGGTTTCGAAACGTTGTCCACCGAACCACTGTTTCAAGTGCAAGAAGAGGAAGTAGTCGCTGGTTGTAAGGTCAGGACTGTACGGTGGGTGGTTTAAAGAGTTCCCAACGACCCAAAAACTCTCGTCCACTGGACATTCCTTGTTCTTTGTGGTGGTCGGTGAGCATTTTCGGTACCCACCTTGCACGCAATGTGTGGTATCCGAGGTTTTCCGTAACAATATTGTAGACAGTAGTGCGTCCAAGTTGAGGAAATTGTTCAGCCAGGCCATTAATTGTCAATCGACGATCACATCGCAGTTTTTGTTTCACTTGCGAAAAAATTTCATCGGTCAGAATACTGGGCCTACCACTTCTCTCTTCGTCATGGACATTTGTTCGTCCATTTTTAAAATCACAACACCATAGTCTAACCTTTCCTTCACTCATAACTGTAGGTTTATAAACTAGGCATAATACCCGATGAATTTCAGCAGCCGACAATCCTTTTGCATACAAGAATCGTATGACAGAACGCACTTCACAGCTGGCGGGATCAACGATTGTCGCGGACATTGTTGTTTGCATGCACGGACAAGCAAACGACTTTTGAAACAAAACAAATGCTGCTATAGCTTTTCAATGAATCAATAGATGGCGCTGCAGGAGCAAAACTGTGTTCTGAAGCGCCAATATTTAAATATAAGCAAACGGTACTTACTTTAAGAATACGCCTCGTAGTAAAAACAAGTACGACATAAACTAACATGACTAACATAATACGCACAACTCTCCGATCCGCCAAGCAAAGACGGCTCATTGGGTCTTAGATAAGTAGCGCCACTAGTGGGTGGGGCTATAGTCCGTGTCATAGCCGCCAGATTGTACCAGTTCGCGTATTTATTGTACAGACTACGTATTTTGACTTTAAGGAAATATTCACTGGTTTGACATAAAACACGCGAATTTGCTTAATATTATACGGTCTTCCCTAATCCTTTGATTCCACTCGAATAATTTGATGGAATTTAGATAGGCTAATGACGACGTTGGATTTCTCTCCTCCCTTCCATCATTTTCTGAAAGTCTACAAAATTACCCACCGATCCATAACAGCGCAAATTATCATAGCTGTCGGTGACCTCCTCTGGTAGAAGGAATGTTAATTGAAATGATTTCCAGCTGCCATTTATGACAGTGACATGACGAGATCTCATATATCGAGATATCATTATGATAAACACACCTTTTTCATGTGTCTACCGTAATGATGAATTGAGGGTCTTGGAAAAATTGAACTGATGAAAATTGTCTAAATAAAATACCATCAAAATTTTCAGACTATTGAAATCATATCATACCCAAAGGAAAAATGATTCATCCGAAAATCTTTGTGAAAGCATTTTCAATCTACATTTCCCAGAATTAAAACGAAAGCTACGTAAATTAGAATTCCTTGACTTAACCGATAGTAATTCGTCAGATTACTTGAACATTTTAGTACTTACTGGCACGTATTAGCAACGTTATATAGGTAACAAAGATAAACACCTCCAATAACATGTCTCAATATCAAAGACGTACTATTGAATTAAAAGAAACTGTAGAAGATTACTTAACACTAATTAGAAGCCTCGCACAAGTTTCAATTTAACAGCGCAAGATTCATTTGATTTGCCTTTATCGTGATGAATAATTCTGTCTGTATGTCAAAGGTGAACTTCTGAGTGTTTGAAAAGAGGTTTTCATTTCGTGAAACATGAGGCCACGTACACGATTACGGTTATTCAGTGAAATTGTACGCACAGTAATACGTTAGAACGTCTTACCCCCTTAAAGCCTTTGGAAAGTCACAGTTTAAGAGAGGACCTAATTGGTCAAAGTACCGACCGGCAATCAAAGGATTCTGATTCGAATCTAGATCAGAACTAATAATTTTTCAGGCTATGAAATTTTCGCATGTCAGCTATCACTAGTTTTCATGGGGTTACAGAAGACTTACAGAACTTGTTCTGTTCATAAGCTTAAATGGAAATAAAAATTCAATACAACAATTTCAGAGTGTAAAAATAATTCGCCTTAACCGGGATCCCGCTAATGTATTGAAATGCATATTAGCGGATGACTCCGTTAAAAGTTACTGTTGCGGCATTTCCCGCAGTGTCTTGGAATTAAATAAAAATTATAATGTTTTCAAAAATATTGGATTAATCTGATATTTTTTTCTTAAATCATGAAGGGATGGTGACTCTTTGAAATTGAAACAACGTTCATCCCAGTCCTAAATATCCAAGGTAATAAAATCGCTACACAAAGGATACACGTATCCTGTGAAAATATTATAACATTTCATTGGATAATTTAAGCAGAACGAAGCTAACATAACTGTTCATAGGTCCACATCACACATGAATTTTGACTCCATGAAAGATTTTTTTTATTGATTTACTAGAGCTATTTATAGTTCATTTTTCCCTTACAAAAAGTTGTGGAATTTGAGATATAATGTTTTATCTCCGAGTTTCGATGCATTTATTTGGAGGGCGGTATCTTGTTAATCTATTTGTTGCTGTTCGCAACGGCTCAGGCTGGCTGTAGCGAATGATCTAGCACAAACATGCGACGGGGGTGGGTGATTTGTATTCTCTGCCTTTGCCTCTATATAAGGGGCTGGATGATATATGAATGTTTGCGTTTTTGTTTCTATATGCGATCAAAAGCGTATATGCTCAGTGTATACATTAAATTTTGGGATTTTGCCGGGATTGCGATCTCTTCAACCACTATTTGCTGGGTTATCATCGGTGTGTAAAAGGACACTGAAGATAGTAAGTACATTTTTTGTCACAAATATTCGTAAAGAAATGCCTAAATGAACAAATGTTAGATCTTTGAATGTTGCCTACTCACATAAATATGAATAAAAATCAATCTAGATTTGCACAAGAATGAAATGTTTCATCCGCGGGAAGTGCCCATTACTGTACACGCGATGAATGAAAAATGAAATGGGAAAAAGCGATACTTATTTCTCAGTAGAGTTTCAAAATTCAGACATGATTGTTCGCTATCTTAAGAATTTAAATAATTGTCCGGTGGCGAAGTAGCCCTTGTCAAATTTTTTTCCTTTCTTGGCTTATGCCCAGTTTAACTTGTAGGAATGTGTCTATGGACCGACTAGAAACATGTTCCGTTTTCCGAACCCACAAATATGAGGATTGGTATGCCTTGAATCGGTTGCTAGGAGAGGGGTTGAAAAGAAATTGTGAAAAGTCGGTGGTACAGATACGGGGAAGTTAATTTTAGCAAGAAAAACAAACTGTTTTTTTGGAAATCTCAACCTTTTAAATAGGGGCAATACGAATCTAGAGACGCGAAAATACACGAAAATCTTAAACAATACCGTGTCAATAACGGCGAAAGAAAGATAAACATAAGGATAAACATGGGGATTAACACTAAGGAAATTGGAACATAGTCCTCTTACCCTTCTGTGCTGCAACCAATCACGCCAAGAGGACCCAAGTGTAATTAATAGACAAAATAATATTCATTCCTCGGACTCCCACACTGCCGCAAAACCATCCGCTGCGCGGGAGACACACGTGATACTCGTTCCACAAAAGCTCAGTAAGCCTACGGCACGTGAACTAAGCCCAAGCTGACCTTTTACACTCGCCAGTGTGATCTAGATGCCTCAGGGTTTCGCGTGTCATATAAGACCATGAATGTTGGGCAAGCGAGGAAAGGGTAGGAACAGGATAGGGATGTTGGATGGGATGAAGGGTGGAAAGAAGTACACAGAGATGAAGAGGGACCTGATGTAGTTTAGGTTGCTGGATTGGGTTTTGTTTGGAGTTACAAAATATTTATTTGATAGTTGTGTCCATCCAAAAACCTACCCTAACCGGTAGATTACCTAATAATAATAATAAGACCATGTACATTGCGGTGAAAATGCGAGAAAAATTAAAAAATGTGTTTATAACGGTGGAAACTGAACTTGATCGTGAAAGAGGATCTGCCTGTATAAACTATACAAACTATATGAAATGTAAAATCGCGGCACTGAATATGCGATAAAAATAAAAAAATGCTAATTAATTTTGCGTTCTGTAGTCCAGACATTCATTTCCGTACTATGTCGATGTAAGATATTGATAGGTATTGATGTCAACATATTCATGATAAGGATGAAAATGGCCATAGAAACACGGTGAAAAGCTCAATTGTCGCTTATTTCGGCGAATAATAACATTTGGTAGAGACGTCTCTAAATTAAAATTTTATTGTATGGTACCTGTAGACATTACAAAATGCAATAGATTGGCATAAACCTGACGCAGGTAAAACTTTTAAGTGAACGACTGAACTTGGTGCTTTCATGCGAAAGACATAAATAAATTACCTCCGGGCTCAAACCTAAGCATAAAGATAATTGAATTGGAATGTATGAGACTGCCTCCTTAATCTGATTTGCGTAATCTTTACGCATTAACGTTTTTCGTCTTGCCGTCCGCAGGGAGCAGAAAAGGATGGAAGGGGAAGGTAGGAGTCGTCTAAACCCCCCTATTCGGCTTCACTCCTGGGATGCGAGAGGTCAACGCTCGGGGTTGTTCTTTAGGGATACACAAGGAATAGATATGGATCTCGTAATCTTGCCAGTTCGCTCACATCTGCCCACAAGTGCTTTACATATTGAGCGCCTAAAAACTCCGTGAAGGCCCTAAATAAGGCCCTTCCGCGGAATGGGCGTAGATTGTATCCTGGGGAGAGAGAGTTTCAAGCCATTCTTCGCCCTTCCTTTGGATAAGCCAGCGGATATAGTACGTGCGTAGGAGAAATCCTATTCTGATAAGAACTGGCGTTTTGCATCTACGAGGGAAGGAAGGTTTTGTCTTTATGCGGGTAGTAGTTTTTCAATCCTTCCGGAAGTAGGTGGGCTATGTTAATCCGCGAAGTATGCCTCTAGAAAATAAATACTGATATGTGAGGAAGATCTGAAATATCCTCGGTCTGGTGATGAAAATGACAAATCATGTTTTCAAAAAAAGTTTTATTATTCATCAAAATCGCCTATAATATTAATACGTTTCATCCAGCGGCACTTCATTGCCATTATCCCGTCTCTGTAGTGTTCTTCCGAAAGTGCAATAATGGACTCGTCTACAGCCGCAGTCGCTTCTTGATTGAAGGAAAGACGTGGACCTGCGAGGAAATTTTTAAAGCCTCCAGAAAAGATGGAAGTCCGAGGTAGCCAAATCCATGGAATAGAGTTGATGTTTCATTACTTAATGGCTCAAATTCCTCAATTTTCCCGTAGCTAAGACGCTACTGTGGGCAGGTGCATTGTCCTGATGGAAAATGGTTTTCTTCCTCTGCAAGACGGGTCTGCTTTCACCAACTTTTGCGTCCAGTTCCGTTAGAAAGCCAGAATATTACTCCCCAGTTATTTTTTTTACCATTTTCAAGATATTCAATCAACAGGAATGGTTTCGCATCCCAAAAACCCGACACCACGACCTTTTCCGCCGATGGCACCGCCTTCGCCTTCTTCGGAATGGAAGAACCATGCTCTATCCACTGCATACTCTTATATTGTTGTTTCATTTCTGACGGGTACTGATGAATCCATGCTTCATCCTTTGTGTCATATTGACGCAGAAAATCAGTCTTGTTATTCGTAAAGCGAGCCTAGCACAGTTTGGAAAGCGTCGTTCAAATGCGTTTTTGACCCACAGTGAGCACGTGCGGCACTCATATTGTGCGTGGCTTTGTCGTCATGACACCTCGTGTAAAATGTAAAGAATCTGTTCCTTTGTTACTCCTACAGTTTTACAATTTCACGCACCTTCCTACGCCGTTATTCCAAAGTCACGTCGTGCATTTTTTCGATAATTTCTGGTGTGGTTGTATTTTTCTGATGTCTTTAACGTAAATCATTTTGAAGGATTTTGCGGTAAAGTTTGAACTCGGCAGCCAATTTTTTACTGTTGAAATTGAAGGAGAAGAGTCCCCATTCACATTTAGGATTATCGAATGAGTATTGGTGGGAATTTAACCTTGATTTTTCCTTAAATATTAATTTTCTTCGCTGATCCACTTGTCCAATGCTATCTGTCCTTGATCCATATAGTGATATGATCTGTACGAACGTTTTGCCGAACTGCTTTTTTATTTTGAAGCCTCAGATTTTCTGAACTTATCTTACTTATCTCTTATTTACCTATTTTCCCCTTGATATCGGTGAAACACCTTCCAGTAACACTACAGCTCAGGTAGAGGAAATATTATATTATACTTACCCTAGTGTCACTCCTCGAAATATGAGAACTGCCTTCCGCTTCTCTCCTCCACATACAAGGATTTTAGTTTCCCTCTGGTTGAGACTTATTTTATTCCCGAAGTCCCTGGTCTCAGGCGCTCGGAGTTGCTTGCAAGTCGTCTCGCTTTTCTGAAACTACTGCGATGTGATCTACAATTCGGAGCATGTTTCTTACTTCGTCATTCACCTTGACTCCTTTGATGGTCAATTCATATGTTCTTTCTATAGCCTCGTCTAGTTATCCGTCGAATAGTGCTGGACAGAAGTTACGTTCTTCTCTAACTACATTGTTTATTTCTATTTTCTTCCGTTTTTCAATTGTATAGTTGTTCCTGATTCTTGTAGACGTGAATGATTATTCTTCTGCCATTGTAGTATATTCCAAGAATTTCAAGGAGCGTACCTTTAACATTTTGTTCCGTTCGAAGATGTTAAAGGTCTTCTCTAACCCCAAATATTTCTTCATATAGTATTTGCTTGTTTGCGAGTAATATTTTTTCGACCACTTCCCACAAGCTGAGTATTGTCCTCTATTGTTTCTCGGTTTTTCCTGAATCCGAATTGGTTTTCCATAAGTCTTTGTTATATATTTTCTTCTATTCCTCTGCCAATTATCCGAGTTAATGTTTTTGATGCGTGACACATCAGGCTCAGAGTTTTGTATTTTTCGCATTATTCTGTTATCGGTTTCTTATTGTAATGGTCACCCTCTTCACGAGGCCCTCTGGAAATTATCCACTGTCGTACCTATATTTGATTATTTCAAAGAAAGGAAATGAATGAAAGGAAATGAAATGAAAACGTTGAGTAGTGTGCTCCTATTTTACCCCTCTCCGAGCTAATGCATTTTTCATTATTTGGACCCTTTATACGGACTGAAATTGGAAGGATATAACTTATCTTCTTAATAATAATACTCACGTTTGTAGGTGCCCTTTTTTGCCACCAATCACGTTTCTTTACTCAAAGTAGTTTATTTATTTTACCAATTATTTGTTTGTTGAACAACTGCCCAAGTAATGAGGTTAAAAATTATTTCTTACCATGCTTGAAATGCATCCAAGAGTTTGATACATTTTTTTTGGTATTAATTCGTAAGAAGTTAACCGTCTACTTGCACTCTGCAAGAGTAGGTATATATGTATTAATTTAAAGAATAACTTTCTAACTGAACAAATACTTTTTATTTATTCAAAGTATTACACAACATTATTATTATCAAATAAAAAACGTTGCGTCATCCCAGTAAAATGTTTGTTTGAACATCAGTTGTCTACCATAGGTTGAAGAAGATGAAAACGAATTGCCTTCGTGAATCATGATTTAGGGAAGCAACTAAAATTAATGTAAGAAGGTATCCAGGTAATGGATGCCTTGTGATAAAAAGGTGTGTGTGAAACGTGATTGCTAGGAGGCGCAATCCGTAAGAAGAAGAAACTCTTTCTTAATGTTTTAACTTAGATGGACATTGGAGTAGCAGATTGAAGTGATCCCTTTGCAAGCACGTTCATCAGTGTATGCCAGGCGATTTATATGTATTTGTTTTTTTATAAAAAATGCCCTCATGTAGTAACGGTTCTATGAACAGTGCTACATTACAGTCATTTAAAGAAAAATAATTTTCTGTATACCGCATACGAAATGAAGTCATACTTTCTTTTTAACAAGCCTTGCCGATAATATATAATTTATAAAACTATAATGACAATGTTACGATTGTTTTCGTTTTAACTCAATGGCGTTACCCTCTCAGGAAACAAGATAAATTTTTAATGTGAGGTAAATATTTGAATATCAACTCATTTGAAGCTCATGTATATTTAAATTCACGTAGAAAGTTGTAGTTCATGTTTCCGTTACAATGGATAAAACGGCCTTGGGGAAATATTCTTGATTAGTATAATGTCATTATAATATAGAAGAATGCAAATATCGTGTTATAAATGAAAACAACCAATCTCTGAGCTTTGTAGGTTTAATTATAATAGTTAAATATTGGATGTCGGAAAACCAGAACTATGCTCGTTATGCAGGGTGGGGACTTATTAATCGTGACTAAAAACTTCTTGATTAAATAATGAAAGACGAAACACAGATTTGGAGAATGAACGTCGAAAAAAGACGATTTTTTTACTCTTATCTCTGAAGCAAAGAGTTTTGTACTCTTTGCTTCAGAGATATAGTATTTTTTAAAAATCTTATACTCATTATTGTACCATCAAACTTATTAGGGAGATAAGTGTGTAGGATGAATAATTACTTTAATTATTTTTATTATATCTAGGTTTTTCTGTACTTCTAAGCACTGCATATAATCGATTAAATTCCTCTATTTATTTCATTTTAAAAACGAAATTTAAAGATACTTTAAATGGTTTTCTAACCCATTTAATTAACCTTCCCAAATTAAACGACAGAAAAAATAAGCTCCTAAACAGGAATTTCATTATATATTAACATAAAACACTTCTGCAGGAACTGAGTCCTTTTTTATTCTCATTCGAATTTATATTCATGTCTGTGAACTTCCCTCCTTTAAGAGATACTTAGGCGGACACGATTATTACCCAGACAATTGGAGTTAGAATCAGAGCCTTAATTACCGTATTATAGCATCGGGTGGTGTTAAATATGTTAATGTGTATCAGTGAGGGTCTCAAGGATGTAATGCAAATAGATTCCTTCATTCTAATGCATTGATTACTGTATATATTGAATACATTACCGCCACCTGAGCCCATTCTTCAAAACAATAAGTCGTCGTTTAACAAGTTCCTCAAATATTGTCTTAAAAGCTATATAAGAAATGCGCGATCTGTATAAATTGGACAAGGAGCAATAATTGCATCATTTATTACGATCGGCGGAATGCATATGGTTAAATTACAAGGATTTATCAACCAACCTGTCTGTTTGGGAATAACGGGCATCTGGTGTGACATGTTGGCTTAAAAAAATTCTAGTGTGCATTTCCCATTGTAGAATTTTGGTTTCTGTGCGCAATCAGGTTGAAAATAGTATGCTCGTATTAACCTTAGTTTTGCGAAAATAGTGCTGTTAGAAGTACCAAACTGTTCATTATATTTTCGCCAAAACCTTCATTATTTCTTTATCGATCGTAAATATCGAATTCAATATATTTTAAATGTAATTATGTCATCATTTGATGATTTGATTTCGCAGTATCTAATCGTCAATTATGTAAATAAATTGAAACTTTCATTTTGCTTTCCGACACCTTTAATTAATTTCTGACTGGGATATTAATTCTTTTTAATTTTGAGCTCATTAAAAAGAATGTAGTTGATCATATTGGTGATTTTAGAGTGAATGCCACTTCGCTTACCGCTTTTTAAACACCACCCTCATATTGTGGCGAAACCAACAATGAGTAATTCAAATCAATAATTATTGCTTATCATTGATTCAAAATGTCGTTCACAATCATAACTGGACACGAAGTTGATGAATTAATTTTTTGCAAAATGTGCACTTATTATTGAATTTATCCGGTGAATGAAATAGATTCGCTGACATTAACCAAGTATAATTATTGTTTTAAGCATCACGATCACGGGTTCTCATCCAAGGTTTGCTTACAATAACTCTCCTAAATAATCTGTCAATCTTTTCATTCCTTGATATTTTCTTTTACTGATAGTTTCGGTGGCCTACTTTTGGTTCATCTCTGATAATTCTTTTTAATGATCTTCCTTTATGTTCCTTCAGCTAACTAACTTCTCCAGTGAACTATCGTGCCTCAAGATGCGTTCAATTATTTTAATTGTTCTCCATGTTAATTGTCTTCCATAGTCTTATTTGTATTTGTACTCATTCCTCGAAGTATGTACTTCATTTGTATCATTCTGTAATTGCACCACATTTTCATTCCCTTCAATCTTCTTGCCTCTTCTGCCCAAGTCTCAAATTGTAGAAAAGGAGAATCCACGTAGAGGTTTTGCTGAATCACTTCCTCGTGCCTAGACTAGTATTGTTTGCCTTTAATATTTCATTCTTCTTATAGAAAAAAATTTCAACCATCCCCATCCTCTTTAATATGCTCCTTCATCTTTCGCTGATGATCTTGCTGCCCTAATAGCATAGCTGTGTATTGGCGTGTATTGCCTTTGCCTTACTTGGAGAATTTAGATTCCGTCTCTTTAAAAAGTTTTTGCTTAGTTTACCCGCGTTTGCTTTTAAAGATGCAAAAAAATAAGGAGAGTGTGGAGGCATTAGATATAAGCATAAGAAACTTGCGGTTTTATTTTTAGCCGCTGGCATACCTTCAAAAGGCTTGCCTACACGTGCCCTATCTAGCTCGCGGATATATTTATGGGGGAATCCTTTTGTATCTTGGCGGATTGAATTGATGTATGCCTACCTCTTTCATAATATGACAGTTAGCTGATTATCTCTGCCGAATGGAGCAGTAATCCCACGCGTGCCGTCAGCAATAACGCAGGGGCCTTTCACGAGGGAAGCGGCGGTGCATGAGTGAGAGAAACTCGAGCAGAGAGAGAAACCCAGTTAGGGGTGAGTGTTTCTCTATGCCAAACACGCCCACACCCACAGGCCAAATCCGAGCTGCGAATGTACGGGGGCCGTCGGGCAAAATTGGGAAGGAACATTCATCGTTTGACGCGGCCTGTTGGAATCCGTTCGAGGTGAGGTCTAACCAAAACCATTCTATTCGAATTTAAAGATTTTAGTTCGGAATGACTATCAATTTCATTTCGTTAATTAAACGCATAAAAGTGCCCCGTTTAACATTCGTAGGCCGTAATAAATGTCATCATCAGTATTTTAATCCTATGATTGCTTTACTGCAGCGACTGCATTCTTCTCTATTTGAATTCAAGGCTGCATTTTTCTAGGGAGAATAATGTGGTAACCACATTTTCTGTTGCCTTCCACATTGCAGTATTGCGGTCTATACCGTGAACTTCACTCTCGCTCGCAGCTGATGCCGGACCAACGCACTCGGTCCACCCCACCAATGCCCAGTGAAACTGCTGCATTTTACCGTGGGTTAAGGGTAGCTTCATAGTAGTCCATTTTTCTCGATGGCCCGTTCCGAAATACCATTATTGTGTTTTTTCTGTTAATATGTGGTTGTCTCGTTCATCAATGTTCGTTGTGCCCAATCCGCCCATGCCCATTCCGAAATTCAATTGCCAAGAATGCATTATATTGAAAATTAAACCTTGATATGTTTCCGTTGTGTCACTATCGAAATAAAAAAAAGTTAATATTTTTTTGAAGTGTTAATTTAAATTTAAATAATTATGTTGCCATTGACCACGTTCACTATCTTTCAATTCCGCAGTTTGATTACTTGTACACTGCTTGAAAATCATTAGTACATGACAAATATTAATTGAATATGATATTAGAATTGAATGTCGGAATGCACTTATTTGATTTTACAATTGTGATTTCGATTTTTGCCTGTTCGTACCGAATCGCGCATATCAAAAGACTTTGACCATATCGTAAGTTCAGATATTGCGATCGACGGTTATTTAGGAAATATGGTCAGGAGGCTCCCGCCTCGTAATCTGAATAATTATTTGTTTCCAAAAAAGCAATGGAAGAAAAATGAAGCACATTGCGTCCAACTAAACGAAAACGTTTCGCGCTTTGTTCTAGTTCTACGTTCTTGGCAGAGAATTTGCGAACGCCCATCCTTCCGCGGGGGTAGAGCGATGGGAAAATAGGGTCGCGAACAGAGCAACGCGTCAGTCCCGTGTACACCTTCGTCCGAGTCCCCCCATTCGGTAACGGACCGGGGGAACGAAAGGAGCGACGGTAACTTACAGTTTGTCAAGTGGAACAACAAATAAACGAACGAAGCAAATGTCAGAGACACCAGCCGCTGCAACAGGATAAGTGAAGGTGGGGGAGGACTCCGTGTATTCCAATTTGGAACTGGGACATCAGGGATGAGATTGGGGGAACGGTGGAGGCCAGAATTGTGGAGGGGTGGAGTCGGGTGAAGACAATAAGAGACACGGACAATTCGTCGTGTTTGGGGTGACGGGGCTAGGTATCCGGTAAGAAAACGATTAAAATAACAAAAAGGAAACAACGTAGAGCATTTAATAGCACAACTTTTGTGTAGTTCACGTTTATTGAATCGCGATGCACAGCCGAAAGAGATTTTATTCAACGTGGTTATGGTGAAGTTTTAAACTAGAAAAATGACACAAATGCCATGTTAACGAATGGTTTTACCTAATGAGTGCCAACATATATTTTGTCCTTAAGGTCTGTTATCGTCCTACAAACTACATTTTAGTAAAATGGAATTTTTTTATAAAATAGAATTTTTTTGGGCAATGTCAAGTTAAAAAATTCACGAAACTATTGAACGACCAAAGTATATTCTTTGAAGGTTATGATGGCTCCTTAGCTCTTTCCTGGCAGTCAGAGGGAACTATATTAGCGTGAAAAATAGGAAAAGTTATTAAAAATGGATTATTTTCTCCCGAATCTATCTTATCAAATAGTGCTAGATTTATCATTCATTCGCGTGCATGTATGTTGGACTTCTCGTCATTGTCATATCCTCATAGTAATAAATAAATATATGTATATATATAAAGCGCCAGCGAACAAAAACACAGTTGAACACCCACGAATAAAACTCACTAGTAGTCCGAATTTTCAGTGGCCACACATTCTACCTCATCTTCTGTGTTTCTGTGTTTTATCTTGGTTCCCTAGTTCTAACTTCATACGTTCACATCCTCGAGACTTTCACATAAGTCACATGAAATCCCGCCATATGGCGAACATATATTCATTCACATGGAAATAGATATAAGGAAAAGGGGAGAGGAACACTTGAAAGGTCAATTTGGACATTTCTCGACAGTTTTGTTTTCACAAGAGACTTCGAAGACTGAGAGAATCCAAAATTAGTGTCCTATTATTACTCTGAATATTATTTAATTCCAAGGCGTGCAAGATTATCGGACAGATTCATGACAATTGTGCGACCAGTGTGATATAATAACTATATTAACATGCAGAAATGTAGTAATATGTGAGCAAGTAGCCTAAGTCTCACTTTCACGCAAAACTCGCATAACTAATGGCGTTTTAATTTCCATTACACGTATATTACTTTATGAATTTGTATTTTAAATTTCAACGAATCGAATGAAAGGCAGAAATCCGGGAGGAGCTGAGATATCATAAGCTTACATTTTACACGCAGCCCTATTCTAATTAAGGTATTTTTTTACAAAATGTTTTCCCGAGACTAAGGGAAAACGATTTATCATACTCACGAATGATATAATACTTAAAACCTCAATCGATTTTTTCGTTCATGGTTTCGGTGCCCAACATTGAGAATTCATCTTTGAGTGGAAAACTTCTTGGTTTTTTGTGGGGATTTTCATTCAGTGAGTTCGTATTTGACTCACTATTCAAAGCTCTTCAATTCTTTCAATATTTCCTCCACACACACACCTTTTCTCTCTCATTCAGATTTCATAAAGAAGTTTCCTTGGCCCACCATATTTTAAACTTCGTAACGGAAATTAATTTCGTGAAAGATAAACTCCACGTGCAAAAGCCAAATAATTTAAATGAATCATTGCCTGTTCCTATTTCGGGCCGTTATCAGATATTAGTCAGAAATGAAATAACGTAACATTAAATTACCTTTGAATGGATAACAAGTGGTCTTTAATGAATTTTGAGGAATGATTTACGAAATTTCTCTTCTATGAATGAGGATCACGAATTAATGATTTACGATTCTTGAACTCGCTCACGTAATTCATTTGTGTACCTTGATACTTCAATTTGTTAACTGACTTCGAAACAACTTTAAAGACTTATCTCAAATAGAAGACGTGATATCAAACTTAAGATACAAGACAAGATTCTATGGTAGTATCCAGGAGGAATCCATTGCTTTTGTAGTTGATCTGTTGTAGCAATATCATCAACAAATTAAATAACCATAAAAAAACCTTCGAAAATAACCAAACAAACTACTACATACTTAAATGAAAAATATTTTGGTTTAATGGAGGGTCAAATTTGAATCGGGCACATGAGATTGGCAAGCCTAGAATATTAAT
The DNA here is from genome assembly GCA_037158775.1 of Hetaerina titia. NCBI lineage: Eukaryota > Metazoa > Arthropoda > Insecta > Odonata > Calopterygidae > Hetaerina > Hetaerina titia. Next base: position 20,808,910 of record CM073775.1, on the reverse strand, counting down.
TTAAATAGTGAATTGAGAGAAGAGGCATATTTATGAATTACTTTTTCCATCGAATGACTTCATTCTGTGGAATTAAAGCTTCCTGAGAAGATAATAACGTTTTTAAATTCACTTAAGAATGAAGGATGATTGTCAATTCTAAAATGTATCGAAAATTAGACTATGAAAGCTAAGATGTTTTTGAAGGATGCTAGAGAGAAGAGAATTTTCGGCTACGATGAAAAAAGGTGTATTAGAATTCTGAAAGATTTACATTCCACGACAGAATCAGGAGGATGAAAACAAAATAAGGAAGTTTCTAATGCAACAATTTCAGAGAGTAAAATCATTCGCCTTGACCGGGATTCGAACCCGGATCCCTCGATAATCGGCCGAGTGCTTTAAACATTTAATCTACCGAGACGTCCTCTTACACTCTGAAATTTTGGGGGCTTTTAAAGGAACAAGATGTTATGACGAAATACCGTACATACAATGTCACAGGCATTCGTAGTCGTGCGCGAGGCGCCACAGTCCACGAGGTTAAAGCCAATTTCAAACACTTAGGCTGTTCATTTCAAGAAACTGCGGGAGATGCCGCACCAGTAACTATTAACGGAGTCATCCCTGTTCAAGTTCTATTATTTCTTTACAATCTCTATTTACTCTTTACAATCTCTATTTACAATCTTTATCGGGTCTAATGACAAATATTTTGACATCATACCGATGCTTTTAATCCGGAATTAAACTAAAAATTACTTAAATCTAATAGTTTATGAACTATTAAGGATTAAATGCATTTAAATTATCAATTCTCCGTTCAACTTATGGTTCAATTATGTTGTGAATACGACTATGAGAATTTCTCGAATCCACGATTCATTGTATTCTGCGCGTGCAGTCTTCTAACGATAAAATATTTACCACTCTCATGAAGTCCTCTAAATGGAACAACTGTCGTTAAGGATTGTTTAAAATATAATTAATTGTTTTAAGAGCACTCTTTGTTTGACCATGGTCTTTTAGAGACCAGCCCTCAGCGTCATAGCGAAAGATTTAATCGCTAACTTCTATAATTTGAAAATACTCGATAGGAGCAGAAGCAACTCTTCGAAACATACATTTATTTGAATATGCATAGAAATCCAAAATGAACACATATTTGAATAAAAAAATTGCTTTTTGATTTAAAGATTTGTATACATTTTTTACACTGCATACTCAGTAAGACGCTTGAAAGCCTAACAAGTCTATTTTCCAAGTTTTTTATCGGAAGGTATTAATTGAAATGGTCACCACTGTTGCCAGATTTCCCCATAAAACCTAATTTATCTTGTTGACACAGAGGCCATAAATGAACGCTTTTAGCATGGAAAAAGCCAAAAATTTCCGTATTGGTGCCAAATATCACATTTGGCACCAAATAATGGGAGCAGACAAAGCACATTGTTTGAAACTATCTGTCAGAATTTCTGTATTAAATTACGTAATAAACGCATGGCAAATGTGCTGATATGATCCACTCAATACATATCAAACGGAAGTGAATTCCTGTAATCCAAACCCAGAAAATTCTATAGTATGAGAGAACGTGAGCAGATCTTCAATGCATATCACCTGGCGCACTTCTATGGGATGTGAGACGAATAAGGTGTGCGAGAGAAGGATGAAATGTAGGTCTAGGTAATTGTGCGATACTGTCGTCCCTCCAAACTTGAAGCGCACTTGGTATAAATGATAATATCGAATCTTGCAGCGCGTTATAACTGCATTCAGTGCATAGCGCGCCGCTAGGAGACATGGAGTTGGCAGCGTTGAGTTTGCATCTCAAAGGCCCCCTAGAAAGCATTTCTCTCAGAGCTCTTTATGTGATTTTATCGCATTCATTTTTATCCTTTTACATCAGTGTTTGATGGTTACATTGATCAAGCTGTGAGTTCAATGAATATCAAGGTTACGCTTAGTATTGATCTCCTGTCAGCCGTTCCGCCAATGAAGAAGCCGAGGAGATGCTGATACCGCAGAGCCGCCATGAGAAAAACAAGGACGTTAACTATGCGTCTTAGAAGACGAAAACCGTCTGGGAAGACGACAGGGACGCCTCAGCACAGGAGAGGATGTCACAAATAAGGGAGTTTCTAGACACATCGTGCACGTATACATTTCGTGTATTCTTCTTCTTTTATTCCTTCAACTCTACCATCCGTCGTGCCTTCTAAAAAGTCCATTTCTCTCCTTCCTCTAACCCACTTATTCAAAATTTTCCCTTCTATCATAACCCTTAATTCCTTACTACTTTCCAGTAATTTCTCCTTACCATTTGTCTGCCTTTTTCTGATTTCATAAGACAACTTTATGAGTCATGGGACTTATTACATGGGACAACTTTCGTAGGACAACTCTCTTTATTAGACCATCATTTAAAAACTCCATTGCTCGTCCATCTGTCAGTACGGATTATTTTCTACATACTTCTACATAAAGATTTTTCAGAAACCTCTAATCTACGCTCATCCTCTTTAATTTACAATCAGGTTCTGTTCTTCAAGCACTATGCAACATATTAAAGGCTTTATTAATTTATTATTTATATAATTGCGTTTATCATTTCTCTTCTTCATTTTATTAATTCTTTCATTTCGCCATTAAATGCTAGAATAACCTTGGCTTGACTCAGGGTGGTTATTATTTTATACCAGTACACTTCCAATGCATTGACACTACTCGAAACAGTTACACATTGAGCCACATGTAATAGACAACACAACATTCGTGCTTCACTACGGGTTTGATCTACTTATTAATATACGAATATTATTCCATTCCAGTGAACTGTTCGTTGGGTGAATACATTTTAATCGTAGCATAGTCACGTACGCCATATAATTGCTAGCAGATGTTTTACAGGTAATATCCCCATAAGAAAATGGATTGACCCCAAAATATAGAAATGGCACGTACTATCAATTTAAGCAATTAACCTGTTCGACCAGATTCTCATTTTTGTAAAAAATGGAAAACGCATTGACGAAAGAGAATATTAAAAAGCAGAAATAAAAATTTTGGGTAACAAGAGGAAATATAGACTATACAGAGGTTTTTTCGTATAAAAATCAACCAAGCGGATGATAATGGAAGTAAAATGAAAACAGAACTGCATTAAGCATATTAATTGAAAATATGTGAACAAATGAATCCATAACGAAAGTCGTAATTTTAGGAATTATATGTATCAAGTACACATTTATCCATTATGTTGCAAGCCTTCATTGATATACAGAATTCTTGGAAGCATTTTAAAGAGAAGGTTAAATGAATACCATTACAAATACGAAGCCAAAACGATAGGAATTCATGTGTCTTACGTAGGTAGCATCTTCGTGCATGTGGTTCACTGAATACTTTAAAACCGTTAAGAGCAACATTGAAATTGCCACAATATTATTATTTTAAAACATCCTGGTTGCCAATTAAATATAGTTCATGAATGACTAAAGTTGAAATAATAGCTTCTTTATTATTTGTTAGGGACGAAATCTGACATTACTGAAAAATAAGAAGGGTCACATTTATAATATAGTCAGACACTTATTTATAAACAAATTTCCTTACAATCATCTAGCAATTGACTGAAGAAAGAAGGCACTTTGCTTTTCCACCTAGAATTGTTTTTATTACGCCCTTTGTTTCGTTACAGCGTAACATCTTCAGGTATACGACCTAGGTCGTAATAAAAAAAATTCTATGTGGAAAAGCAAAGTGTTGTCTTTCATTATGAAGGATTTACACTATGTTATGCTTGAAACTGTCGTATTTAACAATTATTTCTCGAAGACTCGCCATGGCTTGAATAATCTTCTCAATGAACGCATGAATTAAAAATTTTTTTAAGACTTGAAATCAATCGGTTATACAGCTGCTCTCTCTGATGCTATTTTCCTAACTCTCCCATAGTGATAGGACTTAGGTTAGTGATACACTTTGAACATCATTGCGTGAGAGACCTGCTTCCAATTGAGGCAAAAGATTTATTATTTACATTTATTAATTTATTTCTTGTACTGTAGCCTTCGCTCAGTGAATGATACTCTTACATGTACGACCATAAAATTTTCTTAACCGCTGACGTTCATTCAGATATTCGTAGTTCGTTGGATACGGTAGTTGGCAAATGAAATTCCTGTGAAAAGTCCAATAATTATTATTAATAGTAGTAATAGTCTACCATATTTCTAAGCTATTACTAGCATTATACAAAATATCCTCATGCTTCATATCATATATTAAAATTATTCATTATTAGCACTGCATACTTTCTGACTCCGTAATATTCATCCAACTCTCCTCCTCCTTATACCTCGCTTTCTCAACATTACAGGGTGATTTCCAGAAGTAACGCATTTGATTTCCCGCGTCGCTCCTATTAGTCGGAGTGAGATCGGAACCATTTAGAGTAGGTGAGGAGGGAGGCGCTAAGCTTTGCCGCAAAACCGGTCTCAGTGTTCTCAAATCTGTGGAAGCGGCAGGATGTCAGTTATTGTAAACATCTACGCCAACTGTGTTAGGAAAAAAAATGGAATCGACCATCGAGCAAACGTCCCACGATTACTAAGTTTCATGCTAAACTGAAAAAATCTATTGAGGAGAATAACAAAATAATTCGTGAGACCTACGGGGACTCTGCTCTGTCCTACTATCAAGTTTAGAGGTGGTTAAAGACCTCAAAGAAGGGCCGGGAAGAGGCTCACGACGAACAACGCTCTGGGCGGCCGTCAACCAGCAAAACCGAAAATAATATGGCTCGTGTTCGACAATTGTTGGACGCTTCCCGTCGATTGAGCATCAAGATGGTGACCATTGAATGTGCCAAGGTCGTTCCCAAAGTGATTGCCACAACGTGCTGCGGATCCGCGAGTTCCTAGCCAAACACCAGGTGCCAACGCTGCCCCACCCCACTATAGTCTTGACATCGCTTCAGTAGACTATATTTTATTCTTTGGATTAAGACAGCCCTGAAAGGGACCCGTTTTTCGTCCAAAGAAGAGATACAATCAGGAGTGTCGAAGACCTTGCGAGAGGTACCCGAAGACGCCTTCCAGGGCGCGTACCGGTCATGGCAGAGTTGTTGGAAAAAATTTCTAGAGGGCTAAGGACAGTAAGTGTTTGTGAAAACCTGTTCAATAAATTACTTGAATAAAAGCATTGCTCTTGGAACGCACCCTGTGTACTATTTTGCTGTCTTCGGTATACTATTGCCTCTTCAAAGTCTTCTGAGTCCACTTGTCCTGTTTTCTTCCAAATTCTCCAAACAGCCTACTCTCTTCCCTCACCATGGCGGGAACTCCATATTTGTTTTCCTTTGAACCCATTTTATTTTCTCAATTCTCCCACACGCCCTCATTTCAAAGGCCTAAAATCTACACTACTGCTCCTTCCTAAGCAACCAAGTTTCTGATCATATAAAGCTACGCTCCTTATTAAACTCTAAACTAGTATTTCCTTCTTTTCTCTTGTTTAATTAGGGTGCCTACCGTTAACTCCAACCTCTTTGTGAGTGCATTTTTTCCTAACGAGATTCTTTTTTTCATGCTCCTACGACTCAAATCATTTTCTTATTCTAATTCATGCCCTCTAACTTTAATGTGTATCGTAACCATCATATCTCCTTTTCACGTGAAAATAAAATTCCCAGGTTTGGTTTGAAAATCTATGTCACCTCACCCTGCGCTCGTACAACGCCCTTATCAACGGGCATGACGGATTTATTCACTCAGGTAAAACACTTCCTATAACCGAAAGGTTATGATGAATATATGGGATGAATATATAATATATGTACGTACATCCTTTCCCACGAGCCATATCTGCTGCTCTCAGGTTCTGACGTAGATTTGAATTATATCCTCCGACTAGGAAAATGTTCGTGAGTGACATAACCCATTTATGCCAGTGCATTCACACATTTTTTCAGAGCTTGCATAGTTATGTTCTTTCGAAAATACGCAGAATATACAGCGTGCATTTGGCAAAACTTCATATGTCGTCAACATTAATTTAGTGGAATCATTGCAATGAAAACAGTCAAAGTAGGGATATACGGTGGAGGAAAACCTTTCAATCCTGGAAATTTCCTGTGAATTATTATTGTTTTTAAAATATTATTCTTTTATTTAAAATTTAAGGTCAGGTATACTGTTTTTGAAATAATTATCAAAGAAATACATGAATCACAATGCAAGCGACCACCTTATTCTAAATTAGTCCTCTCTAGAGCACGGAAACCAATATACGAAGAATTTATCACATTGATAATTTGTTTAAATCAATGAAGGTAAAAAAATTATATCAGACTGAATTCTTGTAGATTTTTTAATTGTGAAGTTCATATTTCACTTTTATAAAACTGCATTAATGCCAGCCTTCCTTTGAAATTAATAGCCTCCTTATCTGTTCAGAAAATTGAAAAAGGAAAATAATTTAATTAAAGCATAAAGGAGAAGGGCACTCATGGCCTTAGCTACTTAAATAAAGCGGGAAAAACTTCTCCTCCGGCCGTAAAGTGTGAATCCGTCGGTAGTAGAGTTAGAATTTTTTTCCCTTAATTTAATTTATTCAACCTATTCATTTCTGAATTATTTAACTGAATTTTGACTTGTAATTTTCCTCACCTCAATTCATCAGACATTGATTGACACGGCTTTGACAAGTAAATGCCATTTTCAAGGTTAGCTGAAAGGTCAAACCGTGGTTGCTGTCTGATTAATTGTGAGATGAAAAATTAAAAACTTCATGTTTATTTTAATTAAGATTCTTCAACATGAAGTAAATTTTCTGATGATTTTACATTGTATTAATTTCTCACTAATATGCATCAAATTCCTTTTCTTTAATTTATTTGACCTGTTAAAATGTGATGTTCTCTGAAATGTAATCCAAATTCCGACGATGCCGACTTCGGTAGGTGGAATCCACTTAGGGGGATATGGAATTCAAAAGGCCATTGAATAATCAAGTGTCGGCACCAACTTAGACATCTTATATAATTCGATTCCTTTAACTTCGTTTCTTCTTTCATTTCATTTAATTATGGAAATAAAAACCAGGTTTAAAAATGTGTACTCAGGAAATTTCATTTGATACAGCAAATTTTTCGGAGGAACTTGCTTTTTAAAATTTTATTGAAGGAGACAACATTTTTTTTTGATTCATCATGGCCGCAATAGCGTGCCTACTGGGTAACTCTCATCCACGTGAAACGCAGTTAAACAAAACATGACAATCATGTCCTTTAGATCTTCTCAATTAAAAAAAAATTCCTATTTGATGCGACAGACCTAAATTCCAAAATAAATCACAGTAGAAAAATGTTAAAAATAATAATCTTTCAAGGTAGCCATTTCATTAATACATCCATTTGCCTTATTTCTGGGTATGCCAGTTTAAAAGTAGGGTTCCGTAGGATCAGCAATTAGTATATTCTAAAAATATACTTGACTTTTACTCCCATCGCCGCCTGACAAATTATGGATCCACTCTTGTTGGCCGTATTACACTCGCAATTAAATAATTGTTATTTTGAATTAATTACCAACTGTATCTTAAAATGAATATAAATTGGTTTTACCCAAATCAGCTGCGAGGTAAGTTTATTTTTTAAGCATGCAGTTTTTCAACTCACTTTGAATTAAATAAGGACAGATACAGCAATTTTGCATCGGCATCTAATGTCTTATGAAAATAGAAAGTATTACGGTATGTTACTGTTGTTAAATTTGATAAAATATATACATTACCATTTAGCCACTTCATTTCAACAAAGATGGAAAAATGTTTACCAAATTTTCCCTAATTTTTAATTTTGGTGTCTGTGTTTTGTGTAATTTTGGTGTCCTCGGTCACGCCTGGCCCAAGACTCTAATAACACGGATCACCCAATGATCCCTCCCCTGTGGACACTCCTGACAGTGAGTGTCCCCAATGGATTCATTTTATTTGGCGTTATTCTGCTTCATTTTTATCGCTTTAACGTGGAAATTTAATTATGAAAGATCAGAGCATTGCATTTTTTGTCATGTTTTTTTTGAAAAATTTGGCCTTTCCTTTTTCTTGTTACCTTTTTGCGGCTTACTATATGAAATGTCGGACGAAAGTGGCGCCGATAACCTTTTTTAAGTTTTGGAACTGTGTACAAAGAATGTATACTATGGTGTGTGGTCACAGGTTTTGGCACACTTTTTCCGGGAACTTTTATAAGTCATTCAAAACGATCTAAGTTTCCTCGCAGTTTACGTTACAGAACTGACTCGCATACGGAATTGCATTTGTTTCTCATGGGAAGTTGTGGTAGAAAGATTTGGAGAGGGGGAGACACTACAAGCGTATTTACTCCTTTGAGTGGCATTCAGCTGACATTCAGAATCGAGCATAATGTTCGTTTCAGTGTTTAAAACAGAAAAATGAAGAGGTGCTTGTACCTAGGCGTTGGCAGAGGTCTTAAAAAACTTAAATATGAATAACAACTTGCATCAAGGCTCTCACGGATATTTTAGTTCCAATGTGGTAAATATGCTAGTTTTACATGAACTGTAAGTAAGAAAAAGACATAACTAGAAATCTAATGCAATTTTAAATCTTGAGGCGGCATCATGTATACTCATCATATATTAGATATCTTACCTAAATCAAGCTTACGTATGTTCAAACCTTAATTACTTCTAAGGGAAGAAACAATTCTTTTAATATACATGTATTCTAATAAGAGTTTGATATATGCCATCAGAGAGTGCAAAATTTGTACTTAATTTGCTTAGACCTACATGAATTTACCAACAGTTTTAGTTCTAAAGGTAAAAGTAAAATAATGAATAGTGTATTAATTACATGTCTTAGCATGTAGAAAACGTATGATACTACCGTAATTATAGATCACAAGGGATATTAATTTAATGTCTTCAGGATACGATGTGTGAAAATAGAATCTTGAATTTAGATCCAACCGTAACATATTTAATATTGAAAAAAATCATGACTTCTAAATGAGTTCTCCTGAAAAATTCTGTTGATTTACATTATTGTATCAATATTTCTAAAAAATATGAAGATATATAATTATATATTTTGCTAGCATCTGGGATATACACCTGTAAATACCTACTCCTCTGAACGTTGTTTGGGTGCTAGTTCCTCGAAGTCCATTCCTCGTTAAGGGAAAATTATGGATTCAGTATCTCGGAAAACCCAGGTTTTGAACACTCCAGTCGATGAAACGTGCTTTTAAAATGTAATATTGACATTTTCTGAATGTAGTATGGAATAAGAGACGCCGAGGACACGTTAATGCATGCCTGTTAGGCTAAAATGCCACCCATAGAAGAAATTCAACGAATCTGAAAACCTTTCTGGAAGAGGATGAAATTCTTGCATTTTTAAATTCACACTTTATCTGGATAATTCAGCCATCGTTTGAGTGGCAAAACGACACCGTTCAGTGAATGACGCTTTACGTAGAACTACGCCACCTTAAATAACAGGTGCGTGGTCTATGTGGGCAATGGTTTTTTTATCCTTTTTACTGTCGCTTAAATTAGTTGTGAGCTCCCAAATAGGTAGAGAATCCGAGGAACGACCTGACCGTGGGAATATAATTTTTCGTGTTACCTTCGGAAATTAAAATCCGATAAAAAAGGGGCTGCCTTTTAAAAAATCTCCGTCTGATTTTACCGAGGGCTTACCCAGGAGGGCTTCATGGGTTGAAATTATTTCTCAACCGCGTCATTTTTGTGGTTCGACTACCATTGAGTCTCTCTCAGGGCAGCGCTCTGCTTTTCATTTCGTTTCATTTTCACCTTAGAGTCATGATAAGGTTCGGTAGCCTTGTGTTTATTTGATTAGTTTTTATGAAACTCTCATGGCTTGGAGAAATGTCGCTAGAACAAGCGTTCTGTAGATCAATTTTGCCAGTTACTGTGAAAACTAGGACTTGAAATGAGAAGGAGAAGAGTTCACTCCGAATATACAGGTGTTCCGAAAGTCCTGTGAAAGGGCCTGGCAGAGGTTTACCGGTATTGGGTGAAACATTTCCTATTGACCCTACAAATATTTCGCAAAAGAAATTTTACATCAAGAAATAATGCATGTTTATTATGATTAATCTACAAACACACTATTTACATTTTGGTCATTTATTCAAAATTATCACCGAACACAAAATATTATAGTGCTCTTTAAAACGTGAAAGTGTGTGCGTAAGGGCGCCGTTTGAGGTCCAAATAGTACTTTTGGACGGCACAATAGAACACAGAATAAAACAGATAACACGTAAAAGAACACTCACATTGTAGAGTATTTGAGCTTTCGGCCTACCACGAGGCCTTCTTCAGGTCAGACCCAGAGACCCAGTCCTAACTAATCTTCCGAAGAAGACGGAGTTCGAGTCCGTCGAATTATCAAGATATTACGTGTGAGTGTTCCTATTATGTGTTCTCATGTTTTGTGTTGGTGTCTAAGTTATATATAATATATATATATATATAAACCATATATATATATATATAAACTATATATATATATAAACCATAAACACAGTAATCAACCCGAAGGTCGGTTTAGTCGGTTTAGTAGGTGATGGTAGAGCTCACCCATGTACCAAGCCCGACGGCATGTGAATACTATATTCACACATCAGGGTAGGGGGGCCAGTTCCTTTCCCTGTGCCGGTTATGGTTTCCCAGGAAGATCTGGTACCCGAAAAATCAACTAGCTGGAGGTGCCCAAAGTGCCTTGACCGGGAATCGAACCTGGGACCCTCTGGTCAGTAGTCAAACAATTTTGGGGAGTTTGAAAGAGGGGATGTGATTGTGCCAGAAATGTATTGTTGATGACGATAGTGACAAGGATGTATCCTTGCGAGTTGTCAAGTGAGTATACATATAAAAAAGATCGATAAGATATGTGTGATAGGCCACAGGCGTGAAGATGGGACAGAAAAGAAAATAACAATTTCGAAATCGAAATTTGAATGTTTGGTCGATTAACCACATTTTTTGTCCTAATAGAGGAGAGCACTTTTGAGAACTTGGAAATTAAAAGATATCTGAAAGAAAGTCTATTGAATTATAAGCTGGACAAATATCATGGGTTTGGGAGTCATTCCTACGTTCATGATTCAACCGGATCCTGTAAATGATTTCACCTCAAATGAAGCTAACCTCATTATTGGATGGTACCAACCTCACGAAGATTCGTTTGACCGTGAGCTATGACAATCAGATGGCTCGACAAATTTGCATATTAGGATTGTGATGGCGGGTAATTTTTGCAATTCCACCTGCAGTTAATGAGGAAGATATTTGCTCGTTATTCTCGTATTTTTTGTTGGTTTGAGAAGTTTCTTTAATACATTTTGTCGTCAATATAATTTGAATTAAATATATTTTTTAAACATTCATTTCTATGTTTTCCTTCGCTCAATCTGCGGGATATTTTGTGCTATATCTTCCAGGGAAGTCAGTGTAATTTAATAAAGTCTCACCGATGATTACATAGGTTCCTATTAAGATAAGACTACTTATAATAAGAAGGAAAAACACTTTTGTTTGAGGTACCTCTTTGAAAGGCTCCAAATAAAAAATTGAATTATGCCAAAAAGTTGAGCAGCCATATAATTGAAAATTGAATGCTATTATGTGTAGGAATCGGTTCACTTTTAACGATAATAATAGATTGTTTTACAAAGAGCATTTTTGATGCATATTCCTGCATTAATTTTACTCTCTTGCATCTATAATCTCGTTAGACAATGCCCCTTCATGGCATGTATATTGTTTTTTTATTTTAAACTTAAATCAATCACTAAATTGAAATTTCGTTTAAAGGATTCCGTAAAATGTTTGCAAATTTCTCGTAGATTGGCGCACCGAAAAAATTTGGTAAATGAAGAATTTAAAAACGTAATCCTCCGATGAATATTTTACCATAAATGTGATAACAGTTCTCCCGTATCCAACATTAATGAGATGAAAAGTCAGTCTTCTATATACTATATTATGAGTCATGAGAACAAATGTCAGTAAAGTGAACAAGAATGAATTATCCACTATCCCTTCAATCACCTTAAAAAAATAATAATTTGCCCAGTGCAGCCAGGGTTTTGTAATTAGAAGCCGAGACCCGTTTTTAAAGCCAAACTCCATCTCCACTCATTTTCAGCGCATATCGCTCTTCATGTCGCATCCTTGCGTTTTATTTCCCTCGGGGACATTTTCTGTCCAGATTTATTAGAAAAATCCATGCTGAGAGTAATAATTTAATAGAAATGTTTACTAAAAAGAGGCACTTGGGAGTAGTAGAATTTTGTGGGACAAGTAGAAATACGGTTCTTGAAAAGAGAATCACTTCATTTTAAACGAAGGTAATTTGCAGTAAAATTGATACAGACTCCCTAACTATAGGTTTTTCCTGAAAATGGAAAAGGAAGGTTTTAATGAGTATAAGGATGAGTGAAACAAAAATTTGTGTAGCGACTGTGTCTACTGGACTTGGGTTATAATATTAAAGACCATAATACGTTTTAGAAGTTATTTTTTGCTTAAACTAGCAGAAAAAAGAAATTTTTTCATGCAATTTGAAAGCAGTTGTCCTCCAGGATTCTTCTTTTGAGGTGAAATCCTTTACAGGCGTTGAGGAATCGATACAGAAATAAAAACAATTAATAATTGAACTGGGCAAAAAATGATGATGTAACTACTCAAGGTAGGTCTGTTTGATATGACGACCTAACCCTTTCAGTAAATTTCTATATTAATGTTCTTTTTATATCGACCAGATCGTTGCTGATTATTATAAAATTTGTACAAGTCGTGAGTTTATAATCAGATATGCTATGTAGTCTATATCATAATGTGGACGATATTTTAATTAATCGTTATACAATTATGTTTGTCATTGTCATTCTACGTAGAAGATATTAATATTCAGGGAAACGGAAAATATGTCCATGTAACTCACTTTATCATGGTCAGCATCACTTTACATGGTCAACAATTCTAGGTCAATGTGTGTCACCCTTCTGATATATAACTTTTTATCGACGTCCCATATAGGGCAACAAATATCTCTTTGCTCTCTTTAATTAAGAGAATAGAAATTTAGTTAAGAAAAAGTGACGTTGTGACGGTGTGTTACTTAATATCAGAGCCTACAAGAGAATAAATGGGGTACAGTTAGTCCATACTTGAAGCTTTCGTGTTAAAATAATTATTTTTTTAATCTAAAGACACCAAATAAAATTACTGTGGAGCTTGATTCAAAATTCTACAAATCCAAATTCGTTAAAAAATTAATTCTCTTAAAACAATAGTTGATTACTTTAGCTTTTTTAGAGAATCTATAAATGTGGAAACCATTGTAGAAATACTACAATATTTCTTAAAAATATTATGTAATCGAATGTAGCATGTAAATAACATGACACATGTGCTGCCACTCAAGTTTTGAATTTGATGCGTAATAGAATCCAGCTATACAGTTGTCCAACGATTTGCATTATTTATTGCATGCGCAGCTATGCAAAGTTAATCCAGTTGGTTGAGCTTGCTCTAGAGATGATCAGTTTATCATGGATGCAATTAACATCACGATGACGCCCGTTAATTCCAACGCGGTCCTGGGACAAATTTACCATGGGCAGAGGCGAGGAGCGGGGCTTTCCAGGATTTCCCAAACCCTCTCAAACTCCCTTCTCTCCCAGGTCACCATCAATAATTAAAATCTTCATCCTCCAGATACGAGTCTAGTTACCTAGTAACAGATTATTCTCCTGATCATGAGAAATAAATATCCGCTTGAGCGAGAATGAAACGCGGTTTAAATCCCAAATCGATTAAGCACTTAATACAGTAACTTACACAGTAACCACAACATCGAAAAAGCTAAATCCTCACCATGACCAACCTCAAGTTCAGTTTGGCGGGTTAGTGTAGGTTTGATCAAAAGCTCTGCGGTATTTTACATTCTCGTACGTATTAGAAGATAATTGGAAGGCCTGCTCTGTTCTTTTTGCCGACAACGGTATCCCAAGAAGATCTGGTACTCGTAAAAATTCCCTTAGCTATTGGTGCTTAGAGGGTTAGAAAATAACGTAACTACTAGATTTCCTGATCAACTATCGAATGTTCTACCCACTAGACTGCACACTGCGCCCATCAATAGACCACTGAAGTGAATTTTATTGATGAAAATCATAAAATTTAAGGAAAATTCTCACTCGGTAGCCGTCTCTAAATCCTACTTTGTCTTTGTTATTGATTTTTTATGATATCAAATTAGTTATATGAACAGTTTGAAGCAATATGCCGTTCCCAGTATTGAAAAAATATATAGGCAAAATCAGGGGACTTTTTCCAAAGGGCAAAATCCACTTTTAGATAAAGATGAATGATTGGTAATCAGTATAACAATTTCAGAGTGTAGAATTTATTCGTCAAAATTGTTGTATTGAAATGCATATTAACGAATGACCCGTTAAACGTTACTGTTGCGGCATCTCCCACAGTTTCTTAGGATTTGGTAACCAGTGCTTAAGTATTCTACAAATGGGATGCACCATACTTATGGTGGTCGTTGACAAGGAAACTGCGAAAACAGCAGCTCGACTGGGAAAAGATCCGATTGGAGACAATAATAGATCAAATGGGATTTATGAACTGTCAATGATGAACAATATACCATAATTTCTGAATTATTGCCCCTCAATAGTCTTTCCAATAGTTTTGATCCCTTCGCTCACATTAAACATTTCTTCTCTGCGAAGACGCAATTCAGGCTTTCGGAATGTTTGATAGTATTGTTGAGAATCTAAGGATTCTCCATTACATTTCCTTTGAAAATTTCAGGTCGACCAGCGGATTTCTCCGTCAAATTATTGTATTATCCAACATGCATACATACCCTTAATTTCATTCCTGTGCGGGGTATGTCAAGTCTAATTTGCTTTCTTTAGGCTATACCGGAACACTTTCTTTTAACAATTTTACCCCCGTTAATCAAACTTTGCATACATCTCTAGCCAATGGCACAGTCACAAATCGTTTCTTACATGCCCTAGTATTTTTGAGACTTGTAACACTCCTTATATTTAGGGTTTTCGATCACAGTCACTCAATATTTTCTCGGTCTATCCCTTCCTATCCTACCATTTACTCTACTCTCATACAATTACAGGTATATCTATTAGATGATTCGACTTTAAACAAGACCAGACTATTACATAATACTTCTTGCATAAATACGAGTATCTAATACCGGTCAATAATATCTATATTCTGTTATTAACCGTTAATTCCTCAACCTTCCTTTTATTACTCTTACTCTTTCTATCGGCAACATTCATCAAGCACCTTACACCAACAACATATAGTTGGGCATTCTGCCTATCCGGACAAACCCAAGTGCTGCTTCTTGCATAATTTTGAAAAGTACGATCTTTTATTGATGAATTTTTAGTTAATAGGGACGCGCTAGCCGAGTTGGCAGTGAAAGTATTGTCGGCCATGAAATGAAACGAGTGCGCTTTCTAGCCCACCCTGTGGTATGGATATAATGATATATCGCATAATTCACTATTAGTTATTTACCCTGACCAGAATGTGAAATTTAAAACTTCGCCTTTGGAGTGCATGAATTTGGAACTCACATTTAAAATATTCGTGTAATAATACCTCAGGTTTATGTTCAATGTTCGTTGAGATCTTCGGTGGGATTCATCTGAATTGTTCAATAAATAATAAAGTCTACATACAATAATAGTCCATCGTTATATTCTCGGCATCAATAAAATTATGACTGCGTTATGACATTCAGAAATTGCTAAAAAATACCAAAACTGAATATTTTCCAATTAAACCTTGAATAAAATGAAAAATTCATCCCCTGACCGGTTTATTAATATTCACCTTGACCTGAATCACACTTTTTTAAAGCTGGAATGAATAATGCATTATTAAATGCCGATGATATGTGAAGCAATTTTCTCGTGATTTAAATAATAATTTATCGTAATTAAATTAATTGCCCCATAACTTAATTCTTAAACGTTTTATAATATAATTTTGTGATTTTCTAATAATATTGTCTCAGAATTTAAATAATTGATTTAAATCATCTGTGACAAGTAAATAATCAGTGCCAATCAAATTTTCACGCTAAAAAAATGCCAATTCGTTAATAATAATATCTTGGCCAATGAATACGTTAATAGTACGTAATGGGATTTTAAGGCAACGTGATAAATTAATTAGTAAGCTGTTTGGCTATTGATAATATTGCTGAGTCCAAGTTCGGAACTTGCTAGGTACATGAAGTTGTATGCAGAAAAATATTCATGAGGTCCGTTACGAGATGAGACTAATTGGTGTGGGTTTAAGTACCACTGGCATGGTAGGGATTTTTAACATAAGATACTTTATCGCTGCAAGACACAACTGTGAGCCTAACTTTTCAAAATTATTCTCTAATAAAATTTTTCCAACAGATATAAAGGACGCTTTTTGTGACATGTAATGAAGGCGTATTTTTCAAGGGATAAGTTTCGGCAGTTTTCTCCATCTTAGTGTAGGGACGATGGGGAGTAGATGTGCAAATCTGAAAATGACGCGTAGATGGCAACATTTTTAAGAATCTAGATCACAGAAATAATATATTTATCCCCTCATAACAATACTCAACACTAATTCACAATCTTTCTGGCGAATGCTGTGATGATTTGTCTCCAGAAAGAATATTTTTATTTATGAACAATTTCCTTTCGGTTTTGAAATATGAACACATTCCTGTCGTTGCATTTTCTTGTACCACGTATAATAGGTTATCTAAATGTAGAAAGGTCTCATGGTGTAATCCCGACTCAACGTTTAATTATCATCTTACCTATTTTAATTATACCAAAACAATAGTGATTCGTTAGTAGGTAATATCAGTGACGTGCGCGTACACGCGGATGCTCCAATTTATAAGTAACAGGGTCCCGTTGGACTAAATGTTAATCGAATAGGATACGGTTCTCCACTAAAAGATCAATGGGCACATGCCCCACGAACGCACACAGCATCATTGACGGACTTTGATTAAAAGTTCCCGCTACAGGGAAATTCTCAAGTGATGTATCTGCTTGAACAATGGTTATTTTTCGGGAATGCGATTGTGCAAAAGGGCGCTCAAATTACACACGGTACTAGGGTTGATTCACAAAGAATTTAATTTTGGACGCCGGATTTTCCCAGTACGAAATACAGAGTACGTATTTTTTCTTAATTGTCCATTTAATATAGTTTTTCATACTGAATAAAATAACTATGTCATTTTGTGGTTCTCTAAGTAACTGAGTAATAAAATTCACCGAACTGCTCAACAATAGACTAAATACTTCAACGACTATCGTTACAATAAACCGATATACGGTTTCATGCATATTAGACCTTTATTCCTGCCCTCAAAAATGCCCATTAATTTTCTCCAACCACTTCCTTTACCCAGTCTTCTCCACTCCACCGCCAATTGAACAGTATTCTCTCATATCTACTGCACTCACTTTCCCTACCTTCTTTTTCGGTCAAGGAAGGCTTTCGGATAAAACCAAGCATTGCCTATTATTTAAACTTTCGATCGCGCCTAACATTACCCGAAAGTATGAGGTATGCCTTAAAAGACAGTCATGTGTTACACTTTCCTCAATTTGCATCGCATTTCCAGTATCCTCTTCTATTACCGCCTTCAGTATTCTACATTATACAGCAATTCCTTTAAATCTACCTCTCCTAACAAAAAATACAACCCGACAGCTGATGCTGTAGTAAGTCCCTCTTAAATTTAGTATACTTCTTTCCTCCCCTCATTCCATCTACGAGTAATATGGCTATTTTATTCCGTTCATTCCGTTCTTTTACTAACGTTCTCCTCTCTATGACCGACTTTACTTTATTCATAGACTACTTCACATCACCAATCAAAACTCTATTACTTCACTTTTATAAAATTAGTATTGTTGAAATTCAGCTTGCCAAGTAAAAAAAAACCTTGCCAAATTCTTTAAATAATCACTGTGTTGGAATTATTTGCGTTAATCTTTTGGCATGGAATGTGATACCTTTGGTAAGTAAATCACTTATATTAATACGTAGGAAAGAAAAACACTCTGTTATTCCACAAAGGTATAACTTTACCAGTACTGCAATCGGTTTTTATTCAGCGAATCTGGTCATATGATGACATGCTGTATCGAAATCGGTCGCAGCAAATTTATATTTGGGTGTAACAGCATTGTTTCCTAAGCATAATGAAGAAGCTTGGCAAAGTTACGCCATTCAATACTGCATTACTTAATTTTTTGTCTCGGGCGTGACTTCATGGAATCGACTTAACATAATGAAAAGAGAAACTTCAAAGTTTCTCTTTTCACTGCATTACTTACGTTGTTACTGCAATTACTGTTCCATAATTTAATATATTTTTTATATTTTCAACCGATTAATGGAATATCGGACATATTGGAATAAAAATTGGTATTTATATAGAGTTTCCTTTAACAATTGATGTACTTATAATGTATCTTATTCCCCTGTTTCTCAATTCCCGTTTTACAACAATTATAAAATTATTGAGATCCTGTAGCATTATGATCCAAGATCTCTAATGCTTTTTGTATTTTTGCATAAAATTTTGCATTATTTGGCAACATAGGTGAGTTATTCTGAACACTTAAAGTCATCTACCCCTTATCTATGTATTCAAGAACATAATTATAAAAGCCATAATTATAAAATTAAAAATATTATAAAAATTATACCGTATTGAGCGATAGTGGAATGTTGAAGAGGGTAATAGAGGGGAGAATGTTGGGCAAGCGAGGTAAGGGCAGGAACAGGATAGGGATGTTGGACGGGATGAAGGGAGGAAAGAAGTACACCGAGATGAAGAGGGACCTGATATAGATTAGTTTGCTAGGTGGGGAGTCACAACATGTTTATTTGATAGTTGTGTCCATCCAAAAAAACCTACCTTAAACGGTAGATTACCTAATAATAATTATTATTATTATAAAACACACTTAAACAAGCACACACATACACACAAATTGAGAGACATTAAATATTTCTGAGGAATTTCCACTGAAAAAATCTAAAAATATTATGCTCCTACTTTTGTCGCTGGATTTGTGAATGATGATGAAAAAAGATAATAATTGAACGAGATACGGCAGAAAAAATATTCTTCAGCCGCGTAACCAATTGCGTTCAATTTTTCCAATCGTGTATATACTCCAGAGCCGAAATTACGTTCACATATTTCTTTTAATTTCACTTTTACACTATTGCACTAAATAGAATGTATCGCTAACTCGAAGTACCCCAGGGGTCTGACCAAAATATACTATATTTTATCCGTTAATGATATCCAGGAGATCCTTCAATTGGTGATATAATCGATTCCAGAGAATTCCGGAATTCAATTTACATAGGCAGAGAGGTATAAATAAAGATATTGTTATTTGGAGAAATAATGAACTTCTACTAAAATTCATTTTGAGCAAAACGAAAATCGACTTGACTATCGTCCCCACCGTACATAATTACTTGATAATATTGAGAATGACTCGATGCAAAAAAGTTATATGAAAGTCTTTTCTTTTGATGTCAGTTTAATGTCAGACACTGGCACTAATACTGTTGCAGATTACACTAATATATCCATCTGATATATCTTCATTTCATCTCTACAATTCTATGAATATATTTTTTGGAATTGAAAATGATCAAGTAGATGGTCTGTTGGTAGAGTTAAACATTATTTAACAGGGAAAGGGTAGTTTAAAGATAATAGGATATGGAACCGAAGGTGACATATATAAGAATCAGTTATGGTAAGGATACAAGTAAATTTAAAAAATGGGACGAACGAATGGGTATGGAATTATGATTACAATATAATTGAACAATGTATTGAGATGCTTTTTGCATGCATGGAAAGTTAAAACTGTTTGATAATCCAGTTTAAGTGGATTAACTAACAGTAATAGCAAGGGTCAAACAGAAGCTAAATAGTAAACAATAAAGAATAATGAGTTTTATATTCATGCTTGCCTGTTCATTTCGCAAATTATTGTAAAAATATAATTCTTTCGTTGCATGTTTATATGGAGTTTAATTTAAAGCATCAGCCACTGGCAAAGCTGTATAGTTTTAAAGTAACTTTTATGTTATTTTAGTGAATATGCATTATTTGTGAAATATTGTAAGGTTTTTAATGACAGTATTTCAATGACTTTTATAATATCCATTTTTTGTCCAGGAGATATTTGGGATTTCTTGTTAATTAAAAAGTATATTGAAATACTTACACGCATGTAGAACTCTGCATTCTTTTCCAAACAGTAGTTCTCAGTTGTGAAAATTTCTAAAAGGGGTTCATCAGGTCTAGGGCACCTTTTACTGGTTTTCATGTTCTGGAATTTGGTTCTAAAATTGAACTGAATGCTTGTCAATTGAAATTAACCTAATATTTTAGTCATTTTCACCCTAAGTTTCAATAAATATTTTCTCCATCTTACTCTTTTGTTCTGGATCACTGTCCCCTTATAATCTTAGTCATTTGGCCTAACTTGTATCTTTATTACACTACATTGGCCACTCACATACCTGTAAGGGTAGCAAAAATTTTAGAACAACATGCCTTGAATACCAGGTTGCACTAAATTACTAGTTTTTTCAGTAATAATAACTAAGAGAAAGAAATATAAAAGCATGAATTCGAGATAAAACGTTTGAAAATATTAACTACTCAATAGTGTGCATGCGAAAGTATTATTTTTTCATAAAAATGAAACATAATAGTTACGTTTACTGCTGTTGAGTTGAATATTAATTTTGATTAAATTTAGTTGAAAATCCCGGAGCTTATGGTTTACCACGGTTGCACTTCCTCCTTTGTTTTTCTTACTTTCCATTTCACTATCTCCACTCCTTTTCATCCAATACAACATGACTAACCTTTTCCTCCTTTTAGCTCGATTGCCTATAATTCTCCCCATTCCTCAGTACTCGACATTTTATCGCCAATAAAAACACCCTGTATAAACTATTCCTAACTTATTTGAATGTATCCCAATGACCCTCTCCCCTCCTCTATCTTACTTCCTTTTCAAGTACTTCTTTTGTGGGGAAATGAATACTTTTACGGGACTAAATACTTCGGTCTGCGATGTGTATCGTCTTGTGCAGAAGCGGAAACTTATGCTTTGAGCTCGCAGATGGTACTGGGCTATTATATCTCCAACTCGATTTCGAAATTGCCACCGGCCAACTCCATCGTCCACATTTATTGCGTCGTAAAAACAGTTTATTTCAGCATAAGTGTCATAACCTATTTTTTCTCCATTTCACCACGCATTCTTCCGACGCTTAGTGGGCTGGGTCACGTTTGCAGGTTGGGAAGTGCTCGTCATTTCTTTTGATTTGGACACACGTGCGGCATTCGAGTAAAATAACACTTCTGTGCGGCGTTACTTGAAGACATCAAATAATTGAACTATGGATACCATTGAGTCAGTCCATTTTTTTTGGAAGCCGTTTAGAATGGATCTTATTGGCCGCCAAGTTAAAAATTTCTAAATAAATGATTCCTACACTGTCATTTATTGTTAAATCCTCAGATCTTATGAGTTAATTCGAGGAAGTTGGAGTTCCATTATCCTAATAAGTAATGCCATAAATTAAAAATTTGGTTACTGACTGCTTATAAGGTCATATACTGGCAGGAAAAAAATAAAACGGAGCATTCTATCGGCTTTGATGGTATTATTGTTCGGCATAACGAGTTGGTGGTTCAGGTCAACCAGAAACAATACGCGTGGTAACGTTCTATTTCTGGAAAAAGCGCAATAACTTTTGAATCCTAAGGAGGTTGGATCATGACTGCATTAGACAATATGCCACCTTAGTTCATGTACTCATGACAAGTGATGACATTAATGTAACACCTATTCATGCGTATTCGCTTAACAGATATGAAGTGTGTATGCAGTTATTAGGAGCTCTAAGAAGTTGTTACAGATTTTTGAAACGTACTCCCACACTTATCGTGGACTAATTATTAGCCACCAATTTTTGAAACTATGAGACATTGGCTATTTTACTCAAAAATGAACTAATTCCATTCAGGTATAGGCGGGTAGATACTATTATTTTAAATCTACCATAACTCTTTTAAAATTGTGTGCATGATATTAGTTTCTCGTGAGGACGACGTGTATGTTTGCACTATCGATCCACAGTTTTTCTGATGGTAGTTCTCCAGCGCCATAAGAGAATGTGTAAAATCTGGGATTTTTCGATGCCAATTTTTATGAAAACTAACATGATAAAATTCTGTTTTGCTTTCAGAATTTGATAGTGTGCATTTATACCTCTAAATAATGAAGAATTGAAAAAAACTATGAATTTAATCGTGGATTTTCCTTGCACAGTTGTGATAACGTAAAATAGAAAATAATGTTTCAAACAATCGAACTACCCAAGAAAAAATTACTCGTAGTTTTATTTTGCTTTATAAATTTACTTAGGAGTAAGTATATAGCGTAAAACCCAGCAACGCAGGGGACACGCTTACTTAGCATGTTTCATCGCATATTGAAATTTGTCCTTTCAGAAAACTTCAGTTCATATTTTGAAATTTACTGCATTAAGCCTTTGTTTCTGGGGCCTACTTAAGAGGGGGGTCAACATTATTTTCTTCTGAAAGGAGAAAGCAATCTCCTCAACCCACTGAAGTGTAGTTATCGTTTGGCATTTTACAGTTTTATGTATAATTTGAATTGAAAAAGCATAAAAAATTAACAACAATATTATAATTCCATCTCCTAACCAAAAACAACCTTAAATCAGGCCCTACAGCAAGTCTTTCTTAAATTCTCCATACTTCTTTCCTTCGTTCATTCCATCCAAAATACCTATCCTATTCCGTTCCCTTCCTCGTGTACCTAACGCTCTTCCTTATACCATAGCCTTCAACGCCCCATTTCCAATCAAAATGCTCTGGATTCATCTTTCCAATATCCTTTGGATTTCTTCCAACAATACTTTCTCCTCCTCCCAATACCTAGAACTTCCTCCCTTACTTTACTTTCTTCCTACTTCACCTACTCCATTCTTCTCCGCTCAGATTTCAAAAGCCTCTAATATGCGTCTATCGTCTTTCTTCAACGACCGTGTTCTTCATTCAACCGCCATGTTTCCAGCCGTATAAAACCACCATTAATATTAAAGTTTTACGATCCGTTTCTTAACTTCCTTACTCAACGTTCTTGTCATCAATTTTCATCTCCTTATGAAAGCTATTTTGCC
The DNA here is from genome assembly GCA_037158775.1 of Hetaerina titia. Lineage (NCBI taxonomy): Eukaryota > Metazoa > Arthropoda > Insecta > Odonata > Calopterygidae > Hetaerina > Hetaerina titia. The sequence goes on along the minus strand of CM073775.1, from coordinate 20,785,538 downwards.
TACAACAATACTTCTTATGTCCCTATAACTTTGAATTATGGTCCAGATCACTTCCAAGATAAGTAAACTGCTCCACCTGCTCAAGTTTACGAACGAAATAAATGCCTTTGCTATATATATACATATAAAATACACTCGTATATCCTAAGCTTCTATTTAGCTTATGGTAACTACTCGCCGCAGGTAGGATGTGTGGCAGGGTTGATTACACACTGAGAATGCGATATTGAAATATATATTTCTTCCTTCGCAGGCATTGCTAGTGATATGATACTTTGGTTTGGGAAGTCACCTGTCTTCTTTGCACAATTTAAGCCTCACGCTGTCATACCTTTGGAGTATCCGGGGAATATCCGTGATTCCTGCAACGAAAGAAATCGTAGCGTAGTCTGCCGGTTCCAGTTTTTATTCTCACTTTTTGGCCCAAGTCCTCCATTTGTTTCTCCTTCTTGGCAATTCCTTTTATGACCAATATCTCATTAGGAACATACTAACCATCCCTACCTCCAATTCCCTCTCAGAAATCGACATAATAAATGTACAGATATAAACATGTTCAGAGGATTAAAGGTATTTTCATCTATGCTTTTTATTATCCTCCCTCCCCTACCACGATCCGCCTCCGCCCAGACTCCCCGACCACGTCCTGTGTTCCAACGGCAACCGTGACCCGACTGACAAACGACATCACCACTTGTCAGCATACTGTTTTAAAGAAATAAATTATAGCTCACAAATACGATCAATCGAATGGCAAGCTTCAGACCCTTTTCTTCGGTGACGATTCCATCAGGACATTCTCCAAGCGTCTAGCAAAGAAAGATTGAACCGAGCAACGCCTTCGACATGTTGACGTACTTCATCATAACGCACACGAAAAAGCAGAAATACTCGCGACCGCGTTTCAAAGCACGATGGAGTTTAGTACTGACTGTGAAATAACTGAAGATGGCGGAGTAGTGGAGGCTTTTGACGGGAGTCTTTCGCGTCTTCCGTTCGTCCCCGTGCAACCCGGTCACGGGGAAGAAATGGCCTCTGAAAATTAAGTATTTAAATCCTAAAAAGGCGACGGAGCTAGATCAAAATCTCGAACCGGCAACTTTTAATGAGTCTAACTTGGCCTCAATTCGTTTAACTTTTCTCTTTAACAATTACCTTTCTTCCAGCTACATTCCCAAGGAATGGAAAGTGGCAAAGCTTTTGTTTGCTTCCCAAATCAGGCAAAGGCTTTCCCTCCCTGTAAATAGAAGCGCTATCTCTTCTGTTTACTTTCACAAACTATTTGAAAAGATCAATAGGAAACATCCTAGAGACTAAAGACTTAATTGGACTAGATCAGATTGGATTCCGGGGGGACTCTCAACGGTATTGCAAACGTGAACGACTAGCAGAATACATCTCTCGAGGATTTCAACGGCATTAACTAACGACCGTATTATTCTTGCGCGTTTCCTTCGATCAGGTTTAGCTCGAGAGCTTCCTGCTTAAGCTTTTCTTGGACTAATTCCCCTAGTCACTTAATCAAAGTAATTCAGAGCTTCCTCTCTGTACTCTCTTTCCGAATTAACGAAAAAGGTGCGCTGTCGTCCGATAAAAATCTATTGCGGAATTCCCAGGGCAGCCTTTTGTCTCCTTTACACTTCAACATATATTTTTATGATCTTCTTCTTCTTTTCCATACACTCTTTGCTGTAAATGTACTCTGACGTTTGTCATCGCGGCAATATCCTGGAATGGAAATTCCGCCATCACCAGGATTCAAAATCTTCTAGATTTAGTGTACTGTCAAGTTGAAATCCACGATAAAAGCGGCAAAAACTCTCCTCGTAGTGTTTCAGAAATGGCAGTTATTCCCTGCACCATAAACTTATATATAAAAAATATATAAAAGTAAAATACCATATATAAATAATAAAAAATATATTTATAAAATAAGAGCAGGTAGAACAGTTTACGTATCTCAGAAGTGTTTTGGAGCAACACGGTCAAAGTAGTAGGGACGTGACGAGAAGAATTGCGCTGAGCAAAGAGGCTTTCACAAGGAGAAGGGAGTTGATGACGGGGATTTTGAGTAGGGAGGTTAAGAAAAGGCTCGTAAAAACTCTGATATGGAGCGTGGCTGTGTACGGCGTGGAAACGTGGTCGCTGAAGCAGGAGGATAGACTTAGATTGGATGCCTTTGAAATCTGGGTGTGGAGAAGAGTGGAGAAGGTGAAATGGACCGAAAGGAAAACAAATGAGGAAGTACTAGGGAAGGTGGGTGAGGAGAGGGGTTTTTTGGGAGATATCCTATGAAGGCAGGAAAAAGGGATGAAAGGCGTATTTGAGCGGCAGTGGGATGCTGAAGACTGTAATAGAGGGGAGAATATTTGGGAAGCGAGGAAAGGACAGGAACAGGAACAGGATAGGGATGTTGGACGGAATGAAGGATGTACATAGAGATGAAGTGGGAGCTGATGTAGAGTAGGTTGCTGGATTGTGTTTTGTTAGGAGTTACATAATACTTATTTGGTGGCTCTGTCCATCCAAAACCTACCTTAACGTGTAGATTATTTAATTATAATATATACACAAATATATACAAAGACTTGCAAATATATTCCTGTATACCCGGTTGGAAGCGATCTTAACCGGTAGATTACCTTATTTTTAATACATATTGATAAAAAACCTTTATATTTAAAATACACTCGTATTCCGATGAAATTTTCACATATATTTGTTGAGATACATTTCAATCAGAAGCTGACATGGGTGAACCACGCACAGTAAGCCATTTCTGGCGACAGAGGCACTTCTCTCTCCGATCTTTTGTTCCAGCCCTCGCGTCACGCGGTGGAACAAAATCTCTCTGTGCACAGCGCGCATTCGTACTGGGTGGTTTGCCGTTGCCAAATATTCGGTAATGAGCCAAACATTATCCGGGAAGGCTTTGTAACATTACAAAATGATAGACTTCGCTATCTTACGTCCCTAGAGTGACACAACTGAGGGAAGAGATTCGGAACCCACACAAAAAATCAAATGATTCACATCCTTATCAGGCTAAATCCGAACGATTTAAAAGGTTTCTTACACGAGACGCGATTACAGGAAATATATTAAATTACTCTGTACACAAAAAACACTTCGAGGAACACAGACTTCGTATGCATTTTTAATTTTGTGAACTATCAGAATTCTTTCCTATGTTATGTGTTAACACTTTATTTTTATAAAAAAATATCAAGAAGATATTTTGTTTGTTTAGCTTTAATAGCTGAAGCAACAAAAAGTCAATATACCTGCTTCAAAAAAGAAAAAAAATGAATGAAAAATATGGTTTTAAAAAATACGGTGTCCCGCCTAAGGGAACATGGAATAAAAGAAATTTAATATTAAAAAATATCCACAAAACTATTTACAAAAATAACAAAATAATGTAGCAAGGCATCCAATGCTTTGTGTGCACTTAATCATCCTGGGGATGATAGCAGAATGTAGGTATCCATTTTATTTTCTGTTCATTGTCCCTGATGTACTTTCACAGCTAGTCCCACGTTCCATTCATGAGGACGAGAGTTGGTCCCCACTATGATTAGACGATTAGTTAAATTTTATTTAAGATTATTTCGGAAATTATTCCACCTACCAGCAGTTCTGTCCTCCTGTTTAATCTTCCTTACACCGGAAAGGTACACTGGTAATTTATATAGTCTGCCATTATTCCCCGCGGTTGTACCGATCAATGACGCTGAAGAGATGAAGTTTTGTTTCACCGATCCCCCACGTTAATCTTTGGGCTCACTAGCCGGTCATTTGAGAACTGACTCACTAGTATGACTCACTAGTAGACTTTGACCTGAAGGCACCAGCTGTAACGTTGGTGTACCTGTTGTCGGCTGCTAGCAGGTAACATACGTGGGGAAACCAGGAGGGTAGAAGCCTTCATAACTTGAACATAGTTTAATGCTTAATGAAAAATTTAACATAGATTTGAAAATTTTATTGATATGTTTAATTTTGTGATAATTAAATAGAAAAAATTGAAAAATCAATTTAAAAATAATTAGAAGGGCAATTGCTTAAAAACAACGGCAAAACTTAATCCATTCTTGCTCTGAGTAAATATGCTCTTACCTTTTCCCTCCACCCTAAAGTCTGTGTAAAATTGATGAGTTGATGTTTTTCTCTAATTGCGTGTCCTTTCAAAATGTTGGACCGCATAACTTTTCTCCGTTAATGGACTTGGATAGGAAGTGAGAAAATGCCAAAGTAGATATTCCTCACAGGGGTGCAGAGTGCACGCAAACCCGGGGTGCCATCGGCTCTCTATCAACTTAGTTCGAAGTCAAATCAGCTTGTAATCTATCTGGCGAGACTTGGAATCAATCTTCAGATGTCTCCAAAGAAAGCATAGCACAAGCTCAATTAACAAAATTAACTATAACCTATAAACATTTGGAAATCGCTGGAATGAAGCTGCATTTCAAATATCGAAGAGTTTTTTGGTTTAATGCTAATATTTCGTCCTCTTTTAACTCAACTTGAGTTGATTTGTGGTAGCCCTGTAAACCATTTCATGATCTAAGATTACTTACATAAGCCCCCTTTAGATTCCGAACTAACTATTTATATACCATGGTTAACAGTTTTGTCAATGCCTACCCTGCAAGCTTCCTAATTATTTCTTAAATTTATTTACATTGTACCCTACAAACCACTGCTAGGATGTTTGACAGGGGGTGATTGATCGGAACTCAATATAAGATTTAAGAATAACCGCTAGTCATTTTATTCTATAAAAACCTAGATAGCTATGCAGAGAAACTGGTGCCTTTCATCTAACAATAGCGAAATAAATAGCAGAGAGATAAAAACGGTTTTATTTCTTAGAGATTAACTGCAAGAATCTACAATAGAGCCTTAGATTACCCGCTCGTCTTTTCGTTAGATCGTAGTTCTTTGCGCTGACATCCTCCGTTATTTGCTTGTCTTTGCTGTGGTTACATTAATTTATTTCTTCTGTAAGCTGTCTCTAGTGCGGTATTTTGTTTGCTATTGTGCCGAGGAATGTTTAAATTGGCTTTCCTATTTATTTTTTCATCTATTCAGTTCGTTCCTTAGACTTATCTACAGTATTTTCCTGAGACTCCCTTAAATTACCGAGAGAAAATGTTTTCTGTTTAAAATTGTGAAGTTATTCAGTTTTATTATTTCTTCTTCCTTTAAATTCAGTCTGTTGACTTGTTTCTTTTTTAACCCTCCACATACGGCAGGACGTGCGATTGGAATTTTACAGGCGGCGAGGCTGCGGGAGGGAGAGTAAATTTTTGCTTTCACTGCTCACAATCTCTCTTGCTTTTGTTTTACTCCAGGACCCTTAGCTGAATAAATAAAGCACATCCCTTGTGTTTGTCCTTCTCCCCAGTCCGCATGATGAAGCGATTCTACTTCCAGGAAGCGGATATCCTTTAGAAAATTTTAAATTTTACAGCGCCGGAAAGAGAAAGAGATAGGGTTCCGTCGAGACATTAAAGAGGTGTACGTCACAGTTGGTTGACCGAAAAGGATGAGAATTAGAGACAGCACGAGGAATTTTGACAAAACGATCTAAAAATTCTCTGGATTCAACCGAAGAGAAAATGGAAGTAAGAATAAACAAGGGAACAATGCTGGAGAAAGAAGTAGCCTCTCTCACCAGCATTGTCAACACATCCTTTAGAGTTGCAATAAATGGATCCGCAAGAAGTAAGCCTTTAAGGAATTAAGTTTAGCGTGGGACAAATCAATATGCTTCGTTTCGCAGAAGGCATCGAAGTCAAAGCAGAAAAATCCTCAGAAAACTTAGACGCAATGCATCAAGACATTCAGGAAAATAACGTGAAAACCAATTGAAAGATAATGCCGTACGGAAAACGTAATCTCCTCTTTATTAACGGTTAATCATTTATCGTCAATAGGGGTACATTAAGGGATCTAAGAAGTTAGTTTCACATCAAGAATAATCTTTGGTCTATTCTGGAGGACGACTTTCTGATACAGTTAACTCAGTTCCTAGGATTTCCAAAACAGAAAAATTTCCTTTATAAAATATTAGTGAAACAATTGTAAAAGCTAGCCATTTCCCAAATAAAAATTACATATTTTTTTCAAAGGAAATTCATTACTCTTTAAAATAGTTTCGAAATCATCATTGTGAGGTATCTACTTGCTTCACTTCAAATATAGGCAAACTTCGTTAAGCACAGTGTGAAATGAAAGAAGTTGATTATTACAGTGTTGCACAGAATACCCAATAATTTGAAATTTTAGAGATATTATTATATTCTCCTGTAAAATATTGTTAATATTTAAAATAATACTAAGAGCGAAGTTTTGTTGGAGTAATATTTAAAGTTGGTGATAAGAAGTTTTGAGGAGGAGCCAAATTATTCTTGCGAAAATATAAGGCGAAGCTGGGATGATTCTATGATAAGAGAACACGGAATTGTTTATCTATGCAATTAAGATAGATTAAGGAGTGATAAGGTTCAAATTTTGTGTGATAATGAACAAAATATTTGAAATCCGGATTAAACCAATATTTTAATATAAAAAATTCCGGGTTAGTTAACCCGCAGGACTGACAAAATCTTCCTCGCGGAATTAGATAATCATAACCAATTCGGTTTACGGAACGCATCATTTACTATTTCAATGTGCAATTATAATTATGCTCCCCATACATATTTGCCGTATGGTATAAAGTCATGTAACTGATTATCGATAAATTATACAAAATCATCGATTATTGTCATACCTTCATATTCATTAAAAAATGGTTATCTGAATCCCAGATGCGTACAAATTTTGATACCCTTAATACAATATTCTTAAACCTATTGCTCACACTAATAATAGTAATGGCGCTATTTTGTGGTAACCCAAGATTCTTAGGGGTGGAAGCTTGACATGCTTTTTTTGACAAGAGGTCTTTAACAAGAATCTCTTTGCTTATACTAATTGAAAGAACTTTCCAATATATAGTATTCGGAAATCATTTTCTTGCTTTCATGTACCAAGTCTGAAAATAGTGCGCATTGACTAAAAACCACTTCTGCTTTTGCCTCATACTTTCGCAAAGATAACTTGGTGCCTCAACTTCATCTTCCTTGCACAACCTGTATATATTATCATAACGGGATCATACATCATCACTAGCGTTTCCTCAAATATAAACAACCATATTGTACATTAATTAATATAATTCAGAAATCTGAAAAAGTAAGAACACCCAATTGTCTTACGAGTACCGAAAAACAATGCTCTCACGCGTCACTCAATTGGAAGAAAACGAATATCCTAGTTTTCAGAAGAGCATAAAGGCTGGAGGAGCTGGGAAGAGAGGAATCAGAGCAACTGTAAAGAGGGTCGGAAGCACCATAACAACGAAGCGGAAGAGACTCGAAGGGCATAAAGCGAGGAATAGAAGGGCATGATAAGAAGTCTTCCGCTGTGGAGCTGCAAGCACTACGCTATATGGGGGTGCGGTCCCAAATAAGGAAGAAGGTTGCGGAAACATTCGCGCGATAGGAGGATCCATTCTGTGGATCAGAGGCGTGGACCATGCGTAAATAAGAAGTAAATAGTTGGCACCCTCTGACGAAAGCGGATTCTGGAGATCAAATGGTCAGATAAAACGAGAACAAAGTATAGGGGAGAGTTGAAAGGGAGAAACGGAGCATGGAATGCAAGGAGCAGATGGACTAAGCATGCCTTTAAGATAACGATTGTGCGTTATTTTACACATAGTGGTGGATTATTGGAGTGGGTTCGACCGGGAAGCATATGAAAACGACACTCAGAGGCAGCACATTACGCAAGACTGTTTTCTACGGAGCTCATTTAAGTCCGGGAACCAACTGAAGTTGGCCTTGCACCCACGCACCCATCAAACGAACTCTTCTAGGATGCCTTTCTCATGGGAGCCGTCGCTTCGGTCACGTCTAAAACACGTATATAATTTTAAATATACAAGGAACGTAGCTATGTTCGTGAATCAATGTAAACAAAAAATGCTGGGACCGTAAACTTGAAAAAAAAGTAAGTGGCTAAGAAAACCTGACACCAGGTGTTTGCCTTCAAAGTAGGCCTCTTCGGAGAAGCATGAGAATTCCGTTGGGGAGGTTTGAAAGAATGGCTCATTGGAAGGGAGAGGGGGTGATGGAGTTTACTCAAGTTTTCGGTCCCGGCATTTTTTGTTTACTCGTATAAAAATGATTCATGAATAATCAACTCCGAAAACGTTCACTTTATTATTGCTACTTTCGTGGCTAGTTTTCGAAGAAAAACAATATAAAAATTTGTTTTTTTTTGTTGAAAAAGCTTCGAAGGTCTAATTTAATTGTTTTAATGAAAAAAAAGTATCTTTAAGTTCTGATAATATATTTTTGACGGTTCAATGTGCACTAGATGCTTAGACATGTCCTTCACCGCCAAGATCGCTTTCGAGAGCCCGTTTATTAAAGATGCGGTTCGTTTCACTAGACCTCTGGACACATAAAATGTAATTTAGAACTTTAGAACTTACATACTGTAAAATTTTGGCATGCAACAGGCGCTGTGCCATTTACGGTATTACTGTTAGCACACTGGTTATGCGCACATTACAAGGGCCTGTAAACTCACTTGTAACTTTGAGAAATGGGCTCCAAGTTAGAACACTAATTGGAAAATATATTGTTGGTCACTTCAATGCCGAAGTTTCTCCATTTCAGCGCGACACAACAATTTAAAATGGACGACGAGTGAGATATATTTATGAACTTTTATAAAAAAATCTCCATTTCACCTAAACATATATGTGGGCCTGAACGACGATTTAAGTTATTATTGCTGTTTTTTATTTATTAGCAAAAGTCTGCCGTCTTAGGTAGGGGTAAATTTATTACTGGGTAAATTTTTGAAGGGCCCAGGCACTATGCACTACACAGTTGTATTCGTAAGCCCTGACTAGTATGACACAAAATATCCTTGAACCCCTTACCTCAGATTACTCGAACTCTTAATTCCTATTCAAGTCTGAAAATACAGTCTGGTTGTAAAGTCACCAATGTGGTTTCAGAAAAGGGCACTCTTGCAAACCTCAGCTATTAGGGTTTTGTGAAGGAATTCCTGACTCTATGGATGCGGGAATATACCTGAATTCTATAATCGTCGGCCTGTCAAAAGCCTTCTACAAAGTTGACCTCGATCGCTTAGTTCTTAAGATGGGCCAATTATACTACCCACAGATGGAAGAGTAACCTCGTGGGTCAAATATTTCATGGAAGGTCCAACACAAAGGGTCAAATTAGGAGAAGTGTATTCTGAAAAAACGAGGGCTACGTCGGGAGTCCCACAAGGTAGCATAATTGGCTCACTCTTGTTTTTAATCTATATAAATGATCTCCCGGAAAATATCAAATCTCAAAAAAGACTTTTTACGGACGAATACATTATCTACAGGAATGTCGAGAATGACAACGACCGCGATATAATTAAAAGGGGCGTAAATACGAATCATGCTCATAAAGTAAAGGCCGTTTGGTCACAGGAAAAAATATACTCATATGAACACATTTTATTGGCCCTTTTAGTTAGCTACAAATCTAATTCACTTCTCTACATTATCGCTGTTCACTTCTAAGCATTTTTTGTACCGCTGTACCAGCTTCTTTAACCCATCTGCATAGTAGCTCGCCGCTGGAGACGAACCAATTGACAATGCCGTTCTTGAGTTCCTCTTCGGTTTCGAAACGTTGTCCACCGAGCCACTATTTCAAGAAGAGGAAGTAGTCGCTAGGTGCAAGGTCAGGACTGAACGGTGGGTGGTCAAAGAGTTCCAAACGACCCAAAAACTCTCGCCCACTGGACATTCTTTGCTCTTTGCGGTGATCGGTGAGCATTTTTGGTACCCACCTTGCACAGAATTTGTGGTATCCGAGGTTTTATGTGACAATATTGTAGACAGTAGTGCGTCCAAGTTGAGGAAATCGTTCAACCAGACCATTAATCGTCAATCAATGATCCCATCGCAGTTTTGTTCCACTTGCGAAACAATTTCATCGGTCAGAATACTGGGCCTACCACTTTGCTCTTCGTCATGGACCGTGGTGCCCTGATTTAGTGTAATACAAGCAAACGGCCCTTACTTTATCAACATGTCTCCTAAAAGGGTTTGGCAAATTTGATTGTAATACTCGTATTTGGAGCTTGTGTGCCATCTTATATTATCTATCTGAAATTCTGAGTTTTAATAATAATATGAGAGCAAACATCGCATACTTTTCTGTGATATCTAGGTATGAGCGTAATCATCTGCAAAAAGTTATTTTATCTTATGCCTCCACTTCCTACGATGGTCGTTGAAAATGCTCTTACACTCTCGAGTCAGAAATGTAAAGTAATGTAATGTAAAATGGATTAATGAGTGAGTTTGATGGACGAGTGGGTAGACATAATAATAAAGAACATTTGTCAGAAAAAACATCTAGTCTAAGAGAATTGTTCTCGACTAGGAAGATTGAAAGACTGCGTTCACCAATTCAACGAAAGTTTTAACTCATCAATCCAAATTTGCTTGGTACTAATACTATTCAGACAGTGGCCTCTGAAATTGTATTATGATAATTAATAATTACAGTGCAACTTTATTATTTGAAGATACAAGGGCGATGTTCATTTTGATATGTTTTTCTCTCTCACACACATACACGAATTCGCTTTCGAATATTTACTTCAGCAGAGGTGATAAAGAAAATAAGGAAAAATCTAAGTTGACCCTAAATAAAAGCTAAAAAGTTGCCTATGAATTCCGTTCCAAAATTACTGTGAAGATCGACCAAAAATATCATTAAATGACTGAAATTTGCCCCCTCCAGGAATATGGAAAGAGTCATTATGTCAGAAGATGTCATTATAGTATGTAACCGTTCCCGTTACAGTTGAGTATGATTGTGCTAGAAAAGTTGAAATCCGAGTAGGTCTTTTAACAGGCTACGGTCTCGTATACAAATAACAGTTTTTTACGAAATGAATTTCGGTATTTTTTAAAACATTTCAATCCTATTGTGGGCTGTCTTGTTAATGATCTAAACTTGTGTTATAACTTCAATGCAATAAAAGATTAATAGTTCGCATAAGTTATTTTTTACTTCCTAGGTATCTCTATCGGTGTGTGTTCCCCGTGGGGTCACGATTAGTCACGATAAACTAAAGACTTGACCCAGCATCCATATCCGAGGTTCTGAATCGAGCCCTCTGCCATTATGCATCACGATTTAAAACTGGCAGTGCTTCATGCTTCGCGTTCTTTAAGTAAGTTTCTAAAATTATGGTAGCATTATTTCCCGGCAATGAAATGAAAACTAATTGTGAAGATCATTATCACGGAGCTCTGCCCACGTACCAAACCAAACAGATGTTGGTTAAATAAACCCATTGAGAGGCGGATGGAAATACAGTTCACTTCGCTGATGCATGCGTTAATGTTATCAACTTCCGCTGTGGGTGGTAATCTTCACAAATTTCGGGTACTGATTCAGTTACTTTCCCCATTTCGCCTTAGAGTCACTATAGAAAATCTGACATCTGACAAATAACTGTTTGAGGAATTAAAAATTGATGATTGACGCCGATGCCATTTGGAATTTCAAACTGAAGAAAAACGTAGAAGATCCGAATTTATTTCACTCTATAATAAAACCACAGTTATCAACCTGATAATTGATTAGAGGTCATTTAGTACTGAGCCCAAAAGCGTGTGAAATTCACGCATGAGGGTAGGCTTCTCAGGTTGCTTTCTCTGTACTTCCTGTGGTTACCCAGGAAGGTGTGGTTTGCAAAATATAACATAGCTTGGGTGAAGCTGAGGGTACCCAGAAGTGTCACCCGGAATCGAGCCTGGACCCTCCGGTTAATTGCCCAAGCAATACTCAAAGACGTTCATGTATTTTCAATCCATAAAGAGAATTTTTTACTTACAAGATGCTCTGTTTATAAAGATGAAACAATATGAAAAGTGAAATGATATTCTTATTCCCTAAGTTCTTTAATGAGTTAGGGGTTTGGTGGTGGTACCCAGAGGCCGAGCAGATTTCAGTCAACCGAAGACATTCGGATCCACAGCCGAACCTTACACCAAAATGGGCAACCACGCCATCGAATTTGCCGGATTGATTAGTGGAAACTACCTGTATGCTTTAACTAGGGCTGCCTTCATCAAGACGATGGCGAATGAATGGATATCTTGAAAATCTTTTTCATTTTCACCGGACGAATATCTTTCTCCACGGGTACTGAAGTCTCCAAAAGAAACCGAATCCGTTACATTCAGTGGGTGTGTTTCCTTGTTTCATATTTCATATTATTTGACTGACTTGAATCCATGTCAACTGTTGACCATGCCCATTGCTAATGCCTTCAATTTTGCGACTGTCCTGGAACGCTCTTGAAATCTTTCCCAGGAACTTCTTTGTGCTTGCTCTATTATTTGGTTGATTTAGCTAATGAGCACCTGCCATAGAGATAATAGCTGACCTGTTAATGGGTAGGTTTTGGGACATAATAACAACCGAAAACGCTTATGTATCATGTCATTCGCAATCGGGCGTGATGATGAGAGTGCTAGGTGGATAACCCAACTATGGATTCTTATGGCAGCAGTGTGGATAAATATTCAGGAGCGAAGGGATAATATTCTAATCTGTCAATGGCGGAAAACAGGACGGAGGTGTGAACGTGTAGGCCACTTAAATGCTCGCCCACCTCCATTCATGCAAGTCGCGTTCCATTAACTCGGTAGATGACCAATTATTATGACCAGCAGAAGCGAAAGGGAGATGGTTTTTCATGTCGCGATTCGATTTGATCCGACCCTCTGGGCATTATTACCGTGGTTTTAAAGCTCTAAATGTGGAATGGTGGATTTTCTTGCACGATGCTCCGGAGGTACGGATAAATTGCTTTATTTTTCACAATTTATTTCCACTTTGATTTTCACCAGGAAACTTGTGACCTCAATCCATTGTATAAGCGCTTCATATGTCCTCCAAATGATAACTTCAAACGCTGCGGTCATGCCCTTTTTTTAAAATAAGACTATCCGTTTAAATTCCATGAGTTTATTTCATTGGCCATTTTCCATGATTGCCCTTTGGGGACCAGATTCACGGAATTAAGTCACACGTTATGCTTGAGATTTTCCATTAGATCTGAACGGAAGTTGAGTAAAACTGCTGTTTCTATATCAGAAGAAAGGTATGTAGGTAATTTAATTTATTCTTTAATTTACGCTCAGAGTATCTCATGCTGCATACTGCTACATTGCTGTTTACGTGAAAGTTTAGTGGTGTGAGGAATATTTTATTTTTTAGCAACAAAAATTTTTTTTCTTGCAGTATGAAATGCACATAACAAAAATTCAGATAGAGATATAAAAGAGGTCGCGGAAGCAAATTATCCGAAAGGCGCTCTTTTGTTCCCTTCCATTTGTGTTGGCAATTCACCAGAAATTTGGCTCAAAACATTCAGAAAAATGTGCTGGAATTTTCTCACGCCTTTGAATTGGAATTTCAAGCAACACTCGAAGCAACGCACGCTGTTGATTTCTCATTTTTTTCTCTCATATTTTCATCGGGAAACATTACGGGTGGCGTGTTGTAAATTTTTGGAACATTCATCCTTATTTTGGGGAAGTATATGTATGATTGAATTGTATAACATTTTGATTGATTTTTTCCTGTTTCTTACCCTTTATTTTGAGATGTGCGTTTCGGAAAGAATGAAAAGTATGAGATTTATGGGGAAAAAATCGTGAAGTTTTACATATGGTAGGTATGAAGCAAAATTGTTCCACGAAATATGTAGATGGAAAAATAGGGGAAGAGAAGAGATATAGTTAGATAAATAGTCATCTCCATTTTGGGGCGAGATTGAGACTATGGAGTCTCTTCTACCACCTAACCCCTAAGGCATTGTGAATGGTAACTTCCGATTAAAAGACAATTTTCCAGTCATTAATGCTCTTATCAGTACATGACTGCACCATTTTAAAAATATATATGTTTTAATAAATTAAGGCCATTTTTAATATATTTTTCAATTATGCGAATAGATGAGGAAATAACTTCCTAGGATATTATATTATGAATTTTATGTTAATTTTATAATGGTTAGGTTTAATTTTATACAATGATAGGTTAATTTAACATAGCAATGCATAAAATTAAAATAAAAAGCACAAAATAATGTTCTAGGAAGTTATTTCCTTCCTACGCATAATTACGCCGCCTCAACCGAGGGACAGCTGCTTCTCTCTCTCTTGGACGAACGGGCGAGCGCGAGGATATGCATGAGCCATCATGGTAAACGGCTCAATCGTGTTCGCCCAGTGGAATGCAAATAGAATACTTCGACGGAGAGAAGAATTCCGGGAATTTCTCCAGGAATTCGTCGTCACTGCTGTCAAGGAAACCCATCTCCGGTCGATATACGTATGAAATTCACTGAGTCATTTACAGGGTCGACCGGGATATCCTTCGTTCGCGGACGCCGTCCGGAGGTGCGGCAATCCTTGTCCATCGGGGTGTAGAACATCAAGAGTGTCGGGTGTTGTCACATCCACACGCGGAAGCTGTTTCCATGAACATCCGCAAAAGGGCAATATGAACAAGGATATCCTCACTATACTTGTACTATCCGCCAGCGAGGCGGTGGGATGACGAACTCATCCTACAGTTACTGGGAGACGGCAGAGATGCGGCGATACTTTTGGGGGACCTGAATGCTAAGCATCTAAGGTGGCATTCAAGCTGCCAAAAGCCGAGAGTAGCACCTCTGAGGACGTTGGCAGACGAAGAACACTTACAGTTCTAGGTCCGACGAATCCGACGTTCGTACGGGGCGGCATGCTTGACATTGCGATCGCTTGCAATGTTAGGACGTCACTCAGAATTCAAAAGTGTGTTGAGCTTTCGTCGGATCACGATCTAACGGTCCTCGTCGTGGGGAACACGGCACCGAGGATTCCTCCAAGGGCAAGGTTCTATCTTCAGAGGGGCGGACTAGATTTCCTTCCGGAGATTCATCGCCGGAGACCTACCAAAGGAGACAATAGAACCGACGACGAGCGAGATGGCAGATAACATGCTCTGTCATTTCGTTTACACAGTAAACGCTGCCATGGAGTCTAAGATACCGATGAGGGAGAATAACTTGTTCTATCTTCGGATGCCACTCCCTCCTACGGTTCGAAGACTCATCACGCGCCGAAATAACATCCGTTTGTGCTGACAGCGGTATCAGACGTCGGACCTCCGGCGACAGCTCCAAGACCTAGACTGGGAAGTCAACAACGGCCTCTAGGAATTTCGATGCAGTCATTGGTAGTTCCACCTGAAGGAGGAACTCCTTGAGGACACTGGGAAGGAGAGGGCCAATGAGGTATGGAATATGTGCAGGAAACTGTGCTTCTCCCAATGCTCAGACCCTCTCATTGTGAGCGGCAATGACTTGGTGGCGTCCCCGTAGAAAAAGACCGAGATGCTAGCGGGATTTCTCGAAAGCATCTGAATCCGGAGAACGACCCAAAATGTTCATTGATTATCCGAACGGGTATGTACGAACCGTCTCAGTGGGTAAAGTCTTGCCTATGCCGGTCATTTTACATTAGAAACGCATGGCATTGAAAGAAAGAAACTTGGCTGAAGTGGAAGAGTGGCTTGCGAGAAGGAGAAACTTAAAACTAGGAATAAAATATGAAATATTAACCTAATAAGAAACGAAAGTCGACAGGGGAAAGGAAAGAACGTTTTTTTTACCAATAAGTACAAATATAAACGTCAGTAACAGTGCTAACTGCCTTCTGGCGCACTCTGAGCATAGAGTGGTACAAAAAGGAAACAGAGGGAAGGAGTGTTCATTTCCCAGAGCGGGAAATTACACTTGGGCAAGGGGAAGAGTGTGGTAGCAAGACCGTGAAGCGGATAAAACGATACAAAAATAATATGGAGAACGGAGGAAGAGACTCGTCGGTCCGTGAAGCGGCTTAATGCTATGAAGAAAATTAAAAGACATTGGAAAGACTCAGGGCGCAGCGGAGGCGGAAATCAACAATTTGGGAGACACCGATGACGAGACACCTGCACCTGTCATCGAGAGAGACGTCTTAGCGGAAATAATCCGGGCGCTTTCCTCCGCCGGAGGAAAGCGCCCGGAATCGACGGCATTTCCAATGTCATCCGGAAGCATCAAAAGAGGCGGTGGCGTACCTGACCAGCATCTTCAACGTCTACGTTAGGATCTCCTTTTTCCCGTTCATTTAGAAGAGAGCGAGAATCGTCTGTGTTTTGAAGACGCAGAGAAAGGTGTCAGGTTCCGGAGATTTCCGGCCCATCTTGCTCCTCGACGGCTTCGGAAAGATATTCGAGAGAATTGTGCAGGGGCCGATCTGTGACTTCATACGGGAGGGAAATTTCATTCTCGAAGACCAGTTCGGCTTCCGCGAACGGCACGCCACGGTTCATCAGGTAGCGAGGGCAACGCTTTCTTTGGCAAGTTCCTTTTTTGATATACTATAAAGAAGGTACTCGATGGCATCTGGCACTCTGCCCTCTTGTTGAAGATGCAGTAACTCCAGTTTCGAGCATGGATCATTCGTCTCATCAGATTCTCTCTGGGGGACAGGTTGTAAGCTGGCACGGCACATACTGAGTTTCGTCAGATGCAAGGTGGTGTTCCTCAGGGCTTCGTACTCGGGCCAGTTCTCTTTAACATATTCACCCATGACATCCCTAGAAATCATGGGTGGCACGGAATCCTGTCCCTCTATGCAGACGATGCGGCGCTTCTCATCCGCTCGAGGAATATAAACCTTACCGTCGAGCGACTACAGGCCGCCGTCAACGATCCTCTTATGGTATCGTCGATGGCCGATTGCAGTAAACGCCGGGGAGAGAAAAGCAATTGTCTTCCATCCGGGCAGAGGAGCGCCGCCTGATCACAATCTCACGTAAATGGAGTCGTCCTTCCGTGGGTGTCTGAAGTCTTGAACCTTGGTGTGCTGATGGACCAAAAACTCCTCTGAAAATCTCAGCGCGGGTGGGTCCGTGCAAAAGGGTTCGCGGCGCGGCGCGAAAGTTGGCTTTGGCGAATTCTTCGTCCGTCGGTTCTTAGTATGGACACAGAGAGAACACTATAATACCGGATGTGCGTGCTGCCAGTAATGACGTACGCATTGCCGGTATGGTCTGAAGTGCCGAAGACGAGTCTCGCTCGGATTCAGTTAGTGCAGAATACTGCACTGTGATGCATATTGGGACGAGACCGCAACGACCTTGTGTCACACATGCACCGCGACGGGAACTTAAAGACGCTCGACGAAATACTCCCGAGGACAGCACAGGATTTCTTCGGAAAAGTAGCGTAGTCCGACTTTGCTGCTATTCGAAGAATCTCAGAGGTGCAGGTCTAACCTTGAGATCGCCACAAGTAACCAAATGCCAGTCTTGATCTCTCATCACCCTTAACGCAAATGAAGAAGCCGAGGAGATGCTGATACCGCCGATCCACAGAGCCTCAACGAGAAAAACAAGGACGACAACTATAAGTCTTAGAAGACGAAAGACCGAATGGGAAGATGACAGGGAAGCCTCAGTACAGAAAAGGACGTTGCAAAGAAGATATAACATATAAGGTAAATTTTCCTAATTTTGTGACTAATTTCTGACATACGCCGTAACATATTGAAATACATACTTTGTCATTGGAATTTTTAATGCTGAACAATATTATGAAATGTAATACTTTTATACTGCATATTAGTATCAGAATTTATCAATAATCAATATTATGATAGTGTTTTATGCATTCGAAAGTTTTGGTGAACGAACAATTGGCCTGTTGTACGAACTTTTCAACTTTCAAAGTTTGAATGTTGGAGTTAATGAACATATCGACGCATGTACTTTAAAAACCGTCCAACGGCATTTCAAGGTTGGAATGTGTTTCTTTACTTTTAAAATTAAAGCTCGCAGAATGCCGCATAGAAATAATCTTCTTGACTTTCAGATATGAGTCTCAAAGTCGGATTATCAATTAATGGGAAACAAGAGCTAATGAATACCCAGGACGTTATATTAGTGTCAAATTTATTGATTAGGAAAGAGCTTTCTACCTTGATCACGTAAAGTTTTGTACGTAGAACCATATTCACTGTTTTTTTTAACGTGAGCACTAATCCATCATTCTCAATTGATGCAATTGCGATTTTTAAAATTAAAATTAATAAAATTGAGTGTTATCTGTAGGAGATTAAAAAATATTTCGATATTATTATTTTATTTGGCATTATAGTGCTACCGGAGTGTGAAATGCATTAGTGTCTGTTTTAGGACAAAGGTTACCGCAGTCGAGAAATTCCATACACTGTAATAGAATCGCATGTGATAGACAAAAAGGGACGTTTTCAGAAGTGCGCTCAATATTTTACATGACACAAAAGTTATTTGAAATATGGAACATTTCATCAAAAAATGTCCGTCACTGCGCAATTGGTCCCTTACTTCGGTCGAATCTCAGGAAAATTGTTTATGAAAACCAAATAATCGGGCAATAGTTCTCATTTGGTTTGTTTTAGCCACAGGTGCTTATAATCCAGAGTGGTGAAACTCCGCGAGTTGCCAAAAAACCTATGAATGCACGGGAACGGTTATGGGAATACATTTCTGTCTCTTAATCCAACATAATTATATAAATCGTCCAATAAAAGAAGATTGAAACGGTAAAGCTATAAATACTCATGGTAAATTATTTGAGGAACATAAGGAATGAATATACTCTTATATAGCCACTGATAAAATAGTTTATAGCTATTGTTACTTAAGGCAGAAGGCATCAAATTGGAGTATCTATAGGAAAATTATTGAAAAGACAGCATCTGATTGGTATTTAATCGTAGAATGACACTTAATGTGTTACGTTTGTCAATATACACGCATTAGTTGGCTAGTATGACGATCATTTCCCATTCTCTGTACGGTCTTCACACCTATAAAGGGTGAATAATTTGACTCTGAGAAATTTATAAAAAAATGGGGAAAGTATTTGAAAGCCAGTGGAATAAAACTTCTCCAGTTGGTGTTTTTGCATCTTAACGTTATCAAGAAAAACAACTAAGGTCCGTTCGCTTAACTGCTTCTGGTATTATTTGATTAATTGTCTTTTAATTTCTTAATTATGAAAGAAGATATATTCAATTTCTATGGATATATTTGTCTTAATTTCTCTTTAGTAAAAAAGTTTTGATAAAATGTACCCCAAGCGAATGCATAATATGTGACGATTGACAGTGGCATTGCGGTTTAATGTTGCTAACACTACACTGGCCAGTGTGTACTAGTATGTAAATATTTCTTAAACTTTTATAATTTAATGGATTATGATTAAATTACGAAGACTGAAATAAGATTGAAATCCAAATATTGAGGTTGACCTTCTGGGATGGCCCTTTTAAGAAACATCTGTCGCCAGCTGATTGGCGCGCTTAAGGTCGTTAGTACTACTAGGCTCGTATTGCCAAAGGCCGAATTCGACCGTCGACAAAGTGAAGACCAACCTTTCAGTCTCCCTGCCGTCTATAAATGTTCGCAGGTGTTAAATTTGCCACTCTTCGAGGGCTACTTAAGTTACAGCATAGGGTTCTCCATGGAGTTGCAACTTCTAAAGCCTGAGGCACTGTAGCACATTCGTCGAAAAGAGGTCGTAATTCACGAAGGAAAAGGCTTAACAACTCGTCGAAGTTATCGCCGCTGAGACAACTTATGAAGTGAACTTATGAACTTTAGAGCAAGCAGGCTCTTGGGGCACTGAATGCCGTAAAGAGGCATCTGCGAGGGTAGAGCAAGTTTTTTGCCTGTTTTGAAAGAAAAGTGCCGGTCGTGAAAAACCTCCAAAATGTGTGCCAATCTTGAAATTTGTTATTTTTTTCTCGAAAGCCAGAGGAAATCACCACCTCTCTTTTTGCGTCATTTTAATAGTAGTAGGCATTAGAGAGGGGGCGGCCAACAGCTGAGGTCATTTTCGCTATTAGGGATAGGAGGGTAGTTAAGCAGATATAGTATTTTTAAGGAAGGAAGAGATGCATTAATGGAGGGAAACCTGGCGTCGACATTAGTCGAGTCTTAGAGAAGGGTGTCAAGGGGTCACTCAGTTTTATGTTCGTTCCAATGGAGGACATACTCCTATTGAAGTGCTTATCACGTTGCACCTTAAAAAGGGTTCATAGTATCCCTGTAAATAATACCATCACCTCGCATTAGAAATCCGGGTCTTTGGAACGGAAAGCAAGTACAATAACCCCCCGAACTGACCTAATACACTGCCCTAAATTCATGCTTAGACGCTCCCGGGATTTGGTTCCGGTCCTTTGCAGCGGTGCAACCTGATGAGTCTCATTGAGCTCAGGACAGTTAAATAGAGTGACATGAAGGGAATGCACGGATACATCGTACGTGACGAGGGTCATCGTCAGGGACCCCGACGAATGACCTCCGGGGTCGAGAGAACAGGAGGGAGACAAAGGGAGAGGGTTATTAACCCAAGAGGCACGTTACATCATGGAAGGGGTGAAAAAATGGACCGTATTATTTCGATTCCTGGTATCAGTAATGTTTTTATTATATTCGTGACTAACAGAATTTGATTATTTTTACAGAAATTTTATTTTCTCTGAAGTCGGCCGAACAATTCTTGTCAGGATATCCAGGAATATCTGTCATAGAGACTGGATGAGACGCTGTCACAAACTCGAGGAAAATGTTTTAACTGTGGATAAATTCATCTTGAAAGTACTTACATGATTTTTTTTTATAATTTGCGGAAAACTTACCAAAACAGATGTTGTTAGACTTTCGTAATAACTCGAATTTATTTACTTACATTTTGCTAGTAGCACATTTGAGGAAAGTAAATAACCGTAAGCGACATCTTTCAAAATATTTTCATCCATTTGGGCATTTTTTAACTTTTGCAGGTATAATTTGGATAAAAGTTCAATTTATCTTTTGTGGGTGCCAAGGGTTTATGTTCATCTTCTTTGCAATGCAATCAGTAAATCAAAATATTTTATTTTTCTTTTAAAGAACTGCATCTCTAAACTGGCTAAGGTTTTATGGATAACAAACTGTTATATAAATATAAATCAATCAACAATTGTAACACTGACGCAGAAGGAATAATTTTAGAACCCCATCACATTAAAAAATGAGACCACAACGGAAATTGAACGGGAAATTCCTGTTAAAAAAGGCAGAATCCTCTTTTCCCTGGCGCAGTTTGTCCCCATGACATTAGGAATCATTGTGTGTACGTCAAATCGTACCTTCAAACAATAAAATTTTACTCAACACTAATAATCACCGATTTACTAACCCAATAGCTGGCGAACAGACATCCCCGCCGCGTACCCTTTTGTCTGCTTTCTTGTAAAGATATAAGTGTAGGATTTATAAATGTTGCTCCATTTCCACGCCAGTCCATATTATTTGTCATCGCTTTGTGGAATTAATTGTATTCTCAAGAACCTGTAAACGCGACTGAATACGGAACATCCTGGGCAATGGTAGATAAATGAAGCTATCGTAAATGCTTTGGTTACAATTACTTTAGCCATATAGATGGTAGTGGAGATGTTAGTTTGTGTTTGAATTTGCATTGACAAATTTTGGTCCGTTTAACTGTCGCAAACTTTATCCAAGACGATTCCTGATTTTATACGTCAACAATGAAGTAAGAAAACGTCTATATCACACGTGCACGGTCTCAAACATAATAAATTCGTTAATCACCAGTTTAAACATTGGTTCTTGTGGTTTTCATCACCTACTCACCAAACATGCATACGTCCTCCTGGTAAGGTCATCCATACGTTTAATTCGTAATTGAAAATAATTATGAGTTTGCTTAGTGAACTATTCATTAGAATAATTGCAGTTGTTAAAATAGTGCTCCCTGACCTTTAGTTTAGTTGAAATTGCGTTGGTTTCGTTGCAATTCCGAATTGAGTGATGAAAGAGGGAGCAGATAAATCCATCGGTGCTGAAATTATCTTTCAATTTATTTATTCAATTCATTCGTATAATCTTCGGATATAGCTTGGCCCCTAATAATACCAAAGGGCAATAAATTCAGTAGTTAAATTAGGCTATCGTGGAACATGAGAGCAGTCTTTTGTTATAATATTGACACTAAGTATTAGCTAATAAATTAAATCCATGCTTATGAATCAATAGAAGAAATAAGCAAGTAAATACTTGTGACATTTTTTTCAGATTAATAAATGAATTAACCAGGGTCTCAATGTGTCTCAACATGTGAGTGAATGCTCAACTACCGAGCACGAACATCGGCATTTTTTCAAATGGATACTTCCTCTGACGAAACTTATCTTTTCACATTAATCATTTGTTGAATTTTTCTACTATTCTTCCGTTTTCAAAGGACTTAAAATAAATTTTTCAACCTTAGTTTCGTATTAATTTGAGCACGAATGATACTCGCCTACACGTTCTTTTGTTGTTTGAAATAGATCCTGCGGATAACTTGGGTATTCAATTGAGTTTTTCACTTATCCGAGTACTCCAGGGAGAATAGAAGAATACTGAGCTCATCAAGTAATCGAGCAGCAGTATATTTTACCCGAGTAGTCAAACGAGTGTGTAGGTATTCGCTCAGGAACTCATATTATTCACCACGATCCATCGGTAGACATCGATCCAGTCATCCAGTCACTCATTAGGTCGTCATGTTTTCATCACTAGCTAATCCAGGTATAACTTCTAGTACTCTTGTATCAAATCCTGTCCTCGAATACCATGCATGCACTCTCATGCATATGACACTCTCCTATTTCAAATACCCGCACTGACAGTACTCATTCATCCCACGCAGGATACGTAGTCATAACCCTATCAGATGTAACTACTCTATTTTATGTTTTAAATTCCAAAAGGAAATCCTTAAATCAGTACTTGAACACACACATCATGTAGTAGTTTCGATAGGCATGTATGAATGCAAGTGTAACTGTGAATATTAATATACTGATATATATGTATGAGGGAAGATCTAAGCGTCAAAGACTAGTATCTTAACTCCCCCTGCCAAACACCCCTGTGAAGGGCGTTTCATATATGTGTATCGGTGCACCATTTTTCCCTTCACGATGCGAAAACCAACAAAGTTGAGACTTCAAGAAATAAAATTTCCCAGCATGGTAACGATGAATGAATAAACCTAGGAAATAAATTCTTTCTAAGTGAATATTATGGATAAACTAGTTTCGAATGAGTAGAAATGGAAACTATTAATGAAAAAAAGGTTTTCAATGTTGCTTTATTGAAAATTTAAGATTATTTATTGTTTTTCGACTTATTTCGAGCACTTTGACGTTTAAAGGGCTGAGAGATTGGCATAATCACATAGCCCCGAGTGGACGCGCGATAGTTCCCAGTCCGTGAGCTCTTTGATCAATTGTCTCCGCTTCCCGTTAACCGCACCCTACTGCAATGTGTGTGCCGTGGGCGGACAATGGAATTACATTTAACACAAGGCACTCACGCTTGTCCCAGCCACCTCTGCCCTAACGGTAAATGCTGCGACACGAGACTGATCCATTTAAAAATTAATTTGCCGTGCTAAATTCTGTCCCACCGAATGTGAAAAATTCAACTGACAATGCTGAATTTGCTAATAATTAAATACCGACCAAACAAAAGACACAGTCGTTCACTTCAATGAATCAGATCTGCTCATTGTGGAGCGTTTTGTATTGGGAAAAGATCGTAATCACTCTGAAATGTCAAATGAGGTCATTAAATACGACCCCGTTATGGAGAATGTGGTTGTGTGCCCATGCAATTGATATTCATATCAGAATGGCGATGAAAATAATAATAATAATGGGCATTAAATCCAGTGAGTACGTAAACTTTAGTAAGATTATTAAAACTCCTAGACCCACATCCATGCATAAGTAATGGGAAATACAAGATCTTAGTTAGGATTTGCCCACGTCACGTCACCTCGTTCATCCTAATGACTCTTTCGAGTCATTCAGAGAAACAATCACGACATTCTTTCTATCCACACAATACTCCACAAGCCGTCGCAAGGACGTGTGGCAGGGGTTGGTAGGTCACCAGCCATTCTACATATATTCCCTCTTATTACCACCCCGCGATCTGCATTATAGGAGCATACAAAAGTGCTAGTTAACGTGTGTGAATAGATTTGGTATCGAGTTATTGCCGCCTACATATTAAATGGCCTTGATGAGATGAGATAATTTATTCATTTTCATGTCTCTTGTTGTTTAGAATCCATATTTTTTATCGACCACGTTACTCGCATCTAACTTATGTCATTTGCTAGAAAAGAAGCCTTTAATGTGAAATTTTAAATAATAGCTTTTATTAAGTAGTAAAATGGATATACCTGTATAGAAAGTCACATTTTGCTGAAATCCCAAGAATCTAAAAGGTGTTTATTATTTTTAAGAGATAAATCATATAATTTTAATTAAGCACCAAAATTCATCACCTAAACACATCTTCTACTCCTAGAAGCGAAATTTTTCAATGCACACTCAAAAGTATTAGCGCTGGCTTTTTTGAACCTTCAATAAATATGCCCACAAAAAATAACCAACAAGAGCTATGTAATTTTCGATTGAATAATAAAGCGCCATGTTGATTATTCAGTGATATTCTGAGCGGCTTTACTCCTTGAATCCTACTTCATCGACTCTATTGAGCCATTATCCTTCTTTTGGTGATTTCACTGCACCCGAATTAATTTCCAAACAATCGGTGCTACCTAAAAATAGCTAATTATTGAATTGACTATACCATTCGATGAACTTATGACATCAATAGAATGAGTGGGTTTTATGTTGTTAGAGTTACTACTTGATTATATCTAAATTTTATTTAACGGTTTTGATAATTACTTCACTACGAGACTGTAAAACGTTAGCCGAGATTGCATGCTTTATAATTTATGCTGAGAGTTCTGATAGAACAACTTGCGTCAAAAGTATGCCGACGATCGAACTTTTTTTCATCGAACAATTAGGGCTAACTGTTTAGTTGATAATTTATAAAAAAATTATTTCGTTATGTTAGTTCCAAAGTCATTAATTCTGCGTCAGCCTCTCCTACATTTGTAAAGTAATCGAAGGCAAATTGTTAATAAAAATAGAGTTATATTATGTTAATTATTTTTAAACAACATTTAATTTAATTAGTTTCTCTTTAAAAATAGTAATGGGCAAAATTTATGAGCGGAGAGACATTTTATTCGTTATCAATTCTAACTTTCTCTCCGCTGCTCGGTAAGATTACATTCTTCATATTATTTAACAGAAGAAATTCAGTTTTTTTCCGTACAGTTCATGTACGTTTCAGTTTATTCTGTCGTTAAAATTTTTAAACATGTATTATATATTTTTTAAACGTATTTTCATTATTATTTCACATAGTTTCACTGAAAAAATGTGTCATTGAATATTGGAACTATAGTTTGATATAGTTAAACGTCACTAAACTTACCTCTGTAACACATCACTTATTCAATCTTCCATTGAATCGAAGAGGAAGACCGTCTAAGAATACCAATTGTTTTCTCTCCTCTATAAGGAGGAGTGTCTGAGCTACATTAGGGAGAAATTTAACCTCATTGTTGAGGAAAATTTTAAAATACCACCCCTAGAGGTTTTAAGTTTTTGTTGGCATGAAGGAAACTGGAATAAGTAAGTCAGATAAAGTGTAATGATGAATTTTCCATTAAGAGGGGAAGAAAGGAAGATATCACGTAAAGACTGAATAGGAGGACAGAGGACACAAGGGGCATAGGGTAAAAAATAGAACCGCCTAGCAAACGATGACCACATGGAAATTAGAGAATTACATCAATCGGTCACCGAACTTGTCCCAAATGGTGATGAATACAGATATATCTAATGTAATTCTCTCGCGCGGAATTACCTCTCCAATTTCCCCAACCCCTTCCAAAGTTAGCCTTCCTGTAAAATTTGTTGCCTAGTTGAAAGGATGTCGGGATTAAAATAAATGGAAATGCACAGATATGACAAAATTTTCATATTTTCCAGATTTAACAACTACATCGTGCAAAAAGGAGTAAGATTGACCAAAAATATAATGTATAAGCAACTTTAGTTCATTGTCATAACATTATTGAATTGTAAATTATCACAGAAAATTTTAAAAATACCATCCAAACAAGCCATAAAATCATTACGGAGGACCAAAGTATGATGAAGTGTAGCCTCTGGAAACATCTATTTGACATGAATTCTGTAAACAGAAATATTTAAACAAATTTTTCGAGAAGATATATTGGTTGATCTTTTTGAAAGTAAATCCTTCCAGACCATTTTCATGCGTTTTTAAAAAAAACACTTAGTCTGGTTGACATTCGGATGTGTACGAGGCATATTCTTAAAGTAAGTACCGTTTGCTTATACTACCTTGATCAAAAAGTTCCCGGAATAACCACCGTGTGGCGCTCCCATCGTTCCGATTTGAGTTCTGTTTTTTTGTTAAATTGGTACATCTGTTGTTGATATTCCCTTTAAATCTTAGTGTCATAACTTGACATTTGCAAAAGTTACGTAGCCAAGAGTACATCTATCTCTGTGTGTGTTGGCGATTTTTTGCAATTGCAGAAATGGATTTAAATTTGCAACAACGAACTTGTATTAAATTTTGCGTAAAAAACGGATTTAGTGGCGCACGGACGTTGGAAATGTTGGAAAAGTGTTTCGGCAACGATTCTCTAAAAAAAACGGTCGTTTACCAGTGGCACGAGCGGTTCAGAAGTGGTCGTGAGTCAATCGAAGATGATGAACGCAGTGGCAAACCATCGACATCGAAAGTCGGTGAAAAAATTGATAAAGTAAAAGAAATGTTGGTCAATAACCGCAAATTAACCATCAGAGAAATAGCGGAGGACTTGAACATTGCCTATGGATCCGCCCAAGACATTGTGGTTAATGATTCGGGTTTCCGTCGTGTAGCAGCAAAGTTGGTGCCAAAAGACCTCAATTTCATGCAAAAAAGAGACCGTGTTGACGTCGCAAAAGACATGATTTGCGAGGCTGAATCCGATCCCACATTCATCAAAAGGATCATTACTGGAGACGAGACGTGGGTTTATGAGTACGACGCGCAATCCAGACATCAGGCAAGTGAATGGCGTTCACCAAATGAGCCGAGACCAAAAAAACCACGTCGTCTTCAGTCAAAAAAGAAGGCAATGCTGACGGTTTTCATGGATTACAACGGTGTAGTGCATCATGAATTTTTGCCAGAAGGCCAGACAGTAAACAAAGAGCATTATTTGGGCGTTATGAGACGTTTGCGTGAAGCAATTCGCCGAAAGAGACCAGAAATCGTCGCACAGTGCGTCGAGACCGTCGCACAGTGCTATCATTATTAGTAATTTTTTGACGAAAAATGCAACAAATACCATCCAACAGCCACCGAATTCACCTGATTTGGCTCCCTGTGACTTCTTTCTGTTCAATCGAGTTAAAAAACCATTACGGGGAACGCGTTTTAGCAGCCGAGAGGAAGTAATGGAAAAATCGCAGGAAGCACTGATGGACATACCGAAAACCGAATATAAAAAATGTTTCGAGGATTGGATCAAGCGCTGGCATAAGTGTGTTGCAGTCGATGGGGATTACTTTGAAGGGGACAATATAGATTTAGATGAATAAACTTGTATTTCTAATTTTCTGAATAAATTCCGGGAACTTTTTGATCAAGGTAGTATTTAACTATTGACGCTTTAGAACACAGTTTTGCTCCTGCAGCGCCATCTACTGATTCATTGAGAAGCTATAGCAGCATTTGTTTTGTTTCAGAAGTCGTTTGTTTGTCCGTGCATGCAAACAACAATGTCCGCGACAATCGTTGATCCCGCCAGCTGAGAAGTGCGTTCTGTCATACGATTATTGTATGCAAAAGGATTGTCGGCTGCTGGAATTCATCGCGAATTATGCCTAGTTTATAAACCTACAGTTATGAGTGAAGGAAAGGTTAGACAATAGTGCTGTGATTTTAAAAATGGACGAACAAATGTCCACGACGAAGAGCGAAGTGGTAGGCCCAGTATTCTGACCGATGAAATTGTTTCGCAAGTGGAACAAAAACTGCGATGTGATCGCCGATTAACAATTAATGGCCTGGCTGTACAATTTCCTCAACTTGGACGCACTACTGTCTACAATATTGCTACGGAAAACCTCGGATACCACACATTGCGTGCAAGGTGGGTACCGAAAATGCTCACCGACCACCACAAAGAGCAAAGAATGTCCAGTGGACGAGAGTTTTTGGATCGTTGGGAACTCTTTAAACCACCCACCGTACAGTCCTGATCTTACACCCAGCGACTACTTCCTCTTCTTGCACTTGAAACAGAGGTTCGGTGGACAACGTTTCGAAACCGAAGAGGAACTCAAGAATGGCGTTGTCGTTTGATTCAACCCTCAGGCGGCGAGTTTCTATGCAGAGGGGTTCAAGAAGCTGGTGCAGCAGTACGAAAAATGCTTAGAAGTGAACGGCGATTATGTAGATAAGTGAATTAGGTTTATAACTAACTAAAAGTGCCAATAAAATGTGTTTCATATGAGTATATGTTTTCCTGTGACCAAACGGGCCTTCTTTTATGAACACGCCTCGTATTAATGCTATGGCACACGTGTTAACAATTTATATCACAATAGCGTAGAAGATTATTCCATTTGTGAAAATGTAATCATCACTTACGTTAAATGATAAGCTGACTGCCCTTTTTGGAATGCAATCTGATCTCAACTGTTGGGCCTATGCCACATTTCCCTGAATCCTTAAAGATGCCACTACTAAGAGTGAATGGTGTGGTACTCAATGTCCTTGATTTTGTTGAACAATGTTTTCTCACAATTTTATCTTCACAGTATGAATTTCTGAATAAGTAGCTACAGGTCATTCAACATGGTACACGCCAACACATTTGGTGTATCTTGGATTGATATTTCGAAGCCCATTGCTAATAATGGGTCAACATATGTCATAAAAGGGATATGGATTAGAAGTGCCCGGAGAAAAAGATTTATGCACATAATACTTAACCTGAGTCATATTGCTCCCATGCATCTAGTTCCCTAGGCCAGTTAATGAAAGACATCTCACTATCGTGGCTATTGTGGTAATGTGAAAATGTTGCGCAAACGAAGATAAAGTATTATTAGAGGGTTACAAGGCAGGCAGGAGGTACGATGAAGTTAATAATAAAACCATATATAAAACCATATTGAGAACAAAAGGATATTGTCGTGATACGTAAGATATAATACGAGTGAGGACATAAAATTCGTAGTTGTTGGGGACTGTCCAATATTTTGTAGATAGATTACCTTCAATGAAGTGAATGAAAAATATAAATACTCAAGAAATAAGTTTTTATGTCACTCTGGGAACCAATGCACTATGATATCACGAAGATGAAGCAACTTCAAAATGTAAAAATCATCCGCCTTGACCGAGATTGATCTTTGATCTTTGTCTCTGATATCACAAAAAACAACTCGAAATGATCGTCTCACCAATAAAAATCTTTCTACGCCTGAATTCAATGAGTTTGCATTTATTTAAAGAAGTAGAGTGACGATATTTTATACGAAAAGCAAGAGTTTAGTTTGAAAGAAGTCCGAAAGTTAACATAATCAATGATAATGATGATAGCTCTTGGGAGGGTCGGGTTAGTGCGCTGGGTTGCTCCCTGACTTCACATTCCGAGAGCTGGGGTTTGAATCCCGTGAAGGAAGAATTTTTTCCAGGTACTCCTTGAATATAAGTTACAAGATGGTGTGGAATAGGCTATATAGTTCTGCAGGAGACAGGGAATACAAAAAAAATGAAAAACTGGATTAAACACCACAGTAGATGTAGGTATAGGTGGAAAATACCCAGGGTTTAAGAAATATGTCAATTATAGCATATTATGGTTAGGAACAGTTATGACCAACTTAATTAAAAATCACGGTTTTCCAGGAACAGATGAAGATTCGGATAATATGATAAGAATAGTAATGTGTAACGTAAGATTCAGGAGGATAGAAGGGCGCAGAATTGTAATGTAGAAGCGTTACTGAAAAATAAAATAAAGGAGGAATAAAAGAAAGTTTGAGTGGGAACTGAAAGAAGGGTACAATTGACGGAAACGGGAAAAAATAGCAATTTCGAAAACTGCAAACGAGGCTATATGAAAAGTAAATGGAAATAAGAAAAGAAAATGTGGATCAAATACGATATCATCAGAAAGATTAGTAAAGGAAGCGGAATAATTAAAATGTAGAGTTAGGTAAAAGTAGGAATAAATAATCGAATTTAGGCAAGAAACTAATAAGGCAATAGAAGCTTGGTTAAAGGCGCAGTGCGAGGATGTGGAATATCCACAAAGGAAGTGTAAAACTGGCTGTTTGAAAAGGAAATAGAAACTACTGCCAGCAAATAAGAAGGGAATCTTTGTTCAATTTACAAAAGATAAGTCAGGAAAATTAGAAATTCAACCAGAGAATATTCGAGAGGGGTGGAATGAAGATATAGAGGAAATGTATGGCAAAGAAATTAGGCCAGTAAGCTTACGCATAGAAAGAGATTAGGATATGGATGAGAATAGCTTACGCCAATGGCATACTTAATGACGAGATAGAAAGGGTATTGAGGGATTTCAAATTATATAAGGGAACATTACTGCTGAAGGGTTTAGGAAAACGTTGGAACGTTGGATGATATTTTATGTAATGATTCGTAGTATATATTAGGAAAAAAATTGGTTGGTAAATGTTGTCAGATGAGTATTGGTTCCTATTCCCAAAAAGGAAACGAAGAAATATTTGAAGAATATAGAACAAAAATGTTTGATTTCGCACGCAGCTACGGTTTCTCAGAATCATGAATAAGAGAATAAAGAGCCGGGTACCTGATTACTTAGGGGACGATCATTTTGGGTAAAATGGAGAGACAGCCGTCATGATGTAACAGCTATGAGGTCGCTAATAGAAACAGAATTAAGCAGAATCTATTGGTTTAATTCGTATATATTGAGGAGGCGTTAGAGTGAATAGGGTAGAGTTTATAAATGCTTTGCAAAGAATAATTTTAAAACAAGGCGTATGTGGGTTTCGAGAAGGACGAAAACTACGTTTTATCTAATAGTAGTACTTCATAAACTAGAGCCTTTGTAACAGTTTATCTATATTGGAAGATTTTGGACCAAAAATATCAAAATAATAGGGATAGAAGAAGGATTGTATAAGGCAAATAAGCTTTCACAAGAAAGAGGGGATTGATGAAAGGGACGGACGTTGAGTGATTAGTAAATGTTAAGACAATTTTTGTAATCAAGTGTAATTTTTTATGACATGAAAACATGGTCTTTGACGTAAATCTAAAGACGTAAAATAGACGATTTTAGATTTTAGAAATACTAAAGAGAAGAGTGGAAAAGGTGAAGTGGGCTTAAAGAAAAACAAACTAGGGATGCTAGACATGATGGAATAGGAGAGAGGATTAATGAGATATATCTAAAAGAAAAAGGTAAAATGGATACAGGGAGTTTAAATTTGGTTAGATGAATGAGGAATGTGATAGAGGGGAGAACGTTAGGCAAGCAAGGGAACGGCAGGCAGAGGAAAGGCACGTTGGACGTTAAGAAGGAGGAGAGAAGTATGCCGAATTGAAGCAAGGTTTATTGTAGCGGCTGTTATCAGGACTGTGTTTTGTCATTATTAATAGATTAATAAATAATTTTCAAATTCTCTAACAAAACACTTGCCGTCTACGTTAACTTAGATGATATCCAAGTTTGAAATCTCATAAGTTACTACAAGGACGTCTGGTGTCGTGTGTTTCCACAACAGCCCTTTATGGAAAAATATTCACTTTTATATAAATATATACTGGCTTAGTCATAAATGGCTATCTACACCACGCAATAGAGGATGTAATGAGTAACTTACAGATTTCATATTCTTTGTAATACAAAAGTGGGAGTGGTTAGGCTCCATTTTGTTATGCTTTTTTTGGTCGCGTGAAGGAGTAAGTACTTCAATCAATCACTGCAGGTATTTATCTTTTGTAATTAATTCTAGCGGTTAAATCTGCCGAGGGTAATTTGAAATGCTTTCAGAATTACCACCAGATGTCGTGGCTAGAGAAACGAGTTTCCAGCGTAGTAATAGGTAATATTTTATAAGTAAGGACGTAACGCGTCAGCCCTCTGGAAAGATATATATGTTACGAACGTCTCCCTGAGTCAGTTCCCGTGGAGTGCGAAAATGGAAAAAAATTGAGATTCGAGTGGTGATTAAATGCGTCTTAAAGATAATTATGAAAGCAACATAAAGTAATGCTGATATTCAGAATACTCTTGGGGACTCTGCTCCTTCATATTCATCGTTGCCTAGTGAACAAACGAGTTTAAGTTTTTTTCTGGGTTGCTAAAACGACGATTCGCATAGTGGTCGGCCAAAATGTACCGCTACCCTAGAAAGTATTTGCTTAAGTCCATAAAATGGTAATGGAGAATCCACGACAAAGTGCGAGAAATCGCTGAAGCTATAGGGATATCAACTGAATGGGTATATCATATTTTAACTGTGGAATTGGATATGAGAAAATAATATGCTAGATGGGTGCCGCCACAACTCTTGATGCATAATCACCAAGGCATCGAAATGAAAATTTCCGAAAACTGTTTGACCAATTTTAAGAGCTACCAAAAAGATTCTCTACGCTTGATTGTGACCACAGATGAAACTTGGCTTCACATCAGAGACAAAACAGAGTCAAAGCAGTGTTGATTTAAACATGTTGATTCACTGCCGCCAAAGAATGCAAAGGTAATATGTTCGGATGGAAAGGTGATGGCTTCAGTTTAATAGGGTGCAAAAGGAATTCTGCTGATAGATTGTCTTCCCACTGGTCAAGCAATTATTGGACAATATTACGCTAACCTACTGGACTAACTGCAAAGAAAGAGACATTAAAAATGGTCAGGTTTAGCAAGGAAAAAAGACATCTTTCATCAAGACATGGCACGCCCACACACCCGTGTCGTTGCCATGACAAAATAAGTGAACTAAGATGTGAATTGTGACCACACCCACCTTATTTGCCTGTTTTAGCTTCATAAGATCTCCATGTCTTTCCCAAGCTCAAAATTTTCCTCGGTTGAGGGAGATTCTCTTCAAATAAGGAACTAACTGCCGAAGTAGACGGCTATTTTGTGGTTGTGTCTTTCTATTCTATTGTGAGAACTTTTCAAACTGCCGTCTTTATATGGGGCTAGAGTAATAATAGTAAGATATATGAGTCACAATTGATGATAATAACACACATTTCATTTTTACGGCATTTTATTACGAATTTAGTTTACTTGTGTATTCTTTACTTAAATTAATGAAGTTAATAAACAGAGGGTTACTTTAAATAACCGAGGGCTTTTCCATGAAGACATACATTCAGTATGATGAGTCCGGTTATTTGATAGGTATCAAAAGGGGTTTTTCTACTTAATCCTAATAAGAAGAGTATCGCGTCTGTTAAATTTTTAAAGAACGTCCTTACACATCGCTTGGGGCTTAATTTGGAACATTTCTCCATGTATTTAGCCAACACTCTGCGTACTTGCCTACCATGTCACATGCGAAATAAATACGAACATCTGCTTCGATTAAGTAATTGTAAAGAAAGATCTTTCTTTATGATAAAAGACGAATTCTGTAAAAAGGTTAATTTTATAGGGGAAAAGAAAAACTTAAAGAAAATGTTTTGGTAAACGTGATGTCTTTCTCTTTCTTTCTTTATCCCATCCAGAATGCCTTTGCGTATTTTAACTTATCCGAACTTTCACAGAATTCCTTTATCACAACCTTCGACATACCTTTGGCCCTTGACATTTCCTCCTCTCCTGTTCAGGTTTATTTAAATTTTCATCAACTACATATTTAATTCCCTAAATACGAGTATACTGTGCACCCCATGGTTTGTCTCCCCTCAATATGTTTTTCCGTCCTTCTTCAAACAAATTTCTTAAACGCCTCCTTATCGGGGTCCTCAGCTTCCTTCAAAGAACAAATTTTAAAACCAGATGTTTCTACATTTCTCATCAATAGAAACTTTGTTCAAAATTGATATTGCCTTTAAGAATTCTAAGTAGATCCACAATTTTATACTGAAATTTTACGTCACTGATGCAAGAACTTACCTAAAATTCCCAATATTTTGCAAATTTGATTCAAAACACGACCAAGAAGTTTGCTTTCTTTCCTTTACAATAATTCCAGCATACAAAATTATATGGAGAAGGGTTTGATATTTTTCCGGCGTATATTCATAAGTGAATTCTTCTCGGGATTTCCATCAAGTTATGTTCTGCACTGTTACCGACCCTTCAACAGACAACTCTTCCATCGTCTTAAGAGCTAAATGTTCAGCCCTGAAGAGGTTAGATTCAAATTAGTAATTGAACTCACTCCTTTGAGATTTCATTACAATTGATTTTTAATTGCCTTCGCAAAGCTGTAGCAAACGTGAAATTCCTAAATATACAAAAGCCAACTTTTAAACAAAATTGAAACCTTTCAAATTTATGACAATCGATTAAAAATTACATATGCATTCTTGAGAATTATATTATTTAAAAGCAATTTAAATAATTCGTCGACTATCTACGCTACAGCTAACAGCTGTTAAATTCCTGAGACTTCCAAAGATACCTTGGCAGCATTAGGTTTTTACATTCCGCTTTCACATGAAATTATTTACATTTTATTAAAAAGCTGAAATAACTTGGGAATAATATACTATATATCAAGTGCAATAGAGCAAAGAAATTTTCATTATGGCAACTAATATAGAAGAGTCAGCAACCGCTATTAATTTTTTAACTTGTTCCATGCCATCTGTTTTGCATCTTCCTAACAGGATTCCTAACTTTTAAGAAAAGATGTGAACAATTTATTTAATCATTTGGTTGATGCGTTGTGTAAAATTATACGTATCAGCTTAGTCTTGATTTTTTTCTTGTTGATAGGGAAACTAATGTTAATGAGGAGGGGATTTCCTTTCTTTTTGTGTTAGATATTGGTGATTGGAAGTTTCCTCTAAGTGGTCTTTCTGATTGATTTTATTTATTATATTTTGTGATATTGATTGTATTTGAGATATGTAATTTTTCCAAGGTAAGTTGGATTGTAATACTTGGGACTTGTGTTCCGCATGACATTGCACATGTGAGTTTTAATAATAATAATATGTCCATATATGAATATGTATGGATATATTCATTTGTGTGTACATATTTTTTCGCAGGAAACCTTGGAAACTGACTGATATTCCTTTTTTGTGCAAATAGAAGAGGAAACAAATTTAACGTTGCCCGGTATGTTAGCCCCCAGACTTTCTCAATGGAGACACAATAGGATAGATTGCAAATCAAATTAGCAAACTAAGAGTGATGCAGAGCACGGAGGCCCAGTGGTAGTAGTGAACATGTATACTTTCCTCAACAAGCGAGTCCTATGGTATCCTTCGGCGGTGATACGGACGCTAAATTATGAGCTCCGTCATCAGAAGTGGGCAATCACTCTAGGCTCCAGACGCCTCTTCTCCAGCTCTTAATATCGTCCCATCGTCAACCTTAAGATACTCCATTATTTGTTATTTCTTCTCCTCAACGTTTTTCCCTCAATCAAGAAATTAACCCTAACTGTTATGAATTGTTATTAATATGGTTGTAACGAAAGCCGGAAAATGAGAAATCTAAAAGAGGTAAGTGTCTAGAATTTTGTGATGGCTCTTGAAAAACGCTCTTTTGACCTAGAATAAACTAATGCAACAATTTCAGAGAGTAAAAATCATTCGCCTTGACCGGGATTCGAACCCGGATCCCTCGATATCCGGCCGAGTGCTTTAACCATTTAAGCTACCGAGACGTCCTCTTACACTCTGAAATTTTGGGGGCTTTAAAGGAACAAGATGTTATGACGAAATACCGTACATACAATGTCACAGGCATTCGTAGTCGTGCGCGACGCGCCACAGTCCACGATGTTAATAAAGCCAATTTCAAACACTTAGGCTGTTCATACCTTAGACAAATTTCAAGAAACTGTAACAGTAACTTTAACGGAGTCACCCGCTATGTGTGCATTATAATGCAACAATTTCAGAGAGTAAAAATCATTCGCCTTGACCGGGATTCGAACCCGGATCCCTCGATATCCGGCCGAGTGCTTTAACCATTTAAGCTACCGAGACGTCCTCTTACACTCTGAAATTTTGGGGGCTTTAAAGGAACAAGATGTTATGACGAAATACCGTACATACAATGTCACAGGCATATCGAGGGATCCGGGTTCGAATCCCGGTCAAGGCGAATGATTTTTACTCTCTGAAATTGTTGCATTATAATGCACACATAGCGGGTGACTCCGTTAAAGTTACTGTTACAGTTTCTTGAAATTTGTCTATGGTATGAACAGCCTAAGTGTTTGAAATTGGCTTTATTAACATCGTGGACTGTGGCGCGTCGCGCACGACTACGAATGCCTGTGACATTGTATGTACGGTATTTCGTCATAACATCTTGTTCCTTTAAAGCCCCCAAAATTTCAGAGTGTAAGAGGACGTCTCGGTAGCTTAAATGGTTAAAGCACTCGGCCGGATGTCGAGGGATCCGGGTTCGAATCCCGGTCAAGGCGAATGATTTTTACTCTCTGAAATTGTTGCATTATAATGCACACGTAGCGGGTGACTCCGTTAAAGTTACTGTTACAGTTTCTTGAAATTAGAATAAACTATTATACATTCATGTAATTCAGTTCTATGGTGAGATTATCGTCTTTAAGTTTGAGGAAATGTGGGCAGGTGGTAAGGAAATGGAAATCAGAATATTTTCTTTGGTAGTGGTGGAAAGGGAATGAGCATATATTAAATTCTGAGTCTGAGATCTGAATCTCAAAAGAAGGATAGGAAATTTTTGGATTCGGTTACCATAGTGAAATATATGAACGGAAACATGTTTTGGTCCATAATGTATCTGTAATCAACGGAAAGAATATACTGGGCGGAAAATAGAGAAATACCCATGTTGGTGCTGACATTTAAATTGTCCATCTTTCTGCTAAAATGTAATAGTTTTGGAACCCGCATACGCTGGTGAGGCGAGTTTATTTTTTCAAATGTGTAAGTATGTTCTAGGAATCGGTGAAATTTCATTAATATGAAATTGTTAATGTATTTACCTATTAAAAACATAAATACATTACAACGGAATATACTAGTTTTTATTTCTCTTTAAGTGATCCATGAATTTTTTATTTTTAACATAAATCGTTTTGTTGAACCCTGTTGGATTTTATTTTTTCAATGTAAATCTGACAAATTCACAATTAGAACTTTCTCTTCCATTCTAGCACTTCTTAGCTAGATTGATTGGTCTGAGAATTGAAAAATCTGGGTTCGAATGCAATGCTATGGGCTCTCCCACATTGAAATTCCTCGCCTTTTTGTGCAGTGGAGATTTTGCGTTGAGCATCAGAGAACAATACCTAGATTTGTCATTGAATAGACCTTGACCTTTAGCTAACAACACATTTAAACCCCTTGCATCATATCCGCGTAAAATATTTTTTTTCGGGACGCAAACAGTGGAAAATAATGCAGTATATCGGAATTGTGTCATGAATAAAATAATATGGCCACTGGAAACAACCACCTTGTTTTCTGATATGTAATTCGCATTAGCCATTAATATTTACGACGACAGTTATTTCCTCGACAATATCCGACTCCCTTGTGGAACCTTACGTCAAAAATTTTCCAACCCACCACCCCTAATAATGTCCCCCTTTCAAGATACAATTCAATTTAGAATCAATATTGTGCGTTGAAAATTGCCAATCGGTCCTCCCTTGCACTGGCGTGCAAAATTAGGTTATTTTATTGGTTCACCCAAGGCATAACCTTAGTTCGTCTGCTTTGTAAGCTAGTGCTGAAACCGAAAAAAGAATAATCGAAGGTTGCAGCCGAAAATGTTAAACGCCCGTTTGAATTTCCTTTTACTCGTATACTGTATGTTACTACGTGAAAAGTGTTCTAAAATTTTTGTGTGTGTATGAATATATACACACACATATATATATATATATATATATATATATATATATATATATATGTATATAAATTCACTGATAGTCATAACAAATACATAAACCAAAACACACAAAAGAGGGACTCACTGGTTCTCGAATTTTCGGTGGTTCAACCACCTTTCTCAAGAGGAATTAGGAACAGAACTCATATATATATATATATATATATATATATATATATATATATATATATATATATATATATATATATATATATATATATGCACACACTTCAGATATAAATATATAGAAATATAGCAGAAATATATATATATATATAGTATATTTATATATTATATATAATTAGATATATTATACATGCATATACATCATTATTATTAAGTAATGTACCGGTTAAGGTAGGTTTTGTGAGGACACAACTCCCAACATAACACAATCCAGCAAACTACTCTACATAAAGTCCTTCTTCGTCTTTATGTACTTCCTTCCTTCATCCTGTCCAACATCCCTATCCTATTCATGTCCTTTCCTCTTTTGCCCAACCTTCTCCCCTCTATTACAGTCTATTACAGATCCCACTGCCGATCAATAAGCCTTTCATCCTTTTTTTCTGCATCTTTGGCTTTCTCCGAGCAAACCCCTCTCCTCGCCCAAAATACCTAGTACTTCCTCATTTGTTTTCCTTTCGGTCCATTTCACCTTCCTCAATCTTCTCCATACCCACATTTCAAAAGCCTCCAATTTGCGTCTGTCCTCCTGCTTCAGTGACCACGTTTCCGCGCCGCGCCAAAAATTTTGTGATGTAGTTCTCCGATGATGTAGTCTTTACCTTTTTCAGAATAGGAGCTAACATTGATCTCACAAAGTCTTTCGGCCAGATTCCTTTCTCATAGATACTACGAATCAGTCCATATAGACTCTTCCTCCCACATTTTCCGAAACATTTCAGTAGTTCCGCAGGACTGTTTCAACCCCCACGACCTTCTTTGATTTCATATCCCTTAATACCCTTACTATCTTATCATCGAGTATGTCTGGACCTAAGCTATCTTCCTCTATGTCATAATCCGTTTCTATGTCTAACCTTGTTGGCCGAAGTTCTTTATTATAGTGGTCGGCCAAAATGTATCACTACGGCAGAAAGTATTGCAATAGTCTATAAAATATATAAAGTCTTGAAGTGCGAGAAATTGCTAAAGCTATAGGAATATCAATTGAACCAGTATATCACATTTAAACAGTGGAATTGGATTTGAAAAAAATTAGCTAGATGGGTGACTTGGCTCTTGACGCAGGATCTCCAAGCCATCGGAATGAAAATTTCCAAGCAATGTTTGGCCAATTTTAAGAGAAACCACCATTAGTCGCTGGTTTGTGAGAACAGATGAATATTGGCTTATCTACAGTACATTAGAGACAAAACAGCAGACAAAGCATTAGAAGGTTGTGAATTTATCGCTACCAAGGAAAGCAAAGGCAAAACGATCGGCCGGAAAGGTGGTGGCTTCTGTTTTCTGGGATGCGATAGGAAATCTGATGACAGATTATCTTTCCACTGGTCAAGCAATTATTGGAAGACATTATATTAGGCTTACCTGCTGGACCAACCACAGCGAAAGATACACTAAAAATTATCAGTTTTAGCAAGGAAAAAAGTAATGTTTCATCATGACAAGGCAAACCCACACACATGTTGTTGCCATGGCTAAAATACGTGAACTAAGATACGAATTGTGGCCATATCCACCTTATTCGTCTGATTTCGCTCCATCAGATTTCCATATCTATCCCATGCTCAAAATTGTTCTCGGTTGAGGGAGATTTTCTTCAATGAAGGAACTAACAGCCGAAGTAGACGGATATTTTGCAGATCTGAAGGAATCTAATTTTTGAGATGGGATAAATACATTGGACCAAGTGCGTGAGTGTACAGAGAGACTATATTGAAAAATTCAAAAGTTTCACTGAGGAAAACTGGCAGTATCGATGTAAAATACTTTTTGACTCAGAAATTTATCGTCCGAAAACCCATTCTCAAAATCAAACACTCTGAGTCGCTGTATAATTGCTTTATTACTGAGAGTTATTCAATTACAAAAATTGGTTGGGAATAATAATATTCGAATAAGGAAAAAACCGTTAATCCGGATTTGCATGATTTAACTCTTAAATACATCTAAATTGATATACCACGCAGGTATTCTGAAAAATGTGGCAATTAAAATTGTGAATAATTAAATTAGTGCTATACAACTGGTTAGAATCAATCAATTTATAGGGTCGAATGCTATTCAGGGTTATTTTATTTTTCAAATTATCAAAGAAAATTCTTTCTATTCCTGCAATATTTCAGTTCCTGAATTATGTTATTAAGGAATTATTTCTAAGTGACAGGAAAAGCTACATTTACATTCAACAAGTAAGTTTAATTGACCTACAATTGCAATGACTCTTTGTATTTCACTGATTTCTCTGATTTTTTTAGATACCTGGAATTTGCCTGGGAATAATATACTAACCTATTGTTAGTTTTAGGCGCAAAATAAAGATTTTCCTAGAGTAATAGAAATAAATCACAAGTTTTTAAGGGATCTGGATATCTGACCAGATAGCGACGCTGCAGTTTACATTACTTAACCTAATTGCTGCTACGTCGAAGCAGATGAATGATTTATATGTTTAGTTTAATTTGGGATACAAATCGAATCCTATAGGACGAACGTGAATTTTATGTCAATTACTCCGTTGTCAAGATATCACTTCTCTTTAATGTTGCAAAAAATCACCATTGACGACGTCTTACGTATCGACCCAAGAACTAAACGGAAAAGTTCAAAATCATGAGACACATGCAGATTCTTTATCTATCAACAGAATTAATCGCCAAAAAGTTACTGTACAACATTATGCTTTAATCATGAAAAATATGGGACATAATTTGCGTTTTTTGACCAAAAATGAGAGCATGTTAGCGGATTTTCCACAGCAAAAAATTCTACACTTATCCTTCAGAGCGTTTCCCACGGTCCCCTAGGCTCATTTCTATAGGATTGGACAGAGTCACTGGGGGAAGGGGCGATCTCTGAAGGTCATCGTTTACCCAGCCTAGCTGCCCAGATGGAGAGCAAAAGTCTCTCTGCACCAAGAACGATAACGCATAGGTGACTTTTAACCTGATGAGTGGCTTCCATTTTTCACTCGAGTTTATTCTGTCTGGCATTATTTCGAGATGTATACTGTAAAGATTATCCACTGTACTTTAATAATTTGTTTCGTTCTGGTATTGTCTTTATATCAACCGTATTCACATTGAAAATATTCATACAGTGACCCAAGTGTTCTAAAATATAATAGTTGAGAATATAAATTGCACTAATGAGTTGGGGTGGACTTCACACGGTCTTCCACACTTTTTGAATTATGTTATAAATGAAGGCTTACAACTGCACAAAACAAATGCACAGAATTCTGGAAAAAGATATAGTAAAAGACACCAGAAAAGAGATGGAAGATCCAAAGTAGTAAAACGGTTTATCATTTTTCCTCACTTCCTCTCGTAAATAACAAGGGTAATTAGAGGGAAATAAGCGTCCACAACATCATGGTCATCTAAGTAACTTCTATAAATACTTGGTATTCCACAAGACGGGAAGGCTAGGAAAGATGCGTAAAAATGGGAGATTTGACATCTGTAATCAAGAGTTAGTGTTTTATGTGCTGGAATTAAAAGTTATGGGGACAAACGAATCGTGTCTATATTTTCTACAATCTCGTTCATGCGTATATTACAGGATCGATTACTTAAGTGAAAATAATTGGATGACCTCTACACTGATAATGGTTGTTTATTGAAAGAAAAAACAAAATGCACGAGTGTATATGGTTATGTGAAAACCCTCGTGTCTTGAAAAATCCTGGTTTATTAGGCATCCAATGATTTGTTTTGTGTGATCACTGGTTGATTTAAGCTGGTCTTTAAATTGCACGTCATTTACAAATTTTCCACGTACCAAAATATTAACCACATATTATTTGTCATGATTTAAATTCATGATACTGCGTATTTGAAAATGTTTAAGAAAGGGAAGTGATAGAGGAAAATAATTCACACACCTCCGAGAAGAGCATTGTACTTAAAGTCAAAATGAAGGAACAACGTATGAGATACTAAATGTATTCTGCATACGCGGCAGAGAAGTGCTTGTTAATTTTTTTAGTTATTACGAATTTTTTCCATAAATGTTTATTACTAATATTAGCCTCTTTGGTTAAAAGTTGACAAGACTGCTAGAAACCACCTGCTATTGCAAACAAATTAGGCTAACTTCTTTCTTCAATTGGTCGGGTGATTATTGAGCCCAATCCTCTGACTTTCTCAACCTCCCCTCCAACTCATAAGGCCTAACTTCGACGGAAGCGAAAAGTATACAACGTAAAGTAAACAAACCCAATATTTCAAGAAACTGAAACAGTAACTTTGCATAATTGGTTAAAGCACTCGGCCGGATATCGAGGGATCCGGGTTCGAATCCCGGTCAAGGCGAATGATTTTTACTCTCTGAAATTGTTGCATTATAAAACCCAATATTATTATTTTCACAGTAAATAATGTTAAGAGCTAGTAAAAATTGCTGTATTACTTTTTAACATGCCCGCTTTATCCCTAAAATAACTACTTGTATTAATTACGCATGAGAATATAATGATGAATTGCAAATAGTCCTCACTTGACTCTATTAAAAATTCATCCAGGATTGTTTTGTGTCGATTTTGTAGTTTTTCTAGAAACCAAAAACAAAACAACTTTCATATATCATGTTATTTGAACATTTCTCTTTTTCTGTATCATGTAAACATATTTATAGCATGCTGATGTGACCTCCGCGCCATGTTATTTGAAAATTTACTTTTAATATCAGTCAAAGAGCAAACACTGAGACTTGATGTTTATATTTACAGTACCAAAACTATCACACAATATCATTTTTATAATTTTATAGGGATATATTGCTCCAAAAGAGCCTTTATACTCTTAAATTTAGTACGTCTAAATCATAATAGCTTCGTCGCTAGTCGTCGTCCTCTCAGTCCAACATATTTTCTCAACTCTTTTCCAATACCGCATCTAAAACTTTTCTTATTTCGGATTCATATTAAGTTATATCTTTACTCCAAGTATTTCCTTTCTTATCTTTCAATAGTTTCCTTCGTTTTGCAAATGGTTCTTGGTCAAATATAGTTCCTCTCCACATTTTTTGCTAATAATTCCACCGCCCTCCAAAATATTGCCCAAATACCTAAACTATTTTACCTGTG
Source organism: Hetaerina titia (assembly GCA_037158775.1). Classification (NCBI taxonomy): domain Eukaryota; kingdom Metazoa; phylum Arthropoda; class Insecta; order Odonata; family Calopterygidae; genus Hetaerina; species Hetaerina titia. The sequence continues at coordinate 20,741,974 of CM073775.1, read as the reverse complement.
CTAGTTTATTCCCTATTTCTATGCTTTCATTGCTAAATTTGCTTCCCTACGCCCGCTACACCATTCCTTTCACTTTCTTGCTTATAATCTTGATCCTATATCTTTGTACCGATCTCATAAAGCAATCAGCAATGTCAGACGGAATGGCTAACTACTCCTGGATCCTCTGCCAAATGAACTAACTTAACCACCCCCTCGTTCACATTTATAACAAATTAAAGTTACATTTTTATAGTCAAAGAAAAACAGTGAAGTGTATATCATACAACATTTACTATATCATTATGTTATTTTTCATTTAATATCAGTTTTTAGTATTTCGGATCCCTACCGCGATGGTCAAATCCATGTAAACCCTAATTGACTCTCGAGTCTCACTACATATCATAAAACCCAGTCTAATAAAATTGAGGAGGGCCATAATTTTGTATAGAAAATACATCTTTCACCATGTTTGTACATTTTTAGAAGAGTGTTATAATGAAGAGCATTAATTTATATTGCATTGTTACATAATTTTACTCAACTTTTCACACGACGGCTATAACCGTCGTAATTTTAAATGCATTTGTCAACAATTTAATCGCCTAAATTGCTAGCTGCATCAGATGACAACCTGGAAAAGTCACACGGTCTTTGGATATACACTGAGATTTAATTAATGAGAAGTTTCCATGAGCGTTCTAACGCGAATTTCCGTGATGGAGAATAGTGGAAAGGAGTTATCTGCCGCTGGATTGAAAGAGAAGCCGCTGGGAGCTGCTGGGAATGAGGGGCGGGGAGAAAGGGTGGAGAGGGCAGGGAAGACAGAGAGCAGGAGCGCGGAGGGGATTGAAGGAAAGGTGACAAAATAAGCAACGTTTTGTGATGGATGGGATGGAAACGTCTCTTTCACAGGAAAATTGGAAAGGATTCTCTCTCTCTCTCTCTCCCTTTCCCTCTTCTCTCGATTCATTTCCGAATACCTTCTATCAACAGTTCTTTCCACAAAAAAAATATTCAATTATTTTTAAATTCAAATTAATTCGCGGAATACATCACATGAATATTGACTTCCCTTCGAAATCATACTACCCTACGTCTGAGGAATTTATGTGGAATTTAATTACTAACAAACGCTACGCAAAATATTCTACACACCTATGCGCTGACTGCGAATTGGAAATGAGAGAATATTTGTTAAGCCCACACCATTTCCTTTGCGACTTCCAGCTCAGCACCTTGTTTCTGTCAATTATATATCCCTTCATTGTAAGGGAAAAAATTGGATATTGCTGGTGCAGAAAATGGAGCGACAAGACTGCCGTACTATTTCTTTTCCAACATAAATTTCTCCGAGCGTTGCTGAATGGGAGCCAAGGATAATTAGGCCTTGTCATCACTGCTCCCCTTCCGCTGAGTGCTGTTGAGCTAAAATGACAACATAGTCTTATCTAAAATCCTAGGGAACAGGAAAAATCATCAGCAGGAACCGGAAACATGGGTTTTGAGTTCTAGATGTTACTACGCTCACTAAATTTACAAACTGTATTGACAGTGGAATTCAGGGATACGGACTTTAAAAGACTTGGCTAGAAAAGGAGAATAAAATCATGATTAAGCTAGAAATGATATATATATATATATAGTAAGGCTTAAATCGTAAATTTATTTTTCAGTTAACATTTAAACGGAACGCCTTTAATATTTAACTTTTTATAGGCCTTATGAATAGATTTTTTATTAGAAAAAGTTAATTTAAAAGTGAAAAAGTTATTAGTTGATTAATCAAACGAAATGGGATACTGACTTAAACTTTAAAAAGACACCAGCTATGCTTGAGCAATATAAGCTGTCAGTCCTAACTAATCTTCCGAGGAAGACGGAGCTCGATTCCATCGAGATTATCAAGAAATAACGTGTGAGTGTTCCTTTTATATGTTCTCATGTTGTGTGTTGCTGTCTATTTATATATATATATATATATATATATATATATATATATATATATATATATACCATATCATAGTTTAATCCGTCCAGAATAAACTTAAACTCGTTTGTCTACTTGCCAACAGTTAATATGAAGGAACATATGCCCCCATACAATTTTTTCCATCTTCGCAAACCTCAACACGGTAACTAACTCAGAGAGGCGTTCTCAACACAGAACTCTTCCCAGAGTGCTGACGAGTCACGTGTTAACTCGTGAAGAAATACTTATTAGTACGCGGGAAACTCGTTGCGCTAGCACTGACGCCTGGTGGTGATTCTGGAAACATTTCTACCTATCCTTGTATGAATTTGAGCTCTCTAATACTCATCTGAGTTATTGAGCATCGAATTGAATACTTTCAGCTCATGTAGTGTTGATATGAGTACGTTTAGATCTTAATTCGTTTATTTCATTCAAATAGATATTTCGAAAATTGAGTACATCCACCCACTCGAATGATATGTAGTCACCCATGTACTTATCCGGGCACTCCTGGATCCTTGCATGCATCATTCAGATATTCGAACATCATGCAAAGTAAACATTTGATGTACTCGTATGCTTGGCACCACCTGTTTGCCTCTCGGAGATTATCGGCATTTCATGATCTAAAATGTGTATTCAAGTCAATCTGTAATTCTTGTGCTATCTGAATATGGAAGTAAGATTTATTGACAGCCGCCACATATAGGTTTTCATCTTATTTTGACGAATTCTTCGAATACACTAGTGTAGAAATTAAAATAGTTTTTATGCTAAAAATTTGGAATTTCTCTCAAACCTTTGTGATAATGCTACCACACGTAGTTGAGGTACGTGGGGGTATCGTTTTTTAAGTGCATGTATTTAATACAAAGAAATAACCGAGATATTTGGATAAAAATTATTCTGCGTATCAATTGATTCATGTGTACATAATGTTGTTAATCTCAGCAGCAAAAAAAATATCAGCAAAAAAATTATTGCTGATTTTTTTCAGGAGGCTATAGATTTTAGTAACTCGCTGTATGGAGAAGATAAGAGGATCACAGTGTGATGAAGTTCCTCCATTTGGAAGTGAACAGGTCACAGTAAACCCACGATGAAATGATAGCCCGTTATTTGACACTGTTGGTGGTGGAAAACTGCCCGCCTCTCCCGATATAGCCCCAAGGGACATTTTTAAAATTCCCAATGCAAACAAATTGCTGAATAGGCGATTTGAAAGCACAAATGATATCATTCAATAGATAGAACTATAGTTTTGGACGCGATCTGCTGAGTTCTACAGAGAATGCCTCTGAAAGGTAAAGAAGTGCTTGGATAAACACGTACGATATACCCCTGGATGGCGACTATGTAGAGAAGTCTTTAGAATGGCAAATAGAAGTTAATTTTCTATCAAGATGATTAGTTATTAATAATTAAAATATGAAGATTCTCCCTCGATACAGATAGCACAACACTATCGATACACTACACAACATTCCTTACTTCGACACAATATTCGATAAATAACACAAAAAGCTGTCAATTTTGAGCATAGACGCGGAGCATAATATTTTTCTCGCTTAAGTGCATTGATAGATCATTTATAGTTTTAGTAAATCAATAAAATCAACGGAAATTTCAATTAAAACATCTATTATTAATGAGGGTAAAAAATAAAGAAAACTTTACACTTCCACTCACTTTTAATGCAATAACATTTGCATTTAATGAATGGTATTGCATTAAAAGTGTGTGGAAGTGTAAAGTTTTCCTTATTTTTTACCCTCATCATGAAGGAATTCCACAAAGTTAAGCCTGAAACTCTTAGCTCTATTATATACATTTAAAGCTTTATAAATAAGGACTTTTTTTCATTAAACCTTCCGGCCATTTGGGGTGTTTATTTCATACTATCAAAGGGATAAACATAAATTTATAACAAGTAGCCGCAAAAATAAGATTAATCTATGCTGAAAATTACTGCTACTTGTATCATACTCAGTGAGAAGGACGTGGTAGTTCAGTGCGTAGATCGTTAGACAACTGACCTGAGAGCCCGAGTTTGATTCCCAGAGAGGCTCCCGGACACCTTCAGCGTCACCCAAGCTGTGTAACTTTTCTTGGGTACCAGTTCTTCCTGGGAATCCATGGAAGGCACAGGGAAAAGACCCGATTCACGTGTGAATTTCACGTGCCGTTGGGCTTAGCAAGAGGTTACCTTCCTTTACCTATAGAACCAACCTTCGGGTTTTTAAGTGTGGTTTTTTAAAGTAAGTTGTTTTGAAATCATCATTTTCATTGTGAAACTTTATTTTTCTCTGAATCATACTGCAAAATATCGCACGTAGATAACTTCAGTGCGAATCTTTTTCAGAATACGTTGTAATTTTAATTACTCTAAAATTAAAACCACAAATTTTATCGTTATCACTTTTGATTTTCCATACCAAATTGGATTAGAGCTGACTGACCGAAAAACATGATATTAAGTAACGTGTTATACTGAATAAAATTCTGAACTATCCCTTAAATATAGGGTATCAATTAATTAAGCACTGATTCCCAAAAACTCGACTTGAATACACAGCGCTTTGTCCCGGTGATAATCAGCAATCGTGAATTATCTTTCAGCAAGCGTTAATTAGCCCCATCCTCCGCTTTTATTAGCGGACCCTTTTTAAAAATTGCTTTTCATTGCGCTGAATAGCGAATTTTTTCGAGTAAATTTATTTTTTCCACGACATTTAGATTGGAACAAAAGACACAGGTGTCTTACCAGGACACAAGGCTTGGATGGTCTAGTTTTCGCAGTCCTCTGCGAGTGAGCCATGAAAGTTTGTGATGAAAACAAGATGTACCGCGAAAACAAATGAACAGTAACCAAACCTGGCTTTGAAGTCGCGCGCCAAAGTGACTGAAGCTGGTGACTTAGTAGAAGTACTCGCAGCTCGAAGTGGATGTCGCTGGGAATAAGGACCGTAGCTGCAAATTGCAGTTTTTACTTCCAGCTGTGAAGAAACTATCCCCAAGAATTTAGTGTAGTGGTGTATTTATGGCTTTTAAATTCACAAGATATTTTCTTAAATAATTGAAAATACACATAAGAACTTTTTACTTTTTTACCATGGCCGAAAATTACTAAGCAGTTTGTCTTCTACCTACCTAAATCTTCTCAGCTACATTTTATTTCCACCTCATTTATTTCTACATTTCCCAAACTGAAATTAGTCACATTTTTTCAAAAATCACAATATTCTCTAACCTTTCCTAATAGCGTTTCCACTCTCCTCTACTCATTAGAAGAAGGAAAAGTAGTCGTGATTTATCAGTAAATTATATTTTTTTGAGTAATGGAATTTGATTAATGCTTTGTAAATTTTACAAAATAGCATGTAGCACCATAGTGACTTTTGGTGACACTAAGGTTTATATATGAAGAAATCTACCAGTCTTTGATCTCATCGATCCGCTACTACTAACTTCCAAATGTGCCTAAGTTTTAAAAATATTCCATAGAAAATGATAATCTGCAATGCTATCACTGCATATCATTATTATTTGAAAGTCGAAGGAAATTCGTAATTATTAGAGGAGTTGATCTCGATTCTGTGCCAGTAACTCAGGCATTAGTGATGTAAAGACACGTAATGAAAACGTTATGCAAGTGTATGAAAAAGACTAACGTAACTTTTGCTCCTAGTTGCTTTTACTTTTCGATGCACTTCCGTAATAAAATCTAATTTATTTAATCCTTTATATAAAAAATCTAGTGGTGTTTGCAGAGGGAAATGGATATGGACGGGCAATCATAATATTTGACAAAATTTTACCGAAGATTTATTGTTTCATAATTTCAAAATCTGATTGTCTCACTATTTGCAACCCGTGATATAAAAATCCTAATCATGCAACACATGGTAAATATGAAATATGCGACATGAATATAGAGACGAACTTTCAACCAATTGAATTGATTGAAAGGAAGCGTTCTTTTTGTCACTCTTCCATCAACTTGACACGTCATGCATAAGGTATAAACAATTCTGGAAAGTTTCGGAGGGGTCATAAATGATATCGGATGTCACCGATACCGTTTACCGATGCTTGTTGCATTTATGGAATAACTTCCGATGCCATTTTCTGATGACATTCAAAGAAAAGGCTCGGTCGACCGTAGAGATCGAGAATAACCCACATCGTACCCGGTTATTTTTCTGCCGCGATACCAGCGCTTGCCAGGATCTTTTTTGTAGTCTACATTTACGCAAGAATTTATCAGTTAAACTGAGCTGCCTCTACTGGAGGCCTAGAGATGGTCTCGTCACGTAGGGAGCCCTTGGAGTACTAATATCTATGACAAGGTACCAGCCAGCGATGACGTCGAATTTTCGATTTGACAATACAAACTAAATCCCTTTCTGGTAATGTTGCGCCGAGGAAATGCTCGCATGTGAGCCGTCCGCTAGGCTACCCGGTCTGAACTCTCAGTTCTCTTGAATGGGGAACATGCGCTCTTTCAGAACCTCCCCCTCCGTCTTCTCATCATCCCACCCCCGCTACCTCCGCACGCCCTCCCGTCCCTTTCTCGTGAGGGGAGGGGTTTGAGGGGAGGGTGGAGCGGGAGAGAGCGCGGCAGGATCCCGCGCTCGTAGTCCCGAACCAGTCTACCGCTCGCGTCGGCTCGCCGCACCCGTCATCGGTATCCGAAGCCGTCGCCGGCACCCCGCGCCGTTGCAACGCCGCGCAGAGGCCGCGTTGCCCTCCTCGCCCTTCGGACACCCGCTCGCCAGAGTTTTTTAACTACTCCCCTTCTCCCTCTTCATCCCAATAAGAGAAAGTTTGGACGGCGACCGTTGTTCTGCATTTGAAATACGATTGTTTTTACTTTGTTCTTCTAACCATCTCCCTCCTCTCCCCTGCCTCTCTACGCAGGAAAAAAATAGCAATACGTACTTTCTCATTCGCTTCCAGAGACTTCGTGCGACGAGGTACATTCTTCTTATTTTACTCAGTTATAAATTTTCACAGAACGAAGAAGCGTGAACAAAGTTTTGAAGTTGGATTAACCTATATAAAAAAGTAGGTCTTTGACGTGTTTATGCATTTTAATGTGTATGTGTATGTTTGTGTGTGTGTGTTTTTTCTACATGTGTCATGCACGATTTATTTATTTTTTCTTTAATTTCAACATATTTTAATGGTCCTGGTGTTTTTCCTGCGTCGAAATATACCAATATTGACCGTGCAGATTCGGCGAGCCTTGGAAAGTAAAAAGAGGGTCGGAATCCAGTTTCTGGTATCAGTGGAATCATAATTGCCTCTGGAATGGAATTTCAACCGCATCCCTCAACGTGAATACCTTTCATTCTGTTTCTATAAGAACTAAATTGGCAGGGGCATTTTTGGAATACGTATTGGATTGTATTTTTCTTATGCTTTCAAAGAGCTGTGTTAAATCCCCTTCATAAGTGTAAATTTTGTTGTCCGGTGGGGTGAAAATTTTGTTGTGCGGTAGGGTGAATATTCTCTCTTTCGTTCAGTTCGATGGATTTTTAACTCGTCTCTCTTTTCATAGAGATACTCTTAGTTCAATTTTCATCCCCTATTTTTTCCGTCTCGAACTTTAATGCCGTTCCATTGAGGGGAAAGACATAAAATATTTTTTGCATACTTTTTGTGAGAAAAATCGAAGGTGGCAGTAAAGGAGAACATATGAGAAATTGAAAGCCGATGGGGCGTTAAAGACCTTAACAAGGTGAATATGCTAGATAAGCGAGGCAGATGGAGGAAAATCATTGGCATGTTAAGCAGTATAAAGTAAGGTAGAAAATATGTGGAATTTAGAGCTGCTGTACTGCAAGCAGCATTAGGCTTTTTATTTTTTAGGTTTATTAGGTTTTATAGGGTATTTAGTGAGATGAAAAGTGTGACTTAGAAGTGTAGAAGCAGTTAGTACCTAAAAGAAACTTAACTTTATACTATATTTTTGCTGGGTTTAAGGAAATCTATATTTAAAAAATATCTGAGTGAGATAGTCTACAACAATTGAGACACGTAGTAATGAGATTATTTGGGATTGCGACAACATTCTTTGCTCCAATTACGTTGGGTGTACTGTATGATCGCTTACCTACCTCATATGTTCCCTCTTTTAGGTATTTCAACATAAATTATCACGGTACACTGATAATCTTCAAGTCAGAATTTTGTACAGTCGTTGACTTTCTCCAAGCAACTAAGAAGACAATTCGTGAGGGTAATTTTCTTTCTATCGATACTTGGTTCCAGCAGGAATTCTTCCCTACCCATTTGGTGCAGATTGAGTTCTATGAGTTCGATGTTGGCGACAAAAACAAATCATGGTCACGTTATGGTTTAAGTTTGACTTGAGTTTTGCCCAACGGAAAATTATCTCTCGAGTCCGAAATTGTTTCGTAATTTACGATACCTTATCCTTCGTTAAAAGTTTCCAACTTCTTCCGAGTTACGTGTTCTTTGCCTCCAATTTTCACCCTTCACCTTCGCCAAGGGCAATCCCAGTCCCATTATCCATATAAATTCGCTGTTTTTTTGATTTATTTCTCTTACTAAAATTCATCGCCTCATCTGGGAGTAGAGAATATGTCGATCCCTACAACTCTCATTTCATTTAGGTCTCACTCTTTCTCTCCTTTTGTTACCTATTTAATATGAATTCCGAACCGTCTCCATTGTTCGTCGCCATTTTTCCATCGACACCGAATGGGGAACGTAAACATTTTTTTTGGAATAACTTACCCGGATCTGTTATCCCTTTCCCAGTCCGTTGATCCCCAACCACACATTCCCGCACTTTTTTATGCACACACTCGGTCCTAAACGTGCGTGACTACTTTGATTCATCTGTGAGGAGACCTTCAGAAAATCCTTTCAACCCTTGCGATCTCCTCTTCCCTTTTTTGTTCTGAATCCTAACTTTACTTGCTCTTTTTTAATTAATCCTGCTCCTTTTTTCTTATTCCTTCCATCGCATACTTCCATCCTTTGCGGTATTCATTAAACTCTTCTAAATGCTTCCAAATACGTCCAATTAGTTTTCCCCCTTTTTCCCGTTAGCACTTACCAAGCTCTTCTCTTCGTCCACCCTTTGAACAACTTCTACAGAAGTCACCCGGTCAATCTATTTTATGTCTGTCATTCTTTCAGGACCTGACATTTCTTTCGTCTTCACTCTTCTCTTCTCCGCCGTTGCTCTTCGCCTGACACCCGCATGGGTGTCGCTTTCTTACCTGGGCTCTCGCAAACCTTTTCTTTATTTCGTTCATATTACCACCTAACGGTAGAATCAATTTTTTCTCATGGAAAAAATCTTTAATTGCGATTTTCTTTTCTCTGTTTTGTTTATGAAATGAAATGAATATTCCACATATAGCGTTTTCTTTCTTTTTCTCGTTGAGCATTATTTTCTATTTAAACATACAATATATATATATATATATATATATATATATATATATATATATATACAATATATTATTTTCTATGCTTCGGACTCCATCAATTTTCTTCGTTTTGGATTTATTCTCTCCTTAAAGTTGTGCTCATGCATCCCCTTCTACGCATAGGATAGCTTTTTCCTCAGACCTTCATTATTCTACGTAATTATTGCTATGCAAATCACATGCAGCAATATGTTATTTCTCTACATACCAGAAAAGTCTCTAATAAACTACTTTTCCATGCTCATTGCCCTATCGATTGATGAATTAAAGGGAAATGGTTCCATCTCATTACTACCTTCCACTCCACACATAGAATGTTTGAATCGTCTTCGGAGGTCTTTCATTCCAATTTCTTTTAGGACACGTGTATTTTCCATCAACTTCCAGACCACATCCTCAAAGGTTTTTTTTCCCCCAGGTTCACAAAAGCAAGGAATGCTGGTCATTATGTCTGTACCTTGAACTTGTAATAAGATTGTAATAAGAAAGAGTCACCCGCCAGGAGAGGGCAAAGCGGTGATCTATTCCTTGTCCCTTGAGGATTTTATATCGATTTCAAATCCGATAAAGTTGAATAAAATCATGTTCACCAAACTGTGACAGAAGCTTTGCGTCTGAAAATGTTTATTCATATGATAGTATTTGAAATTGAATAAACAGAAAGAATGTAGAAAATAATAATGAATGGATGTGAAGGAAAACGAAGATTAGTTACCTAATTAAAAGTAAGTGTGAAGGAAATTTTTTGTCGTGAATAATTCGACAAATGCAATCATAAGAGTAAATATGTGGTTGGATGGTATAAAAAATTAGAATGATAGATGAACTTATGAAAATAATGATCATTCCGATTAGCTTAAAGGCCAATAGAAAATTTGTGAGTAGCTTTAAAGAATAAGTGTAATTTAAATGATTTTTTGGAGACCGTGCTTAGAAGTACTATGTTCCGTCGAACAATACAAAATAGCGTAATAGTTTCCGTAGTTCATCATACACCAGCCTCTAATCGAAAGACTACTATTAATTTAAGTAGTAAAATACAATTTTTTCTAAAACTAGCAGAGCGTGTCTCCCTTTTAATTATGCATATCAGCAGAATGTCTTACTGTCAGAATGTCCCCTGCTGTATGCGTATCTCCGGAGAAGTTTAGTAAGAGGTCGTATATTGAGTTTATATTTTGTGACGCACTAACATTGGTTTAAAAGTAACATTATAACATTAACAGTAAGTTGGTAACATTGCAGTGATAGAGGCGTTTTAAGGTTCAGAGCGTTCGCCTCTTGCTCCCCGCACACAATCAAAGGCCTTTGGTTGTGTCAAACCAAAAAAAATACTCTGTCGCGAAAGAGCGAAGGTTAACTTAACATGGAATATCATATGCGTGAAGACATTTTGTTCGAATGGCGAAGGTCAATGAGTTTCCCCTTAGGCCTGGATTGGATGTCTTGCAAGCTGAGATGCACGAAAGCTAGATTAAAATCATTAAGAAAAAATTTAGAGCGGTGGACTCAGGTCAATAGCGGCGCACCTTAAATTTGCGATTCAGACCGCGGATACAAATGAAGATAAATGAGAGGCGGAGCCGTCGATTTTAGAGGCACTCTATATAACTAACAATTGCGTGACAAGGGCGAATTGAAAAGGTCCACATTCGTAATCGGTTCTTTTAAAATCCCTATCATACTCCCGAACCCTTCTATTTGGGCAGGCAGGGTATCCACGCAGAAAAAACCTGCAAATATTTACACGTTTTAGCAATGTGGTTATTGAGAAAAACTGCATGAAATTTATTCTCCATTTATCATCACAAATAGTTGACCCAATAAGTGTAGGATTTTTAACAGTCTCTGATAGTTATAAAAAACCACATCTACTTCGCCTCGTCTATAATTGCCCTGCTTCCTTTTATTATTCATTCCTTCAAATCTTCTACATCTCTTCAGGCCATCTAAATATCCCATTTTCTTCCTCCATCTTTCCAGCTTTTTTAACTTTCACTGCTATACGATGACCTTCAGTGGTTATCACAAAGTCCTTCTATCCCAATAGCTACACTGTTCAACAATTCTGACTTTGCAAATGCTGTCTGGCCACTTCCTCTCCTCTACGGCCATATTCAAAAACTTGCCAGTCTTCTCCTACATCCAACCTATTTTCCTGTCTCCGATTTTCAAACCATAAAGTAGTTACATCTAAGTATTTGCTGATTCGCCTTATACACTCCAAAGTACTTCACATATATGTGAACTTTTCGAACTTCTCTAATTTATTCAATCTTTATTTAAGGTTATTAATCTTAACCCTACTAGTTAAGAAGAGATAACGTTGAAAAACTTCGAAACTTATTTCATAACTACTAAACACTTATGACAAATATTTGTTGAATCTTTCTAAGAGATTCTTGTCGTTATCTTCCAATGCTACCCGACGATATGAACGGGATGAAAATGTGTGCCAGAGAGATGTTAAGAATTCAGAATAAGTTCTGGAATAGATAAAGGAATCTATGGAGAAATCCCAGAGACTTGGAAAAGTCTGACGACGAGATCAATAGACGTACTCGAGAGAATGTTTTTTGCTTTTCTCGTGATGTAATGGAGGTGAATGTTGGAGGGACTTGTGGCTGAACGCAGAGAATTTAAATGAGTTAGTTCTGACGAAACAATTGACAGTAGACGAAATGTACGTCACCATGTGTGATTTCCTGGCGACATATATATTACTCCCTAAAATGTCACCACGGGGACTATCGACAGACTGTGCTAAGGCGCCAGCCGTTACGAGATATTGGACTCTTCAGATCGAATCTGTGTTCATTGGAGCTTGGGGTGACCGAAAATTGGGATATTCAAGTTTGATTAGCGATACGGCTTCAGGTCCAATGTGTGAGCATTGTCCAATAATGTTGAAAACACGTTTGGAATTTTCTGATACTATAAATGCCGGATTATCTATTCCTTAACCCATGTTCTATTTCCGTTCCAAAATTCCTATCCAACTGGATTTCTCATTCTCTTTCTCACCGTATTCTTAGTGAATCAAAGTAATGTGGGGTTTGGATAATGGCCCCCTGACTCCTCATTAAACACGTACTTTTGTGTGTTTCCAATGATCACGCCAGGTCTTGCATGCAATCTTTCAGTTCGCTCACACATGCTGACCAGTTATTCTGAGGCACTTTGTATTCATAAATACTTCAGAGAACTTTGCATCCCGTTTGCGTCACGAACTAAGCCTCGATAACATTGGTTCGAACTCAAAGTCTTTACTTAAAAGTGTGTTCACTCTCAGGTTCATTGGTGGGGGAAAAGACGACGCAGGTGGAGAGGTTAAGTTAGAAGGATTCTTCTATCAGACTCATCATAAATAAATAACTATACCATTGGAGCAGATTGTACTTCAAACCACCATGATACGAAGCCCTAGAGACCATATTTAAAGCCCTCTAGTATCATTAAGCGTATGAAAATCATCTATGAATTATATTATAATTAAATTTAAATTATGATATGCTCTAAAGCCTCTTAATTCAAAATATTTATTTTAATCTTTTACTTTAATACGCTATTCTTTCCATAATGTCACTCTCTGTATTAATATTTTCATAATATAAAGGGCTATTATTTTATTATATTAAATTATAATCTACTAAAATCTACTATATTAAATTATTGAAATTTTGCTAATGATGCATGAATATATTTATAGTACAATTTTCATTACGCCTCTATGTGTACTTTTTTGTTCTTTTTCTCAAGGAAGTCACGTTTTGCGTTTTCCTAGAGCCACTTTTTGTCTTCACAGAGGTTACTCCGCTAATTAGAGGTAATTTCTGGATGATCTCGGTAGACATCACTGAGGACTTCTAACGGATTTTTTTCTAATCTTAAAATATTAATTTCTGCACTGTTTCTGCTTTCAGCTAGCAAAGTTAATCTTCCGCTTCCAGCCGTTTAAAATATCTGTGCTCTTGTCAAAAGGCTCTAACCAAAATGTCTATCCTTCGTCTATACACAGCTTTCAAAATGTCACTGATTCCCTTATTACATCCTCCGGAACTCAAAGCCTACAACCCCCCGCACTCTCCCCAACTCCCCCCGCGCTCATCCACTTTGCACAAAAAAGCCTCCGATAGCATACAGCGCTGTATTGCATGACAATCTCGGCTACTAACCTTTTCACCTCCTCTGTATTTAGATTCCCTTCCCTGTGGGTATCCACATTTCTGTGAAGTGACTTTTCAGTCGAATCAACGCAATTATTTATCTAATGCCCTCACCGTCCTATTCAATACACTGCTCAATAGGTGAAGCATAATTTAATGCTTTAAATGTTAATTTTTTAAAGAGTTCAAAGGGTGTTCTTAATCCCATACAAAACGTATTGCTCTTATTGCTGTGAAAGTGATCTTATTAATTCTCCAACTATTTTTAGTCAACTCTTTTCCAGCGGTTCTCCGATATTTTTTCTCTGTGCATGAGGAAAATCACGCGTAATAGCAGACAGACATACTTGTCTTCTACATACTTCAGTCTCTTTCCTCGGAAGGAGCGGAATTGTCTTTCTAGTCTTCATATTCCTTGATGAGGAAAACCTAACTTTTCTGCCTCATTTCCGCCATTTACATCTATCAACGACCCTATAAATTAGAAAACTCATCTTGTGAAGAAGCGCTTCTGTTTTATTTACCAATGGCGATTCTTGACGCCAAATATTCTCATGTAGTCACCTTTCTAATGTTCGACGAATAATAGAAAAACGAGGAAAACCCAAAGATTCAGAACGGTACTCCTCTGAAGTAGGACACAGCGCCTTTCTATTCACTCCGCTCAGTCGAACGAAATGGCTCTCAAGCTTTGTTTAAGGTGTTAAAGATCAACTCGAGCATCGCATTCTGGACAGAATTGCCTTGTTCCCAAACTCAGTCTAGACTGTCAGAGAGTGAAATATATTTCTTCTAATTCTTACAATGAGGATCAGAGATTTGCGTCTGAACCGAAAAAACCATGCTTATATTATTTTCAACAGTATTCATTTTAAATTATGTGGCACGCTAGTTATATTTTACGCAAACGGTATCCGATAGTTACAGCAAACATTTTAACCAAGTGAATTAAATTCACTCTTTGAGTTGCTTAATATTGCATTCACCCCAGTTATGCACTCAAATGTTGGCCATAGATTACATCGAAATCTTACCTTGCAAGACGACACGGGAGCGTGTGGTAGAGGGTCACCAGTCACTGGAGTGGTTCATGACTAATTATTAATGACGCTCAGGGAGAAAATTTGTCACAAATTGCGTTTCCTACAGCTGTTTTCTCGAAATCTGCGAGGATAAAATGAACCCTTGCTTCGATCAGTGCCGTAGTTATGTTTTCTTTCCAACTATGATATCTGATGCCAGTTTAATGCGGCGCTAGGATTACCTGCTCTTTTCAAAAACCTTAAGGCATGGAAGTAAGCTTTTGTATTTCGAGTCTACTAACACAGTCTATCCAATCATAATGTGATGCTTTCTGTTCGTCCATTACGTGAGGCCGCAACTCGTAGTGAACTGAGAACTCAGTGAAGTGTGAAATACAAAAATTCAATTTAGAGTGGAGGGACTCCTTTTCCTTTTTCACCTGCAGATTCTCACGAGGCTTTGGTCCTCGGAAAATTAACTCTCATGGATTTTCAGGTTGGTTTTTCAAAAGGTGTTAGGAACAATGGCTCTATTTTCATCAGCTGTAATCTATATCCTGTAGACTACCTCCAGACATGAAGCCTTAAGGATTGGAAATTGTCTTCATGTAAAAATTATCAAGATACCGGTAGGTAAATTGATTCTTTCGAGCGCCGACCGTAACCACTCCCGTAACCGTTGTAAGATTTTGGAGAAAGAATTGATTGACGTCGGTTAGCCTCCAGTGTTACATATAGTATACATTAATTTCCCAATATCGAACATCGATTTAAACGAAATTTCGAAACGGCGACATTTATCATGAGCATCGAGTAATAACCACATATTCGATTATACATATATTTTTAAAGATCGGCAACATCCTCCATAGTATCAATGTCTACAATATTAATTTTCTAGATTTATAATTATTTTTTGCATTACTAGGATAACCTATTCATTTTGGTTATTCGGACGATTTCTGCCAATAGAATATCACCCAAATCTTTGAATCGACAGTAGCTCATGTGTAAATACATTATATATAATATAAAAAACATGAAGTCGAACATGACGATCGGGAACTTTCTCAACCATTACTAGACACACAAAAGGAAAGAGGATGACAGAGAAACCAGTCATACAATGTCATAAAAAGTAGGTATAGTAAGTTTAAATTAACCCCATCCAGTAAAAGAAAATAATTCACATTGACCACATGCACAATCACAGTCGCGGTATTCCAGGGGTACAGCGTTGGACTATTAACCGGGGGGCCCGGGTTCGATTTCCGGGCAAGCCTCTCTGGGTACCTGCAGCTCCATCCGATATTTTGGGCACCAGATCTTCCTGGGAAACCATAACGGGCACAGGGAAAGGATCGGGCCCCCATACTCTGATGTGTGAATTTCACACGCTGTTGGGCACCTACCAAACCGACCAATGCCACAGTAATCGAACATTCAGGTTAATTACTGTGTTTATTGTTTATGGCGGTGTATGGCAGATAATTTAAGCTTTCGACCTTAGATCTTCTTCAGATCGGAATGTGTATGATATTTATACGTACGTATTCATGTAGATATGCATGTGTATGTGGTCAATTTTACCTGATGTATTTTGCTGGATATGCGTGAATTTAAACGGACAGTACCTGCTTTGAATGGCTATTAATTCTCCACCTATTTTTAATCCACCATTTTCCGGTGGCTTTCCAAAATTTTTTCTCGGTGTGTATGGTAAAACCACGTGTTATACGTATTATATATATATATATATATATATATATATATATATATATATATATATATATATATATATATATATATATATATATATATATATATATATATATATATATATATATCTTCCCCACATGTCCTGTGTTCGCCTTTTATGTGTTTTCCTATCCCCTTTCCTTATACCTATATATATATATATACTCGTATGTGTATATATATATACGCACATTCAAACACGAAATCCCGCCATACGGCGAACAAATATTAATTCACATATAAATAGATAAAAGGAAAGGGGAAAGGAACACACATAAAGGACGAAAACAAGAGAGGTGGGGAAGGCGGACTTGAGCAGATCACAAATGTAAAAATATTTTCCTCGACCGGGACTTGAACACCAGATCTCTCCACTTGACGGGCGGACGCTCTAACCACTTGAGCTATCGAGAAAATGTACCTTACTCTGAAATCTGCGATCTTATAAAGCGCCAAAGTGCTCCGATTCATTGGCCAGTAAATGGCGTTAGGGAGCTGTTACACCCACCAAAGGAGAAATAGACAACACAAGAGGACAATGGACAGTATGTTAGCAAGCATACAACATCATAAAGGATAGGTTTATGTTCTCTTGTGTTCGTCCTTAATATATATATATATATATATATTTATATATGTATGTTTATATATATATATATATATATATATATATTTATATATATGTATGTTTATATATATATATATATATATATATATATATATATATATATATATATATATATATATATATATATATATATATATATAACGTGTATGTGTATATTCAAACATACTAAAAATATCGCCCGAATTTTAAAATGGAGTAAAATTAGAATATTACAGTCGAGTATAACAATCCTTCAATTTATCGAATCCTCAAAATTATTAGTCTCCATTTGCACGCATCGTAAAAGAGTAACTTGATATTGCTCCTCTCTAATGCACTCATTAAAAGGATATTACTGGACAGAGGTAGTATAGAAGTAATTATGGAAACTTTGCGTTGGTTTATTCAAAGGGCGTCGGCCACATAGAATAAGAAAATAATCACGCTGAGAGTAGGAATCCGCGCCGCGCCGTCTTCCACTACTCGCCATCGTCCGTCTCCCTCCAACTCGCCCTTTCATCTCCCTCGTATCTTTCATCATTTACGTGTGACGTCCGCAACCGAACGAATCCCCCATTCTCACGTGCTAACATGCCCTTCCGTATTCCTTCTTCCATTGCTCATTACCCTCTTCCCGCCGCTTTTTTCCTTGCCGCCCATCCCCAATCCCTATATCCTTCCCTATCCGTCCCTATATCGCTTCCACTCTTTTTTCCTCACTATTTGCGTGCTTTGAACTTATTTCATTCCTTTTACTGAGGGCAGCGTATGTAGTAGGAGGCCGACCGACTTCGACGGTTTTTGCAAAATGGAGAAAGCTAAACAGTATGAATATGCTAGGACCACCATCCACTTGGATAAGAGAACTAGCCAAAGAGAAGTAGGGCTAGAGGAAGATCGGCAATATCAACAGACAACTTTGGTCTAAGTTGTCAATTTTACATTACTTACTGTATGCTGTATCTGCATGAATTTCTTTCACTAATTCAGGCGCACGCGCCAGTGGGTAGGGTAATTAAGACTGGAATATCACTGCTGCTAGAGAATGTTCAAATGCTACCGAGTTCTGTAACAGTGAGAGAAAATCGAAATCGGCTTTTTATTATTTCCTGGGATGATAAAAGAATATTTTTCATGGGTTTGTTTCCTTGAAGGAAAGCAAAATATATACGAGGAAGCTTTTTCGCTCCGCTCACAGCTGTATCAACTCCTTGGAGATATCTGGAGCGCATTTGCACATTGAGAAGCATACTCGAATTGTCTTGATTATAACAGCATGATGTATCATTCAAAAAGTAACAAATGAAACGGAAAAATATAACTTCGACTTCGATTTTCGATTATAACTATGTCATTTGATGTCAGGAAAATATATTTTGGCAGTAAAATAACTATTTTAAATTGAATAAAAACTAGTTTTTAGTAATCAGAGTTTGATCCCTTATATTACCATAATATAATGCATATTAATCTACATTTTAATTAAGAGATTGATGATAATTGATGGCCATTGATGTCCCTCCAGAAATAACAAAAATGTGTAAAACTTATTTTATTAAATCTCTTCGACGGTAATATCTGTGAATCCTCTTAACTTTTCGTTGTGCAGCGGAGTTCTACCGGCATTCCTTGTCTTCAATGGCATATGTAAATTAGCATTATTACATGGTAAGTAAAAACTTAAAGAGGAGGGAGAATATGAGCGGGTAATCGATGGTTCATCCTTACTTAGCGAGACCTTTCCCGTGGGAGAGACGAACTCACGGGAGATGACGTTGTCTCCGACGGAAATGAAAATCCCTGAAGTCCATGTGACAGAGATAAACTTAGTCTTTCCGGTAACGAAGAAATGTGAGACTTTAGGAAACGAACACCATACTAGAGTTCACTTGTCACTTGAGAAAGATTTTGGAAGGGGATTGCCAAGAACCCGGGATATGTCGGAAGGTTGAACCACCGGGATATAACGAGACAGACTTGGGGGAAAGGAAGCTCCAAATCCCGCTGAACTCCCATTTTTCGTCGGGTGCGTTTCCAACTGATAAACCAGCCCTCTTTTAAAGTCCATCTCATGCATGTCACGACTACCGATTGCGACATTATTTGTTGTGATGGCGGCCATTAACCATGAAACTTTTGGCTGCAGATAAGTGTTTGAGTAATGAGTACTCGCAAATAAATGGCCTAAAAGTGAAATGGATGAGCCGTGGAAAAATATGAGAATTCGGAAGGTGAATTCTTGCCTTCTTAGCTGAAAAGAAGTGTGTACTCGTCAGAATGACCCCTCGTGAATCATAAAAACTGTCAATTTAGCCTGAATTTTGTTTTACTTTTTCAAATGTCCATATTCAGCATCTTCAATTTGTTAATATTCTTTCAATGAGGACGAGGAGCCTAATTTATTTCGTTCCACGGAAACATAAAAGAACTATCTACCCAAGTCATTGGAATAGGGAGTTTAAACTATACTTAAGTAGATTTTCCATCGTATTTTATCTTTTGCCTTAGCTACAAGTATGCCAATACAGGGCATTCGCTGAAGTCAGCGATGCATCAGCCTTTAGTCAGCCGTTTATAAATTACAATTATCTTACCCTCGTATCTAGTATCGTCGTTATACCTTTCCTAGATGATTTCACCTAACCAAATATCTTCTGAAGACTACAGTTACAATAAGACTGGGTGCATCATTAAATCTATCGGCATTATCCTTTTATTCTTTTTCTAGAGCTCGCCACTGTGATTGAAAATTAATATTTCATTTTCTCATCTGGGTTCCTATTGATCAACTAGAAATCTACGCTTTAGGACTACCAACGGTGAATGGCAAGGGGGATTGGTGTCTATAAACGGTGATGAGATCTATAAACGAAATAGGGAATCTAAAATGGTTTTAAGTTACTCGATGAGAAAACGGGATTAGGCACTAATCCTTAGGCATTAATTTTAACAAGTTAGTATGATGTGGTTATAAATATTTTATGTGGATAATACATATAATTAATTTTTTCTTGTTAAACCTTATGATGAGCCATCTCTGTCTCAAACTTGGTTTTAATAGCCTTCTGGTATCTACCTACTAATTAATACCTTCATGCTAGTTTTCGCAGAAGTCTTCCATCACCTGTTCTGTGTGATTGCCAGTCCTTGTTCAGCTTAATTCCGGCTCCTGTGGCGACGTGGTAACGTCTTCCAACCCAGAGGTCGTGGGTTTGATTCCAGCCTAGGGCTTGGATGTTTGTGATTGTGTTCAATACAATGTTTAGGGGTTAGGTGGAAGAAGGGACTATGGAGTCTCAATCTTATCCCAATAAAGTCGTAAAATAAATAAAATAATTTATTCTTATCCGCAATGGTCTCATTCTGCAAATTCCGTGTCGTTCTGCTCACGACTTTACATTAAATGTTTTCGTCAGTAATGATATTACTCATTAGGTAGATTGACTTGCTAAAAAATATTATTCCCCTTGAATATATACCCAGATATTTAGACCAAGAACACAAAGAAGTATTCTTAGCCTCACGGAAAACCAATATTTGAGGGCTCCAGTCGAACCAATGAGATACGTAAAAAAGAAATCATGTATGTATACTTCGTAGACGTAGAAAAGGTCTTCGTCAACATCGAATGGACCGAGGCGCTCTAGATGCTCGAAACGCTTGAAATGGAGTGCGATTGGACAGAAGAATAATCCTTCACCTCTATAAGACCAGGAACAGCCATTCAAATGAAGAACGAAAGGAAATATAAAGAATGTAGTTAGACAAGGATGAAATCTCTCACCATAACTTTTCAATGTACTTCTTGAAGAGGCTGTGAAAGAAGCACAAGAGTTGGCTATCAAAGGAGTTAAGGTGAATGGCGGAGCAATAAGCATGCTCTTTTTCGCAGATGAAATCGCAGTAGCTGCAGAAGCATGATAGTATTCACAAGAATCTCTAAATGTTATGGACCACGAACTTTGACTATATACTATAATCATAAACAAGAAGAAAGCTGAAATCCTGGTGTGTGGAAGAGACAAACTAAAGGCAGATAGCACAATTCAAGGAGAGGTACCAGAGCAAGTAGAATCCTTCATCAACCTAGGTACCAGTATAGCATGGGATAGAAGAAGTTCGATTGAAATCAAGTGAATGAAACTCAAGCTACGAAGGCGTTAACGAAGAATTAACTACTACGTTTAAATAGCCTAAGGTTGCAATTAAGGAAAGATTTCTTCAAAACGTTCGTATGGAGGGGAAAGGAATTAGTTAGAAATATAATAGAAGGGAAGTTCCTGCGAGGAATACAAGTACAAAGGACAAATTAATAATGACGTAAGACAGAAAAAATATATTGCGGGGATTAACAATAAATGGAGAGGAATGGAGAAGTGTACTTCTAAACCTGAAATTTCCACGTTGAAATTTTTTTAAAATCTAAAATAGTCATCATGTAATATTTTAGGATTTTAAATAATTTATTCTTGTTAATATTACATCCCGGTTTCTTTAATAGATCAAAATATATAAATTGTGAATATCATTCGGGTTGCCCTCCAACTAGGTCAGAAAAGCTCGTAAAAGAGACCCTGGAGGCTAAATGCTGTTAAGATTTGGAACGTTTTAGAGAATGCTATGGAGAGAGAGAGAAGAAGAGAGAGGGGTCGACTCAGGGAATAATTCATTGTGACGTCAGGCTCTCAACTTGACCGCGATCGACCTATATACCAGATAATTTTAACTGTGTTCGGTTAATGGTGCCTGGGGATGGTGCCGTACCACGGAGAGCGTGCCAACAATGGAATATAGTACGTTCGCCTCCTTGGTTACCCGTCTCTGCTACATTTAAAATTACAAGAGATCCATTTGCCCCTTCTCTTCCTCAAAATGATCTCCTCATCCCCCCTCTCTGCAGCCTAACCCCTCCTTTTTATTTCTCATAACCCCAAGAGGAATTTCTCCATTCCCGCCGTCCCGAAGTCTCACGTATCAAAAGGCGAAACTCCCTCGTGGATTCCCAGATCGGATTTTGCCCAACTCCTCAGGAAAATGAATCACAGTGCCGGCCTCCAGGAGGCAAGACGGACACTTTCTCTCAGGGAATGAGAGGGGAGGGTATAGGAATCGTTTCATCATCGAAGAGTAACAAACCAAACGTTTGGTTACACATTGCATAGGGTTTATTTCAAATTAGGGAATAAGGTGCACTGACGAGTTTAAACATTGGCGATATAATCAGTTACAAAAGTGTCCCAGCCAGATTAACCTATCCTGAATAATAAACTCGGGTTAAAAAAATATTTTTGTAAATTGTTAATATTGATGGAAGTTCTACCATTTGAGATTTAAAGTCTAACGCTTCGGTTGGACACAGAATATTAGACGGTAAACGACACATTTCCTTCCTGACATCTGAGAATATTATAAACTCTCTATGTTATTCCTGCTCCTCCCTCACTTGGCTAACTTTCTCACCTCTATCATAGATTTCTACATCCAACAGTCGATCAAAATGCTCTGAATCCATCTTTCCTGTCTCCCTTTTATTTCTTCCAGTAGTCCATCACATCCTCCACGATGACTTGAACATCCTCGTTTGTTTTCCTTTCTGTCAATTTCATTTTTTCCACCTTTTTCCAGACTCGCATTTCGAAAGCTTTCAATCTATTCCTGTCATCTTGCTTCAACGAAAATATTTCCGCGCCGAAAAAACCGCCCTGCCATATTGAAGATTAATTAGTCTTTTTTAATGCCAACTCAACATCCCTGTCAATTTCCTCCTCCTTGTGAAAATTGTTTTGCCAAATAAAATTCTTCTTAGTTTCAACTGCTTTGACTAATTTGGTCCAAAACATTTCCGAGATAGGTGAAATGTTCCACCTGGTCTAGTTTGTGACTTGCTACATCTATTTTCATATTTAAAAGTTTTCCTCTTTCTCGAAAACCGTACGAACCATTTTTTAAATTGTTGTTCATCCCATGCATATCACACTGACTTTTTAATTTACTCAGCAATTACTATCTTTTGGCTGATTGGCATGCTATAGCTTGATCATCCATGAATATATGTGGTTTAATGACTTCCAAACCAACTTTAATTATATTTCCTGTTGAAAAAATGGCTCTTTAAGAAATACCTCCTCATTTACGATGAGGGCAAAAAATAAGGAAACTTTACACTTCTACACACTTTTAATACAATACGACCATGGTTTCGATGCTGTGCATCATCAGGTGATCACCTGATGATGATACGCAGCATCACAACCATGGTCGTATCAAATCAAAAGTGTGTGGAAGTGTAAAGTTTTCCTTATTTTTTACCCCCATCACGAAGGAATTCCAGAAAGTTAAGCCTGAAACTGTTAGCTCCTCATTTACCTTTAAAAACACGGGTAATTGGGGAAATAGTCTCCAACCTAACGGCCATCTTTTCTTTCACCTACTGTCATGTTCCGTTCCCCAATTACTATTCAATATTTCCTTGCAGGAATGTCAAACATTTTTTCTTCTAATTGGTGGTATACTATCTCAGCTCCTTACTCCCTATGATTTCATGGTAGCATGTAGACCTAATCATTGACCTAGTTCATTGATTCAGCTTTTACGCCTACTAATAATATTCTATAAGTTGCATGCTCTATGCTTAGTACGTTTCTTCCTGCCCTCCTGTTAAGTATTATTCCCACCCCTCGGTTTCTCTCTTCCCCTCCGCTCTACCAAATGCAGTCAAATGAAAACGGACCACTCGTCATTACACAGTCCGATATAAGCTAGGTGTTTCCATATCGTTACTGCCATCGCTGTGGTAGGCGCTATAGTTTATGATAAATTGGCGTACTCTTATGACAAACTCGCCTAATAATCGTTTAAGACTAATCTTTGCATTTTTGTTTCAAATCAGAGTTATTGATTAAATCAATTTGATTTTCATAGCCAATTACGTTTAAGCCTTCTAGTTTAGATATCACGGGAAATGAGTTTCGAGCCCGGGAATCGTCCTTAGTAGATTTCGGAAAATATAGTAAAATAATTGATTTCAAGTTATGTTAGTGCTCTAAAATGCTTTGGAAACGACTTATTCTGCTTTAAAATTTAACTTACTCAAGCATTCATGTAAGGCAGAATTACAATAAAAATTATTATATTCAACTGATGAAATCTAAAATTGAATTTTTTACCAAAAAATGAATTTTTATCTTTTGTATTAAACAATAATATTTTTGCCTTAATGACAAGCTAAATTCATTACACTCGATAAAAAGTGTGCCAGATATACAAGTTTTATTAATCATGCTGTATTTGTTAACACTTCAATACATTTTTGTACTTACACTGAATAATTTTGCCTTTTCAGGAAGGCAACCTCACCTCGATGTTCATAAGCATTAATAATCCCTAGCCTCTGGATATCCATCTCAATTTAGTGTGTACATTGCATTGCAAAAAATTTGAAATAATCTGGATTAAGGTGGTGTTCATTTAACATTGTTCATCTGATGTACGGTTTTATTCATGACATTTTTTTAATGAGGAAGTTTTTTAGCCACTAGTCTGCTTTTCTATACAAAATACGATGACTGCTAGTGGCTCTTGTAGCTTTCTGGATACGAAGCTTCAGGTCTGACAAGAGCTGAAGAAGGCCTCGGAGTAGACCGAAAGCTTAAATCATCTACAGTGTGAGTGTCCTTTTACGTGTTATCTGTTTTATTCTGTGTTATAATGTGCCGTCCAAAAGTTATATTGCTCTCGTGAGTACTTCCGCATCTTCTATATATATATATATATATATATATATATATATATATATATAAACCATAAACACAGTAATCAACCCGAAGGTCGGTTTAGTAGGTGATGGTAGAGCTCACCCATGTACCAAGCCCGACGGCGTGTGAATATTCACACATCAGGGTAGGGGGGCCAGTTCCTTTCCCTGTGCCGGTTATGGTTTCCCAGGAAGATCTGGTACCCGAAAAATCAACTAGCTTGGGTGGAGCTGCAGGTGCCCAAAGTGCCTTGCCCGGGAATCGAACCCGGGACCCTCTGGTCAGCAGTCCAACGCTCTACCCGCTAGACCACCGCGACCGGCATATATATATATATATATATATATATATATATATATATAACTTTTGGACGGCACAATAAAACACAGAATAGAACAGATAACACGTAAAAGGACACTCACACTGTAGATGATTTAAGCTCTGATATGGCTCACAAGGAATACCAGCAACATTGACACCACCGTATATGTCTTGAAACGTTTTTCCAAGGTTAATACCCCTGATTGTTATGTTTGTACCACCTTCCCATGGGCCAAGCTGTGGCTCAAAAGCATGAACTTCTGGATTTGGGCATGTCTGATTACGATTTAGCCAGACCCCAGAGTCTCTGTCACACTGATCCTTCACCTCACAGCGATCTGAACTCAGGCACCAGCCACAACCGTTCTTCTCGGCCAAGGCTAATCACATGCCACAATTATCTGCCATGTCCCGACACCGGTAAATAACCACATGTATGTTGTCTATATATATACACACATATATATCAATACTCTTCTCTCAAACTATCTCTTGATATGTAACGTAATCATTAATTCTGTTAAATATAACCTATTCTGTTGTTTTTCCATATAAATATTGGAACATGAGTAAGTCTTCTTGATAACTTTTATCGTATGGATAACGAACAAATACAAACCACCTGTAGATTCACTATTTATCTATGCTAGATGAAAAACTTTAATGCGTCGAGAAACAATATTATTTGTTAATTACATTGCATTCATTTTTTCAACAGCCCGTTCGTTAATAATAGTGACACCATGTCTTTCGCACATGACTTCATGAGCGTCTCCTCAATCGTTTGAGCATCACTATTAAGTGAAACACGATAACTCACGCGAAAAGATGCCTCTGTTGAATTTTCATTTTCATTTTTATCTATTATAAATATTTGAATTTCTGATTTTTCCAGTGAACCATATTGTCTCTAAAAATATTCCATTTCTTTTCCTTTATAATTCCTGTGCATCGTTTCGAAGTGCTTACGGAGTCAAAAAACTGTTTGCGTGTATTTTATGACATAAAACACATATTGCATCAGGAGCATCCGAGTAGCCAATACACGTTAATTTCAAATTTAAATAACTTTCATCGTACATTAATTTTGGTCTGTCTATAGATGACACTTATTCTTTAATATTAGATTTTCAAGAAACTTTGAGTTCCGATCATTTTCTTCTTCGACGATAGAAGTATAGGACGTACCAGTAGAATTATTTGGCCATTCTTTTTCCAAATGTCCAGTTTTTAAACAAAAATTCATGGGTAGTTTTTAAAAAGTATTCAAAGAACCAACTTATCAACAAAAAAATTCAGTTCAACTCCAATCTAATTGTATAGTTAAAAAACAACACGGACTTACTTACGAAATTTCCCGCACACCTTTTCCTCCCAAATTTATGCAATCATCCCGAGGACTGTCTTTTGATAAAGAGTGAAGGAGAGCTGTGATTTAATTTTTAAGACATTTACAAATATGCAAAAATGGAAAGTGCTTTTCATTTTTACTAAAAGATCCAAGATTAGACGTGTGCTTGTTTCCAGTATCCTAGGGACAGCATCACTGAGTCACTAAAAAAACTTATTGTTTAACTCGTGGGGACGCGTGAGTGGTGTGCGCGAAGGCCCGTACATTGGTAGTGGGAACAACCAATGTGACACTTATGCTTAAAATGTCCACACTCGCGCACATATGCACAATGGAGGATATTTGAAACTACTTTTCATTTATTGCTTGGAGTAGAAAGCAGTATGCTTTTAAATGAATTGCAGTCTACAAAATATTTCCAAATTGTCGCGGAACACCTATTCAAGTTGAGCGGAACACCAGTGTTCCGCCGAACATAATTTGTGAACCCCTGCCATCACTCCTCACTATCCTTCTATCTCAAATCGCGCAGACCTAAAACATCAATAAAATTTCATTGTGGAACAACAAAGTGTACCTTAGTCAACCAAAATGCCCTACAAAATCCATAAAGTATCCGCTGAAACCACTAACTTTACTAAAACATCTATATTTCCTCTCTACATCTCTCGCTTTATATTTTCTAATGTACCTCCTATCATCATCGTCCTAAAATTCCATTTCCCCATTCTTAACTAATTCGGTGTCTTCTGTGCTGCTGCTTTTGCAAGGATTTCGTGAGATGACGACTGTCCCGTTGTTGCCAGGACTAATTCTAGTAACTTTTTCACCATCGGTTCATTTGATAGTAATTGAGGTTTTTCCTATTTACTTCTTTAATAACTTTTTCAACGTGACGCCATCACTCATATGGCCGATCAATTGGGGTCGGACACGTTTACACCCACCTCACTGAGGTATGGACTAACTGGCTACCCTAGAAAGTGCAGTTATTATTGCTCCCGCCAGCACAGCTCCATTGTTCATCAAAAAGCACAAGCCCTTCCACCACGTCATCCATTAGTTTTATGTATTGTAGGTCAGTAGTTTTTTAAATTAGTTATTCTTAAACTGTGTTTTTTTGTTTTTTCCTTTTTTTAACCATATTTACCTAGCTATAAACTAGTTTTTAAATAGGAGACTTGCTACTCGGTCTAAATTAAGCCCTTGCCAAACTCATGTTCGTAAGGTCTACCATTCAGAATTAATACTATATGCTTTTTGACTCATTTCCTTGTATTTGAAGAAACTGAGTACATCTAAGTGCTGTTAAACAGAAAAATTATTTTCACAAAAAAAAGAAATTTACTAATGCTTTTGAAGGCATCTAGAATGTTAATATCTACGTTTTGGTTATTTATTTTCTTTTCTTAATGTTCTTCTATAACACACGGCCTAAAATATCTAATTAAAAATCCTGATCTCCTTAACCCACCTTTTCTGCTTTCTCCAGATATTTGAAAAAATAATATGCATTATATAAACAACCACTTTGTTTGTACACTTAAAATGTATACAAAATGCCCATAGAACCATCTAAATTTAAGCATAAACTTAAAGAACACGGATATTCAAAAATCCCCATGTTTTGGGTCGACTAATGCTCACTTAGGTTGGAACCGACCAGCAGCTTCCGCATTCACATGAGAGGGCTTTGGCCCGCCACCACCGATACCTACTTAATCAAATATTTGGAGCTTTGACTCCATATACAATCCGTATATTATTTTACGAGTAAATAAAGGCCGATTTTTGTTTGCATGCAGTTAGTTTTCAAACAAATTTATTCTCTGTTTTTGTAAATAATTCTGGCGGCTTTCGCCGATTACGTCGGTTTGAAGACGAAAAAGACACATCATTAAAATTATGTAAGCATTGTGCATTGAAAATGAGGAAATGATCTACGTCAACCGAGGATTTCGAGGTACGGAAAAATTCTTCGGTAATTTCGAAGAACGTGTGATACTTTCAAGTGACCAAAATGAAGATGGCATGTCGGCGTTAGTCCATGCTGATGTTCATTTGAAAACGGTCTTTTGGGTTCGAAGTTCACTTGAGGTGAAATTCCTTTATGATTTTGTTCTTTATTTTTTGTAATTAACTTGCCCCTGGAATGGGTCGACTAGACCGAAATACGTAATATCTTTCTCAACATATGCCGTGGATTCTTTTTAGCCAAGCTAATCACGGAAGACAGGGTTCCCTGAACACTGAGAAATGAGTTAATAAGCAGTTTCGTAAAAAAACATATCTCCCCTCGCGCAACCTGTTATCCGACTGAAATGTCTTAAAAGGGTGAGGAAAGTAATTTTTCTTCGGAGTTCCTGAGGGCAAAAAAATCCTTATTCTCCTTCTGCTGCTCATGATTCTGAGTGAAAAAAAATTTTTCACGCCCTTATAAACTATTACTAATCTGTTTTATCCTTTTATAGAGTTGATTTTGTAGCTACGGGGAGTTTTAAAAAAGTGAGGGAGAGATTTATTTTCTTTTTCCTAAATGAAGTATTCCTTCCCTCTTATATCTCCGATCCACACACACCCCTTTAGCATTTTTTACACCATGGCGTGGAAGAGAAGCATCTTTTCATTCTCAACACATTGTAAGAAACGAACGGAAGAGAGTATCGGGCTCAAATCAAGGTCCGTTTAATTTTCTCGATCCCTGCGGTCGGAGTCACCGCTCGATCGATACCATTTTGTTTTAATTGTTTTAATGGTCCGCAAGCACAATAGATTTTCGTTTCGACGCTTCTGTATCTTTTATGAACGGCTACTAACTTTTGTTAGTCTAACCCAAACGGGGCACATTCTTACAGTTTCTGTGCTTAATATTATTCAATATTATCCGACGTGATGACAGCGTTCTCTTCGTTTCTCTATC
Source organism: Hetaerina titia (assembly GCA_037158775.1). Lineage (NCBI taxonomy): Eukaryota > Metazoa > Arthropoda > Insecta > Odonata > Calopterygidae > Hetaerina > Hetaerina titia. Next base: position 20,712,649 of record CM073775.1, on the reverse strand, counting down.
TCCTTTCTAAAAAGTTAATATTTATATGGTGCTTCCCTCAAGTAGAAGAACCCCCTCTCAGAGAGTGAAATAATTTAACTTAAGCATCTTTGTAAAAATATTTATTCATTTTAATTTTACATTGTTCTGGCTTCTACGTTTGTTCCCATAATTATCAATTAATTCCCATAATTATAAATAATAATCAAAAGTTCTATACAACAGCGCTTCGCATCACTTGTATCTTTGAAAAATATTTAAAATATAAAGAAAATTCCTATTTTTTAACAAATAAATATTTAGAAGATTAATATACCATAGTATTGATGTAAAAATCAGACACCTTTTCTCAGCACCTCGCGATTTCAAAGCATAAACAATTACGATATTATCGGCTGTCGTTGCAAAGGGGGAAAACGACTGCTAGTCTCAAATGCGTTCTGTATTTACTGATAGCTTTCACAGTTTAAAGTTTTGGCATCTTCTTATTATTAGCTGCAAAATTACCGTCGTGTATTTTTATAACTTAATGTGGCAAACAATGTACATATTAGGGCTACCCTTGAACAAATATGGTACACAATAATATGGCGTGAAGTCGTGTCAGGATAATAATATGGCTTTCCTCACAAATATTTAGAATTTAATTAGTGACGCTGAGTCTTTTCCAAATTAAATCATCAGCTTGATAATATTTTACTAATCATCTTTCAGAAATATGGGCCATGTTGCTAATTATAATGATCAAAAGTTTACTACTTTAGTTTTAGGTGATTTTATCTAGGTACACAAAATTAATGAAAAGAAAATTTTTATCACTGGAACCTAACGTAGTCAACCTCAAACCAACTTAAGCAATCGTAATGATGTTTATGATCTTGTGATTTAATAACCGTTAGTTTAATTTCCTAGAGCACATTATATCTCCCTCATGAAAGGTCGTGAACCCACAAAGTTTCTTCCCAAACGCTTCGCACATAGTATTTTCGTGAAAAATTAGTTTTTCCTCCCTTGGGATCTTTATTTATTCCCTTCACCATATCCTTGTTATTCTAACTGCGGGAAAGTAGATGATTATCATCACATGCATTTTCTCTCGTAATTATAAAATATATTACCTTTCACTGGGTACCTTTAGGGAATACTATTCTGCTTACGGAATTAACTCTCATTTTTTACCCAAGCTACCTCAAATTTATTGGTAAATAGCCAGAATTTTCTACACGATATCATTCAAGATTTTTGTTTTTGGGATACTTTGAAGAGTGCTTGAATCAGCGATGTAATGCGTATGAAAGAATAAAGTATTTGATAATTCATCAGAACGTATCATCATAGGTCATCTGTTTCTTACGTGGGTTCAGTAATCATTTGCTACTTTCTGCTCGACAGTTTCCTCTTCATTTTAGCGTAGTGCGTTCCTCTTCTCAGGCCGTACAACATCTTGATTCTTTTTCTTTTCTTCACCTCTTCAACCGTACCTTCATGAACGTACTTCAACAAATTGCCTATCCAGTGTCCGCTTTATCTTTCTTCTTATCTACATAAAAGAGTTATCTTTACCCGGGTATTTTACAAAAGTTCCTCAATTATTCCATTACCTTTACAGCTAATTTCCAGTTTCCGTCTTCGCAACCACAAGCACTGCTACACAACTAAACCCCGGTTGATAAAGCACTATATTATTACTCTACAACCCACGTCACCATTAGCCGTTTTTCGGCTACAATTAATTCTAATCTCCCTTCATTCTGTCCGACATTCCTATTCCTTCTTTGCCTCTAACATGTGTATTACATTGTTCAAAAATCCATTTCACCTCTATAAACCTTAAATCTAATTATTTTCCTTCTTCAGATTTCAGTTAGTATTCTTCTATCTTCTCCAATATACCTAGAACTTCTTCGTTGTATCTTTCTTCTTGGTTGACATATCATTTTTATTTTTCCCATCGAACACACATCCTAAAAGTTATCTACGAAGGCTTACCCTGTTGCCTGAAAAGTTTTTCCCAAGCTACAAACCATATTTAACATTTCACTAATATTTTCTTTCTATCTTTATTCAAAGCGTCCGTCATCAACTTCCTCGTCTTTGTGATCAGGTAATCTTTGATTTCGTGTAGTTTGAACGGTTGCTTTATGAATTTTTCCGTCCGTTCGAGATCGAATGTTATTTTGCCGTTAAAAAAGATCTACTCTGTTGATTCACGTGCCACAAAGGGGAGAATTTCGGATGAGATAGTTGGAGTGAGGAAGGGAATGGGCATTTCGGACGAATTGTAGGAGACTAGAAAATACCAAGAACTGAAGAAGGGAAAGGAAATAGAGCGCCGCATGACTGAGTCTAGGAGGGAAGTGCCTATTTTGAAGTCTGTAAGGACACTTGCTAGCTTTAACGGATCGTCAATAAACACTCTCCAATCGATAGAGAAACAGCCACGATGACGACTGCAGCAGTTTGTACATTCATTGCACCTGTCGTTGCAGTCTCCATTGCTAATGACATGCTGCTTTACGTTAACCGCCCAAATCGATCCATCTCCTTAAATGAACATAGTCTAATCAAATTAATAGTGAGAAAATATTTTAATAAAAATACCAACGAGAGGCCACATTCCATGTTGGTTAGATCCCAAATCTGAAATTGGTTTATGAGCGTTTTGGATCCTGCGGAGAAATACGTCATTTCGGAATCAAACGAGACACTGGGAAAACTGTGTCTTCGGGTGTTTCGTGAGGGAGCATAAGCGAACAAAAAAGATGATATAATTCTTGGATATCCTTGTTTGGGAGCCATTATATCACGTTAATCAACGTTCGACTTACTTCTTAAACGTCTTAAACTGATAGCTAAGTATACACCATTCGTGTTTACATTCATCAGAAAAGGTATAATAGCGAGTAGTATTAGCCCCGTATTACGTTCGCGGGTGAGAATATGGCAAAAAGAGACATTGACACCTGAAGTTGTAGTTATTTCATGCATTCTTCTTCTCTCAAATAACTGGTGACCAAACTCACAGGAAACATATTAAGATAATTCGTTGCTTTAAAGTAAAATATGATAATGCTAACAATCGCCAATTACTCTAGTGAATCGGTGCCCAACTTCCCAGTCGGTGGCGAACATTCCCTGCCTAAGTCCCACTTGACATCAGTCTTCTAGGAAGGAATGTAGATGACGCCGGACGGTAAATTTGAGCGAGTAGTAAATTCAGCCATCCCATTTTTTTTCTCTAATCTAAGGGTGAAGAGTGGAGTACTTCCCGCGGTCGACACTACGGAGTACCGCGACACAACCAGAGCCTTTCCCATCTTTCCAGTCGGGTTGCCGGGGCAGTCGCATCATCCCTCAGAGTGTCATTTCCTGAGGTGGCCGGACGAGAGGAAGCGAGGAGGAAGGAGAGGAACCGATTTTCACAGTGCCCCGGGCGCAGGCGCGGTGACGCACCTCGCGAGGGAGCCCTGAGAAGAGGAGTCCGTAGGGAGTGGAGGGGGGAGATTCCCCGGAGAGTCGCGGCGACCTCGGACTTGAACTCCATTCCAAAATTCCATGGACTCCGCTCCGATCCCCAGGACGCAACCGTAGACTTCCCTTCGAGCTTCCAATCGACACACGGCAATCCTCCTGGGGAGTGTGTTTGTCAGTAGTGTGTCAATGCGTGCGTGTGTCGGGGAAAGTGGCCCCTAGGAGTCTAAAGGGAACTCTAAGAGGCTCAGACCCTCCGGCCTCTATAGACTCAAGTCTGGCCGGTGAAGTCTCTTTATGTGAGGAAGAAGACCACTATGTTCCCACAAGTGCCGTCGGACCAGTTGGACGAAAGTTCGTCAAACGTGCTAGAGAAAAAAATCCTTTCCTTCATTCCAAGGCAAGGGCACCCGCAAAGCAATGGTCTTCTCCAACTTCGCATTTTCGTGCTTTGAAGGCCAATGTCTGATTTCCTAATATTCATCGGTATCGATTGACATCGGAGAAGAACTCGAAAACTTTCAATACCATTCTCAGTTCATATTTCATGATATTTAGCGTCTTGTTTTCGGTGATATTTTTGACCGAGAGAGGAAACCGAAGCAAGTGAGTGAAAGGCACGATTGATGGTCTACCCCGCCCTCCGGTGAGTGCTTCCGAGGTCAAACCGTCGTATCTCTCCGTCTCGAATTCTAGATTCCGTGAATTGAAGTTGACCGCCCAAGGTTGGTCAAAGGCGAAGCCCACACCCAAGGATGTTTCTCGCGTGTGCTCGCCTCTCAACGAACACGGTCGGATCGTTTTGATTTCTCAATCTTGTGGGATGGTCGCGTTGTCCCGTTAGACTGTTTTACATTCTTTGCTTCCTCTTCATCTCTTTCACTTTCTCTATCCGTCTCCCTCTCTATCTCTCGCTGAGTGTTTTCCACGCTTGAAGCCTCAAAGGCTCTCTCCCGCTCGCCCTGTAATACTTAGCATGGTAGAGGGTCGTTCCCGATATTTATTCCAAGTGCGAGGTGGATTTCAAAGGAGTTCCGACCGCCTACACTCTCGAGATATCGCCATACCAAAGGACCAGACTTCACCCTTTTCGTGCTAAAAATAAGGCCCGACCGATCCGGCCCTGCTGTTTGTTCTTCCGGGTGGAAATAAATAACTTCTCAACTTCCCTATTCTGTCCTTCCCCCGACCCAACATCATCCCCTCCCTTCGAGAGTGATTTATTTGTGGGGGTCGGGGGTGATGTTCAAGATGGGGCTCCTTGAGACTCCGTTGACCGACGTGGGCGGCGGCTCGGAGGCAGAAGAGGTTCGGACGGCCAACCGACCACTTGTCTCTCGTTGCAGTGGCGGATCACCCACCTCGATCCCCAAAACTTCCGTTTGATTCCCCGTTTTCCTCTACCTCCGCGTCCGAGGTATAAAAGTGAAAGTGACGGAAACATTGTGTTCCCTTCGTTGTGTGTGAGAGAAGAGTAAATTAACCGCCTACATTTTCAGCCAATCAAATCAAAGGGATTAAACGCGCTTAATTTGTGATTCGTCGATTCATTCCTATCCTTCGACTGCACACGAAGGAATTAGAATAGTTCTTGATGAATTTTAGTTGGATCACTCTCACCAAGCCAAGATATTTAGCAGCTTGAAAGAAGAACACATAAGACGCGCTTATCCTCTCTTCCTTACCTACAAAACCTCATTAATTGTGTCCGGTTTTTCCTTGTGAAAGTTTCGCCTATAGTCAAGTGATGAGTGAGTCGCATGTTTATCTTCTGCATGGGTAATTGTCGGAATATCGAGAATTTAGGAACCAGGTCGGATATGAGATGTGATTGGTGGCGATTGAGGTGTAGCAGCGAGGGATATCCTTCGGGAAAACGGTTCAAGTTACTCGGAACTCTGTGGTTGATTGTGGAATGTAAGTAACGCAAGGGAACATTTCTTCGTTTCTCTCTGGCGAAATCAATTCGAGTTCAAAATAATTCCCTTAGGGAATTATTTCATCAGGGACTGTGTTGAGGATTCTATTGGAACGTGTTAAATGTGTCTGAAAGTTTGTCTATCTGTATTCTAGTCACCAAGTTAAACTTGTTCACAAGAATTCATTCAGCGCATTTCGGCTGAAGTTTCCTTGGGGCTAAAAATTATGTGGCATTGTCTTTTCCTTTAACGTTCACATATATCCATTTTGATACGAGAGAAAGTTTCGAAAGAGGAAGACGTTTCTCATAAATTTTGTAATTCTATTCATCGATTAGTTTTAATATGTCCGAAATATAAACTGGTATGTTTTTCGAGCGTATTATGTGATTTCTCGAACTTTTACATGATTTGTAGAGAATCCTTTGTGTGGTTTTGTCACAAATTGGAAGAAATAGAACTTACAACTACGTAATTTTTGCTCTCTGTGACTACCCACGAAGGACCTCGACTTAAAATTGATTAAATTTTAGGCGATTTATGCGTTTTTAATATTTCTTCCACCATCCCTTAGATATTTAATAACTTTTTCCATTGGCATAGCATGACTGGGAATTGTAGATTAAATCATGACATTTTTTTTCCTTCAATTGGTTGGGTGACGAAATTGACCGATTAAGGGTATGAAAAGAGAATGAAAAAGGGAGTTCAAATATTCTTTCCGATTCCGTTCTCTATGCGTAAAAGAAATTAGGAAAGAAATAAAAGTTATCGGATGGTTGCGAAGTCTTAAGTAGAATGAATTTGTGGTGGATAATGGAAAGGTATCGCTCCAAAAGATGGGAACTGAAGTATTTAGTTTTGTAGAAACAAAACAGTTGAGTGAAGTAGCCAGCGAAATGTTGATTTGAATCATGGGATGGCCTCAGAGGATTAGAAGAATGAAAGGTATCGGCTCTTGAAAAAAAAGCTCATTGCATTCGGATGACTTCTTCCTTCTCTCGAATAGATTAACCATGCGTTGTAGTCAAGCGCTGCCTAGCTTACGCAACAGAATGGGTTCATACGACCGGACGACCGTCGGCCGCATAACCCGTGCCTCCATGTTCGCCCTGGCTCTCCTCGTGGCGAGAGGACCCGACCGGACAGGGACTGACGCAGTCGCTGCCCCACTACTGAGCTTCCACAGGCCCCACCTCCGCCCCTGGCCTCTCACGGGCCCCACTACGTCCCCTGCGTGGCCCGTCACTGGAATGCTCCTCCCCAGGGTAGGTGGAGGGACTACACCTGGGGTTTGGGGCGAGGCCTCTCCTTACCCATCGGCGGCGATCGAAGCCCCGATCGCCGGTAGAGGTGTGAGTCAGGCGTCGCCATCTTCCTCCTCAGACTCCAACGCCTCTTCTTCGGCCATGGAAATGGTCCTCACGGGTGAAATGGGGTCTGACGGCGCCGCACTCGACCCGACATCCACCAGCGCCACCGAGGCGACATCCTCGTCCTCGCCGTCTTCAACGTCCGCGGCATCCCCCGGTGGATTCGAGGGCAGCCTAATAGTGCCGCTCTACGTTTTGATCTTCGTGCTCTCCGTTGGAGGGAATTGTCTCGTCTTGGCGACGCTGGCGCAGAACAAGAGGATGAGGACCGTCACCAACGTGTTCCTTCTCAATTTGGTGAGTGCAAAGTGGGATCTTGTCCTTTTATTCTCCATCCCAAAATTACACATTGATTAAAAGGTGTTGAGAAAAAGAACTAACGTCAGTAAGTTATTCATTAGAACATAGATTACTTCGGCACTAGTTCCAGAACGTTTCGTTAAGGTACCAACTTTATTATTTCTTATGTTAAAATTAAGTGTTACTTCGTAATTTTTCTCGCCACAATTTTAAGGACCAAATATGATTACAATTTATGATATCACATTAACAATGACATTTACCTGTCGAAATCAACGTTCGCCTTAAATTAATTGTTGAGTGCAAAATACAATTTACATTTCATTGTAAGATAAAACTCTTCCCCAATGGATTAGCTGAAAGTAGTTTTTCAGAAATTAGCATTAGCGCGACATAGCAATGAATCAACCGCTAATGGTTTAAGATGTCCCTTCGCCTTTGTGTTGGCTATTCTAGCAAAGCGGGCCCGCGTATCTAGGCATAATTAATAATGAAATACGCTTAGTAAGTTTTGTAAACCAAATATTTTTGCAATAAGGCGTTTCTTTGTTAGGGAGATGCTAATTGCAAGCATAAGATAGGTTGCCCTCTAAACGCTCAAGTTTATCAATATGCCGAAATTAAAGTACGAATTAATCGAAATTATTTCTTTTATACACAGGGAGAGGAAAGGTAGGGGTTGTAATAAAATTATCAACTACTAAGATTTTTGTTCATTTTAACAATTAGAGCCATTTTTTCCTCTCTTTTTTGAAACTTTTTAACGATACTAATTAAAAACAAAACCTTCGAGGGATGCTGACGATTGGCGTACAACACTAATCCCAAACAGTTTTCCTTCGAGGATCCTGATGAAAGTAATACTGACTTCAAACACAATCCCATATGGTGGTTGCCTCTGAAGATTCTCATCCAAATGCATCCATTCAAGAGCCTTCTTAAATTTATGATTTTAAAGATATTTTTTTGATTATTGGATACTGATCGTCATGATGTTACTGAAATTACTAATTGTATGCATAGAAGTGCCTCTGCAATTAATCTAAAGTTATTATTATTATTATTATTATTAATGGATTCCCCTTGTTAGGGGGGTGCACTAAATCAACTGCCTCCACGGTCGGATAAACACTGCCTGTTCGATTGGGCCGGGTTTCAGAAACCGCGTATTCTGGACGGCCCACTGGACGAAATCTATCACACAGTCGTTGCAACTGATCAATCGTGTTTGTTCTTTTGCTTGCTTAACTGTAAGAACTCTATTAATCATAGTAGTAGAAGACTACACAACAACGTAATTTTGTGAATAATAGCGCTTCCACCCGTTATATACTATACAGGAATATATGTCTTTGTATATATTTGTGTATATATTATAATTAAGTAATCTACACGTTAAGGTAGGTTTTGGATGGATACAACTACCAAATAAATATTTTATGAATCTTAACAAAATACAATACAGCAACCTACTCTACATCAGGTACCTCTTTATTTCTGTGATTTCCTCCCTTCATCCTGTCCAAGACCCCTCTCCTGTTCCTCGTTTGCTTAACATTCTACCCTCTATTGCAGTCTTCAACATCCCCTGCCGCTCAATGCGCCTTTCAACCATTTTTCCTGCCTCCATATGATATCTCCCAGCAAACCCCTCTCCTTACCCACCATCCATAGCACTTCCTCATTTGTTTTCCTTTCGGTCCATTTCACCTTCTCCATTCGTCTTCACACCCATATTTCCAAAGCCTCCAATCTCTGTCTATCCTCCTGCTTCAATGACCACGTTTCCGCGCCGTACATAGAAACGCTCCAAATCTAGGTTTTTACGACTCTTTTCTTGACATCCTTATTCAAAGTCCCTGTCATCAACTCCCTCCTCCATGTGAAAGCCTCTATGCCATGCGCAATCCTTTTCCTTACATCCCTGCTATTTTCACCGTCTTGGTCCAAAACACTTGCGAGATACATAAACTGTTCTGCCATCTTATTTTAAAGTAGTGCTTAGCCGTTTTCTTTTTATAATATTACATAACCTCTGTTTGGTTTCCTCTGTCATGTTTCATTAATATTGATTTCATCCCATATCTATCGCACTGAATTTCCAATTCACTCAGTAATGCTTGCAACCCCTTGGCTGACTGACAAACTAAAGCTTGGTCATCAGCAATCCTAACCGATTTTACGAATTCCCTCCGACTGTCACTCCTACCTCCAGTTCTTCCCATGCCTCTTTAATAATTTTTTCTACATGTACAGTGAACAGTACCGGTGACAATGGGCAACCCTGCCTTACACCTCTTCCTAATACTGCCCATCCGGAGTCGAAGCAGTCTGAGACATGCACATGTTGCGGATTAGCCTCCTGTCTCTGCATTCTATTCTTATTTTCCGCAATATACTCATTAGTTTTCTCCAATTCACTCTATTAAACGCCTTTTTTCGAAATTTACAAAACAGGCAAACACTTTCTAATTGAATTCTATATTCCTTTCGATTAGCGATCTCATTACTGCAATGGCATCACGCGTACCTCTTCCTTTCCTGAACCCAAACTGATTATCCCCTAAGTAATCATTTGCCTTGCTCTCTATCCTTTTATTGATGATCCTGAGGACAACTTTAGCTACGTGGAAAATCAAACTTATTGTTCAGTAGTCCTTAGATGATGTAGTCTTTACCTTTTTTGGAATATATTTCATTGATCTCACAAAGCTTTTCGGCCAGAATGCGTTCTCATAGATGCTACGAATGATTCCATATAATGCATTCCTACCAAATTTTGCAAAACCTTTTAGTAGCTTAGCAGGAATGTTGTCTATCCCCACGGCAATATTTGGTTTCATCTCCCATAATGCCTTTTCTATCTTATCGTCGAGTAGGCCTGGAGCTAAGCTATCTTCCTCTACGTCATGATTCTTTTCTATGCCTAACCTTAATGAGCTACGTTTTACCATGCAGTTCTTCTATATATTCCTTCCATCCCTCTTGGATCTTTTCTGCGTTAACTATTTATTATCTTACCTGACTTATCCCTAACTGTTAGCACATCTTCTCTTCTTATTTCCCGAATATATGTAAATTCTTACACATGGAAATAGATATAAGGAAAGGGGATAGGCACACATAAGACGAATACAGGATAGGTGGGGGAAGTCGGAATCAAGAAGATCACGAGTCTTTTGTGTGTTCCTGTCCCCTTTCCTTACATCTCTTTCCATGTGTAAGAATATTTGTTCGCCGTATGGCAGGATTTCGTGTTTGAATGTGTGTGTGTATATATATATATATATATATATATATATATATATATATAAAATTTTATATATATATATAAACAAATACACATGTATATATATATATATATATACATGTGTATTTGTTTTTAATTATCCCTTTTGGCCAAGTGCATTAAAGAATGGGTAATATTCACCCGGATACCATTAGATGCCTCTCGTCTTGTATACTGCGTCTAATTGGCAGACACTTTTCGTTAAACACCAATTTTCCACGTTGAGGTAAGTTCGATCTTCCTCAGCGTTGATTTAATTTGCGCTTCCGTGAGGTGTTTCACACACTCTTCGGAGCTTTTCGCGAACCAAGACTATCTGGCCATATTTCTAAATGGGTTTCTCAGGCTGAACCTGTAACACCTTCCTTCTTTTTCCTTGCAAAGTACCGCCTCCCCCTTAGTTTTCCAGGTGAGAGAACGATACTTATCAAGAGCAATCTGTTATGGTTTAAACGGGCGTAATTGATATTCAGTAATATGGATGGCAAACGTGCGGCCTTGTAGACCATTAACTGCGGCTTTCCAGATTAATCCAAATTTTTGCAGAAAAATTCTTTTTCGTTCATTACTTTACTCTTGTTTTTATTCTTTTTCATATCAATTTTAAGATGGCAAGATTAAGAGAACGTTTAAACAATCGGCAATTATTGCATTATGATGCTCATAAGTGGATTGCTCCGTTAAAAGTTACTGTTATGTCATCTCCGACGTCGTCTATGAATTTGTTAACCACAGTTAGAAAAGATCCAATGTTCTTACACAATGACTGGGCGTGTACAACATTTTGAAGTGTATTTCATGGATTTTTTTGGAATGCGCCCTTATTTAGTCAAAACGTACTTATTGGATTCTTCCGTAATGAAATTCATTCCAACCTCTGACCTACTCATTTGCCCAAGAAAAAGCTTAATGTAAAAAGGAGAAAAAATAAGGCAGTGTTATTAACTAAACTGATATTGTAATATTATAAAAGCCATAAACAATTAGAAGCAACGCAATACGGATGAAGGTGGAGTGACCCAACAAGGGAAATAACTCGGAAATTTGTTTTAAGTAGGTCTAATTATTTGTGCAATTATAAGGAGTTAAGGGAAATGTTTGGGTTACCTGGTTACCTGCAATGATCGAAGCCGGTAAAAATTTCCAAAAAATATCATTCGTAAAATTGCAATTTTTAAGCGAATTTAACTTTTAACTTAACGATCTCATGACTCAATTACAAATTATGTTGGACATTTATATATTAGGAGGATAACTGAGAGCTGAGGTTATTTGTGTCATTACGGATAGGTGGGTAATTTAGTAAGGCAGGTTTTTCAGGGAATTGGAATGGGTGGAGGAGGACCTGGTGTGGGATCTATCCTACTCTAATAATGAAAGCCTCCAAGGGATTTTACAATGTCCCATTTGACTGACGGCCTATTCTTTGGTGCTTTACACATGCCATCTAAGTATGGGTGGCCATCCCTACCCGAGATTCCAAGCCGAACTTTCCAGGTGGGACGTCAGTACATCATCCATCGCACCAAACGGATCCCCAGGAAACGCGGTCCTAGTTTATTGAACCTATCTGTTAGAGCCCTTGCAATGGTGATAAGAGAACTGATGCTTCTTCACTGCTTTTAAATACGATAAACTTATCAATAAGATGTGCATTTTTTGGGCTCAATTCGATGAGGATGAGTAATCAATGAAGAAATACGTATGTAAGGAGGGGATGTCTCTCCACCGGCCAAACCGGTGCATTAAAAAATAACTCGATATGGAAGATTTATCATTTAGGAGCGTAATGAAAATACACGAGGCACTGGTGAATACGATGATGCGGTTATGGCATTGAATAAAAGAAATACGAGGGAAATTTGAAACCGCATTGTGTTACAAGTTGAAAATGATATTTAGTCTTAAAAATTCCTTCGTATGGAAGAGAAACAGAAAAGGCAAATTTAGGTATTTTTTAATTCCACATGCCCATCTGTATCGATGATGATCCCACCTTCTCCACTTCATGATTAGTAATTGGATAAATAACATTTGCCTGCAATTAATATTTCCAACGGGCGCTTTTTTCTAAAAAATAGCATAAAAGGTTTGACGAGAGCGTTTTTCACCACGATTATCTGCAGATCGCTTTATTTACATTTTTGTACTAAAAATAAAGTACACAATAAAGCTTTTTCAAAATATATTATCAAAAAAATAATTCTTGTTCATTTGAATGGCAATAGATGCATACGGTTAAATGCAGCAGAAATGTTGAAACTGTTTTAACCGGTTGACAATTACTCAACTACCTCTTAAGCAACATTTCAACCAGGGAGTACATTGGCAATGTACCATATTCTTTCGCGATCAAGAAAAATGAAAATCTTCTTTTTGTAAACAACGGCTGAAACTTTACTTGGAGACCCACTGACTTCCGTTAGACCCCCCGTAAAGAAACACAATGAAATGGCATAGCCCCTTTCATCCCCCCGTAAAGTCTTATGTAATTTAAGGACAGCTTCAAGGAGAATACTGGCGCGAATCCAAAACTTCTGGTTGAGACTTTTTTTTCGTTTCGGTTATTCCACAAAACAAATGTTCCTACGTAGCGATATATCGGTTTTGGGACCAAAATGCCATATTTTCAGTTTCGGATACTACATAATATTAATATACTTTTCCAGTGGCGAAACATCGATTTTAGCAGCAATGTTCGGGGCGGACTGTGGAAACAACGCACTGCAGCATTGACCACAGAAACCATTCACCCAAACATGCGTCGAGGGTTAACTTCGGAGTGCCGATAGCATCCATCGTTCCCTAGCGATGTAGTGAATTAAAGAGAGAGAGAGAGAAGAGAATGCGAAAGTATTCGCTTCAAATGGATTCCGTTTTTTACTCTTCCTCCACCGTAGTTTACCCTGCTTGACCGAAGATTAATGAAGCGGGAACCGTTAGAGAGAGATAAAATTCGAAACCATACAATTGGGTTCATCAATATTACATTCCCAGATGAAATAAAAATAATTACGAAGGTACATGGTCCTTGTTTTCTCGATAAATTAGACACCGAAGCTCAAATTTCGCGTCAAAGTAAAAGTGGAATATAATCACTGATTTTCATTCGTCTGTCTACCTCGATTTAGGATCTCCTGTGACGAATATTTCCCAAGGTTTACTACAGCCCATGCGACAGTGGTATTAAAATTTCAAAGGACCGATCGAACGCACAAAGCGCACTCAGAGGAGTAGCTTGGATTTCAATTGGAAAATCGTGCCTCGGGTGCTAATTGACTGGGGTATTTGAACCCAGGAAAATACTCAGCGCAACCATTTAATCATTGCCACATCCTCGCAGAACTAAACATATTAATAAATGATGTTCCGTCTCCAGCAAAGCGATCGGTTCAATTGTTCAGTTAGTTTAATTTATTGATAATATTTTGAAATTCATTCCATAGAATCCCTTCGTGAAATGAAGACATTGACGCAAGCACGTAGATACGTGTTACTTTTTCAATTGATTAATAAGTTTTTATAATTTGGAAAGGAAATAAATAGCATCTTTTATGGTTTAGAATTTTTCATAATTAATCAGTAAAATAAAAATGGGGTTTGTATTCCATTGGCAAATCATTGGATTGAATTCGATGTGGAATGGAATTGTGGCGTAATTTAATACATTTGATGCGAATAAGGGTGTTAGTTAGGCATTATGAAAATTAAAATGATGACATTATTCTTATTATACTCAAGTTAACAAAATTCTTTAAGTACCGCTTTAGGTACCACTCAATAATGATTGTGAGTGGCAAGTCTATTCCTATTTCACGTGAGAAAGAAGTGCAGCGAGTTACACGTATTTTTCATCACCACACTTTGCTGTAAAGAATGGTTCTAGTTAACGGTTTTTCTTCTGATTGATCTCAGTATTGGCCTCATAACGTGGCTTGAATACGGTTAGCGTTAATTTAAATTTCTGGAAACAAAAAATGAAGAAGTCGGTAAGTCCTTCAAGCCGAGTAATCCTAAATAATCTGAAAATTTCACCTAAGTATCACCACAGGGAATCCTAATTTGGAAGTTGTGCTAAAGCTGTACATTTACTGAGATCACCGAGATTTCCGATTGTTTTTCTGTAATTATACCAGAGAGGAATTGGAGCGAAATTCAAATTGGCCTCCTATTGGCTGTGGCGATATCTTCAGTTTATGAAAAATTATATTAATAAATGATGGATTGCCACATTTTTTAAAAAAACCTAAACAAGAGAGAAGTGGAATATTTTTATTTTTGACAGAATAAAAAGGTCCTCCCGCTTTGCCTCGGAATATAAAAGTGTTCGCATGTTCCAAATATTTTCGAATGTCTCGTCGAGAAGGGAAATGGTGCCATCACTCAAATATTTTGCGTGTTTGTTGATTCGTGTCTCCGTTTAAATTGATGGAAATCTGTTTTCATCCAGCTGTTTGGGAACTATTGTTGGTTATTTATAAGATAATATGGAAAAAAACGTTTTATGACTAACTTCCTAGGCATATTAAACTATAAGTATTGGTGTAGGTTTTTACACGTGATAAATGTAAATAAATTTTTCCTTTATAAGAACCGCACGAATTAAGTAAAGGTGTGTCAGGTTTCACAATAATCATTGTCGTAATATAGTCGCATGAATCATATTTTCACATTAAAAATAACGTCAATAATAATTAAAATTGTGAAATTGGTAACAAAAAAATTCTACGGAGGTAATTTTAAAGATTTTAACGTTGTTGTTTTAAATTTTCCGTTAACTGAAATGGTAGGTGGCAACGAAGTCAATGCTTAACAGTCAACGGGGGACCTAACTGCGGTTTGTTGTGATTGAAGACAATGTAAGGGAATCTCTGCATTCAAATGCTTCAGCCAAGGATTAGTCGAACATGGAATCTCTCTCTGCCAGAACAGGGGATTTTTTCCGTCGCGACCTTCTCTTCCGAATTCCATTTAAATGAGAGGAACTCCATCAGGGGTACCATCACCGGCTTATGAGAAACCCGAAGATAAATATGGTCCTGGTGCCTCCGAGCTGTCGTAAAGTACCTTTTAATATATTTTCTTAATTAAAAAAAAGTGCTTCGTGATTTAACCATGTCTGATATATCCTAAAAAGTAATTTTATTGTTATATTTTCTTATATCAGTTAGCTAAATTTATATTTATATCCAAGCAAGAATTTCATAATCTTGGCAAATATATTTTATTTAATAATTTAAGGCACTAATTAATTTTGACCCTTTTTACGCCCGAACATAAAAAAATGTAAATGCCAGGCACTAAATTAATCATTATTAATTATTAAAACAATATTCTTACTATCAAAAGGTGTTATGGGTTCGCTAAAAATCAACAGTATTACTATAACAATGGCTGTAGAGAAAGAATAAGGGCGTATATTTATGAAAAAGACTTCATTCTCTCATTTCTAATTTTCTGAGTGATCTAATCTGCCTATGAAGTTCTTAGAGATAGTTATTGTTCTCTCGCAAGAGGGAAACTGGAATACGATTCAATTTTCGATAAGTCGTTGGCTTTCTATTCCAAGTAATCACTTCGCACTATCCTCCCTCGGTTAAGTAATTTGTTTGGCAAATTGTCTTCCATTCATTATTATCAATTAACCATGATGTTGATAATTCTAAGAACATAATACCCTTCAAGGATGAGATCAGCTTTGAGGAGAAGTGAACCCTTTATCCAAAGTGATTGTGGGAATAACAGGCCCTGAAAATGATGTTTGTAGTAGATGTGGATTTTAGAAATTCTTACTGAGACTGCGGTTCATAGCTTCGCCTTCTTTATTCGAAAAAATTCAATATGTAGTTTCATTTCAGAATTAATTTATTCTCTTTACGTTTTATTTAAAGTATCATAAATCTATTATTACTGATTGTAAATTCTTCATTTACTAAAGCTATTTTTCTTTTACTTGTATATATCCATTTGATCAATTCCTCTTTTCATTATAAAGCTACCCATTGCTTAAAGTATTCCATTTTACTTTAGGCCCTCCTACTTTTATATTGATTGTAGATTTCCGTACCTCTGTCAGTTCTCTCAATGGAACGCGCGGAAGGCTTCACGTTGCTGTAAATATAGTATTCGTTATGAAAGAGCAAAATCAAATGATTTGTAAGTTCCTCTTGCCCTGGAATCGTTACGTCACCTCGGTTTTGACACTTTATGCCATCTTCACGTGTCACCTGTCAAAATTATGAAAGTGTCGTATCATTTCAACACTAGGGTGGTTTGATAAACTTATATAAAAATTGGTCATTATAATATAAAGTGTATCCTTAATTTTTTACCTTCAATAGGGCTCATTACTTCTGCTGTTTTACCATCAATCTTCACCTCTTATCTTTCTCAAGCGAATTCTCTAACACTCCTATCATTGACTGAAATGCCTTCACTTGGGCGTTTAAACTTGTTATCTGCAAATCTAAGGGATGTAATTACCTCCTATTCATTCCTGTTTCCGTATCTCTCTTACCTTTTCCTCGGCGACGAAGTTAAAAGGATCGAACAAATGAGATCATTACCTGAAAAGAGCTTCCTAGTTAACAGCACTGGCCTTTTTTCATTAAACTCTTCCTCGGCATCAAACGCACCACGCACCGTGAGAGCTCGCGAGTAACATCAGAGTGCGATATTAAAAATTTAATTTTCAGAACCTCGGGCCAGGTATGCGAAAGCAGATAAACTCTGGGATTTCTATTCCATATTTTGTCACGAGATCCTTTAACAGAAGCAGACGTACTCTTTATGAGACTTGGATTGACAACTTAAGCAATAGCTGGGAATGACTGGTGACATCACGGGGTACATCTACATATACTTAATAGCCCCCAAGCCGCCAAGGGGGTGTTATGGAAAGAATGGTTTTAGTTAACGGTTTTTCTTCTGATTGATCTCAGTATTGACCTCATACTGTGGCTTGAATACGGTTAGCGTTAATTTAAATTTCTGGAAACAAAAAATGCCCTCCCTAACGCCATCTCCTGGGTAATGATTCGGAGCACTTTGGCGCTTTATAAGAACGAAGATTTCAGTGTAAAAGTACCCTTCCTCGATAGCTCAGGTAATTAGAGCATCCGCCCGGCAAGTGGAGAGGTCCGGTGTTCAAGTCCCGGTCGAGGAAAATATTTTTACATTCGTGATCTGCTCACATCCGCCATCCCCACCTCTCTTGTGTTCGTCCTTTATATGTGTTCCTTTACCATTTTCCTTATCTCTATTTCAATGTGAATGAATATATATATATATATATATATATATATATATATATATATACATATACACACACACACACATATATATATATATATATATATATATATATATATATATATATTGAGGACAGGAAAATTAGAAAATATTAAGGGAGAGATGAAAAGAGGTAATATAGATGTTTTAGGTCTCTGCGAGGTGAGATGGAAGGATAGCGGGGATTACTGGAGAGACAATTATAGAGTAATATACAGCGGCGGGGACGAGAGCCAACGAGAGTTGCCATAATATTAAATAAAGGGGTAGGAAGAAGCGTAGTCAACATAGAGCAAGCGACAGATAGAATTTTACTCGTAGAGATTAAAGCAGAGCCGACAAACTTGGTCATTGTTCAGGTATACATGCCACCGAGCAATCACAAGGAGGAAGAAGTCGATAGGATGTACGATGAGTTAGAGGATATAATCGCGCGTGTTCCTGCAGGGAAACATTTGATAGTGATGGAGGATTGGAATGCGACGGTAGGCGAAGGAAGAGAGGGTGGTGAGGTGGGAGACTATGGGTTAGGCACGAGGAATAAACGCGGGGAGAAAGCGATTGAATTCTGCAGGAGACAGGGGTTAGTCATCACCAATACATGGTTTAGACATCACAAAAGGCGAAGGTATACATGGAAAATGCCAGGTGACTCAGAAAGATATCAGTTAGATTATATTATGGTTAGGCATAGGTTTAGGAACAGTGTGATTAATTCTCACAGTTGCCCAGGAGCGGATGCGGACTCTGACCACAATTTAGTTGTTATGAAATGCAACGTCCATTTCAAGAAGATAAGGCAAGGGCGGCGGGTTAGGAAATGGAACGTAGAAGCATTAAATCGATTAACGAGGAAGGAGTATCAGCAGGCTGTAGAGAAAATAATGGATGATGGTAAAGAACTGAGTACAATCGAAGAAAAATGGGAATGTATCAAGCAAGGGATATCGGAAGCAGCAAAAGACACTATAGGAACCGTTAAGGGGAAAAGAATAAGGAAACCATGGGTCACGGATGAGATGATTGCAAAGATGGATGAGAGAAGAAGATGGAAGAATGTAAACACAGAGTTAGGCAAAGTGAAGTACAAAGAGCTAAACAATAAATTGAGAAGGGCCACAAATAAAGCAAAGGAAGAATGGAAAACGCAATGCAAGGATATGGAAAGTTTACAGAAGAAGGGTGAATTTGGTGCTCTATACAGCAAGGTTAATTTATTATCGGGAAGTAAGAAGGCAACATCTGTGCTAACAGTTAAAGATAAGTGGGGTAAGATAATAGTTGAACCAGGAAAAATCCAAGAGAGATGGAAGGAATATATAGAAACACTGTATGGTAAAGAACTTAGGCCGACAAGGTTAGACATAGAAAAGGAACATGACGTAGAAGAAGATAGCTTAGGTCCAGGCATACTCGACGTTGAAATAGAAAGAACATTAAAGGAGATGAAAGCAAATAAGGCCGTGGGGGTGGACAACATACATGTAGAACTGTTGAAATGTTTAGGAAAATGCGGGAAGAAGGCCCTATATGGACTGATTCGTAGTATCTATGAAGAAGGAATCTGCCCGGAAGATTTTGTGAGATCGGTGTTAGTTCCTATTCCAAAAAAGGCAAAGTCTACGTCATGTGAGGATTACAGGACAATAAGTTTGATACCCCACGCAGCTAAAGTTATTCTCAGGATCATCAACAAAAGGATAGAGAGTAAGGCAAATGATTACTTAGGGGATGATCAGTTTGGGTTCAGGAAAGGAAGAGGTACGCGTGATGCCATTGCAGTAATGAGATCACTAGTCGAGAGGAATATAGAATACAATCAGGACGTTTTTGCCTGTCTTGTAGATTTCGAAAAAGCGTTTGATAGAGTGAATTGGGAAAAATTAATGCATGTATTGCAGAAAATAGGAATGGATTGGAGGGACAGAAGACTGATCCGCAACCTGTACATGTCTCAGACTGCTCAGGTGCGAGTAGGGAACGGAGAGTCCGGATGGGTAGGGTTAGGAAGAGGGGTAAGGCAGGGTTGCCCATTGTCACTGGTGCTGTTCAACGTATATGTGGAGGAAATGATTAAAGACGCATGGGAAGAACTGGAGGTAGGAATTAAAGTCGGAGGGCAATTCGTAAAATCGGTTAGTTTTGCTGATGACCAAGCATTAGTTGCTCAGTCAGCCAAGGGGTTGCAAGCATTGCTGAGTGATTTGGAGGTTCAGTGCGTTAAATATGGGATGAGAATCAATATTAATAAAACAAAGGTAATGCGATTTTCCAGAAAGAAAAAGGCTAAGCTAAGCATTAAAATAGGTGGGGAAAAATAGATCAGGCAGTATAGGAGTTTACATATCTCGGAAGTGTTTTGGACCAATGCGGTCAAAGTAGTAGGGATGTGAGGAGAAGAATTGCACTAGGCAAGGAGGCTTTCTCAAGGAAGAGGGAGTTGATGACGGGAACGTTGTGTCGGGAGGTTAAGACAAGACTCGTAAAAACTCTGATATGGAGTGTAGGCGGAAACATGGTCGCTGAAACAGGAGGATAAACGTAGATTGGAGGCTTTTGAAATGTAGGTGAGGAGAAGAATGGAGAAAGTGAAATGGACCGAAAGGAAAACAAATGAGGAAGTACTAGAGATGGTGGGTGAGGAGAGGGGTTTGTTGAGAGAAATCCTATGGAGGCAGGAAAAATGGATGAAAGGCGTATTGAGCGGTAGTGGAATGTTGAAGAAGGTAATAGAGGGGAGAATGTTGGGCAAGCGAGGTAAGGGCAGGAACAGGATAGGGATGTTGGACGGGATGAAGGGAGGAAAGAAGTACACCGAGATGAAGAGGGACCTGATATAGATTAGTTTGCTAGGTGGGGAGTCACAAAATGTTTATTTGATAGTTGTGTCCATCCAAAAACCTACCTTAAACGGTAGATTACCTAATAATAATATATATATCTCCCGAAAATCCCGCCATACGGCGAAAAAATATTATTTTACACACATAAAATTGACATATAAGGAAAGGGGATAGGAAAACACATAAAATACCATGCCATGAAACGCACCGTTAGTATCCTTTATAATATCGTATGAATGCTTTTCTACTATCCTTTCCCCTTCTTGTGTGCCGTTTACTTATTTCTCCTTTGGTGGGTGAAACAGCTCCATAACATATTTCTCGGGCAACATCTATCGGAGAACTTTGGTGGTTTATAAGATCGCACATCTCAATGTAAATCAGGTTTCCTTATTAGCTCAACTGGTAGAGCATCCGCCCGCAAGGTGGAAGGTCAGTTCAAATCCCGGATAAGGAAATATTTTTTCCTTTGTGATCTGCTCAAAACCGCCTTCCCTACCTTTCCTGTGTTGGTCTTATATGTGTTTTCCTATCCCCTTTCCTTATATGTCAATTTTATGTGTGTTAAATTATATATATATATATATATATATATATATATATATAATGATTTGAATTAAAAACAAGTTTCTTTTAAGATGTAATTTTATTGTTAAACTTCCCTTAGAAACAGCAACTATTACCCTTTTATTGTTGTCGAGAATATAATGTTATTTATCAACCTTTGCATAATTAAAAGGGAAAGGCGATTCAGAGACCTTATTATATTTTTTTACTTACTTTAACAACGGAATGTGTATTCTTTGTGTCACGAGGTGTTTTATTTATTTTTCGTGTTGGTATTCGAATAGAATTTCGTTCGGCAGTAAACCGAGCGAAATATAGGCTATGGCGAAATGGAGAAAATTAACGAGAACTAAATCATAGGATAGGTTATAAATGATCCTTACAGCATTTTGTCTTCTTGATGCGTTCAATTAATCCTATTTTATTTGGTCTTTAATCCAAAAATCCATTAACAGCCTCGAACGGAAAAAATCACTCGTGGCTGATTTGGAAATCTTCTCTGGCAGATAAGGTGGATTAATCTCTAAGGAAAGGGACATTTCAGATAGGCTTGAGGTTTTAGCTCCCCAGCTGAGCATAGCATGAAAGTGCCATCCCTCAAGGGGAGCCCCTTTGCAATGGAAATGACAATCTGAGTCTCTGGAGAAGATTATCTTCTTCTCTGGGAGTGATATTCTCGTATCTATTTAAGCGCTGAAGCTCGAAAGCGGAAATTTCTATTTGCCTCTCTTCTCATTCGCAAAGGCACATAAAGGAGTTGCCCCTTAAAAGATCGATATTTTCATCGAATCGATACAACACGGATGACATCATTTCTGGACGTTCATGGCTATTATGACGCATATGCGCTAGGAAGACGAAAACAGTCAAGGCTACACAGTCAATCAAATCTTATTTATGACCTTTAAATATACAGGGTGAAACAGAATGGACTCCTTAATTTCAAAAATAACTGAAGAGCGCGCAGATAAATTAGCGAGATGGCGGTAGTGGTGTTAGCTGGAGGTATTAACGCCATTTTTAGTGGTTATTATTCAGTAGTCTAGTAATAGTGTGGTGATGACGCAAAGGGCGCTATGGTCTTGCGATGAAGCACATTTTCACCTCTCCGTTCACCACATTCTTCATTTTCACCAATAAATAAGCAAAATGTTCGTTATTGGGCGACTGACAACCCTCGAGAACTTCATCCAAGACAACTTCATAGCCCCAAAATGACAGTTCGGTGCGCTGTGTCCTCCATATGCATTATTGAGCCTTACTTTTTTTGAATCTCGAGGTTCAACTGTTACTGTGAACTCTGTGCGCTATTTTGAGATGCTGGAGAATTTTGTACGCAACATAATGTAAGAGTATGGTAAGGAATATGACCCAGAAGCGTTTTGGTTTCAACAGGATGGTGCTACGATTCATTCCGCCCGTCGATCATGCCAAATCCAGCAAGAACACTTTCCCGGCCGCCTGATCTCCTTAAGAGGTAATGCTCCATGATCACCTAGCACTCCGGATAAAAGCCCATGTGATCTTTTCCTTTGGAGATATGACAAAGCTGAGGTTTACAAAGTTCAAAAAAGGACCTTGGAAACTCTTAAGGAGTTAATTACAGGTGTAATCGCTGGGATAACGCAATATATGTTGAGAAGAGTTTTCGAAAACTCTTTTAAACGACTCAACATGTGAATCGCTCACCAAGGTCGTCACCTGGATGAAATAATTTAAAAAACCCAATGGGAATAAATGGTATTGAATGTAGTTTTCAGAGATAAATTATTTTTAATTATCTTAGTTGTGTTTTTTACAACTCGCCCGTCAAATCAGGGAGTCCATTCTGCACCACCCCTATAATTGAAAGATAAAGAAATTATAACTTCTTTAGTGCTAGAATAAAAATACTAATACTCATATTTTGGCTGTGTTTTGACATCCTTTAAGAAATATTAGTGTGAACGATCAAATTCATTCCAATGGGGACTTGAACGGGGAGCAGTACGGAAAAGTACTGAACTCTGCGTGGCCAATACAGAAACTACACGGACAGCCTTACCAGCAATTCACGCACATGTAAAAACCCACATTTTAATGGGTTCCCATACCATTTCACTCCAATGTCTAATTACCTCTTTTACCAGTGACAGATGAGACTCTTAGCTGATCGATTTTATCGAATCTAAAGCCATACCGACTTAGATTGGCAGATGGGTTTTCAAAGAGTTAGGAAAGACGGGCTGTGTATCGAGTGATCATATGGAGATAAAGGATCCCTAACACAGTCACCTGACATCGAATCATTTCACGCGGCGCGCAGCTACAATTTAAAAATTTCTCTCACAACGAAATGGATTTTACGCCAAAATTACGATTATAAGATAGTTAAATCGTTGCGAGCAGCATTACATGTTTATATAATCAACACACTTCCAACTATACAATGATAAATTTAGGGTTGTGTGAAGAAATATTGTAATACATTAATTCAACGTTACGCTCAGCGGTCATGTTATATTTTTGTTTTAATTCCGATCGCTATGGCGTTAGTATCGACTACGTGAAGTATTGTCTATTCTTTAGCACTATTGTCTACTAGTGAAATCAACAATTCTCTTATTATGTACGTAAACTATTGAATTATAATTATTTTCCCGAGTTGCCTACGACCAGATGGTGTCAATGGTTTTAGTCTAACGTTGATGCTGCTGGTTCGGGTGACGTCATTCGAACTATTCATTTCCTTAATTCTACGAGACTATCGAAGAAGAAGTTATTTAGGGAGATTACCGACAGCTGAGATGATCTGCGCTATTAGGAATAGTTTGGTAACATGGTGTAGATGGGATTTTCAGAGAATGAAGATAGGGTAGGGGAAGGACCAACGTTGGCGTTTTCCTGCTCTTAACGAAAGACATTAAGCGTTTTATTCCATAAGGAGATTATGCCCATTACCGTAATTTAACGTGCCATCCGACGGACGGCGCACTCTACTTGAAGTGCTCTCCACATGGCACCCTTTTGATCCATTATACCACCAACGCAGAATGCCTACGCGTTCAAACTCCTCTTGTCTCTCTTGATGCGGTAGCAACGCTCAACCTGATAATACAAGCCAAGCTGATTTCCAAGCGGTGGGCAAGTCCACCAATGTTGAGGTCGATTTTATGTATTTAACAGTCGAAGTAATTAACTATTCCGCATAATTAGATGCCTTGAGACGTTATTATCGCTTATGTTCTTCTTCCGGTTTTCGTTGGTAAGGGATTAGACTACATTTGTCGGTAGATCTAACGTGCTTAACACCCAAATCTTAAATGAATGGTAACCCATCTTTATCATTTAATGTCTATTCTTTACGAAGAAAAACTCGAAGTGACGAATTTTATCGCTTCTTACACAAATGGGGCTATTCGGTGCCGCTTCTTCGTGTCGTATTTATCTTTCTTGAATGAAACCGTGGAATTACTATTGGATAGAGTTCACTTTCCGCACTACGAATTAAAATTCTATTACTCGCGATTGCCTTGAGCTGTAGACCGGTGCTACTGTCTTTATTTTCTTCCTAAGCCTTAATTATCCCGTGCACGACGTTCGCGGGACTGAAACCAGCATCGTGAACTGAAATTTTACCGACGGTGTAGGTTTTAAATCAGTCGTTACGGCCCATCAACGTGCCTATCGCGGTTTGTACTTAAACTTTGTTTTTTAAATACCCTACCGCCATCGCTTCCATGTTTATCAAGGTATGCGTGACTTAAAGCTATTTGTAGAACTCAAACGAATCCTCATCTAATGACTAGTTGCCATCGTTTCTCTTTCTTCTTTCCTGCCGAAGATTCAACGATTCTTTTTATTGAGTTAATTATGAAGCAGTTCAGTTTAGAGGACGGAGTTTAATTTTCACCAATCTTATTTTACACCTCCACTATCTTTGTTAGAATCCGGGTGGAACCTGCTCGTCCTCTACAACGCTTACATGGAAAAAATCGTCATTGACTTCCTCAAAAAGGCAAAAGCTCATTTTGATTTGACAGAAGACTATTTCATTACTAACACTGATTAAGTAGTTAATTTGCGTGT
The DNA here is from genome assembly GCA_037158775.1 of Hetaerina titia. Taxonomy (NCBI): domain Eukaryota; kingdom Metazoa; phylum Arthropoda; class Insecta; order Odonata; family Calopterygidae; genus Hetaerina; species Hetaerina titia. Next base: position 20,687,550 of record CM073775.1, on the reverse strand, counting down.
TTGTACTGAAAAATTACACTATATTCAATTTACACCTTTTCAAATTTGACTGCTTTTGGAATTGATTCTCTTAAAAGAAATACACACTTAGAAAATTTTAATTTCTGGTTAAATAATATAAATAATATTAAATGCTTGAATAAATCGGAAGCGACAGTTTCAAAAGTGAGCTTTTCCACGTTGTGCTCCTTGTTTATCAAGGAAAAAGAAAAATCTTTCATGATAAAAAATGGCTGAAATAATGTAGGCAATAATGAACATTACGTAATAGTCCTCCTGAACCCATCTCACGTTAGGAATATAATTAAAGTTTCACATTCACATTGTGTATTCCACCTCACGGCCCCTCGTCGTCAAGGGGGTAAATTTATAAATGGTCCCTTTGGCAAAGTCGTGGCACTTGTTCATATACACGTGGCATATACACATGCACTTGTGGGCCTAGTACCCGAGGCTTTTTCGTGACACGCAAAGGCCTAGCAAACATTAATGTTCGGCTTAGTCTAACCGCTAAATTGTCAACAATATCCGTCAGCGACTCAGTCCACTATACAAAATTTGGGAATTGTTATTCATTTTTTTCAACTCCCAAAAAGACACTCTCCTCCCCCACCATATCCAATACTTCTTCGTTTGATTTTTTATCCATCCGTTTATTTATTCCTTTCTTTTTCAAACCAAAATCTCAGAAGTCTGGCATTAACGCTTATCCTCTTGCTTCTAGGACCAAGATTCCGAACCGTGAAAAACTATTCTTCATACAAAATGTTTCACTTCTTTTTTCTTAACCTCCTTACTTGACGTCCCTGTTATAAATGTTCTCCCAGTGAATGCTGATTGCCTAATTTCTTCCTATATCCCTACTATACAACCATTATGGTCCAAAATACGTCCAATACTTGTATATGTAAACTGTTCCGCCAGCTCTAGTGTTTACCCTCATATTTAACGTTTACGTAAGTCTCACTCTTTTTCAAGAACAGCATATTATTTGTTTTGCTCACATTGATGTTAACCCCATCATAACTTTTCAATGCACTCAGTATTGCTTGCAACCACTTGGCTGACTAGCTAGCTAAAGCTTTTTGATCTGCGAGCCTTGCAGATTTTTTAAATTCCCCAACGCATTTCATTCCTTTCTCCAATTCATTTCTTGGTATGTTTACCATTTTCTCTGCAGAAGACTTGAAAAAGCACAGGTGATAGTGAGCACCCATCTTTCACTCTTCTTCATAACACTCCCCATTTCGACTCTCCATCCGTCACTCGCACATGAGCCGTTTGTGGCATTTAAAGGTTGCGGATAAGTCCCTCTATTTACTCTTATTTTCTACAATAAATCCGTTAATTCCAATTTACTCTATTGAACACTGACTCGAAGTTGACGAAACAAATATATGCAGTTTGATGTTTTTCTATTCCTTCCTAATTCTATTCCTCTCTGTTAGAGATTTTTATTTGAGCTGACTCCATCTATGACTACCCATTGTATCCGACCAATCATAAAGTTTTCAATCCAACCCAGGATATATTTCACTCTCTGAGGGCCTCATGATCTACTACTAATTTTTTAACATTTTTTCTAGATACGGCGCAATTTCCGACCATAGCTCCTTAAATATAGGAGCAGGTATTTGATAGGGCCCAGATGATTTCTTAGGCCTTATATTTTTCAGGGAAGATTTTGTGAGATCAGTGTTAATTCCTATTCCGAAAAAGGTAAAGGCTACATTATGTGAGGATTACAGAAAAATAAGTTTGATATCCCACGCAGCTAAAGTTATTCTCAGGATCATCAACAAAAGGATAGAGTGTAAGGCAAATGATTACTTAGGGGATGATCAGTTTGGGTTTAGAAATGGGAGAGGTACGTGCGATGCCATTGCAGCAATGAGATCACTAATCAAGAGGAATATAGAATACAATCAGGACGTATTTGCCTGTTTTGTGGATTTCGAAAAAGCGTTTGATAGAGTGAATTGGGAAAAATTAATGCGTGTATTGCAGAAAATAGGAATGAATTGGAGGGATAGGAGACTGATCCGAAACCTGTACATGTCTCAGACTGCTCAGGCACGAGTGGGGAACGGAGAGTCCGGATGGGCAGTGCTAGGAAGAGGTGTAAGGTAGGGTTGCCCATTGTCACCGGTGCTGTTCAATGTATATGTGGAGGAAATGATTAAAGAGGCATGGGAAGAACTGGAGGTAGGAATGAAAGTCGGAGGGGAATTCGTAAAATCGGTTAGGTTTACTGATGACCAAGCATTAGTTGCTCAGTCAGCCAAGGGGTTGCAAGCATTGTTGAGTGATTTGGAGGTTCAGTGCGATAAATATGGGATGAGAATCAATATTAATAAAACAAAGGTTATGCAATTTTTCAGAAAGAAAAAGGCTAAGCTAAATATTAAAATAGGAGGGGAAAAAGTAGAGCAGGTGGAACAGTTTACATATCTCGGAAGTGTTTTGGACCAATGCTGTCAAAGTAGTAAACAAATGAGAAAGTACTGGAGATGGTGGGTGAGGAGAGAGGTTTGTTGAGAGAAATCCTATGGAGGCAGGAAAAATGGATGGAAGTATTGAGTGGTAGTGGAGTGTTGAAGAAGGTAATAGTGGGGAGAATGTTGGGCAAGCGAGGAAAAGGCAGGAACAGGATAGGGATGTTGGACGGGATGAAGGAAGTACACAGAGATGAAGAGGGATGTTATGTAGATTAGCTTGCTGGATTGGTTTTTGTTTGGAATTACAAAATGTTTATTTGATAGTTATGTCCATCCAAAAACCTACCTTAACCGGTAGATTACTTAATAATAATAATATTTTTCAGCAGACATTCTTTATTAACGTTTACGTATATGAGATTTCAATTTTGGGCATTGGTTGGCCGACACAATTTGATAAGCTGTCGGAATGATTCGTAGATACGTTGGTAAAGATAATTTGAAGGAAGGAATTTATTAAGTTAGTCTTTTCGAAACTGCTGGTTACTCCTTTCGACTTAATCGTTTTTGAGTGAATTAACTTTCGGCTTATTTCCCTTAACGTCTCCGGCGTACGATCAAAATACTATCGGATTCTCTTTTACATTTTCCGCTGATCTTATACTTTTGTATTCGCTTAACGCTTTGCGAAATTCATTCTTGGCATTCGTTATGGATATCTTGTTTAGTAATAAGTGATATCATTCTTCTCCTCTAGAGATATCATCTTTTAAATTTTTCATCTTTCTGTGACATAAGCGTTTGACATCGCGTTTGACTTTCTAAGCATCCGCGTGGTACCATCTAAGTTCCGTGTTATCTTTCATAAATTTATTGAGAATGAACTTGTTGACTCTTCAGCACGTGATCATAAGTGATTGATTCAACGTATCCTCATTAGTTTGGTGATTACCATATATATTAAAATTTGTGAAATGGCTCTGTAGCCTTATTTTAGCCCATTATTGTCCCCTTCTATAAACAAGTAAATTTTTCTTTAAGGCTTCTTCTTTCTGACCCCATGTAGCGAAAGCATTTACTGTAATGTGGTTACTGATTTATTTTATGGTATCTAGGGTTAAGATTTTCGGGTATGTTCGTTGCCAATAATAATGAATATTAAAACCCCTAGTTGGGGAAGTGACAATTTGATGTAATGAGTTCAACGTGAAATAATTCAAATTCCGGGGTAAGTTTTTCACGTCCTATCATCGCGTCAACCCTGCTTCTTTCATTCACAGGAACAAGAGAATGTAATGATAACACAGAAGGTACGACATAAGGCTATGCTTAGGCTTGCATGTTCCCTCCTTTTTTGCATTGGTTAGTACCGTGAAACCCCGCTACAGGCTACTGCTGCGGTTTGTCAGCAATTTGGGCATACATTTGCGAACGAACAACTCCACGATGTTGGCTACTTAAATCGATCTCATCTAACAATGACGCAATAAATTTACTCCCGTTCCGGTAATCAATTCCCATTTCGATAATTAAAGCACGCGTTTTCGATTTCCCATGTCACAAATGCACGTGTCCTTTCAAAATGGTCGTGTTTTAACTGTGCTATGTTGTGAAGTGATTAACAGTTGAAAATCTCAAAGCTGAGGATTTGAGGAGTGCCTCCCATAAAATATTTCTCTCATTTCCTAATTTTCTTCATCGGCTGATTATTTACGGATCGACCCGACGCAATGCGATGACAGAATGTCAATATATTTTCTTTTATCGTGGTGATTAGGGTAGTGATATATGTCCCTTGTTTGAAAGTCCTACTACCATTTTCACCTCTTGATGACGTGTGTGATAACACCTTTGACATGTGTGATTCTTCATGAATAATTTTTCCTACACTGCCATAACCAAGATCAGTCTCATTCATGACCATTTGGGTGTTTACTCTTCGGTCTAATAGGATAAATTCCGCCACTTTCTTCACTTTATCTTTAAACTGTATCATGTAAAGGGCTATAATTTCCATAATCATATATAATTTTACCGTGGATTAGTCGATCATTGGGAACTCTTAAATGAAGGAACTTTATCTTACTGCAAACCTCTATCTTCTTTACTGTGAGTTACTTCAATGGGTTACAATGAAAAAACAGTTGGAAATAATGAAAACTTCGTTGCAATTTTCCATAGTTAAAAAGTTAACTGTGGAAAATTGCAACGAAGTTTTCATTATGTCTCGATTCCACAATATCACGCCTGATTCTTCACTTTTCGTAAAACAGTTGGACATTTACAGCTGTAATTTGCGGCATCATGCACATAAGTATTAGTTGATATACAGATTAAAACCTATTGAGTATCTGGGCTATTTCTGTGTTAAAATGACGAAAAATAATGTTTCCCGCATACATCTACCTAATTCTGTACTTAAATTATTCCTTCTGTCATCGATTGTAATAATCTTGATAGTTAATTCATGGTTTCCTTGAATTTCTTCCATGGTTTTATTTTTCTATGAATTGTTTCTGTTTCGTAATCCCCTCTCTCTCTCTCCATCTTATAAGGGGTTAAGAGGTAGAAGATACTCCAGAGTCTCAATCTCGCCCCAAAATAAATACAACTATCTATCTCATTTCTAACAGCCTTCATTTCCTCACTCCGTCTCCAGCTCTACACGAGTAAATTATATTTTCCTTCTCCTCAATACGGTTCTAACATTACAAACCCTTTACCCCTTTTTGACTTCAGTTACATACCCCTATTGTGAGTGGTTTGATCCTCATCATTTTCTTCATCTGTAGTGCTGCTGTCGGTTCCGCTTTGAAAGGATTTCGTGAGATGAAAAGCGCAGAAGCCTTGTTTCTCTCTAGCTTTCGGGCGCAACATCAGCCCGGGTTCTGTAGTTGCCAGGACTCATATCTTTATTTGTTTCAAACACAAAGCCGTGGGATATATAATTGTCTTAGTTTTCCGTTGACTTCCTCAATATATTTTAAGCGTTACCCCTGACTAGCGTAATTGATAACCACACTAATGAACCCGATGTTCAATTTGCTTTGCGGGGACATAGCTCGCCTAGTACTAAGCCTAACGATATGTGATATTTAAGGAACAGAGTAGGGAGACACATGCCTTTTCCGGGATGGAAATTGGACCCTGTTCCTGTCAGTGACACATCACAAAGGATTAGGCGAAGACACTCGCTATTTTTTAAATTTAACGTAGAGTTCGGAAAGTTAATGAATTTAGACCTGGATTCGACGTTCACTCTAGTCTTTTGAGTCTACCCGGCTTGAAGGGTGTTCAGAGAGAGGAGAAAATGAGGGAAACGTGGGAGCGGAGTGTGAGGATGAAAGTAGAAGAGGGTAATTAGGGTCAAAATCTTTCTGCTTGTCAAGAAACAACATGCTAGTTGTTTATAAATGACGTTGTGCATATTTGCCTAGGACTGAGAGGGTGAATATCCCGCCGAGCCGTGTCGCTGGGCGTGTACATGGTTAGGCAAAGGTTTGTCTTTCGAGAAGGCACCACCCCTTTCTGTTATCCGACTCTGACATCGGGGTTGCTGCTACGTACTTTGTCGCAGAGAATAATAATCCCTTCATTCGCTGACGAATATCAAGTTATTTGTTTCCCATCCAGTTTAGTCAATTGTGGATTGAATCTATTCCAACACCAAAGGTATTGAATCCATTTTCATCAAGTACTGAATAATACGTGCTACACAGTACCAGTGTGAGACGTATTCAGTATGACGTCATAGTGTATTCAACAATAATTATTACAAGGCACATCACTGTGGTCGTATTCGATGACTATTTAATTTTGAACTTGTGCTCAGCTTGTATGCGTGGATACGTATTTCAACAATCTAATTTTGTTTGAAACCGTAAAAAATAATTTTTTTTATTGTAATCACCTTCTGTGAAGATAGATAGTTGGTATTTTGAATACATGTTCATACAGATTTGGCTGCAGTTTGCCCCATCTGTCTGTTCCGGGAGGCCTACGTATGGATTGAAGCGAAAAAGCTGATTTTTGGTGATTTTTTAGTAATTTAAAATGCTTTCTGAACGTCTAACTTTAAGGGACAAGTGTTTTAATTCATTAATGTCTATTTATTTCCTAGGTCCTGATTTTCAAGACGCAGATTTGTAAGTTGTGCATTACAGTGTTCGTTACTAGGGGAATAGGGTTGCGTGAAGAATCGTTAGGTATGTACATCACTCCCAACCAAATAGTTTCTTCGCACCTTGTTTACCCGTCTTAAGTCGATGGTTTGTATCCTGCTGATAGTAGGGGGGCATATTCGATATAATTTTATTGTTTTTTAAAACAAGGCGTATATTTATCATAGCAGTACTGATTAATAGGGTTCGGTACAAACATGGTATAAAAGTAATATCTGAATAAAAGTAACTATTAAAAGATAATTAATCAGTTAGAGAATTGGTCAACAAAAGTTATTCATATGTTGATTAATTATCTAACAGATAAATAAACTTTTAATAGTTACTTTTTTAGTCTATATATATATATATATATATATATATGTATATATATATATATATATATATATATATATATAGATAGAAATTTAGAAATGTATATATGTATTTATATTTGAATAGTTACTTTTTAGTTAATCTTGAAAATGACGCACTCCGGCGACGCACAAACACACAAACACTAGGTTAATAAATATTAAACACACAGAAACATAAAAGAAGGACACTAGATACTAGGACAGTACAGTAGATATTTACGTTTCGACGGCACGGCCGTCGTCATCAGAATCATGATTCTGATGACGACGGCCGTGCCGTCGAAACGTAAATATCTACTGTAAGTGTCCTTCTTTTATGTTTGTGTGTGTTTAATATTTATTAACCTAGTGTTTATATATATATATATATATATGTATATAAATTTATAAATGTATATATATTTTTATATTTGACACAAAATTAAATTATTAGAACTGAGGTATTGAATGCATTTAAAGGTTTTTTCATGGTTGAGATATCCCCATCGTGTATATTACAATAGACATTTAATGAAACGTAGTTTCTTGTTATTCATTAAAACTTAACTTCTCTGGATATTTTCAGAGATTGTTGATTCAATTTTACGAGAACTCGTGCATGTCGTACGTTAATATAGATACGAATCCGTTGTCTTTCTATGATTTTTGTGCAATGAGAGTTGTAGAATGCAGCATAAAAGTATCAACCATACATAGGGCTCATACAGAGTATATGTCAATAGTCGGTGGGGAGGGACATTTTTTTATATAAGTCAATATTTGTTTACAACTATTTCGCTTCATGGTACTTCTTCCCTATCTTGAGTTGTGTTCCATAAAACTAATTCATTCACGTAATTCTGAGGATGTAAATCAATAAATGCACTTAAGCTTGGCTTATTGCTTCTCCATTTTATTAGCTTTACTTTTTTCCTAAATTCCGTTCACATCTCCTCTCTGTTTCCCGAATTCCCTCATCAATTAGCAAATCTTGATTTTATTCAGATCGTTGAACTTATTTAATCAACGTAGTTAATTATTTCCTCGTGTTTAAGGGGTCTTCGGAGTGTTCGAAATAGGGATTTTCAGATGCTCACGTATCTACTACCCTGTGATTTTGAAGTCTACCTAAAAAATATATGCTAAAATTTTGCAAGGATAATGAGTCCAGACACAAATTACACTAGCAAAAAATAATCTATGTATAACGTAAAGAATCAAGCATTTCATACGCACAGAATCTAAAGTAAAAAAGACTCTCAATCAGCAGAAGTAACATACTGCTACTATTCTGCAAACGGAAATTTTTTACGCACATATACAAGGGCACATTGGCGCTGTTTCATTAAAAATTCTTTAAATCGCTTCGGATATAACGGTACGCTGTGGAAGTCTTAAAAACTTTTTTTGCCAATACTGTGATAAACGATGTCTATGGGAATATACCATAAGCATCATCGATTAAAAATATATATTTTTTGTTGCAGGGAACAGTAAACAGCAGGAGGTTGTCCATTTAAAAAAGCCTTGGGAACTATACGTATATCCGTACCTCAGATTTGTTTTCATTTAAAAGGATCATAGTATTAATTTTTTGCATTCACTTCTTTTATTTTGATTGCTTCATTTTGTAGATTGAAGCATAATTTATTAGCGTAATAGAAAACTGTGTGACGATCATGAAAACCTCCATGATTTCCCTTTCGAAAACATCATTAAAGTTAGTACTGTCGTCATCGCAAGTGACGCTTTCGCTTTCGTCATCACTGTGGTTGGTCCCAATTTGTCCCGGATGGTAATGTCACGATCGATGTGAATCTCATATGACGGCATGCATTCATCAGTGGAGACGTAATTACTGAAGTCAATCCATTCTGGTATTGAGGTACATCAACAAAGTCTGTTACATGTCGTTAGTATGGGGAGCAACCAAATCGAAAGTTGTCCCTCTGTTTTTGATCTTCACCCTCATCGGCAATCTCCTTATTAGAGGTAGGTTTTTGATGGTTCCAAACAATGATATTAATATATTGTTTCGCATGCATTTATGGTTGTTTTCCCTACATTATTTCATTCTGCAATTACTCGCGCATTCTATTTGCCTTCATGCCGTCTAGTAAGTTGTACTTCCTTCCTCTTATTCACTTTTATGACACTCTCCGTTTTAGTTTTCATTGCTCCATTACCTCTCAATATATTTTTTTAGCCAACTTTTTATGTTCTCTTTGATAATCACTTCGCAAAAACATCTTTTATCACTCTAGTCCCAACACATTCTTAATCATCGTAATATATGCAGCACTAGTAGTAATGAGAGGCGGCTGACAGTGGAGGCCATTTTTACCAGTATGAGTAGTTGGCTGAAGCTAGGATTTTCAGGGAAGAGTACAGATAAACATGGAAAACTATTAGCCTACTCTAAACGAAAGGCGCTAAGGGCTCCAAAGTTTTAAAGCCGATCCAGCGGATGGCATACTCCACTTGAAGTGCTCTCCACACAAAATCTCAATTAGAGATCGTGAGACTGCTTTAAAATCCTGCCACGGTCACGATTAGAATCCAGGTCCTCTTACTGGGAAAACAGTTCCCTAGCCACCACATTCATTGATCATATTTTTTCGATAAACTACCGGGGGTTTTAGACATTAATTATTTTTACTGATGTTCAGTTAGGTGGATCGAAATAGACTCTAGAAATTATAAGGATATTAAACATAAAACGGTGGCCATTCATCATAAGCGTAGACATAGACGTTGGTGATGATGATGGGCCCTAAATTTTTAATGACGCCAACACCCAAGAGTTGGTTCGGTTTTAGTTGGTAGGAAATTAGTTTTGGTCTTTAAAAAAATTCTTTTATCAAGTGTTCCGCAAAAATATTCAGGTAACATTCGCCCTACAATTCATAGTTGCGATAATTGAACGACTGTGGATGGTTTAAGTAATATAATGTAGATTTAAATGTAGTGATAGCAGTTTTTTGTTCAAGAGCAGGGTTGCACGCACTCTTTTAAAATCAAGTCTGCCAAGCAAGGGTTGAGCTTGTTCGAATGCAGTTGCTCTCGATATGTAGCTTAAATCATTATTTAATTAAAACTTGTTCAAGAAACTTACTGCTATATCAGATAATTAATTCCCTTTATCTCTCTTTCATTTCTTGGACAGCAGTTTCTTTGCTTGCCGTTGCTTGCAAATAGGTCCTTCGAATCTATTTCGGTGGTTCCTATTGGTTAAATTATCAAAGGAAAAGTTTCGCTCTAAAAACAGTGAACTTTCAAACAAGGGGCATACATCACTACCCTAATCACCATGATAAAAGAAAATATATCGACATTCTGCCATCACATTGCGTCGGGTCGATTCGTAAATAATCACTCGATGAAAAAATTAGGAAATTGGAGAAATATTGTGCAGGCGACACTCCTCAACTCCTCAGCTTTGAGATATTCAACTGTTAATCACTTCACTACATAGCACAGTCAAAACACGACCGTTTGAAGAGGACACGTAGTACATTTGTGACCTGAGAAAACGAAAACGTGTGTTTTAATTATCGAAATGGGAATTAATTACCGGAACGGGAGTTAACTTATTGCGCCATTGTTAGATGAGATCGATTTAAGTAGCTAACATCGTGGAGTTATTCGTTCGCAAATACATGTACAAATTGCTGACAAGCCGAAGCAGTAGCCTGTGGCAAGGTTTTGTGGCATTTACCATTGAAAAATAAAGGAGAAAGCATGTTGGCCCAGCGTATAGCCTTATGTCGTACTTTCTGTGTTGTTATTACTTCCTCTTCTTCCTGTGATTATGAAATTATGGTATGAAAAAAGAATCGTTGATTATAGTATCTGCATGATGGAAATTTTATCATAATTGTATGAACGACGGGAAATGGATTATGTATTTATGATTATGAATGTATGTAAGATTATGTATTTGCTCGACGTCGTGAGTGACATCACGTCATTAATACCTTCGCAATAAACTATAAGCGTTTCGTCTTAGGTGTACACTTTCATCATATCGTGCATATTGGCTTATTAACTGGTATTCCCAAACTGTGAATAGTGTAAAAATCTGCCTGCGGGCTGATATTTTAAGAGCTTTGTTGCGACCACTTGGACAATTTTAATATGTTTGCTTGACTTTGCGTAGATGAATGGTGCTATTTATGTTTCTCCAAGATGAGGGATAGCTTCAAAATTCTTAAGTATTCCAGTCTTAGATCCGTTGCTATTACAGCTTTGCAAGATTCCATACCACTGCGGAAAGACTAAATATATTACCAATAGATCACTTCATATCCGTTGCATATCCAATTGGTATTGAGTAAATATTGTTGAATATTTGTAACATTAAAGATGCCTGCTTTTCGACGTATGCCCTGTGTATCAAATACGTATTTTTAAACAGATTCAAATCCAATGTAATCCATATTGAAGGAGATTTATAAAAAAAATATTGAATATGGATTTAAAATATTTGGAGTGTTTTTCACGAAAGCCTCTTGGACATCTTAGCCTGAGATTCTGCTATATAGGTAACTTCATGATAAATTTGCACCGTATTTCTAATTTACATGAAACTAATTCTGTTGTTAACTCACTCTTGCCATATGAGGGATTAAAGTCCATTACTGGCAAACTAGTTGAATGACAACACCCTGGTTCCTACATAATTACCTTCCTCGCTCATGTCCAACTTCACCTTATCAGTTCAAGGGAGATGTACCCATGAAAAGTCACGATTTTATCCATGGAGTAGAAGAGAAAACCATATAAAATTAATAGAACTATCGAGTTTTATTTGATAGAAATATAATAACTACTATTCAGAAGCGCCATTTCTCGCCTTCAGTTGGGTAGCTGATACCTTCTTAATTTTCATCCCGAAATAGTCATTGTGATATTCAACAGCAAACCTTCATTAATAGTGTTCTGGTAAAAATTAATACGCGAAGGAAAGGATTTAAAGATGAATTGTGCCTGTTACATAAGGTTACATAAAAAAGTCTTCATTCATTGTAGAAGTGCTTTTTTATCCTCTGACAAGGCTTTCAGGAAAATATCTGCCAATTTTCAAGAAAGTCTATGCGTACTAAAAAATAAACGACCGCTTCAAAGGGAAAATTTAGCGACATATTCCCTTTGGACGGATTCAATCCATGTTGAAATTGAAATGCATATTCAAATGGACAATCTGGATTCAAATTTAGGAAATATTGAGGAAACTATGCTAAATATTTATCGGCAATATTGATTGAGTGGGACCACATTCTGAGCCTGGAAACGTATTGCTCAACACACTTTTACGTCAGACTGAATAAGTCGTTCACTTTTTTGCGTAGCATGTAACCATTAGTGATTTCCAACCCTTGGTGACTATGGATTGTACTTCTTTAGGAATTGCAGGGATATTTTGTCTGCAGAATAAGTACTTCGCGCATTCTCGTTCATTTGAGTCCCGTGAAATCTTCTTGTTATCCCGCAAGAAACATAATGCCTATGCATAATTGCGCCGTGATATTAAATCATAGAAAACTTAGGCGTCACGCAAGCACTATCTATTTTTTAAAATCCACTATCAGCTTATTCTTTTAATCAGTATATGTTGTCTCTCCGGTGAGGAGCCGGCAATTCAATCAATATGTTGATAAATATAGTCTACTTTGAAAAATGAGGCCTTAGCCCCAAAAGAAGTAATCCCCTTGGGAGCTCGCGCATTTATCCCAGCCCTTCTTCCACATTTCAAAACAATCTACAGAGTTGCACCGCAGTTGCAAGCATTTGGAGTCAAATAACAAATAATTAAGAATTTTTACAAAGTTATTGGCAGCATTTGCTTTCCAATCTAGCAGATGAATGGACCCGAAGGTTGCTACGGTGTCTGATGGTAAAGATAACGTACCACTAAGCCCAATGGGCTGTGAAATTCACACATTAGAATAGAGGGGGTCAGTTTCTTTCCCTGTGGCTACTGTCGTTTCCCAGGAGGACCTAACAGCTCGGGTGACGTTCATGGTACCCAAGAGGCATCATCCGGAATCGATCTCTGGTCATTAACCCAGCGCTCCAGCTACTGGACTAACACACCCCTCATCAAATAACAAACGTTCATACTTGGTGTCTTCTCTAGACTCTCCCTTGATTGATGTCGGATTATAACGATTTAAAGACCCTTATGCAATGCCCTCTCAAGCTGCTGCGAGGGCATTCGGTGGAGGATGTTAGGGCACCAGCCATTCATAAACAAATGTGACTTATGGATGGACATGAGTTTATATTCCGTCACAGAATCACTCACTCAGTTATACTGACATTCGTTATGACTAATAATACTTTTTAGCGTTGGACTTATCGTTTTTAAGCGCTCATAATGCCGTATATTTAATGACCCATTCAATTCTCAGGGTTTTGATTGACGTCACACACAAGGCTCTGAGGATTATGGCAGAGTCAGCCATCGATTAGTCACCCCTGACCCGATGGAAGACCCGCAAAGACGAATCTCACCACATCCCAGGAAAGCGTTGAATTCTTTGTGCTCTTTTCTAGATGAAACATTTTCATTCTTAACTTGGCATGAAGTCGAATTTCCAAATATTTCGTATAAATTGTATCAGTCTATCAATAAATATTAATTCATTGAAACTTTTCATATAATTTATTTAATCGCTAGTTTTCTCATAATTCGTTCTTTAAAACACTATCCTTAACTTTGGCCCCACATTGACACGTAAGCAGGAAACTCTAATTGCCGTAATAATACGAGGAGTGTTCATAAAGTAAGGCCCGTTTGGTCACAGGAAAAAATATACTCATATGAAACACATTTTATTGGCACTTTTACTTAGCTACAAACCTACTTCACTTATTTACTTAATCGCCGTTCACTTTTAAGCATTTTTCGTACCGCTGCACCAGCTTCTTTAACCCCTCTGCATAGAAACTCGCCGCCTGAGGGTTGAACCAATCGACAACGCCATTCTAGAGTTCCTTTTCGGTTTCGAAACGTTGTTCACCGAACCACTGTTTCAAGTGCAAGAAGAGGGAGTAGTCGCTGGGTGTAAGGTCAGGACTGTACGGTGGGTGGTTTAAAGAGTTCCCAACGACCCAAAAACTCTCGTCCACTGGACATTCTTTGCTCTTTGTGGTGGTCGGTGAGCATTTTCGGTACCCACCTTGCACGCAATGTGTGGTATCCGAGGTTTTCCGTAACAATATTGTAGACAGTAGTGCGTCCAAGTTGAGGAAATTTTTCAGCCAGGCCATTAATTGTCAATCGACGATCACATCGCAGTTTTTGTTCCACTTGCGAAACAATTTCATCGGTCAGAATACTGGGCCTACCACTTCTCTCTTCGTCATGGACATTTGTTCGTCCATTTTTAAAATCACAGAACCATTGTCTAACCTTTCCTTCACTCATAACTGTAGGTTTATGAACTAGGCATAATTCCCGATGAATTTCAGCAGCCGACAATCCTTTTGCATACAAGAATCGTATGACAGAACGCACTTCACAGCTGGCGGCATCAACGATTGTCGCGGACATTGTTGTTTGCATGCACGGACAAGCAAACGACTTCTGAAACAAAACAAATGATTCTATAGCTTCTCAATGAATCAGTAGATGGCGCTGCAGGAGCAAAACTGTGTTCTGAAGCGTTAATATTTAAATATAAGCAAACGGTACTTACTTTAAGAATACACCTCGTAATAACAAGCATGGAAAACGAAGAGGGAGTGGCGTTTAAGAGGAGACTGAAGTGTATGTGAGTGGAGATCCCTGGTGCATGATTTAGTTCCTAATAAATATCACAACGAATTCCCCTTTTATTTTCCACGCTAGGTGTTACGGGCATTGGAATATTTTTTCTACGTTATAATTTAGTTAAGGCAGTAAGGCTCTAATTTTTTTATAATTGCGCTCTAATTAATTATAACTTACCGTTTACCTGTACTAAGGTATATATTTAGGATATGATTAAATATTCAGTTTTTAACACAAAAATATTTAACAGATATTCGTTTTTTGTGAAAAAGCATACATTCCTTCCCAAGTTATCTCGGAAGATAAATAAATATATGCTAATAAAATACAGAAGTATAAACGCCTTTTAATTTCAAAGCTTTGTTTCCCTCGCTATGAAGGAAAAATGTTGCCTGATCCAAATAGGTATGATAATTTTTCATGTGTTTATCAACATAAAACAAATAAGTGTAATTTTATAACTAGCGGATTTAGGATGTTTTATATTTTGCATAAATAAGTAATGAAAAGAGTTAATTTAAGAACTAAATTCCTCTCCACCTATGTTAAGGAAATGTATTTTATTTATTCAAACATTATTATATTTGTGAATGTAATAAATAATGGTAATAATGGTTCCTTCCCAAACATTTCATATTTCATCAACGACGAGTCAAAATGAATCACTACATACCATAAATATGATAGTGTTTCGTAAATTTTACTTTTTCAACTTAAATAATATCAACATTCCATCAGAAATTTATTTGTGGTCCTTAAATAATGCGTTTTAGTATTGCACAGGACGGGAAAGATGTGTGAATGGTTTCTTGCATGTGGTCTTCCGGGGATTCCCAGCCCTCTTGTTAACTAGTTTTTTTCCTGAATTAACTAGTTTCGTGAAATGTATACTTGCTCTGTCATCCTTGGCGTCGGTTGTTACTTATTTTTGAAATGAGGAAAGTGCCACAACTCGCAAGGCAAATAAACTCTCTCTGGTCGGCTTGGGAATACAAGGGTGCGAAAGGAGGGAAGTACGTGTTGTTATTCCATCACGTCTTGCTCCGTGTATTCCAACCCACTCTGGGGTCGAATGTAGTAGTACCCTTGTGATGGTGGGATTGCATTTTACGACCACAGCGCTCGCTGCTAAGAGCCAACATGCATTAAAAACCACCCTATCTCTGACCCACAAAGAGCAGGCGGCATTGGAACGACAGGGCGAAGGGTAACTTGGCCCCAGGTCCTTAGCGTCATGAATTTTTTGGTCTCCTGGATTCGAAAGAACAGGTGAACATTTTTGTCGAATTTCTTTCCTCGTGGCATTTGACTCGGGAATAGTGTTTTCCAATAAGTGCGGCAACAATGTGACTTTTTAACTCTGCCAATCAAGGGCAGGGAGTTTCAACGAACAGAGCAATTATTTCTGACCTCTGCGTCTGATAGGTATGTAGTGAATGGTGTCGGCTGTGCTTTTCTGCATATCATCGGCACTGGCGAAAACACTGGCGAAATTGCTTTTCACACAAATATTTTATCGTATGCCGTCAGAAATTCTATTGTTAATATAGCATTTCGAAATATTTTTGTCTGTGTCTTGATAAAATGTCTCTAGTCCAAAATAACCCGATCTCAGATAAAAAACCATAAACACAGTAATCAACCCGAAGGTCGGTTTAGTAGGTGAAGGTAGAGCTCACCCGTGTACCAAGCCCGACGGCGTGTGAATATTCACACATCAGGGTAGGGGGGGCAGTTCCTTTCCCTGTGCCGGTTATGGTTTTCCAGGAAGATCTGGTGCCCGAAAAATCAACTAGCTTGGGTGGAGCTGCAGGCGGGAATCGAACCCGGGACCCTCTGGTCAGCAGTCCAACGCTCTACCCGCTAGACCACCACGACCCGCGAACTTAGATAATAGGTGGGTATTCCAAATGTAGCCTAACTGAAGCAAAGTAAAATCTGTCTCTTACTTTTCCATTAAATTTTACCGGCCCCGTCTAATGAAACTTAGCTGATTTAAGTCTGACTTACATAGTCTTATAATATGTGTGTCCCATAATGGTTAAGATGCTGTTTAAATGTACAAGGAACGTAGCTACGGTCGTGAATTAATGTAAACAAAAAATACCGGGACCATAAACTTGATTGGCACTAAGTAATAAAAAAGAACAGGAAAAGAAAAAGAAGCAAAACACACACACACATAAGCCAAAACTAATAATTAAAAAATAAATAAAAAATAATAAAACCAACTTACCACCACTCGATCACTAGGGTGTGTTACGGAATAACTTTCACTCTCGTGAATCACATTCACATACACACTCAGGGTTTGCAAGGATCCCTCCTATGTCAGTGACCCGTCAATCACACAAATAAATAAAAATTGTTACAGGATATAATGAAAAAAAACAACTTACGTGAATACAGTCACTGAATCTCTCAGGTGTGCTCGTAAACAAGGACTTTTGTGATTCACAATTACTCACACGTTTAGGGCTTACCAGGATTCCTCCTAGGCCAGGTATTCGCCAATCACACAGAAATAACAAAACGGAAATTAAGGGACTTCGGTAAAAACACTATCACTCAATCACTCAGGTGTATCCAACCTTTGTGAAACGCACGCACTCACTCATTCAGGGTTTACAAGGATTCCTCCAATCGAAGGGACCCATCAATCACACAAACCAAATTAAAGAACTAAAATTGTGGCTAGGTAAGTGCCTAAGAAAACCTCTTTATTAGGTTACCTCATAAGTAATCTCGGAGAATGGTGCCATGAAATCTTAAAATATAGCATCCACTTGGGAGTTCTTTCCTCCAATTCATGTTCATCACCATCATTATTTCAATCCTAAAGTTAGTGAATTGCAGCCCTCATTCTACTCTATTTAATGTCAGTTCTCTCAATCCTTGATAACTTCTGTTTTTTCGTCCTCATCCTTCTTAATTTGTTTAACGTAAATACGTGTCTTCCTCGAGGAATCTTCCCTTCTATTTTTCCTTCTATTATATTCCTAAGCAATCCATTGTTCCTCAATGTGTGTTCAACCCATCTATTTCTTCTTGGCCGTAGAATTCTCCATATGATCCTATCCTCTTCTGCTCTTCTATATATTTCCTCGTTCGTTACTTTGTCTGTCCATTAAATCTTTAGTATTCTCCTCCAGCACCATGTTCCAAATGCTTCTATACTTCGCTGTTTAACCTTTCCAATGTTCTAAGTATCGGAACCATGATCCAAACGAATGTTTTGTCGAATTGCTTCCTTGTTCTCAGTCTTAGATTCTTTGAACATAGTTATTGCGTCTTCTTCATGAATGCGTTCTTAGATTGGGCTATTCTTCGCTTGATGTCGGTCGAACTTCTTCCATCCGATGTTATGCTGCTGCCCAGATAGATGTAGGTTTCCACTTGTTCTAGTTTCACCCCTCGAATTGTGATATCTGTATTCAGATTCTCCCTTCCGCATACAAGAAATTTAGTTTTCTTCGTGTTGATGTTCATATTTTATTCCCACAATACTTGGTCCATAGCACTTGAGAGTTGCTTGCTAGCCCTCTCGCGTTTCCGCCACTACTGCGATGGCATTTGCAAACCGGAGCATGTTGATTTTTTCTCCATTTACCTTGACTCTTCTGATACCATTTCACGATATCATGATTAAAAAGACCAATTGTGTTCGTACAATCTGATTTTACTAAATCCGAACTAGTTACGGCAGAGTATGTTCCTACTGTTGAGAATGACCTAACTACATGCAAACTATACTATGCTCTAACATATAGCTAACAGTGATATGTTATCAGATTTTGCAGGATAAAGATGTAAAAAAATCGGTCTATATTTGCCGGGTTCCTCCGCATAGTCTCCATAGTAGCGGGAAGTTATGTGAGGTAGCTTCCAGTCGCGGTTTGAATTTTGAATTTATTTTCGATAGCGATCAAGCGATGCATGATGTTACCGAAATTACATTGCTCATTAGGCTCCAGCTCTGAGAAAAAATCAGTTACGTACTGCACACTTTTCTTTCGTTATAAATTTTTACTATCTTGAAATTTAAGAGATATTTTTAATGTAAAATATTAGTATTTTAAAGTTGTAAGATTGAGCCTTTGGTAGGTATGAATGGCTAGTTAAATATTTTATAAATAAATAATATTATAACTGATATAAATAGTGTGGGTTGGATTCATGGGATGAGTGTTACCGATTCGATACCGGAAAATATGTTAGGGGCACCGATCGTTTAGGCATTATTTCACGGAAAGGAAAGTGAACGAGAAAGGAGCTAAAGTTAATGAAATACTGCGTCTACTCAGAAAGTCACTGAACGTGAAAAATAGAGATCTCATGTTGAATGATACGTACCTTTGTAACGCACTTTTACATTGGTCAGCTTTAACACATTTGTTACAAATTAATAATACCTACGTCATGAAGTATTTTAATTATGTATTTAAAATGTAATTTTTCAAGAATAGAGAGAAAAAGACTAAATTCATTAGTTTTTGATTGAATAATCTCCTTTAAATTTTGCCTGCTAAAATATATCTCTGTTTTACACTAATTTTCTGCAGACAAATAGGTTTGTTGTTAGCAAAACGTGACTCTCTGGATGACCATTTCATTCTTGAATGAATACTTACTGGGAGAGTTATTGCATAGAATTTATCTACTATGAAATACTATAAAGTGAAAATTTGAAATGGTTTCAATAACGCTTTTTTACCAAAATGATTAGTGGTTATGAGACGAATATGGATATTTTTCTTCAGTAAATGATGAACACAATATATTTTTCCACTTTTTTTATTTGTTGATACAGAAAAGTGGATAAATAAAGTTTACTTCATTTAATGAACATGATCTTCCACACATTTGAAGCAGAAACCATCGAATACATAGTTTTATCCCTTAAAAAGTTGGCATGGTGTAATTGTTACTCATTTGAACCTCTCGGAAGCGTCGACTTATTTGTGCTATCGAAACGGAGTTAACTGCTCTATGACTCCGAGCTAGGTCTTTTCGTTGCTTGTTTTCATCTCTACATTTACAAAGTCAAGGCACTAAACTCACTCGGATATTAAATTTCTGCAGTCACGTATATTTTCAATCCTATTCGTAATTGATTTGGGTTCTCATTCGTTGTAATTTCATTATCAAATCACCAAATAGGACTCTTTTGTCATAAGCTATTTTACTCTCAAGGTGTGCTTACTTCCTGCATCGTAAATACAATCGTGTGCCCGCACACCGATGCGCCACATACATACATATTGCGTTACATATTAGCATATTCTCTGTGCAGTCAGACATGACAGTGATGTTTTGTTGTTGCCCCGTGTTGCCAAATTTTCGTAGATCTCTCCTTAAAACTATCTCTGACACTCTTCCTTTGTGTTGAAAATATTGTCATTGGGGTCTTGCGTTCCGACTTTTTCTATTCGGTATAAAGGCATGACGTGGTGGTGTCTCCCTAACGGCTCCCTCCACATAGAGTCCCTAACGTATCTCTCTCTTCCCTTTATGAAACCAATGTTAATCACGGGAATATTTAGAGAGTCTTCGCCAAAGAATCCGCGCCTCGTTTTCTCGTCCGGTGCCGAAATCATCAACCCGTATTCTTCCACTATCCAGCCGTCTCATCCCTCTCTCGGCACTTGCGAGAGAGCTTGGAAGAAAGAAATTTTTCGAGTTTATGGAGAGTCTTTCCGGTGAAAAAATTTTTCCTTGACGAAGGGTACGGCGGAAAGGTCGATTATCTTTTTTCCTGCGGGTGTTTCGTGGGGGTTAAAAGGTTCACCGTAGGGGGATGGGGTCAAAGGGAAACGGAAAACAAGATGGAGGAACAAAGGGGGAGCCAGCAGAAGCGAAAGCGTTACATTAATGCAGCTCTGGTGCGGGGTTGCGCCGTGTTTTTTTATTCTTTCTTAATTTCTCAGGGCATTAAACAAATGGATGTGCTCTCGACAGCTGAGGTTTGATTGCCAGCATAATAAGAGGAGCTTCGAAGTAAACTCACGAAGCGGGACTCTACTTTACTTTTCCTGATCCAAAATCACTTTAGCCTAATGTATGTAAGGAAGAATCAAAAGAATCAAAATTCAAAGCGGGTATAGTAAACGGAAGATCTATGAACGGGACGGGTTTCTATTCTTTTGGGATTCTATTGGCTCCAACTCCTATCGCAAAATAATACAGCATAGGTCGCAGGAAGTAATTCAGTAAAACTTAGGCTTAGTGATATTGAACACTGTACTCTCCGGAGTCCCTTGATAGGGTTTTGCCATGATGGAATAAAGAAAGACATCCGAAGCTTTATGGGGACATACGAAGTCACGAAGACAGAGTCGTGTTAGCCAACGACCTAGATGCAATTCAAAATTGGTGCGATATATGGCAATTGGAATTAAATTTAAAAAAATGCGTAGTAATACATTTTTGGGAAAAGAATAATTCCGTCCCTTGTAGTTACAAAGTGAAACAAACCAAAATCGCGAGGGTAGATTCCTTTAAATACTTGGGTGTAACAATTACTCACGATCTGTCCTGGGGAAAACACATACGAGAAACATGTGGTCGCGCTAACAAACAATTGGGATTGTGAAAAGTGCTAGGTAAATGCGACGAAAAGGTAAAAGAACGATGTTTCCTTGCCTTGGTCAGGCCCCACCTAGAGTATGCTGCCAGTATATGGGATCCTCATAATATAAATTTGGTTTCGGAATTAGATCGAGTTCAGCGGAGGGGGGCTAGATTGGTCAAACATTGTTATGACCAACTCAGCAGCGTATCCACTTTGCTAGACAATTTAGGTTGGGATTCTCTTACACAGCGGCGTTTCCAATATAGATTAAACTTATTAAAAACATTTAAAAGATGGGCCCTTTTCCGATTACATCAAGGATATAATATTGACCCAACGTATTACGGTCGAAGGGATCACGAATATAAGACTAGAGAGAGAGACTGCAAGACTGACAGGTTTAAAATGTCATTTTTTCCAAGAACGATAAGGGACCAAAATGCTTGTAGCCGAAATTCCCCAGGACTTATTGTAATAAACTAAGTATTAACGTACAGGTTAGAGACTGCGCGATATGTATACATGTGTGTGTGGATGTATGTATATATATGTGAGTGAATATATGTGTATATATAAATGTATATTTTCTATATTTTTTCTTACAGGTTCCCCCCACCTTTTCTCACCTAACCCCCAACCCCCTCAACCCTTACCCTTCCCTCATGGTGCTACACCCCCTGCCACACACCTTTTTGGTGGCTCGCAGGGTATTTATGTAGATGTAGATAGAAGACATTTTATTTCTGCAAAAGTTATTTAAATGTGAAAGTCGCGGCCTTCGTCTCCTAACGAGTCGAGAATCTAATTATAATTTTGCGAAGCGGTAAAAGCTGGTTCATGGTACTCAAATTTCGTCAAATGTGAATTTCATTGTTTTATTCTTATGTATGTGGAGTGTAATTCTTTACCACTGTCATCCAAAGGAAATAGAAGGAAACAGGACAGGATGGAAGTTTGAAGGCGATGTAAAATGTGATAATACGAAAGAATGGTAATAATAGAATGAACGTGCACAGTAGTACACTTTAGGGAGTGGAAGGAGATAGATACATGTGGTGGGCACTTTGTAGAAAAGGAAAAGCATATTGGGAACTTCCTGGGGTGGGCAAATTTACTGGAGTCCTTGGGATGCGAAGTTGACCAGTGTTAAAAAAAGAAGCAAGTGCTTATATGTGGTAAGCACAAGGGTGTAACGATCATGTTTTTACGGAGGAAGGGGGGCAAGATTAACGCCAGCCCTTAAATTAAGGCCAAATTAAATTATACCATAACTGTCTTTTTTTAAACCTACCTCTCTCCTCTAACGTAATAATTAAAAAAAAGTATATCCGCCTTTTCCAAAAGAAGATATAAAGCGCATAATTCCTCCTAATGAGAAATTGTGAATATTGTCAATACGGACGAAGCATATGAGTGAATTTTCTTGACACCACGCGTGCAGGTGACCTCCTTTAAAAATAAATTCACAGTGAACAGAGTGCGTCCCAAACGATACGATTTTATTGTTATATTTTATGTCGAGAAACAGCTTTTAAAAACTTTAATATGGACCGTGGTTTTATACGACACGGAAAAAGTCATTGAAGAGCGTTAATAGGAATATAATGGAGGCTTTTGAAATGTGGGTATGGAGAAGGATGGAAAAGGTGTAGTGGACTGAAAGAAAAACAAACGAACGAGGAAGTGCTGGGTAGGGTTTGGGAGGAGAGAGGTTTGTTGGGAAAAATCAAAAATTGGCCGGAAAGACGGCTGCTGAGAATTTTGATTACCAATTAGATATTAAAATCTTTGATAGAGGGGTAATGTTACTCAAACGAGGAAGGGATAGGGATATTCGTTGAATGGTATGAAAGGAGGAAGGAAGCATTCGGAATTTCTTTTCAGTATTCAGAATTTTGGAAGTTCCAATTTTCGCATTTTCTTATTGTGGTGTTGCATGTCACGTTGCGTGTTGTTAAGAGAGAGAAGAGAATTGTTTACAGTACTGTTTGATAGCTTTTGTCCATCCAAAACCGAACTTAACTGGTAGATTACCAACAATAGTAATGGCAATGAGAGGTCGTCCCGATTTAATTGCCGTCCTTTCTTAGGTTTATCAACCGATAGAAATCAGTCATAGTTAAGTTCTTGCTGATATGTCTTTGTATTGAGATGAAATGGACCTTATTTATAACGATCCTCTGTGTCCAACTAATATAATTTTAAAACGTAGTTGTTAAAATTATAAGTAAACACACTTTCATAAATTCATGACTGCTTATATGAAGCTTTTCATCTGTTTTCAACAAACTGAATAATTATAGCTTCAAACTGAACGGCGTCGGGTGAAACATGTAATTCGAGGTCACCGGTGTGAAAAAGTGTTTAAAGAATATCTCCGATTATTAGCGACTCGAGCGCGCTCTTTCTGCAAATTTCATTCCTGCACGGATGCTGGGCCAAGCAGCAAGTGTGATTTAAATATTCTCAGTCAGACCTGATCGCCCAATCGACTGACAGTCACCGCACACATTTAAATAGTGGTTAATGTGACGCAATGAGGGGCCATGCGTAAGATTCTATCTGAAGAATCCTTAATCTCCGGTAAACACTCATAATGAATTGGCAAGCCTCCCTTAAAATGGCTCATATAATTAAAAGGTGGCCATTTATTTTCCTAAATGTGTGCCTAAATGAAAATTTTTTTCTTCTGAAATGACTTTTGGGAGGAGTGATTACGTAGGAAAATCGTCGAGGACCGCGCCAAGATCATGTCACCGAGTAAACGAGTGATGTGGAATTTGTAATGTTACCGTGCAAGTTTCCGGCTTCAACAAACCTAGCCTCCCTCTGGCACTTACGAGTGAGAGCTATCGGCAAGTAGTCATGCAAGCCAAGAATGCTTCCTTAAAAGATTTAGTCTCCAGCTGGGCCAACAAAACTTCACTTGCCCAGATGTGGAACTCGGTAGGAATATTTCGGTCTTCTGTCTAGTACTTGAAGGTAGATGGACGAGATGTGACGCCATACCGTAACTTAGCAAAGCAATTGCTCAAGTACTCTGGAGCATTCGAAGTAAAATTAATTACAAGAATGCCCTCGGGCCCAAGGTAGAGCGGTCAGAGGACTCTCCGCTACACTTCTATTGGACTAGTTTGGTTGAAACTTTTCTCGCTTTGGGAACTGTCGCACGAAATTTCTGAGCTCTCTTTCTTCTTCCCAGAGATGAATGAGTTAAAAGCGCTTTTCTTCATTTCCTTGCCAAGGTATTGCTCCAGATAGTTTCAGTATATTTAGACAAATATGGACAGATATGTGTTTTTCAAACTCCTGGGAAGAATCTGCAAATCTCCTGATCCCAAAACAGGACAAGGACGGGTCAGATCCATAAAAATATGGACCAATATTTAGACATTATATGTTGTGATAGCTAAAAATTTCAATGTGATGAGCTCCATTTCCTTCTCACTTTTGAGGACCACAATAGTAGGAAATCTGGTTGCGGGAAAATATTTCGAAAAGTCGTCGAACCTTCCAGTTAGATCAAATACACGAAATGACTCCCTCCGCCATCGTCACATTTTAAATCACCCCTCCCTGGTCGAACGCTCTGTACCTAAGACTATCACGTCCCACAGTTTCGTATTATCATTTTAAGATCTTGATATCTAACAGTGCTATGGTACTGACGTCTTCTCGCTGTTTAAGCTCTTTACTCTTCCCAGTGATGGTCACCAGGTGATCGAAAAAACGTTATAGAAGTGTTCCAAATCCTTTTTATTGGCCATAGGCATTATCTAACTTTTCATTTTTAAATAAATTTATTCAAAATTATCGCCCACACGATTAGTCACTTATCAACCTAATAATTGGTATGCTATCGTTTTTTCTTCCCACTTTCACAGCACAAAAGCCTCTTTATGTGTGCCATTTGTACGCTGATACGGTTTTCATGTGCACTTTGATCGTCGCCTGTCTTTAATATCAAGTTCCACGAGACTAATTTCACAAAAAATGAAAGAAAGTGCAGACGTTCGTGTGTGTGGGGTGATTTGGTGAAGAAAGTCCAGTGATATAAACCACAGATGGTTTTGGTTATTTAAAAGAAACATGTAATTCTTTGGTTATTAAACCTTAATTTCTAATGTGCATTCTGTTTTGTATACTTTTATTATGACTTCTTTAACGTCTCGAAAGAAAAATGAAACAAATAAATCAAAATAGAATGGTAGTCGTTCAATAGAAAGTATACATATGACTACGTTTATTCGTAACTAATATTAAGGTAATATAATTACACGTAATTTTTGGGGAATTCGTTCCAATTTCCAAAATCTTCAATTTAAAACGGCACAACACGTAAAAATATGATTCGATAACAGAAAAGCGTAACTAAGAAAAAGCTTAGTATCTTAATAAAATTTATTAAAAAAAACAACTTGAACGAATTCTCTTGCAAATGTTCGGATGATATTCTATGTCAGCATTTTGGTATATTTTCGGCTCCAGTTTCGTCGACATAAACATATTACCTGCCATTTTTCAAATGAAATGCATAGGGCATTTAACCTGAAGAAAAAATTAATCATATCTTTTTATCAGACTAGTAGGAGATATATCTTCCCAGGAAAAAATATCCCTAGCTGTACATTCATACCTTATTGATGTCATTGCTATTTGGACGCACTTACATTGGTGAGCAGCTATTTTAAAGCCTGAAGCGCTCAAAGAGTAAAAACAAAGCAAAAATATCTAATGAACATCTTGAAAACTTGTGAAAATCTTTGCTTCTTCCTTGGAGCCACATATTGGGACATTTTTGGTTCCAAAACAAAGTAAAAAATCTTACTTTTTTCATAATTAAAGTTTCTTAAGTTTCATTACAAAAAAATATGAATAAATAAAATTAAAATTACTCAATTACGTTAATTGTAGTTGAAGGTCATCATCTATTGTTAGTGCCAGTATTCCAGGCGTGATCATTTAATTCTCCAAATACATCTGCCAGTATTTTTTTGAAATTGCATACTAGTGACTATTCTCGCCTACAAGGTACCGTCTTCGTGCATGAATACATTAACTTAAACGGAGTCATTATTTCTGCAGGTCTGGAACTAATTTTCCGGAATATAATTCTCATATTATTTTGGATATGAAGTAGAAAATCTTAGTCTTTTCAGCGCAGCTTTTAATTTAGGAATAATCAAACACATTTTAGTATTAATTTCTCGATCAAAAGTTTGATCACCCACTTTTGCGCATCAGTACATACTCAGATATTAATGACACTTTCAATTGCTAACAAATAGCTGAATTGGCCTAAAATTTACACTCTTGTTAACTTTAACTTGTTCAAACACGAATGCCGGAGTGATTTTGACACAATTAGGCCACGTGACGCCACATGGCCATTCCGTAAATTAAAATGTCATTCGCCGTATTTTATTAGTGGGCGAAAACAACTCGTATTTTTCCCAATGCGGTCCAGGAAAGTTAAAATATTGGACTACTTTGATGCAGTGCATTGAAACGATGTCGCAATATTCTGTTTATTTGAGAGAATTTTTATTATTTGATCATTCGTTACGCAAATATGGTTAAAATGAATTTAGTACCGTGTTTGATAATTTTAAAATCAAGAGGGGCTTGTTAAATAGTTTTTCGCTGTCTTGGTTACTTCATCATCAGGGAAAAATTCACCTGCCTGACTATTTTTAGATGTCTGGTAGAAAGCGGTTGGAAAACTACGAAGAACTAATTTTATTTTATTTTACCAAGAAAAAATGATTCTATTTTCCATGAAACTGTTGGATTGTAACCAAAGAGTATATCTTTTCAAATATTTACCCTGGTTTACATTAATTATTGCAGTTATTTTAGTTTCTGTGGATCAGCCTAAAAAAATTACGCTGTACTTATTTATAGATCGTGCAGGGACATTATGACCGGAAAGGCAATGGAAATGGGTTCCCTGTCAAAACGTTTGATGTTGTCGACGCGTTCATTCCGATTAGATAGAAGATAAAGTCCAACTTGGAATTTCATTGCTTTGGCTGGAAGTAAAATTTCATCGTTTATAGTAAAAATACAAAAACATTAAAATCCAGCTCATACAACAAATATTGATAAAAAGGACCTTAAAATAGTCATTTAGGGTTGATTAGAGTAGATATTGTTTGAGGGTAGGCACATGCTATACACATTTTAGAAAAAAATATAAGCCATTATTATAAATAGCGAGTTTCCTTGCTCGAAATCATTCTGGGTTTTTGTAATTTAATTTTTCGTTTTGAATTACTTCGGAATTCACCTTTCCGTCTCATAATTTGCACGATTAGATAAACACAGTTTCAGATTCCATTTTGTTCACTAATATACTACTCCAATAGTTAGTCTTTGAAAAATTGTTACAAATCTTTTTCCCATTTTTTTCAACCAGTCTATTTATTGAAACCTTGCGTACAAACCCACAGAAAATTGAGATAAAATTGCTATGGACTACTTTATGCAAAAAACGGCATTTGTGGGAAAATTTGCAAAAAAATGTAACTTTTCTATGCATACGCCCGCACTCACGCGTCTCTCCTCTCCCATATGCTTTAATTTTTGAAGATGATGTAGACCGAGAGGTAGAAAATGACGGTTACACTTGGATTTTTATGCCTATAGAAAGTAAGGCAAAGTTTTTAGCTTTATCGTTTGTTTTGCAGTGTTTGTCTTATTTATCAAGACAGATTCGTAGTAACCGTGATTGATGCTCCGTCCCTTAGAGAGACGTTTTTCGCAGAGCAAAAGAAAGGGACTTTTCTCAAATCTCGTCACGTAAAAATGAAGTTAAAAGTACGTGAAGGATATTTTATAGATATGAGTGTTAATTTGCTAAATAAACTACTAACTGGTATTAATAATGTACGTTCCATCGGTTCAACAATTATGGGTTTTACGTTTCTTGCTGCAGGAAGTTACAGTGGTTTTAGTAGATAGTTTACACTGAGGTTAACAACTATAAAAATATGACCGGTAGTCTTTTATTGAAGAAAGCGGTGGGAGGATAATGGAGAATAAGGAAGAGACTCATAATTGTTGGAGATAGAAAACCAAAATAAAGAAGAACAACAAATATTTGAGAAAAATAACAAATGCTTATTGACATTTTAAATGTGTAAAATTAGCAAATTGATAAAGAAGATTACTAAAATTAGCCCATTATTAAAACATACAAAATCATCAAAAATATTTCCATAACACAATTTTGATATGCTAGCCTTGTCTATTGCCTCTTACTTCAATTTAGTTACTTTTCTATAAAAAGGCTGCCATAAATATGTATTTTTAAGTGTATGAAAGAGAGAAATGTGTTACTTGATGTGGAATGAACATTTGCTTGCACTGAAGAAATAGGGAGAAAGCAAGCTTTGAACTGAGTTTAGCAGTTCGGCTTGGTCCTATCAAGATCTTCCAATAGCTCAGAATGCAAGTCAAATTCTGACTACCACTCTGATGGTCAAAGTAATACTCGGTCGAGGAAAATATTTTTACATTCGTGATCTGCTCACATCCGCCATCCCCACCTCTGTTGTGTTCGTCCTTCATATGTGTTCCTTTACCATTTTCCTTATCTCTATTTCAATTTGAATGAATATATATATATATATATATATATATATATATATATATATATATATATATGTGTGTGTGTGTGTGTGTGTGTTCATAGGTATTGCATTTTATTTCAAGTAACTGACCCTTGACCCTCACATCCGCGAGGAACTTCGTGTCTTCCATTTCTTTACCCCTGCCATTTTGTTCTCCTTTCTCTCTGTTCCACGCTGGTGGACAGCTTATTCCGTCTAGCAGGAGAGCAAAATTGGATTCAGATGTCATATAATTTGGTGCTCCAACCCTTTCCTACAGTTACAGTTACTCCTGTTAAGAGTTTGGTGACATTCAATTTCGGATATTGTTTTTCTAAATTAATAGATGTCGAGACAAACTATAGTATATCGGCATCATGGATAGTATCTGCTAGCCTTGGTTCGAGACAGAGCAAGAATTTGTCTCAATACAGAGAATTTCTATCCTTAGCCAGAGATTCATTTCCTGAAGTACGCACACTACATCATAGTAAAAAGAAGGGTAGGGCGAGTGGGGCGCATGGTCTAGCGAAAAATATTTTAGATAGATATATTATTTGTTATTGTTTAAGGATCCTAGTCTTATTTTTTAGATTTTATAAGTCTAACATTGAACAACTTTATTTTAAATTATGGTATTCATCTTAATCTGCGACGTGCACTTTAGTAATTTGAAACCACTTTTGAAAGTGATTATACAAACATGCCTGTTGGTTCACCACTGGTTACTTCCTACGTTCCAGTGGATATGTAGGGAATTCAAGTTAATTGCTCACCTTCCGGAATAACATGATGTGATCCAAATATGCTTTATGGTTCTTACTGCAAAATTTCACTACAGGAGCATACAATAATCCACTCTATAATGGGTAATGAAAATAAGGCCTCTGTCGTACCAAGCACGCTCCCAAGAATCTCGTTCCAAGATTCCCCCCTTTGCCAACGTTTTACGTGTTTCCTTTGCAGTAACGAGGGCAAAGGAACGTTAACACGGCCAAATACACTAAAAAATGGAGCATTATTGGAATGAGAGCTAATTAAACGTTAGAGGCACCCATCATTGCTTGTCAAGCCAAGGTCGTCCATATTTGATGTTGTTTCAGCTAGCGGTAAGAAAAACTTGTTTCGCCCTGAAATACGGCTATGAGATCTGGCGATATATCAATACCAAGTTCGATACCTATTTTATCTCTTCACTGAAATGTTTTAAAATTACATATATCGAAGGTTGGTATTTGTCGTTAGTTTATCGAAATATTCGATACATGTTACGGAAGTTTTTGTCGGTATTAAATATGTATAAAATACTTTCAGTATTCTAAAAGGGAACATTAAAAGGGAATTCTAAGGGAGCGTTCTAGACTGAGAAATTGGTGATACTACTGAAGATTATGATTTGTCGATAGAGTATATGTGCGATTCTTTCAATATTCGACATGCAATTATAGTCGATATGCGATATCGATGAATGTAGCGATGGGAATTGGTTTGATGAAACTGTTTCATGGTTCTAAATAGGAAAGGAAAGAGGCGGGGAACCCGAATTTTATAGGGAGAAATGAGCACAAATTTAAGGTAAAATGCCGGGCACAAAGAACGAATAAAATTTTTTTTTCTAAATAAAACAATTGTTGATTGGAACAATTTACCTGCGAAAATTTTTAAGCCCTTTCCTAACAGAGTCCAAACTTTTAAGAAAAGATGTAAACAACTTCTGTAATCATTTGATTGATGTGTTGTATAAAATTAAATGTAACAGCTTAATTTTTTTCTTGTTGATTGGGAAACAAATGTTAATGAAATGGGGATTTTCTTTTTTTATGTACTACAGATTGGTGTTTGGAAATTTCCTTAAAGCGTATTTTTTTCTTTTTTTTCTGACTGATTTTATTTATTATCTTTTGTGATGTTGATTGTATTTCAGAAACCATGTTATTTTTCCAAGGCAAGTTTATTGTAACACTTGGAACTTGTGTGCCACCTGACATTTGTCTATTTGCACATGTCCATTTTAATAATAATTATAATATTCAACTTCGATACTTAAGATTTCGATGTATCTTCTCTAACTCGATATGTATTTTGTATCGACAGTTTTTATTGCAAAAGAATCGTCACATTGGCCAAGTTTAAAAATATTGGTCTGAAAAGAATTAAAAGCAATAATAATCAGATTATGTTTCGTAAGGTCTAAATATACCGGTTTAATGACTATGGGTGAAAATAACCATAGGAGCGACTAGTGCTTCACGAGGAACTTAACGAGGTTGTAACTTGGAAAGTAAAAGTCTCGAGGTTACGAGGATCAATATTTTTTTCTTTGATTCTCGATTGACCTGACATTCTCGCTCCACTTATGGTGACCTTGGAATAAGAAAGAAAATGATGTCTTCTCAGTTGCCGATCATTATTCCGAATCCCCGTTGGTTGAAAAAGGCGCTCTTTTTTACGTACAGATCGAGAATCTCTGGAATATTCCACTGGTGCTCTATTTCACGCTCCAAGTTCCCCATGGATAAATCTTCTCGTTGAAGAGCCGCCAGCTTCCACTCGCGTATCCGAAAACGTTTATATTCGCGCTTGCCTCATTAATCGCTCCGCGACCAACGGCCACCGTTAATGGGTGCTTCCGTTCCGTCCTTAATGATGGTAATTGGTTGTGAGATTGCTGCTTCTCGAAGTTTGAATCACAGACTTCAAGGTAACATCTCAGGGAGACGCCAACCGACTTTACCAGACATTGTGGACTGTGAATATGGGCCATTGTCATCCCTTTGGTGAAAACAAGGAAAAAACTTCCCTATTTCCCGAGTACACCTTCCGGTGCCTCCAAAAGACGTCTGGGTAATCTCTATTGATCCATTGATTAGAGCGGAGGCCTTTTCCTCATGCTAACAAGACATATGCTATGTAACTCATATAAATACCCGTAATCCGAGATACAGATTAAGCGCTTCAACTGTATACGCTAATAAACATGTTTTGGAGAGAAATTATTGACACAATAACAATAATGCTTATTAGTTTACGAGGAAACATTCCATGTCGAAGTAGCAGTATGTACGCAAAACTTTTCTAACTTAAATGAGGCTTTTGGAAAAACTTTTCAATTAATATCATGAACACAGGCCAAGTCGCATTTATAATGAAAGTTTCAGTAGAAATTTAATATACTATATATCAATGGAATGCAACAATTGCAGAGTGCAAAAATCATCCGCCTTGACTGGGATTGATTTAACACAGTTGAATGAGGACAGGCAGGCGAAATATATTTACACTCTCCAATTGTTTCATTGTAATGCAATTAGCGAATGACTCCGTCAAAAGTTACTATTGCGCCATCTCCCACAGTTGCTTGTTATTTCAATGGATTATGAATTATATAAAATTTCAAGTCGCCCCCCTTTGAGCACAACAGTTAAAAAAGCATTCCTTATTAGGTTATTAAATAAAAATCACAATGTGTGTCAACATTTGTGATAGATTTTAATACGATCAAGTTAAAAGAATATTCATAAAAATGGGATTAAAAGTAAGTAATGGAATTTAGCAGAGTCAGAATGGACTCAATGTTAAAGGTGACATTTGAATTGAGCATTAAATGTAAATACTTGTTTAAATTTAATGTAAGTATTTTTACGAAATATTTTATTTGAAGATGGAACGGAGGGGGTCTGAATGATTGCCATTTATAAAATAAACAAAATGTCTTTAACGTTCTAACCACCAATATTTGTTAATTAAATTGTGGCCTGGAAAGATGTGCACTGAGCGCCAACTTAGTTGGATGTTTCGGGTCTTAAGGTAAAAATGTGATTTTATCCATTGGTGGGTGGTTTCTGTTAATCCAAGCTCCTGATTCTTCTCAATCAGGGGCGAGATCGCAGTTTTTACACGCGTTGTTGCAATTGCTAACTGAAAGGAAATTTTTCTGCCGCAGAACAGTTCACGTTCTAAGATCGTTTAATTCATCTCTAGTAATCCGTTTTAAACAATTGCAAAATCATTACTTGTGTAAAGTTTTGTAGCTAACATTCGAAAGCCACGGAGACATTGTCCGACATTAGTGCAGTATGGACGGTAACGAGCGGGTATTGAAGATCATCTTTCGCGTCCACTCTCCACATTTGTTAAGTTCTTGAAAATTGTTCCAGATTACTGATACCAGTTTTGGCTGTCAGCTAGGCTGTCTAAATTTACATATGAACAAAATGCAAAGTTATGCATTTAAGGGAAAAGAAACTCATTCACCCTTGTCACGATATACTCATATGTGTAGACTTAACGTCCCTAGTAAAATACCTCGAAGTGACATCCACATCGTATCCAGCAGGAAAAAGTTTAATTTGGAATGCCTTCGAAAGTGCATTGAGAAAACTCGCCTCCATCGTGCGAATAGAGAGAAATATTCGGATGAAAAAATTAAGGAGAGGTGCTCTTCCTGGTTGGTTAACCTTAAATACGAACAGAGCATTGGTGACCCTGCGCAGAAGGGTCTGGTTTTGGAATTGAACCGGGCGTAGATGAAAAAATGTGCCTTTCGTAAAAAATAATCATTAGTAAACAGCGAGCATATCATTACTATCCTACTTCTGTTGGGAGTTACTGGAGGATAAAGCTTAGGAACAAGGTTTAAAATAATAGGTAAAAAATTTGTGTTTTGATGTTCATTGCCATTTCGAATTTAAAGAGGAGTGGGCAGGATGGCGTGAAAAATTTTCTTTGGTTTTTACTCTTTTCCCCTTAGTATAATAGTTAATGGCTGTGGAAACCACCTTAAAAATTTATATTCACTGGCCATGGTCTGGCCACTCTCCATGATATCTGAAAGCTATTGGGTAAATGACAATTATTTTATTTGAAAAGTGAAAGAAACGGAATATTTGTAGCATCGCATCATATTGATAGATGAGATCGTATTTGGGACGTAATGAAAATTGACTGCAAAACAAACCGTTCGTGATGGGAGACGAGTGAGTCGAAGAATGAAAATATGTTAGGCATTATTTAACTTCCAATGCTGAGATGTGGATTCGGAAAAGACTTAGAGGAAATTCTTCTGGCTTAAATCGGCACTTATTCATACATTCCGAGAGTGCTGCTTTCTCGACAAGGGTTGGGACTTTTGCGATCCGGAGCCGTTGTATTTTTTCCAACTCGCTCTGCCAGATGAAATATGAAGGGTGTTTATAATGTCATCTGAACGTGAATACTTCTGTATTTAAAGCTCAGAGAACGATATTTGGTGACACGCACGATATGTAGTGGGCAGCACAAGCGGCGAATGAAATTCTCTAAATGCGGAGAATTTTTTACGTTTTTATTAAAAGGGAGTCGTAGATACAAGATTTATCTTAATTTCAGACCAATCATTGTAGACCTCCATTCCTCAAACAATTGCGTCAAATTTATGGCCATACCTGGAATATTTGTATCTAGGAAGCCATGAAATAAAAGTTGTAATAACGAAAAAATGTACAGAATTGTGAGATCTGAACCAGATTTCAAAATGGTATTTGTTTGTAATCGTCATCACTTTGAGTGGCCAGAAATCAGATATTTGATAGCTTTACATTCGCCTCTCCACTTCTCCTGCGTTTTCATACCTCGATATTATTTTCTCTTTCGCGTTTGCATCATTAAAATGTTTCATGTATGCCGAACTTGGATAATCTACTGAAGTTATTACTGCTTACTCTTCGCTCGATGGACGACTTTTCCCTGCAGTGTCTGAAAATGGATCCGATAAGATTAATATATTCATTCGGAATTTCAGTTGAACTTCTTTACGTGTTCCCTCACTCTCCTTTTGATCTCTTAGTTGGTATTTATGCCTAGTCAATTAACCGTCTTCGTTATTCTTCATCCCCGCATCAATATTTTTAGTCCTCTTGCTTTTTTACTAACATTTACTTACTTTTTGTTACTCTTTAGTATTCTATTTTCGCCTCTGGAAATATTAGTTTGCTTACCACGGCAGGAAATTATGCTCCAGTTGCATTACTTGTAATTAAACAGTTTTACCCTTTTTCATTTTGCTGCCAAAAATTGGTATACGTGACAAATTAGAATGGCGTTTTATTCGTAGCTCAGTGGGGTCTAAACTTGACACAAAACAAAGCCAGCCAATGCAGAGGAAACATTATACCACCATCCTCTGCGGGCTTCATAGCTGTCATGCAAGCAATTAACATGTGAAGTTGTTCGCCACGGTCTAATAAACTGTTGGTTTCAAGAGAGCTCTATATTATTCTTCGGTAGAACTCTAAGAGTCACAGAGTGCGGCAGAATCGGTCTATTCATTTGCAAAGATGGAAAAAACTATGCAGATGCGATTGCTACTGCTGGTGGGCGTCACAGAATCATTTTGCGACGTAAAATTGGTGAAAGAGGGACGTTGGATGCGGGAGAATCCCTGGTAGTTTGTTCAATGCCCAGAGACAAGAATTAAGGAGTGGGGGGCAAACCCGCAGATTTTTCTTTTTTGTGGAAAACATGCCCTATTTTCACGGGGCAAAATTCTTTTTCTCTTATATTCTCTCGGCGTCCTACATTTATTTTCAGCCGCTGAAAAAATTTATAAAATTATTTGTTGAAATTTATTGCGGAAAATCTATTTGCGCATTTTTCTCAGACTTTGAGTTTAAATAGTTTAGGTGAAATGTGTGTGTGTGTATATATGTATGTATATATATATGTATATATATATATATATATATATATATATATATATATATATATACACACACACCATCACGTGATTCCTGCAAGCCTTTTTTATTAGGTATGGAATTATGACTGTATTTAGTTTATATATCTTTAAGGTTCTGATTCATGTGAAAGTTAATCCAGAAACTTACTAATTAAGATCTCACATCCATAACTACACCACAAGGGCTAAAGCGAATCTAAATACTATTTATTGCAGATTGTCATCAAACTACAGCACATTTCATATTGTAAATATACGGCTGCGTAACTATCTGCCTGCTTAGTTGAAATTGGACTGTATCCAGTGTTTCAAGAATGAAATATATACCTGGTTACTTGCTCGCTCACTTTACTCAGTTCATGAGTTCTATTTGTAACAATCTTCTCACATATAAGAACTTATGCTTTTTATTAAGTAATATTTATATTGACATTTAATATGGTTGTACCATTTTTCCAAATAAATTAAGTATTATTATTATTAATGTTTTAGACAGACTTTCGTTCCAGCGGAAGAATTAAACTTCATCCATGCATGAACATAATTTTTTTGGTCACGAAATTTCAGTTCACAGCATCTCGCATCGGGCAAGACCTGCTCACCAAGATAATAAGATTTTCCTCTTAGTTTTGTAGCCTATTACGAGATTGTTCCTCCCTTATCTTTTATACAACATTTTTGAAGATCCATTTTAACAAATAGTTTTTGAAAGTCACCACCACGAAGTGTGTGGGTTCGTAACATTTGACAACTCTTAGATGGTCAACATCCATTCTTGTGCTTAGAGCGGGTTGCCGTCAGAAATTGCGGAAGGCCGATTTTATTTTCTAAAACCCTACACTTTATCTTTAGATGCGTTTCCTAAAGCTTACGCGACAGTTTAATAATAGTAATATATCATACCATATCGAGATGTGCCGTCATCGATTATTTTTACTGATTTATGCTAATGTTTGTTGAAATAAATGGTTCCTCATTTGGTTTTTTGAATTAAAAAATAAAAATATTCATAAAGCCATTACTCTATCGTTAGGAATCTAGGTTTTAATAATGAATTCTTCAATCATCCTCTATATCAGGATCAAATGACAAAAAACTCATCAGAATAGGAATTAACGGTAAAAACGTACTATGTATTATGATTTTCATGGAATAAAGGTTTAACATGAATAATTGAATAATTGACTAGGAATTTTTTGCATGTTCATTGTTGGTTTTAATTGATTGTGATCAAAGTATTTCAATAAAATAGGAGGGTATTCATTCCGTAGAATTCACAGACTCGTGAAACGGGAGTGAGGAGCGGCATTATTAAAGGGGAAACGTTTTAGTTCAGCTTGAAATACCCGCGGTACTAGATTAAAAATATTGCAATTGGGATAAGAAAGGTTTCATCAAGGGAATATAGTAACATTTTTAAAACTCATGTATAGAGACGTTATACTGCCTAAGTTTAACCTAATTACAAGTTCGCCTTGAGCATTTGGGATCTAGCATTGAAATGCCAAACTTGTAAATTAAATGGTGCACTCAGGTTAGCGGACACTTTCGTGAAATTTTTTTTTTTAATGCAGGCAGCCATAATTAGAAAACCCAGTGTACGAATATCAAGTCCTTAACTCAACCCATGATAAAAATCCGAAATATACGATTGTAATTTTGATCTCGATGTAATTGTGCCGACCTTTCATGCCATTTGGAAGCGAATCCTCGGTAAAAACAGAAAGACAATACCATAAGAAACTTGATACAAGGAAAAATTTTCCTCACGCGCAATATGACATCAATCACATCAAATTTTTCCATTACAGAGTCCTAACATATTCAACATTGTAGTACAGCCGTAGCTACTTACTTTTGAAAGAGAAATATCTTCGCTTTCGGTAATTTTATTGGGTTTCATAATGTTGAGACAAGCGCACTGAATGCTATACACAGAGGACACATTATAAGTTCGAGTACGCAGCTCCGGTGTGATCAGGAGTATCGCGATCGAGTTTCGTTCGATTTCAAGTGGTACAGAACTCTGCTGCTTCGCTGCATCCTGAGACGCGCGTTACCGCATCACCGAATTGCATAAAGACGGGAAGCTGAAACCCATGGACATCCTTTTCCCGAAATCCTAGGGTAAGTTCTTCAAGAAAGCAGCAAAATCGGAGGCGGTTCTCATACGGAAGATCTCCGGCATTCATGTCTAGCAGTGGGACCGTTATAGGCGCCCCATAGGACACAGTATAAGAGCTACCACCAAAGAAGAGGCCAAGGCTTCTCAGAGCGACAAGGAATTAGATCGTCTTGACAACGCAGAAGAATTCTTTCCGCGTTAGTAGCCTTGAAAGGTGGAATGCCGCGGCCATCCATTGCACCAAGGTGAAATATTACGGCAAATTTTCTTTGTCATTTCAAGAATCCTTGTTGACAAAGTGCAAGGCCAAGTTAATTCCTCGTATCCTTAAGAAAAAGTTCTGCTAATAGAACAAAATTCAAAAACCCCTTACCAAATACTCGTAATTAAATTTTTACTATGAAATTGAAAATAAACAACTTGGCATTTCCACATAGAAAATTTTTATTCATTACCCCGGTTTCGTTATGGTATAGCATCTTCAGGTCTGAGATCCTGAATGTGTTATACCATAACGAAACCTTGGTAGTGTTTAAAAATTTTTATATGGAAAAGCCAAGTTTTTTATTTTTCAATTTCAAAATGAAGATTTTCCACCAAGTCACGCCAGAAACTGTTTTATTTTTACTGTGATTGTTATTTATCATATTCATTGATTACATTTTATAACTAATGTAATAAGAAACCGTTATAATTGATTGGATAAAGCTTTTCACTGTTGATTTTAATAAATTTTTATGAATGAACATTCAACTCAATCCCCGGGTTTCATCCTTAGGAGTCGTGGGAAATTTTCTTAACTTGGGGAGCTTTCAAATCAGACTTCGTTAAAATCTAGGACAAAGTCCATTTGAAGTTTCTATCCGGGGAAGGCTAATCTAGTACCTCCTTGAGAGTGTGCAAACGGTGTTCTAGGGTCCGAGAACTTATTGGATCCGAGAAATTAGCTCTACCTCAATTGTCCATTTATCTCTTAAGGAGTTGGTTGGAGTCACTCTCGGAAGTTGGAGTGACCTCAGGCAGGTATACCTCGAATACTTTTCGTCACTTTACTCTTTGCTTATTGCCTATGTTTTAATTAAATGAACGCTCTCTTTCTAGGATTTTCGACAATATATGCAAGCATTTATTA
The DNA here is from genome assembly GCA_037158775.1 of Hetaerina titia. Classification (NCBI taxonomy): domain Eukaryota; kingdom Metazoa; phylum Arthropoda; class Insecta; order Odonata; family Calopterygidae; genus Hetaerina; species Hetaerina titia. Next base: position 20,648,663 of record CM073775.1, on the reverse strand, counting down.
CGAAGTTAAGAAGAGACACCAAAGTTACGCTCAGCTCAAATGGCAAAATTAAGCTAAGTCGTACCCGAGGGGAGGCGGTTACTTCAGCTGCGTACATAGTTACTTGACTAGGTACTTTTCACCCTTTTCCCTCTAGGGATCGACGCCTTCAAATGAGCCCTGTTTTTACATTACGAATAAAAACTGAATATATCCTCTTCCATACTGCGTTATCGTTGTATATTTTTTTCGTCTCTATCATACTCAAATATCCTCTTCAGCTCCCGAAACTTTTGATAATCCTCGCCTTGAAGTCCTCTTTTGACCAGAATTTTTCTCCTCCACCCAATTCTCTTTGTACTATTTCCAATTATATTTTTTGTGGACGTATTTTGACCCGAATCGGCTTGAAGAGTCCAGTTGTCTCAAACTCTTCGAGCTTGAACCTTCTTCGAAAACATTGTTTCCTCGTATTTTATCATATTGGATGGAATCATTCAGTTTAGACCAGATACTTGCATAACAGTGTGCATTCATTGGGAAGCATTGCTCTTGAAATATTTCAGATTCACCAGATTAATTTTTGACTTCGGTGAATGCGCATCAATATAAATATTAATCATTTTTACTGATCAAATGTTAGTACTCTAGCCATTAATGCATTTCGTAGCAGTCGTAATATTCTTATGCTCTCGACTCGAAGGTATTTTTCTGAACGACTGTTACCCGCTCCCGCTTTGTCGAAGCCCTCTTTTAATTTCGTGCATTGTATCCATGTGACCGGTGCTTCCGGCCATTTCGTCTTCTGCAGTGTATACTTTAGATTGTTAATTGGTCTTTGGACTGGTGACTCCAACTCTTAGCGCTTGAATGGATTCGACCACTGATTAAATTACCTCTGGTCTCGTCGTGGCCTTACAGTATATCCTCGAAGATAATCAAATTTATCCTTCCTTCTCTGCCCTACATTTATTTGTTCGATTCGCGTTCCTTCTTATGCATACCACGGAATGACCTAAAATGTACTCGGGTGTAGGTATGCATCCACTCCGTTCAAGCAGTATTTCAAAAGTCCTATCCTAATTCGAAGCCGCTGTATTCCGTTGCCCCAATTAAATGACGAAGTGATTCCGTCCTCGCTGGTATTTGAGGGATAAGAGAATCTTTAGTTGACCCCACTCTGCTGGACTCTAATTGAGCATGATTTATACGGAAGATGGGGTTTTTTTCCCTCTCTTTGCTCGCTCTTTCAAGTGGACGGAATTCGACTCGTGATGGCGTGAAAATCGCGCGGCTGGATTGATGTGTGTGTAAGGGAGAGAAGGGGGAAGAAGATTTCCTTTAAAGGGGTCACACCAAGTGTGTGGGTGGATCGATGAGATCTACTTTGGGGAGGAATGTACTGAACGACCCACAGAATAGGAAAGAAAAAATTGTTGGGAAATCAAAACATTAGGGCTGCAGAATATTCCATTTCCAATACCGACCCTCCGTATAATGGGCATAACTTTTTTTTCGGAACTTTATTTTGGTTCTAAAGCACTTGAAAAAACCAAAAGAACAGAACAAAATCCACGAGTAATCAGTGCATTTTATTTTTCAATGAATTATTCATATTTTAATTTTGCAATTGACCGCGAAGTATTACGATATTAGGGAGTCACATGCCAGTGTGAATCAGACTAATTGATGATATTCTCCTATATTATTCCTTGCATTTTAATTTTTGGGAAGTTCAGGTTGTCATGTGTGATGTTTCCTATACTATAGATGTTGGCAAGTATTATGCTCGGAAGGACGAATTCCTGCTATCTTTTTCCAGTCGGCAATGAATTGCCTTCATAGTCTTATTGAAGTATCGCCTATCAATATAATACTATGCTCAAATTATTCCTTATGTGGTAGCGTTAAACTGCAGTCACTTGTTATTCTAATTATCTTTGTTGTTCATGTAAACTTTCTACTTCCAGTTTTTTCTTCTAACACTTCACTTAAGGACAATTTTTTTCGTCTTGTTAAATTCCGAAATTATATCCCTTCAGCTTATGGTCCAAAATACTCGAAGCGTATTCAAGGTAAGTTTTAACAAACGAAAAATTAGATATTTCCTTTAGTTAGTCATTGTGGTATTTCTATTTTATTCATTTGACGAATCCAAATTCTGTGATACAGTTATGAACGTGTTTACTCCATATTTACGCAATAACTCAATTGCGATTTCATACCTCGTGAGTAATAAATTATCAACGTTTTAAGATAACGCATGCTTGGGTGTCTCCCTATTCATGCATGGCACAATGGGATAGAGGGACAGGGTCGCAGGTCAGAGAAGGCAGAGAGGGGGGGGTTGTATTATGGGAGATTGTTTGTTACGTAACAACTGTAAGGATAGGGAACAAAACAATGTATTAAATAGTGTTTATTGAGTTATGATTAATGAGTCTGAATATTAGCTTAAAAATATTGTCACCGGAATGTTTTCATCCAAGTATGCCCGGCTGCACTAGAAAAGGCTTGATGAGAAAAAGTTCCAGTATATTGTTTTTTAGAACATGCTGGAATTTTTAAAGTTACCAAGAGGAAAAAAATATTTCAAGTGAAAGACGAGGTACCACCTTGGAATGCTGGAATAGCCGACGAGATATAGATAATTAGGCTAAAAATTTTTACGGATGAACAATATATTTACCTTTGGAACACCTTGTATGGTAGGATGTTTCATTGAGGTGACCCTAGAGCCATCTTTACCGCTTCAAGATCGTTATTTGAGCTAAAAGGTTTCCTATTGTAACTCTTGCCGTATCCCAGTTACAAGCATCCGAATGTCATGGATGGGCCTCGAAGAAACTTCCACTTGAAATGTGTGCCTGCGTCTTGCCTCGCCTTACCTATGGTGGTGGATGGCAGGGGGTGTGTAGACAACAGATTTTCATGACATAATTGTAAATGTGAATTTGAAAAATGAAATTGAAGTTCCTTAGTGAAACAGCCTAATTTCTCTCATAACTAAGTACAATAGGGAACTTCACAATCTTTTTTAATTCGCAACCGATTTTGTTCATTATTGCATCGAGATTTAGAATAATTAAGGCTATTGGGGGTTGGGTGATTTGAGATAGAGGATTGCAGTGGAAGTGGAGATGGAGTTACAGGGACGAACGAGATGGGTGAACAAGTGGATTAACTAGTGAATTGCATTGTATGTACGTCCTTTAAATATCTATTGCTAGTTATACTATGTAATGCCCTAAAATGTGAAAATGATTTTACTCATTATCATTTACCAGTTGGGTCAATAAAAAATGGATAGTACTGAATTGTCACGAATTTGAATTGCTCGACAAAGGAACAGTCTTGATTGCGTATATATTTTTTCATTTCACCTATTTCGATATCGTTGCTAAAGTTTCGACAGATACCTCGAGTATCAGATATGCAGCGTAATACACGTACCCGGATTTAGTATGCATGCCGAGTGTAATTCATTTTACTTAAATTGTTTTGATGTTTAAATTGTTTCATGAATTTTATGGTCGTAGAATTCCGACAAAATATCACACAACACATTATTAATTCATTTGTTCTATATTGTCAGTGACACGCATGATTGATACAGGTTAAAATCTGAGAAACATGGAATTATGCGACGTGGACGTAGCAAAAAATTCAGAGCGCCTGGAAAATTCCTCAGTTAAAATTCCTTAACTTTTTGTTTGTTTGCCATCCAGCGATACTATTTATGATATTTCACGAATGTGTTTCATTGCCATTCTTTTGCATTATTTATTATGTTCCAAGAGATTAATTTTTTTATATATTTTTATTTTCTGGTGAATATTGCGGTGTTATAATTTGGAAGTTTGAAATAAATTCCCCACTGACAACAAGAGTGATTCGCTTTCAATTTTGCATTAATTTGGTGGGATGAGAATAGACTGGGGACTTTTGAGCTGTTGATACGACGAAAAGTTTAAAATTATAATTCCTCACATAAGGCCTTTCTGTTGTTTGCAGTATTCTGGCCAGAGATTGGTTGTACATTGACCGGGAAATTTTGCAGAAAATAATTTCGTGGGATTATGTCAGATTATTTAAGCCTCACCAACCCCTAAAGGAAATCACTAAAATGCAGTTTGTATTGCAATACCATTTCTCAGCTGCAAATATTTTCTACTTTTCTCCATACCGAAATGCTTGAACCTTTCTTCCTGATTGTTAATTCCATTATTCTCCTCTATTGATATATGATTAACTATATTCTCTCATTAGTTCGACATCCCGATTAATTTTATTTCTTCAAATTTCTTCCTTTACATTTATCTCAAAATGCTCACATGAGCAATTGAATTATATAGTACAATTCAATGACCTTCAATCACTTATGGTTATTAAATTGATTATTTCGTTGTTTTTTGATTTCAATGAAATAATTACATGGCAAAGTATATGCACGTTTTGGGAAAACTGACCAAGGTTTCACGCACTAAAAGATGAATTGCAAATAGTGGGCGTGAGAGAGTAGAATTGGCCGGAGAAAGAAAGGCGCAATTGCCCTGCTCTACACGGTCTACGCAAGAGAAATGAGTAGCAGGCCTCAACTCCTACTCGGCATCGTGAATAGCGCAAAGTAACGAATCAAGGACACTTCTAGTCACTGAAAAAACAGATTTAAGGCAATCGTAACTGTCGAAAAAATTCGTCGGTTTGCATAGTTTTGACATAATAAATAACGAACAGTAGCAATTTTTTACTTTTTCTAGTGGAAAATTACTACTACTCGTTCTTTATTATGTTCGAGTTTCACCAGGTCGCAACAGACATTACACCATTTATTTTTGAAATTTTAACATCAAAATTCTCTTAAATAGTGAGGAACTTTGTTTAGTGCAGAGGGGTCAGTTCGGGAAACATTTTAAGCTTCTGCCAAGAACGAGTTTCTGGAAGGGTTAATAGGACGCAAACAGATTCGGTAAAGAGGTAAGCTGCTCTAGCGACTGTCTACTTGGGCGATGGACTTGATGGCAAGGGCATGAGAGGTAGTCGATTCTCAGGCGTGAATATTTACTAAAACCACAGGTATTGCAATTTTCCACTAGATATCTAGTGGAAAATTGCAATACCTGTGGTTTTAATATGTTACGCTTCCACCACATCACGCCTGAGACCTCATCATTCGTGAATATTTACGCTCAAGTGCTGGAATCGCTACATCTACAGTTTGTGTAATGACTTGCTTATGTTGATAAAGTAAAATTTTGTCAACATACGATTATTTTAAGTGGAATTTTTATCAGACAGGTTTCAAATGACTGGAACTTCCAATCGTATTCATTCCAGAACATCTTTTATTTGTTTCAAACGTCTGCATTATCTCATCCAGTAAAGCATTCCAATCCGCCTTCTTCCCCATCCTACCTTTCCTTCAGTTTTTCCCTCTTTGGTCCTTTTCAAGTAGTGATTTCGGGTAATTCATACCCCAACTAGGATGCCTTCGTCTTTTTTATTCCTCTCAACTGTTTTCTTTCCGCTCCTTTTCTCATTAGTCCTTCTTCATTTCTCAATCTAACAGTTCACTTCAGCATATTAATCCTTCTAAACAGCTTGTTTCAAAACTTTTCAAGAAATTTTTATCTTTCTTCTAATTATCCGTGTTTCGGTACTATAAGCCCCCGTTCTGAGGAAAACATTCAGTAAATCTCTCTCTTAGTTCTGTTGCGAGTCCACTCTCCACCAAAAACTCTTTTCTTGAGCTTCCACTTCACTTTTTAAAGAGATTAATTATTCTTATATATCCCCTTTCTTCATTACATACTTGGGAATAATAATTGAAGTGGTTTCCCGTTGCAAAAAATGGATGAAAGGCGTATTGAGCGGTAGTGGAATGTTGAAGAAGGTAATAGAGGGGAGAATGTTGGGCAAGCGAGGAAAGGGTAGGAAAAGGATAGGGATGTTGGATGGGATGAAGGGAGGAAAGAAGTACATAGAGATGAAGAGGGACCTGAAGTAGTTTAGGTTGCTGGATTGGGTTTTGTTTGGAGTTACAAAATATTTATTTGATAGTTTTGTCCATCCAAAAACCTACCTTAACCGGTAGATTACCTAATAATAAATCCCCTTTCTTATTCCCTCCACATAGTTTGCATTCCAAGTTATTAAGATCCCCAAGTACGGACGTATGAATGATAGATCTTTCTATGTTCATATTGATGATTGCGTTATTCCAACGTAACACTCAACAAATTTTTCTTTTATATATTTATGGTATTTCCCTATTCTTTCCTAACATCTATAATACCCTCCACCATAAACTGTAGCTTTACTTCTGATTCCGCCAGTAACTCATGATCATATGTATAGTTCACGATTTTTATTGTTTCGCTTCCCACCGCAACAGTTATTGCTTTTTTAAGGCCTAATTGGTAAACATTTTGACATTAATATTGAAGAGATCCGCGGCGCGGATCTCTTCAATATTAATGTCAAAATGCCATTTGCCTGGCATGATGCCATTGCAGTAATGAGATCACTAGTCAAGAGGAATATAGAATACAATCAGGACGTTTTTGCTTGTTTTGTAGATTTCGAAAAAGCGTTTGATAGAGTGAATTGGGAAAAATTAATGCGTGTATTGCAGAAAATAGGAATGGATTGGAGGGACAGGAGACTGATCCGCAACCTGTACATGTCTCAGACTGCTCAGGTGCGAGTGGGGAACGGAGAGTCCGGATGGGCAGTGTTAGGAAGAGGTGTAAGGCAGGGTTGCCTATTGTCACCGGTGCTATTCAACGTATATGTGGAGGAAATGATGAAGGAGGCATGGGAAGAACTGGAGGTAGGAATGAAAGTCGGAGGGGAATTCGTAAAATCGGTTAGGTTTGCTGATGACCAAGCATTAGTTGCTCAGTCAGCCAAGGGGTTGCAAGCATTGTTGAGTGAATTGGAGGTTCAGTGCGATAAATATGGGATGAGAATAAATATTAATAAAACAAAGGTTATGCGATTTTCCAGAAAGAAAAAGGCTAAGCTAAATATTAAAATAGGCGGGGAAAAAATAGAGCAGGTAGAACAGTTTACATATCTCGGAAGTGTTTTGGACCAATACGGTCAAAGTGGTAGGGACGTAAGGAGAAGAATTGCGCTAGGCAAGGAGGCTTTCTCAAGGAGGAGGGAGTTGATGACGGGGATGTTGAGTAGGGATGTTAAGACAAGACTCGTAAAAACTCTGATATGGAGCGTAGCTATGTATGTACGGCGCGGAAACGTGGTCGCTGAAGCAGGAGGATAGACGTAGATTGGAGGCTTTTGAAATGTGGGTGTGGAGAAGAATGGAGAAGGTGAAATGGACCGAAAGGAAAACAAATGAGGAAGTACTAGAAATGGTGGTGGAGGAGAGGGGTTTGTTGAGAGAAATCCTATGGAGGCAGGAAAAATGGATGAAAGGCGTATTGAGCGGTAGTGGAATGTTGAAGAGGGTAATAGAGGGGAGAATGTTGGGCAAGCGAGGTAAGGGTAGGAACAGGATAGGGATGTTGGACGGGATGAAGGGAGGAGAGAAGTACACCGAGATGAAGAGGGGCCTGATATAGATTAGTTTGCTAGGTGGGGAGTCGCAAAATGTTTATTTGATAGTTGTGTCCATCCAAAAACCTACCTTAACCGGTAGATTACCTAATAATAATTGAAGATATTTGGTAACAGGCAGGAAACTTGCCTGACGTCTTCAATATATATCTCATATATGTCATTATTATGAAACGGGTCTCAATTCGCGTCTAACATTTTTTCGCCTATCAATCACATACTCTCAATTACATGTAGTATTTCTTAACCCTTTCAACATTTGAATTGGTTTTCTCCCCTTTCATCTTCAATTTTCCTTTCTAATCCTCGTAATAAGTATCCTGTTACAGTTTTTGCAAGATGACAAAAAAGTGAATATTCTATATTAGCTTTACATTATTTTGTAAACGAATTCTTTGGGTAGGTAATAGAATGGTACTCTAAAATTAACAGCCAAATGGCCGAGCCGTGAACCCTTTTGACTTGACTGGTCGATCTAGATAATGCAACCTAATACTTTCAAAGCCGCAGATGGTATTCTAACAAAAAACATTGCTTTCTTTTCCATGAGTCCTTGAATCGCCTTTTATTCAGCTTTCAGTACCAGGCTAATGTAATGAGCGAGTGAATCATATAATTTCTCTCCAACGTCATAAGAAATATCTATTACATCATCCATACTTAGTTCTTTTCCGTGTACAGCGTCATATTTTCACCTTATTCAACATTCCCTTTCAGCTTATTTTCCTCAACTCTTCTTATCTGTGACTTGACCATTCTGTACTGGTACGTGTATATTTTCTCTGATTATCCACATTTTTCCAGTTCTTCTATCGGTTCACGTCCGAGTTGTCCCTGAATATACCTCTGTCCAGCAAGTTCATTCGATTTACATTCAATTTTAAAGTTACTACACTATCTTTTTCATTCCACGAAATATCATTTTTTCCATTTTCTACGCTCATCCATATTGTCTAATCCTATTCCTCCTTTAGTTCTACGAATTCTTTTCTTAAAGTATTGTGAATTATATTGCGAATATTATCACGTTTCTCTGATGCATCTATATTTTTTCATGAATAGCCAAGTTTAAAGTCCTCAATTTTAGAATATGCTTTTCGAAAACGTTTATTCTTTTTATTTGTCTGCGTCCCATTTATTATCAGATATCATTTTCTAATGTTCATCGGCCTTGTTCCGCCAACTTTATTCAGTTTTTAAACCTTCGGTTTACTATAACATAATATGTCTATTACCTGAAATATTCTCAGGAGCCTTCCAAGTATTATAATAGCATTTTGTGGTTATTGCAAAACCATATAATAATTATACAAAGGTCCAAACGTCCACAAAAGTCTCTCAAGCCTTCCCTCTCTAATTTTCTCCCCGAAGTCTGTGTTCACCGACTAAATAGCTACATCGTTCCTTCCCCGCTATGACATTCCAAGTTTCTTTTTCTCCACTGACTTTTCCCATTTTGTTAATTGACAGCCTCTTTTTGATCTTATTTCTAATCTACATATTCATTACCTCCGATTTTAGGCATACAAATCTCAATAACCAATGTGTCTTCTAAATCATTCAGGAGTCTAAATGCCAAAACTTCGTTTCATCCTGGAATAATGTTCACTAATGGCCTCGACATGGGTTCGACGAGTCGTAGGAAATTGTGATGGAAAGTAAGGGGGAGATGTTATCTTGCACTGAAAAGGTGGAACGTATGATATGCGGAAAGCATTTGGAATCTGTCAGAGGAGTTGGTTAGGATGCTAAAAATTTTACAATGAAGGGCCGCTAGGTTTTTGTAGAAATGTTGCGATTAAGTATAATGTGGTCAATAGAGAAACTAGGATTGGAGTCACTCGAAGCACGCCTAAAGAAGATGTGAACCGAGGCTTTTAGAAAATTGCGGGACACTCGATGTATAATACAACTTATGACGCCGAAGGAGTCAAAGAAATCATTAACTTCTCTTATTGAATCGTCATATTTGAATATTGGGGTAGAATAAGGGAATTGGTTGTCTCCGGCGCAAATTTATGGAATTTTGCATAACATACTGAAATAAGATTATTGACTTTGTAATTCCAAACACTGTATATAGAAATAAGACCCAGGTTTCGACGTTGAACGTCATCATCAGGTGGTCCTCATAGAAGAACACTTTGTATATAAACCATCTGATTGAGGGAGCGGAGTTGGTCAGAGAGGGAAGGTGGAGGGGTAAAAAGGTAAAAATATAGCTGGGAGGAAAAGAGAATCTCATCTTTCGGTGTCAATCGTTGACTTGAAAGAGTGGTAGGTCTAGGAGTGGAGAATGAGAGGAATACAAAACTTCGTTAATAAGTTCATCTTGCAACGGACGCATGTCAAAATTTCCAATTGCTCCAAAGCATCGAACCAATGATCTTTATTTTCAAAATGAAGGACTTTAGTAACAAAGTCTCTTTTTTGGTAATTTTTGATGAGGTGCTTCGCAAATATGGGTGTTATATTCGTTCTTATTTTTTATACAAGTTTGGTGTTCTTTTATCCTTTCTTTAAATTTTCGTCCTGTTTTCTCAATATACTTCGTGCTACTATTATATTATTATTTTGGGCAAAAAGGATGAGCGAGTTATACGAATAGTTCATTTTTATTGTTGAGAAAATGGCGACAGTAAGGGAAGCTGGATAAAATTAATGGATAATTTTGATGATAAGGAGGAACTAATTTCAAAGAGTAACCAATATCCGTCGATAAGGATAATATCAAGGTAATTGATATTTAAATTGTATGGAACTTTACAAAAATTCGTGATAGTTGTCATATTGTCTATATCCTAAATCTAATCAATAAACTGAGGAAATAATTATGTGGATGATTATTTAATATGTACCTATTCCACGCAGTAAATTTTATCAAAATCATCATTACACTACCGGAAATGCACGTACTAACAACTTTTTTGCAATCTCCTCTGGAGTGCCCGGCCGTCACATCTTCCTAACAAATGTTCATTTAGCAGTGAATATCCATAACTTGCAAAGATAATTATTTTATCATGATATTTTTCCATATTATTACCATCTTTGGAGTGTTATAAGTTTTCAGTGTAAAAGAAGACTGTTTCCGGCTCATTTTTTAATGCTCTCTTAACCGAATAAAACACTACAGAAGACATCCCGAAGGTTGCTTTAATCGGCTAGGCTCGACCTAAACTACATCTAAAATTCATTCGTTCGGCTGAGTTCCTTTCTCTTTGTCGCCTGCGGTTTTAGGCTCACCCGGTTCACGTTCAATCGTACAGATTTTTTGAAGCTGAGGGTGTCTAGAAGGCTTTATTCGAATAGGAATCCGGTATTGCCCAGTAAGTAGCCAAAAGCTTAATCCTGTAGGTTACCATATCACTCTCGTAAAAGGTGGTTAGAAATGTAATGGACTGCTCTTCTTTTAACGCGGAATAAAATTTCATTCATTCCGATTGCATTTATTATAATCCTGTTGACACAATTCAGCGGGAATCGCGAGGCAACTTGCAGTTTTAGGACAGGAATCACAATCAACTTCGAGGACACGGTTTTGCTCTCCACTTTGATTGACCTTTCCGTTTGATCACACTCGAAAGGAGGGCTCCTCCCCCGCCGCCTTGACCTCTTGACCCTTTTTGGACGGGAATTCGCACCGATGAGCGTATTCGGCGAATGCCATCGCTTGCAGAAATCTCCCCGGTTCCCTCTCTCCGTGCATACCAATGTCACAGGAGCCAAGAGGAGCCAAGATTATTGCGTCATACCGAGTGGGCGGCTACACAGAATTATTCATTCCTCCTCTTTTTTTTTAATTTTTGCGCAGTCCTTCGGTTTGCTCCTGACCATCGTCTCACGTCTAATAAGATTAATCTCTTATTCCAAGGGGTATCCCACTTTTCGCACCATCAACGGAGAGATGGCGCTTCTTCCGAAAAGCCCACGTCTTGGCCTTCGCCCTGTTGGGAGTGCATTACACATTTATTTTTCTTTCTCTTTTCCTGCGCTCTTGAGAAAGCGTTCTTATAGTCCTCGACACTCAAGCCTGTAATTGGAGTCCTCATCTAGCAGTTGCCTAAATGTGGCTAAAAATATTTTCGCATTGCAAGAACAAGAAACAAAAACATTAATTTGTATTAATTACAGAAACCGTTTCAGTCCATAGTTTCACCGATACGAAGACCTTAGTGCATTGACGTAATCATTTGGTGGTTCTATCCCTCTTTTTAAAAATAGTTTTGTAATTATAATGTAGTATCCCATTCAAATGTGTACTAAAAAGTGATTCTCGAATAAATGGTGGTAAATTCTCTAAATGAAAAGATAAAGTATATCTACCTCTGCACATATGTCGTGCGAACTTCACTACCCAAGATTCCGTAGTTTTTCAAACGCGCAACTTCATTTGTTATCGCACATTTTACCAGGGATCCCTTGGATTTAAGGAAAACTTGTAATTTTTAAGATTCATTCATTATTGCTCTTAGATTAATTAATGCTAATGATGTCATCCGGAGGATCGGAATGGTGCGCTTGCTAACGTACTGGCTTCCCACTCAGCCAGGGTTCGAATCCGGCTGATGTTTTTCTATGGTATCCCGATCCCAACTTGGAGTGCTTTGTGGAGGGTACTTTGAGTGAGTACGAGGTCCGTTGGATGGGACTTCACGTCCCATCTGACGCTAAGAGTAGGCTAATGCCTACGCCGGGTTTCTCTCCACCCTTTTCCTGTCCATCCATAATAACCTCAGTTGTCGGTCGTCTCCCCTAAAACTACTACTATGAGGTCGCCCATTAATACATTTCCCCTTATGTATCTCAATTCTAAAATGAATGTGGCGACATGCGGGTCCATTCAGCGATTCGGACTCTTTGCTTATTGAAGTGATACTTTTCAGCCTTGAGCTGCGTAAAGTGGTAACTTTAAGATGTTGAGAGACTGCCTACGTGAAACTAAAGGCTAATTTTGAGGGTTGTAATAATTAATTTCCGGATTCATTCTGCCCATACTCGAACCCTTTTGACTATCGACTATGTGAAATTAGTATCATTTCATGCAGTTATTTATTAAGTATGGCTAGCTTTTTCAATTTAGGCTGATCTTTACAGTAAAATATTTTAAAATATTAATGCAAGAAATTTCACAATGGAAAAGTAATTTGCCTAGACCGAGTTTTTTTTTACGATAATTGCAGGAACGCCAGGTATGTAGGATGACAATCTATAATGCTAAGAATTTGTTTTACTTACAATATTACTACATTGTCCTGGATTCGACATTGCTTCCCCTTTGCATTAATTTGTTTGTTCTGTCTCTTGAGATTTGCAAGTAAGAGAGTGAAATAAAGCCAAATCGTGAGTGTGATATATTAATGATGTTACTATATTTATTACTTGGATATCCTTAAAAAGAAATTACTACTTACGGCAAATAAGAGCAGGGAGATGAGGAAGCGATTCATTAAATGGAGTTTCCATTTATATGGATTTGGAGACGTGGATTATCCAATGGTGGCAGAGAAAATAACATTGAAGACGGAAATATGGTGCCACAGAATAATCATGAACATAAATCAGATAAGAGGGGTAATTATGAAATATTACGAAAAGTTGGTGAAGAGAGAAACCTATGAAGGTACATTATGAAGGTACATACAAGAAGAGCAGAATTGATTGGATTCATCCTATAGGACCCATCTCATCACAGCTTGAAGTCTCACAACAAAAATGTGTTTCTATAACCTGAGTTGATCCAACATCATGAGAAGAAAAAGGTATTCCCGTATTGTTATTTTTTTATTCCAATGTAATCCAGACAGTCCATGGAGTACATTAAAAATACGCATTTAAAAAAATTAAAATAAACAAAGATATTGTTTGCCTATTACCATAAGTAACAATCAGTTATTTACCATTTAAGCTTTTTATAGAATGTAGATTTTGTACCTCTTAATGTCGACATTATTTTAGGTCTTTAATAATATCTTTTGTGCAGCGTTAATGGTATATTAATCGTGAACAACCGCCATATTGTCACATAAAACAAAAAATAATTACATCAATACGTCTTAAGAACAAGCCTTAAAGCAGCAAATGAGGGCTACGTGTGTTTTTATCCTTTGGATAAGATATATGAAGGCTTATGAGAAAAAATACCTTAAATCAAACTGATGTTACCGAAAAAGTTTTTACCTAACTTTACGATTTACACTCAAAATGTGATGCCAAATAGCTGGTTAACAGTCCAATTGAAAATAGACATACCTATGCTGAATAATCTTCAGTGGTGATCATTCGCGAAAATACACTTATCAGGCGAAAAGAGATTAATTATGTTGAATCTAGGACAGACACATTCAGGCGTAGGATATATCTGTGGTGTTTATTTTTCTCTTCAGACATCCAGTAACACTACCCCTGCAAGTCAAAGGGGTAGAGAGAGACAAATAGTACCACAGATTTGGCACGGTGATCCTGGAGTTTCAAAGGTAATACAAATTTTTCACTCGTAGAGATGAAATGTTTTTTTAGCTTGTTAAAAAACTGAGGACATCCGGAAAACGACATTGCGGAAGCCTGAAATCATTCCTGGGGCCTTTGGCTCCAATTTTGAGCCCCTGTTCGACTTCCATTGAATGCAAATACTTACCAGCGCCTTTGCCTTTGCCCTATCACGTATGAGCTTACGACTGGCAAGTACGAGTCATCATCGACTGCGGCGCCAATTTTATATGCGCAACGTTACGTGCGAAATCGCTTATACCCTCTCGACGGGAAGTGCCTACTCCACTCCGTGGGTCGTCTCAACGACCGCACTGCATCCAAAGCTCCAGCAAAAGTGATACCACTCTACGCGGAAGGAAGGCCGGACTGATTGGGGCAATGGAATGACGCCCTCCGCAAGAATTTTGATCGTGATGGAGAAAACCTGCAACATTCTTGTTTCAAATGCTGTTACCATCCTCTAACACCTGCCAATGTGGATCCGGACCCCTAGTCGAATTAAGTAATGACCGCTTAGACAAAAAAAACACGTTCAAAATATCATGTCTATAAATATAGTGAAAATTGAATTTCCTGAAATGGAAGTTTTTTCTGCAATAAAATAACGATTAAATGACGGAAACTGATTGTATAAATTTTAAAACACCATAAAATACTCGTTCACGTTAATACATTGTAATTTTTGGAGTGAAAGACTGATGCAATGTAAAAATCGCAGTTATCATTTTATATGAATGCATTAGTGAAGACAGCAAGATATGCCAATACAATTATAGATCTACCCTCTGAGCACAAGTAATACGAGTTAGGAACTGGCTGCGTTGTCACGGTGAACGTAGTATCCAAATGGACTAGTTGTGATATTGCCGCAGAGTCCAATTACATAGTAGTGCAGGTCTTCATCATAATTCATGAATACGTGCTAAAAGCACAATCTGCTGTATAATTTGTGTAACTATTATTATTTAACATTATTTCATGGAAAAATCCTTTTTCATAGAAGTCATTAAGGAAAATCCAATAATATCTTTTAAGTCTTTCGGCTTGAAATCTATGATAAACCAATCACGTTTCGGAATCTGACGACTTTAAAAACTTCTTTGAATGAACCACCGCAGATAAAAAAATTGCAGTCACTCCAATTTTTCTTTTGTGGGCTTCATTTTACTCCTTAATTTTGCCTCGTATGAAAAAATCATGGAAAATATCCAAAAAAAAAGGCGAATGACTCTATTGCGCTTCAAGATGCTCTCGTCCCTCAAGTTACTGTAACTTAGTTTCCTTCTATCCCTTTCAAGTGTCATCCATAGGATTCTCTTTATATTTCTTACTTATATTAATGTCACGTGAAAGCGCTCACTTAAGGGTGGTTAATAATGGAAAATAACACGAATTATTTCAGGTAAAAATTTCGTTTTATTTTGCAACAGAACTGAATTACAATGTAAACTTGGTGGTCATAATTATTTATTGATTATTTTGGTACCAAAGTTCATCGTAGTCAAGTGAGCTATCTTTATATTACGAAAGCCTTATGGCGAGAAGTAGAATACGCAATTTCATTACGTTTCATACGAGATATTAAGGAGTTGTAGAAGAATTTTATGCGAGATTTAAAATTCCATGATTTCATCCATTTTTACGAAGAAAGATTTTAATTATCATCGGTTATCAAAGAACAATTTTTACAAATGCTCACTGATGAAAATGTTCGTTCAGAATGGATTATGCATTTACCGACCCGTTAAAAGTGATTAGAAATGTTTAAATGACCATATTTGGATATCAATGAAATATCTCAGTAAAAGTTTTTATAAATGTGCTCTTTCAGTTCTGAAATGTAATTGAAGTGATAAATAGATAATTATAGTTACAAACGCTTTCGTTAAAACTCATTTCCCTCTGTTTCTTTTTCTTTTAAAGGTATCTTTTTCATGTAGTGATCATATCGCCGATTATAGCATGACAAGGGAAAGAGGGATTAATACTTTACGGATCGTTTCAAAGCGGAGAGGAGAGTACAAATCTGAAACATACCCCAAGTAATTTAGGAACGATTTCAAGGGTAATGAATTCCAGAATTATCTTAGAGAAACTTTATAAGCTTATTTGTTGACCACCAATCTTTTCATGCATTCTTAATTATTAGATCTGTCGTCTTCCATCACCTGGTTCACATTTTTTAACCAGAATGCTTCTGTATTTTCTCCCCTTTTTATATATGCTTCAGATCTTAAACTATTGTGGCTCAGGATATCCAAGATTTGTATTTTTCTTCTATTTGTATCCTCCATAGACTTAACCTTTTCCTACTGTTCGATGTATTCGTTTGTAACTTTTTCAATTCATTATTTTTATTTGGTGCCACATTTCAATCGATTAAGTCTTTAGCTTATTATTAATTTAATAATAATCGCCCCTGATAATCCTGCCGTATTGTGCAAATGTCAAACCCAATCATGTGCTTTGTTGAATATATTTGTAAGATTGAGGATATTATACCTTTCTTTTTTCTTACCGTAAAGTTTTCTTTTAGGCTGGATATTCTTTATACTATTATCCGCTTGTTTCTGTTATAGGGTGCAGACTTATTTCTTTGATATTGTTTACTTGTCATAAAACATATTCATCCCCTTAGATGTGTACTTCATGAGTTCAATTGACCCAGTTTGTACTACGCCTCTTTTCTTCCATATACTTTTGTTTATTTGGATGTATAGTTTCATTACTTTCTCCATTAAGGCTCTGTAAATTTTGCATCGTCCTCTTTAGCATCCAAAATCGTAGCTCTACCGTCCGTAAATCGGTGGATTCTCACCCTATCCCCTCGTAATCGTGAGTTTCCTTTTTTCATGTGATTGAATTCGTCTATTGGGATCTCTTTTTTTCAATATAAAAGAATAAAATCAGCAAAGAGCAGCCTTGTTTCATACTCTTATTGAGTTCTTTATATTCCCACATAATCGGAACTAGGTTTAGAGAACGTTCACAAATCTCTTTTTTCGGAGGTCATTCCAATTTTTTTTATCAGTTACCCGTCGTATGTTCCATTCCACCCGGTCGCATTGTCTTTCCTGATCCACCATCGGAATGAGAGACGGTTGCCTTTTAATTAACTTAATTTTCGCTACAAACATAAAATATAAAACTAATGAATTCTGGTTTTTCTGCTTTTTTAATAGATTGCCCCAAATGGACTTTATTACTCTTCCGCCCTTTCCTATAGTCGCCAAAAGCATATTCGTCGAACCATTCAACTTTTCCCAATTCTTTATTAGCCTGCTGTGCCTACTTTTGCTCGTCTTTTTCATTTTCTGGGTGATAATATATCCATTATCTCTGCTGGCCCCAGTAGCGGTAGGGTGACATCTTTTGTTAACGCAGATACCGCGGGTTCCTCCTCGGTAGATTTCCCTCCTCCAATGTCTTGGGTGTTTGTGGTATTTCTTTGATATCGTCACGTTATTACTCCAATGTAAAATTCAAATGCATAAAAGCAGATAATATACACGTAGTATTTACCTTTTTTTAGGCAGACTCCACATTAATTATATTTAAATAGCTGAGTCATAATAGTTATATTTTTAATTTGTTCACAGTTTCGATGTCGTTTCACCTATTCTTCATTTCAAGGTGTCCGTAAGCCGATAATTACTATTCACATCATTGCATTCTGTTGCATATAGTATTGGAGTTATATTTGACCAATTGCTAGGATACGAGAAAATACACAAAGCTTGATACTTCTCCGGTTAAATTCAATTTAGTTTCTCTCTCTGATTCCGATTCCAATTGGAAATTTTGCTGAGTAATTCAATGAAACTGATCAAGTCTTACATTATGCAATTTCACGTAAACATTCGAAGGTGACGCTGAATGAGGAAACACGTTTTTAATTGCTTCTTCAAAGAAAATCGGAAAATATATTCCGTTCTCCCCAAATAATATTGAAAACACATCCATTTTTACCGGCTCGTGGATCCTGATATGTTCACTGATTGCCCATACGGGCAAATATAAAGCGTCTTGGCGGGTGAAATCTTACCTTAACCGGTCATTGCACATAAGAACCGTATGGCATTGAAAGAAATAAACTTTTCTGTGTCCATTCGCGAAATATGAATAACTGCTAATTCAGTTGTCAAATATTAGTCTTGAATATGTCCTGATATTATATAAAAAATTGCGGTTTCCCTGCTGATACGTTTGTTTTTGAAATTATTTGAACGCTAAATATAATAATTAAATAAATAAAGTAATAAAATATATTTCATAACAAAATTAAAATTTCACTCGTTAAATATTTTGAGGTGGAATTATTCACCTCAATACCATTATTTGTAAAGTGGGTTCATTTATGGAGAGCGTTAAAAACGGATTACCAGATTTTCCGTTGAAAAATCGTAAAATTGTTAGAATAATTCAGATTTGCCAAAATCTGTTTCAGCCAAAGGAAATGCCCTCATGAAATTAAGTGTATTTATAATATTTATATAATAATTATATCTTTTCATCAGAAATTTCATTTTCCGTTTAAAGAAAAGGCGAGCTATACCCTACCCCTAATGGGGAATTATTTAAGTTTTCAAAAGTTTGTCTCGAAATAAAATATTTCCACAGTGAGTGGACGAGTAAATGGTAGCGATGGGTACCATGGACGAGTGTAAATGGTAGCGATGGTCAACAGTATTTCAAATAAACTGACTTTGTTAAACTCGCGTGAGTAGAACATGGAAAAAAATAATTTTAATTTTCATCATTACATCAGCTACGAGGAAACGCCGTATTTTAAGGGTTGGTATTTTTATTGCTCATATGTCTCTTTCAGGAATAATTGCCTAACGGGGACAAGAATTGACTGATATGTGGATTTTTGTGAGTTGTGCATGTCATGTGCATACATATTTGGACACTTTTCATCTGACTGTTCGTCACGTTGAACAGTCTCTCTACCTGTCAGACATTTGTAATCCAATTCAATTTTAGTCCAGTTCTCTCCTCCTGCTTTAAAACTGTCCTTCAACCAATATTTTTATTTCATCCTTGATTAAATCTCGATCTAATCCCCTGTACACTCATCTCAAGTATCTTCCTTTCACTAGCGTTCCTTGGCCTTCTCTTTGTGTTATCATTCATTATCAACCTTGACTTCTCAAATTTGTAATTTCTGCTTTTCCGACATTCTAATAATTGATTTATAGAAGTCTTGTCAATAATGCTGTACATAAAAACCTACCCTACACGTCCTGTCTCCAACTATTGCTCCTCTTTCTCATCGTCCATTTTTCCGCGATATAAACAGAAATAAAATGCGTTTGGATAATTATTATATGTTACTTAATAATAGTGTAGTGTACGTATTAGTTTCATGCCAGGTTTTTGGCCTCATTGTAGAGAAAGACATAAATCCATTTGGTTATTTTGTTATTTTGATCCCATCATTGATCACATCGCATCCCAAGTTGTTTCTTTTTTTGATAGTAAAATTTCAATACACTTGAGCTGGCTGATCCCCTTGAATCTGGAGAACCTCGGTAGTCCACGTCATCTTATTGTTTTTCATCCCTTTTTATCATTAGTATTTCACTCTATTCTCATTGAATATCGTGTGTACATCAACCCATACCCTCGTAATGGGAAGTGGACTGCACCCAAAGTTACTGAATTGCTTGTTAGGGTGGAGTACGACGAGGCTCTGTTGTCATAATGCAGGGAGGTGAAGATATAACATGGACCGTAAAATGGAAGGCAAACGGTAATCTGGTGAAGTTGTGAGTTTCCAGCAAGCCAATAGTAGTGGATTATCAAGTCGATCACAGCAGAAGGTATTCAACAAAATACACGTAGTTTGCGTGCACGTGCCTGTAAATTTGCGTGTGGTAAAACGATAATTCATGGAGAGATTACCCTCGAAAGACGGATAGTCACGTGCCTCCACTTGGTCTTTGCGGTGCAATACGGCTGGTCCAGAGAGAAGTACGCGCTCACCAGAAGCGTGAAGACAATTCTAATCACCGATGCCTACGTGTACGAACTTGGTCCGCAAGACGTTCTCCCTTTTGAATCTGAAGTTCAAGGCTGTGTTATATGCTTCGAGTGTTTTATAATTTGAGTCCTGAATTCCCGACGACGTCAATTATTGTGTGCCGCGGGTGACTATCTGGAAATTGCGCACCAATGCCTCAGGTTACGACAACAAATCGTAGGATATTGAGGTCTCAAACCACTAACAGGGTACGAGAGCCGGGAGAGTCGCATTTCATCCAATTCCAAATTACCTTAAGGGGAAATATCCACTTCGAAATCCTCAAAAGACAAACAATATTTTTGGAAATGAGTGGCTTAAGGCAAACTAAGGTTCAATTTATAATATTGATGTTATCTTTGTCCTCTAATTGGAGGCTCTGTGGTCTATGGCGGCCTGACCCCCCTCGCTTTACTTATTCCTCTGTAACTAATCCTAGGGAAGATACAATTTTAATGCATATCTGTTTTCGGAGGCACTTTAGATTCCAAAGGGCGTAGTTGCGCTTCTATCTTTAACTGAGTTCTGCTATTTTTCCTTGTGGTTATGTAAAAAATAAATAAACTTAACCATTAAAAGAAACTTTTATGCTTACATTTAAAGTTTACGTTGTAATTTCAACTTAAAGAGTGTTATTAAAGTAGTTTATTTACAATAGAAACATCATTAATTAAACTAAATAAAACAGACATTTCATACTAACGGTGGAGGTGGGTATTAATTAATTGGATAAATTAAATGAAGATAGTAAAGTTGTTATGTATTTATGTAAAAATCTATAAATATTAATTGATTGCTCCATTTACTCCATATATATATATACACACACACACACACACACACGAGACATGTTTTTTAAATAAGTACCGTTTTGGAATTAAAAAAGACGTGCAAAGATATCGCAATAATTTTATTTTGACATGAAAGCCTGGACATTAATCTACTTTTCTACATTTTTCCGTGAATGTTGAGGCACTTGTAACGTGGTACCAGTTTTTGAATACCCTCCTGAAAAAATTCTGCCGCCTGACTTGTTAACCACTGCATCACAAATGTTTTCACTTCGTTATCGTCTTGAAGACGCCAACCGCCCAGGTGTTTCTTCAAGTGCAGGAACAAATGGTAGTCGCTGGGCGCCAGATCAGGGCTGTATGGAGGATGATCTAGAGTTTCCCATTGAAATGATTTGATGAGATCTTTGGTCTGATTAGCCACATGTGGACGGGCATTGTCATGCAGCAAAACGATACCCTTACTCAACTTGCCACGTCTTTTGTTCTGGATTGCACGACGCAGATTTTTCAATGTCTCACAATAAGACGTTGCATTGATTTTCTCATTACGAGGCAGAAACTCCACTAACAATACTCCTTTTCTGTCCCAAAAAACTGTGCACATGATTTTCCGGACAGAAATTGTATGCTTAAACTTTACTCTTTTGGGTGATGATGAATGTCGCCATTCCATGGATTGTTGTTTTGATTCTGGTGTGACGTAGGCCACCCATGATTCGTCACCAGTAACAATTTGGTCTAAAAAATCTTCACCTTCATTGTGGTACCGCTCAAGCAAAGTCAATGCACTGCCTAAACGTTGGGTTTTGTGCAAATCCATCAACATTTTTGGAACCCAACGTGAACACAATTTCCGGTATTTCAAGTTCTCGGTCACAATGCGATACAAAACACTACGAGAATATTTAGGAAAGCAGTCGGACAATGATGAAATTGTAAAGCGTCTGTTTTCTCTCACCTTTTCGTCCACTTTCTGCACCAAATCTTCATTAACGACCGAAGGACGCCCACTCCGTTCTTCATCATGCACATTTGTGCGGCCATCTTTAAATGATCTCACCCATTTCCTTACCATTCCATAACTCATAATGTTTTGTCCGTAAACTTCAACGATCTCACGATGAATATCGATCGGTTTTACGCCTTTAGCACTAAGAAATCGTATAACAGCCCGTACTTCACAATCAGCGGGACTCACGATTGTCGGAGGCATCTTAAACACTCAGTTAACAACGTATACAATAAAGAATCAGACTGTAATGACGTCAGTGCGTAGACAAGAGATGTAGGTAACCAGCGCGCATGCGCGGAACGCCGACCGTAGCGCTGCGGCGGCAGAATCGCAAAACGGTACTTACTTAAAAAACATGCCCCTTGTGTGTGTGGGTGTGTAAGTATATAAAACTTAGACAGTAACACACAGCACGAGAACACATAAAAAGAACACTCACAATAATATCTTGATAATTTCGACGGAATGGAAACTCCGTCTTCCGAGGAAGTTTTTTATTCAACACTTCCGTGTTACTTCGAAGAAATCATATATATATATATATATATATATATATATATATATATTTATTAGGTAATCTACCGGTTAAGGTAGGTTTTTGGATGGACACAACTATCAAATAAACATTTTGTGACTCCCCACCTAGCAAACTAATCTATATCAGGTCCCTCTTCATCTCGGTGTACTTCTTTCCTCCCTTCATCCCGTATATATATATATATATATATATATATATATACATATATGATTAGTAATAATAATTGCTCCTGGTAGGGTCACCCATGCCATGGATAGGTCGAAGGTTAGGAGCCAGACAAAGGTAGTCCACGCAGCCTCTGTTCCTCAGTGAGGCGGTTGCAAAGGCGTTTGATCCCAGTGGGGCGGCCATTAAGTGATGGTGTCACGTTAAAAACACTATTGAGGAAGGCAATGGGAAACCACCTCAATTATCATTCCCAAGAATGTAATGATGGGCACTATAGAGAATATGAGTCTTGGCAACTGCGGAATTCGGCCCAAGAGGCCGTGTGTCATGCCCGGCAGCGGGGGAGGCAAGGCTTCCGCGGTCGTCATCCCACGAAACCCTTGCAGGGAAGAAATAGCAGCAGCAGGACAGAAGACGCAGAAGAAGACGAAAGCAGTTAGAATAGAAACATGGAACGTCAGGACAATGTTGAGGACAGGAAAATTAGAAAATATTAAGCGAGAGATGGAAAGAGGTGATATAGATGTTTTAGGTCTCTGTGAGGTGAGATGGAAGGATAGCGGGGATTACTGGAGTGACAATTATAGAGTAATATACAGCGGCGGGGACAAGAGGCAACGAGGGGTCGCCGTAATATTAAATAAAGGGGTAGGAAGAAGCGTAGTCAACATAGAGCAAGGAACAGATAGAATTTTACCTGTAGAGATTAAAGCAGAGCCAACGAACTTGGTCAAAGTTCAGGTATACATGCCACCGAGCAACCACAAGGAAGAAGAAGTCGATAGGTTGTACGATGAGTTAGAGGATATAATCGCGTGTGTTTCTGCAGGGAAACATTTGATAGTAATGGAGGATTGGAATGCGACGGTAGGCGAAGGAAGAGAGGGTGGTGAGGTGGGGGACTATGGGTTAGGCACGAGGAATGAACGCGGGGAGAAAGCAATTGGATTCTGCAGGAGACAGGGGTTAGTCAACACCAACTCATGGTTTAAACACCACAGAAGGCGTAGGTATACATGGAAAATGCCTGGTGACTCAGAAGGGTATCAGTTAGATTATATTATTGTTAGGCACAGGTTTAGGAACAGCGTGAAAAATTCGCACAGTTTCTCAGGAGCGGATGCGGAATCTGACCACAGTTTAGTTGTTATGAAATGTAACGTCCGTTTCAAGAAGATAGAGCAAGGGCGGCGGGTTAGGAAAGAGAATTTAGAAGCAAAAAATGGATTGACATGGAAGGAGTATCAGCAAGCTGTAGAAAAAATGATGGCTGACGGTATAAAACTGAATACTATCGAAGAAAAATGGGAATGTATCAAGTAAGGGATATCGGAAGCCGCTGAAAAACACTATAGGCACCGTTAACGGGAAAAGGATAAGGAAACCATGGGTAACGGATGAGATGATTGCAAAGATGGATGAGAGAAGAAGATGGAAGAATGTAAACACAGAGTTAGGCAAAATGAGGTACAAAGAGTTAAACAATAAATTGAAAAGGGCCACAAATAAAGCAAAAGAAGAATGGTGGAAAACGCAATGCGAGGATATGGAAAGTTTACAGAAGAAGGGTGAAATTGGTACTCTATACAGCAAGAATTAGTTATTATCGGGAAGTAAGAGGGCAAGATCTGTGCTAAAAGTTAATGATAAGTGGGTTAAGATGACAGCTGATCCAGAAAAATCCAAGAGAGATGGAAGGAATATATAGAAACACTTAGGCCGACAAGGTTAGACAAAGAAAAGGAACATGACGTAGAAGAAGACAGTTTAGGTCCAGGCATACTCGACGATGAAATAGAAAGGGCATTAAAGGAGATGAAAGCAAATAAGGCCGTGGGAGTGGACAACATTCCTGTAGAACTGTTGAAATGGTTAGGAAAAGGTGGGAAGAAGACGCTATATGGCCTGATTCGTAGTATGTATGAGGAATGAATCTGGCCGGAAGATTTTGTGAGATCGGTGTTAGTTCCTTTTCCAAGAAAGGCAAATTCTATATCATGTGAGGATTATTGAACAATAAGTTTGATATCCCACGCAGCTAAAGTTATTCTCAGGATAATCAACAAAAGGATAGAGAGTAAGGCAAATGATTACTTAGGGGATGATCAGTTTGGGTTTAAGAAAGGAAGAGGTACGTGTGATGCCATTGCAGTAAAGAGATCACTAATTGAAAGGAATATAGAATGCAACCAGGAAGTTTTTGCCTTTTTTGTAGATTTTGAAAAATCATTTGATAGAGGGAATTGGAAAAAATTAATGCGTGCATTGCAGAAAATTGAGAGTTCGGATGGGCAGTGTTAGGAAGAGGTGTGAGGCAGGGTTGCCTATTGTCACCGGTGCTGTTCAACGTATATGTGGAAATGATTAAGGAGGCATGGGAAGAACTGGAGGTAGGAATGAAAGTCGGAGGGGAATTCGTAAAATCGGTTAGGTTTGCTGATGACCAAGCATTAGTTGCTCAGTCAGCCAAGGGGTTGCAAGCATTGTTGAGTGAATAGGAGGTTCAGTGCTATAAATATGGTTTGAGAATAAATATTAATAAAACAAAGGTTATGCGATTTTCCAGAAAGAAAAGGCTAAGCTAAATATTAAAACAGGCAGGGAAAAAAATAGAGCAGGTAGAGCAGTTTACATATCTCGGAAGTATCTTTGATCATTACGGTCAAAGTGGTAGGGACGTAAGGAGAAGAATTGCGCAAGGCAAGGAGGCTTTCTCAAGCAGGAGGGAGTTGATGACGGGGACGTTGAGTAGGGATGTTAAAACAACACTTGTAAAAACTCTATTATGGAGTGTAGCTATGTACGGCACGGAAACGTGGTCACTGTAGCAGGAGGATAGATGTAGATTGGAGGCTTTTGAAATATGGGTGTGGAGAAGAATGGAGAAGGTGAAATGGACCGAAAGGAAAACAAATGTGGAAGTACTGGAGATGGTGGGTGAGGAGAGGGGTTTGTTGAGAGAAATCCAATGGAGGCAGGAAAAATGGATGAAAGACGTATTTAGCAGTAGTGGAAAGTTGAAGAAGATAATAGAGGGGAGATTGTTGGGCCAGCGAGGAAGGGGCAGGAACAGGATAGGGATATTGGATGGGATAAAGGGAGGAGAGTAAGAAGGGTGGAAGTTCACAGAGATGAAGAGGGACCTGATGTAGATTAGGTTGCTGGATTGGGTATGTTTTGGAGTTACAAAATGTTTATTTAATAGTTGTGTCCATACAAAAAACCTACCTTAACCGGCAGTTTACGAAATAATGAAATATATACTCGTATATGCATATGTATAGCACCTATACGGCATTCACTAAACGAGGAGTGCTTGTACCCTAATGAAGTTGGCTGGGAGCAAGGAGGTATTGAAGTTGTTTTCGTCTTGGTTAACCTTTTCTTTTATTGTAACTAAAATTAAATGTGTGGGCATCAAGAATTTTCTCTATAAATACAGTATGCAAAAATAAATATATTTCGGAACTATATGTTGCTACTCAAATGAAAAACATAGAGTACTCAAGAATAAGTAACTCACTCGGAGTACAACAAATCCTATTTTAAATATTACAAAAAAGTTTATCAATACAATATGATTTTTGATACATTATATTGGGTCGAATATTTTATAAAATATATGATGAGGACAATCGTCATTAGCCCTTAAAATAACACCACTAGAAGGGAAATTTCTAAATGTTTAAACTTAAATAACTTTATCTTTTTAAAATTTTTATCTCCGGCTTAACCTAATGGAAATTGCATAACATATTGAAATGAAATTATTTACTTTGTAATTCCGCATACTTTATTTAAAAAACACGACTCGGGTTTCGGCGATGAACGTCATCATTTTTAAATATCGATTTTATAATTGACGGTGACGAAAAGTTTTTTTGTTGTTCGTTGGGAAAGCATCGTCAGTAACATGTTTTTCATTCAAAGTAAAGATTTGAGCATTTCTGATATGGTGGTTTACACTTAAAATATCAGCACACTGTGGACTTGCAAGCTTGATTGTTACCCATGAGATGAGATGTCGTTCTCCACAACGGCGTTGCGCTACTGTCGCTGCTCGAATGCGCACGTCACCACTGGAAGTTGATCTCGGATTGGCGCCGCCACCACCGCTGGAAATATCTTCGGGCGCGGCGGGGTGTTTTAAAGCATCAAAGGCAGTCGGCTTGGAAGCGAGCCAAGGTGTCACTCCAGGGGTCTGAAACATAACTGCAATATCAGACGATTGCAGCTTGACCTCCTTCGCTCCATTGTTCAGCGTGACCCAATTGGGCGAATTATCACCGTTTGAGCCATCTGAGTAGATCCGATGGTAGCCAAAATCAATCTCTGAGTGATTGGTCACCATTTTGGCCGCTTCGATTAGCAGTACGTCGGCGACGTAATTGAAATGGCGTTTGGCACTGAAATCTTTATTTTATCAATTTATATCCGGTTTTCCTCAAACAACTATTTACTTATCTGTATCTCCTTGTTTCACGTTTTAATGTGTAAAATATGTTTCATTGCTTTAAAAAGATGAGTGGATTTTTTTTATCCTTCTTTTCCACTCTACCAAACGATTGATTCTCCCAAAAATATACTGTTAACTTTTATTTCACGTTGTAAAACGTTTATCTCTGGGTTAGATTTTAATTTATCCAGGTGTTAAACTCTTTTAAAAAATATTTTCGCCTTGCTCTATTACTCTATAACATTATTATGTGTCCCGTCATATTTATTACCATATTTTAATCGATTTGGAATCATCTGGATGCAAGGATTCAATTTCAATCGTTTCTTTTGCGTCTTTTTTCGAACAAAGTATTGCTCTAAATCATTACATCGCGTTAGATTAAAGTCTCTTGCACGATATTATCCAAGAGCCCGTGATTTCTCTTCATCCCTCTTCATCTTCTCTAAGTGATCCGTCTATATTCTTCCTCTACAAGCAGTCTTTTACTTTTCGTTCCTCTTGAATACCCTGTATTCCCATTTTAAATCGATATGGAAGGGAACCTTGCAGGCGATCATTACCTATACCAGATGAAACAGTTTTATGCTTGAGTAAGAACGGATACCCGCCAGTGTGAAATCTATGTGTCAAACTAAAAAAATCATTCATCAAAGTCCTTTAGCAAGTATTAAGATACGCCTAGTTTCTACAAGGGCTAATTGTTTGAGGGATTGAGAGATATGTACATTTTAAATGTGAAAATTAGTATTAAAGATTCCTCAAGAAAATATTTGATCCTCTTTCGCTTCAACAAAGATTACTCATTCCTGATTGGGATATTTTTTTGAGAGCAATGAGCAGTCGCGCGTTTTGCGAAACAATTTTATGGCTTTTTTTCTGTCATGTTTTACGATTAATTATGCTGGACGTATTTATTCATGGAGTGTCTTCCATTCCCATTTGCTATATTGAAAATTATACGAAACGTTACCACTTAGTCTATTCAGGATTTCAGTAGACTTCTTTCTTCCATTATTCCTTTTAGAACGTCTTGCTTTCTCTTTCGATCCTCCCATTTAATCTCCATTCGTATCGTATTTCCAATGCCTCCAAACGTTTTTCCCTACTCTCCTCTGATTGTCGTATTTTACATCCGCTGAGATGAACGCTTCAGATATTTGTCTTAGTATTCTTTACTTTCTAGCTTTTGTTAAAAGAAGATAAGTGACTACATGTAATGAAGAAGGTAACAGGTTTTTCTTTTCATTCAGTGATTGCCCCTACCCAAGGTGAAGTCTGGTAGAGTATTGAATTGGCAGTTAAAATTTCATTCGGACCTCAAAACCTCACGTTCAAAACAAAAACCAACCTCAAAACAGTTTACGCATAATGTCCACTTGTTAGTATGGCGCGTGAATGAATGATTTATTAACCTTTTTACCAAAGGACGGTGCGATAAAGTATGATTGGATTATTATTACGGGCGATATGGTATTCTACCCGAAGATATGTTTTGATGATATAAGGTTGAGCACACTCAGAACTAGCTACGTGAAATTGCACTCATCTAGAGTACAGTTCGTGGGCCTCCTTTCATTGCCACCTGCGAATTACCTTCACTTACCGGCACTTCAATTACCGGCACTTGTGTCCAAATGATGTCACCACTTTGGATTTGAAATAGGATTGTTCAAAGACATTTCCCTGTACTCGGACAGGGGTCCCTTCTAAGGATGTAGTGCCTGAACACCCTATCCTCTAGGATGTACAATTACACCCTAATATTCTTATGCTTACTCGAATTTGATAAAGTTGTACTGATGATGAACGAGTGCAATTGACGTAGCATCAATTTATCGCATGTGTTATATAATGGGTTCATCGCCGTCAACCCGATGGACAGAAACGAAAAGATGCCATTCGGAGCGTTCATTAATCATGTGTAAACATCCATTCCCTTACCGCATCCGTTCGCACCTTAGGGAAACCCGATGGGAATCATCAGTCTTCATTTATGCAAAGCTGGAATCAGACAAATTACGGTCACCATGGCTTTCGAATGAAACATCTTGAAAAAATGATAATATCGTCAAAGTATTCCTCACCCGTCCATGAAGTTCGATCCCCCGCGCGTTAGGACGTTGGTCCCTGAGACCTCGCCTCCTGCGCATGACAATGAATCCCGGATCCGCTTTTCG
Organism: Hetaerina titia; assembly: GCA_037158775.1. NCBI lineage: Eukaryota > Metazoa > Arthropoda > Insecta > Odonata > Calopterygidae > Hetaerina > Hetaerina titia. Next base: position 20,619,438 of record CM073775.1, on the reverse strand, counting down.
TCGTTTTCATTTTTTCCCTACTGACTTAGTTGGGTGTGGATTCGAGGGGAGGAGGAGGGAATACATTAGGCGGAATGCGAAGGCGAGTGACGGAGCGTGTGGAAATTTTACCACTCCCTCTCTCTCCATTTCCTTGTCTCCCTCACTCGCCAAATGCATGCTTACCTGCTAACTATTTCTCAAGGAAGGAATGCGTTTTAAACGTACGATCTAGACAGTTCCCTCTTCCTGTGACCTCGCTTGGGTGAGCGTCCTTTAATAATACCTCCCTTTAACGTGTATTTAGACCACGCTTGATGGCTATATCCTATCTCGCCCCATCCAGTGTTCGTTCTCCGCGTCTCAGATAATCGGGGCATGGGAATGGGCTCTCTAACGCCTCAATGCCGTCGCGTTTTTCACTACACTCTCGCTTTGGCTTGATTGCCGTTCGCGCGCAACCAGTGCCTCATACGAAGTCTATACAATGGCATCCGTAACGTGACTGATGAAAAAAATATTCACTTTGCAAAAATGAATAAGGCTGGATAGTTAAATACCATGAAAATGGAGAGTTAAACATGAGAAAGTTAAAAATGTACTCATAGTTAATTTATACACATTCAAAATACTTTCAGTAATGCAAGATTTTAGCTAAAACAAAATGAAACGTTCGCTCGATATCGATGTCCTCTTTTGAAAAATATAGCCTTCTCATTAAGAAGAGAAGAAGAAAAAGAAAACTAGGGTGTTTTCTTGTTTCTGTCCATTATTCAAGACATTAAACAAAGAAGCATTTCCTAAACTTTGTTGTTTTTTGCTGGGTATAGCTAAAACTTGGATATATCTATTCAATTTTTTTGAGACAGTATCTCTGCGATACTGTTCTGCAGTCAATTTAATATACGTTACAAAAGATGAATTCATTTTGATAAGTCTTAAATATAGTAATAAAAACACTATTTTGAATTAGCGCTAAGAACAGCACTACTGAGTAAATTGATATCAAGAAGGAAGGAATTACTGGAGATGAGAGATAATTTTTAGCTTTTCCAGTAATGTTTTAATATTCCAATTATTCTAACACTGGATTTGTACGTGTGGTAATATTTATTAGAAATTACGTAATGGGATTTTGCGGTTTAGAAATAATATTTGCCCTTTGTTGAATCCCAGAAATGTCGATTTTGTGACAAGCCGGACTAGACATCAAATATATTTTTCAATTCAACATTTCTCGATGAAACATTCCAAATTTGCAGCATTTCAAAAGGTTTTTGCCAATGTTTAGTGAATTTAAACTGTCATGTCCAGACTCATTCATTCATGGATGAATATCCATTCATTCTTTGATGATCTTCTTTAAGAGGATGCTGTACTTTGAAATGCGTCTGACAGGTCTGTATACTTGTCTTCGCAGCGTTTTGAAAGAAGTTCTTTCATCCACTACCCTGCTGAGGACTTGTGAAGGACTTGTAGACTGTTGTAAAGTCTCTTTCTTCGTTCCTTTATTATTTCCCTATTTCAACCCAATTGTGTTAAAAACTATTTTATCATACATGCGAGTAGTATTATTTTCTTTATATTTTGCAAGTGCATTGAATCTTATTGGAAACAATAATTTTTGATTGTTGAGTAAAGGAGCAGATTGTATGGAGCGTTTGGAGAAAACTTATCTTTTTTCCATCGTGCTTTCTCTACACCCTGGTTTGGGGTCATGATTATCATCGAAAACTGCCCGAATATTTTGCAGCCGTGGTTTATAAGGGAAACAGTAGATGATTGAGCTCATTGGGTAATGAGCATAGCTATCGTAGATTGAAAACCTCCGTCATTTCTGTCGCAACACATCCCTTAGCAAGGTCTCTCGTCCCTCCCGTGGGCGCGGGAGATATCGAGAGGAACCGTTACCCATGGAGATGCGGTTCGTTAAAACGACGAAGGTACCCTTCGCGACGGAGGGATAAAAAATCTTCAAACGCCCTTCTCACTCAAGGACAACTTGTGAGTTTGGGTGGAATCGCTTCGCTTGGTTCTTCGTTGTATCATCGCGCTTCCCTCCCTTTTACCAATGGGTTCCGTCAATACTATTTTCATTGTAGATTAAGATCGCATTTTTCGTTCCCATTTTAATTTTTACTCTCTCTTTTCAAACATGAAATCCTCAATTCTGCCGACTATCGCTATTTATGATAAAATGAAATGACATCCTGCTTGAGTCAACATCATCCACTCAGCAACGTTAACCCACCTACAGATAGTCTGTAGCTGGTGATGACGCTTTGTTCTAGTAACGGATCTTAAATAAAAACTTGAAGTTAGAAATTACGAACGGTAGTTTTTAGAACGTTTCATAATGAATCAATTTCACTCTATTCCGCGTGACACTTAAGCACGTACTCAGCGGTTATCGTCGTTGTCAAACCCACCGTGGCGCCTCTAGGGTGTCAGTAATCGACAAGTGACGTCCGCTCTAGCATGGTTTGCGATGTGGAGTAGCCTTTGAATAATTTGTATCACACAAGTTAACTCTAATGTTGTCAGCTCATTGAGGCGTTTTCCTTGGCAGGGGCATTGCGCGAGACTGCAACCCCAAATGGCGTTGCGCGATGAGGACGCACCCTCCCGGAGATGGTGTGTCCCAGTCCCAAACCAAGGCTGAGCGAATGGTTTTATCGCCCTTTGTATCACTCGGATGCCATAGTTTCAGGAGGAGCATGTATCTCTGGAGAGTCTCCGCTTGCAGACAGAAGGGTTGGACGATCAAAGGAAGAGTTCTTCTGCGGAATCCCTTTATACTTTTCAAGGGTTAGGCATCCTTGAACATTCAGACTCTCCTCGTCCTTGTTTGATGCTTCGATAGAATTGAAGCTGGTTGATAACGCACTGCGACGCACTCGTTGCATTGCGGTATCGATCCACTGATGCAATATTCCACTTCTGATATCGATGACTGTCGGAATCGTATCGACGACATAAGGGCATCGGAGAATTTCAACTCATGGATGTAGGTACTTCGAAATTTCGATTCAGCGTCATTGTTTTGGTAATATTTTTAAATTAAGCTATTACACTGAAAATTAGTCACCGCAGGCTATTAATTTTGGACAAATAAATTTGAAAAGGTTCCCGGTCCGCCATAATTATTATTGGTATTGTAGCGTTTATGATAGACTTTGAAGTGTCGTAGACAGAATGATAACACATTCATATGCCTATCCTCACAAAACTCAGCTTTATATCCAACACTGTATAAAGCCTCTCTTCCAGATACTTTCTTCGTCCTTTCATTCCATCCAACATGTCTATCCTTTTCTTACCCTTTCCTCGCTAGTTCAACGTTCTCCGCTCTAACACAGTTCCGCTAGCACGCTCCGCTCTAACATTCATGACTAGTTGAAATACCTGAATTTTCCTGAGTGAGATTTGTGGAATGTATTTAATTTTTATTGTGGAGTTCTATTAAATTCTTCAATTTCAATGAATTAGTCCATATAACCTGATATCCTTGTATAGCAGTACTTAAATACTGCCGGTAATAAAAAAGTAGGCTATTGAAGGAAGTGGGGAATCATTACCGGTACTACCTAATATGGATAATCAAATATACCAGGGATTCGTGCCTCCTAGGCTCTTAAAACTGATTTTCCGTTGTCCTAAAGTTAAAACTACAGTTGTCCATGGTTAATGAAATTAAATGCTTACGTTTTATGAACGCGTCAGTGAAATAATGGGTGGAAGCAATTTTTACTGCAGAGATCGAATTTCTTTCGTATTTTTTATTTTTCGGAGTAACATACCAGGTTTACTTGAACTATTATGTGATAATTTAGTCGTGCATTTTTAAATGTCCTGAGGTTGTTAACTTTTTATGTCGTATTTAATCATAGCAGTAGTGGTAGTTATTAGGGGGTATGACCAATAGCTAAGATTATTTGCTCCATTAGGGCTAGGTGGGTAATTTGTTAAGGTAGGATATTCAGAGATTAGAGGAATGTTGGAGAGAGGAGTAGTAGGCTGATGCCAAAGCCAACATCAGCCCACTCCACTTCCTCCCACCCGGCGTCTGCATTAGCGCATAACAAAAGGTACCCGAGGCTTATAATTTATCATCCTAGCCGACGGACGGTATACTTCAAAGGACACCGAGTGTAGGGATCGGTATACATCTGAAAAAACCGCCTCATCCTGCTTCCAAACCCTCAGGGAGAAAGGCCAGTACCACTTTCTCGACCGTAGTGTTAAAGCGTGTTTGACCAATTGATAAAATATTCATATACATCTCATGTGTGCAAGATGAATCAGAAACTTGATAAACAATATTTTTCGGTGAGTGTAGGTATTCATGGATCAATGCGAATCATGGATCTAATTTAGAGTTGGAATGGAAGTAATTACTTTTCTTGGAAACCATTGAAATATAATTTTAATTTAATAATTAGACAACCGAGGTAGTAATTGCTACTCCGTGATTTTTCATCCGGAGAAATATAAAGGTTTTTTCAAGAAATCACACTTTACTTTTTTAGCTACATATTTTTTTCTCAATATTTCGCGTTTCGTGCTTTTCAGCAAAAGCTCATCACAGTGAGACTGAAAACTTCACATTTCAAGTGTCTCATTAGCGTATATATTCTCGTATACGATACGGTGAACATGATTTGATATTGACAATGATATGGCCATTGGTATTTTTTGAATCCAGGTTATAAAACTAATTTTTTGGCGTTTACTCTATATTTAAGAACCTAAGAGAAAGTGATTACATTTCCTTTGCAATGCAGTTAGCTTTTGTTTTTCTTTTCTATGCAGTATAATCGCATCTATTGCTGCTTTCATTTTTTGGTTGAACTCAATTTCCTTGTTTATTCAAATCTGCTGGATGAAACGTCGAGTTTTCCAGGGTTAAAGTGCTTAAGTTACGAATTACAGTGAATCTGTTTATCGCCTGATATAAATGATTTTAATTACCAAGCTGATTAATGCGAATGTGTGCCACCAAACTCTAACTGTATGTATTGTTTACTCTAACCATATGAAAAATTCTGGTTAGTTCATAGCATACAGAATCCGTTTCTTGTTTACTTTTCTCAGTGCCAATGTTTTTCCTGGTCGTTAACTCTAAAAAGATTTGCCACTACTCTTCCATATGCAAGCCTCCATTGGCCAAATTAAGCCAATGGGGCGATTTGCGTAAGTACCTTTAGCTCAACCGCTTGGATTACATCCGTGGCTCATGAAAATCATAATTGGACTATTTAAATTCATCATATGCGTACTGCTTGCTTCTCTTGTGTTTGAAATGTGTTTCCAAAATCGATACTCAAAGTTGAATCTTATCTTTAAAAATAGATAATGGGCAATGTTCCTGTTAACCACACGCGTGTTAGCTAATATTGGAAGAAGAAAAAGGGGGTAGCATTCTGGCCATACATTAAAAGTGCATAGTCAATTTCCGCCGTATTCTTCATTAAAACTTTATTTACTTTTTAATTTTGCCTGATCTGAAAATTTTTATTTAGACGTAGACTTTTACTATAATAAAACGATGAAATTTCGTAAAATCGCCCGAAAGTGTTTCATATAAAATAAAAATACTTAATTTTAGACAGAATATCAAACAAGTACACAGTGCGGGATTATGAGGAGGAACTTCTACGGCAGGGATGCACCATATTATGGTTAAATGAATAAAATAGGTTAGGGAGAAAGGCAATAAAAAATGAATTTCGGCCAGGCGAAAACATCGGAAAACCATAGTTGAAAGAAAGGAAACATGATAACTATAAATGAGGGTGGCAGAACTCTTGATAGTTTATTATCCGACAAGTTTATTAAGCGACGAAGTATAAGAAGTTTCACTGAAACTGTGGCATGAATGAAAACAGTTATTTAGCCTAAAATCAAATGAAAATATATTTGACAACCTAATTGATTTAAAATAAATTTTTATCAGAATAATTCAAAAGAGAAGAGTCTTCGAAAACCTGCTTTATACATAAACCGGCATCACGGTGCGTGGGAAGAGTGACGGGTAACATGTATGGGCACATTTTGAGACCCGGTTTCTTGTTAAAAAATCTATTACGGAAACAAAATTCTGTAGACGAAAAATAGAGAAAGAGCTATGATACAGGAAAAAAGTAGTAGTCTTCTTTAAAGCCAATAAATTTGAAGTGAAGAGGATGGCAGATAATTCTATTGACTGTAGTATATAAAAGAAGCTCACCCCCCCCCACATAAATTCATGATTTTTACGCTTAATTGAATACAAGCTTACGAGACCTCTCCCAACAAATCAAAGACTTTTAATTGTTTATTTAATAATATAATGTACTATAAAATACCTGAAAAGAACGGATGTGCGTATCAATTTTTTTTAAACACGATGGTCTAATGAAAAGAGTTGTTAATGAAGGGGGGGTACTACAGAGACTCCTTACTGTCATTTTCAAAGTAATAATTAATGCATGAGATACAGTGAAATTATGACAAATAATCTCCACTAATTATAATTGAATGTGATCCTGGCTACATGCCCGTCTGCTAAATACTTTTCCAGTCTTTTTGTGTGAGCTATATTATGTTTATTTAAACGCAGATTACTAACTTTAATGTTCCTCAAATGCAAACAGAATTATGGGTCATGCACGCTGGTTGGCTTAATTACTAGCTGAGGTGATTAAATGGGATTCCTATATCTAGATCTAACATCAAAAAAATAAAATAAGCCCTATTGTAACTAGGTCATATATGTTTAAGTTTCGACACCATTTTTTTGCAATTATCGAATGAAAATTTTTGCTTTCCAAACAAAAATTTAAGGCATAAGACGTTCCTTGGCAACGGTAAATCTAGTTTTACAATAGGTAAATGATTTAATTTATAATAATATTTTTCGGTCCTATAAGGACTACAAGGTCCTTTTCTGAACAGCGCTTCAGTATAATTGCTTTTCATTTCCATTCTTTTGTGGAGGTTGTTTCTTAGTTCAACTATCCATCTCAGAATCCCCCTCAAGAATCAAATTGCCAAGGTGCCTATTCCATTTTGATATGCTTCGCCGTTGTTCCATATTTTGGAACCATATAGTGCAAAATCTTCGCGGTTATTTTCACGTTCATATTCTTTTTAGTTTGGCATGCCTTGAATCAGAGTTTTAATTTTCGTCATTTTAGATAGAGCTTTTCTTTCATTAATATATCTATAATTTCTTCCATTTAGTTTTATCCTGCTCCCAAGGTGAGTAAAATTGTTTCATAATTTTTGTTTTTCTGAGAAAAAGGTAAAAATTGAAACACGTACAAATTCCACTAGTTTTCGCAAAATTTATATATACCTACTGTGAGAAAATGTGCCTTTTGACAGCTGAACATACGGAAGCATTACTAGGAATTTTGAGATCCAAGGCTAGCGATTAGGAGGGATGAAAGGCAAAGGATATCAGGGAAGGAATCAAACTTAGACCTTCACTGAAACGTGAAACTCCAAATGGGTAGCATTTTAGTGTTAGTTTCGGCGAAGGAGCGTCGTTATTCGTCAGCTTTTCCTCCTCAAGAGATAATAGAATGGAGTCGGATCACTAATACCATTACATCAATATTCAACGTTGCAAATTTTGTTTGGAAATTAGATATACTTTCTCTTCCTCACCACTTTGTTTCGGGGATTTATGCGGGCTCGGCTTTCAAATAATATGTTCTTAATAAAATAATGCTTTTCTCTTTGTAACAATCTACGAAATGAAACTAGAATAATTGACATACTCCAAAAATATGCAGCGTTTCTAAAAATGATTGTGTTTAAGATTTAATAACCATTAGGGATTATATTAATGTATAACGTATTATTAACCCACGGTAAAAAGAAACAATGGCAAAACAGCATGGAATGAGTAATTAATTGTGCAAATTTGAGTGATTTTACCGTGGAAATCTGAAATTATTTACCTCGGACTGCTGACGGACCTATTTGGAAACCTATTTGGAATTCCAAAGCGCTTCGTATTCGTGCAAAGGCATATCCGACGCTTAGTTGGTTCCGGCCGATTATTCGCCCACCAGTCCTGACCATGGACACGAAGCGTAGACTGTACCGAGCCTACGTGCTGCCAGTCATCTCGTAAGCTGCGTTGGTATGGTCAGAAGTGTTAGGGATGAGTCTCGCTCGTATCTAAGAGGTGCAGAATTCATCACTTCGTAGCATCTTGGGACGCGGCCGTTTTCCCCGTATTTTCCAAATGCACAAAGATGAGAAGTTGGAATTCTTTGTCGCCTTTCTACCCCGAATCTTGGCAATATTCTTTAAGAAAGCGGGAGAGGTAACCCTCAGTTTCCGCGTTGCAGATAACCAGGTCTGACCATGGGACCGCTACAAACGTCCCATTCCCAGCCTGAACACCGAAGAAACCCTTCCGGCGAAGAAGTGGCCAAGGCTGCTCTGAACGGGAAGAAATTTGAACCCCTGACCACGTGGCAGAATTCCTCCCTCCTTAGTAGCCTTGGTGACTGGAAAGACGCAGAGGAGGGGTAACACAGACCCTTTGCAGAAGACACGTGAAAAATCGTTTCATATCCAAAAATACCGATTCCATGACCTTTCCCGCCGATGGCACCGTCTTCGCCTTCTTCGGAACAAAAGAACCATCCTCTATTCAATGGATGGATTATTTTTTTCCATTCTGGTGAGTAATGGCATCCAAGTCCATACCTCATACATTTTTACATCTCGAATCAGAAAATCACACTTGTGTTTCATAATGCGCGCCAAGCACTGTTTGCATCGTAGTGCCATCCGAACGCGTTTTCGATCCACAGTGAACACGTACGGCACCAATCTTGTCTTTGCACCAAGCATTGCCATGTGAAATTCCTTATTCAAACTGTAACCGACGCGTTTTTTAATTTTCCTACAGTATTAGTAATTTCGCGCACCTTCGTATGCCTATCTGCCAAGATGATATTGTGCATTATTATGGGGATTTCCGGTGCGGTTGCACTTTTTGGGCTTCCTTCACGTTGGTCATCTTCGAGGTTTTCACGAGCACGTTAAAAATCGACCGCTCATTTCTTCAAGGTGAAAATTGGAGGAGATGAAATTTCGTTCGGCATTAGTATTTCATTTATGAAGAATTTTATTTCTACGGAACTTTCTCCATTTATAACAACATTCGCACCGTAGTTGATTCGAACGACTACCTACAAGCTAATTACTTAATTGAATTACTTGCAATTTCACACGATCTATACCTACAATTGTTTCAACGTGAGAGAAAAAACTCATGCTAGTAGTAATGCCATGAAATGGGCGAGGATGGGGAAATTTCAGATCACTCCTGTATTTTCAGGTAAGGAATATTGGAGTAATTGATCACAAACCATTAAATAAAAGAATCCAAATAACTGTGGACGAAATGCGCACCGAAGCAGAAAAGTATAAGAATAAGTAGATGTAAAGGAAATAATTAAATTATATATATCTACATATTTCCCCGAAAGCCACCACAAGGGCATGTGGCGGTGGGGGGGGTGTTAGGTCACCACCGAAAAAAGGGAAAAAAGAAAAACTGCATTCAAAACCAACACATACTCGGACATGCAAACCCAAATTCACAGTGGTGCATGCATTCATAGAAACATCGTATCATTTTACACGTATGCAAATACATATCTACCTACTTTCATTTTACACGCATGCAATTATATATGCTATAATCTAACAGATAATTGCACCTTAGGATGCTGTAAGAAATGTATCCAATAGCATGCAAGCTAGATTTTGCTAAGTATCAAGGTGAAATTCCACCACCAAAAGAATGTGCAACATAAAACACTCTCCTATTAAACGCTGCAGGTACGAGAAGGGCTCCCCCATGGAGAGGGGCAAGGGATGGAAGGGGATATTTAGGGTACCAAAAGCAAAGCAAACAATACTGTAAAGGGCACTACGTAACTCAATGGCAGTCTAATGCGGTCGTGCGGGAAGGGTTTTGACAACAACACACAAGAGGTTAGTGAAAGTGCATGCAATTGAGCAGAACTAATTATTCCTTAGACGCTGAGGGTGACAAGTGGCATTTTTGCTATCTACGGGTGTAACTCTACAGTTGTTATCCCGTATTGTTTGTGGGAAGGAGTCCTTGAGTCTGCTAGTTCTGGCATCTATTTCCCGAATTTTGTATACATGATCCAAGCGACCAATGTCTGTTGGAGTGCGAATGATTTGCGAGACCTCGGTGCTGAAACATGCGGATCTGAATTAATTTAGTAAGTTCAACCTAGCATTAAGTCGTCTTTCTTCCAGTGATTCCCATCCCAACTCCATAGGCATTTCAGTGACGCTTTTCGTTGTATCTTAACAGTTTTTCACGAAACGAGCGGCCCGGTGTTGGACCTTCTCAATTTCCCGAATGAGGTCTTTTTCACTTGGATCCAATACGCTACATGCATATTCTAAATGTGGCCTTACAAGAGTGTGATAACAACGTTTCTTGACCTTGGAGTAACTTCTGCCGACAATACCTGTAATAAATCCTAATTTTTTATATCTTTGCCCACAGACTTTGCGTATATGGGTCCCCCAAGTTAAGACTTTAGTGAATGTAGCACCTAGGTATTTCGCCGTATCAACTACTTCAAGGTCAACTCCAGTTAATTTGTAAACGTAACCCGTGGATCTTTTAAAGAAATTTACCACCGAACATTTATTAAGATTTAATGACAATCCCCATTTTGAACACCATTCATTAATGCAATCTAAATCATGTGCTAGAATTAAACGAACTTCATCCCCAGATATCTCCCGATCAATCACTGTGTCATCCGGGAATATCCTTATCTTACTTTTCACTTCGCGGTTCAAATCGTTAAAAAAATCAAGAAAAGTAACGGCCCGATAACACTTACCTAAGGTACCCCCGGAGGACTCGTACGCTGTCGGAACTAGCGCCGCCAAGGACTACCCTCTGTTCCCGATCTGGAAGGAAGTCTTCAAACCAATTTATTGCACCCTTTAATTTATGGATGAGTTTACTCTGTGGAACCTTATCAAATGCCTTTTGTAAATCTGTAAAGATCGCATCCACTTGCCTACCACTTTCACCCGATAAAATTAAGTCATATGTGAATAATCCTAGTTGGGTCTCGCATGAGCGGGTTTTCCTGAATCCGCGTTGATTGTCACTTAAAAGGTAATGTTATCAAGATGTGTCATTATGGAACTGACAATCATGTGCTCTAAAATTTTACAACATATAGAAATAAGAAATATGGGTATGTAATCACTGGGATCCTCCCTGTCACCAATTTAAAAAAATAGGCGTTATTTGCACGGGTTTCCAATTATTAGGGACTTTGCACTCTAAATTATTACACTGCGTTGGCAATTATGTGGGAAATTAATTAAATTATAATAAATTGAATATAAATTTGTATAAAGTGTCAGCATGCATCACAGATATGTTACATTGAACGGTTATATGTAATTTGTCCTTATTCTTAGTTTTATAATTTTTATTGCTGTTTTCCAGTGAATTTAAGGATTTTAATAAGAGGGTACGCCTCATGAAAATACAACCCCTCTGTGGCTTTCTAAATGACCGCGACAAAGGTACACTCCACCGGCATGGCTAGGGAATTTAAATCAAGCTTTACTACGCACATCTGGCGATATTGTGGACACATTACCATGGCTATAACCCTCTACTTTGGGAAGGCGGAGCTATATTTCAAGTATGACAGGACCGAATATTTTGTCGACCCGCTCACGACATCCCCTTAGCGGTTTAACTTTTTCATTGACAAGCCGTTCATTCGCAAGAATAGCCATTCAGGACCTCATCGGTGCCGCCACTCATTGTTCACGATTTTCTCTCTCTCTCTTGAGTTTGTGAGGTTATTTTGTGGCCTAGCGTTTGCTATAGATAAAGATGTGCCCTATATTCCCATCGCCGTGGTAAATCGCGTACGCGGTGTTATAAATCTCACCCGTTGGTCAATCAATTATTTGAATATTATTTTAAGGTTACGTAATAGCCTTAAAGCATACTAAAACATAGGTACATTTAGGTAATGAGAGGCCCCCAAAAGGAGTTACGTGTAGTTTACTTTTTTGCTCTTGAATGCTTCTCATTATTTCTTTCTTCAGTTACTCTAACGAATGCACACGCGCATACACAACGGTGTTTTTACGAGTGTTAGTGCCTTCTTTATTTTTTGTTTAATTTTTTGCGCAGTACTGTCCTACATAACACATGCAATTCTCCCAGATGTGCACTTAATTGTCAAAAAGTACATGTTCAAATCGCTCAGAACCAATAACTACACACTTCAAAAGGGAAATTAATAATTATTGATGATGACGCACAATGACAATGCACAATGACAACGCACAAACATCGCTCGAAACGAGCAGTATTCAAATACAGTTACCCATAGAAAGTACTAGATATAGTAAATTGTCCTGGTTCCATATTCTGATATCGATCCGTATTAATCTAGGTTTTAATAGAATCTTTAGTTAGACTTTTCTTCTAAACTCTGTGGGTCACGTTTGTATGACTCTGATTGGCGCGTGTGTGTGCGTTTGACTTTTATTGAGCTCTGCTTAAGAGTCCAAGTAACTGCATCTTTGATGTGCAGAAACTGAAGCACATTGGGAAATTTCCTTCGAAGATCTCAAACCTCCCTGCTTTGCCCAGTTGCTCTGAGCCAAAACCTTCAAGCGACTGCTAGGGAGTGAAAAAAACATTTGAAAGCAGAAAAGTCTCTCGGGGTTGTATTGCAGTGATCGTAATTGAAAAACGCCAACCATTTGAGCACGATTTAATTTCGAAACTTCAATGTGCAGGAGAATGTAGGGCATAGCTTAGATTTCGACTGGTGAAAACCCTCGTTTTTCCCAAAACGTCTTCTAAGTTACATGCCAAGAGCTCTCATCTCCGTTTACTCCAACTTTATCTCAAATTAAAATTAATCAGGTTGGGTTCAGAGCTAATTGAATCTGCACTGCATTACATTAACATTACCTTAAGGAATCACTTGCTCTTTTCTTTGAATTTAAGAAGGTTTCCCTTTGTATTAACCAAAATGGAGTAAAATCAATATCTTATAAGTTGCATTTTCAATGATAAGCATTTAATTGATCTCACTCTTTGTTTAATTTCAGCTCCTTAAGAAAATAAAATTTGAGACAAAGGTTTATAAAATTACATCAAGTTGAATCGTAATACTATATAACATCATCGCATGTGATATTTGATACTTGTCCGTTAGAACTTTCGGCAAATGCTTCATTTTACCTACTTTTTATAACTAAATAAGAAAAGCTTGAATGCCAGCCAAGCCCTATGCTGTTAAATATTAAGTTATTAAATTTAATTTTATTTTATTAAAAAGCAACCAGAAGTAAATTTCGTATGTATTTTTTCTTAATTATAGCGGGATAAAGAAAGCATCGGGTTCATGTTTATAAAATAAATTGAGATTTAACTTTACCTTCGTTAAAAATACATTGGCGTTATATCTCATCGTAGAATTCTACGGATCTAACATATTATTTATTAATTTAGCTAAAATTGAAGTAAATTAGTTATTTTACATCAGTCCGAAAAGAGCACTTCGACCTTTACATCGGACTTTGGACATTTGTCAGGTACAATTTGACTCTTATATACATCATCCTAGTTGGAGGAAAAACCACCTTGGCGGGATTTGAACCTGCGGCCTCTTGGTTGGCAGACGAGGACGTTACCCCGCCACCACCGGTGCCGGTCAAGGGTCAAAGAAACTGTGATAAATGTCGAAAACGTAACTTTAGTAAGATTTCCGCTGGAAAATGTACCCGTAGACAAACACATGCTTTCCAACGTCCATTACCATATTTGAGATTACTTCCTGAAATTGCATCTAGGAGTACTGCAATTTATCAGAAAATTTCATTCACTTATCTAGGCAAATGAAATTTTTTTCTCTGTTAGATTCGCACAATAGGTAAAAGGGTGTGCTTTCGTTGAAATTTTATTCTTAGAAGCTATTTGTCTCGTCATATGCTCTTCTCGACATCCTAGGGATTAATTGTGTTCCAAATGTATAGTATTTTTGCTAGACGCTCTAAATTCAGTTTCTAAAAAATATATTTCAATCCGTTTAAGTTTTTATCCCATACATGCAAGTTGACTGAGAGTAGAAATTAGACGCAAAGGGAAATGATCTTTGGTATCAAACAATGGGAATACCGCATGAGTACCTTTTGCTTCTGGCTTGTATCTTAAGGAAAAATATCTAAAATTTCCTGTCGTTTACGTTTTTTGATAAATATTAGCCATATTTGAGATTGAAAAAAAATCAAATTAAATAGGAAAACAACCTGCGCGTGCGGAGCCACTCATGTTCCTATATATTCTTCATCTTACTCCCCTAGCTCTGCATCAACTCACTGTTCACGTACGTGTATTTACTAATTTGTCGCAAGGCACCCTACAATTTCTTTTTATTTCCAACCTCGTTAAAAACGGTGTCCCCGAAAAGCAGAACGTCAGCTGCGCGTATTTTAACGCTAGAATTTCTCGGACCGAAAGTTTGTCATCGTTGAAATTCCATGGTATGTCGCACTCAATATTTTCCTCTAGCATAGTGACTTTTCATATCATTTCGAGATCATTTTTATTGCTCAGGAGGGCAGAAATATATTTTGAGCAAAATTTACAGGTCACCAGTTAGTAAAAATTGAGAAAATATCATATGTGCTGTGCAATCAGAGTTACTTCAATTGAAGTTGTAATAAAGTCGAAAAATGATGATCAAGCTTTATTTATTGCTTAATAACATACGTGGTATGACAATAAACATGATCACGTCCCATTTTTCCATCCTAATATTGATTGAATTAAGACTTCAACATCTTCCTGCCGAATGAATGGTCTCTTTTACGTTACTTCTGTCACCTCCCTCTTCATCTGGTGTAAATATCTCCTATCATTGTTCAACCTCTTGTGACTTTTTGTTTTATTATCAAACTAAAACCAACTGCCTCTCAAAATTCCATGTTAGTCATTTGCCAAATTCATTGTTTTCTTCATCTATACAATTTCCATGAAATTCAAAAATTTAAAAGATATCGAATTCTTTTGGTGTTTCTTAAAGACATAGAAAATTAGGAATATGGATGAAGTGATGTGTGAAATTACATTTAAATGTGTGAAAGTAACTAAGGCATTAGATTCCCTTCTTAAGGCCCGTGGAGGGGATAGCTTTTTTTAGTGGCATTCCGATCCCTGCTTGAGGTGGTTTGTGGAGAGAACTTAGAATAAGTAGACCATCCGTCGGATGGGTCATTGAACGACGAACCATATGGCGCCTTTCGATAAGACTAGGTTAATGCGGTCGCTGGGTTTCTCTCCACCCTTCCTCCATTCCAATCTAGCCTTATTTGGCGCAAATGACCTTAACTATCGGTCGCCTCACCTAATCTATTACTACTATTGGAGAGTTTGTAGCATATTTGTAATGTCATTTGAACTATATTGTGAACTCTGTCATAGTCAATTCAGAAGTTATTATTGTTTTCGGTATTCTAACTTTTGCGGTTGGATTGTATGGGAAAAGAAAATACAACGGTACAATGATTAAGGACTTAGCCTCTTCTTACAAAGAAGATCCCGATACCACAAGGCTTCCTTGAATTCCGCGTAATTCTTTCCTCCCTCCATTCCTTCCAACATATTAATTCTATTTGTAATCTCCCTCGCTTACCTAAGGTTCTCCTCTCTATCTTATATTTCAACATCCAACTGCTTATCAAACTTTCTGTATCCATCTATTCTGCCTCCTTTGGATTTCTCCCAGTAGTTCCCCTTCCTCTCCACCGAATACTTCCTCGTTTCTTTTCTTTTCTGCAGAGAAATTCCCCAATAAAACTATCGTCCTCTGTTTCAGGCGTAATATGATGGAAGTGTATACAGAAAAATAAAAATATATATTATTATTCAATAGTCTTCTCACTGAATCACTCAGTTTTAAATTAATTGTTCTTTAGCGAAATATCATTCGAATTAAGAATTATGATATATAACTTGGATCTCCATACCATCGATTGATTAACGGACGTGAAAAGAAATTAAAAAGTAGTTTTACGGTTGAAGACACCGGATCCGCATTGGGGCGATCCCGGTTACGGTAAGGCTCAATTTGCAAGAAGCGTTCCACAGCGAAACTCGGAATGTCATTATTTGAAATCACGCCAGGGCGCGTGATGCCGCGCAGTTACCTGCTTGAAAATTCCTTCGGGACCTATGTTGAAAATGGAACGTCTTTCTTCGCAGTTGAAAGGAAAAGGAGAAATTGATAGCGTTGTGCAATATTCCGACATGTATATGCATTACTCCACGTTTTAACCCTACTCATTGTATTGCGAGAGGTTTGTTAATCTTTAGGGCCAGGAAGTGGGTGTTTCTAAAGACCTTGTCATGAACTGACGGGCTGGAATAAATTTTTTTCGCATTAAACATCGCTCCATTTCTTCACGTGTAAACATTTGGACACGTTTCATAGGTAGATAATTATTTCATCAGAAGCTTAATATTTATCCATAAGTACACGAATTTAGAGACCAGAGAGGAGGAAGTGTTTGGGATGATTTGGGCGTGGTTATCATTTTACTAATTGTCTCTGTATGCTCGGTGGAATTCTGATAATAAAGCAGAGTGTGGGATACGGTATAGGAGTGCTCTTCACAATATGGTAGACTAGAAGTGAAGAATCTCAGGCGGGACTTCGCTTCCCACTCCAAACTTCAATGAGTTTTCAAATGCACTTGCCTACCGTGTCCTTTGACAATGGCTCGGCTGAGGAATGAGATCACTAGTCCCACATCGAAGGTAGCTAATGCTTGACAGGCGGGAGAGAATTTCTCCCCCCAAGTCCTTGACTCTTCATACATTGCCTGCGAGTCGTTCACTTTTCCCCATTCGACGATTAATGAGTGTGTCAAAGGTTTTATCAACGCGTCTGAATGAATACGGAGCCAGCCCATATTGATGTGTGGTAACCTAACACCCCCCACCACATGCCCTTACGAAGGCTTGCGGGGTATTATGTAAATGCAGAGGAAGCGGTCCAAAGAGCAATTAATGGGCTCTTTACGAGACCCGCAAAAACTACTTCTTTTTATTCTGTTGTCACCATGCGTTACAGCGGATACACAGTCATACGTCACAACAGCGAATATTTTATCTCCATCTTTAGCTGTGTGAAGTTGGCGTCTATTTATGTTTAATATAATATTAAATTTAGCATTTGCGAACGTTTGGGAGTATGCTCAAATATGAGAATTGATTTGCTTTAGAAGATGAAAATACCATTGTTTTCCGCACATTTCATTTCGTAATCTGGTTAATGCCCTTCGATTTTATCATTTTCTTCTCAATAGGAGAAAATGTATTGCGGATATCATCATCATTGTACATAAATGTTATCATGCAAGTGGATCATTCCTTAAGGCCTTTAGGTGTAAAATGAAAAACCTAATCATTGTGTTATTATCGGTATTCTACCTGTAAAGATAGGTTTTGGATTGACAAACGACGCATTTCTTGCTTATTTTTACAATAAAAATCCTGCATCTGACACAACAGTAAGCCCCTCTTCGATTCCGCAGACTTCCTTCATCCCTTCATTCAGTCCAACATTACTATTCTTTTCCTACCATTCTTTTTGCTGGCATTCTCCCCTCTATCACAGATTTCAACGTTCCGTTCATAATTCTCTGCATCATTTTGCTTACCTGCCTCCTTTGGATTTCTCCCAACCAACCCCTCCCCCACCATGCCCTTGGTCATTTGTTTTCCTGTCATTCATTTCACCTTTTACAATCTCCACAACCACATTTATATCTGTAACCTACTAACTTATTTGAACGACTCATGTGTCCACTTTGTGAAAAAACTCGCACCGCATCAATTTAATAAAGAGTTTTCAACATTTTAATGAACACCGCTGCCTTCAATACCCTCATCCTGGTCTCTACACCATGATTGATGATTCTAAGACCCGCTTTAGCTTGATAGAAAATCAAGCTGAATATTTTACAGTTTTCACATAGGCTGCATTTAGTTTTTGTGGGAGGGGAACAGAAGTTCCCATCCCATAAAATCCCATCCCCATGTTGTGGGATGGGAAATTTGACCAAATTTTCTGGCCAATTTCCTTTCTCATAAATGCTACGAATTGGTCCATAAAACTTTTCCTCACTCTTTTTCCTATCCTGAAGTAGTTTTGCGAGAATATTATCTGTCCCCGCGGCCTTATTTCGTTACACATCCCTTGAAACTATTTCCAGATCACCATCTAGTGTGCCGACTCACGCTATGCTCATCTACGCCATATTAACTTTCTATGTCTTAACTAAATGGCTTAGTACCCTTACCGATTACGACTTCTTATTATACTTCTTCAATCTCAATTGAATCATTTTTGGTTCAATTAATTATTTTCCCGACTTATCTTTGAATGTTTGCATGGATTTTATTTCTTCCTTTTAAATTTCCTTCTTTATTAATTAAATTCTTTCCTTTTCTATGTTAAATCTTTTGCTTTCCCGTATAGCGCACCAATTTTACCCCTATTTCGTAAACATTCTATATTTTTGTACTGCGTCTTCCAATACGCTTCGATTTCTATTAGTTTCCCGCCATAGTTTATTATTAAATTTGTTGTACTTTCTTCTACCCCACTCTTGTGTTTTCATTGCTCCACCTTCTTCCATCTATAGTTTTAAACATCCCTTCTGTTATGCATAGTTTTCTTGTCTTTTTCATCTTTACTTTTGTATAGTTACGTTTGAAGCATTTGATATCCCTTTTTACATATCCCTATTTTCATTCCTAACTAACAATCTCCCTTCATCACTAATGATTTACTTTATATTTAGCCGAAACCCTCTTTGCTTTCGTCCTTGTTAATGCTTCCAAATTCCATCTCCTCAGTTATCTTTCCTGTGTTATCCTTATGAATAGAAGGTTATGCTTAATTAATAATGCTCTGAATCCAAATATGCGCTCCTAAAACTGGAAATTTAACGCACTGTTCCTAAATCTGTGTCTAACCATATTTTGACTGATCGGTCTGAATTTTCAGCATTTTCCAAAAACGTTTACACCTATTGTGGTGTTTAAAAAAATTTCCGTTGTTATAAAACTCTTTCACCTGCATAACTCCTTTGTTTTCTCTCACGGCCATTTCTTGGCCCTAAACCGTAGTACCCCTACCTCACTACCATATCTTTGCCTATTGCTGCGTTCAAATCCTCGATTACTGTCCAATATTTCCTTCATTGAACACCTACAATAATTGTCTGTAGTTAAACGGCCGTTGCATCTGATTACTTGGTCACATGAAGATATGAACAATGATCATGTTTGTTGGTTTAGGCTTAAATTCGAATAATATATTCTATCATTCGCTTGCTCTATATTTAATAACTTCTTCTTACCTTTTTGCGATAATATAGCCAACTCTGGCTGACTGTCTTACCCTCCGCTTTATACTCAACTCCAGACTAGAAATCAATACCAGATCTAGAAAGACGGATACAAAGTTTTACATTCCACAATAATGAACATAACCTAATTATCGGTGGCGATTTTAATGTTCCCACAATAGATTGGGATTCGTACGGTTTTATTACTGGAGGTTTTTATGAAAGTTCGGATGAAGAAACACCTCTGGGCAACAACGAATAAGCAGTTTCACCTGTCGGTCATCTACGAACACAAATGGAGTGAACCTGGTTACGACATCTTATTCCAAGAAGCAAACGTCATACCAAAGGAGAGTAGATATTACCCACGACTTAATCAGAGAAGCAATTGAGATCGCCAAAAACCCGGAGAACATCAAAAGAGATGAAGGCTACCATCTCCACAACGCGTGGAAGAGAGTTCTTCGGAAACGGACCAATCAGCGAGCAGCCACTGGACGGGACCACCTAAAAAGGGTGGCCAAAATCCGAGTCCTTCATCTTCGACCTGTAGACGCCGAATGCAACTTCGGCGAAACTGTTGTCAGCATTAAACAACAACGCGGTGAAACCCGAGAATGCAGAGTCCTTTAAGCCACCGCCGCAAAAACCGACGCAGCCATATGTTCCTTTTTTATATTTGACGAATTAAGCAATACTAGTGGTTTCGAGGATACATTGAATAATTTTCTTGCGATAACACGTTCAGCAATACAGAGATTTATACCTAGTAAATATATAAAAAGAATAAGGAACCCCGTTGGCACAACGCTGAAGTATGGGAATCTCTAAGGAGGTAAAGGGTGTCCCATGCCAGAATGAAAAACGCGGTTAAAGATACCTCCCCTGATAAAATCAACGAAACCATACAGAATTACAAAGCATCTAGGTGCACTGCCAAAAAGGCTTTCCGGGAGGCTCTAGCGGTATTCAAAAGGAAAAAAATTAGGCGAACATTTAAACGATAACCCAAAGATGTTTTGGTCCTACGTCAGGGAAGTGCAGGGAAAAATGTCCACCGTAAACTCATCGAATAACGAAAAGGGGGATAAAGTGACGAGTAGTTTAGACGAAGCCAACATTTTAAACTCATTATTCCAGAGTGTTTTCAACATATGATCACAGAACATACCCGAGAACCTTCCGGAAACATTTCAGGAATCAATGAAAGCAATAGATGTTTCCACCCGCGGAATAAAGTTACTCCTTAAAAACATCGACCCCAACAAATCTCCGGGACCTGATGAGATGCCGGTGCGCCTGTATAAAGAACTGTCGTCTTAAAATGCCTCTTATCTTGACATAATATTTAAGAAATCATTAGCAGAAGAAAGCGTGCCAAACGGCTGGAAGGTAGCTTCTGTAACGGCCATATTTAAAAACCGAGACAGGTGGGATCCCAGTATTTATAGGCCAATATCGCTCACCTCAATCTCCTGTAAGATTCTTGAACACATCATTGTTAGTTCCTATCTTCCGATGACATCAAGAATATAATACGAACCCCAACGTATTACGGTGATAAGAGACCAGAATGCTTGTAGTCGAAATCCCCCAGTAGTAAGTTCAACACAATAAGTATTAACGTACATTTTAGGGACTTCGTGTGGATATATTTATATATATATATATATATATATATATATATATATATATATATATATATATATATATATATATATATATTATTCTCATACATAGAAATAGATATATAAGGAAATGGGATAGGAAAACACATAAAACAAACACAGGAAAGGTGGGGAAGGCCAATTTGAGCAGGCCACAAATGTAAAAATATTTCCTTATCCGGGACCTGAACCACGTGGAAGGCCCGTGGTTCAGGTCCCGGATAAGGAAATATTTTTACATTTGTGACCTGCTCAAATTGGCCTTCCCCACCTTTCCTGTGTTTGTCTTTTATGTGTTTTCCTATCCCCTTTCCTTATATATCTATTTCTATGTATGAGAATAATATTTGTTCACCGTATGGCGGGATTTTCGTGTTTGAATATATATATATATATTTGTTACGGATCCCCCCTCCTTCCCCTACCTATTTGAAAAACCCCAACCCCCTCATCCCTTACCCTTTCCTCCTGGTGCTACACTTCCTGCCACACACCTTTTTGGTTCCTCGCAGGGTACTTTAGTTGTAGATTTAGATGTATACTACTCTATAACTGCAAAAAAGGTACACTCTTATGTCTGCAGTTATCCCAGCTATTCGTCTATCTCACTTCACACATCCCTAAATTATCTCTATTTCCACCCACCTTCTTTCACTTTATATATTCTTATTTCCCTGTCCTCAACATCGTTCTAACAGTAGAAGTCCCTATTACTACTATTTTGGCCCTCTGTGTTTTTTGAACTTCTGCTATCAATTCCACTTTGCTTCGCCTTGCATCTCCTGCTGACGGGCAAGATACACGGTCAAGTGGGCTTAGTGCCGTAGTTTCCAGGACCAATTGTCAATTATATATCCCTCATGAAGCATTTTATAGAAGCAGTTTCCCGTCGCCTTCCTCAATAGTGTTTTTAACGTGACACCATCTCTCAAATGGCCGCCCCACTTGAGTGAGACGCTTTTGTAGACACCTCACGGAGGAACAGTCCCTGCTCGGGAGCAATTATAATTCTGTCTGCCAGCAGAGCTCATGGGGTCATCAGAATGCACAAGACCTTCCTACATGTCACTTTTGTGGCCCATGGAGGGCACTCAATTATTTTATGACTCGTTAAAGTTTTGATCTATGCATATAAAGTATTAACGTTCCGAAGTTTTCTTTAATTTTTATTAGAGTTGAATACTAAAACGCTTAAAATTATGAGATTCTATTTATTAGGTGAGCGTCATGATGACATTTCTATATTTTATATATCATTATCCTGTGATCATAACTCTAAGAGGTTATTGCAAGTTTCATATTCAACTTTGGTCAATAATACAGAATTTTTAATTTAAGATTTATTAGCTAAAGGGTGTCATCTCTAATTTCGTTTCATATTTTGAAATAGTTTCATCAATTGGGTCTCTATTGTATGCTAAATGTTAAGTTATGTAAGCATTATAACACTAAGATTAGGAAATTATGTGGAATAGTAATTTATATTATTAGATGAGTGATATTTCCTGAATCATTCAAACTTTTTGGGTATTGCTTGAATTTCTCTTTTTAAGTATTTCGACGTAACTACTAACCTAAGCTATGGATTCAAAATTAAAAATCTTAATATTGCCCGTTCACTTCTGATTTTTTTTAAGAAAAGTTTATTCCATTGATATTTATTCACCCCTAGTTTACGGCTCTAATAATTAGCTCATCTACGAACATTCACGCGGAACTCTGCGATCCGCCAAAAGGACCTATGGTTGGGAGATATAATGCCAACATTGACTCAATAGATATCTACACAAACAAATTTGGTTGCATAATTTTTAAGAATATTTCGTTTTAGAAAATTAGAATTATTTAGAATAATTTTTATGGCCATCAAAAGTCCGAGTGAGCAAAAAACGAGTAATCTGCAATTAGCCAATATTTCCAGGCCTACACATACTATGCAGTATCAATTCTGGAATAGTATGTTCCCTCTGTCTACAGCAAAATTTCAAGGTTAATATTATAGCACTCAACTCATCGTGGCATGAGCTATAGTCTTCAGAGATTCCAATACCAGATTATATATAAATGTGCGAGATTCTTCTCGTTCTTTAATACCAGATTTTCACCAACCGCTTATTTGGTTTCTAACCAAATGGATTACACTGAGAAACAAAGTGTTTACAGACTAAATAAATGAAATAGTTTTCAAAAATTCCAAGTTTTCCCCATTCTAAATCTTTTGTGCTCGTGGCAACGAATAAATTAACCAGAAATCTTAATTTGAGCATTTATTTATAAGTGTATTTTCGATTAAGCTCATTTTTGAGAAATGTCTTATTATGACTACTAAATATTTAATCGTTTCAAAATATTTTTTATACATTAAAATATTTAATGCTTTGTAAATCACTATAAGTAAATTAACGCTTCTCTTTTGTTCTCCATACCTGCGGAGGAAATGTCACCTGCAACATGTTTTGATGTCTCCCCTTTTGAGAGTGGTACGCGTGGAAATATTTGTTCAGAACTAGTGTACTGTTGTTCCCCATCGCTAAATGTTTCCTCTGAATGACATTTCCACTTAATTAAAACTGGCTTTTAGAATTTTCTTAAGTCTAAGAGGTGCGAAATTCTATAATGGGCATCTGTATTTCAATAAGAACTCAAAACTTGTGAATCAAAATGTTCTGTCATACACGCTCTTGGGGCCCTTTCTAATAAATACAAGTGAGAGTACAAATAATTTTATTCTGCTAGCTAATAAAAGTAAATCTGTTTCCTCACATGCCATACTTACTTTTCACTTAAAGTGTTTAATGGGTCATCACAATAACGATTGATTTCTGAAAGACCTGGAGATGTTGAATGGATTATAGCGGACATAAAATTTTAGGAAAATTAATACATTATTTTATTATTAAAAACGGCAAGAATATTCTTAAAATGTGTAAATGTTTAAGATTGCTCACCAGTGAAAAAAACAGAAGTTGTTTCGAAATCTTCATTGATCATTACCTAACTAGATTAAATGGTCACATTGTTGGTCATATTGTCTTTAATGAAAATTTTCACTGCATGATTTCAATTTTTCCTTTCCCTCGATGTTGAAGCAATGTATATTTCAGGCCCAATTAGTGAACATGTACTACCACAAAATTGAGCATGAGACAATTGAATTTATATTTTAGGTCTTAGTCCAACTACATTTCATCCTCTAGATTTGGTTATTTTAGCTTTGTTCTGTGCCCAAAAACCTCTGGAACTTTTTCAAGAGCCAAGCCATTTCATCGTTTCAGTTATTTTTCGTCATAATTTTTCAGCATTGATTATCATCCTTTCTCCACTGCTGCCTTCGCCAACGTTTTCCTGCCATTAGTGTACCTAATTACAGTTTAATTAAAATCAAATATACACTTTATTTGACGTTAACCCATTTGCTGCTTGAGCGGGCATTAGATGTAATGATTCTCCGAAGAGATATATGCTCATTTTATAGGGCTCGTTAATTCATGCCATCTGCAGTTACCTCGTGAACACCCCAACGAGACCAAGTTGACTTAGCGACGACTCCGGGATGATTTCCTGTGTTGTGGAACAGAATAATGCCGCTTTTTCCGTTAAATGGTGTACAATAGGGCACGTGGAAGCCCTCGTGTGATGACGGGCTATTTTTGGATACAGGATCCGTTCTTCGATCTCTCACGCCGCCTTCATATCTTCTCCACCCCCACTCACCTTTTCCAGTCTCACATCACCAGGTTCCGTTCTGATGTCTACCACCCCTGCCCCCGCCGTCCCTCTCGATTACCGGTTCAGGTGTTACATATTCCTAAACCTCTTTTCCTACACCAACGCTTTACCTAAAAAGATTCCGCGCTGCCTCCTCCGCTTAGACGGAATATGATTTATGAATAATATATACGCAAACGGCGTGCGCCTCTTTGGCTTTTGGGGAACGAATAGCTTATCTGTCGTCTCTCGTCGTTCCTCTCGGGATGCTGCATTTTTTTATTTTGGCCCTGCGTAGGGGTGTTGTGCGTCATTTATGTCCATTTTATCTAAATGTCCTCTTTTGAGTGTGAGTATGCGTTATATACGAGTATGTTTATCAATGCGGGCATTATTTTCTTCCCAGGCCTCTCCATTGTCGTTTTTCAGGAGATCCATGCCGCTTAGCCATCCTCACGATTTTTACTTTCCGCTTTTAGGTAATCATACATAAATATCAAAGGTGTATTTGAATGGGTGTATTTTATACGAGTAGAACACTCTAAAGCTTTAATTAACGGGAAAATATGTTTTTATATGGGGAAATGGCTATAGAAACACGGGTAGGGAACCATAGACCTGCCTAACTGGCCTGGATTGCGTCAGTTTAGTGTCGACATCCCTATAATCTTATAAGTGTGTTTTGGCTATTAGGCGGATTTCCATGTTTCAGTGTGTATTTGGCTCATTTAATTTTTCTTACTATTCTCCTGGCTTTAAAACGAACAGTAACGACTGTTAATTAGAATGTATGACTGCTTTTCCTGTTATCCTTCCCTCTTGTATGCTCACTTATTTCTATGACAGCGGTTAAAATAGCTTCCGAGTGCCATCTTTTTTCCAAAGAATCGGAACCTTGAGTTACATAAACCCTCCGCAGATTTCATTGATAATTACAGGTAAGTTTCCTCGATGGCTTAATCGGTAGAGTACCCGAGAAGTCGCATGTCAGTGGTTTTCGTTGAAGTCCTAGTGAAGGGAAGTTTTTCCAGCTGGTGGTAGAGGAGTCACCTACGTAGAAGGCAGGATAGAAATTACTGGAACTCAATTATCCTCAAAAAAATGTTATCTACCTGTATCTGTAATCTACCTTTATCTGTCATCTACCTGTCAATAAATCTCTATCTACCTGTACCTGTTATCTGCACGTAAATCATCTCCTACCTTTCGTGTTTGTGTTCACTACCGCACTTTTCCATCGCATGGAAAACCACCGCCTCTCTGCTAACTCTTCCGCCTTTCTCAATTATGACATCCCTACTCACGCTGCTTTCCACGGCCAATCATTTGACAGCTCTTTCTCTATCTTGGTAACTGGAACTCTTCCCGAATTCGCAAGCATCACAAAGATGATAACGCAAAATGACCTACTTACGGGTGTTTAAAGCATCCGTACTTCCTGGGATGGTTATCGACCATTAAAACTAATCAATAGGCGCCATCTTTGCACCTTCTAGTACGTGTACCTTCACTCGCTCTCTGACCTCAATGCCCCCACATATTGTCTCCACTCTTCCTCCGAGAACGGCTTTCAGAGGATTGACCGAACAAAAGCATCGACCACATTCGTGAGTGTACTTCCTTTGTGTTTCTATGTTTAGCTAAGATTTTAATAAGATTTTATTGCGCATGTACTGATTATTGTTATTGCCTGGCGTATTTTCAAAAGGAATTGATTTCTTTGTGATTATTCCGATTGGTTCCTGGTA
This sequence comes from Hetaerina titia, assembly GCA_037158775.1. NCBI lineage: Eukaryota > Metazoa > Arthropoda > Insecta > Odonata > Calopterygidae > Hetaerina > Hetaerina titia. The sequence continues at coordinate 20,592,863 of CM073775.1, read as the reverse complement.
AACGATAGGTTTTCCGAGGAGGGACTCATTAGATCTGCGTCGCATGTTTGTCCATTAAGACATTTATACGCGGAGGAGAACATAACTTGTGAAATGGCCGTTCGGTTCGTCAGTAGCACTGTAAAATATACCACCGAGGGAATTCGTGCACGTGGGTCGTTGGGCGATGCAAAATGATTGCCACCCTTTTAATGATTAATCCACGGCTCCACGAAGGAATTTCATCTTTTTTTCTTTCGTCAGTGATATTCAGTCAATCGTTTCTTTTTTGCTGAGAGGCCAATTTCTCCCAGGCAAGCTTATAATCTAATAGAAAATAAAAACTGCAATATCTCAATAAGTTTTTGAGTTCGAAGAACGTTTTTCGTCATTTGACATTAGTCCGTCGCTTATACGGAATTAATGGGAGCAAGTGACAGTGTGTCATGGGAATTAATGGAGCAAAGGTTACGGTATCATTATTGTTTTTGATGATTGGTACGTGAAAATGCCCGAACATTAATTATTTAATTGGCAAACTTGGCTTATATATGTCATAAAGAGACCATTTATTTGTGTTTTTTTGTTTGATATAATTAATTCCTATAACAATGAGGTATAAAATTTCAAATATATCATAGATCTATAACGGATGGAAACTTGGAAATATCAATAGATAGATATGCTAATTTTAATCCAATATGTTGTAAGCTTTAGCTTGGAATGGTGCATAGAGTAACGAATTAAAGGGTATATACTCGAATGAAATTGAAGATTTCAGTATTATTTATAATGCGAGTACAAAATGCCTGTAAATTCTCAAATCAATGTAATCACATCTTCTAGGACCACATGTATTCTGGGCTAAAAAAGTATCAGCAATGCCAAATTTCATTAATTAACGTGTATATGAAGTATGCAATTACACACACACACACACACACATATATATATATATATATATATATATATATATATATATATATATATATATATATATATATATATATACACTTTTTTGGAAAACCCACAAACGTGTAATGTAAATTCACTGATAGTCATAACAAACACAGAAACCAAAACACACAAAAGAGGGACTCACTGGTTCTCGAATTTTCGGTGGCCCAACCACCTTTCTCAAGAGGAATTAGGAACAGAGTTCCTGTTCCTAATTCCTCTTGAGAAAGGTGGTTGGACCACCCAAAATTCGAGAACCAGTGAGTCCCTCTTTTGTGTGTTTGGGTTTCTGTGTTTGAATTTATATATATATATTGTTTGTTTCAAGTTTGAATAATATATATATATATATATATATATATATATTCAAACTTGAAAATCCCGCCATACGGCGCACAAATATTCATTCAAACAGAAATAGGTATAAGGAAAGGGAATAGGAAAACACATAAAAGGCGAACACAGGACATGTTGGGAAGGCCGGATAGGGAAATATTTTTACTTTCGTGATCTGCTCAAAAACCGCCTTCCCAACATGTCCTGTGTTCGCCTTTTATGTGTTTTCCTATCCCCTTTCCTTATACCTATTTCTGTTTGAATATATATATATATATATATATATATATATATATACTTTGGGCATCTGCAGCTCCACCCAAGCTAGTTTATTTTTCGGGTACCAGGTCTTCCTGGGAAACCATAACCGGCACAGGGAAAGGAACTGGCCCCCCTACCCTGATGTGTGAATATTCACACGCCGTCGGGCTTGGTACATGGGTGGGCTCTACCATCACCTACTAAACCGACCTTCGGGTTGATTACTGTGTTTATGGTTATATATATATATATATATATATATATATATATATATATATATATATCTCGATTAGGTAATCTACCGGTTATGGTAGGTTTTTGGATGGACACAACTATCAAGTAAACATTTTGTGACTCCCCACCTAGCAAACTAATCTATATCAGGTCCCTCTTCATCTCGGTGTACTTCTTTCCTCCCTTCATCCCGTCCAACATCCCTATCCTGTTCCTACCCTTACCTCGCTTGCCCAACATTCTCCCCTCTATTACCCTCTTCAACATTCCACTACCGCTCAATACGCCTTTCATCCATTTTTCCTGCCTTTATAGGATTTCTCTCAACAAACCCCTCTCCTCCCCCACCATTTCTAGTACTTCCTCATTTGTTTTCCTTTCGGTCCATTTCACCTTCTCCATTCTTCTCCACACCCACATTTCAAAAGCCTCTAATCTACGTCTATCCTCCTGCTTCAGCGACCACGTTTCCGCGCCGTACATAGCTACGCTCCATATCAGTTTTTACGAGTCTTGTCTTAACATCCCTACTCAACGTCCCCGTCATCAACTCCCTCCTCCTTGAGAAAGCCTCCTTGCCTAGCGCAATTCTTCTCCTTACGTCCCTACTACTTTGACCGTGTTGGTCCAAAACACTTCCGAGATATGTAAACTGTTCTACCTGCTCTATTTTTTCCCCGCCTATTTTAATATTTAGCTAGGCTTTTTCTTTCTGGAAAATCGCATAACCTTTGTTTTATTAATATTGATTCTCATCGCTTATTTATCGCACTGAACCTCCAATTCACTCAACAATGCTTGCAACCCCTTGGCTGACTGAGCAACTAATGCTTCCATACATCATCATACGAAGGTTGCTTTCTTTTTCGTAAAAGACATGATTAAAAAAATATCCTACTGAATAGAGGTTGAATTTTTTTCCATCGTAGGGATCTAATGTCTCGTGAGACCCTGGCTGGTTTTAATTTTCTGCTCCCCTTAGAGCCGCTGATAGCCTAATGGCCAATGTTTATGGAGTCCATTCTCTTGTCAAAATACTTGATAATTTATTCCATATCGGCGATTTTCATCGTTTTTAATCTCAAAGTTTCATGGGGGTAGACATTAGTGTGGAAACGTTAGGAAATGACAAAATCGGTATCAATCGTTGTAAAGTCATCAATTCTGAAATTGAGCTGTTCAGCCTTCAATTCTGCTATCCTCACCACTCTCCACACCACTAAGTATCATCACATGCATTAATTTATATTTCTCCCCATTAACTTCTAATTGATACGTCTTCTCAGGCCTTCCTCCGCAGGTAGTCGTGCATTATTCCCTGCTTCTCTATCTCATTATGGATATTAACTTGTGCCTGTCAAAATTGATCGCTTTAATTAATTACTCTCCTCGGTGCCTATTGAATGTCTCGCATACTCTCTCTCAAGTGGCTCATTTGATTAAAGCAATGACGGCGTCGCCTACTGAGGCCGTATGTAATGTTTCCGCAAAGGAATAAAAATATATTGTTAAAGAGAAATATTTCCTTTTAAGGCTATTTTATCGCCATTGAAGTTTTCTAAACCATATTACTAATTACATGATTTCATTTTATAAATTACAACAAATTAAAGTAAAAGAAATTACAAGATTTTCATAAAAAAGAATTCATTTTCAAATTTTTTAAATCTATAATTTTACCTTAGTCATTAGAATAACCATTTATATTGCCAAGTAAGTTTAATGGCTATAAAATTATTTGGTAAAACTAATTTTTAAAATAATTTCATATAATCATTAGATAATAGCAGACTTAAAATTCCATATATTTATTAGTATTTAAGTGTTTGGGGAAATTAAAACACACTGCCTAATATGCATTGTACTTCATGACGTTTCTCCTTATCCGTATTATCCTAATCCATCATTACTCAAATATCATCCACGAAGATTAATCCACCACCATCCATCTAATGCAATAAAGGGAAAAGTTATCTACGAAGTTATAAGTAAATAATTTATAAATATATTGAATACATCTGAAAATATCGGCTATTCAAATTATTTCTCCGTTTAAAATACAAAATTATTTGAAACAGTGGATTGATTAGACTTGCTTGTATTAGGGTGCTTTCATGCAATAAGCTGGATAATCATTATTAATGAGAAATTTCATCAGTTAACACCAACATGAAGTTTAATATTTCATATATATATATATATATATATATATATATATCACAGCTATACAGGGTTCGTCCGGAAAATAAGTGTACTGAGCTCAGGAAAAAAAATCTATTGCACTTTTATATATCTTAAGCTAATATTCCTCAAAATAGGACCCTGGTGAGTCGATACACTTGTTCCAGCGGCGTTCCCATTCCTGGAACGCTCCCGCGAAGGCATCATCGGGAACCTCTCGAAGACACGTCGTCACGGCCTCTTTGACGGCGTCCAAAGTCCTGTATCGCGTTCCTTTCAAACTCCTCTTTATCTTCGGGACCAGAAAGAAGTTCGGTGGTGCCAAGTCCGGGCTGCAGGGCGGGTGCGGCAGCGTTGCCACGCCGTGCTTGGCCAAGAAGTCCAACACGACAAGCGCGGTGTGAGACGGCGCATTGTCGTGATGCAGCCGCCAGATGTTTTTGATCGCTGGCCGGACGCGGGCGACTCGTTTTCGAAGTCTGTCGAGCACTTGGACGTAAAATGCAGCATTTAAAGTTTGTCGTTCAGGTACAAATTCGTAGTGGACGACTCCTCTTTTGTCAAAAAAGACAATGAGCTTATTACACTTATTTTCCTGACGAACCCTGTACTATAATCTAAAACTACGAGAGGGTATCGTAAACCTATGAAAAAAAACATAAGCACAGTATTTAATCAATCATATCGGGCAGGGTCGGTGACGTGTGTCTAGTTTTCAACGCGCGCCAAACGCCAATTGCCTGCAAGCGTTTGTTTAAGGTAGATAGTGTTTTCAGTGGATCCCTGTCGAGTGACTCGACGCAAGCGCAAGATGCAGCAAATGATTGAACAGGGGTATACCATCATATTTTATGTTAGACTAGGGAAATCGGATACCGAGACGTTGGGCATGATTTTCCAAGCGTTCAAGGATGAAAATATATCACAAGCTGCAGTTTTTAAGTGGCAAAAACTCTTCAAAGATGGCTGAGAGAGTGTGTAGGACACTGGACGCCCACCAACGTCAAGAAGCGACAACAACGTACAATGCCTGAGTTAAATGCTGAATTCAGACCGTCGGTTAAGTGTGTGCATTATCATAGGTCGCATTGACGTTGATAAGACCACAAGGTACACCATTATCACTGAACATTTGGTGATAAAATATCTGCGCTAATCTCGTCCCGAAGGTCTTGACGAACGAACAAGAGCAGAGTCGAGTGTCTGCTTGCGAAGACCTTCTGCAACGGTATCGTGACGATTTCCCAACCCCATTAAAGTCCCAGCTTGGCACCAGCAGACTATTTACCATTCTCAAAAGTGAATTCCTTCCTTGAAAGACACCACCGTGTGTCCCTAAGTGCCGTCAAATAAGCTAGCAGGCGTACTCTTAAGGAACTTCCGGAATCCTCCGACTAGGAAGCCTTCGGGTCATTGAAAAACCGCTGGAAAAAGGATGTTGACGCTCAATGGGTGTACTTTGAAGAATTTTGGGACATTGTAGCAGGCATATCTGAGAAAAAATCATTTTTCCGAAATTTCTCCCGATACATTTCATAGAAACCTTTTAAAGCCAGCGACTGAAAGCTTATTACAAGTAGAAGTAACACAAACTTTATTCTTGTTAAGGCGTGTGCGTGTGGAGTAGAAAATAGTGAATTGTCGAATGCGAGCATGTTTAGTAATATCATCTTACATAATTTAAATTTCAGACGTTCGTTGGATGAGAATTCTATGATAAGGGACCATGTAAGCGAAAAAACGGTGGCGGAGAGGAGATGGCAAAACAGAGGTATCCTTATCAGAAGAAGAGTGGAACACGTTATGTTTTGGACTTCTTATAGTAGTTTTTGAAGTAATTTGGTCAATTATTCTCTTGTACAAACTTACGGAAAATTCATGTCGTCTAGAGTTCTCGTAGGGTTTACATGCATTTTAATTTTTTTTATGAAATCGCATGAAGCTCATGAGTGGTACTAATAGGATGTTATGCAGGTGCTAGTTATTCAGAGAGACGAAAAAATGTTACAAAAAAATGGAGGTGACCAAAACTACTTTAACCAGAAGTTTTGAACGCGCGAAAGTTTTAAGAATTACACTCCTTGTGAGCTGTTACAGGTCTCACTACGATCCTCAGTTGTATTCACAGAGTATACTCAAGAGATAACGATAAACAGGGAAAGACGAGGTTGTGCGTCGGATACGCGTTTCTCTGCCACAACGTGACCCTCCTCAGTGAACTGAAGGAAAATGAAGACTTGGAACAGAAAGTTGTGTTTCTTGACGTTGTTTAATTTGAGTAATATTCTCCCGGCATTTAGGTCCTTTGAAAATGGTGAGTGAGTGTTTTCCTGAGTGCTTGTGCGTGTGTCAGCTGTGTAATTGTCCCTGGAGCGGTATTTATTCCCGTTAACAGTCACGGATAGTGTGTATGTGTTCATAAACCCAGGTATACTTAACTGAGTCCCTTTAACTCTTTCAAGGGTCCCATTTGGACTGAGTACGTGAGTCTGTAGTTGGCCACTGACGAGGAAATAATGCTCCCGCAAACGACTACAAATGGGTATTCTGGTTGAGAGGCTGTAGTTGGTCAGTGTCGCAGAATATTTTTACACAAACTATCATAACAAATATAGCTTTCTATGCAAGAGGAGTGGTGCTAAATTATTACAACTATAGGAGTTTTATTTTATTTGTTTTTTTTACGAGGCTGTAGAGCTCAAGTTTACTTGATTTTAATTACAGAATATTAAGGAAATCAAAATGGATAAACGGTTATTATTGCATCTTTCAACGTAATGAGGCCGTGCACGTTAATCCATATTTGCCGCACCTTGTTAGTGAAAATAACAAATACGCTTTTTACTTTACTGCATTTATCAACGTTATTGGATAATGACGCTACTGTACTGAAGGTTGCAATACAGTCAATTAATGCAGAAATCAAGTAGACGTGAGAATTATTTTGACATTAGACGTTAAGAGATCAACGAATCCTACCTTCCGTGATTACCTTTCTTTTTAATTCCCTAGGATTTATTTCAAAGAATTTAAAGTATATTTGTCCCCATATTAAGAAAAAAGATCTTCAGGTTAAACCTAAAACAAAGCAATTTGCATTATCGTTTTAATCGTAAATGCTAATGAGCAGTGAATACATTGTTGCAAAAATACATCACGGATCATAATATGATATAGTAATGATAGTCGTACTTTGATTATTTGAACTTCATGCTACGCATAATGAAGGCATGGCATGAAACGCAACAAAATGAGAATACGCTATTTCATGATCTTTACAATAATTCCCTCGATATTCTTCACGAACTTATGTGATGCGTTTGATAACGGTCGCACGCAAAGAAAATGTGTGCCTCTTTCACGTAGTCGGTTCCACAGGATTCATTTAAATAAGTCCATACTCAGACAGGTTTTCTTTCAAATCCCGAATCCAATTGGTTGAATCCAAGGGGCGTCGAAAGGTATGATTTCATCGCTTTGGGTATGATTTCATTTTTCCACCTCAATTTTCTACTCTTTTTTCCCACAATTATCCGTTTTGGTAGTGTGCAGAGGTGGAATACGACGTACGGTGCGTAATATCCAAACCATGTGAAACTTTGAAGCGCTTCGACGACTTCGCTTGAATTAAGTTCGTGCCATAAATCCCTTTAAGACCAATTAGGGCAAGGATTAATGCGGAATCAAGCCCTTGAGTAATCAACGCCCTTTCAATTATGCAATATGGTAATTGGAGGGTTTAAAATTGGAGCGCGAAAACACGCGGGTTTCTTTTCATATATAAAAGGAATAAATTGGTGTGCCGATGCAAGGGTGAGTAACAGAGATCAGATTGAGCGTGAATCCACTTTTTTGGAGCATATCCTGCTTTCATTGCTTCTTCTTACTTTCATCTTCATTGAAATTCAATGAAAATTTAAAGAACGACCTTACTGGTGTCTTATTCTTTATTGCAACACATTCTTCTGGTGTGGACGCGATCCCGCGAATAAACTTATTTAAAAATGGTTTTAGCTAACAAATTATTTCAGTGTGATTCGATTAGTTACAATTTTGGCGAGTTTTCTTTCAGTTAATTGATAATGATGATAATTAAGTCATCTTATAGTTATTAACCTGCTGATTTTTGTTCACACAAATATAAAATTCTGCGTGATTTCGGAGACATAAAAGCTATTAGGAAACTACAGTTTTCACACGGTAAGAAAATGGAACGTAAAAGCATAAAAAGGAAGGACAAGAAAGGAGTAATTGATAGATTTTAAAGGAATGAATGGGTTAGGAAATGGAGTTGATTACTTTAGCGGAAAAATGGAACTTTCAAATAAGGGATATCGAAAACCGCAAATGAAACTATGGAAGAAAAAGTAAACCAAAAATTGCAGGTGACGTGATATCAACGAGAGTAGGAATTAGAAGAATGTAAACACTGAATTAGATGGAAGAAAATACAAAGAATTGAATTAAAAATTGATGAAAGAAACTAATATCTCGAAAGAAGCGTGTTGTAAGGCGAAGTTGAGAATATGGAAAGTTTACACAGTAAAGGTGAAATTGGGGCACTTAACAGGAAGTTTAAAACATTTTCAAGAAGTAAGAAGGGAAAATCTGTGAGGATATTTAAAGATAAGTCAGGAAAAATACTAGGTAAACCAGAGAAGATTCAAGAGAGGTGGAAGAGTTATTTAAAGAACTTTGTGGCAAAAGCATTAGGCCAGCAAGGTTAGATGTACGGATTATGACGTACGATAGAGGAGGAGGGATTTAGATCAAGGCATACTCTACAGCGAGATAGAATTGGCATTGAGGGAATTTTTATCGAATAAGGCCGCTGGGGTAGATACAATTACCGCCGAAATATTTAGGGGTTAGACACGGGTGGAAGAAAGAGTCCTTACAGACTAATTCGTGGAATTCATGAAAAAGAAATTTAACAAATATTTCGGGAGAAAAGTTCTCATTCCAAAAAGGGAAAGACTGTTGTACGCGAGAATTATAAAACAATAAGTTTGATTTCACTCGCAGTTAAAATGGTACCAAATATTTAAAAATACCTAAAATTAGAGGATGAATATGGGGGTTTTCAGATTTCTTGGATGATAATCAGTTTGGTTTCGAAAAAGGGAAAGTCAATAGAGAACTGTAGTAGTAACGAAGTCACTTCTAGAGAGAAACATTAAATACAATCAGAATATATTTTTTTCTGTTTTGTAGATTTCGAGAAAGCATTTGATAGAGTGATTTTAGTTGGACGATGATTGTATTGCAGAAATTGTATATTGCATATTGTAGGGAATGGAGGGATAGGGGGTTAATGTTAAACCTGTGCGTGTCTCACTGGCTCCCAATAACTCTCTCTCTGACAGCTGAGGTGCGAGTGGCGTATGGAGAGTCTGGATGAATGGTGTCTGGACGAGTTGTAAGAAAGGATTTCTCTTTATCACTCGTCATTTTCAATGAATATTTGGAAGGAAACCGTAAAAGAAGCTTGGAGAGATCTGGAGAAGGGAATAGAAGAGAAAAGACGAAAGTTGCAATCATTGTTTAGATAATTTGTTAAATAGGATTATATTTGTGGTTTTTAAAATGTTTTTAAACTAGATGAATCATTGATAACTAAATTATTTAGATTACTAAGCTTTCTCGGGAATAATTGTTTTGCCGTTAGCAAGTGGGATGGCAGGCAGTTATTAGGCAGGCTCATTGTTTTTAGGGTAACTCCGCATAGAAAATATGTTACCGTTAAATGCGTTTCACCAAAAGTGTAATCGACATCTTCATCTAAGATTTCAGTGTTGCTTTCACCTGTACCTTACCCTTACTTTCTTTAGTATTTGAACTCAAAGTGGTGACGCAGAGTAATTAAAACACTCTTTTTATTAACAATTAACAGCAGAAGTATTCAAATAATCAAAAAAAAAGTAAGACGCAGTGAATGATATGCAAAATATAGTTAAATTAACAAGGGGACGTTTCACTCACTCTCATCACTCAGGAAGTCAAACGCTGTCCTCGCTGGTTGGAACCATGACGTGGGCGTTTGGTGTCGTAAGAAGGGTGCTCTCCTCTACACGTCCCCTTAACTTTTCTTTCGAGGGAGTCTGAACTCGTAAAAGTAAAGCAATTTCCACGCAGAAAAGAGCGCGACTGGCTTATCCTTGTTTATTGACGACAATGTACCAATTGGTACAAATGTATAAAAGCGCATTTGTTTTGATTTGTTACGATTTATTGAATTTAATATGTAATTTCAACATATTTCTAATACATACTCTGTTTTTTGCAGGTAAGGACCATTACTGATTAAACACGTCGGAATCCTTGATTTTAACGAGCTTTCACTCCACTTCTATTCCTGAAGTTTGAATTTTCTACACATGAACAGGTAACGCAAGCTTTAAATATGTTGTAGTGTCGACGATGTGCTTAAGCTACAATGGTAGTAATAATCGTAGGCTGCAGGTTGTCCATCACTAACATATCGCATCAAATACGTACGAGGTTGGTTAATTAAGTAATGGGACTGGAAACCAAGCTTTCGATCTGGCAACACTAAAGACAGCTTAGAGGGGTTCAGGGGAACATATGAATCGCCTTCAGTACGGGTTTGAACCTGCTCGAGTCCTTTGGTAGTCTGTAGCGATTTTTTTAGTGAAACAGTTCTTTCTACCGTCTTCTATGACTGACATCAATTTCGAGCAATGGTATATTATCAGGTTTTGCTTCAGGTTAGGATACTGTGTAACGGAAACTCTTGCTAAACTTCAGTAGGCCTACGGAGATAGTGTTTTATCAAGGGCCCAGGTTTTTTGGTGTTTTAAGGCATTTTCAGAAGGAAGAGAGTCGATTAAAGATGAACTACGAAGCGGAAGACCTTCATCTTTAAGAACCGATGAAAATGTCGACAGAATCCGGGATCTTGTGCGTTCATATCGTCGGTTGACAGTCAGAATGAACGGGGAAGTGTTGAATTGGACTCAAACCACCGTTCATCAGATTTTGACCAATGAATTGGGAATGAGAAAAAATTATTCCAAAAAACCTTTTTCAATACCAAAAGGACGAGTAGTTTTTAGCCAGTAAAGAAATTCCTCCGGCTCCTCACAGCCTCCTTATTCGCCTGAATTGAGTCCTTGTAACCTTTTTCTCTCTCCTAAGTACTAATAACACTTCACCTCATAAGAACTAATTTCAGGACGGTCGAAAATATCTAAACGGCTGTAACCGACCAGCTGAAGGCTACTCCAGTATCGAAGTTTCAGCATTGCTGTAAGGAGTGGAAGAACCATCTCCAGCACTGTGTAGCTTCAGAAGGGGATTATTTTTAGGGTGAAAATAAATTATTTTAATTCTATTTGAATAAAACAATCAGTCCCATTACTTAATTTACAGATCTCGTACACTATCGAGTTTATGTAATCAACTTTAATGTGGATAAAAGTTAAAGTGACTAGATTGAGAATTTTTGCTGTTATTCTATTATGTTTTTGCGATTACTTAGGTTATTCACTTTGTAAATTGTGGAGTATTAGCTTATCAATTGGGAATATGAAGGCCTAAACCTATATCGCTCGAGACCGTACCATTTAAATTCTTAAAATTGAATTCAGGAGGTTGTTATAGTTTTTCATTTACAGCATTTGCTAATAAAAATAGAATCACATCTAGACATTATACATTAACAAATTTGATTATTCTACTTAGAAAAGTATGTCAGGTTACACCGTCTACTTAGTGAAGGGTAAATAATGCTCTGTCAATTTGTTGTCATCGCTGGTATTAAGGTTATCAATACTTAAGGAATAGAAAATTCAACGATTAAGGGTGTGAATTAAAGTGATTTGAGAGTACATTTCAAATGAGCTAATTCGTTTTCTATTTATCATAAACTTTTTAAATGATACTAGTTGTAACAAAAATTTTTTAATTAAAAAATTGAACAACTTTAATTACCTATTTTACTTAGCATTCGCCTGTTTTTATCTCTAATGAACAGTACCGTCATTTCATTTTTACATACTTCAACATTTAAATTACCGTACTGGTAAACTGAGTCAATAATTAAGACTTATTGGTGGAGTAGTTAAAAAAAACTATAATAATTCCATTAAACCTCTCAAATAATTTAGAATCCTCAAATTATTTTCATTTGTATGGAGCAAAAATTTCTCCCCTGGTATATACGAATTAAATCTCGACTGAACCCTGTTCATACAGGGTTCGTCCGGAAGATAAGTGTACTGAGCTCAGGAAAAAAAATTATTACACTTTTACATATCTTAAGCTAATATTCCTCAAAATAGGACCCTTTTGAGTCGATACACTTGTTCCAGCGGCTTTCCCATTCCTGGAACGCTCCCGCGAAGGCATCATCGGGAACCTCTCGAAGACACGTCGTCACGGCCTCTTTGAAGGCGTCCAAAGTCCCGTATCGCGTTCCTTTCAAACTCCTCTTTATCTTCGGGAACAGAAAAAAGTCCGGTGGTGTGTGGATCATTTTTGCAGTGATCCGAAAGTTGTGTCTCGATTTCCAAACGATTGAGTCTTTGATCATCACTGAGCACTTTCGGCACCAACTTTGCACAAATTTTTCGCATCTGTAATTGGTCCCTAATAATCTCGTGCACTATTGTTTTTGGCACAATACACTGCTCTTCTATCATCCGAACACTAAGACGACGATCAGAGTTCAGTACATCGCGAAATATTCGCACATATTCGTCGGTGAGTGTCGTTGATGGGCGTCCAGGCCGTGGTTCGTCGTCGACCTCTTCTCTGCCCTCCACAAACATCTTGTGCCACCGAAAGATCATGTTTCTGGACATGGCTGACTCCCCGTAAGCCTGGTTAATCATTTCGACAGTTTCGGTTGACGATTTCCCAAGCTTTACCGCAAATTTGATGGAATAACGCTGCTCCAAAAACTTCGGCGTCGCGTTCCGTGACGTGGGTCGAGCGTGGAGGTTCGCGTTAACAGAGCTCCTCACTACACCACAGCTCAGAGCTGACTGCCTTATTCAGCGTCGCTTGCCAACATACCCCCCTCCAATCGCAGCCCGTCAGAGCGGTGCTGGGCGCGCCTGGAGCGGCGGGAAAAAATCAGTACACTTATTTTCCGGACGAACCCTGTAAAGTTAGTTCTACCTTTTCATTAATCGCCACTAATTTTTCTAAAATCTTAAAAGAAAAAAAATCATTTGGTAAAATTTCAGTTGTAATATGAAATTTTTCTCCAGTATCAATTTTTCTATTTTGATGAATGAATATTCTGTGTAAAAATTTAACCAAATAAAAAACGAAACCGAATCAAACGCTTTCATTGAGACATTATATAACTTCAATAAATTCATGACAAAAGATGAGCATAAAGTATTATCAAAAAGATGAATTTGAAAGAAGGTGGATGAATATTTTTTTCATGCTTAATACACACGTTCTTCAGGAGAAAGTAAAGAAACGATCATGTCAGCATATAATTATAACAGTCTGTGCCACCGACAAAGACAACCAGGTAAAATAAGCTAGTACACTGGCATATCAAGTATCCAAAAAGAGTTTTATATATTTAATGGCAATAATAATTTTTTTTAATATCATTATTAAAATTACCGGTATCTTATCATGCTGATTTGCGTCGCTACTTTTCATTATTATCTTTTAAATTTGTATATTCCGTCTTTGATTCATTTTTCGATTCGAGAGAACTAGAAAAATATACGCCAAACAATTGAGTGCTGCGTTGCCTAGCCGCTCGCGTAGAGTAGTGAATATTTAAAAACTGGAAGTTTGAAAATTTAGGATAACCTCTATTGGTATTTCAAAAACAGATAGAACACATAATGTCATTTTTCGTTTTGAATTAAACTTATGGGCTTAATTAATAAGGAAAATCAAAAGATTGCCTAATCCTAGCTGCTACATTTTTTCTCATCAGAGAAATTCATAGACATGGTTGAATGCCCAATTAAGATTTATTTTTCGCCTATTCCTCATTAAGTTTTGTCCATTGAGTGAATGACAATGTGTCGGAAGCTTACTGTATAATTAGTATGAACGTGGGCAACATGCGGTGAAAAAATAATGGCACGATACCGGGTAATTGTCCACTTAGAACAACTCTTAAATATTTAAGTTGATATTGAGAACAATTTGGTTGTTAAAACAGTAGATTCGTTGCTTAAAGAAAGCAAGATAAGTTTGTTGCTTAACTATTTCCACTTTTTTTCAAGTTTAATCGGTAGCGATTGAATGCAAAGTAACAAACCGTTAGAAACGCATTAAATAGGCATAAAAGTTGCGATATGTTTAAAAATCAATTTCATATTTTAAAAATTACTTATGGAGATTTTCCCATATTTTGTAAATATTCCTGATATACCTACACATGATGATAAATGAAGAAAGTTTAACAAAATGTTTCTTGATATAATGTGATTTAAGCATATGCATACTTTTTGCAAGACCCTTGCCCACTAAAGCATTTTTTTTAATAGCATTACAATTGCTAGGACTTTGGTTGGATATAAAGCTATTACGCATTCACTAAATATGTTACCAGGCGAAGGAGCCTTGGGGCTAGGAATACCACGAGGTTCGCATAGCAAAACTAAGGTAACCTTAGAACTTTACCATATTAATTATCTCAACAAAGGAGGTAGAACAAAGGAGAAATATGCCAAAGGTCTTCTATCTAATCTCGCTCATGGGTTGTTTGGGAATGAGCTGGAAGGTAAGTTTTCCCAGCACCAACTGTGTCATGTCAGAGTTGGCACCTGCTCTTACCTCTTTAGGGTTTCATCAGGATCTCAACTATGGACTCCATCCTCAAAGGATGGATTCAATTACTTTAACGATTAGCCTCTGCTTTTAAGCTGTATATAGTCTACTTCTTTACATACTCCTTAAGCAGTCAAGGCGCTATCTCTGTACGGGGGGATCAGTGATTAAAGTGTAAAATGCATCGTAAGAAGTCCTTTTTTCGTTATGGCACCGTCTTCGTGGATTTTAATTTCATTTTCACGCCATAGTGAAATACTATTCCAAATTGGGATGAAATTTTCCCCAAAGCTTAAATCCAATCTGAAAGGAAATTCATAATCTACGCCATTCACTGATGTCTTGCCCCATTAAAAAGAAATTACGGCAGCGTTGAAAGAGTTAGCGTTTTTCCACATTACGTTTTTAACGTTCATGATATTCACGCCCCTTAAAATCCACCGCTACCACCTATCAACCCCTAAGTCTCAAGTTAGAGTCCCACATTGGGTATACTAATTGTCAATTATGGTAGCTGGTCCTCTCAGGACACTTTATAAATAAATATAAAGTGGCATGGTAGGATTCTGTGGGTACACGGACTACCAGTTGCGGAAAAGAAAGTATTTTTTTTTCGCCCTTAAATATATTTAAAAGAACACGGTGTCATATAAAAATATTTTCCCCCGTGTCACTAACGGTAAACATTATCCCATGAATCTTCGTCTACGTGACAACGCGGGAGAGATACCTAAGATCGAGGATTAGAATGACTAAGGAATCCCTCTTGTTTTCCCAGTTAATGTGACAATAAGCATTATGTTTGGAACAGCTTCGGTGAGCCACAGTGACATATTACGTTTTATTAACCTCTACGGTTATGAAGAAACACCAGCTAAGCCTCCCGAGAAATATGAACCCCTTGACATGCTCCAAATTTTTCTCATCGATCAAAAGCACACGCAGCACGGGAGCCAAGGTTCCTTGATTATTGGTCTTTGGGCTATGTTGAACTCTTTGCTAAACGAGGAAAACCTGTTCTTTTCCAGCCATTTTTAATGCCACTAGGATGAAGAAACTGTGACTTATTTAAGTATCGCACTTTTGGTACAAGAAATAGAGAGAGATTAGCTAGAAAAAATGATAGCAGGTATTAAATTGGCAAAATTGATGACAGAGTGTGAAGTTGGTGGAATAATAAATAAAATTCTTTGAGCGAGAGTAGATGGAACGAGAAATAGTATGGGGTCGAAGGGCACATATTTAAAATCGATTGATGTGATAGCAAAGAGGAATTGAAAAGTGGGAAGGGATGATTCAGTCTATTGACTTTATTCTTCGTATTCTTCCTTGCGGAATCTTCCCTCAAATTTTCCCTTCTGTATTGTGTCCACCTAATCAATACCCAATCCATCTAGATCTTTTTTTCCTTAAAGTTCCCCATATTTGTTTTCGTTGACTACTTTTTCTGCATATTTTCCCTCTTCTGCTCTATTATATACTTCCTTGTTTCTCATTATGTCTGTCATTTTCATCTTCAGCATTATTCTCCAGCATCATGATTGAAAGGTTTATACAAGTATTTTCCACTCGTTAACTTTTTGTTTCACACCATTGGTCCATAGCATAATATGCTCCATAAGAACGTCTTGAAGAAGTACTCAATAGTTCTCAACAATACGGTAAGTTCTTTGAACATAGCAATTGTCTCTTCTTACAAGCAGCTGAACTATTTTTCACTTGATGTCCGTCGAACTTATCCCATCCCAAGAATACTGCTGCCCAAGTAGATCAAGGATTCCACTTGCTCAAATATTTCTTTTCAAATTGTGATACCTGCCTTCTCTTCTAAACACGGGGATGTTTGTTTTACTCTTGGTGATGTTCCTGAACTATTTATTCCATGGAGTTAATAGTTTCTGGCAGGTCCTCTCACGATTCTCCATCACATTAGATAGCATGAACGAACAGGGTCATGTTCATTGCTTCGCCATTCACCTTGACCACTTTAGTGCCCAATTCTTGTGCTTCTTTGATTACCTCTTCTATACATTTGTTAAATAGTGCTGGAGAGAAGTTGTATAATTGTTTAACTGTATTGTATATATAGCACGAAAGGATTTTTGCATGAATGCATACGCCACTTTGGGTATAATTTTGCATGTATATGTTGATGTTGCATGTGGATTTGTTCCATTTCACTGTTGATGACTTAATTATTATAGAGGCGATGGGTTATTATTCCATCGTTTGGTATCTCTAACATCTTGTTCCGTTCGACGTTGTCGAAGGCCTTCTCCAAGTCCACAAATTCCACATGTAATGGTTTATTTCGGTACACCCCTTTTCTGGAAAGTAGTCTGAAGCATAGTATACGTGTATATATATATATATATATATATATATATATATATATATACACGTATATGTGTGTATGTGTATGTATGTGTTTTTAAAAATTTATTTATTTGGCGGTATAGACGTGACAGGCATAAAACACTAAACATAAAAATCACAATTTATTCGATTTATTTTCGGTGTTTCTAACTTCTTGGGAGCATGAATTGTAAGGATCGGTTCCTTACATTTCATTGGCGGAGGAAGGGAGGAACTGAGTCAGTGAGATGGAAGATGGTGGGAGTATAAAAGGTGGGGGATGAGAAAAAACGGGAGAAAAGGTGCCTAGGGGCCCGTATTTATTGTTGTCTCCTAGCTTTTGGAGACTCGAAGGGGTTTCCTTCGTCAACATTTCCTATTTGATATCCCAGCCCTGGGTGTTCCTATGGAAGTCTCTTTCATAAAAAACTTGGGAAATATTCACGAAGAAGCCACCTTATATTAACCAGGACCTGGAAGACGACTCACAAAAGGAAAAAGTGATGGAAGAATGTGTGCTTCAAAAAGCCTGGGCTAAATGAAATAGTAATGGTGCCCTCTCTTCCCCAACTCAGATCTCTTTTGTGCATTCATGATTTCATCATGTTTAACATTGAGGAGTAAACACGTGCTATACATTATTAAATTGCATTGTATATTAAAAAGATTTGTTTGAAAGAGATTTTTCTTAATTAAATGCGTGTGGTGGTGAGTTGGTCAAATGTTAATTGAACTGTGCGCACATTTCTATCTATGGGACACTTTTAAAAACCAAATTTCCAAAGTACACGACCTGAGCTTTACAGAATAAGTATCAATCATAGGTGAGGCGAAGAAAACAGCAACGGTCTTCTACTCTCGACTAGAAGGTGAGGAAAATGAGAAGCATAGCAAGAGGAAAGGAAAATAAGGATAAAAGTCTTTATTATGTAACCGCTGAAAGAATAGGAGAGGGAGATGGGTGCAGGTGTTGGTTGAAAACACTCACTTTAATGCCACCATATCTTTTAAAATTTTTAGTACCTCTAGAGCGTCAAACTTAAGTTGGCTGCTAGTCAAGTGTAAAACGTTTACATTAAAATCACTGGTGTTGTCACAGTTTTGAAGGTGCTTGGTGAAATTACTCTTTAAGTGCACAATTATTTTTACAATCACTAAAATTTTCTTAAAATTTCTTGAGGCAGCATTAAAATGTAGGGTACTTTTGGGTTCAATCTACGATAAAACCCGTCAAAGTTATCCCATCTCGGTGTAAAATATGAAATGTAATGCTAAGATGTCGTATAAAGTTTTGCATCGATAGTAAGACTCGCTGCTGATTCCGGCGTTTGTATTTATTTTTGACATAAAAATTCGGGATGAAACAGAGGAAGTGCCAATACGTAAATCATCATATCCTTGAACTGATACTTAGCCATGCAATGGAATCCTCTCATATACATATTGTATGACAGGACTACCGGGTGTATTAATTCTCCTAACAGAAAACTGTCAATGATATAACCGCAATTCGGACATTATAAGTATGAAGATATGCTTACTTGAGCTGAGTATTTATTGCAAACTGACAGAGGCGTTCAATATATTTTGCTCTCACAAAGTTACTCGATTCTCACCTTGATAGAAAAAAGTTTCTTTTTCTATCAGATTAAAATCCGTATTCCAGTTATTTAAACATTTATTGCTTGTTTTTACATTAAATTTGTTTCTATATATTCACCGAATTGGTATCGCATTAAATAGGACTCGCATTAATACTCTCGTATGTGGGTGTAACTCTATTGGAACGTACGTTGGGCCAACTAAACGGTAGCTAATTGCATCTGTGCTTTATTAGAGATCATTGAATGAACAAACGGAAGCGATTTTGATAAGAATCAAAGATATGTAATAAATATAGAAGCATAAGTTTTTTCATGAAGATTAATTGTAGGTGGGAATAACAAAAAAAGCTTTATTCTTAATATCAATCTGTATATTAAACTAATCTTCTCCGGGATTAGCTAATTCCAACGTGATTTATTGAATTTTAATCGGACTGTTTCATGGTTTAGGATTTATGGAAAGCCATTTAAAGTTCATCAAGCCTTTGAAAAATTCCGAAAAACTGCGGGAGATGTCGTTACAGTGACTTTTAACAAAGTCATCCGCTACTATGCATTTCAATGCAATAATTAGTATAAAAATTATTTGTTTTGACCGAAATTTCGGTAAAATTTTTGTATTTATCAAGCCTTGTTTAATATTTTTGTAGAATTTCAAGACATTACATGGATTTATAGTTGCTGGTTTCATGAATTATTTTGAGGGGACCACTCGATAAAGTTTCCGTGAATTCAAGTTTTAAAAGTCGAAAGAGCATCAAGCTAAAAGGCTGTTTGTTGAAGGAAGACGAAGGGAATTTTAGGAATGAACTAAGTGCAAGCAATTATCCTTACTCGTTCGTGAAGGTAAAAACGAAATGAATATGGTTTCATTTAATTCATTTTATTTACGCCTTCATTAATCTACGATTTATTTAATAATTTTTGCTATGGTAATCTGACGGATGGAAACGTTTTTCTCTGGATTATGTTATCCTGGTCTTATTCATCTTTTTTTTACCGCCTAAACTGTGTCACATCCTGTTTACTAAGGCTGTCACTAATAATGAAATTTCACAAGTATATTTAGTGACTCCGATATTAACTCTAAATAGTAGGTTTGTAATTCTGGAACGTGTTTTGTCGAGTTGCGTCACGCTGCTTATTTCTGTAAATTTTAAATACCGTGTACATTTCCCTTTCCGTTTTCTCTCAGATGTGCACGACGCTGAAGGCTTATGGAAAGTTTGCCGTCGAGAGTGATTCTCCCCTTTCCTCTGTAATTTGAAGGACAACCCATCCATTCCTAGTAAACGTCCTCACTCACCGCTATGAACTTGTAGGCAAACTGTGTTTAGATAGTGGAAGTTTCTTGAGGTCCTGCGTTGAGCCTCAATGTGGTTTCCTATGGAATGCGTATATTCTACTCCCTTCGCCCGCACATCCCCACAGATAAAACCTCCATCCGGAGTAAGTCACGAAGCGCGAGTTCAGGGTATTGTGTTGCCGACCCCTATTGATGTTTTGGTCGCCTACGGATTTTGAATGTATTCTCGGAATCCTCCATTGATAGAAGCCTCACAAAAGTTCCGGTCACCATTCGTGTGATTGTGAATAATTTCACTAACTTTCAATTACGTTGAACACATTTTCAACTTAATGCTCGAGATCGTTCTCCTATTTTAACTAAACTTACCTTTTTTCATTTAATATATTCAACGTCTGACGGAAACGATATGTGAAGGTGTGTCCTTTCTTCGGAATATAAATAAAAATTTAGTCGAGTGTGCCATGAAAATTTTGTACGATGTACACAGAATCGAGAAAGTATGGGGGACTTTCAGGCGAGGAGGTGAATAGACGCGTTTTAGGTGGAAGTTAAAAAATTTTAGGGAGCGAAACCGGGAAAGCTAACTAAAAGGTATGAGATTGGAGATAGTGTATCAAGAATCAAAAGATACTTACGTACTAGTGAATAAACACAATAAATTCATTAATAGAGGTTAATGCGTGGAATCTCATAAAAAATTGAAAACTCTTTTTTCAGTTTATGCATCGATTTATTTAATAAACAGAGATAGATACATCTATTCTTCTCCAGGTTTTCCGCATATTGCAGTTCAAAGTATTTCTTATTTCCTATTATATTTCTGATTTCATTAATATTTATGAACTTAGTAGATTTCCAAATTAAAACATATTTTAAGTGGTATTCTAATTGAGCATGCTTCAAATAGATGACTTTTGGACAAAAGCTTCAATTTTTTGCTAAAAAAGTATATTTCTGTTCCGTTTTCCTAGATGTTTACAATCAAGTTTCTACTTTTTTAAATATCACGTGATAATGAAAACTTTTTCGATTTCATTGCATCATCGTCTCGGAAAAACTTCTTCTAATGACATACATATTTAATGAAAATTGACCCTTTAATAGAACGATGGACCTGGTATTCTCTTCAATTTGTACCACTTAAGAAAGTTAAGTACATTTTTACTACGTGCTCAGGGAAAATGATAATCAAGTTTATAATTGAAAGCTATCACTGCAGTCATTTGGGTCAAAACGATGTCTGTAGTGTTTTAACATATTAATACAATTTTAGCTTTCTCCTAAAATTCCCATTTTTACCATAAAGCGGGTATAAGTAAAGGTCAAAGTCCTTACCTATGTATGCAGATATACAGTGTTCTAATATTATGTAAAATTATCTCTCAACATTTAAACTTCACTAAGTAGACGAATTTTTTCGAAATCAGTGATAAAATTTCAGTACGCTAAGGGAATGAAAGTGCCACTTAAGTGAGGATAACTTGACTTCAGAAGGGAACAAGATTTGTCTTCAAAGGAACAGGAGCGTGTCGTACGTGAAATGGGTGCTAAATAGATTGAAAACTTAGAGCTGTTTAAAGAAAATTAGTCTAGAAGATTAGAAGAACCCTTCTAGGGCTTCTTACACCGAAGTGTCAAGTTTTATCCGGTAGAAAAAGAATTTCGAAAAAACAATAAAGAAATGAGAGTAAAAGTTTTTATCTGGATAAAACTTGATATTTATGTGTAAGAAGTACTGAAAGAAGAATTCTTTTAGTCTTCTAGACGAGATTATTCTCCTTCCGAAAGAATTAGGTAGTTTTAAGTATAAGGATTCTCTTGGACAATAAATTTAGTTTGCTATAGGAAAAGGCATTACTGAGTATTCTTCGAATAAGGGTGGGGAAAGGGGAAAATACTTCTTGGTTTAAGATAAGTTGAGCTTAAAAAGGGAAAATGTGATATCATAGCAGACATAGGCTTAATGATTATGGGCAGGATGTTTTTGGTGGCAACACAGATAGCGAGGCGCTCGACTGACAAAGGTTGAACTATTTAAAGAGGATGCAGAATATGTCAATATATTTCTCTCCAAATTGTCCATTCTCCATTGCATCCATTGATGCAATGGAGAATGGACAATTGCATAACAAATGCATCCATTGCCGCAACTCCAAAGGAGTTGCGGCAATGGATGCATTTGTGGGTGGTCTGATAGTGTTTGCGCCATAGTGCAAAACTACGCATGAATTACACCGCTGTGCAAAACGCATTCCGGATGGAGGTCTTCCCTTTTATTTTTAAAGCATTTTCGCCAAGGCAAGAGAGACGCAGGAATGGCTCTCGGCAGTCTGTTGCCTGAACGGTCAAAGTCAGTTCTTTTGGTGTCGATATAGCGATTAGATAGCAATACTAGTGAAATAATTGCGGACATTTCCGAGCGAATTGAATACTTAATGTGATAGTTACGGAAAAAAGGCTATCAGTTCTATTTCTTACGAATTGAGATCCACTCTTAGAAATATTTAGCCTCTGTAACTGATGTATTTATCTTATTTTATGATTCGTAAACATTATCATTTGTAGATATTGTTTGAAGCACCAACTAGTTTGTAACGTACATTATTTGCATTAAAGATATCGGGAAAAGTTCCGAAAAAAAATCTTTGTCAGATATTTCAAAAATACCTCTAAATTCTTCAAAGTACATCCCTTGAGCGTCGACACTGTTATGACAGTGGCTTTTCTACAACTCGAAGGCTCCCTGGTAGGTGGATTCCAGAAGGGTACGCGTGCAAGCTTCTTTGACGGCACTTAGGGTCATTTAAGGGAGGATTCCACTTCTGGGAATAGGAATTAGTTTGCTAGTGCCAAGTCAGGACTGTAAAGGGTGTCTGCTCTTTACAAGCAGACACTCTGGGTCATCCGTCAAGACCTTCTTGACGAGTT
Source organism: Hetaerina titia (assembly GCA_037158775.1). NCBI lineage: Eukaryota > Metazoa > Arthropoda > Insecta > Odonata > Calopterygidae > Hetaerina > Hetaerina titia. The sequence continues at coordinate 20,569,943 of CM073775.1, read as the reverse complement.
CACCGCAGATCTTTCGCATCGCCAAAATTTCAGTGATAATGTTGTGCACACTCATCTTATCCATGCTAATACAATCTGCGATCCTGCGAACACTTCACCGGCGGTCTGAATTCAGTACCTAATGCACATGCCAAGAAAAAGTTGTTAACAGTATTTTTTATACAATCTTTGTATTGCTATACTATGTTAGCTCTTCAGATCCCATTTATACACATTAAAAATTCACATAAATGTAACCTAACACCTAAGCAAACACCCATCCTTATTTATTCAAAATAAACTAAATATATATTTATAATTAATGACTCAGCCGTTGCCAAGTTATTTCCCAGAAAGTGAAACACATGTACTTGCTTGACAGAATTATTTAAGGACTGATGTTTTGGGTGACTTAGCCAACTAATCTTTACTTTGGAAATTTACTCCTTAAATTAAATACTTATATGTAAACAGAAAATTGTGTTCTTCTTGAAAAAGTAGCTTGTGAATTTCGCGAAGACTTATGTATGGATTCATTTCCATCAAAGGCTAAACTAAAGAATTTAATATATTATTTGACTTTTTATCATTTAAAAAATTCCAGGCTCCAACATATAAAAGGACTGTTACAGGATCAGTAGGCAGTATGTGTGTTATTTTGCGGTCTAAACCACTCTAGCTGCTGAATAAAAAAAGAAAAGTATGTGCAGTCTCTGCAGTTTTATTACATATTTCTTCGAAAATAATAATACAGTTGGCCGCAAACTATATAATTACTTTGCGTAAAAACGAACAAAATTAATTTACTGGGAATTTGAGTCTCATTCCGAGAACGGAGAAAATGCAATTTTGACAGGTAAGAATATAAAATTTGTAAATTTCCCTCAATTTTGGCGTTTCTTGAAATAATTCTCTGAAATGCCTAACTTTCAGAAAAAGTTGCTGAAAACATTGCTTTTCTTGTGTTATGCTTTTCTTCGACACAGAGGTTGTAATCAAGGGTAGAGCTGAATTATAAATAGTTTCATGACGCATAAAATTCACAGATCTTTGTAAGGTAATACTTTTTACCTGTACTGCCTATGATATTACACGGAGATCTGGTACCGGAAAAATCAGACATCTTGGGTGAAGTCAAGACTGCCCAGTGGTGTCCTCAGGACTCGAAATAGTATGGCCTTATAATGATTCACCCCAAGGATTACCACGTCTCTTTACGTCCCAACGAAATGGCTAAATAATGATCATCAATAGTGAGTCGACGAGTAAAAGTTTTCTTTACTCGTTTATCCTTGTAAATCACGGCAGAATTACAAGGTCTGTCCCACAAATATTTGGATTGAGTCGAATAAAAAATAGGTATTTCCAGAGTTGATATGTTCACTAAAAAGTGTCCAAAGTAGCTCCCTTGTACGTCCACATTACGCTACCAATTGGTTTTTCACACTTCGTACCTTTTCTGGAAGGGGGCGCCAGGAATGCTTCAAAGCTCCCTCGTCACGGCCTGTTGTTACGCTTCCACTGAGTCGTGGTGGCATCCTTTCAGCCTGAATTTGAGGTGGGGCAAGAGATCTGGTATGGAATTGTCTAAAGAATTTGAATCCTCACTCACAAAGTTGAGAAGCTCTTGGCAGATCCGCGTACGAGTTTACTTTGTTCGTCCGAGAGCACTCGTCGAGAGCACGTCGATGCACATCACTTACAGGAATGCTAATTCATCAGAAAGCTTACGAACACTAAAAATGACATCCCTGGTCAAGAAAGCCTTGACTTTTGCAAGATTTTCGTCACTTTTTGTTGTCGAAGGTCCTCCTGCATCTTCAACATCTTCTCTAACCTCCCGAAACAACTTGTGCCTCTGGAAAAACACCCGATCTACTAATGATGTTATTACCATAAGCTGCCTTGAGCATGTCATGAGACTCCTACCCGGTTTTTCCCAGTTTCCCGGAAAATTTAATGGCGCAGCGCTGTTCCAATTACCGATTCATGTCGGAGTGTTAAGAGATCACGTTATAGAGGTTTCGTAAACGAAAGATCCGCACTCCGCAAATGCTGGGAACAAACTTCCACCGGCCTTAAGTCTTTTTTTTAACACTATGGTCCCTCGAACCTAGCCAGAGAATCCGCTGCCCATCCGTCGGTCTATACGGGAAAAAATAAGTCATGCTACCTTTGTAACAAGCCTTTTACATGGAGTTTTGATTAGTTTTGACCATAAATTCCCATAAGTTGGATTGAGGTCGAGTGCTATGGAAGGAAATGCCATTAAGTATTGTCAGGTTGTACATGGGAAGAGTCACGCTTCTAATTCTAATGCGGAAAAATATCCCAAATGTTAATAAACGATCGCCCCTAATAAATCCAAGTCCCCTCGAACGTCGACATTCTACCTGTAGACCAGTGTTTTTATAACCAGAATATTGTAATTAGCATTAGTTTTCATTTTTATTCCATTTAAAATTCTTCCAGCTAAAATATAAGCTATTCTATTAGGTGTAATTAATATCGTGCCATATCAACGTTAACGCGAAGCGCGTTAGAGTGGTCTGGTCTACACTACACGTTCATGCTCTCCTCTTATTACCAACAACGAAACCTTCGGTACCTTAATTATCTTTCATGCTGCAGAATCCGAAATGGCATCAATCCTAACGCTTCAAGAATCATTGTGATGAGTCACATGCTTCGTGATCAGAATCTGTTCTCCAGGATTAAAAATTGATGATGGTACTTGCGGTTTTTTTCGGAAAGTTGATGAGCATAAGTCGGAGGTTTTAGAGATTTGATTACTGAGAAGCCCAAAAAATATATAGTGAGCAGAAAAAACGAGGTATTAGGGCTAGGTTGCGGAAGAGGGGAATTTTGTAAGGTGTAATCCGTGGAAAGTGTAACTAATTGGAAGCATCGTTAGGGAGGGGGAGAACTTGAAGATTGTTGCACAAAGGATAACGTTAGGAAGAAGAGGAGACCGATTTAAGGAATGGCTGTCTTACGAAGTGGATATACGTGGAAAGTACGATGATCTGACGAAGGTATAGTGCAGGGATGGCGAACTTTATGGCAATTGAGTGTCAAATTTAATGAAAGTAAGGCTCATGACTTACTTTCCAACAGATTGAGTGAGAAAGACTTATCGATATTTTTGTCTATTATAAGCATATGCTTTTTTTATGATAAAGCAGTAATTTTGAAACGGGATTCACAATTATTTGCTTTGGATGAAATATTTTAACAGAGCTTATAAAAAAAGATACGAGTTAAATATCATAGAAAATCTCTATTAGTCATTTATTTGAAATTCTTCTTATTGGGATATAAAATTGCCTTTTTCTAGAGGAATACATTACTATTTGTAATTAAGATTGTTATAACTGCTTGAGTTAAGAAAAAAAGGAAATCAATTAATGCAAAGGGAAACACACGTTAAAAGTAAATTATGTGAAAGCAGCTTGTGAATTTCACGAAGAATAATATATGGATTCATTTTATCAATATATAATCGAACATCTAATATACAGTATGTTAATTGATTATCCTACCTTTGAAAATTCCAGGTTACAGCATTTTAAAAGTCTGTTATTGAATCAGTAGGCATGTGTGTAATAATGTGGTCTGAACTGCTCTACCTGATTAATCGAACGAGATAAGTATGTGCAGTCACTGTAATACTGTAAGGGCCTTAATTAACCTTGAAATTCAATGAAAGGAAGTACTCTAGTGGCGGTATTGAAGCAATGGACATATTCAAACTGATGCGGACGATCTACTTGTATTACATATGAGAACAATATTTAGCGCACTATAACAGAGAAGATATTTGATGATCGAAGTCAAAGGGATTGTTCCAATGAAAGTGGCCAACTTCGGATACGGTGGTTTCTTTGATTCCTATCTGTGAATTAGTCAGATCAATTTTAATTGCTACTTTGACCCTGCAATCTAAACAGCAAGGAATAGTCCGCAGCGCCCTCCCAGGTCTTCGTGCCAGAGTAATTGCTCCGCGTGTCAGTTAGGGCACACGTGCTATAAATTAGCAACCCTCACACAGTACTGAAAAATAAAATAAGTTAATGCAAGTGGTTCATAAGTCCATGAAGCTGGGAAATAGTTTTTAGATACAATCGCATACAGAATACATCTTGTCTGCCTATGTTAATAAATAAAATTACTCACCTCCCATTTAGTTTGGTATCTCTCGTCTTCCACAAAAAGTATAACGTCTTGATAATTTCTGAATAAGGTTACGCATGAAAGTCTGATTTATTTTTGAGGGGCAACCCGAAAAAGAGTCATCAACCTAAATTATACTACTCTTATCGAGAGACATTTTAGCCAAAGGAAGCCTTTTTGCGACTCTACCAAATAGATTCTTAGAATAATCTAAACTGTTTTTGTATTTAAGAAATGCCTTTCTGTCTTGAACACTGGCGTAGGATGGAGCTCTTTCCGTGAGTGACAAAAACATAACCTTACTTTTCCTCAGAATATCTGATTATTCTCTAGTACGTTTCCTTTTATCACAACTGACCGGATAATAATCCCATATTGTTTTTTCCCTTTGTATAGAGTCCAGTTCATCTCTTTGATGAACACGACCGTTAGTAACCAGGGACCTTTGTCTCAAATAAACTTTGATACTGCAATTTGTATTCACTGCGCCTTTCTTCATAGGAAATGTCATCGGAAAATATTTTTTCCCATTTTCAAATTTCCTATACTGAGGACTTGGCGACAGGAGAATAGATATCTGCTTTTCCTAATTTTTTGTTCGCTTTTGTGTCATCATTTTATTCTTACCAGTATCATTTAAATTTCAAAGATTTATCAAAATTAACAGAAGATTGTACAATTATAATTGTATGTATATATATATATATATATATATATCAATTTCTATGTTTGAATGAATATATGTATATGAATGAATATATATAGTCTGACCTGAAGAAGGCCTTGGAGTAGGCCGAAAGCTTAAATCATCTACAGTGTGAGTGTCCTTTTACGTGTTATCTGTTTTATTCTGTGTTCTATTGTGCCGTCCAAAAGTTATATATATATATATATATATATATATATATTATATATATATATTATATATATATATATATATATATATATATATTATATATATATATATTATATATATATATATATATATATATATATTCATTCAAACATAGAAATAGGTATTAGGAAAGGGGATAGGAAAACACATAAAAGGCGAACACAGGACATGTGGGGAAGGCGGTTTTTGAGCAGATCACGAATGCAAAAATATTTCCTTAACCTGGATTTGAACGCCGGACCTTCCACTTGCCGGGCGGATGTGCTACCGATTACACCACAAGGAAACCTAATTCAAACTGAAATCTGCGATGTTTTAAAACGCCCAAGTGCTCCGAATCATTTGCCAAAGGAGGGGTTTTAGGGAGCTGTTCCACCCACCAAAGGACAAATAGACAATATACACAAGAAGAGGGGACAGTTGGTTAGAAAGCATATAGTATCATAGAGAATAGGAACAGTACGTTTCATGGCACGCATAGCACATTCGTGCTCTGCTCAAAAACCGCCTTCCCCACAAGTCCTGTGTTCGCCTTTTATGTGTTTTCCTATCCCCTTTCCTTATACCTATTTCTATGTTTGAATGAATATTTGTGCGCCGTATGGCGGGACTTCGTATTTGAATGTGTATCTGGTCAATGTGGCTCATCTCTTCTTCTGACAATGCGTGCCATTTCGGCCATGCGTGCGTGAACTTTCTTTACCATAGTGGTAAAAGTAGTAAAGATATAAGAAAAAGAATTGCGTTAAGCAAAGGAGGAAATTATTAACGGGGACGTTGAGTAAGACGATAGAGGAACAGATCGATAAAAACCATAATATTGATCGTGATTTTGGAACGGCGCGGAAACATGATCATTAAAGTAGGATGATAGGCATAGATTGGTGCCTTGTGAAATTTTGGTGTGAAGATGGATGAAAGATGTGAAGTGACGAAAGGGAAAACAAACGAGGAAATGCTAGGCAAGAGAGGAGTGAGAGGGGATGGTTAGCAGAAATAATAAAAGTTGGAAAGATTGATGCAAAAGGTTTTGATTGCAGATGTAATGTTGACGACTATGATAGAGGGGAGAATTATCTACAAGCTAGGAAGGGACAGAAATAGAGATGTTGGACGGAATGAAGGGGGGCTTGTTGTAATTATGTCAGATGTCAGGCTATGTTTTTCTTAGATAGGTAAGGAAATCGTCAATGTAGTGATTTGCAGCTGATTTCCTTACAAAAAACTTGCTCGGTAATTAACAATCATATCAATATTATAAAAAGGACAATATGTATGGAGCAAATTTTTAAGTCAAATAAAAATTGTAAGTACATATCATACTATATTTCTTGTGTCCTTATTTTTTCGTTTTCTTTTAGTTTTAGTGTGCTTGACGGATCCCTACCGCGAGGGTCAAATACAATTAAACCCTATCTCTTGAGTGTCACTGCATATCATAAAACCGAGTCAAAAGGAATAAGTCATAACATAACATAGAAAATAAATTTGTCGCCATCTTTATATATTTTATCAGAGATTTACTGTTAATCATTCAAGTTCCTAAAAATAAAAATGCAACAGTATGTATTGCATTGCTAAATGAATTCACTCCACTGTTTATATAACAGCTATAGCTGTCGTAGTTTCTCAAAAGATTGTCATAGTTTAATCGCCTAAACTGCCAGCTGCATCAGCTGAATATTTGGGAAAGTCACTTAGTCTTAGGATGTACCCTGAGATGTTATTAATGAGAAGTTTCCATGAGCGTGCTTCTGCAAACTTTCGTGATGGAGAATAGTGGAATGGATTTATCTGCCGCTGGTTCGAAAGGGGAAGTCTTTGGAAGCTGCTGGAAATGAGGGGCGGGGAGAAAGGGGGCCGAGGGGTGAGAAGATAGAGAGCAGGAGCGCGGAGTGGATTGAAGGAAATGTGACAAAATAAGCAACGTTTTGTGATGGATGGGATGGAAACGTTTATTTTTCAGGGAAATGGACAGGTCACTCTGGATCAATTCGGAATACTCTTTTCAACGCGTATTTTCAAATGGAAAATTCTCTGAAGAATGTTCAAGTATTTATTTATTCAAATTAATTCGTGGCAAACATCATATGAATATTGACTCTCCTTCGAATGCGCACTGTCCAACGCTTAAGGAATTAATACGGAATTTAATTACCAAAGAACGAATGCAAAATATCCTACATGGTGACTGTGAATAGGAAAAAGAGAATATTGGAGAACTCCAAACCATTTCTCTTGTGACAACCTGCACTGCATCTTGTTCGCATAAATAATATATCCCTTTATTTAAAGAGAAAACATTGGATTATGCTGGTGCAGAAAATGGGGCGACATGGAGTATTCCTTTTTTCTACGAAAATCGGTCCGAAATTTGTTGAATGGGTGCCTAGGATAATTTGGCCTTGTTTCACTGCTCCCCTTCCGACGAGCGCTTTTGAACTGTAATGGCATAATCTTATCTAACATCTCATAAAAAAAGAGGAAAACCGGAAACTTGTGAAAAAAGATTGAACAAGAAACTCTTCACCAATACAGATGTCTGTCTTGAAAACATTCCGAAATACAACTTCTTGGATGGCTTAAGAAAGTTGGAGAAATCCTAGGAAAAGTGCATAGCGCTAAAAAGATATTATTTTGAAAATTAAAAACACTGGAATATCTTTTTTCCAATATTTTAAGGACTTATGAAACACCTCATATTCAAGGATTACATAAATACTATAGTCGATTATTTTCATGATCTCGTGGTGAAGGGGAAAATGACGCTTTGACTCAAATGCATTTGGTAATATTTGATGCGTTTCTCATCATAAAGGTAATGCAATTTGTATGATTATCAATCACCAAGGCGCATTTTTATATCTTCAATTATTACATATGGCAAAATGTACACATCATATAATTATATTTGAGTATACATTAATAGTAAAGATTAATGGACGATTTTTCCTATAAATATTCGCGCGTTTCTCCAGAACTCTTAAAATATTCTCATCCTCGGTGAGCCAAGTACGCCGTAGGCAGAAGGCTATCACTATGATCGCAAACCCCATTACGAATTGTAAGAATGATTTTATATGTGAGGTTAGAGCTGTTCTCTTACCGAGTCCTCTACTGCGTGTGTCAGAGTACGGATATAGTTTCTTTCCCTGTGCCACCTGCGGTTTCCTGTAAATTTCTATTAACCGTAAAATTCACACAAACTTGGGAAAAATAAGTGTGGAAAGTCAACGGAAATCGAACCTGAAAACTCTTATCAGAATTAGAATGCAATACCAACTAAATTGCCACCGTCTTATGCATATAATCATAAAATTACTGAATAATATAGTTAAATGGTATAAATCCAATTTATTACTGCAAATCCGAAAAAGGACAAATCAATTTAAATAGACGCCTGCAAAGAGAATGAAAAGACATTTTTATCACTGGAGCCTTACTTAGCTGCTCCAGAACCACAAATAGATTTCAGAGTCAATTCAATGCCTAGTTCTAGCAAGTAACACTGCTCATTTTTTTAATTTCCGGCCAATTGGTCACTCGACCTCGGCCATGGCAAAGAGGCAATAAAAGAGGAGTGAGGACCCTGGAATGGTTTCGGCCCTTAAGCGCCGATTTCGTGATCCACATCCCATGCGCCACCTGATTCCAAGAATTTCGAGACCCACAGAAGTGAACACCGCTTGGCTATCTGAGTTTTAGTGTGTTTGTTGGCCGCGTCAAGGTCGGAATTCGATCGTGGATTACACCTGACCCACATTCGACACCGCGTTTTTCCATGTAGACTGCTCCCTCCCCCGCAGCCCAACGGAAATCCGTAATTCCGCGTTCTTGTCCGGCAGTCTGCGCTCTTATTTCCTCCTCCATTTCCCGCACGACAACACCCCTCCCCCTCCTGCAGCGCTCTTACCCTTTTAAAACTAAATTAGGACGGCCGTGACGTGTGATCTATTTTCCTCATCTCAATGTTCATTTGAAACCATTCGATGGAGATAATGGAGCAGGAAGCTTTTCGTCTGCTGCCGGAGATGTGGTGTAGTATTCTGGGAAAAAAAAAATGAATGAAGTACCAAGCATTTGCAATTAGCTCTACATAAATGTGTTTTATTTATTTAACACAGGATGTAACATTTTTTAGCTCCATCTGGTGATGATACACAGCAACAGTTTCTTCAGAACACTGCCGAATGACACTGGATATATGATATTATATGTAAACAAAACGTGGTCGTTGTAGCAGGAGGATAGACGTAGATTGAAGGCTTTTGAAATGTGGGTGTGGAGAAGAATGGAGAAGGTGAAATGGACAGAAAGGAAAACAAATGAGGAAGTACTGGAGATGGTAGGTGAGGAGAGGGGTTTGTTGAGAGAAATCCTATGGAGGCAGGAAAAATGGATGAAAGGTGTATTGAGCGGCAGTGGAATGTTGAAGAAGGTAATAGAGGGGAGAATGTTGGGCAAGTGAGGAAAGGGTAGGAACAGGATATGGATGTTGGACGGGATGAAGGGAGGAAAGAAGAACACAGAGATGAAGAGGGACCTAATGTAGATTAGGTTGCTGGATTGGGTTTTATTTGGAGCTACAAAATGTTTATTTGATAGTTGTGTCCATCCAAAAACCTACCTTAACCGGTATATTACCCAATGATAATAATATAAACCAAAATCTTCGCCCAAAACTATACGTAATATCTGCTTGCAGGATCGTAAAAAAAGCTACGCTCTGCCACAATGGGCTATCTATTTGTAATTTACCGTCCTAGGGCAAGTTTTTGAAGGGCTGTGGTCCCGCACGCCACTGAAATTCTAAGTTCTTAAATGACATATTGGACTGAGTTTTTTTGATACTGTTACTGTTTATGAAACACAATGTGTGAATGATGACTTTAATAAATACAAAGGAATGGATTCGTGTGGTACTGCAGATAGTTACATAAAATAACTGAAAAAACTACTGATCTCTCAATGAGAATTTTGGGTCCATTATTCACAAAACAAAAATGAATTTGGATTTTAGTCATGTTGCTGCCGACGGCTTGGCGAAAATTTTACTTTCAGATTTATGGTATCGATTTAGTATAGTTAAGTTTGAAAGTTTTCAAATCATTATCATTTCTTTACGTTTGTTGCCTGTCTCTATAATACTCCTAAAAAGGTCTGAGGTCGGGGATAAGGCAGGTCCCCCAAAACTTTTGCCCCCATTCGGTTCAGTCTTAGTAAAATTCAAGTTAGATTAAATGACTCCATTTGAGATGAAATTCAGAATATTTAAAACTTCTGCGTATTAGATACTTTTCCTTATCATACAGGGGCTCAGAAATACGAAGAAGTCGCTCAAAATTCTAACGCAAGTAATTCAATCAGAATTTGCGAAGCACCATCTGAAAAAAAGCTTGAAAGCATATAAAAATATTATGAATTAACAATGGCTGAATCAGACTTAACGATGGAAGGGAATTGTGTAGTTAGATTCATTTTCTTGGAAATTTTCCCGGTAAATCTCACCTTCTCTGCCGTTGGTGACGAATGTAATACGCGGATTTCCATGCGCCAAGTGGGGATTTGAAAAATCTGCTTTCTTGGAAAGGAGAAGCGAACGCCGTCCTCGGATAAATGCGGGGCATGGACTTAATCACATCTTTGAACAAAAATGTGTATTTTGCGGAAAAATAAATCGTTGGAAATAGACTTCGAGCATGGTGGAATTGCGATTCTTTTACCAAAAGAGATTTTCTTCGAATTTATCCGGGCATATTTATGTTAAGATTTTGTGGCCCCTTTGCTAGATACAGCTAAAATCCGAATCTTTTTGGTCTTCTCATGTATTCTCAATCATCATTTTTTACATAATTTTACCGTTTCTTGTGCATTGTACTCTTTTAAATAATACTGAGTACGACGGTAAAACAAAACACATTTCTCTCACTCTATTCTCCCGCTTTGTTTCTCCCTTCAATAAACTTCCTCCGATCTTTCCTTTCGTCCGTGCCATTCCATTCTAGTATTTCATCCTTTGTACTCTTCACAATCTTTTAATTTATATATTCTTTTTCATACACAAAGGTCGCACAACCTACCAGAGAGGAAAACCAGCTCATTAATTGCGATAAAAATATGTAACGCGTAGAAAAATTCTTTAACACGCTCATTGTGATTACATTTCTCGAAAAGGGAAACCCGATTAATTAAAATATTACTTAAATATGAATCCATGGTCGTCAAATTTATGTTAGTAACATAAAATCACTTCAATAAATTAGTATAAACTCGCGTAATGCATAACTATTTACTGCTATAAAATGCAATCCGTAAGTATTCCTTGTTAATTTTCCTCAGTGCCTCAACTCCCCGAGCTATATTCCCGTGTCCATTCACAATTCTCACCAGCACCCGCCAAAAGCTGCATATTTCAATTTACGATTTCAAAATTATATGATAGCCTTAACACCGTTTTGGTTATGCGATTCACGTAATTTCCAGATGCAGGTTTGGATTCGAATATCGCACAAAGTTAATAAAAATAATACTTGATAAAAGAGGCAAGCTTACAGAGGCATTTATACGAGTGTGAGTCAAATTAAAACCTTAAAAGTACTCTAAAATTTGGAAACGGCGGACTAATAATCTCTTGTTATTTTGCAACATTGATGCGGTTTAAATTGGCAGCATGATACCAGAACGCAGAAATACGGCGTTATCATTCGTTATTTGTTACCTGTGGGGTGAAACTAGTCCAAATCCATTGCCGAACGAAAGGTTGCTATGCTGATGCACGCATTTAACTCTAGCAGTGATGTATGAACTGAGACGTTCCTAAAAATCGATATTTTCTCCCTCGGTCAGGTGGAGCGCAGTGAGTAGTAACGTCAGATGTCTTTGTTGTGGTTAAAGCAATACTTTTTCTAGAATATCCATGAATTTTTTAAGACTTCGTACTACTATTGCACTCCATGGAGACTACATATGAAATTCATATTAGTAAGAACTTCTTGTATGCAATAATTGATGAGATAAAATTTATTTAAATTTGACCGTTTTTACTCTCCCTCCTGCAATTTCATATTTTTACCAAAAGTGATTTGCATCCCTTTGATGACAACCCATGAAGCTTTCTATATCAAAAAAGTGACAATGGGAAACTTTTTTACGCCATTTTATGCCGTTGAGAGAAAATGAGATGCTCATTTAGCATCGTAAAACCGAGATATCAGCACTATTTCCCGCCCTACCGCCTACTGGGGGCTCGCAATTTGTCCTCTTCCTTTCTGAATCCGCTTCGGATGAACTAATCTCTTTATTGCATACCCTCTATCATCATAGATCATCGCACAAGACACAGCCCCGCACGCCGGACCATTAATTGGGACCACTATAAATATTTGTTTTCTGAGCTCAGTGAATTCATCTCTCGCGAGCAACCCTCCTTTCCCCCCCCCCTCCTCCCCACTTGAGAACACTCGACGATCGCGTATTCCTTCATTTATGTCGCAAAGCACGTAGTTTTCACAGCCCGTAAACTTCCTCAATGAAATGTAAACACTTACGTAGTGCGGAGAGTTTTCCAGCACACCGTGTCGCAGACACTAAGTGTCGCAAATACTTTTTATATTTTCCATGCGTTTGAGTGAAAGATAGTCATTAATATGGCTAAAACTATAGCTAATTATACGTTAATTCTCTCTTAGTTTTGGATTCTAATGTGCCTCACTGATAAAAGCAGTTCACTGAATTCCATCACTGAATATTGGTAGAACTTATTTAATTGATAAAAGTCTGTTTCATGCTATTAGAATGGTTCATTGAAATTTTTAAAATAGCAATGATGATGGAAACATGCAAATAGAGTCGGCATGGGCAGCCTATAGGAGGGAAAGTAAAACAGGAGTGTTCACAATTGTTCACAATGCTTTTCGACTCATGTCAAGGAAGTAACTGAAGATAGTAATGACAGCCGGGCGAAATTCATGAAAGGAGCTGGATTTTTGGATGGTCATGTTTTAAAACATATGGTCATAACTATTTAACATTAAAATTTATAGTTATATATATGTATATATATATTTGTATATTTGTTTGTGTTATAATACATAATGTTAAATTTGACTCAAAAGTGAATCCACTCTTACCTGTGAAGATGTTTCATATGCTTTAGGAAGAGTAACGTTTTCGCATATAGAATCAAGTAGGGTTCGAACGAAGTACTATTTGATGCTCATACTCAACATTTGCACAGTACCTACTAACATTTTACGCAAAAGATTTATATCTAAAATGAATATCTTAGTAGACACGTTATTTGTTTGTTTAAATATTATATTCCAACAATCAAATATTAGTGTTCGAAAAAAATTAAGTGGACTGAATTTATTTTATTCGAGTCCAAATGTGTTTGTCTCTTTAAAATGAATTATAAAATTCGTTCCAATTTCGAAACTTCTTGTTTATAATGGCTCTCAACTTAGGTCAGAAAGCACTGTAGTGACGTCTACTACTTTTTTTTGGAAACATTTTTAATATTCTGAACTTTGTTACATAGAACGTTCTTGATTTTGTGAATAAAATTGTTCCCAGTGGAATCATAATAATCTTAATGGGATTTGTCAAGAACACACTTATTGTTTAACCGGATAACCTAAAAATCCCTTTTGACAAGTAAAACCGAAGGAGCCAAGTTTTATTAACACTACGACAAATTCTAAATAAATGGCAGGAATAAGATTTTGGTCGTCAAAGAGAGATAAATCGGAGTTAATTAATTGTATTACATAGTTTTACTTAACGACTTCGGGGTAATCAAAGCTATGAGGTCAGTGAAAGATATCGCATCAAATTTACTGTGAAGTTGAGTAGTAACTACAACATTTTGTTCATTACACCATAACATTATTATAAATTGGTTATACTATTATTTTTTGTTCAAATATGTGAATACAGACATAGTCAGGTGGCAAAAAGTTCCTAAAATCGTGACTGATATCATGCAGCATAATAACAAAAGTGATCAGTAAAAAATCAGTCATTCATAAAATTATTAAAAAAGTAAAACTAAAAGGCTACATGCGTAGTCAAGAAAAATACAAAATAATACCGCATGTGGCCGAGCATTACACCAATTTTAATGTCACGCACTGCCCAACAAGAGATTCCGTCGCAAATCACGCAGACCAACATGACAATCTGTCAAAAATACGCTCTATGAAACTTCACGCCCAGAATTCAAACTCAGTCACTAAAAAAACACCATCCAATATTACAGTCCAACTTCTCACTCCATCCACATCACATACACACTAATAGCGCACACAGACATTGCAAATGTTATCACCCGTTCCCTTGCCAAACTTTGATGGAATGGCCTAGAAAAATTATGAAGTATACTTATATTGAAAAATGTAACCTTTTTAAATTCTGAAAAATATTCCTTTTCAAATTTCATTTTATATGAAAATATGTGGAAAATTTTTAATTAAGCTTAAAATAATATTTTGCTAGAAGAATAAGGCTTTTTGCTTGAGCGCTTAACGGAATGAGACCCAGAGTACGTTCCGAAATCAATGCAGTTAAATTTTCCGCGCCGCTCTTATGCGCCTGTATTGGTCTGAGTGGAATTGAACCACTTGGAGTATGTGGGGGGACGCTAAGTTTGGCCGCGAAAGCGATCTCTCTGTTCTCTTAAAGCTGTGGAAGCGGCGGGACGTCAGTTAATGTAAACCTCTGCGCGCTGACCGCCTGACGAAAAACATAGAATCGACGATCGAGCAACACTAAGCGATTACTAAGTTTTGCGCTAAACTGTAAAAACTCTCTTGCGGAGACTACCAAAATATTCGTGAGGATTACGAAGGCTCTGCTCTGTCATACTCACAAGTTTTGAGGTTATTAAAGACCTTCAAGGAGAGCCAGCAAGAGGTTCACAACGAAAAACTTCTTGGGCGGCAGTCAACCAGCAAATCCGACCCCAATGTGGCTCGTGTTCGACAATTGTTGGAATCTGACCGTTGATTGAGTGTCAAGATGGTTGCCAATGAATTGAACTTGTCGTTTCTTGTTGTTTCGCATTGTTACTGAAGATTTAGCGATGAGGAAAGTGTGCGCCAAGCTCGTGCCCAAGGTGTTGTCGGACGACCAAAAGACCAACTGAGCGGAAATTTCAAGTTAAATTTTGCAATGTATTCAAAATGAACCTGAGTATTTGGACAACGTCATCACTGGTGTTGAAACCGGGGTGTTTGAATAAGACCCAGAAACGAAACGTCAAAATTCTGAGTGGCACACTGAACAGTCCCCCAAGCCCAAAAAGGCAAGAATGAGCTAATTCAAAGTGTAAACAATGCTCATTGTCCTTTTAGACAGTAAAAAAGTGGTCGATAAAGAGTTAGTTCCTCAAGAACAGATAGTTAACGCTACCTACTACGTGGATGTGCTGGAAAGACTCCGAAATAGTCTTCAGGACGAGAAAAGACATCTTCGCAATCTGGCAAATGCATCATGTCAACGTGCCTTACCACAAGGCCCTACGAGTCTGCGAGTTCCTGGCTAAACATCAGGTGCCAACGCTGCCTAACCCACCTTATAGTCTTGACGTCACCACAGAAGACTTCAATTTGCTCCCTCGGAATTAGACAGTCCTGAAAGAAATCCGCTTTCCGTCCATAGCGGAGATCCAATCAAACGAAGACCTTGCGACGGGTCACCGAATACGCTTTTCAGGGCGCGTACCGGTCATAGCAGAGTCGCTGGTAAAAATATGCCCAAGGAGTGTACATTGAAGAATTTTAAGTGTTTGTGCAAATATCTTAAATAAATTACTTTTAAAAAATTGCATTACTTCCGGAAGGTACCTGTATTAAATTCTATTTTTTATGGTACCAGTTGTTCACTCGCCACAAAGTAGTAGTGGTTTTAGGGGAGGCGACCGACAGCTGAGGTCATTTACATCAATGGGAATGGATGGGAAATGAGGAAGGGTGGATATAGTTCTAGCGTTGGCATTAGCATACTGTTAACAAAACGTTCCCCATTCGTGGTTTAACGTCCCATGAGACAGACGCCGTACTCACTGAAAGTGGTTTTCACAAAGTACCTCAAGCAGGGATCAGCATACCACTGAAAAATACCTATCGTCCTCATCCGACCAGGAGTCATATCTAGGCCCTCTGGTTGGGAAGCCAGTACCTTTGCTATCGCACCATCCCGATTCCCTCACCATAAAGTCACACCCTGTCAGTTATCGAGGTGTTGGCTGTCAGGATACCATAGGTGGAATATGTTTAGAATATACAATAGAATGGCTCCCCTTTAAGAAGGATACTTAAGAAGCTTTTTTCTAAACGTGTGAAATATTTTTCGGCCGGAAAATATTTTTCGCCTATATTTCTTTGTGAATATAATTCTTCACAGTCATTTTTATTTATGGTATTCGTTTCTGCAATAATGTGACTTTTGATAAGGTATGTATGGGTTTTGGGAAGTTTGTCCCACATTTTCACATATTGTAATTAAAGCTTTTATCATATAAATAACAAGATTAACACTAACGAGTCGGGATATTTTTTAACGTTACATGTGTTACAGAATGCTTTCTAAATTTTTTTGTTCGATAGATAAATAAAAGATTCACTTGAATCTTGAAATCATGTTTTCATGTTTTTGTGAAAATTTCTTTTCCCTTAACATCACCCAAAACTCCAGCCGCTTCTTTAGTGAATGGGGGAATTCGGTAGACCATTTATTGTCATAAAAACCTTACCTCTGCTTACTCTTCCTTGATCCTCAGAGGCACGGTTAACTGGCTGTGTTATCATAGGATCATAGGTTCCTAAATTTCACTGAGTGTAGGGATACAATGCACATAACAGCCGTGCCCTGGGAGGCTTTCCCCATTAATTTTTTCATTGTCCAAGGCTAACCAATCCATATATCATTTAATCAATTGTAATTTATAGTTGTTATACGTATCTCCTAAATAATTGTAACCTTATATGACCTCATCCATATTACTGAGTCTAAACTGGCATTGCCTTATTTTTTTGATTCTGCATGTCGTTCTGGTCGTAGTACATTTTCTTCTTACCCTAAGCTTTGTGTTTTTTCTTAGTTTTTTATAATTTTAATTTAATTGTTTATAGCGTTTACCTAGCTTTTCAATTTCCGTACGACTGCTTTACCATTCCTTTATTAAAACACGGAAACACATAAAGAAGAAACTCGCTCGTATTCCGATTTTTTGGTGGCACATCCAAATCGGAATACGTGTTTATATATATATATATATATATATATATAGCGGGTCGCGGTGGTCTAGTGGGTAGAGCGTTGGACTACTGACCGGAGGGTCCCGAGTTCGATTCCCGGGCAAGGCACTTTGGGCACCTGCAGCTCCACCCAAGCTAGTTGATTTTTCGGGTACCAGGTCTTCCTGGGAAACCATTACCGGCACAGGGAAAGGAACTGGCCCCCCTACCCTGATGTGTGAATATTCACACGCCGTCGGGCTTGGTACATGGGTGAGCTCTACCATCACCTACTAAACCGACCTTCGGGTTGATTACTGCGTTTATGGTTTTATATATATATATATATGTATATATATATGAAGAATTCTGCATGTCCGGGTTTTCACCGCGTTGTTGTTTGAAGCCGACAACAGTTTCGCCGAAGTTCCATCCGGCGTCTTCAGGTCATCTTCGACCTGAAGACGCCGGATGAAACTTCGGCGAAACTGTTGTCGGCTTCAAACAACAACGCGGTGAAAACCCGGACATGCAGAATTCTTCAAGCCACCGCCGCGAAAATCTACGCAGCTGTATATATATATATATTTACGTTTGTTATCTGCTCAAATCCGCCTTCCCCACCTTTCCTGTGTTGGTCTTTTATGTGTTTTCCTCTCCTCTCTCATTATATATATTTTTATATATGTGAAGTAATATTTGTTGGCCGTATGACGGGATTTCGTGTTTGAGTGTGTATGTGTGTGTGTGTATATATATATATATATATGCGCATACACACCCTCACATTCTCTGCTGGCCCAATAAATAGCTCCCTACGACTGTTTAAAATATACTTATGTGAAAACATATTTTAAACTTACCAATCAGAAACACTAGGATGGAAATTTTTTCAAGCTGCATTCGTGCACTAAATCGAGAAAATTTACTATTGGCTGGTTATTATTATTATTTGTGCTGGTCGAAAATGTTAGTGTAAGTGGTGTTTGCTATGCAGAAAAATGCGTCTCGTATCGTAGTGCATTGACTGAACATAGACATTTAAAGATCTAAGTCCGTCAACATCAGGGACTTGACGGAGCGTAGGTTCATGATACAATGAAGAAAATAACGTAACCCTCAAATCATGGAATTCCTCGAAGAATTCTTTCATCACGTATTGCGAAAAAATAACTCTGGTAAAATATTACGTTTAAGAGTACCAATCACCTAAAAATTACCGATTAAATCTGAGGGATAAATTGGAGGCATGTCTGTTTAAGGAATTATGTTGGAAATGTACAGGGTCCACTATAAAAGTAATGTGCATTCTCTGGCAAAAATAAATTTATAAATCGTGCTTCTACCAATGATTGAATTTCTTCAAAATCCTCCCCTCTGCATCAATTCACTTGCGGAAACGTGTCTGCCACGCCTGGAAGGCAGCATGAAACGATTCGACGGCAGCGTCTCTCAGGAACGTTGTAACATGCTTTTGGATGTTTTCCACAGCCTCCCAATGTATTTTTTTCAGCACCCTCTTCAATCAGGGAAACAAAATAAAGTCGCAAGGAGCCTATTCGGGACAGCAAGGTGGTTAGGGGACCACCGGGGTTGGGGTGGTGTTCCGGATCAGGATGGTGGTAACGCTGAAGGAGGTTATGTGTGGCTAGGGGCTAGGGCTTTTTTCATGGTGGAGCTTGACTGTGTATTTGTCAGCCCTCACGCGCGCGACCCGACGTTTCAATTTCTTGAGTACTTCCAGGTAAAATTCTGGGTTAATATTTTCTCCATGCGGTACAAAATCAAAATGGAAAATTCCTCAGATATTGAAGAAGACAATGAACATCGTATTGATGCGAGATTTGCTCATTCGCGTTTTCTTTTGGCAAGGGGATGCTTTTCCATACAATTCACTGGTCTGCCCTTTCGTTTCTGGATCCTACTCCCTACTCCTTACTGGAAATTCCAGGACTTGCCCGGTCACGACAGAGTTAAGAAAGTCCGGCTTATTTGAATGAAACGCAACAATTCTTTGCACCTCGAAACTCAGAGTTCCTTCGGGTCTTAAATCAACACTCTTGGCCCAAACTTCGGGCAGACCTTACGAATTACCAGATCCTCGGTCACCATCGCATGTACCCCAAATGGGACTGTCGGCAGGGGTTGGGGACGACGGGATTAAGTAGGGAGCATCCACTAATGTGCAAGGTTTAGGCCGGAGTCCGAGCAGGTGCTTCGGAGAATACATGCCGACTTGAAGATTTTAAGCTTTAGCGGTGTTTCTGAAATGGACACTCCTTTGAAATTTTTAAACTTGCACTGTTATCATTTTAACGTAATATTATCGAAACACTAAAAACTACAAAAATGATTTCTCTGGAGGTCAGTTATTAATTTTATGTGCTATTACGATTTCTCCTTTCGCTTAAAGATTTCTATGTGCATTCTCTAATAAAGAGAATGAATAGAAAATCTCTAGATAACTTCTAAATCCAACTTATTTCTTTGCATATCAATAATATAGAAAATCATTTCGAAAAAATAAGCGCCATATTAATATTAAAACATTTTATTTTTTACAGGGGTAATTTTAATTCATTTGCAACCTATATACCAGAGACTGTCCATAAAGGTTAGGATGAATGCATTTAAAACTTATTTAATAGAATATAGTAATCGTTCCCTCTTTTCTTTAAAAAAATCCTAAACTAGCATTCGGTTATGGGTTTTTATTTTTTTCATCACCATTTTTATTAACGTTTTTAAATTTTAGGCCGTGACACTTCGCTGTCCTTGAAGCCCGACTTCGTTCTGGCATGGGGAAAGGAAACAATGGTCCTCGAGACGTCATTTAATCAGTGACTCGCACCAACGGGTGAGCAGAGTTCTAGCAGTTCAAACTGAGTCTTGGTTGGTGTGAAACTTTAGTGAAAGACCCATCTCTCAGTGGATTGGTTCAATTGAATGAAGGCTAGTCCTCCCCTGTTTGTTTTCCCGGGCCAGTGACATTGTTCTCCATGCCCTCGTTTGGGATATTCTCCTCCTATCCTCCCCCTCCCTTCGCCGTACCTTTATGATTCTCGAAATGGCCACGGACCCTCTTGTTTTCAATCCCATCTACTCCTTCCTCAGCGTGGGAGTGGTTTCTGGGGAAAGGGAATGAGATATCTCTGGCCTTGAGGAATAAACGAATGCCATAAAACGTTTCCAGACCTTCCTTTTTGGGCCAGATTGTCACTGCATTCACCTTTAATGAGAGGCAAGATTAGGAAGCATGCTATAGGAGAATAAAATATGCAAAAATCAGTTCCATAAAATAAATGTGGCATGGTTCTATGTTCGTTTGGTATACGAAAACTTTAAAACGGCGGTGGACTCCTTTCATAGTAGAATTCATCATAAAAAATGATAACAACAAAAAAGTTATTATCTTTTGTAGGAGAATACTAACAATTAGAATATCTCGGTCGTGGAGAAGTTTTTGTGGTCTAAGCTTGGTTCCGCGAGGAGGTAAAGGATCTGACAGATGCTTGACGCGTATGAACTTGAACTTTTCTAATTTTAAACAATTCCTTCGGCTGATAATCGATACTGACTAGTATTGGTAGTCAGTAATGATTACGTTTTACTTGTGTCTGATTGATATTGATTTTACTATTCATGCAGGAGATACTGTTAATAGTTACTAACGTTACTGGTAATTGGAATTCACTACATTAATGAAAGAATAGAATGTAGACACAATTTTGACACTGGATTCATTGTTGGAAGAGTTAGAAGGTATGGAAACAAAGCACGAGGGTAGGCTGAAAGCTAATGCACATATGTTTGTAGACCACAAACAAAATGACCTTCAGAAGCCCTCCTGGTGGATGTAACACTCCCCCTCAACATGTATGCATAAGTTTGAGGTCGTTATATTCATCCAGTGTATTTTGAGAAGCGAAAGTATTCAGACATATTATATATCTCGTATATATTATTTATTACTTATTACCTTTTTATAATCACTGACGAAACGTATAGTGAACAGAATACATTTTGCCGAACATTTACGTGCCTTGAAATCATAAAAAATTGATGCTTCCTGCTGTATTCTTGTATATATATATATTTTTTTTTAGTTTATACTAATTTATATTTATCCTCCTAATTATGATTCGTTCATTAAATAATTCCGTCTCACTTACAAAGAGTATTATATCATAATGATAAATTGATTGCTGTCATGGGGTAAGGATAACGCCAATATCACTGTGTAAATATAATTTATTGCATAAATATTATTCTAAAATATATGAAACTTTAAAACAATACTATGCATATTAACCGTATCCGTGCTGTGGCGCATGGTGTAAAATGCTATGATTGTACTGAAATCTACAAGTCCATACAAATACAGTCTGGTCATCTCCTATGATCTTTTAATATTTTATTCAAGTTTTGCAGCAAATTGGGATTCATGGATGCTCCCCTGTGCTTTACATATTCATTGTAAACCAGAAATTTTTATGGCTTCTATGCAGCCCTCTTAACTATTGTGTTTCCCGTCTTTTATTCCTTCTTACTTCCTTGAGATTTTTTTCCCTTCTTTTATTTCTCTCTTAAATTTTCTACGTGGGTCTTTCCTTTTGTGGGATCTTTCCTTTTATGGGATCTTTCCTTCGTTGGTTTCCTCAATTATGTTCTCCCGTATTCTCCTCAAAATAATCCCAATTAGAGTCCCTATCCATTCCCAGATGGATACGGTGAATGCATAAAGAATGTTGGTGTCTACGACAGTCGCTGTCGATTTTCGTTGGTAGACTGTAAACATTGATCGAATCTGAAATTGATTTACTATTAATCCTTTGTTGTAATTGGTGATCAATCTTACGAAACTGTAGGTTTGGCTTTGTTGTGCCAATACCATCACAGATCTTCTTCAAATGTAGAGCTGATGTCACGTATGGAGTGGTAAAATAAACGCGCAAGCAAGTATTAATACATTTTCACTGGAATCAAATCCTAGTTCTCATCCCTAACTGCTCATGACTCTAACTCTTAAAGGGCAATGATTTGCAAATAATCCCGAAAATAACGGTCTTTGACTTGAATATCAGATAAGGTGAAATATCTTCAAAAATTCATTTTATATTTATATTAGACTTTTTATATTGGATGACATGTTAAAATAGTGAGAATTAGGGAAAATAGACATCGTTACCTACTCAAGTGTAATGGTTAAAGAATCAAGTAGGAGATTTTAAAAACTCGTCGGGAACTAATTATTATATAAACATCGTAAAATCAGCTTTTAGCAATTTATACGCTTTAAATTTAAACCTAAAATTTATGTTTAAGGAAAAAATTACTTTTAGTCATCATTTTATAATAATTATCCCTTTTTTAGGTTCAGATTTTTTGTATGTATTTTTTTAGAGTTAGTGTAGAAAACGAACATCTTTGTTGGTTTGGTTCTTTGGGAAAGTTTCGTAAATACTGGAATTTTAAAGCTTATTCAATTCATCTCTGACTCAATATAAAAATATAAAAATTTTTTGTAAACTGCTTTAGATAGAAATTCAGAACTGCATTCAATTCATTACTATGGAGACTGAATATATATATTTGTGCAAGCACTGCCCCATTTCAAAGTTGGGAATGGATAAAACATTAGTTTAAGAAAAAAGAATATTTTAAAATAAAGAAAATATAATGCATGAAAGTTTGTACATTTTTGGTCTTTAACTTTTAGGTAAAAACCTAATGGTGCATAACGAGGCCCAGTGGTTTATTTAAATTATTCTCTCCAAATTATTTTTGGAACTGCATAAATAAGTGGTACAACGGCCTTCATTCGCAGTAATAGAGCATGCTAATATAAGTTTTAATAAGAGTATTTTTTCTCTTGTGAAGGTTTTTAAAACGTACGAGTACATATTTCGGCAAAAATGGCCCTCAGTTTGGTGAAAATAATGCAGTCCTTAATTGCAATTCAGGGTCCTATAAGCATCGTAGTGAGAAGTTAGTTTGGGTATGGAATGAAATCAGGAAGCATCTATTTATTCCCTATAGTATTTTCATGTTGTTGGTCCGGAGGATTGTCGCAGTCTCGAGATTTCATCTGATTGCATTCGCTTTAGCGCACGTGAATTCTCCATGAATGTTTACCTTTCGTTTTCATAACCCTATAACTGCAAACCATCCAACAACTTTTGCTCCATTTTCCTCCGCGTATAACGCAGTTTACTCTCTGAAGCGCTAAACTTACGCTTCGGCGAGTTTTACTCTGCTATGGGAAAAAGGTAAAAATTTATGAAAATGAATACTGAAAAGAATCACAGAAAATTGATAAAAATAGAGGATGAGCATTCTTTCACGGAATAATAAGGATATTTGAAAAATTATTTCGCGAATACTATTTTTTTATCTAAATGAAAATTCTCTCTCTAAACCTAACTTTGCAGTCCATTTTATGTGCGCTAATCAAACAAAAAAAATATCACGTGGGTATTGCTCGAGTACTACAAGTAGAGTATTCCATGCTTGAACCAATGTTTATGATAGGAATATATTTGAAGCATTATTAGAAATGCTGCGATTAATTCAGTAGCTTTTGATTCTGCCTCAACTTAAGTTTCACCATCAATAAAATATAATCGGATCTAAAGTGTTTGGTTAGTTTCTGTTTTATCCCTATATAAAAGGAGTAATAGTTCAGTAGGTAGAGCGCTGAGCTGCTGTCCGGACAGCCCTTGAAAGATTTTGGGTTCGAATTCGTGCTATTTTTAACGATAATAAATTGAGTAATTTTTCGGGCCCCAGGTCTTCCTGGGCAGCTACAGCCCGTCTAGAAAAGGATCCTTTACCCTGTCGGGTGATTTTAGATGAAGCTTAGGGCTTAGAACGAGGTAAGCGGACCTTCACCTGTTAAATCAAACTTTGGATTGAATAGTGTGGTTAGTCTTCGGTTTTCAGTCACTCTAATTAGCTCGTGCGCGTTCTTGAGGGAATTGCCTGTTGAAACGGTCATGCCTTTTGGAACAGGATGGTAATTGGGTATTGGTGGTATTAAGATTAATATTTTACCGGATGCTCTCACAGGGACCTGAGAGAATGCTGTAAAATTAAGGTTTCTTTTTTACCAAGGAACGGAATGCAACCATTATTGAGCGCTTCAAATATGGAATTCCTCACATCACAACAGAAGAAAACTTAAGAAAAGCTTGCTTTTTCAAACTAATTTGGGTATCAAATGGGGCACAAATGGGGAGTGAAATTCTCGGAGTAAAGTTACTCAAAAAATAAGATAATAATCTATTTAAAGGTAATTCTAAGACTTTTTGAAGGCTGGAAACATAATTGTACGTTTAACTTTTAAATTCATTTGCTAATATTTGGAGAATATCAGTTTTCCAGTTTCATTATCTGCAATGAACACAGCAGCATCAAAATTGGAACCCCAGTTGCAGTACAATAATCTCAAATACCCTACTACTAGTTAATTATACAGGTAGACTAATAATATAGAATACAAAGGTAATCATACGTAAAATGTCGAGTTCATACCGACAACTCACTCAAGACAATAAATCTAAGGTATTTTTTGTTATATGTGATGAAAGCTACTCTTCTGGTGTCATTCAAATTTTTGAGGAACATATCACTTCATTAGAAACATACCCTCTTCAGACACTGGATATCAAAAATGGTCTCATTGTATGTAAATCTTAGTATTTATTAATTAATTTCTTTTAGACCAGATAAAGCGACGATATCGATACCCTTATCCTTTAACTATAGGCAACACACAAAATTGTTATTATTCAAACAAATGTCTAGCTCCAAGGACGTACTTGTAATCAATAACCAGGTTTTCCGGTTGTTCGCTTTCTCCAATGAGGTAGTATTTGTATTTAGTGTTCGTTTCGGGGGATTTTGTGTTTGAATGTGTATTTGGTCAATGCGGCTCGTCTCTTTCTTCTGGCTTTGCGTGCCACGAAACGCACTGTTCTTATCCATTATGATATTGTATGATTGCTAACCTACTGTCTTTTCCTGTGGTGTCGTCTATTACACCTCTGGTTGGTGAAACAGCTCCCTAACACCATATTTTTGGCCAAGGAATCGGAGCTCCTGGGCGCTTTAAAACATCGCAGATCTCAGTGTAAATTAGATTTCCTTGATAGCTCAAGTGGTAGAGCATCCGCCCGGCAAGTTGAAGATCCGGTCTTCAGGTTCTGGTCGAGGAAATATTTTTACGCTTGTGATCTGCTCAAATCCGCCTTCCGCATCTCTTCTGTGTTTGTCTTTTGTGTGTTTTCCTATCCCCTTTCCTTAGATTTATTTCCATATGAAAGAATATTTGTTCGCCGTATGGCGGGATTACGTGTTTCAATGAAAATTATATGTTTTGTAGAAGAACTCATGGTATCAATATATAACATTTGGACGGCACAATTGAATAGAAAAATAAAATAGATATCACGTAAACGGACTCTCTCACATTTCAGGGTGTTTGAGCTTTCGGCTTTCTCTGAGGCCATCTTCAGGTCGTAATCTGGAAAAAAGGACAATTAAAGTAGAATAGATGGTGAAAGGACGTATTAAGGTACACAAGCGAAAATAATGAATAAGGTTATGGAGTTGGTTGATTGAGGACGCACAGAGAGAATCAGTGGAGAATTCGACGTCTAGCGATAAGTTTCACGATTTTGAAAACTGATTTTTGCGAAAAGACGATCAACATGGATTTGAAACTTGTAATGCGTAGGTTTGGATGGAGGATAGAGAAAATAAGCTGCATAGATTGTGATAAAATGGAAGGGTGTTATATTTGTAAGAGTATGAGAAAGTCGCTTGGGAAATTCGAAGAAGGTAAGGGAAAATATAATACTTACATGTGGAATTAAGTGGAATTGTTGTGATATTGACAAGAGGGCAGAATATTTGGTGCGTACTAAAGAGGGCGGTAGATTTTGCGGAGCACGATAAGGATACGTAGAAGACATGAGTGAACCGAGAAGAAAATAGTGTAGGGCGAATGGTGTTCAGGGTGTGATAAAAAAAGACCGGACTGATTTTAGTATGGTTCAGGAAGTCTTTGTTAATGAAGCTATGAGTCGAAGCCATTGTTTTGAGTGCTACAGTCGTTTTAAATCGGGCAGAACCTTGACAGGTGAATATTCGCGAACGGGGCGGCCTTCTACTTTCTTATCCTGTCAGAAAACTTTGACAGGTGTGACGCGCGTCGTGTCGAACAGTTTTTGTTTCCAAAGTTAAAATCAACCTTGAAAGGGCGCCGATTCCATTCTTTGCCGTTATTAAAACTAATTTTACGGTTGACTTGACCAGGTAGGGTTCGAGAGCTGGAAGAAACGTTGGCAAAGGTGTGTCGTCAGCCAAGGCATGTACTTTGAGGGTCACAAGTTCCATTAAGCTGTATCCGTCGAAATAAACAAGTTATAAAATCAGTCCTGTCTCATTTTGATCAGACCTTTTAAATGCCGAAAAGGAATTCCATCTGATATCAGTCCTTCCTTAAGTTTTTGGGTTTTATATTAATAATAAACAAAATTAAATTAAATATTTACTCGTATTGTTCATATTATAAATGAAGTTTCGCGGCAAATATTTCGGTGGCGTAACTTAGTTAGAAAGAAACGTTCCATTTCCTTAGGAATGGCTGACGGCGAACCGTCTCCCCGGACCACGGTTGTTTTTGCGAGAAACGAAGGGGACAGTGGCCAGCTTTATTTGGGAAGGTGGGGAGCAATGGGATTAGACCTTCCGAGTCATTCGATTTTTCGTCGTCACCGCTCATGATTTGACTCAGAATGATGAAATTTATCTTTCTTATTCTCCTCACATCTTCTTCTGAGGCTCATATTTATGCGCTAGGCCTTTCCTTCTCGGCGCTCAACCTGACCTCCCTTGGTATTCTCAAAATTCTGTTATTCTTCTCGCCTTGCTGTTTCATGGACCTTACCCCGCGCCTCGTATTTCACTCCAATTCGTCTTAAGGCCAGCAACCCCAACCCCTCACTCACAAAGAAACACGCTGTTTTCAGAGAACCCTCTCGGTATTCCACATTGTCCTGTGGGGTCGACTTGTTAAATTAATAGTCAAGATACGTTTTTCATATGTTTACCTCAAAGAACATTCAAATAAAAGTACATCAAGCTGTTTTACATTATATTTGATTGAATTCACAATTTAATTTGTTATAAGTTGCGTACAAAATAATCAAATGCTTTCAGGTGATGTCAGTGAATACGAAAAAACCCTTTTTTATTAATAATTCTAATAATCATTCAACATTGTAGAAGCAAATGACTCCTGTCTTCATTCTCTTCAGTACGGCAGCTCTGATTAATAAATTAATGCCGATATTTATTCACTAAATTAGCGCCCGTAGTGTATTAAGAGTTTCATTTGAAGCGATAATCGATTAGAAAGCTCATTCTTGAAGTATGAAGTTAGAAAACATGACAGTTTTTAAGACATGTACTACTTCTATATAGTACCCTGAAAGCTACCTGTTCAGGTTTATTGCAGCCTGTTTATCAGTACTAGAGATAAGGTATTAAAAATTAAGATTTTTCTAAATGTTATGTTACCGATAAAAATAAATGAAATAATTAACGCAATTAATACTACCATTAATGGCATGTGCTAAAGAATATAAGGGTAATATACGTCACTGTGCTTACGGAATAAGCTACTGATAACTAAAACTTATTTTCTTTGAATGACAAACGAATTTATCTTTAAGAAAACAATAACATGGATTAAGTATTTACTTTATTTAATTTTATTTCAGTTTTTTTTCTGGGTGACCCCTTTATAGGTCGTTCATGACCGGCCATGCCTATTCGTGAAATAAAAATAGGAATGCATGTGCGCCATCTTTTATGTACACTGATGTACGGATATGTACTATATACATGTAGGTTGTGTCCAATTCCAATATGTCACCGCGACCGTGACCAAAACGGAGTTTGGCTCTAACGTCACTTGCCACACAAGGTATTAGTTCATTCTGTGGTGAATTTGTGGAATTAGAGGTTCCTGTCGAACCAAACATTTTTGGCGGACTAACTAACGTGCTCATCGGTGTTCATCCAGTGTGTGTAGTCCATATAAAAAGAAGGCGATGAAACAGCACCTTAGCAGTACCCCATCGATATAGATCATCGGCCCTCTTGGCATTGGGAAATTCAATTCATTTCACAGAGACCCAGAAAATATTTGCTCAACTTAAATGACCCGAATGCATTCATAAATTATTGTGACGTGATATTTTTTTCAAATTCATCATACGTTGTCTATTGAATTGGGCACATTAATTTTCGGTTCTGCCACTCAGAGTATATCTGATGGATTCGATAAATGCCTTTGGCTAGTTTTTACATTGATCGTTCTATATATCAAACCTCACCGTTAGTCTCAACATACATGGCTAATAGAGAGTTTTGTCATAAAGGTTCACCTTTTTTGATGCTGATTATTCGAAGTTTAAACAAAGATAATTTCTTAGCTGCATATTACAGATTATGAGTAAAGAATCAGCGGTAACATTCGCCCAAAATTAATTTCGTTGACAAATGTCCATTAGTTCCTAAGAAGGATGGCTGCAAGGAATGTAAAAACTAGATTAGATTAGATAGTAATAGATTTAATGAAAAATATTTCTGTAAAAAAAATGAAATAGGAATTTCAAGTAAAAGTATTATATTGCAAATTTCACTCGGTATTAATATAGGTCATGTACGTAGAGTGGCTGGTGACCTACTACTCCCTTTCATATTCTTGTGACGGCTTGCTGGGTATTATGTAGAGGTTGACGTAGATACATGTAACTGCACCTACGAACATACTAAATGCTTGTGGAATGTTTAATCTTTTCCTGACTTGTAAATTAAATGTCTTTAATATCTCTCTAGTGACTTTGCTTTTTAGTAATATGATTCCTGATAGTCTGAAGAAAGAATAAGAACTTCGATTCTATCCGTATTAAAATCTGTCCCCCTTATTTTATCTTTTTGGTCTGATCTAACTAATATGGGCTATAATAAATCCTTTAGTGTCGTTTAAATCTCGTTTGTTTTGAATCTTTCTAAAAGTCGCAGTCACCGTTTTTCTTTTTGCAGCTATAGTGGCTTCTAGCTGTATTTTGCAAAATGACCTGTCACATTCGTCTTTTTAATATAACAATTTTAAACGAATCTGGCGTACTTTCTCTCGACTTTTTCTAATTCTTTTATCCACACTCTCTCTTGAATATTTTCGGTGTGTTCCAAATGTGGCCTATAAAGAGCGAAATAGCATCTTTCTCTTTTTTTTCATACCATATTCCCACCACCCGTTTATTGAAGCAGAGTTTATTTAAAGCGGATCCGCATTTTGCCCTGATATGTGCTCCCCATGAATAACATTGCATTAGAACCATCCCCAAATATTTAACTTGATTGGCCGTAGTTAGCGCTGGATTTTCTATTTCATATTTTATGCCAGGGTAAATAATTCCTTTGCTTCAAAAGGTCAACATTACAAATTTGTCAATATTTAGTGCTAATCCTATTATCTTCCGCCGATATTGAGTCTATGTCACCAGAGAGTAGCTCGTAATCTAATGGGAACCCTATTTCTCATTATATCACTGTTTTGTCCGCAAATAACTTGAGATTGGTACCAACGTATGAGCTTGAGTTATTAATGTATATTATAGATAGAGGCGGCCTAATAAAACCTCCTTGTGATCGCTAGAAGTTACATCCACCTCTGTTAAGTACGATTCATCAATGACTACAATTTGTTTGCCATATGGCATGAAGTCTGTGATCCCACTCATTGCATTGTTATTGATACCATAGCGTTTAAATTGGTGTAACAATTTATTTTGCAGGAATTTATCTAAGGTTTTCTTTAAATCCAGAAATACTGCATCAGCTTATGCGTTGCTTTCTCTCGATGTAATTTTATTGTGTGAAAAAACCCAATTGCGTTTCTCAAGATCTGCTCTTCCTAAATCTTTGCCAGTTGTGGCTTAGTATCTTCCCTCTCTCGAGAAATCTCATAATGTTACTAACAATATATGTGTTATAATATTTTGCAAGAGATCGATGTTAAAGAAATGGGTCATGCCGCTCAGTACGCCTTTCGTCTCAGCCGCTCAGTACGCCCAAAAAATCCCTCTCCTCACCCACTATCCATAGTACTTCCTCATTTGTTTTCCTTTCGGTTCATTTCATCTTCTCCATTATTCCCCACACCCACATATCCAAAACCTCTAATCTACAATATAACACATCCTAGTGATTGAGTGGTTTTAAATTTGTTTTATCATTTCTTATTGGTATTATTTATTTTGCCTTTTGTGTGTGATTGAGGTATACGTGGGCCACTGTTTTTGAAACACTCCCAAGTGACCTTGGGTGTAATCCCTATTTCTCCCCTTGCTTGTAATTATTTACCTTCTCTTTTTTTCTTCTCCTTTTTTCTTTTTCTTATCACTTAGTTCCAATCAAGTTTACAGTCTCGGCCTTTTGTTGTTTACTTACCTCCATCCTCTGCGACCATGTATCAGCGTCTTACATAGCTACGCTCCATGTCAGAGTTTTTACGAGTCTTTTCTTAACCTCCCTACTCACGGTAACCGTCATCAATTTCCTCCTTCTTTAAAAAGCCTCCATGCTTAGGGCAGTTCTTCTCCTTGCGTCCTTACTACTTTGACCGTGTTGGTCCAAAACACTTCCAAGATACGTAAACTTTTCTACCTGCTCTATTATTTCCTCTCCTATTTTAATATTTAGCTTAACCTTTTTCATTCTGGAAAATCGCTTAACCTTTGTTTTATAAATATTGATTCTCATCACGTATCTATCGCACTAAACCTTCAATTCAATCAGAAATGCTTGCAACCTCTTGGCTGACTGAGCAACTAATGCTTGATCATCAGCATACCTAACCGATTTTACGAATTCCCCTCCGACTTTCCTTTCTACCTCCAATTCTTCCCATGCCTCTTTAATCATTTCCTCCACATTTACGTTGAATAGCACCTGTGATAATGGGCAACCCTGCGTTACACCTCTTCCTAATACTGCCCATCCGGAGTCATAATATCGTATGAATGCCCTTTATACTATTCTTTCCCATTCTTGTGTGTCGTCTATTTCTCTTTTGATGGGTGAAACAGGTCCCTAACGCCATCTCTTGGCCAAAAATATCGGAACACTTGGGCGATTTATAAGATCGCACATCTCAGTGGATCAGGTTTCCTTATTAGCTTAACTGGTAGAGTATCCACCCGGCAAGTGGAAGGTCCGTAGTTCATATCCCGGAAAAGGAAATATTTTTAAATTTGTGATCTGCTCAGATCCGCCTTCCCCGCCTTTCCTGTGTTGGTCTTTTTTGTGTTTTCGTATCCCCTTTTCTTATACGAGGCGTATTCTTAAAGTAAGTACCGTTTGTTTATACTTAAATAATGGCGCTTTAGAACACAGTTTTGCTCCTACATCGCCATCTATTGATTCATTGAGAAGCTATAGCAGCTTTTGTTTTGTTTCAGAAGTCGTTTGCTTGTCCGTGCATGCAAACAACAGTGTCCGCGACAATCGTTGATCCCGCCAGCTGTGAAGTGCGTTCTGTCATACGATTCTCGTATGCAAAAGGATTGTCGGCTGCTGAAATTCATCGGGAATTATGCCTAGGTTATAAATCTACAGTTATTAGTGAAGGAAAGGTTAGACAATGGTGCTGTGATTTTAAAAATGGACGAACAAATGTCCATGACGAAGAGCGAAGCCCAGTATTCTGACCGATGAAATTGTTTCGCAAGTGGAACAAAAACTGCGATGTGATCGTCGATTGCCAATTAATGGCCTGGCTGAACAATTTCCTCAACTTGGACGTACTACTGTCTACAATATTGTTACGGAAAACCTCGGATACCACACATTGCGTGCAAGGTGGGTACCGAAAATGCTCACCGACCACCACAAAGAGCAAAGAATGTCCAGTGCACGAGAGTTTTTGGGTCGTTGGGAACTCTTTAAAGCACCCACCGTACAGTCCTGACCTTACACCCAGGGACTACTTCCTCTTCTTCCACTTGAAACAGTGGTTTGGTGGACAACGTTTCGAAACCGAAGAGGAACTCAAGAATGGCGTTGTCGATTGGTTCAACCCTCAGGCGGCGAGTTTCTATGCAGAGGGGTTAAAGAAGCTGGTGCAGCGGTACGAAAAATGCTTAGAAGTGAACGGCGATTATGTAGATAAGTGCAGTAGGTTTGTACCTAACTAAAAGTGCCAATAAAATGTGTTTCATATGAGTATATTTTTTCCTGTGACCAAACGGGCCTTACTTTATGAACACACCTCGTATATCTATTTATATTTGTGAAACAATATTTGATCACCGTATGGCGGGATTTCGTGTTTGAATATATATTTATTTTTATGTATTCTGTATATTATATATGCGCGCACACACGAGGTGCATGTATACAGTATTATTAAATCCAGCATTTAAGATTAATCCAGTATTAAAAAGCAGAGTATCCTTGAGGCTAGGCATATATAATTGTATACACGTAGTGTGTTTTGCGTAGTACGAGGGTAGAACATTGTCATTTGATCTAGCGTGTGAGGCAATAAGTTAATAATTTCTAAGAGATTTCTTTTCATAGATATTGTAATTAATTGATTTAGTTGAAATTATTGCGAAACCGGTGGAGTAATAGATTAATACCATTTATATACAATAGGAAACATTTGAAGTAAAATTGTATTCTGAATGCATTGTTTCATTTTCAAAATACTCCTGTGATTGGAGACTCACATCATTGCAATTTTTATGAATGACATATCGAACTTTATTTAATGCACAAAGTGAAAAATTCTCTCTGAGCTTCGTTGAAAAAATTCATATTACTGGGTTTATCATAGCTCGGAAAATTTCAAGGAAATCTCTTACTTGATAAATTTCTAAAATTTCGCAGCAAAAATGTCCCTAAGACTTATAATTAACCCAAAATATTAATTGTGAACTAATTGGACATATATTTTTTGATTCTTTTTATGTTTATCGTTTATTAAATGGTAATTAAGATTCATTTAAGCAAATATATTACTTTTACTCATTAGAGAATTGATAGAAGGAGATGATGTATGGAGGTGATGAACGTGGGGCAGTTGACTCTTGACCTAAAGTTATTATTTGACGTAGTGATACGACGTGGTGTAGAAGTTTGTTATTTAAAGCTTTACAATTTTGGGAAAGAAAATTTCGGAATTATAACTCAACCATTCTAATGTTTTATTTTTGCTGAGCGTCAATTCTTTTACCGTTATTTCCATAAAGGATATTCAGAATGAAATTGTTTTTATAGCCGTTATATAGTAAATTTATTATTATTTGTGTTATTATTTTAGTAATGTAGTATACGTACATATTTTAACGCTTGGGGTAAGACGTATGTTCATATTGAAATCAAATTTAATTTTCTTTAATTCGCTTTAAAATTTCTATTCTTTTGTGAAATATATTATTAAAGACACGGCTTTACATCCACTAATTAACACGTAAATACTATTTATTTATTTTTTCTAATAAAAATATGTTCTTTAGTTTAAGAGATCAGCCAATTGATGCTTGCGCTTTAGTAGGCTGCTACATTAATTATGTTTTTCTCATTAATGTTTAACACATGTGCCACTGGTATCTTCATAGAGAATCCATCGCCAATATGTTTCTTTTGTATTTTTAACTCTGCCAAGGGTTATCACCCAACATTTAATCGAGGAAAAAAAGGTGATAAACCATAAGAAAATTAGTGACATATGTAAAAATCGGTCTTTTACTTTCAAAGACGGAGACTGTGTTTTCATATGATTTTTGAAGTAATATCAATAACAGTTGAGGGAACCATTAGTTTCCATTTGAGTTCAATTTGGTTTATTCAGTCAACAGATTTGTATAAGAAAGTGCCCGTTGAATGTATCTTCCTGATCTCGACCAAAAAATTAGGTCAATAGAGGCACACGTTGTCTGACAAAATAATGATATATTCTCACTCATTTGTAGATTGTATCCTCATTTAAGATATTCGACTCATGAAAATAAAGGTTTAGGACATTTCAATGCCACTACTATCTTTTAACGTTTCGAGAACTACTCTTTATTACACATAATTTCCTTCATTTATTCTTCATGGCTTTTAACTGTCGTCATTCTTTCTTATAACCTTATTCTTTTCCTTCTTCTATTTAGCTTATCTAACATTATCGTCTGTATCGCCTATGTATCCTATGTAGGACACATAGGATACATAGGTGATAGGTTGGCTACCTCACAATATTTCTTCCATTTATTTTTTTTTATTTTTTTTGTATTTCCCTAGTAGTTTAATCTCTTCACTCAACCTATTTCCAATTTTGACCTTGTTCGTTCTCCTCTTAAAATATTGTATACTTTTGACACAAGCACAGTTCAAAACTAATATTCACGTTTATCCTCTTGTTTTAAAGTCCACGTCTTACATATATCAAGTACTGCGCTCAATATCAAAGTTTTTACTAATGTTCTTCAAATATTTACTTGGCCTATTTTTGTTATTAGTTATTTATTTTTGTTATTTCGGTGGCGTAAGTTTTATTTTAAATTTCCAATATTCTGTTCTTTTTCGATGAAGCAACGTCAAAATGGGTAAGATCCTCCGCATGCTATTGCTTTTTTCTCTTACTTTAATGCTTTCCTACTTCTTAGCTTAACTTAGCTTTCCTACTTCTTGATAACCTAATTAAAATTATATTTTATTGGTTAATTATCATCTTACATACATCAAATTCTTCCTGTAATGCGATCAATAACGACTAAAATCTTTTTGTTGTGTGACTAACTATTGCTTCATCATTAGAAAACGTGACTGACGTAAATACAGTATCTCTCCACCGTTGCATTCGCAGCTCAAACCCTTCTCATACCACCCTTAACAATTCAACATGATAGAAGTGAAAAGAATCAGTGCCCAGGGGCAACCTTATTTTACACTCTCGCCCATCACTACCCATCTCGATTCGCTTACTCCTACGTCTTGAGTCCAATTCATGTACGAATGAGTTTCATGGAAGTCCTTCACCCCTCTCAGTCTACTCTAATATTTGGCATTATCTCCATTAACTTTCTCAAAATCCGTGAACAAAAAAGTTTAATCCTTATTATATCCAATATTTCATCTCAGAACTGCATCACTAGTCCCTATCAATTTTATAAACCCAAACTGACCTTCTTCTTGTACGTCTTTTGTGCAATTTGTCAATCTTCTATGGCTGATGTTTAGACCTCTCTGTGCTGTATGCCAATGTGTATGTGTAATCACTTATCCTTATCAATTCTTCGTATACGGATGATCTGCACTTGTACTTTTTTGATATGGGGATCAAAATTGACCTACGGAAATTTTCTGGCCTTATTCATTTCTCGTAAATACTGACCTCAATCCCCTCTTCACAATTTTCTGTAAAAGCTTTGGTAAGTCCTCAGGGATATATTTATTCCTACTGTCTGATTCAAATTTATTCTATTTGCGCTTTCCTTTCTTGCTATCTAATACTATGGACCCAGGCTACCATCATCTACGTAACTTTCACATTGTATTTCTAATCTTTTGGCCGAATGACTTCATCAGAAATCTCTTCCACGCATTCATTCCACCGTCCCTGGATCTTATGAGACTCTGTTAAAATTTTTATGTGCCTTTTCTTATATCATTGGTTCCTTTATTACGTCTTAACAATATGCACGAGTACATTACGTGGAATAAAATATAGTTATGTTTTTTATGAAGCACCAAATTTCATTAGTCAGTAATCCTAAAATGACATTACTTAATTTAAATATTGTAACCAACGCATAATGCGCAACGCAACGTTAATGCACACGTAAATTGTAGAAAATTATAACCACCTAATCAAATCAGTTTTTGCAAAAACGTGACCCCGCTAAATTACTTTCTGGCATTCGATGTTGATGAAATTATATCATCGAAAGCGTTTTGTTCCTTAATTAGATCTGTTTTAACGCAATTTTTCGACGTTTTGTTCAATATAAAAGTATTTACTAAGAACAACTTATCGTGGAAAGTGTTAAACCAATGAATTTCCATCATAAGAGTCTTGGTCTAACTGCAGAAACTTTTGCATGTACCTGTTGCTTCAGGAAACGGGAAATGAAAAAAAGTAGCTGAATCCTGCTATTTCTGCATTCAATTGGCTATTTTAAGGAATCCTTTTTCATTATCAGTCAAATAGATTATATATTTAGGGAAGAACAGCAATAGCAAAGGATGGAAATTTCAACTTAATTTTTCTCTTCTGGCGAGCAGGTCGATTTGCTCAGACGGGTTAAAAAGAAAGTAATGAGTTATATTTATTCATGGTGTAACTTATCTTCGCATGTTCCTTAAATAAAATATAATAAAGCGTCATCTGTATTGAAACGCATTTAAATGCCCTGCGTTATCTTGAATAATAGCTCAAAGAGCAAGTGACAAAGGTTATATGGTTGTAATATATTTATGAAATAAAGATTTTTTTAAGGAAAAGGGAAAGGAACACACATAAGAGATGGACACAGAAGAGGTGAGGGAGGCCGAATCGAGCAGATCATAAGTGAAATAATATTTCCTTGACAGGGAATCAAACGACTGATCTTTCGATATGCTGGACCAATGGTCTACCCACATGAGCTATGGCGAAAACGTACTTTAAACTGAAATCTGTAGGGGAATTATGTAACTTTTTGTATCGTCCAGTTCTCCTTTGGTGGGCGAAATAGCTGCCTAACGCCATCTTCTGACCAAAGAATCGGAGCATTGAAACACGAAAACCCGCCATATTATATATATATATATATATATATATATATATATATATATATATATATATATATATATATATATGTATGTATTTATATGCGGATCGCGGTGGTCTAGTAGGTAGAGCGTTGGACTACTGACCGGAGGGTCCCGGGTTCGATTCCCGGGCAAGGCATTTTGGGCACCTGCAGCTCCACCCAAGCGTGTTGATTTTTCGGGTACCAGGTCTTCCTGGGAAACCATAACTGGCACAAGGAAAGGAACTGGCCCCCCTACCCTGATGTGTCAATATTCACGCCGTCGGGCTTGGTACATGGGTGAGCTCTACCATCACCTACTAAACCGACCTTCGGGTTGATTACTGTGTTTATGGTTATATATATATATATATATACGTATATATATATATATATATATATATATATATATATATATATATATATATATATATATATACGTATATATATATATATATGAAAAGTAAGGTCTCCTATTTTTTCATAGACAATGAGAATGAGTTTATTCTGAATTTTGCGTACTTTATTAGAAAGGTTGAGCATTTAGCTACTTTTTTGCATCGTCGGCCTTACGATCAATCACTTTTTGCATCATTGTAACCGGCTTTTTAATACCATCGTCGTATCTTTCTCCCGCCGTGTCGCGAAGCCAAGTGACAACTGCTTCTTGCACTTCTTCGTCTGATTCCTGGATTTGAAAGTGACTAGAGACGAAAGATTGGTAATTCTTTGCACCCCTCATAAGAAGGAACAGTTGAAACAATGGCGTCACCCAACCTCACCGAAGCCCAAAAAGTTCAAGACAGAGAAGTCAGCGGGAAAAGTTATGGCAGCCGTTTTCTGAAGCAGAAAGGGGTTTCTGTTGGTGGATTTTGTGCGGAAAGGAACAACAATCAACTCAAAAATCTACTGCGAGACTCTTATGAAACTTCGACGAGCCATCCAAAACAAAAGTAATCATCACCAAAATCACCAAAAAAGTGTGTTTGCATCATGAGAATGCGCGTCCACATGAGTCACATCAAACGACCGCCCTACTCAATGAATTCGGCTCTGATATCATCAAACACCCTCCTTACAGCTCAGAAGTAGCCTCCAGAGACTACCACTTGTTTTCCGTTCTCAAAAAATACCTTGGGGGACAGAAATTCAGGTCAGACGAGTAAGAAGTTGCTAGAAACAGTCGTCAATTGGCTTCGCATCGCGGTGGGAGAAATGTCATTAAAAAACTGGTTACAAGGATACAAAAATTGATCGTTAAGGCGACCAAAAAAAAGGTAGATGCTCAACCTTTCTAATGATGCACGCAAAGTTCAGAATAAATTTGATTGCCCGTGAAAAAAAATAGGAGACCTTACTTTTCAATACGACCTCGTATATTGCAGAAATTAGTGCGTCTGTAATATAGTATATACTATTATATTTATAATTCTTTTTATTATTTATTGTATGATTTAACCGCATAGTAAAGTATTACCACAGTCCAAAATGTTTTAAGAGGAAGAAAGACTGTTATCAGCATTGAAAGTAAAATTTAAAAATAATAGTATTTAAGTTACAGATGCAAGAAATTCGTTGAATGAGTCAAATTTAACAATGGAGGTTTGGGTTTTAGTATCCAATGGTGGAAAGGGTTTTAGAAATGCGTTTAGAAAGACTTTCAGCAATGAGAGAATATATTGGATTTCAATAGAAAATGTGATTTTTTTCCTTCGGCATTTCCGCCACCCTATGGTGTTGTTTCTTTAAGACTCGTGTAACGTTCATTGATGGAGGTGTAAAAATCTAATCACGTTCGTTAACTTTTCGTGAAAAGACTAAAGTTAAATCGATTACTCTTCCCACTTTTACTTCTCTAAATGGCTCCATGTGCATCTTAAACAATCTTATAAATATAGTTTGCAAATCCTGATATAAAACACTTTGTCTCTCTACCATACCATCTTTCATTTCTGCCTGCCAACAAAGAGATAAAAGAAAATGTGTACAAAATATAAGTTACATTTTGAGAGATACTCTGTCTTGCTTGTCCTACATTTTTGAAGAAAAAATAGATTCCTATATTTTATCGCAAAATTAATTGACTAGGCAAAATTACGAGTGTCACTTCGTCAAAGATTTTTCAGTTCAATGCAGTGGGTAATATTCTCTTGAAGTATATATTGTCCGGAATGTTGGGCCAGCAATGATTAAAGGAGGGTTGGGGATAAACATTTTCAAGAGTAAGAGCAGTCCGTTTAAAGTTCCGTGGAAGAAGAATTCAAAAGTTACCTGAAGCTATTGAAGGTGAAAGTGGAGTCCGGGGAGGTAAGGAAAGTTGGGTTGTGTGCGGCAGTTGATGAATGTAGCCATGACTCTAGACATGACTTGTCGCTGAGAATTGTAATTGGAAGAGGTCCCATCCAGAAGTTTTGGAGGGGAAGCCTGGGAATGCAGACATTGTTCGTTCTTTTCAAGCACACACCACATATTACCTTCAATTATTCTAGTATGCTCACCCACCTTCAGTGTTTTTTCCCCCTGTAGAGACTCGTAATGGAAGTCTACTGGAGGGAGGAGATGAGGTTCGAAATGAGAATTTCCTATGTTATTGGCACGGGTTTTAGTGGTTTTTCTTGCCGGCTGGAGAAAGCTTCTCCTTTCTCATTCTTCTGTCTAACCGGAACCGCAGTGCAAGCTGCGCAAGCGGAGAGGCTCTGATCGATGAGATTCTTGCCTGTTGGGTGGCAGGTTAAATATATTGCGTGAGCTGTTGAATGTGCGAGTTTACGTCTGCGTCTTTCTGGGGTTCCATGCTGTGTTGATCACTGAGCCAATTAATTTTATTTTTTCTCACATAATTAATTCTTTTCGAAGGGGAATTAAAACTGTATCAAAGCTATTATTTTCGTCAGCTCATGGACGGTCAGCTATTGTGTATCATTGTAAATTTTCGTTGGGACTGTTTCAATAATAAAGCTAATTACTTTCTTAAAATCCACTATCAGCAGTATGTATTTTTTACTAGATGCAGCCATGAAGTCACTTATCCCTGTGTGATTGAAAATCAGAGCTTTTACTTTTCCGTCTCCAAAAGAACTTCATTATGTTTCATCCTCTTATATCAACTGCTTATATTTCATAAAATGTAATATTTTCTCTCTTTAGCGATGGCATAAGTAGTCATTGCGCCGTATTTGCCTTTGATGTACGTATTTTTTACAATGTTTCCTAGTTAGCTGTTGATACTAAGCAATGACGATGAATATAAACCTTTCACTCTAGCAGATAAATATTAATTTAAAATTATACTTAAAGATTATAGGAAGTGTAACATGTGCGTACGTGTATATATCAGAAAGATAGAGGCCGTTAATTTGTGAAATTTCATTAAAATGTAAAGGGAGAAACACAACTTTCTGTTTCCGCGGAATAGAATTTTTATTACAGAATAGTGTGCTGCACGTCTCTATATATAAATAATTCATAGCTGCACTGTAACATCTTCGGGACTAGTGGCAGTCCTAGTCCCGATATTGTTTCAGTGTAGCGAATCTAGTCCGCGCAAACAAATTCATTTTTTATTTTCCCTTTTTAATATGCATATCATCAGATTATTAAAGTTTTTTTAATGAGCTCCCAGGAAATTCGTACGTTAAAATGTATGCAGTGAGGGTGAAAATACGAAGGGATCATTCAAACGCAATTCATCTTATTAAAAAATATCGCAATATTTACACAATGAAGGAATAGAATTATGATTATTTAACATTTTTTCAAGGTTATATATGGGATAGTATAGGATGTTGATAAGGAATAGTTTTTCGACAGTTGCCAATGAAGGGTTATATTTACGAGAATATCTTAGCAAGTTAGAGAGAGATAATGCTTTTAGTTTACGTTGAGTTTAGGAAATGACGATCGGGATGCTGGAGACTGCTCTTTAAAGGAGAGGCAACGTTTAGCCAATGAGTAGAAAAATCTAATTTCAACTCCAGTTAGTGGGTATAATGAGTTTATAGACCTTTCAAAATTAAACTCATGATGGAATTCCAAACATGGCAATTGAATTGTTCACTTCGTTGCCTCACTTTAAGAACATGGTTTTTTTGAAAACGTCAATGTTATGATGAGGTGTTAACATAATCTGAACTTAAGTTTTGTGTGTTTTTGGGCAAGTTTTAAGTTCTCATTTCCTTAAGTCGTAAATACTCTTTCGTGCAAATCTGTGTGAAAATTAAGAAAATTGAAATTACGAATTGATGGAATTAATCCTCTTTTTATTCCATCGGAAACGTAAATTCATATTTTCCATCCCAGTTCAAAGGTAATTCCTCCATTTACATTTTAAATTTCGTTATTAAGTTTTCTCAAGTCATCTTGAACTACCATAACTAAAACTGTTTTAATTAATTCTCTTATTCTTTGGTTAATTTTATGTTTTCCTTTCCAACTTCTACCAATCCCGAATCAATGCAATTACATAATGGAAGGAATTGAAATGAGGTCACAAAAAAATAAGCCTACCTATCAAAGTGTAAATTTAGTTGTCCACGCAAAGGCGCCTACTCCCTTTAAAAACGCCCTTAAAGACTTCCTTGGCTACTAAATGCCATTCGTAGCGTAGGGATCCGCCTTCACTTAGTACTCTCACCCACCTTGAATCCTGGCTAGATCAATTGCGCGAACCCATATTGCACCACAGGCATAAGTTACATGCGGACGGGTTCCCTTGAATTGATTAATGGCTAGCTAAATGGATACAGCAGTCTCGCGTTCATGGTCAGTTTTCTATGAATTTTTTTATTCGTAAAATTAAATGTTCTCTGAATCAGAGAAAAAATAATAAAAAATTTGCTGGAGAGAATTTTCCAGAAAATTTGTCTGTCGCCTAAAAATATCAAAACTAGATAAATTTTTTCAAATTTCTTTCCGATTGGAAACAACCAATCAGTCAAGAAAATCAGTCATAATTGTCTCCTTTTGCGTTACGGCGTTTCTGCAACGAAACATTCTTCTTTCGGCTTTTTTTTCGTATCACAAAGGGAAAACATTTTATTAAAATAATATGCGGAAATAAAATATTAAATATGATGCACATACTCTCCCATGAATAAGTTTATAACTTTCCGAAAATTTGTCACTCTCGTGTATCAGTGAGTATGAATCAAAACGGGTTCATACAGGGTCGCACCCTAAAATGATAAAACTGATTTTCTCTGGCGCGAACGGAGCGGTGGAGGGGGTCTGTCTGGAAGGGTAAGGTGGAAGGTGCTCTTAGCAACAGACCGACATCAACCTCAGTCGCCTGCGGGCTGTCGTTGAGTGAGGACACCGTTTTTAGTGAAGCAAGTTTTATGTCCGCGTGGAAAAAAAAAGAATCTGAATTTAGAGCAACGTTATACCATGAAGTTTTGTGCAAAACTCGGGAAGACGGCAACTGAGACCCTCGATATGATCAATCAGGCTTATGGGGACACTGCCTTAAGCCGTTCCACAATGGCACAAGTTATTTAAAGAGGGTAGGTAGCTCGTTGAAGACGACCATCGCTCCGGACGGCCGTCAACGGCAAGAACCGACACGAATGTGGACAGAGTGAGGACACTGCTGAACACAGACCGACGCTTAACCAGTGAAGAAATTGCAGACCAGTTGGGTCTGTCTGCATCCAACGTCCAACGCATTATTTCACACGATTTGGCCATGCGCAAGGTGTGCGCCAAGATGGTGCCGAAAATTATGAGTGTCGACCAACAGCTCCTGGCCAAATACGGCGTTGTCACGTTGCCGCACCCGTACTATTCTCCCGATCTGGCACCACCGGACTTCTTCTTCCCCCTGATGAAAAGACAGCTCAAGGGACGACGTTTTGACTCGATAAAGGCCGTTCAAGAGGCTTCAACGAGGGTCATCAACGGCATCCCCAAAGAAAATTTCCAGCGGGCGTACGGGGAATGGGAGCAACGTCATAATAAGTGTGTAGCAGCTCAAGGAGCATACTTTGAAGATTATTAAGTCGATGTAAGTCTATCGTCAATAAAATTCTTGTAAAAAAATCACTCCGACCAGTTTTGGGTGCGACCCTGTAAAAAGAATCACCTAAAATCGTAACAAGCTCTGACGCATGAAATTATAGATCCTACATTTATGTTGGATATATCAAAATCATATATTTTTTCCATAACCATAGACGGTCAAGTTATTTGAACTATCAAATAGGGTGTTATAATTAACTTTAATTAAAAATTATCATTAAATTATAAAAACGACATAAGTGTTTTACGAGTTTCATACTTCAGACTTACTCTCCAAAACTGAGATAATATATTCATTAATTCGACCCTTGAGTTATAAAATGTTGTGTTTACATTTAAAGTTCTTTTGATAATTATGCATATTTAATTTCATATGTTTTCGATTGATTTCTTATTTCATTGACACAAATTTTAAATGGATTCCTTCTTAAAATATGCCAACTAGCGGGTGATTCATCTGATAAAATGTGAAATTTCTTATACGGACTTAGAGCAAGGAATGTAGAGAGATGGATTACTTCAGTAGCTGTATTTAATTATGCTTTACTGCAGTACTCTTGTAATCGAACATATATTAACACATGTGTTTTTTCCTGTTTTATTTTCTTCTCTACCGTACATAAGATTTTATATACATATATGAAAAAGGGTTGATTGAAATTGATTAAAATCAGTGCTGAATGTATTAGATAATCAATGTGATAGTCGTGCTATAGTTAGGTATATACAAATTAATTTAAACGAAACATTAGTAATTCGGTTTTTGAGAAACGAGAAGAATAGGCCAACCCCAAATAGGCCAAAATAGGAGTACATCAACTAGATTTGATGGAAAAGTTCACTATCTCGGATTTGTTTGATACCAAAGTGATCAAATTATAATGGACATAAGAATAAGATTGTTGTCGAGTAAAAGGCTTTCAAGAAATTTGATGACAAGATAGTTCAATTATTATGCCAAATATTTCTCCTTGAAACGTTGATTTTGAGTTTGGTGTTGTACAGCTCAGATACTTTGTCGTGGAGAAAGAAGGATATGAATAGATTGGAGATTTTTTAATGTGGGCATGTAGAAGCTTATGGGAGGGGAAATGGATAGAAATTAAAACAATCGAGAAAGTGCTAGTCATCTTAAAGGTGAACGGAGGCTGTTGTAAGGAATACGGAGGAAGGAAAGGTGGGTAAATGGGATTTTGATTAGCAATGGAAGGTTTAGGACTACAGAATAGGTAAGTTTAGGCAACAAGTTGATTCGGATAGGGATGGAAAGAGGTAAAATGTCTGCGAAATTTATAATGGGATTATTGTATTAAAGGGGCAGATTACCTATCTGTTGGGGGAGAAAAAATGTAACGGCGTTGATTTTGTCTGAGAACAAAGCTTACCTACAGATAAAACCTTAATCGGTTGAAAACGAAACAAAATTTAATGCTTTTATTTTCAGTTTTTTTCCGAAAAATCAGATTTGTAGTTCGAAACGTAGTAAATGTGACCAGCTTAATGAACATACAATCAAAAACTTCATTATTTAAAAAAAACTTCATGCATAAAATCCTCTCTCTGTATCTTATTAACAATAGGTAGATATTCCATTTACATTATTTAAATTTAAACCCACATAATTTACCCGTCTGGGGTGTGCGAGTGCCGCGACCATAATACGCACTCTTCAGTCCAAATAAAAGACAGGTTCCAATTAGATAGGATATCCGTTCACCCTAGG
Organism: Hetaerina titia; assembly: GCA_037158775.1. Lineage (NCBI taxonomy): Eukaryota > Metazoa > Arthropoda > Insecta > Odonata > Calopterygidae > Hetaerina > Hetaerina titia. Next base: position 20,525,060 of record CM073775.1, on the reverse strand, counting down.
GTGAAAAATGTTGTAATATTGTTTTAAATAAAAAAAGGATTTTTAATACACTCACAAAGAACGAAAATAACTACTTTTAAAGGATTAAATACTCACATCCAGTTTTTTAAACTTCTAACTAAATATACACGGAATATGTCATCATTTTAGTAGCATGTAGCTGTAACAAGTCCAAATTTCAGGAACATTTGTAAAATTTTTAAACTATTTACGAAGAAATTGTAGCAGAAATTTAATAAATGGGATCTCTGCACTAACTTTCGTAGAGGGATTGACGAAGTCTGAGCGTCTAGCGCTCCAACATGCTAAGCATTCCTTAGCGATATCAATATGTATCTCAATTTGGCGGAAAATCAGTACTTGCCTCAAGATTGATCCGTCCTCACCCAAATAACTGGCCGACATGATTAACTTCCGCAACTCTAGGGGATTCCAAAATCGCAGCAGTACTGCTGGTTGGTGAAATCCTCTGGCTAAAAATAATCTCCTTCAAACAGTGACTGAAAACATTTTAGAAAATAGAAATTTAGAATATGTAAAACTGACAGACCACGGATTCAGAAATCATAGTTATTGTCTCATTAGAATATTTTATAAAAATATATCAAGTATGAAAATATCCTTAGCAGGATAGTTTTTTTTTACGATACGATATATAATAGAAATACGATTTTCCGTTCTCAATTCCCGGAGGTTAAAAAACGTCAGGAATTTGGAAACCCTAATTATGACCAGAAGGATAAATTAATTAGCAGAATGAATTAAAAGTATGGTATGAGGGTTTGATTTTGAAGGCTAATTTCCTCAACGTGGCTCTTATTTCAACCAACACATGTAATTGCTACAAGGTCTGGTGCAAAAGTAGTACGATTTATTTTTCCCGGATAGACGGACGGATGGGCGGCGGTTTTTCCTGAGTCAAAGGGAGCGGAGTCTCATGAAAAGCTGAAAAATGGTGGCAGTTGGCTCCAAGCCTTTGCGGAGTACGGAATGTTCACTTACGAAGCATATATAACATGATGTCGTTACGCTCCGACATGCATCGGTAATTGGAACAGCGCTGCGTCATCAAATTTTCCGTGAAACTTGGCAAAACCGGGAAGGAGACTCATAACATGCTCAAGGCAGCTTATGGTGATAACACCATGGATAGATCAGGTTTTTTTCAGAGGCACAAGTTGTTTCGGGAGAGTAGAGAAGATTTTGAAGAAGCCGAACTTTCAGGACGACCTTCGACCACAAAAAGCGACGAAAATCTTGCAAGAGTGAAGTCTTTGTTGAGCAGGGGTCGCAGATTGTTTTCATTGTTTTTGATGAACTTGGTATCCATAAAAGAGATGTGGCCTAAAACATGAGTTCGAGAAAGATGTGTGCGAAGTTGGTGCCGCGAGTGCTCTCGGACGAACAAAAGGAAACTCGCACACGGAATTACCAAGAGCTTCTCGACCATTTAAGTGAGGATCCAAATTTTTTAGACAATGCCCCACCAGACATGTTCCTCTTCCCCCTCCTTACCCTATGTTGAAAGGACGCCACCATAACTCAGTGGAAGTGTTACAACAGTCCGTGACGGGGGAGCCCAGCAAAATTCCGCGCGCCGCCATCCAGAAGGCGTTGAGGTGTGGAAAACCCGCTGGCTTTGAGTAAATATAATAATTCTGGTAATAAATTTTTTTCGGCTCAATTCTTTCCTTTTAGGACACACCTTGTAGTGTGAGTGTCCATTCATAAACCACTACCTGGTAAGTGAATTATTTTTGCACAGGTGAAAAAGGTTTTAATAGGTGTTTTACTATACGTAAATAGGATTAGGAGATTTTGGTTGGCAGTATTGGGAAAATTAATATTAAAAAGAGGGAGTAAAGGTGGTCATCTTCGATATGATTCGGGTTATGGAGTAGTAACGCCAATAGCGGTGTCATTGATATAGGATTAAAGGCGTATTGCGGCTGAATTGAGCAGGCGAAGGTAGTTATACGAATTTCGTGGAGAGAAGGATCGGATGCCAATTTAAGCTTGAGGTTATAGTCTTTCATTACAGAATTTGTGCGGGACTTAATTCCAGAAAAAATGGATCGTCCAGAATTGTTGACTTTGGGGATTTTAGGTAAACGGTTCGATTGTAGGGTTTAAGGATTAGTGGGAAAGAGAATACCGATGTCAGGGGGCGAGAGGATTTTATTACCTCCATGACTGGTTACGACGGAGATGATATCTTCTTTGAAATAAGGATTGGGATTGCGAGTAATTAGGGTGGAAGAGGGCACATTACATAATCAACACAACGGTTCAAAAATATTATTCCGGAGTCATTTTGTTTCAGAACGACGGATGACTTTTTCGTCATTTTTATAATGTTGCTGTTTAATGTTAGCATTCTGAATGCATTTATCGGAGCATAAGATGTTTTTGGTGGTATTAGAGATTTTTGCAAACGTCTAAAATAATTGAAGGAACTGTTTCTTATGACTACTCGGAGGTCTATGGTTCAATTTCCGGTCAAGGAGTCTTTTTTATTGGAATTAGTACCTTTCCATCTTCTCCATGAACTTAATGTTTAATCTTGAATTGCTTCTATCCTTTTTTCCTAAGTCTGCTATGTACTTATAAATATGTTTTTGCCGTTTGGTGTATTTCCATGTTCGAATGTGTTCTCGCATAATATAAGAGGGTGGTCAGAAAAGTTCTGCTTTGGTTGCATTAATCCGTCCTGGATTTCAGTTTACTTAACGTTTCCTCTATTTTTTATTTTTCTTGTGTTTTTTTTGTTAAATGTTTCCTCGATAGCTAGACGTGCCTCTTTCCACCGAGGGTCTATTTTCGCCGGTGGCCGATGCCTCGGCCGCAAGCATTTGGAGGATGGCACTGCCGGACTCTGGGAAATCAAGGTTCCAATCGCGTTTTTTTCGAGCGGCGGTTGACCGCCTAGTTCTCATAGAAGCGTGAAAATTTACTCTCGATTTCTCATCAAGTCCCTATCAAGGAAATTTTTCAACACTTTTAATGCGCTCAATTCCAACTTCTCTGCCATTCCTGTGTCTGTTTTTAATGTGCGTTCATATCCCTTTGCCTTGGAGCTATATCGATCGAACTATTGAACCTATTGAACTAGGTATATACCCAGCACTTACTCATTTGTTTTTATTTCTATCCATTTCACCTTCTCCACACCCACATTTCAAAAGCCTTCAGTATATACCTATTGTCCTGCTTTAGTGATTATGTTTCCGCGCCGTACATAACTACGCCATATACCAAAGTTTTATCGAGCATTTTCTGAACACATTTACTCAACTCGTCACCTCTCTCCTCCTCACGAATCCTATGTCTAAAGTAATTGATGCAAAGACAATCCTTATGCACACCACCTACAAATATATTATACTATATTCATTGCCTTTTGTACGTACAAAAAGGAAAAGTGAGGATTACAATCTTGAGTCTTAAGACAGTCCACGGAGAGACTATTGCCGGCAAAGAAAAGGGAGGCAACGATTTTACTCAGCGCCTAGAGGTTAAAGAAGAGCAGTCGCTTTTCTTCTAGAGGCGACAGATAAGAAAAATAGGCGCACCTTCGCGTACATAGTGTCCCGTATTATCGCGCTGGCGTATATTGGTGAACGTGGCCACGTACCGAGTGAGCCGTTGAGGTAGTACTTTCAATAGGAATCAATGCGTTTGGCCAGCGAGCCTTTGATTTTATTAGGATTGCTATCGATGATTGTTTCCACAGCCGATCCCCCAGTCTCGTGTATTCTCTAATATTTGTCATGTGTTTGCTGCACGCTTTAAGTTTTTCATAAGGCATAATTCACGCGCTGGATCCATGTTTTTTTACTTAAATATAGAAAATAAGACACTGATTTTCTACATGAGCGCACTAAACAGCGCAGCAACTCGATCATGGTACACTCATATTCATTAAAGTGTTTCCTTTTCCCACCTTTTTTTATTTCTCTCCAGTGCGAGATAAATAATATCCTTGTCTCTCGGGTTGTGGATGTGGTGAGCAATATACTCTAGCCCCATATCCTTAACCCCTGGGCTTTTGCTCACTTTATATTGTAGGGTGCGATCAAAACTTAAAGGGAATGGACTATAGAAGTAACCACATGAACGAATGCTTTCTTCCATTCCTTAATTTCGATGTTTAGGTAGAGAGAGCACGAAGAACTACTTGAAAAAAATAATAAAACTAATAGAGCAATGATTTCAACTGTTTAATTGTACAGCACGCCAGGCTTTGGCACCCCTTTTTGTTTAATTTACTTTTGCACGTGAATAATGTCTTGTACCTAATAGGCAATAAATAAAAATTATTGACTAATGTATGCTTGATATTTTATCTTATACTTTTAGAGTTCTTGAGCTTCCATAGCTTTTAATGAAAGTATTTGTAAGAAACGTACTGGCGTTACTGATCAATGTATTTTGCCACTGTACTTCTATACACTGTGTTTGCTTGTGGCCAACATAGAGGGCGTTATTTTAATTTTCCGCCTATGTAATTACTAAAATTTTAAATTTTATTGGTATGTTGTTGCAGAAAGCGATATTCACAAATAATGTAGTAAAAACACCTGTCATTTTCAAGGTGAAGAACTAATATTGGAGAATATTAAACTTTGCTATAATCAATGGTTTATTTAAGTAATAAGTGGTGGTGCTTAGTGCCAGTGTTCTCATCAGAGCACAATTTGTTAGATAACTTTTTAAACGATCATAAGTTACATTTCACCGAAGCTTTCCTCCAATATTAAATCTTGAATGAACCGGTGTAATCCATTAATACAATCATGTTGTATAGTATTGGTGGTTTAGCACATTGCGCAACGCAATTATATAAAATAAGAAGTAAATCAGAAAGGCAGACGCTGAAGATAGGGAAAATAAAGATAATAGCTTAAGTCAGTTCTTGATATTTTTGCTTAAATTTACTGTGTGGAAAGCGTTTTCAGCGAGAAACCTTGATGAATGTCGATTCTCTTCGTTTTGTAGAGACACATGATTCTTTGAAAGTCATTTATTTAAAACCCATCTTAATATATTTCCGAAGAAATAACCTGCTCAGAATAAGAGCGTTTACTACAGCTTACAACCCTAAGGTAGGTTTAGTTTGTGGTGATAAATTTTACCCAATTTATACCTACTAAGCGCGATGGCGTGTGAAATTCACATATCAAGATTGGCAAGAGAAGGTTCTTTTCCTTGTGCCGGCTATGGTTTCCCAGGAAGATCTGGTACCCGAAAAATCACACAACTTGGAGTCGAGCTGAGGGTGCACAGAGATGCTTGCCCGGAAATCGAACCCAGGTCATCCGCTCAGGAGTGCAACGCCAGGACTACCGCGACCCTAATATATGAGTATATTATATATGTATATTCTCATACATACTCGTATATATGGTATGATGATGAAGGCGGAAACCTGACATCCTCCGCATCCAGGTACGACAAACGGCTGAGTGAACCGAGTCCCATAGTTGCCAGGGTTCATTGCCTTTAGAGTGTTCATCATTCATTTCCAGAACTAAGTAATTAAAGGTGGTTTCCCATTTCCTTCCTCAATGGTATTTTTGACGTGTTACTATCACTCATTGGCTGCCCCTTTGGGGTTAGACAACTTTGAGGCCAACTCACGGATGGACAGACGCTGCGCAGACTACCTTTTGTCTGGCTTCTAGCCTTCGACCTATGTCGGAGGTCGAGTAACAGTGTAGTAACAGTGGGTTATATGCAATCAAACGCTATCCATTTTTCACAATTAATCAGTTATTTGACATGATTTTGGTTAAATTAATTAAAAAGTGTTCTACATTGGCGTAAATTCAGCTTGTGGTGGTAGAATTTTAATCTAATTTCTACGTAAGCAGAGAAAAGAGAAATTCTGAAAGTGACATGTAGTTGAAGCTGAATTAACTGACACAATGAGACATGTTGGTAGAAATATTCAGTAGGTCACACGAGATCTTAGACTCAGAGGGAATCAATGAGTTCTGTAATGTGCAGTTACTATCTGTCAAAAGTGAATGTCGAGTAGCCAAACGACGCATGCTCGTAGTATTGAAACTTCACATCCCTGGGAAAGGGGAATATCGTAATAACCAATTCCAATTCGAAGGACTTGGTCACCATTTGAGAGTTACCAGGTAGAGTTGATAGACCGGTGCGAGATTGACGGCAGATCCTTATGTAGATTTTTTATCATAGGAGCCATATCTATGAGAACATCTTAAAAAAATTAATATTAAAACGACTTAAAGTGAATTATTATCGACGATATGTGCAGTATTATCATTACCAGTGACTAAATTATGTGAATTTCTGCACTCCTTTGTTGTAGTTCAGTACGTTTAAATAAGTATTTAATGTCGTGTCATGCAGCGCATTCAATTGAAGAAATACTTAGCCCTCGGTACATTCAAAACTATCCAGGATGCAATGTTAACCGTTTCGAATAAAAATCTATGCATTATAGTGGTTCCATAATCAAAATTGGTGATTCCGAATATTGATCGATACACGGGATACCGTCTTTTTTTATCCAATAAAGAGAACATTTATCGTGATTTTGCAAAGTCGTCGGCACCTTTATATTTCATTTACATCGATAGACGTGGTAGTTATAGGGGAAATGGACTGCAAATAAGGCTATCTGCACCAATAAAACAGTTGGGCACATTGGTGGTGGTAGGAAGTTTTTATGAATAGGGAAAGGGTGACGAGAAACCAGGAGCCGGAATCAGCCCACTAAATACGACAGTTATTCTCAATTTAAGGTCCCATCAGATTAAAGGCTGAATGGCCACTTGAAGTGCTCACCACATGTAACGTACGAGTATATAGGGATCAACTTACCTTTGGAAAACACTGTCACAACCTAATGAGAACCATCGGTGCGGGAAACCTCGTTAATAGGTAGCGCATCAACTTGCTTCCCCGTTGGCGTAATTGGAAAATTAATATAGTGCTGTGCTACGCCTAAGGAGTCCCAGGGTGGACCTTGTTGAGCACTGTTGAATCGGCATCTCCGTCCTGCTGTTTGGCGCCCCTCGGACGTGACATACAAAACAAAGTGGTTTCCAGCTTTTCAGAAAGGGTTCGAAAAAAATAACAGAAGGAGAAATATATATAAGAAAACCTCAGCAATGAAACGATGACCTTATTGAGCTAATTTTGAGACACGATGGTTTAATGAAAACAACCATCGAGGGAGAAGTTATTGGCTGGGAGACTATGAAGGAAGATCTCGGATGTAATGCGTGGAGGAAAAAAAGACTCGTGTCCGAGAGAGCAAATACCAACATAAAGATGTTACCCGATGAAAAATTGAATGGGGCGGAGCGCGAAAACGATCTTAGGATTAACGACTTAAGATAATAATAAGAAATTAGTTCCAGGATCCAGAAAATGGTTAAATATATTCAATTAATGCATAGGAATTACGATTGCGGATGCAAATAACGAATTGAATTAGAGTCCTACACGTGCCATAGGGATCGGGACAATTAGACCTGCTGTCTTACTTTTTAAACGACATTATTAAATTAAGTTTTTTTTGCTATTGACCTATTGCTATTTATACTATTGCTATTGACTATTGCTATTTGCTATTTATTGCTGTGGCAAATCACTGAAAAAATACAAATAGTATTAAAGATGAATTTATTTTACAAAATAATTTACAATTAAATTTATATGCTTTTGAAAGTATCTCCTAATACCCTTTGGATAAGTGTATACTATATTCTCTAAAATTCACTAGTTTAGAGGATATATTTCAGATTCCTCATTGAATTAAAGTAACTTACCTAAGTACCCACAGTAAAGAAACAATTATTACGAAGAGAATTCACATTATGTTTGATTTTTAAAAATGGAATCAACACGAGTTCGCTGAGGTTAGCGTTATCTTCAGACAATTTCTGTTGATAAAAAATTCTTTAGGTATTTGACCAAATGATTCAACCCACCCTATTCCATGGATGAAACTGGACCTTCAAGGCCACCGCAAGGTCGAAAGCCTGGCGCGTAGCACATTCTGGAGCCGTTTACTCAGTGCGCCCTGAATCAAGCCACGGGGTAGCAGTGTGCTGAGTAAATAAATTATACGCGCAGAACTGCTTGGTTCGGTATCGGAAAATGAGGGGGAGGGTGGGATCGTTTAATACCAGCAAAAGTGGGGGGAAAGGAGGTGAGGCTTTCCGCTGTTGACAGTAAGGAACGGAAAGATCACGTTCGATGATATCAGAAATTCATTCGGAGAAGGCAGTTAGGTGGACTAATGTTGGTGGGATGATACCTTGGGAGTTATTGATCCATAGATTGATTTTACTCGGTGTCTTTACGTTAGTCTTTACTTCAACTCTGATTAAAAATATTCACCGTTGGCATCTATAGGAAAACGTGTTATGGACAGAATTACTCTCAAAAATATTTTTTTTACGGAAACGCTATTAAAAATATACCGTGTTTGACTTCATTAATATTGATGTATTTATTTTAAATAGAGCATAATACGCGCCGTCTTATACATGCACGACGTACCCTCATTTCAGTAGGGCACCCTAGAAAAAAGCTGTAATAGTCTACGAAAAAGCGCTGGTAATTTTGAAGCAAATAATTCCACTCAGCAAAAAGCAAATATTTGTTTTATTGTGATCAGTTGCCATAATGATCAAATGATCATGTTCGTTCGATATCTTGCTCGCGGCTCATCTGACAACGGAGAAGCGAGCAAGAGGCTATTCACATTACATAATAGTGATTGAAAATTATGATAACAATCCCACCTACAACATTCTTCAATTAAATAATGCATTTTTTTGTTTGTAAATATAATGATCTTGTGATTGGAGCGGTCAAATACTCAACGGAGGGTAGCTGGTTTAGTATATTAGATGAAAGTTTGGAAGATACCAACAAAAGTTTAACATAGTTGTCGCTTTTGTAGTGACAAGAGATTTGTGGGAAACCAGTGGTGTGGTTGGAAAATTATCCCTTCCTCCCATTCGATATGATTGTGGATTTTGCCAAACTCTGGTCTGTTACTTGTTGGTCCGATGATTAACTTGATGACAATTCGATTAGCCTTCCCGTTTGCCAAGAGTCCTAACTAGCCAGAATGTCTTCATTGGAGGACAAGCGTATGGCGTTATAGCGCTGATCAAATCTTGGCAGTGCAGTAGGACGAACCAAGCAACCTGATTTTCCTCGTAGTGTACTATATTTATTAGGTCCATATGTGACCAACGTTCTCTCTGTATTGGTTTGCCGGAGTATTGCTGTTGATAATATTTTCAGATGTTGTTTTGAGTGTCTACTGATACAAAAGGGCTAAATTTGTAGCCAAGCTTCTTTAAAAAAAATCGCTCCGTTTGATTTGGGTCGTTGAAAAGGTTTAATGGAGGGTTATGGACCATGAAGGTGTTTGACAGGAGCTTATTAGAAACTAAAAGATGAAGATAACTCTCGGGAAATTAACAAATTAATATTGTAATTTAAGGGCGATGTGGACGTATTTGAAATGTTTGTCACAGATACCCAATTTTTAAGAGTCCGTGATTCAAGAGGAACTGAATGAAAATATGGCAATATCTTGCGAAATTAAATAATCTCATTCCATTTATCACTTTGTAAATTATAGCAATCAGGGTTGATGGAATGATTTTTTCTTTATAGCCCTATTTAATGGTGCCTTAGGCTGTAATTAGGACGCTAGTAAAAGATTTGGCATAGTTTTTATATCAAGAGAAGAAAGTGGGGCCAAATTGAATCGGATAGTTTTATTTTCTGAAAACCGCTATGCCAAGGCTACTTAAAACTTTTTAGAGAGCTGCTGGCTTTGGGTATTATTTTTCTTAAATAGGTATTTTATTTGTAACGATTCATACTCAATTTGATGTCTAATTAATGAATATTTCGTCATATTTCACAATTTCTCTTCCCCATATCAAATTCCAGGTAGAATATAATCTAGTAGACTTCTCATACTATTGACTACCTTGTAGACAGAAACATTTTTGACATCGAATTAGGATAACAGGGGTGGACAATGAGAATGAATATCCGACATATCTCTTTTCGGAAATAATTCTCATGTTATGATTAAAAAATTTTTTTTTTGCATCTTCTTCAAATAACTATGGAAACTGTTCACCAGTTCTTAAACATTTACTTCTTATTAACGTGTCAAACCTTTGTTATCACTTTAGCTTTTAGATGCAGTCGAGTCCAGCAGTGATGCACTTCTGCTAACCTCTCAAGAATATTGAATCAGATTATTTGAAAGAAATTGTATAAATATTCATAAAATGATAGAATTATAATTTAACTGTTAATAATTAATACCGATGTTATGTCTCCTAAAATATTATCTAAGGATTATTATTAATTAGGTTAATTTCGATGTTATAAAAATTAGTTAATAACAAACGCGCTATTCGACGCGCTTAAGCAAAGGAGAGGGATAGTTGTAAAAAACCGAATTTATGCCACCTAGGTGCCAACAAACGGTAGTCTATGTAGTGTATGTTGAACAAGCATGAGCTCTAACTGATATTTCGTAATTGCGTTTTATAGGCTGTTATTGATTTACAAATTAAGATAGTTGTCTGGGGAATTTTAATTTTAATAATTGTTAGTATGGTAGATATAATATTGTAAGACTATAATATTATAATAATAATAATAAAATATTGTAATAAACTAGTGTTGTGTGTTTCGAACGTTGCCTTCCACTTAGAACCCGGGAAATGCTAACTTTGTTTCCTTCACTCCAATGCTTTGTTGTCATCCATCTATTTGGCCCTGGCTAAGTGACAGATGAACTGAATGACTTCCATACACCGCTGCTTACGATTTTTACCTTGGAGATCAGGATTAGTATTGACTTAGCCATAATCCTCTAAACATTCTAAGAAAAAGCTTAAACAACTCTTACTTCTTTATGCTCAAAATCATTGAAAAGTCATTATTATACGTTGATTAGAAAACAATCTCAGAATAATTAATTACTGTAACTTCTAATTACATCATTACTCAGTTAATTAGACGAGTATAAATTAATTACCTTTTTCAGTTTAATTTTCTCCTTCCTCTAATGTAGGACACATCCATTTAAATCATTCAATTGATGATGTAATGTATTTTTTAAGGCCCAGGATATTTACTTTTCCCAATTTTATCAATGCATTGTGTTGTATCTCGTGAAATACATTTCTTATTTTCAGAAATCTCCCCTTAAGTTGTAGATTATGTGAACGCTATAATCAATCGCCACCCCCTTTGCTCTTACGTGTATACAGGGACTCACCCAAAAGTGGTAGGACTGAATTTTTTACAAGAACTTTATTGAGGATATACTTACATCGACTTAATAATCTTCAAAGTATGCTTCTTGAGCTGCTACACACTAGTATAACGTTGCTCCCATTCCCCGTACTCCCGCTGGAAATTTTCTTTGGGGATGCCGTTGATGACCCTCGTCGAAGCCTCTTGAACGGCCTTTATCGAGTCAAAACGTCGTCCCTTGAGCTGTCTTTTCATCAGGAAGAATAAGAAGTCCGGTGGTGCCAGATTGGGAGAATAGGGCGGGTGCGGAAACGTGGCAACGCCGTATTTGGCCAGGGGCTGTCTGACGACGAGCGCGCCATGACACGAATTTTCGGTACCATCTTGGCGCACGCCTTGCGTATGGCCAAATCCTGTGAAATAATGCGTTGGACGTTGGATGCAGACAGACCCAACTGGTCTGCAATTTCTTCACTGGTTAAGCGTCGGTCTGTGTTCAGCAGCGTCCTCACTCTGTCCACATTCGTGTCGGTTCTTGCCGTCGACGGCCGTCCGGAGGGACGGTCGTCTTCAACGAGCTCCCTACCCTCTTTAAACAACTTGTGCCACTGTGAAACGGCTTAATGCAGTGCCCCCATAAGCCTTCTTGATCATATCGAGGGTCTCAGTTGCTGTCTTCCCGAGTTTCGCAGAAAACTTCACGGAATAACGTTGCTCTAAATTCAGATTCATTTGGTTTTTCGACGCGGACATAAAACTTGCTTCACTAAAAATGGTGTCCTCTCTCAACGACAGCCCGCAGGTGACTGAGATTGGTGTCGGTCTGTTGCTAAGAGCCCCCTCGACCTTACCCTGCCATGCAGACCCCCCTCCACTGCTCTTCGTGCCAGAGAAAATCAGTCCTACCACTTTTGAGTACGATCCTGTAATATTCATCTTCGTTGTTCATGTTACATTTGACGTTTTTTTTAATATGAAAGTAAAGAATTATGCTGCAGTTCTCAAAAAACAAATTTGGTATGCCCCATGATATTTCATTCTCTCATCGAAAATTGAACACTAAGAAAATATGCTCCACTTCGATCACAGGGAAAAACTAAATTTCACCCTTTGCAGCGTTGTGGTTATCAGATAATTTATTATGGATGTACCTCTCTTTCTTTCTTGCCTGGAGTTCTACATTTTTTAATTTGATAATCATCTTTGAAATTAGTCGTGCGGGAAATGAGTATGCTCTTTCGTGCATGAATTCGTTCTAGAAACTTTTCCGCAGAATTTCACTTAATAGAATCTCTAAAAACGTACCCCGATGCACTGACATGGTCCCAAACAATTTTTTTTGAGGGAAAAGAGATGGGGTCATGTTTTGTGGAAGAACTATGTGTAAAGCAGGGTAATGGCATGCAATAAAGCAGCGTTGGGAAAGGATATCATTTAGAGGAAAAACGAGGAGAAGAATCAAGGCAGATTGGGGATCGAAAACCTTTAGTATTAATGTTAATTATTATATAAACTTCGTGTACTTATTGATATAGTTTTATTATGAATTAGATTATTAACTAATATGATACTTGATCGTCCGAGGAAAGAATTAGAAGTCCGTGAATATTTATATATTTTTCTCAGTAGATTGTTTCTCCATTATAATATCACCGTTTTGGGAGTATCTAAAATTCACAGTGTTAGACAAGTTCGTGGATGGATGGATCTATCTATTACCATATCCCATGAACCATTCCTTCAGAAACACGCTGAGCAAATTTCTTTAATTAGAATTGTACATAAAGTTTGTGTTTTTAAGAGCTTACAGAGACGTCTAATTCGCTTACTGAGTTTTTTGGTCAGGCAAAAAGCCCCTTGTATAGAAGTTAACAATGGAGAGAGGAAAAATTGAGAACACAAAGGAAATATAATAAGAATAATTAAGTGGGAGGAGGGGCACATATGCGTCATGACTGAAAATGAATTATTTTTTTGACGCCGTCCACTACAACATTTATGATTACTCGAGTGTGTGTGTGTGGTTAGGGCCCGTGACAGCCTTCAAAGAGGAGCTTGCTTGGTGGAGACCACTTGTGAAATTCGCACTTCCTTTGTCGTCATTTTATTAGAAGGGCACGATTAACTTCTACCCCGTCATCTTTCAAAGCCTGCATTTTACTCATCTCCATACACGTCTCTCGTATCTTGAACGGTGGTGATGCATGCTTTGGCAAATTTCGTTCCTCTCTCAGTTATTTTACCATCAGAATTTTACCAGAATTGGGCAGTTTTTTACACTCTGCTTTCGTTGTGGTAACCTCCTTCCTGCCGCGAGACCCGTACGTGTATGTGTCCGCGTATATTTTCCTCGTCCCAGGTGAACGCAGAGAATGAGACAGGAGGGATAAGTAGGAATTGACTTCCGTTTGAGAATATTGTTTGAAAGAGATATCGTTGTCAATGTTCTGTTGATCATGCTAAAACGTTTGTATTAACATGGGGTCAGACGTAGAAATATTCTTTCTCAATGTTTCTGCATTGAGAAAGAGGATTATGTGTGATCAAAAGAGTGTGTACCCGTTATGTTATAATATGTTTATATGAGTGGAAAAAATTGTAATACTTACCAAAAATGGAGCTAAAAATTAAATTTTTTGTGGAATTCTTTATAATATTGGTTTTCGTTCATGAAAGCATTTAATTACAGCAGGATGAATTGTATTTTTCCTGCTTTGCTTTCCCCTTTTCTCTACATCATCTTAGCAACTTGGTGGGTGATCGCCAACATATCTTTGCAGGTTTATTCAACTTCCTATCTATATTAATAAATAAATCAGTTTAAAGTGGACATTATTCATTGTTTTATGCTTTTATTCATCAGTTTCTAAATTTTTAATCCTAAATTTTTGCCACAACAGAGTATAAATGAATGCTTCTCATGAGTAGTTTCACCAGGTGTCTTAAACTAAAGAACCATTTAGAGTAACTATTTTCATTAAGTCTTGCTATTTCAAAATGAAATCAAAACAGTTTTTTCGGAGTGTCTTGTTGAATTTTATCGTTTTTACACGCAGAATAAGACCCCAATATCGACCCTTCCTTAGTCAATCAGAATCCCTAACCATTAACTGCTCTCGGTAATTAGCAATTTTCGAGCTTCATAGAGTTAAACTTCTTTGTTTAATCAGCGTACTATTTTAATATATGAGGTAGCACTGGCGGGACAAAGTAGTATGAGGAGTATGAAGTTTGGATCCTGGTTCGATCACTTTCATAATAAGGAAGAACGTTTCCGGTTAATCTTTCCTCCGATCTCTTCTCATTTTCAGTCGCATTCAAAATAATGGACCGGGTAAACTTGTAATTCTGTTACTCCCATTCCTTCTGACGTAGATCAATGTATTAAAACGATTCCTACGGATAAGTGCAAACACTAAGTGCTTGACGTGAAATTTACCTCATTGTATTTTCTCAGGATGAACCACCGAATAGTCTAAAAAATAAAACATAATGCCTACTGAAATGACTAATACTGAAACTAAATGAAAAAAATCATATAATCAAGCCGACGAATATATGTTTTAAAGGAAGAGCTCTAAAACTTTACTGTACATATTTAAATGAGAAACAGCTATCAAGTTTATCGAGAATTATCTACGACAAAGAGGGTAGAACCAGGATCAACTTTCGGGGTGGAACCATTCTGTTCATAGTTTAGATCTTGGATGAAGTGGACGCTTGACTCTAGAAGGGTTGAATTGTAGAGGTGTAATTAAATAAAAATAAATTTGGTTGTTTCATCTTTCCTAATTATCATCAACAAACGGACCTGAATTAAAAACTTAAAATCATTGAAAAAATCAAAGAATTTAACATATCGTGTAGGTTAATTAATTTTCATTAATTAATCTGAATGGGATGAGAATTTTTTTGTTTGCATGTTAAGAGGATTATTTTATTTTTGATTGCCAAATGTGACGAAACATGAATTTACGCATTATATCGGCCCTTTAGGATATTTTTCCATAAAAAACAGATGAAGTATCAATAGTATAACTATAATTTCGTTTCTAGTATTTAGTTCATATATTAAACATTAATTGTTCAAGCAAGGAAGGGGCAGGAAAAGGATAGAGGTATTGGGCGGAGTCAAGGGAGGATGGAGATATGAGGATTGGAAGAAGGGTTTATTGTACGATTAGTGTTGGACGCTGGATATTTTTAGGAGGGGCTAGGAAAATATCGCTGAACCGTTTGGTGGCTTGCGTCCATTTAATAACCTACCGTAACCATTAGATTACTTCTAAAAAATAATGCTAAAAAATAATTAAATATTAAGACTTTTGTATGAACACAATATGTTGATAAATGTCATAAGGAAGCAAGTAGCACGCTTTCAAAGAACATATTTTATTTTCTTCTCATTTCGAGAGTTTCTTCATTCGCCGACAGAAAAATGATGCAACGAAAACTCTCTCATATCACGGCCTATTACCCAAGGGATGGCTAATTTTCAAACTTTATTACTGAAGAGCGTGCCTACCTCAGAGATGAACGATTCCAAAACATTATTAGTGAGGGGAGATGGGGAGAAACTCTATGGGTTAACGCATACACTCGCAAATTGACTTTCCTCGTTCATGGAATCCCCTCGCGGTTCGTTTTTCATCGCTTCGCAAATTAATTTGATCAAATAATGAATCTCAATCGTTTTGTCGCCTTCACCCCCTTCCCTCCACTCCTTCGCTCGTATCTCGCGTCCAAGGGAGATTCACCCCTCTTCCATTTAATCCGAGCGGTCGTTTCGTCGGTCCCTCCGGCTCCCCAGAGTGACCGTTCCGAAACTGTGAACGTTCCGGGCCGGCTATGTGCGCCCCACCAATTAAATCCCGGTATACATGCTCCTGTATTGCCCTCCGTCGCAATTAATGGGGGAGGGAGGTGGACTGTCTCATTCATCCGGTTTTATCGAGCAAAAACCTGTTCCTATCTAGTTTCGAAAGGGTGTGATTGAATATTCATATTTTTTCATGCGGTTCTGATGTCATTTTAATAACTTCAAAAACTTTTCTCATCTAGTAGTTTCTCCATGTGTTTTCAGTACAAGGTGCGATCTTATCTTTGAAATCCTTGGACATATTTCAAGGCCAAAAATTTAACCAACAATGTGTCGTCAAACAAATAGTTCAGTTCAGGTACCCGATGCAATTTCACTAATTGCAAATTACTTAAGCAATTTTGGGTGTTTCAAAATTAGCCAAATGGTATTCTTGTGTCAAGTAAACAATTTAGGAAACAAGGTCAATTGTAAAGGCCATTTATGGTTACTTTACTTCAATGTTTCGGTCATTTTACTTTTCATTTATTCGGGAATATTTGATCACACATATTCGTTAAAACATAAAATTTTAACTTGTTTTACGTGAAAAGACAGTATTGCAGGAAAATAGTCCCCATACATTTAAGCACGTTCAATTGCAGGTTTGCTCAGGGTATTCGAGATGCGATATATATATATATATATATATATATATATATATATATATATATATATATATATATATATCGATTGGGTGCAGCGACGGCTATATTAACATGTAACTTAAATGTCGCTTTTAATCACATTTTTCTAAATGAAAAAAATATTTATTTTGACTGTTGTCTGTATATAAATACTATTTAATCATTTTAACACAATTTCATTTCTGGATAATGATCCAACTACTTCTATCATATCTCCAGTCTAGATATAGCTCTTAAAATATTTTTTTTAAAGACAACCTTGGAATAGGAATTATTTGTTAGTGGCTGTCTTTTAAAGTTGTGTTTAAGCCAATGAATAACATTTTTCATAATCTATTGAACATTTATGCGATTAGTAAATCCTCAATTCAGTGTTCTAATTCTGTCGTTTCTCATAGACTTTATTTTCAAATAAATACGACATTCCATTAAAGTAATGTCGAATGATAACGCAGGCCAACAGTGGTTTTGGTGCCGGAGCTTTTAATGCTGATTTTAAGAACAATTGGGGTGCTGAATCCAATTATGACACTAGTTTTTTTCTATCAGCTATAGTTTTCAAGATATAGACATGGTGTTACTTACGTCAGAAAATCTTCTACATGATTATATGGGAATATTATATTGATAATAAAACCCACTAAATATAAAGACTTGATTTATTTCTAGGCTGTTAAATCACCCACAAACACAACAGAATTTTACAATACAATTGAACACAAATACTACAATTTTTTACTGTAATAAAACAAATTGAAAAGAAAAAAATACATAAAAACATCACTCAACACATCGGAAGCTTCTTTTGCGCGATTTTCTTGAGTGAACTTTGTTCAAACAGTCTCGTTTTAAGCACCAGCAGTAATCTGCCATCATATGGTTATCCCATCTTCCTTGGTAGCGAGCTTCCATTGTTTTTATATCCTGTAGAAATCTTTCACTTTGTTCTTCACTTGTGTCTCCTTAATTTCCAAGAAAATTGTCTAAGTGGCTGTGCAGGTAGTGAACTTTTGTGCTCATATTACATCCAAGTGCTTTGAAGTCACTGAGCATAATGTTTACCAGCTCAATATAATTTTCACTTTTGTGATTTCATAGAAAATTTTTTATGACCTCAACAAATAACATCCAACTAATTTTTTCAATCTCATTCATTGACTCGACAAAAGCAGGATCCTTTGTAAGTTGTCTGATTTGTGGCCCCTCAAAAATACCAGCTTTAAGTTTTTCAATACTCATATGGGGCATCTTTAGTCTTAAGTAGCCGAAGCATGGTCCATCCTTGTCAAGAACCTTTACAAATTGCTTCCTTAGGCCTAGTTTAATATGTAGAGGCGGTAAGATGATTTTCTCTTTTTCAACTAAAGATTCAGCAATGATGTTTTCTTTCCCAACAACCAAGTTTTTTCTCTTAGGCCACTCCTTCTTAATCTAGTGGTTTTGTCTGTCCTTGATATCCCATAGGCACAAGAAACAAGGATATTTTGTGTAGCCACTTTTCTGCCCAAGAAGAAAGTTCACCATTTTTAAATCTACACAAATCACCCAGCGATGTTCCTGGTATTTTATCTTCTGTAAGACCAATGCTATTGTATGGTATTGTATGGTAACGTCTGAAATATTGGGATCGGTATTTTTTTTGAATGGGGTACCGGGCGTCTAGCTGAAGGCAAATCTGGATATGTCCACTTGTGGCGATATTTTCGATTAATTCTAGAAACATTTATGCAAAAATATCAGTCGTCAATATGGTTCACAGGTTCTCTCCACACCATTGGCACACCAAATTTTAGACTTTTCCTTTGTCCTGTTGTTCATTGCCGCAAATGTTCAGTACATGTTTTACACACAAAATGCGGTGCCCATGTTTTATCTTGGTCACCAAGCTTAACACCAAAACATCCTAAGTATGCACGTTTCACAAAGTCTGTAATAGTTTTCCTATTTTCTTTTACCATAAATTCCCATGCATACTTATAGATTTATTTAACTTTGAAAATTATTTTCTGGGATATATCAAATATTAAAACAACTAATCGTAAGATGTGCCATATCTAAAAAAGTAGAGCTGTTAAATAAAAACGGATTTCATATTTGGATTTAGCTCTACAAATATAGTTAGAATCAACACAAAGATTCCCGGCACCAAAAAAAATTTTTTTGTAGACCTGTGTAATTAAATGTGGCCTTGTGAAATATTGAGGACCTCACATTGAAAAACGAACAACTGATGCGGGAGGCTGTCATTATTTCTTGATTTGTTCCTTCCACGAATGCGTTATTTCAGGCGTATTTTGAGCGAATTATTTTCTCGTTGTATGGACCAGTAATTTTTTGGAGAACACGGAAAGTGCGCCCGAGTGAGTAAGAGGAAGAAAAAAGTCGAAAAGTACTTAACATTTCATGGTGTTATTCTGGATTTACTTCTGCCGTAAGTGTGGTGGTTGCCAGATGGCTGGACATTCTGCCTCTTTCGGAGAAGTAGTGAAAACTCTGGTTGGAAACGTGAGAGTTTAATCTTTAATCCTATATGAATAACTATAAAAATCCCTGAATATACAAACTTTAACTTTTAACATCATCAACGTCTTCATCAGCATTGCAATCAGAAGAATGGGCGGAAAGGTTTCTTTCAATTTTTGTTTTCTATTAATTAAATTCTTGGTACATTTTCTATTCAAAATTTTTCTTTATGGTTTAGACAGCGGTATGGTTTGACTTACTTTGCGGGACCTTTCCTTGAAATAAACACTATATTCCCGAGTGACTGCTTCCAAAATTTAGAAAATTTATTTTCCAGCTCAGATATCTTCTTGGAGCCAATATGAGCTTAACGGTGCTCAAATCTGTTTATTGCTCAAAATTTCATGTTATGTTGTTGTATGTATTATTTTCTGAGGAAATGAAAAACAAATTCAGTATTTGTTTAAACTTAAAAAAAAGAACGAAATCTAGCCTAAATTTTCATCCCAAAAGGTCATGGGGACATGTTTTTCATCAATGAAAAATATTTCCTCTACCAGCATTTTATGTATAAGAGGTAATAGATTTTCTCAAGAAATATCATTCAAGTCTATCAAGGAATTTTAATTAGCATAGGTATGAGACTAGAATAAAAAGCAATATCAATGTTTACTCCACATATTGTAAGAGAAACAGCAAAGACCCATAACATAATGGTGTTAAACTATACAAAATACATTAAAGTTATCTTCAACCTACCTAATGCATTAAAAAATGTAGATTCCTTTAAAGTATTTAATGAAAAGCAAAAAAGTTCTCTTTGGAAACACCATTGTATTCTGTTGAATTTGTTGAACATTACAAGATAATCTCCGAATCTGTTGAAATTACACTATGCCCATGCTGCTATTCTGACGAGTTCTATGTCTTGTAAAAGTGAGAAAATTCCGTCCACTTGGATATTATCAAGAGAGATATTGACCGGTATGCAAAATTTTCGATTAGCCTCAATTCAGAAGTTAGCAGATCTAATTTTCCTTTAGCTCGTTTGGTTTAACTTCCGATCAAGTCGACGAGAGAGTCTTTCAACCATAGTTGCACGGAAAGAGTTGCAGTAAGTCCATTTAGGATGCGTTTTGAATGGCAAATTACTTTATCGGACCCTCACAAACGCTTTCTCTCCATCCCTAACTCTTCATCTAATTCTCAAATCTATCACCCGTAGGAATGCAATTCCCCTTTGGATGGACAGAAACGAAAGGGCGGACAATGGTGGTGGCTCGGTCAAAGGGAATACTATTCGAACCTGTCGTGGAGTTGGCCTTGCTGTGAGAGTTTCGACGGAGAAAAGGTTGAGGGAGAGGGGTGCATGGAGATGGAGGGAAGAGGGTGCGGCAGAGGGATCACGCGACCTACAGATATACTCAATCGGTGCGAATCGGGTATACCCTCTTCGTTCCCTCATCGTTAATAATGAATAAGAATTTCTCGTTTGTTTCGGATCAAAGGAAAGAGAGACAGAGTTAATGGGGGTTAAAGAGATTTTTGTCTTCTTTGTCTTTTAGTCAGTCTTTTAAACGTTTGCGATAATTTGCTCTATCATTCCTTTATCAGCAGTTATTTCAATCATTTAGGTTTAATGGTGACATTGTTTCTTATTCCACGTTTTTCTGGTTTTAGCATCTCAATCTGAGGGCCCAATACCTCAATTATACCGTTCTTACACCCACGAAATTGGATCCCTTGGGTACTTACCAACGCCTCCTGATTTAAATCAGGGTGAATTGGAAAACACCTAGTACTGTTTAATTTTATAGGTATTAGATTTCCCTAATTAATAAATAGCGGAAATGGAAAGTAACGGGTCCTCTCCTGATTTTTTAAGTCGGTATATGCACGTACTCGTACATAATAATGTACTGTATTCTCGTACATGATACTAAGTAGAAAATGAAAGTCTCCTGAAAAAACAATTCTTAGCTGTATGGCTGCATGGACATAAATCGAGGGCGTATCGACTTTGTTGACTATAAATGTGGTAGAAAAATAGAAATACCCTGTAATTGTTCTGAATTTATTTCATTATATGTCAACCGATTTTAACACCGCCCTATCATTAAAAATAATCATAGGCAAATTAATCTAACTATTATACAAGGAGTAGTAAAAAATCATATGTTATAACCTCCGATGATGACGCGGAAGTGTTGATGCCAATTGAAATTAATCAAAAGTAAAGTGGGAAAATTTTCAAAATAATTTTATTTTACAACACTGATTACGTTACGTTCAAGATATTCCCCGAAATTATATCTTGAACGGTGCCGCCATTTTACGTATGTGCTGATGTTTTTGTTATGACATAGGGTGACATGAACTAATGTCTATATTTTTCTATCTAAGCCAAGAAAAATGCAGGTATAATTCATTCAGTGCAGGGAAAACTCTTAATGCTAAATATGAACGCAGCATCCAGCACCACAATTAGTTCATTGGCTCTTACCTTTAGTAGTGCGCCAGTAATAAACTTAATGGATTCAACTGCTATGAGTACAAATGAAGGTAATATTTACAATGAAAAAGACATCCGCGTTATTTGGAAAGCCTTGGCAGCTGAGCTACTGAAGCAATCGGCCGAAAATCTAGGGGCCCACATTCTGACCTAGGGGGATGGTATTTCCACTCGGATAATTTCGAGAGTAAATCTTATTATTTTGTTCAGTCGGGTAATCTGACAATCAAACTGAAACTCAGCTTTAATTGAATAGAAATGTATTCTCCTCCCTTTGGAAAAATAGTGATTTTTAAGGCATTATAGTTCCATTTTTCTTCAATTGGTTGTGTGAATGTTAATATTTTGATATCGCGGTCGAAAATTATGGATCTATTCATCGACGATGTGATATGAATTAAATGTAGGCGATATAAAACCGCGTCTTTGTGAAATGTGTCAGAGGTGAAAGGTGCGGATTGAAATGTGTCAAATGAGTCGTCGCTTTTTATGACTTAATTTTTGAGCTTTACAAATTGCACTACGTCCCAGCTGCCTCCGTATTCCATCGCTATTGAACGTTATAAGACGCGTTGAAAATACACCTTTAATTATTCCTCTGAGCATCTATCCATGTGATGTTATTTTTGAATAAGATTGATCGTTGTCCCTGAAAAGATTAATCGTCTTTCCATTAGAAAAACCTTAAGAGAGAGTGTTTATGAGCCGCAAGGGTCGGCCAACCGTTCCTGTAAATTTCCTAAGTGTGATGGAACGGCAGAAGGGAGAAGGGAAGTACTTTTTTAAACTAAAAATTTGCTTTTCTGCCATTCAAGCTTCTGCTCGTAGCTGTGTGACTGGTATTTTTCACCAGGATTAGAGTATATCAGTCATGAATTCCAAAGATAACGGAAAGTAGTTTCTTTATACCAACCAAAAACTTAGCTTTGACGCACATACACTTAAAATAATTTCGGAAATTCGTTCGGAATAGTTTATTTTTTTCAACAGTAAAGAAATAAAAACACATTCTTTGCTTGAACGCTTGATAAATGTGCTCTTTTTGTTATCCACCTATGGAGAGATGTTGAAGGCAGTAGTACTAAAACGTTTCAAAGCTGTGGCATTGCACAGACTTTTACCGTAAGATACATCCATCACTCATTTCCTTAGTTTATGAGAAATACGCGTTCTTATAAAAATATTACAAAAACCTAACATTTTTGTCATTAAAACATTTGTGCTAAAATCTGTGTGGAAGAAAATGAATAATGCATCTATTAATTGAAATATTACTCATAGGCCAAACAGCACTAAAAGACAAAATAAAAAAGATCCCATGCTCACGAACTTTTAGTTGATGTTTATAACGTCTTCAGTTTGCTAAACATTGCTAAAATGTAGATATTTTAAGTTAAAATAAATAAAAGTCGTATTAACCTAAATTTGCCTGAATATCATGCCAATAAATTCAAGTTAAAGGTAATTACTCATTTTTGTTTGATTAAATTTCTACTTGGTCATAAGAACATATTTGTTCATCAGAAGTAGAACGGCATGGCACACTCTATGGTAGAGTAATTCGTTTTTTTTCAATTAATATAAAATTTTCCAGTGAGTGAAACCTTAAGTACAGAGTTAATATTTAGTTGAGTTTATATTTTGAGGAGTAATATGGGGGAAACTTACAAAATGCATATATTTCTAAGTGGATTCAAGGGAGAAAGAGAATAGGCATTTTCGCTGGAATTAGTGGGAGCAGAAAGTATGCGGAGCTAAGAATGAATTATTGTGATATGCAATTTGGAATCAGGGGATTTATGTTGTCATATTATTTAGGGCTAATTAGTTATAGTGGTGTGTAGACCCTCGGTTCTTTGAAAAAACACCTTAAGCCAGAAGATTACTAGTAGTAATAACTAATAATAATAACAAAATTCAACTTGTCAGCATGGTATCAAATGCAATGACGGCAACTCCTCACTTAAATTAAATTATATTCTGGTAAATCTCATGATTCGGCAAAAAATATTATTTATTCCATTAAATCATGAAACAGTATGAATATGGGTTACATTATCTATATCCCTCTAGATGAAATCCAAATTAGAGGATGAGGTGACTCCAGTGGTTGTTCTGTTTGAACACTCAGGGTGTAAAAATCTGGAAACGTAAATTTCAAAAAATGTCTTTGTTTAATTCGCCTTTCGAATATCACATTAAGAGATATTAAATTCTTTTCCATGAAATTAATGGATTTGGAACGTACTACAGTCATAAATATATCCCATTACTCTTGACAGAAATATTGATAATAGTTATATTATATATATTCGAGTTTCAATATAACTGATATGTAAAGACTTATAAATTTCTAGGATTATTTTTTGGTTAAAATGGCTTATAGGACAAGTTTTTCTTGCAGGTTGAAAGTTTCTATAAAAATATAGCTTTCTTGGTCCATCGGTAGGTGATTACTTCAGTAATCGTGAAATCATCATACATTCACGTTACCTGACATACTATAGATACCATGTATAAGACAACTCTTATTTTCAACTTTTTTAGAATGCTATGGAGTCCGATAGATTCCTGATGAAGTTACTTATGTGTCGAAACCGGTAAAAGTTTAACAAAGATTTGTGAACAAATACCAATTTTTCTTATTGAGTGATGTAAACCTAATAGAAGGCACATGTCAAATGGCTATGTTTTAAAGCAATAGCTCTTGAGATAATTATTAGTATTTTAACCGATAGATGCCCTTTCCGTGACTAGTGTTGCTCGCATACTGCCTACTTATTCCGTCACACTCTGTCATTCCTTTTATCTTATTCTCGTTCCTTAATCAGGGTTTTGTTTATCTCATTTCGCTAGAACTTGGCTATTTCGGATCTAAGCCACCGCCGATGGAGATCTTGACTGACATTCCTGTCTTGCTTCTAAAAAGGATTCCATCTCCTCTTCTTCACTTAGCATTCTTGTTCGAGCGCCACTTGCGAAGGAAACCTCTTACGCTCCTTCGATACTCATCCATCAGTTTTCCAATGGTCCCAACTCGACCATGGCTTTGGAAAGATGCCAAAGAAATACCAGGAAAGTCGTTTTGTGCGAACATAAAGCGTCACGACATAGCGTTTTGAGAACACCAGAAGCACGAAGATTACATGTACAGATGTAGCTATAAGAATATGAGGAAATATTTCTAGAGCCACATTTGAGTAGGCGAGACCATAGTGGGAAATTAAATGTACGAGTATAGTAGAGATGCAACAATTTACCTACTAGATGCAACAGGTACAAACACTAAAATGGACGGTGAAACGATCGATTCTAAGAGTTAGTGGGAATAACTTTAGCAGACCATTGTAACAAGAAGAAGGTTAAGAATATGTAGGGAGAAATATGGAAGGGTATTTTGGTTTAAAGTTTCGTATAAAAGCAGAATGGAAGAGTTTTAGGCCGAGTGTTCAAAGCCCAAGTGTATAAGGGATCATACGGAGCCCAGAGTTCAAGTGTATAATGGGTCATAGGGAGTTGAATTGCGTGGAGAACGCGGCGATGGACAATTGGAGATGGAAGATTATTTAAGAGTAGCTTAAGACATTTTAGAAAATTGCAGTAGGCAGTTTAGCAAGTTGAGGAGTAGTATTCAAGTATTGGAAGTACACAATTACTGAAGACCTATTTTTAACCTTATAGGGTCGTTATTTTTAGTAAACCTAAAAAGATATTTAGAAGTATGTACTCAGGTATGGAGGTATTCATCTTGAATTTCCATCTTTAGGAACAGTCATAAAGTGGGCGGAGTGAAGTTTGTAGGAAATGAGAATAGGCAGTTGGACATGTTCTCCTTAATATTTCTTTAGTCTATTTACAAAAGAAGAATCTGATATTTGTTAGAAAGAGCGTACGAAATGATATCTTTGGTAACTAGGCTTAATGAAGGGGGTAGAGGAGCTACTTTTAATGACACCACGAGGGATGGGTAGACATTGGTTAAAAGTACAATCGTTGTCCAGTATCGTTGGTAATTAAATCAACAACTGAGAAAGGATTTCGGATATTATAAAATGCCCTAATGTGCAATGCTAGCGTAGGATTACCAATAAATAATATATCCTTTTGGCTTTGGCGGCGGGGGTAACGTCTTCGCCTGCCGACAGGAGGTTGCGGGTTTGATTTCCACCTAAGTGGGTTCCCTCCAACTAAGGGTAATGGGTTTTAATATCTTTGTGGATATATTCATGTAATAAACCCGATGTTAAAGACCTAGAACATTACTTTCAAAATGGTGATATAAATAAAATCGCCTTTATTATTATTATTTATTGATGGCAGATTCATTATTGTATTCTTTCGATTAAGGTAAGATTTGAATGGGCAAAAAATGGTATTGGAGCCAAACTCCTTAACTTTCTTAACACAACGTGACTTACGACAGACCCATGAACCACTCTTCAGTTTCGCATATTTTCTTCATTCTTTCCGTTCAGCTGCCTGTCTTCTTCTTTTCCTTTCCTATTTGACCAGCTTTCTCCCCTCTATCTCAGGCCTCAACATCAAAAAAGATAACCAAAATGCTCTTCAACCATCTTTACATTGAGTTTTTCCAACATGATCGTCTCCGATCATACTTACTTCATTTATTCTCATCCTTTATCTATCGCACCGACTTTCCGACGCACTCAATGCATTCAACTCTTCCTCTGAATGGCAAAATAAAGCTTGATCATCAGCAAACCTTACTGACTTTATGAATTTCCCACCGAATTTAATTTCTTAGTTCAGTTCTTTCCATGCTTCCTATACTAGTACCTCCACACATACGAGCACACTCGTATACATGTATAGTTCTATATATATATATATATATATATATAGGAATAAATAGAGCAGGTAGAACACTTCACATATCTCGGAAGTGTTTTGGACCAATACGGTCAAAGTGGTAGGGACGTAAGGAGAAGAATTGCGCTAGACAAGGAGGCTTTCTCAAGGAGGAGGGAGTTGATGACGGGGACGTTGAGTAGGGATGTTAAGACAAGACTCGTAAAAACTCTGATATGGAGCGTAGCTATGTACGGAAACGTGGTCGCTGAAGCAGGAGGATAGACGTAGATTGGAGGCTTTTGAAATGTGGGTGTGGAGAAGAATGAAGAAGGTGAAATGGACCGAAAGGAAAACAAATGAGGAAGTACTAGAAATGGTGGGGGAGGAGAGGGGTTTGTTGAGAGAAATCCTATGGAGGTAGGAAAAATGGATGAAAGGCGTATTGAGCGGTAGTAGAATGTTGAAGAGGGTAATAGAGGGGAGAATGTTGGGCAAGCGAGATAAGGGTAGGAACAGGATAGGGATGTTGGACGGGATGAAGGGAGGAAAGAAGTACACCGAGATGAAGAGGGACCTGATATAGATTAGTTTGCTAGGTGGGGAGTCACAAAATGTTTATTTGATAGTTGTGTCCATCCAAAAACCTACCTTAACCGGTAGATTACCTCAAAAAAAAAATTATATATATATATATATATATATATATATATATATATATATATATATATATATATATATATATATATATTCAAATACGAAGTCCCGCCATACGGCGCACAAATATTCATTGAAACATAGAAATAGGTATAAGGAAAGGGGATAGGAAAACACATAAAAGGCGAACACAGGACATGTGGGGAAGGCGGTTTTTGAGCAGATCACGAAAGTAAAAATGTTTTCTTAACCGGGATTTGAACACCGAATCTTCCACTTGCTTATATATATTAAAGAAATCTATCAAACGAATATTCAGTAATAAAAGAGATTTTATCCTTGTGAATAGGCATATTTGCCAGCACATACGTAGTGTGTGTTGCCAAATTATAGGATAGAGCATCGTCGTTTGATGTAGAGTGCGAGGTCTTTAGTTAATAATTTCTAAATCTAGCTTATACATGACATTTAATAACAGACATAAGACATGAAAATTTATTGATCTTCGGTGTTTGTAATAGTGTGTGTGTGGGTTTGTGATAGAGAGTGTGTGATGAGGGAATGCGCAGGAAGAGGAAGGTCAGCTAGGCAGTTCAGATGGACATAGGGATAAATCACTACAGAGTCTATGTAGCATTCAGGTTGGAATTTGACGGGAGGTCTGTCTGCTTTTACCAACAGCATAGACAACTAGGTTAGGCCCACGAGTGGTGCATATGGACCACCTCTAGAGCAATCTTTGTGCCAGCATGCAGGTTCATCATCAGCGCGCTGGCGCAGTCAGCCCTAGGTTCACAATCGACTCATCTCCATTTGCGATCCACCCAGCTCAGAGCCACTTATTGGACCGCTGATCAAAAATGCCGTTACGGGCCGCCGTGGGTCCGTTCTTGGGCGGACTATCACGACCCGTGCAGGATAGGACTTTAGGAAATGAAGCGAGGGGAGATTCCGTTTATCCCCCTTTTATGGAGAGAATTCTTTTTCTCGAATATATATTTTCATATATACTTCATGTAGAATTATTAAAAAATTTTTTGCTTTAAAGAAATAATTCCCGTTAATTTTGACACACTTCGTATACTAGAATCATAAAAAACATGTGATAATGGATAACCCTGTTCCTGTCATCCGAACACTGCTCGTCCCAACCTTCCATCCACCGCTCGCACCTGCGTAGTCTGTGACATTTACACACTGAGGATGTCCCCTATCCTGATAATATGCTCTTATTTTCTGCAATGCATTCATTAATTCTATATACTTTACTCTACCGAATACCTATCCGAAATCTGCAAAAAATAAACAATACATCTTCATTATGTTCTATGTTTCTCTATTAGTGAACTCATTATTATATTTATGGAATCATACGTCATTTTTCGTATTCTAATCACAAACTGACCATTACCTATATAATCTTATTACTTCCTCTTCTTTTATTCATATTGATGAGTAACTCTTAATAGGTTTAGCTAATCGAAATTAAAATTTTATTGTTGTAACATATGGCAACCTCAGCCTCACATTGGCACAAAACTGGTAAAATTTATGGAAATTTAAAATGAACGTATCTAAGTTCGAGAAGCAATGGAAAACAAAATAGCCGAGACCATGAAGTTGATTGGCACTAGGTTTGTTGAAGGGAGGAGGTAAAAACAAAGTGAAAGTCCCATCTTCCCCTTACTCGTCACTTTGTTTTTACCTCCTCCCTTCAACAAACCTAGTGCCAATCAACTTTACAGTCACGGCTATTTTGCTTTCGATTGGTAAAACATATGTTTTAATAAAACTGTCAGCGTAATGAATATAATACGTTTTAGATGAAAGTAGAGACTAAACACTTCTTAATTCTCAGTCTCGCCTAAGGTACAACTTATCCCACTCTCACCTTAAGGTTAATACAAATAAGTATTTTTTAAATTTCTACATCCCTTCTACCTCCAATCATTTCGTTTCCAAATTCGCTTTCCCAAAATTTTCCCATTAATCATTTTCGTGATCATTGCCATTTATCAGTATCTAGTATCATTTTTGCTCCCTGCCATGAATGTCTGCCATCAAAAGTTTTCTTGGTTTTTTTTCCTTTCTGGTTGTTTTATTATTATTTTTCTACTCAATTAATATTTCAAAAAAATCTTAGTTCCTTCAAATTAAGCTTAGCATATTTTTTTAGCAGGTTTCATTGCTCTACAAAGCCATACTCCATCGACGTCCAATCGATCAAAAAATGTTTTGTTATATCTTTATTTACGAGTGAAATGCTTCAGTAATATCTATTCTTAAGAGTATTTTAATTATATTTTATACTATGCCAGTGAAGAATGGGTACGTGTGTTTTTCCGTGCTGCCGTGAACATGCATTTATAAGTGGGTGAAAGAAATTCTGAATTGGAGTAGTTGTGCGAGGAAAAGAAGTTTCCTTATATCATAGTTCTCCGCAGTCATCCTCTCTTTAAACCTGTCGCACATATCTGGTCTCGCAAATATCTGTAGGGTTTGGTGTTTACGTTAAAACAATAGTCAATTCGTATTCATCCAGGTTTGGTATTCGTATTTTTATGATATCTTTCGCTTTCTATTTGCGCATAACGATTTAAGTCCGAAAATATTTCCATACCGAATTTCCTGGTTAAGCGAATTTGTCGTGTAGTTCTTAAGAGTTTTAATAGGTTTACTGTAACAATTATAAATAGCTCTCTGCATGTAGTTTATGATGATTGATGCATTATTGTTACTGGAAGTGCACCGCAGCACCCGTAGCAGGTAGGGTTTCAGTCTTACGGACGACGCGACGTGACCCATGCTACCGGAGTTCAACAAGTTCAAGGTTCTCTCCCTTCCCTGACCCAATTACTCAACCTTAATCCCTTGGGCCACTGACCACCTGCTTAGCCGAAATTCGTGGCTTCACTTCCCGACGAAATTTTTCGTTCACTTTTGTGGTTTTGTTCACCTAAAGACCTTGCCACCGAAAAGTTACATCGACTCGGGTTGTAGTAGCCCTCTGTATTCGGGGTACCTCTCTCCTCACCCACCATAGCTAGTATTATAAAGTAATAATCCTTCTTAAATAATTGACAGCAGTTTTGTAGTAGAATGTATTGTCCATTAAATTAGGAGGATTAACCATTGACCATCTTCTGTTGGCCGTAATTAGTTCAAAGAGGTGTAACTACTTTGAAGAGACATCTATTACCGAAACTGAGGAGCAAAAATTGACAAAAAAAAGGATTGCCCCCGGTGATCGGTGAAAAACTGGAGGTGGGAAAAGAAGCGGGAGTAATACAGGGTCTCACTATAAGTGGTAGACCTGATTTATTCACAAGAATTTTATTGACAATATACTTACGTACTTAATAATCTTCAAAGTATGCTCCTTGAGCTGCTACACACTTAGTATAATGTTGCTCCCATTCCCCGTACGCCCACTGAAAATTTTCTTTAGGGATGCCGTTGATGACCCTCGTCGAAGCCTTTTGAATGACCTTAATCGAGCCAAAACGTCGTCCCTTGCGCTGTCTTTTCATTAGGGGGAAGAAGAAGAAGTCCGTTGGTGCGAGATCGGGACAATAGGGCGGGTGCGGCAACGTGGCAACGCCGTATTTGGCCAGGAGCTGTCTGAAGACGAGCGCGCCATGGCACGGTACGTTGTGATGATGAAGCACCCAGCAGTTTGCGATGGCCGGTTGGACTCATTTCACGCGTTCTCGGAGGCGGGTGAGCACCTGCACGTAAAAGTTCGCATTCACAGTCTCCCCTGGTGGAACAAACTCCTTGTGAACCACGCCATGACGGTCGAAAGACACAATCAACATCGTTTTGATTTTTGATTTGCTCATGCGAGCCTTTTTTGGACGTGGGGACGCGGAAGTGTGCCATTCCGCGGATTGTCTTTTCGTTTCGGGGTCAAATTCATGTCCAAACAATTTTCAACTCGGTGCAAATTGGCTAACACTTCTTCGAAAATGCGCACACACGTTGCCTGTGGGTCGACACTCAGAATTTTCGGCACCGTCTTGGCGCACACCTTGCAAATGGCCAAATCCTGTGAAATAATGCGCTGGACGTTGGATACAGACAGACCCAACTGGTCTGCAATTTCTTCACTGGTTAAGCGTCGGTCTGTGTTCAGCAGTGTTCTCACTCTGTCCACATTCGTGTCGGTTCTTGCCGTCGACGGTCGTCCGGAGCGATGGTCGTCTTCAACAAGCTCCCTACCCTCTTTTAACATTTTTTGCCACTCAAATACTGTGGAAAGGCTTAAGGTAGTGTCCCCATAAGCCAGCTTGATCATATCGAGGGTCTCAGTAGCCGTCTTACCGAGTTTCGCATAAAATTTCACGGAATAACGTTGCTCTAAATTCAGATTCATTTTGTTTTTTTGGACGCGGACAAAAACCTTGCTTCACTAAAAACGGTGTCCTCACTCAACGACATTTCGCAGACGACTGAGGTTGGTGTCTGCCTGTTGCTAAGAGCACCCTCCACCTTACCCTGTCAGGCAGACCCCCCTCCATCGTTCCGTTCACGCCAGAAAAAATCAGTCCTACCACCAATGGGTGCGGGCCTGTATGGAACACTGAAGGTCGTATCCACAGAATTAGTAAATGAGCTACTTTGGTAATTAACTCATTTGCTCCTTGAAAAGGATAGCAATACATATAAGGGAACTTATACAAAATATAAGGAAGTATAAAATCAATGTATTGAAGAGGATGGAACTCTACAAGAACTCAGGGAACACTGTTATAATTCGTTAAAAGGCGAAGATGAAATGGATTGAAAGCTGCTGCTTGGAAATAAACGAAGATGGAGTACACTAATGAAACGTAATATGGTGTCACTTCAAGGAGAAACTTGAAATGCCATATCATGCCAAACTGCCACAAAATTAAAAATATGAGAAATCATGTCAAAATGCACAAGGCAAAATTACATTAAATTCCACAGCTTGTAAGTGATTAAAGGGAAGGTGAAGACAAAAAAGGCAAGAGGAGAACATTGATGAGCTACATCAAAGACCGAAAATATTAGGATAGTTTAATGAATGATAAGTATGAAATAGACGGCAATGGCGGCAGTTCAAATGAGATGAGATCTAAATTGGACAGAACATTGAAAGGCCCAAGGAGCACATGGGTTCCGGAGTGGATAAAATCAGCCAGAACTTATCAAGGCGTTTGGAGAAAAATCAGAGAAAACCTCTTTGCTCTAACCAAAGATAGCGCCGAGCCTGGAGATCTGTAGATGGAGTTAGAGCCAAGTGTAATGGTTGGTACACTGAAGAAGAACAAGGACCAGGAGATAGGAGGAGCAGGAGCTTTGGATCTGGAATCATCCGTGTTCTCAATGTTGACAATAAAAATCAGTTGAAGGCTACATTGATGAAATGAAAATGCGTACAATGTGGGAAATCAATTTAGATTCAGAAGAAAATAGAGGAACGACAGTGGCCATTATCTGCCTTGCCTACTAAAGTGAAAAATTACATGATCCATGTCGATGGCCTCTTGAATATGGCGTTCGGTGTAATGAAGAAGGCGTTTGTAGTGGAAGAAGCTATACACTGTGTGAAATAAGATTTTCAAATTGCTATAAACATTTATCATAAAGTACATCGCTAGAGGAATAATCTGTCGACATTTCAAGAACCGAATCTCCGCGTTTTGAATGAAGATGAGAAGAAAAATAGCAGGGAAAATAAGTAAAACGGTAAGGGAAGTCTCACGTGAGCTATCGAGCGTATAAATATGAGGAAGAGGAAATAAAAAGTAGCACAGAGATTGGATACACGTAAAGCGATAAAATAAACAGCGACGAAATCAACATGGCACTTTTCGCGGATATAATTACAAAAATAAAACTCATGAGAAATGCAGACTTAATTTCACGCAATTACAAAGTAGTTTAAAGACATAAATGGAAGTAATCACAGAAAAAAGTGAAAATCTAGTGTGGTGAAGAGAAACAAGTTGCAAGGTGAAGTTGCTTTAAGTGAAGAGAAATTAGAACGAGTGGGTTCTCGCAGCTAACTCAATTGTAGTATGATACGGAAAGGAAGGGACTCAACGATCGTCAGAGAGCGATTCCTGCTAAAAAGGCGTTTACCTCGAAAAGTAAACTAATATGCTCGGAAAAAATAAGCCTAGTAACGAGAAAATAATACGTGAAAGAGCACCACAGAAAAATGAGACCTCCAAGTTTTGGTGCTTGAGGCGAATACTGGACATCTGAAATAGAATGGGCAAATAATATAGCATATGAAGAAATCAAAAGATTAAGGAGAAAATAATTTAACGCGATAAGAAAGAAAATAAACATTTAAACCATGATTTTTTTTGGAGAATAGTAGAAGGAAAATTTTAGGAAAGAGTCTAGATTTGGACTAATCGTCAAAGCATAAATCAAGTAAAGAATTCGGCAAGACGTGTATCGGAGCAACTAGATAAGTTTTATTGGAAAGGAAAGAGTCTACGGCTGCAGTCCTATAATCTTCAAGTTTGAATACAGATACTACATCTGTTTTGTTTCCTTAAGATTAACCACAGATGAATGAAAGTGTTGCTCAAAATTTATTAAATTTAATTCATTACTATGAATTTTATCACTATGCATGAAAAAACTTTCGGGGAATCAATGGCAGCTAGGAAAATATTTTTCTAAAAATTCAAAAAGACTCGTTTTCTTTGTTCTACTAATTACCTATTTCTCACAACCTGATTGCTTTTTCATCCTTTCGCGAATAATATGCCCTTTTTCCTCTTTCGAATTCTGCTCTTCAAGACAAAGGCCGCTTCGTGCCTAAAATTAGTTTTTCGTATTATGTTTGGCTAGGAAAATCTTTTTAACTTACTAATTGTTCGGTGCGGAACACGAGTTTCTAACCTGTCTCGTTAAGGCCAGCGAACAGAACGACTTTGAGATGCTCGGTTGATTGGTCGTGTTTGTTCCCATCAGAGTTGATGTTTAAACTGGGACGTTTACCACTCTTTGCTTTGATAATAACGATAAGAAAGGGCGACGTTCATTGAGTCAGAGCTCTCTGTGGTGCAAGGTTGTTGTTTAATTTAAAATTGTATTCATAATAATCCAATGTTGGAGGAAGGAAAATTAATTTTTTTAATCATAGAAAATGAAAATAATAATGCTCTTAGCGTAGCCATTGTCGCTTTTTTTCTGAGATTTTTCATGAATCACGAATGAACTCGTATGGATTCCTTTTAAAATGAAGACGGTGTGGTAGAATTTCAGTCTGAAAATCATTTGCTTAAACCGAAATAACTTCCGTAAAATTTACGGCAGTTCTTTGAGACTCCATACCACCACTTCCGTGGATTGAGAGGAGAGGTAGAGGGAATATTTTTTGCCAGAGTAGGATATCTTTTTAATATCTATCGCTCTAAATTATAACATGCATTTCTCCACAAATTGAAACTCTTTCTTAATAAAATTTGATTGGAAGGCATTTTAAACAGGCATCCAACTACGATTATGAAAAAGATGAAGACAAAATAATCTGTTTCATATGCGACAGCTCTTTCTTACTATGGGATAATTAAACATCGAATAAAAGTTTTGTTGTTGAAGTCCTAATTTTGTGAGATTTTATCCAAGAGGTGACTAGATAGTCTTAGGTATAATTTCCCAAAATTTTAATAGTGCCATACCTGTTTCAATGTTTTAACGCCATCATCAAATGTCACTAATTTCTACTATCGTTCTATTATAATCTAGCTGTCTTATTGTTGTTATGGTTGATATTACGCCTTACTAATGACAAAGAATTTCTTAAAGAAACTTAGATTTATAAAAAACTATTATGACATTTCACTTTCTGTTTTTCTTTCGCCCATATTAGCGTTATGCGAAGCTGTCTGTGATATGCTTCCTCAGTATCTTATTTATAATGATTAATTTTTTTTCATTTTACTGTGCTTCTTTCTTTTACCTAATGGTATCGGTTTTATTCCACATAATACAGGGTTCATCCGGAAGATAAGTGTACTCATTTTTTCCGGATTTTTGACAAAAGGGGAGTCGTCCACTACGAATTTGTACCTGAACGACAAACTGTAAATGCTGCATTTTACGTCCAAGTGCTCGACAGGCTTCGAAAACGAGTCGCCCGCGTCCGGCCAGCGATCAAAAAATCTGGCGGCTGCATCACGCGCACCGCGCGTCTCACTCCGCGCTTGTCGTGTCGGAGTTCTTGGCCAAGCACGGCGTGGCAACGCTGCCGCACCCGCCCTACAGCCCGGACTTGGCACCACCGGACTTCTTTCTATTCCCGAAGATAAAGAGGAGTTTGAAAGGAACGCGATAAGGGACTTTGGACGCCGTCAAAGAGGCCGTGACGACGTGTCTTCGAGAGTTTCCTGATGATACCTTCGCGGGAGCGTTCCAGGAATGGGAACGCCGCTGGAACAAGTGTATCGGCTCACAAGGGTCCTATTTTAAGGAATATTAGCTTAAAATATGTAAAAGTGCAATACATTTTCTTTCCTGAGCTCAGTACACTTATTTTCCGGACGAACCCTGTATAGTAAATATTTCGCTTTCCATGCCTAAATTCGTGATCAATTTCTTCTCAGTGTTTTTCCCAATATTTTAACAAACATGCCTCGTTTAAATATTATTACGGTGTTCTTATGTTGCCAATATAATTATTTAGACCATGACGAATAGATTGAAAAAGGGGCAAGAAATATTTACACCAATGTAGTCAGCATATCTGAATTGAAATTGATGTGTAGGAATACTGAGACGCAAGGAATTACGCAGCATGTGAAGAGACTTGTAGACTGCGACATGAATGAGAAGCAGTTCGCTAAAAAAAGTCTTCTTTCTAGTTCGTCTTTCATTCATTATTGCCTAACGAAGTGGACTGGACCTAAATTGATGACGTTGACGTGAGGCTCAGGTTTCCAGCGTCACTGGCCACGCCCCCGGGGATGGTGGAAGCTGTTTTTACCCTACAAATACAAAAAAATCTAAAAATAGGATTCCTATATTATCTGAATTGGGGAGATATCTTTCTTTTGAAACTTTCACTATGCTACTAGGAACGCACAGAGTATTCTGTGCCAATGTTGACAACTCTCATTTAACAACGAAAAATGCGGTATAGAAATGGACAGTTTTGCACATACTCGTGTATAAAGAACTGTTCCATATGGAATTGCATTTTTTTAAACTGGTCGATGTGATTTTGTGACGTCACCCTGGGATTTGTCGAAGATGTGACGTCACTACTCGGTCGATGTGAAGGTTCGACGATTCCAAGTCTTACCCGAGTGATCCCGCTGAGTGCTATCTTAGGCTTAATCCCAGGCCGCTACGCTGGATGAAGCGTGTCCTCTTCACGGAAGTGAGGTGAAATTTCCCCTTCAGAGAAGTTTCCGCTGGGTTAAATAAGAGGAAAATGCAGAATTAAAAGCAATTTAATAAATAAATAATCATTTAATAAGAAATATATCTGTTGGAGTGTCCCTTACGGAACGTACATTTGTATCCAGTAAATCAGTTCCAATATTTATCACCTGAACATTCATCTGCTCTTCTAAGCAAATGCCAAGAGGTCTTGACTAATCAGCATTGGAACACCTGAAGGTATTTACTTAATATCATCATGCAACATCAAGTACGTTAAAATAATCATAGAGTTTACCAATTGGACTCTAATTAATGGCATTGAGAGAGTTATTTCGTAATAACCTCCATAGAGATATTAAGAGTAATCGCGTATCATTATTTCATGATAAGGGTGATCATATTTCTAGTGAGAGAGGGTAATAAGGTAATATATCAATGGACAAAAAAGTCATATATTAATGTAACCCTACAAACAATACCAAATATTAATTCCAGTATTAAATATGATTCGTTAAGATTACATATTTTAATTGCATATCTAGTCATACTCAAACGAGTCTACATGGTTTGGACTAAAGGTATCAAGAAATATATCGGAAAATATATTAATTTCAGATATTTCTACCTTGTCTCAAAATTCTTCAAAGTACATCCTTTGAGCATCGACTAACTTTTACCAGCGACTTTTCCACGACTCAAAGGTCTGTATAGTACTCAAAGGTACGTATGCAAGCTTGTTTGATGGCATTCAGGGTCCCATGGTGGTGTCATTTGAGGGAGGATTTCACTTTTGGGAATAGGAAATAAGTCTGCTGGGCCCAAGTCGGGACTGTAAGGGGATTGGGTAATCGTCACGATGCCGTTGCGGAAGGTCTTCGCAAGCAGGCACTCGAATCTGCTCTTGCCCATCTGTCAAGACCCTCTGGACGAGTTTAGTGTAGATATTCCGTATCGCCAAATTTTCAGTGATAATGGTGCCCACTGCATCTTATCAATGCCAATACTATCTGAAAACATGCGTACACTTAATCGTCGGTGTGAATTTAGTACTTGAGACACACGTCAGGAAAAAAATATTGCTGATACTTTTTATACAAACTTTTATATTTCCCTATACTTACCACCCGTTAGCATTGATTTATTCTATATTTATGTAATCGACGGTGTGAATTCAGCACTTCAAGCACATCTCAGAAAAAAATTGTTACTGATACTCTTGATACGAACCTTGAATAAATCAAAATCAATAAGTTGTAAAGGTGGTATGAAATGCTCTTGGCTGCGCCCATAGATGGTATCACTTCTCGCATGCTTCTTTCTCCCATGCTGGGATAACTGTGTGTAGGCGCCGTGTGAAGTTTCAAGCCAATTCAGCAGTTTGTTACACCATTACAATTTGCAATTACCTAGAATACATATTTTGGACGGAAAATAAACACGTGCTCTGCATTTTCAATAGAGGTGAAACTGTTTGTTTTTCTGTAGGTTGATGAAGCTCCAATGTATTTTTAAAGTGAAACTATCCGTTGAGTACGAAGGTAAATATGACACAAATATGTATAAAATGTTTTACAACTCAATAAAATTGGTAATATAAATCACTGAAATTAGTTTTGCCTAAGCATCGCTGAACTTTATATTTTCGGGAAAATTTTAACAAAAGAGAGTACAAGAAAATTGTAGTTCTAAACCATAGTTGCAATTCACAAGTAGTATTACTTGTCCATTAAATATTGACTTACTCCAATTGTGAATTAAATCAAGGTCTATTGATACAATGTTAGTATTTGTTTATTATTATGTTCCAATTCCACGGAATCACGCCTGGAACTATGCAATTTGTTGCATTACGAGAAAATGTTTACATAAAACTCAAGCGAAATATCTATGACGTAATTGTATGAAGTTAATAATAATTTCAGACGACTGTTAACATCAGCATAGACGTAGAAAACCCTTTTTAAAACCGGAAAATACTCTATTATGGTAACTTTGTGGTTGAAAGATAAATAGTATATCTACAGATAAAATCTTTTTAATTTTCTGTGTTGGACTAATGTAGACAGAAGAGTGCATTAGCCAAGGATTGGGCGGTAAATGCGTTCCCGAGATGAAAGGTGTTTTTACCAGGATTAACGGATTGGAACGCTTTCCACCTGCCGCACGAGCACGAATAAAACAAACTCCTTCAGCGTTCCCGTGTGTAGAGAACAGGAGGCTTGGTAATTTAGTTCATAATAAAGACCGATTAAATTCCAAACAAAGAATCCGATTCCATAAAACGATGATTCAAGTGACGGGCTGCTTAGTTTTATGCAGTGTTACGCAGTGATTCCGGGACCAAGGTTATCTGTACTCATCGGACTTCGACTCTCCTTATGAAAGTTGTTATGGTGGTTCTTAAATATTTTGTGCTTGTTATGTGCATTTATGAGAAGAGGTTAAATGACCGTTTGTATTTAACATTTTTGCAATTATTTCATGTAGACTGCACTAATAGGGTGTCTTTTAATGAGCATTTATATTTTAAATTCAAAGAAACTGCGGGAGCTCTGATCCCAGTAGATTTCTACGAGTCCCCCGCAGGTGTGCACATAGATAAGAGGAATTTTGGAGAGGAAAATTCATTCTTTCAGAAAAGATTTTGAACCCTAAAATATCATAGATTACCGGCAGTAAGCTTTAGCCAATTCATCCAGGCAAAGCATCCTATGTAAAGTACGCTACTGTAGTCGCGTTCTCTGTACGTGTTATGTAGTTTCATTTAATTTAATTTCTTTAATTTTCGACTTTTCCAGGTGCTTTTCTCGTATTTTCTATGGCAATGACACTATTTATTTACACGTAAAGCTTAAAGTTTTGAGTACTGACTTCACTAATCTTAGAATTTTCCAACAAGAGGGAGACCGTGCAACTCCCAGTCGTCCGTAATTATGTGAGAGTCGACTCTGGAACCTCAATGCTCGCCGGCATCCGAAACTAAAGATTCCAGTAAAAAAATGTGGAATGGATGTAGCAAATACGAGTTCCTTTTTTTGCTATTACCTTCACCGGAAGGCATGCCCTTCTCTTCCTCTCTTTCGCTCGCTCGCTCCGTCTTTGGAAATGCTCTCTCGCCTCGAAATTGAGGCGCCGCGGTCCGCGCAATTGACTCGCCTTTTCACTTGAGATCTTTCTCAACTCTCAATGTGAAAGGGATCGTCGAGCTGCTTTAATGAATCTTTTTGGTTTTTTTTTGGTTCCATCTTTCTGTATTCCGTGCGTTTTACTTTGCGGCCCTCCGTGCCAGAATCCGTATTTTCTCGAGCAAGAGAATCTCAGGGACAGAAAGAGAGGGAGAGAGAGAGAGTTAGATGTTCGTGAAGTTAAAGGAAATGCTGAAAGGAACTAGTCGTTTTCTTTGGAGGTATTGATTTGGGATTTTTTAATGAACCAGAAAGTTTTGTGGCACGTCAAAAGATTTTTCACAATAAGTTTAGGGCCATGACCGAAACAGTTCTAAAGTCGGTTTGCATGCATAAGTGTGAGGCTATGATATGAGAACCTACGTATAGACAAGAAAACAGTATTTGAGCGCGGTCAAGAGTCCGTGGGCAATAGAAACGTGCTGGTTAATTAACCTAATGCGAAAGAGTACATGTTAATTTTTATAGCTGATTGGCCAAGGAATTCAGTCATGAGATTTTGTGTTGACTCAGAAGGGATACACCAAGGACAAAATAGTTGAATAATTCTTATTGAAAGACTCAAATTAGATCCTTAAAAATTCTAATACTACCTTTGCCTTCTTATACACGAAATTACGTATGAGTTAATTTGATATAGAAAATAATTATAAGGTAAGCGATGGTAAATAAATGTTTAATCATCCGTGAGAAATTACCGTCTAGAATCGGACCTGAATATTATTCGTTTACATGACCACCAGTAACTACGCTGGTGGTGATGTTTTATAAAGATCGCAACTTATATCCAAATCGATTTAAAGTTATTTTTAATTTAGCAAAACCTTCAAAGAAGGAGAAATACGACCAAAGAAGTAGTAGTTGCTGCAAAAATCGGAATCGCAATGCATGATGATTACCCTCCTGTCAATTACGTCTCTTGGAGAGAAGCTAGATTCAAGGGAAACGCGACCATAATACCTACCAACCTATGATATTGTATTTTTAATAGTTTATACGTACTTCAATCCGTGAATGTCGGAGGTAAAATATGACCATCAAATTCAACTA
Organism: Hetaerina titia; assembly: GCA_037158775.1. NCBI lineage: Eukaryota > Metazoa > Arthropoda > Insecta > Odonata > Calopterygidae > Hetaerina > Hetaerina titia. Next base: position 20,484,212 of record CM073775.1, on the reverse strand, counting down.
CATATTCTAGCGCAAGTTTTAAGTTATTTGACGTGTAGAACCACTTTATATTTGGAATGAATTTTTCTAAGAAGTGGATATTATAAATGAGAATATTTAATTTCTTTAACTACATCTATATATTTTTTTATTAACACAAAACCATCTTCGGTCAATGTTAAGAGCAACATTAAGACCACATGACTCCATTTCTTAGTCCATTTTATGTAGTTTCGGAGATTGTGACATCTTTTTATGTATTTTACTGCACCGGTGTAGGTTATCGATTGGAGACACGGCTTAGGTAGTATTAGGTTGGGATTAAAGAGGGTGTCCGTTTTTATCCGTAATTTTCAACGTTTATGAGAAAGGAACGGCATGAAAAGTTTTGTTTAAAGGAATAAAAGTGGTGGGTAATTGAACGATTCCGATTTTCGGATCAACATTTTCTTGGCCTGCCAGCCAAAGAATTAAAATCAAGAAATGAAAAAAAAAGAAAGTTAAATGGTTCTTCCGAAACACGAAGGCTATGGAAAGCATTAATTAAAAATGGGGGCCGCAAAATTGATCATGATGGAAAAGTCACCTGTTTTGCAAATATGTTAGAAGATGACAAAATAAATAAGGATATATGTAAAGATTTGGAACCGAAGTTTTTACAATTAAATTGGAGCTGAAGACAGGGACCAAGAGTAAAGATTTAAAGAAGAGATAATTGAATATTTTGATAGGGAGGCGGTGTTTTGGGGCTGAGAAACATGGTAATTGAATCAAAGAAAATAGACGCAGATTGAAGGCCGTTGAGGTGTGGGTATAGAGAGAAATTTCAAAAAGGTAAATTTGGACAACAATACAAAAATTCGAAGAGGATTTTGGTATGGTGGGAGGATCATTTTTGGGACAATCCAAATGAGGTAGGAAAGTTGGGTACAGAACATTGTGATTGACAATGGGATGTTAAAGTCTGTGATAGTGGGAAGTTAGGCAATCAACGTAGCGGGAAAAAAAAGAATATGGGCCTAGTACGGAATGAAGGGAGAAATTAAGTATGGATAACTGTAGAATTTATTGTAGTGTCGGATGTCAGTTGTTTTTTTAGGAGAGACAAGGAAATGTAAGGAATAGAGAAGCCAGGAAATATGCAAGTTTTAACAATATTATTACGTGTCTAGATTTCAGTGTGTTCAAATACCTCTATAAATAAATCTTTTTAGATGGAATTTAGAAATGCAACAGAAATAAATTGTTGCATCCAACAAATACCTTGTGCGGAAGACTACTCTTAACAAAACTTTATAATTGGACTATTAATTTTTCGGGATTTTCCCCGCAGATACTTTTCACTTCGTTAACTTCTCTGAGCCATAGCAAAGCGGGATGGCAGGAGAAAATGGCAGATTTAGGTCTGGAATTTGCCTCTCGTGGTATTCTACGACGTCCGTGAGCGGTGTTTCTCCGCACCCCAAGTGGAGGGGGTGAGAGGGAGGACCTGGGTAGGGACCATGCGGCCGGAAGGGGGGCGCCCACTACCGCCGCCACTCCCGAGAGTTCTCCCTCTCTCCCCGACGGTCTCGCCGCAAATGATGCAAACCACAAAGAAAGCAAAGCAAACCTGCCGAGGTGTCCGCGGACCCGATCCACCCGTTTTCCCTGCTGGCCTGAAACGGACATTTAAAGCCAACCTCGGTGACTTTTGTGAAATGTACTGAGATCAGATGGACAGTTCCGTTGTTCCAACGAATGATGTGGACTCCTAACCGGTCGGGAATAAAATAATTTCACGCTGGTAACTTCTCTCATTAAACGGTGATTAACTCTTGATATAGTTTGAATTTCTTTAAAAATGCTTCATTTAAAGGGAAAAGTGGAAGTCAACGACACACGATTTGACGCTTGAATAATAAAAAACTGACTTTTTCATTAATACCCTAATGAGAATCTCAAAGCACTTTCAGTAATCACGAAATACGATCCCAACTCATTGATGAAAACGGCAGGACATTCTATGGTTGCAGCTTTTATTATGTGGTTGAAAATGGTCAACTAATTAACTAACGATAGATTCCGACACGGTCATCATTTGTCACAATCATGGCCTCATTGATCACAATCCGGGTTCTATCAGAGTTCCCTCCATTTCTAATGGAACTCATTACGTCTAATTTATCTTGCGTCCTTGAGCATAGTTCATGTACTAGGGTTCTTTTAAAAATATCGGGAAAATAGTTCTACTTGTATTTGAGATATTGCTCCATTGCCTCAAAATTCTTCAATGTACATCCCTTGAGTGTCGACACACTTTTACCGGCGGCTTTTCCACGACTTGAAGGCTCCCTGGTAGGTGGGCAAGCTTCTTTGACGGCACTCAATGTCCCTTGGTGGTGTCATTTGAGGGAGGATTTCACTTTTGGGAATAGGAAATAAGTCTGCTGTGCCCAAGTCGGAACTGTAAGGGGGTTGGGGAATCGTCACTATGCCGTTGTTGGAGATCTTAGCAAACAGACACTTGAATCTGCTCTTGGCCATCCGCCAAAACCCTCCGGACGACATTAGCGCAGATCTTTCACATGACCCAATTTTCTGTGATATTGGTTCCTACTGTCATCTTATCAATGTCAATACGATCTGTGAACATGTGTACACTTAATCGATGGTGTGGATTCATCCCTTCGAGCAAATGTTAGGATAAAACTGTTATCGATACTTTTTATACAAATCTTGAACAAATCAATAAGTTTTAAAGGTGGTCTGAAATGTATTTGGACTCGTCCATCGATGGCATTACTTCTCGCATGCTTTTTTGTCTTATGATGGGATAACTCTGCTGTAGGCGCCGTTCAGCCGTTTAATACACCATTACAACTTACCATTACCAGAAATACATATTTATTTTTGCGGGGAAACTATGCATGAAGTACGAAGGTAAAAATGACACAGAAAATGCACATGTTGCATGTTGCGTCGGTTCTTGAAGTCGACGGTCGTCCAGCGCGTGGATCATCCTCCACATTCTCTCGGACATCTTTAAAGAGCTTGGGCTGCTCTGCTCCACTTCATAACTGCACTTTGTGACAACCTTTCATTCTTGATTACTAAGGGATTAATGCCTAACGTCTCCTTACCCGATTTCTCAGGGCCAAAACAAATTGTTGGTGTATTGCTATTTAATCGTTCGCTGCACTTTTCGCTTGCACCAAGTCACTCCATAGGAATCCACTAAATACACGATCTAGCTTAAACGAACTATCGCAAGCGATTAGCGCGTTTTTTAGGTCAGACTTACTACCATAGAGAATACGCGGTTGGAGGGCATTGCAACATACAGTCACGAATGGAAAAAAAAAACAGAAACATTTTCCACATACCTTGTTAGAATAACAATGTGAACAAGGTCCTTCCGAAAAATAAGTAGAATAAATCTGGGGAAAAATGTACTGTAGATTAAAGTAAAAATTACTAAAAGTCTTGAAAAGAGCCCCCTTATTTCTCACCAATATCTGTGCCATCGCCAATTGTAGTATCCTACCTGTAAGACATCAACAGAACCCTCATTCAGGAACTTCATCATGACCTCTTTGGCATTGTCTAGTGGTCCAAAATGATACTCGAAGGGGTTATATTTGGGTCGGGCATATGAATGTAGATGTTAAGAAAAAAAATATTTTTGGTAACTTTATATATGGATTAGGTTCATAGATATGGTTTAAGAAATCATATTAAAGACTTCAATAGGAATGTGCGACAAATTGGTGAAATATTGCATTAATCGCATTCTTGTTCACTATAACTTAAAATACTTTACCATTTTTCAGTAAATGTTAAATAGTTAATCATTTCATATCAGAAGTTGGTTTTTCATATGAAAATCGTAAAATAAAAATGGGAATATTCCTCATAGAAAACAATATTCCTAATAGAAAAACATTTGCAAAATAGTGCATATTAAAAATTCATATTATTCATGTAAATTTAAGTATCTATAACAAGACGTTCGGAAATATAAGAGGTTTATTATTCGATTGGTAGAGAGAGCACATACATGTATAACATTAACAATCTCGTAACCGGTAATTTTATCATTTTGGATATGATGAAAATACTACAAATATTTTTCTATATCAGTAACAAATAATCACATGTAAAAACCGCTGCCCATAAAAATTAAGATTCAAACAATGTATCAAACCTCAACTCAAATTTTATTTCTCACCCTGAAATTAAGGTTATTGATAAAATATTAACACAGTTAAAAAACAAGGAGTCAGATGCCATTACGTGCCTAAGTACCATTGCGAAAATTAATAGCAGTAGTACCGTACATTGATTTGATTAGTACCTGGAAAATTAAACTGTGAAAATCACACCAAATTTTAAATTAGTGTAAATACTGACCTTAAGAACTATAACCCGATTTCAGTCTTTTCTGTCATTAATGAGACACCTGAAAACCCATGTAAGTATTTATTTTATTACCTGAACAAAAATAAAACAATTTTCTCTAGCAAATATTGATTTTTCAAGTATCATGGAACATAAGAAGCCTTAGCGAATGTTTCTGATACCATTAATCATAGATTGGATGGCAAACTACACGTTGTCCTGTTAACTAACTAACATACTAGTAATTAACTACTGGTTGAAATTGGAGATTAAATGAATGATCCTGGTAAGATTAATACTGGAGTACCTCAAGAGTTCGTCTTGTTACATTTTTAATTCTTGTATCATAAATGGTGTAGTTAAGTGTTAAAAATGGGAAAATGTTTTTAGGTACGAATGTCATTAATTTGATCTCCACAGAAAATATAAACATCACTTTTAGCTGTATAAACATTGATTACATAAGTAAATGGTATTATAGTATATTCTATTATTTTATCAACCTAATAATAAATTTTAAAAATCCCATATCAATAATATCAACAAAATGTTAATCGAAAACAAGTGAAAATCAAATGCGCCTGATTTCTTGCATGTACTTGAATATTTTTTAATGAAAGTTTTTAGAAATCAGAATGTCATTATTTAGGATAAGTAGAGAACTGTAAATATCTTTCACTTATTGATTAAAGGTTTAAGTCTATCTCCTGTCCTGCTTTCTCCCCTTTACTGGTTTCCCTCGTTTACTTGCTAAGCAAAGTACCTGATATTATAGTCAAGCTGGAGTATTAAAATATTCTGAACAAAACATATAATTCCGGATTTGGCTTGACATTGTTGTTAATTAAAATATGTATATCATTTATAAAATCTAAGGAAAAGGGATTATTTGAGTTTAAATGATCGTTTATTCGTATTTTAAAAGTTCAATTTATTCTTAAATAATTCCCTGATTATATTCAGTTTCAGTTTAAAATAAGAGAAGTTAATGAATTTTATTTTTAACGCAGGGTAGGGTAACATAACCTCCTTTTTTATTAAAAAAAGAAGTTATAGTTCCGCATCCTTTACCACGGAAATGATCTTAATAAGATATGATTTTCGAAGAGGCGGAAGAAATCCCGCAAGAAACCTGCCGTAATTATTATAAGCTATGTTCCACTTTGTTACTCTTAAATCGTCTATTAAGATCTTATTGTGATTAACATCCCTCCAACGTTCTTAAGTAATGAATGTTATTATAGTTAATAGAAAACAGGATACATTTTCTCCAAATGAGAAGAAAGGCATATTTGGGTTTGGCCACCTTCACCAATTTTAGTGATCCTCATTTAATGATCACTTTTCACCATATGCTACGACTGCTTACTCAATCCCTTCCTACATTTTCGTTTAGTTATGTAAACCACTGCTTCCTGCCGCATCCCTTTCAATTCAATGTGTATTACTATATAACTATCACTCCAGTAATCCCCTCTATCTTTCCACTCACCTCATACAACTCCAATATGTCTACAAGATCTGTACCAAAAACTTTAAGACTAAGTCTATTCAAAAATAATTATTGCCAACATTGATGCAGTCACTCAACAGCCGTCGAAGTAGCGTCCTTGTGCGTCCAAAAAACTCTGTCATAGGGTTTTCCGCGACTCGTATGCTCACTGGAAGATAGCGCCCAAAATGCTGCTTAGCTCCCTCGTCACGGCCTTTTGTAACGCATCCACCGAGCTGTGGTGACGTCCTTCCAGCACGGATTTGAGGTGGAGAAAGGAATCTGGTAGGGTCATGTCTGAAAAATCTAGATCCTCTCTTACATGGTTGAGAAGCCCCTGGCGGATCCGCGTGCAAGTTTCTTTATGTTCGTCTATGAAAACTCCTCTCTCGTAGCTATGTTTTCGGTCATAAGTCGATACACACCACGTTCAGGGAAGCCTAGTTCTTTAGAAAACATTAAAACTAAAACAAAAAACACTAAAACAATAACCCCTGTTCAACAAAAACTTCACTCTTGTAAGATTTTTTCTCTTTCTGAGGTCGAAGGGTGTCCTGAACGTTCGGTCTCAAAGATCTTCTCTACCTGCCCGAAACAACATGTACCACTCAAAAACACCATATCTACCCATGGGCGTGATCATCATAAGCAGCCTAGAGTATGTCATGAGTCTCTCCGAATTTTTCCCAGTTTCACGCAAAATTTGATGGCGTAGTGCTGTACCAATAACAAGTTCATGACGGAGGGTAAGGAGGCTACGGTATAGAAGCTTCGTTAACGATCGGCCGCCACTTCTGAAGGGCTACGAGCCAACTACCACCGGCCACCAGCCTTGTTTGAAACTCCCCTCGCTCGAACCCAACCCGTCCGTGCGTCTATCAGGGAAAAAAGTAAGTCGTATACGTTTTGGACATACCTCGTATATATCCTTTTCTTATCTCCCACTTTTTATGCATTTAAATTTACCCACCCTCAACATCGTCTTAATGTTTCACGTTCTCATTAACACAGATACGGTCCCGATGACTGACCTTATTTCTGTTTCCAGTTAAAAAGTGTGATAAAGCTAAGAATCACATTCCGCTGTTTTAAGAGATTGATAAAAGTTTTAACAAGCCTGATAATGGAGTTTAATTAAAGAGTATTTGCCTATTGCCTTAATAAAAAATTCTCTTATTGCTCCCACAAAAGTGAAACATGACCAATGCAGGATGGGCAACGTTTGAAACATTTAATGACACGTAACATATATCGTATGCATATGTACGTTATCTCTATCCATTTGGCAACCTCACCGCGCGAAGGCAGCGACAGACAGGTATTCTCTTCGCTTTTATGAAGCGTTTTCAAATGAAATATCAATCATCCTGTTAATTGGCAGTCATCCCGCAAGTCTGAGTAGTGGATAAAATAATGCAATGATAAACCGTAGATCAGTCTCCTTTTGAACCTTACCCCTCTCATGGCGATATAAGGAAACAGAATGAAATGGCTCACCCCCATTTCCCGCCTAAAGTCTCACATTTTTAAAGGAGAGCCCGTAAGAGTGTTTATTACTTGTATTCGTCACACCTGTTCTTCTCATTCTATCTCGCATATTCTCAGAGAATGTCCAAATTTGAAGCGTGGGTATTGAATATCTTAATGTGACTTCTCTCTCTCCTATTAGAGCGAAGGTTGACATCTGTGGTGCTTTCATCTTATAATGGAGTTGGCAGGTAAAAAAAGGTCAAACTCCAAGTTCATGTATTTCGTAACTAGTTTCTATAAATTTCGAATATCCATGCATACATACTTCTTAAAATCATTAATCATAATTCTCTCTGAATGTGCGAATTTCAGTCACTTTGTACTGAGTAAACTCTACCATCATGCGTAAAAACTAAGCTTCGATTTGAGTATTGTTGTGATAGTGCGCTGATCTCCTAAAAAATCTTGGTATATCTCTGCCAATTTTTTGTTTCTGCGTATTTTGGTACATTTGCTCCAATACTTCTTGAGCATATTCTTTCTCTTTTTAAAAAAATGAGACGTTTTTGTTATTGCTATCAACTTCCGTAAATATACGAGTACATAGTTTAGCCATATATGTATATTGTTCTCTTATTTAAATATTAGCTCCACATACTGGAGGAATTAGTTACTATTTGTTCGTATTGAACTAGGCATATTCTTCCAGTAATATTCTGCATACGAACGAGTTTGTTATATATACGTAATTATTGAAGTAAGAAAATAACAGAGAAACTGTAGTACCTTCCTTTTGACCTCAAAACGTATTGGGAAATACTTTTTGATGAAATGAATTAAATATAACACAGTAATCAACCCGAAGGGCGGTTTAGTAGGTGATGGTAGAGCTACCAAGCCCGACGGCGTTCAAATATTCACACATCAGGGTAGGGGGGCCAGTTCCTTTCCCTGTGCCGGTTATGGTTTCCCAGGAAGATCTGGTAGCCGAAAAATCAACTAGCTTAGGTGGAGCAGTAGGTGCCCAAAGTGCCTCGCTCGGGAATCGAACCCCAGACCCTCCAGTAGTCCAACGCTCTACCCCCTGGACCACCGCGACCCACGAATAAAATATACAATAATAAATATATATGCAGGATAGCAATTTAGCATATATTTTAATATTGAAATATGATAAAAAGGTAAAATAGGAAGAACAAATGGGTATTATGGCTATGAAATATGGCTACATGTGCACTGCTGTGGTTTGGGGTTTGCATGTGTGTGTTGGTTTTGAATGCGGTATTTCTTTTTTCCTTTTTTGGGTGGTGACCTAACACCCCCCGCTACACGCCCTTGCGGTGGCTTGCGGGGAATAATGTAGATGTAGATGAAACATGTTCCTCTAGCCAGGAGAAATAAATTCCTCCAAAAATCTAAAGATGCCTGTTGTGAATCCTTGACAACAGACAGCTTCATGCTACTCGATAAACATTTCTTAGCAAAGTTCATGTATTAATTGTTTCTTTTTATATTTTAGCGCTCTGCAATTCACCACTAGGGTACGTGGCAGGAGATGAATAGACACTTAAATAACTTTGACACAAATATGACCCTACTTTGGTCAATGTTAATCTGATCCCTTATCATTCGTGAAAAAATGACATCTTAAATCTAATAAAACAGTTTCTGGCGTAACCTGATGATGTTTTGCTATAACGAAACCTGGGTCGTGAAAATTAAAAAGTTTATGTGGAAAAGCAAAGTGGTTTGAATTAGAAAAACGTCAATCTGAAATCTTTATTTTATAAAACTAATCTCTCTAATGTTATTAACATGTTCTCTCTTACCGTAGTACGATGGGGTAATAATACAATTGCAACATCACTGCTGAAGAGAATAAGTAATAATATTTTGGAAACGTTTTTAAGTTTATCACAATAACGTTTTAAAAATCTAGCTCTTCTACGCTGCAAGCAAACCAATTCGACAATCAGTCAAACTTCGTGAGGATCTCATTTACTATGAGAATATTCTAAATAAGGTCTAACAAGGGAAAGATAACATTTTTCTTTGACCTTTTCATCACATTTACCAAGTACTCTTTTAATATATCCTAATTTTTCGTTAGCTTGTCCACATAATCCCCGTGTGTGTTTCACCCAGAAGATATCGTTATTTACGGTAACGCCTAGGTATTTAAATGAGTCTACACATTCCATTCCGGTGATTCTAATGCAGTAAGTGTTCGGGACGGAATTGCTCTTTTTTAAAAAATTTATGACTTCGCACTTTTTTAAGTTTAACTCTACCTCCCAAATGTTTCACCGGTATTGTATAGCCATAAGGTCATCTGACAAAGCTGCTGTGTCCTCAGGATCACGGATATCACGGTAAACCACTGCATCATCAGCAAATAAACCTATTTTACCAGTGACTGCGGAGTCAATGTCACTAACGTAAATTAGGAAAAATAAAGGTCCGATAACACTTCCCTGGGGAACAACTGATGGAACTTCTACTGCATTTGAGCCTACTCCAACTATGACTACTCCATGTACCCAATCATTCAAAAAGTCTTCAATCCAACCCAGGATATTTTTAGCTAAGAGAGGGGCAGGATTATTTATGCTTCCAGCTTATTCTGAAAAATAATTATAAATTGCTAAAATTTAACTATATGTGAAGATTTATTGGCTAATTTCTGAATATATTTGTATATAAGACCATGTTAAAAATTATGTCGCCAAATATTTTGTTTCTTTTTCCCTACAGGTGAGTGACTGAACTACTGCTGTGTGGGTCTACCTCTCACAGATATCTTTGGCAGAATTTTTTACTGTCATTCTCTCCGGGAGAGGTGAGTGTCATGTAAACTGATGAGTTTTATCGGGTTGTGGTAATTGACAAGGCCTCGGTAAAAGTCAATTTAATTATAATGAGTCTTTTACCTTATTTTTACTGCGTTATGGTCTTTTTCTATGCCATTTGATTACTGTGTTCACTTATTTATGATCTTTTATTTCCATCATGATTCTGGCTCAACGCCATTTTCTTTCTTAAATCATCCTCCTCCTTTATCCTGCTATATCATTGTTACTCCGCTAAACTCGAGAAATTCATATAATATTTGCAATATTTGTAAAGTTTTTGAAAAATGCATCGGTAGTTATTATTTATTTAATGAGGCATAATGGTCATTATATAATGTATTCAACCTAAAAAACTAGCATTCCTAGGTATTTCAAACTCTTATTCCTAGAAATGCGATGAATACCCATGTTTTGATCCAAGTATTTTGCCTAAATATCTAGGAATAACACTCTCATTAGGCTTACAATGGGGAAAATAGGTTAGGAATATCTAAGGAGTGGCATTCATTTAACACACAGTATAAAAATATATTCAAATGAAAAAGTTAAGTATTGGTGCTATTTCGAGTGGTATAGACCGCACCTTGGATGCAAGTTAAAGATTTGGGAACCTAATCGAAGGGTTTGATTACGGAATGTATCGCATTAAAAAATGAAAACGGCTCATTCTATGAAGAATTGGCCTGAACAAACAGAAATTGTCGAATCGTTAGTGGATAACTTCGACTTGATAGACCATGAAAACATGAAGCTTGAAGGCGCGACGTAAAATTTTAGCATGTACAAATCATTTGAATTAAGCATTGACACTGGAGGAATATTACTAACAATGGTAAACATCTCTCGATATTATTTCTCTGGCGCTACTCTCACCTCCAGCCTAAGATGGTTTACTGAAAAATACAAATCATTATAGTGGGACGCATACAAAGAAGGATTAACAGCCCCCGATAACAATGTTAAGCAAAAACACAGTAGGAAGGCAATTGAAATCGACCGTAGAACATATCAAGACCACAAAAGAACGAAATTTAACTAATATTTTAATCAAAAAATACCCTAATGACTGGTGACGTAATGCCCCACCTTCTAGTTTCGACTCTCAGGTTAACATCTGAATACGAACTTTCTGGTAATATATAAGTCACATGATTGAATTTATTCCCAGATAATATTAACGTCGTAACGTTACTTTGTATATTTTATCTAAGAATCACTGATAAAACTAACCTGTTGACATTGGTCCTCGATTTTAAACATTAAAGACCATCCCAATCAGAGCTATCAACCCGGAGATTAATCATGAACGTTTAATTTACTCAACCTCGTCCATATTGGGAAAGCATTGAAAATAATTGATCCAGCCACCTTCAGACCCACCCAGCGGTATCTGCTACTTACGGCGGGGGAGGGATAGAGAGCCCCGCGCATACTTCCTTTCTTCCAGCTCCAGACGAGATGGGCCGCGGAGTGAATTTTGCTTGCGCTGCCTCGAATACGAGTTGAGTCCGTCGGATTGGAAGGGCTTAACTTGTTCATCACACAGAGGCGTTGGTCGTGCGTAATTCCACAGGTGGGCTTTGCTCTCCAACTCTGAAGGAATTTCCGATTGAATATTGAATCTACAGGGAGTTTCAGGACGAGAAACTGTTTCCTCTGCCTTATCGCTACCCACCCACTCTCTTAGCTTGAATTTCCTCAGATCCGCTTCTTAAATGAATCTCTTCAAGTCACAATTTCCCCAAAATAAGATGTAAGCTTCAGTCCAAATAATGAACTCCCTTCGTTCTATCATGTTAAGATTGCGTTAGATCACGATTTCAGTCTTTGTTGAATTGGACGAATTTTTGTATTCTCAATAGTAGTGCTTAGAATGAAACTGAAACCTTAAAAAGGAAATGAACATTTCGATCAATTTGCGGTTTGTCCACAGCTTGTACATTTATAAAAAGATTTTTTAAATTACCCATCTACCGTGTGTTAGGTGGCATTAGAGTTAATTAATTATACGTAAGAAAGATTATTTAAAGGGTACGTGGTGTGCCAAAATGTGCAATATTAAAAAATTACTCATTATGTTGGGATAGAATCTTGATCTGTTTGTTTCAATGTCTGTCGATAGACTTAATTATCACATTCAGGTTATCTAGATCGCTTCACCCATTCCCTTAATCAATAAATGGCTTGGTAATCCACACATCCGCAATTTCGATGGAAAAGAAAAAAGGAACACTAATGATGAAAGAACTTAGGATTTGTGGGGAAGGTGAAAGGATGCAGATCACAAGCGGAAAAAAGTTTCCTCTCGGAGACTTGAACCACGGACTTTGCCGGGTTAAAAGAAAAGCGAGAAATCAATGACAATATGAAGAAATGACTCAGCAAAACTGCCTAAAATAGTGAAGGGACAAATCAGGTAAAGAAATTAAAAATACTAATACGACCGAGATACTAATGGAAAGACATTGATAGAATAAGAAAAAATCGGAAAAAAGTTGAGAAAATATTATATTGCACGATTCTTCCAATGGCCCAATCCAGTTAAAGGTGACATACTGAAAGTATAAATCGCAATATAAAATGGCAAACGGCGCCAGGAGGTACTGAGAAGCGGATTCGACAGAACCGTGAAAGACCAGAAGAATATCACGACGTTGGAAACCTACCAAATAAACGGAGACATTATTGAGACACTTGGAGTCAAAGCGAAGGATATCCTCTTAGAAGACAGATACGGCAGAGAACTTCCAGAGTAATTTGATGATTGGAACGATGAAGAAACCAAAAACTGATAAATACTACGTACACATGGTTGAGCCTGATTTCTCACGCAACGAACATTTTTAATTTAAGAATAGAAGGAAAGTCAGAAGAAACGTAAACCAATTAAGCTTTAGGAAAAACGGAGGAACTAGTGAGGTAATACTCAGGTTGAATAAAAAGAGACGTTTCAGGTGTGATATGGTGGAATATCATGATTGATTAAAATTGGCAATTTTCCACAAAATAAAATAATTTTATTTATAATTATTTATAATATTTATATATTATATTATATATAATATAAAATTTATTTTTTTTATTATAATTATTTTGTGGAAAATTGCCAATTTCAATTACTCAGGTTGAAAGTACTGACCAAAAAAGCGATACACATTATCAGGCTACACAATTCAGGAGAAGGAAGGACAAATTCAGGTAACCAAATGCAAATGAAAAACTAAAGGTTTATAAAAACTCATTAAATTATGCCTTAGACAAAGTTGTAACCTATCACCAGCACATTTATCCTACAGCCTCTTCATCCTGAGCAAAAGCCCAGGGGTTCAGGATATGGGGTTAGGGTTAGTATTGCTCACTACGCTTAAACGCCGAGAGGCCAGGATATTATTTATAAGAGCAACAAAGAAAGGCGGGAAAAGGGAATACTTAAACGAATGTGAGTAAACCATGACCGAGTGTCTGCGCTGTTACGTGTACTGATGTAGAAAATCAGTTTAATATTATATATATATATATATATATATATATATATATATATATATATATATATATATATATATATATATATATATATATATATAAACAAGAATCAAGCGCGTGAATCGCGCGGTGCCTTATAAAAGTTTCAAGGTGACAGATTTCAGGTTTTGATTGATTGTTTCTGTTTAGCCCAAAACTTATTCGCGTAACGTTGGTCAATCGTGGCTTCCAATTTTTTCGTGAGAAGGTCAGCGCGCAAAAGTTTACAATAACTGACGGTCTGCCGCTTCTACCGCTTAGAGAGCACTGAGACCTGTTTCGCAGCAAAGCGTAGCGTCCCCTTCACCTACTACAAGTAGTTCGACCCCACTCCAATCAAAAAAAGCAGTTCAGGAAATTCAATTGAAATACTTTCGGAACGCCACGAGTATGTATATTTGTGTGTGTATGTGTAATTTAAATCATGCCATTAAAAATATACTACGCAACTCAATTTTAGGTACATATTTGAACAAATACATAATATTTTTTATTTGTTACAAGCTTTCGTTATGTCTCTTTTAATTCACATTCATTGGAAAAAATATAAAAAATTACGATATTTTAAAAATAATATTAACCTGGATTTTCAAATATTCTACTCACCCGCAGTTTACTGTAACTGTCAAGACGATGCATAAATAAACGCATCCACCGATAGATCTAATAACTTTAATATTGATACCTTAACTAATATATAAATTGTAATTTCAAGAAAATGTTCGATACTGCATAGAAAAATTTTCCAATTAAGGCTTCCAACAATAATAACTGTAAACATATAAATACCTTCCACGAAGCTTCATTAAAGAAAATGAAATGAAAAATGATATACCTGACGCATTGTCATTTTTTGTTGGAATTACTAGCATTGACTCTCACGAAGGTCAATAATTGTAAATACCCGAATCTCTATAACAACATGAGCACTTTAAACCCACGCTACCTGACGGTTCAGCTTCAATCCTTGCGTAGGGTTTACAATTTAATACACCAGCTCAATATTTCGCACTTATTAACATCTAGGGCAACTGCCTTTCCATGATAATTGTAATCTAGTCTACGATTTGTTTTTTCTCTGGGAAGTTTTGCAGGGAAGGCAACTTTAAAGAATCAAGGGTTACTGTATATTTTAAATTACAAGATTTTACATATTAAATAAAAAAATTAAAGATCATCACTAAAAAGTATTTAAGTTTTAACGAGAGTTTAATTGTGAAAATTACTATTGAACTCTCATTCTGGTTAACATAAACAGAGGTTTCACCAACAAGAATTATTTTTTTAATTAATATTATTAATTCAAAAGTTTAAGCCAATAATTATCCCTCATTTGCGCAACCGGTACCAGGTTATTTTAGTAATAATTATTTTTCTGTATTTAGAGAGAAAGAGATATTTTAGGATGTTTTCACGTACGCCATGTAGCACTATCCCTCTCATGTACGAGTAAATTCTCTAGAGGCCATCGATCCATGACCCGACACTTGGCTTTTCCAATAGCTTCGATTCTCCGTCGCTCTCACATGAACACTCCGCTTGAAACCATCCATCCTTTCCCTACATCCACTGCTGCCTTTTACATATTTAACTCCCCTCTCGCCCCCGCTACATATCCTCCCTCCGCCACCTGATTCGAATCCGCGAGCAGGACGCCCTTTTCCCACCCTCTCCGTCCCCCCTAATTCACACCCCCTGTGACAAACACCGCCCCTCTCGCAACGAACGCGGAATCTGGGGAATCTCATTTACCAGGCTCCCGCCTTCTTTGATCCATTCATTCGGAAAAGAGCGGGCATCACTCCGACGAAAAAAGATCAAAACAGCTACGAATTAAGAAAAATAATTGCATTACTTTCGGAGCGCACCCTGCATGTATTAATAATTGTAATAACAGGAGTCAAGATGAATTTCCAGGAAATTGATTAGCTCAGTTTCACAGATTACATCGTGGTAGTATAAGAAAAGTGAGAGAACCTGCAAGAAATACAGAAAGAAAACTAAAATCCTGTTTTTATATGTTAAAGACGCTCAATGGAGATATCAAATTGAGAAAATCTCACCTTAAGCCACAATGGATTAGTTAAAAAACAATATAATGGATAAGTGAGACCAAGAGGCAGTACATAAGACGAATTGAGAACAAAAGCGGAACAGAAAGGACACGAGGGAGTGAGGAAAATAACAGTGAATAGAGGAGGGCTGCAGAAAATCAATTTATGATTGAAATGCTGTTGACGGGCTTATGCCCTGCGATTTTATGGACTTTAAATGAACATGATCTTGTGACAAGATACATTACATACTCGTACAATGTAACAAATATTTGTAGTCGTGACCACTGTGCAACAGTATAAGAGGTTAAAGTCAACGTTTAAACACAGCTGCTTAACTTTGACAAATCCAAAGAATTTCATGAGTAACCGCGACAGTAACTTTAAAGGGGTCGTCCACTGATGTGAATTAAAATACAAAAACTTTATAAGTAAAAATTAATTAACGTAAAGTAGGAATAAAAGAGGTCCGATAACACTTCCCTGGGGAACTCCTAAAATATCTTATACTGTATTTGAGCTAACATCATCCATGACTACTCTTTGTACCCGACAATTCAAAAGTCTTTCATGGAACCCAGGAGATTTTTATCTATGATATATGCTTCTTGTTTTGCAAATAGTTTACTATGAGGTATTAGATGTGGTGTCGAAGCTTTCTTAAAATCTAGAAAAATCTCGTCCACTGGTTTGTGTAAAAATCGCGTCCACATTGCTTTCGAAATTAGAATATTATAAGCAAAAAGCGCAGGTTATGTATAGGTAAGATAACGTTAGAAAGTTATAATCAGAAACATTTGAGATATCCCTTATTCTTTTTGCACAATCTGGCATTTTTGTAACCAACGACATGAAATGGATTACGTTTTAGAAAATTAAAGAAGTTTTGTGATCATCGTATCAACAATAACATTTGGCATATACGAGGCGTGTTCATAAAGTAAGGCCCGTTTGGTCACAGGAAAAAATATACTCATATGAAACACATTTTATTGGCACTTTTAGTTAGCTACAAACCTACTTCACTTATCTATATAATCGCCGTTCACTTTTAAGCATTTTTCGTACCGCTGTACCAGCTTCTTTAACCCCTCTGCATAGAAACTCGCCGCCTGAGGGTTGAACCAATCGACAACGCCATTCTTGAGTTCCTCTTCGGTTTCGAAACGTTGTCCACCGAACCACTGTTTCAAGTGCAAGAAGAGGAAGTAGTCGCTGGGTGTAAGATCAGGACTGTACGGTGGGTGGTTTAAAGAGTTCCCAACGACCCAAAAACTCTCGTCCACTGGACATTCTTTGCTCTTTGTGGTGGTCGGTGAGCATTTTCGGTACCCACCTTGCACGCAATGTGTGGTATCCGAGGTTTTCCGTAAAAATATTGTAGACAGTAGTGCGTCCAAGTTGAGGAAATTGTTCAGCCAGGCCATTAATTGTCAATCGACGATCACATCAGTTTTTGTTCCACTTGCGAAACAATTTCATCGGTCAGAATACTGGTCCTACTACTTCGCTCTTCGTCATGGACATTTTTTCGTCCATTTTTAAAATCACAGCACCATTGTCTAACCTTTCCTTCACTCATAACTGTAGGTTTATAAACTAGGCATAATTCCCGATGAATTTCAGCAGCCGACAATCCTTTTGCATACAAGAATCGTATGACAGAACGCACTTCAAAGCTGGCGGGATCAACGATTGTCGCGGACATTGTTGTTTGCATGCCCGGACAATCAAACGACTTCTGAAACAAAAAAAAATGCTGCTATAGCTTCTCAATGAATCAGTAGATGGCGCTGCAGGAGCAAAACTGTGTTCTGAAGCGGCGATATTTAAATATAAGCAAACGGTACTTACTTTAAGAATACGCCTCATATGATCATATGGTCGTAAGGCACAGCACTTAACGTCTGAAACAATAAACAAATGATTATCTAGGTTATATTAATTTTAAATATGAATCATTATATTAGTATACATCATATTTTTGAGAAAAAAGACTGTTAAATAAAGCGTGTTTGAACATTTTTTTTCGATATATTTTCGTAAACGATTGAATATATAGTACGGTTTGCTGAATTAAAATTGCACATGTTTTATGAGTTTCATTGATTTGACGTCAATACTGCGTCCGTGACGGCCAGTGCAATTTGAAACATGTTCAATGGCTTATTCTTGATTTTGGCGGTAAAGAACGCTTTTCACAAAGATGTTTTCTTCCATTGTAGAGGGAAAAAAGTCTCATTAAGCTAGGATTAGACTATATGGAAATTAGGAACACACTAAGCATTAATTTTTGCATGATAGTCGCGAATTCACGGTTGCTTTCGTGGAACCCAACATGAACAAACGCCTCTCATGCGGAATCTTCTTCCAATAAACATGTAGTTATCACCCCATAAAAGTTTCAATTTTGTTGGAAGTGCTTCTCAGGCTATTCGAACATCCTCTATCATACGACACCAGCAGCGTTAACATTTGCTTCCATAAGAGCAATGGGTTGAACTCCGGATCCTCCGATTTTGATTTGTTTTCTTCCCTCCCTAAAAATATTAAAACTTTTTCAAGCCGTAATGTAAACAAGAGAAGACGCTTTATTAGCTTTATGCAATGTCAAATCGGTTTCAGATGACGGACTTTGTTCAGGTGGAATGACATTTCAGTCAATCGTTGCATGGTAACTCCATCAAAACTGTGGGCGTAAGATGACTCTTTAGAATGCAACGGATACCGCTGACGATGTACTATGGCCATTTTGATAAAAAATGTATCGCAAATACTCATTTTACTTTGATCAAATAGCATTAAACATAAATAAATATTTACGCTATAACCTAGGTGAATAAAAATTAATTAACAGTCTTGGGATAATTCCCATAATAATTTACTAAGAATTTCTTCTTCTTCTTTTATGAATGTATGTTCGGAAAAAAATTAAGACAATGTATATAAAAACTTATGATATTATAATTGCACGAATAGTACATAGGTATAGTTCTTCCATGTTTTGCTTCCTTGAATCTGAGAATATTCTCCAATGGTACCGAAGTTTTACAATATTTATTTCCTCTCGATAGGTGGGTGAAGCATTTCATTCGAGGTGGTCTAATGTGCCCCATGGCCCGGGCAGCTATTTTTCCATTTTGGGAAATGATGTGGTTATGGTGATCCCTTGTATATTATCTACCTCCCAATCATCCCCCATCCCCTCATTGTTTCCCTTTCCTCTTATAACAGTCCCTGAAGTGGGTATTTCATTGAGCGATTTCTACACGGCTATTTTTTTAAGGTAATCTACCGGTTAAGGTAGGTTTTTGGATGGACACAACTATCAAATAAACATTTTGTGACTTCCCACCTAGCAAACTAATCTATATCAGGTCCCTCTTCATCTCGGTGTACTTCTTTCCTCCCTTCATCCCGTCCAACATCCCTATCCTGTTCCTACCCTTACCTCGCTTGCCCAACATTCTCCCCTCTATTACCCTCTTCAACATTCCACTACCGCTCAATACGCCTTTCATCCATTTTTCCTGCCTTTATAGGATTTCTCTCAACAAACCCCTCTCCTCCCCCACCATTTCTAGTACTTCCTCATTTGTTTTCCTTTCGGTCCATTTCACCTTCTCCATTCTTCTCCACACCCACATTTCAAAAGCCTCCAATCTACGTCTATCCTCCTGCTTCAGTGACCACGTTTCCGCGCCGTACATAGCTACGCTCCATATCAGAGTTTTTACGAGTCTTGTCTTTACATCCCTACTCAACGTCCCCGTCATCAACTCCCTCCTCCTTGAGAAAGCGTCCTTGCCTAGCGCAATTCTTCTCCTTACGTCCCTACCACTTTGACCGTATTGGTCCAAAACACTTCCGAGATATGTAAACTGTTCTACCTGCTCTATTTTTTCCCCGCCTATTTTAATATTTAGCTTAGGCTTTTTCTTTCTGGAAAATCGCATAACCTTTGTTTTATTAATATTGATTCTCATCCCATATTTATCGTACTGAACCTCCAATTCACTCAACAATGCTTGCAACCCCTTGGCTGAATGAGCAACTAATGCTTGGTCATCAGCAAACCTAACCGATTTTACGAATTCCCCTCCGACTTTCATTCCTACCTCCAGTTCTTCCCATGCCTCTTTAATCATTTCCTCTACATATACGTTGAACAGTACCGGTGACAATGGGCAACCCTGCCTTACACCTCTTCCTAACACTGCCCATCCGGACTCTCCGTTCCCCACTCGCACCTGAGCAGTCTGAGACATGGACAGGTTGCGGATCAGTCTCCTGTCCCTCCAATCCATTCCTATTTTCTGCAATACACGCATTAATTTTTCCCAATTCACTCTATCAAACGCTTTTTCGAAATCTACAAAACAGGCAAAAACGTCCTGATTGTATTCTATATTCCTCTCGACTAGTGATCTCATTACTGCAATGGCATCACGCGTACCTCTTCCTTTCCTGAACCCAAACTGATCATCCCCTACGTAATCATTTGCCTTACTCTCTATCCTTTTGTTGATGATCCTGAGAATAACTTTAGCTGCGTGGGATATCAAACTTATTGTTCTGTAATCCTCACATGACGAAGCCTTTGCCTTTTTTGGAATAGGAACTAACACCGATCGCACAAAATCTTCCGGCCAGATTCCTTCCTCATAGATACTACGAATCAGTCCATATATGGCCTTCTTCCCACCTTTCCCTAACCATTTCAACATTTCTACAGGAATGTTGTCCACCCCCACAGCCTTATTTTCTTGGGAATCATAATTGAGGTGGTTTCCCGTTGCCTTCCTCAACACGGCTATTTGTCACCTGCCATTGAATTACCAGGTGACAAATTACCAGGTTACGGCTATTTGTCACCTGGTAATTCAATGGCAGAGTCGCCAAATCACCTGTTATAAGAGGCAGGTTTCTGTGGAAATGACATCCTCAGACGAATGAATATAAAGGATTGAAAATCGACATAGGACGAAATACAAAGGATGGAATGTTGGATCCTGGACGTAGATACAAGTTTCAATTTAGTGGTGGTTGGAAAGACGCAGAGGTCGTGGTTCGAATATGTACTGCGATGTAATCCCATTGCGGTACATATTCTGCACTTTCGCAACACCCAATACCGAAGTGCCCAGTCAGTCCCACCAGTGAGTCTATTTAGTAAATATGTACAAAATATTAAATGCCATACAATTTTATTTTTATGTTTCAGCTTCTTACTCAGAATACATATTGTATATGCGCTTATACAAGCAATTTCTGCATGCAGAGACCATAAATTGGCGGTTCCCTGCACCGTTGTCTTTGGTATAACAAGTTTCGATTCCGACGCACATCAGCATATGGCCCCTATAATATAATAGGCCCAAAGTCCGGGGCTAATATCACTTCTCGCGCGCAGTTCAAGGAAATTCCATTAAAGCTGCACCTCATCAAGGATTGCGTAAAGGATGACGGCTCCATCTGTCATTTTTCCAATCAAACAGGCATTTTGCATGTAAACTACCTGCTCGTATCATTTCCTGTCCAAGAAAAATCTCTAATTGCATCTCTAGGGGCGGTACACTGGAGAATGTTGATGTTGCAGATTAAAATATTGTTTTATGCTAGAGCAGCAGTAACATTTGGGAGTTAAGACAGCATTATTAGTAGTTTTAAAATTATTAATTCTTGTTAACCTAAACATAAATCTAAAATCTGTTAATAGACTTAAAACTAATTCATTTCTTTGCCGTTTTAAGACGATACACAACTGTTTTTTTGACGCTAACAGATTGGTATCGAATTGCAAGACACATCAATTTTTTTTCCTGCATATCAAAACAGATATAAAAAATATGGATCCCGAAATAATGAAATTAAAATTGGTTGGAGTTAAAATCTGTTAAAACAACAAATTTCATCTTTTGGTCCTATTGGTATTTTTAGTAGTCATATGTGACGCCACGCAGCTAGTTGTTTCACAGGCTGGTTATAGACGGATGGATGAAAAAAAAATAATTTTTGCGTGTATAATACACAAGAAAAATGACAGCCTATGACTACTTAAGTAATCATACCCCTGTCATCCTAACTATCCTAATAACATTCGCATAACTAGATCAATTATAATTAAGCCTTCACCGTCCCTATTCCTGAAGTAGGATGGTATGCGAAAAATAACCGCGCCTGGACAGATGTTATTTTGCACCTCATGATCGAAACTCCACATGATGGAAAAATACAAATTCATTCCCTTATGAATAACATGAATTAGCACAACCTAGAGCGTGCCAATGTGAAAAATAAGTATTTGTGAAGAAATATTTGCCTGTATGGATGTTTAATGGAATACTGAAAAAGTGATTGCAAGTAGTTGTGCATATCCCTTTTCAATATTACCCCATCTACTGACTGCCCCGTGTCCGTACGTTTTACCTGAAGGAATATAAAATGCCCCAATAAATCAATTAAACTGTGCTAAAGGCCTGATAAATATGATAAAAGAATCATATTCAAATATAGAAGGTACTTAGAGATCCTTATTTGGGTTAATTTGAGACCAAATGGTCCCTTATTTCAATTGGCCGATAAATATTAGGGTAAGTGAAGAAGTCAGCTCAAAAAAATCTTTACCTTCTGCGTCAATGCATTCCAAATAATAAGATTAAAAAATCAGTTTCCTTTGATACAGATGCTCGTCTTTATGTTACCATATATTTTATACGGTCAGGTAAACGAAATAAGTTTTTTTCTAGTGGGCCTGAGTAGCATCTTTGGTTTAACTTTAGCATCTCTCTTAGTGGTCAAAATTATGTTTTGAAAATTCTGTGGAGTTCAGGAGAGTTTTCCACATTTTGCTGGTATGTTGGAGCGTAAATATTCGAATAATCAATTTTGGTGGTATTTCCTATTATGCACTCAGTTGGAATAAAATCTCTATCCAACAAGTTATTGAAAGGAATGTGGTAATAAATTAGACATTCTGCTGGGAATATGAGTAATATTTTTTATTTATTCGTGTATGGTCCATACATGTGTCAACCAGCTAACCTCCTTGCTGGCTCCAAAACGAAAGAGCTGAGCAAAGTGCTCTCTCACCTTTAATGGAGAAGAAGATTTATCAGAATAAACCAAGGGCCTATTTTTGTCCTTATCTGTTTTTCACCTTTGAAATCTTTTTTTAGAGATCGAAAAGTGCAGTACCATTCCTACTTTGGCAATTTCCCACAACTGCAGCTCTCTTCATTGATAAATCGAAATGGTGGAGTGAGAATTGCTATACTATTCAGAGTAAAATGCTTACGGGCGTACTTGTGTAGTGGAACACGTTCTTTGAGATCCGAGAATATTCTCCTGCCTTTGAAATGTTCGACCTACCTCACAAAAGAATATATCACGTTGGGAATAGATCGAGCAGTTTCCTTTCCACTGCAGCAAAGTCTTGTCACGGCAGACTAGTTGACAGCCGAATGACCGCGGTTCCGAAAAGTTATGGTTGAGATACTCTCCATTAGTTGAGATATTTTATGAACACAAATTGTCGACTATTTTTGCAAACGATCATTTTTAGCTCAGCGAGACGAGAAAATAAGTGTCCGAGCTTCTAACAGCTACTTTTTTTTAACCTTCCACTTCTTTTTTTCGTATTAGAGTAAGTAGGTCAGAGTTTGACAGGTATAAGGTATCCCAGTGTCGGGAAACATTTTTTGGGACCTTTTAGAGGCTTTCCTGGCTACTTCGAAGTTGGATCTCGCGTATTTAGGATAATATGTGGACAATTTTCCCAGCGATTTGAACTCGTGGCCGCAATGCGGTACCTAGAGATATACCGTGAATCACGAACCTTCTCAAACTCACATGTGCCATTATATCGTCCAATTAGGGGCAGTGATTCGCGGAAATGTTTTATTGCGTTCTTATGAAAATATTAACACCTATTCCACATTCCATTTCACTGAATAGAATGGCTACTCAAAGCTGATAGTAAGACCTTGGATCTTGTGATGCTAATATAGAAAGGACTGCTGTGGCCTATATCTTTCAAACTTTTAAAATATTGGCATGCATTTGATATGCTGGGAACATAATGTTCTGAAAAAAAACGATGCGTTAAGAGGGAGTATGATTAACCTGTTATCAATAGCATGATGAGAATAAGGCGTCTTTTGCTCAAGAGTTTAATATTGATGTCATAAATTTTTCAGAGTGATTCCATGTAACTTGCCCTCAAGAAATATCATTCATAAGTTGAAGTTAGTAGTAAATTCATCGCCAGTATATCAATTATTTTAAAAAAAGAAGGTATACTCAACAGATTCAGGCGAGATGTAGTGGAAGCTTACCATTATGAAAACAACAAATTTGCACTTTTCCACAGACAAATCTGTGGAAAAGTGCAAATTTGTTTTTCTCATTATAACGTTTGCTTTTTGATATCATGACAAATATTGGAATTATCATTTTCATGTCGTTTTACGCATGCTCTTTAATTTTATCCAAATTATTCATTAAGATATTTGACCTAACACAAGCAGATACATTTTTCTTGAATAGTTTTTTAAAGTTTCCTTATGGGCATATTTTTTTCCATATTGGGCTATTTATTTACCTTACGTTTCCTTAAATGGGCAAATTTTGGAAATATTTTTTCACCGTTTAGCCCTAAAAGTGAAAATTTCTTTAGTTTTGGGAGAGAGAAATAATTTTGCATGTTTTTCCTTTATTTGATGTTTCCACATATTTATGGAAAACGTTGCATACTTAGCAATTCGCCGAAAAATCCCACAGCGATTTTTGACATCATACGCCTCCATAAAAGTCAGTCAACCATAAAAAAATCGAGCTGTTTAAAAGTAATCACATGGAATATAATCTTGAGTTCCTATAGATTATTTGGTTTTTCACTGCCACATGGTTTACCAGACCTCTATTACGCGTTTCCTTTGCAAGACCTTCCGTTATTGAAACATTTTTTGGGTATTATCAGAATCACATTCTTTATCAATTTGACATCAATACAATCGTCTCACGCCACATTCGAGACATCCGAATCGATTTTTATGTTAAAGGGGATGTTATACCCTAGTTTTTAAGTTTTTTAAACCAAATAACCATTTAAAGCCTCTTAAACGAATACCTTTAAAGGAGAATATTACCACATGATTCTGTTTCACGACTATACTTGGAAGACTATTCCCTGTAAGACTATTTTCTGTAATAGAATGCATTACTGTAACAAGTACACAGTACCAGGATCAGCAAGAAGCCTTTTTGTAAAATCCTTTCAATTGTTTTAAACTTGGTAAAAGTTAGTCAAATGAAAGTTTAGCCTGTTATATAATAGATAGTGTCCTTTTTCCTAAACAGAGGAGTTTTTTGAAGAGAATTATACAAATATTTCAGCCACCTCTCAAGTTGAAATTCCATATCATGAAACTACATGGGTTTCACCTACACCTAGGTTAAATTCAAATTCGTATATTATGGCATTGTATTTAAAAATATATTGCCACTACTAAAATTTAAAAGAAACTTTAATTTTCAATGATAATATTACCCGATTTTTCTTCGCCAGTATTTGATAGTGGACGTGATAGTCCAGTAGGTAGAACACTTGGTTACTGACTCGAGACTCCGGGTTCGATTTTGGATGATGCCAGTGGGCGTCCTAGGCATGTCAGTTACCAGGTCTTAAAGTGACTACAGGTGGCATAGAAAAAAGAACTAACACTGTTGCGGATGCTTGAATTTCACCCACCATTTGACTTTGTTTGGTGAGATTTACTGAGGGATCTAAATCCTCACCTATCAAATTAAACTTCAATTGTGAGCTGACCAGTCTGAAGATAGGTTGGCGGCGCAACTCTGCTAATTTTTCCATCATCCTTTATTTCTGACGTGCTATGGCAAAGTATCTTCCTTATTACACTACGTAAGATAGGAGAGCTTGGCGTTCGTTTGCACATATTTCCACTCGCATGTCTCCCCATTAGAGACTTCAGACATTTTTCATGCCTCAATAGATGTTGTAGTAATTAAGGACAGTTATATAGAGCTATAGTAACCATAAAAATACCTAAGCTTAGCTTACGACCTACTCTTTGAAGAACTGCCTCACCCTCTCTACCCATGGCGTTATTACCGTGAACTCCATTGAACATGTCATGAGTTTCTTTCCCGACTTTGCCCAGTTTCATGCAAAATTTGATAGCGTATCGCTGTTCCAATAACCGGTTCGTGACAAAGCGTAACGAGCTCACATTATAGACGTTTCGCAAACGAACGACCCGCGCTCCTCAAGGACTGGGAGCCAATTGCCATCGGCCTCCAGCCTTTCCTGAGACTCCCAGCTCTGGAACTCATCCAGAGAAACTGCCACGCGTCCGTTCGTCTATCCGAGAAAAAATAAGACCTACCACATTTCGGAAAAACCTTGTCGAAATCCTAGATCATAAACACAGGTCGTACTTAATCAGCCAAGGGGTATTCTTTTTTATAAAAATGCAGGCCAGTCCATCCATCTTCCTTCAGCTGTGAGAAACAGCTGTGATGGACTGTGGGAGGTTTTGTTTTACTTCAGTCTTTTATATGCTTTTTTATTTTTGAGATGATATTATTTTATGCCGTTTGTTCATTATCCTTTTTGCCTTCTATTTTTTATATGCTTGGAAAAATAACCAGAACTGTATGCCAAGTTCTCATTATTCATTCCTTCTTTTATCTCGGTTCGTCTTCAACTTCGATACATAGGCCTTTAAACAATTTTGTCTTCCTTTTATGCTTCTTTACTCTTTTCTTTAAGTTCTTATGATGTGCTTATGATTATCCTTATTTAAACTATTCCATGTTCTTCTATAGTGTTCAGTAGATAGCCAGTATTCCTTTATTTTTGTATCTCCTCTTCTTAACCAACACTTTCTGTGTTACTATTAAGTTGTCCGTCTTGATTGATTGAAGTTCATCTATGTGGCACATTATTACTTTCATTTCCACCTCCTTTCTCATACGGTGCCAACCGATAAAATTTGAATGCATAAGGTTTATGTTTGTTTCTGCTCCTGCTTTTTCAAAGATTCGTGTTTTTTGCTATAATTTGCGTTGTTTTATAACTCACCGTTTCTCGCCTTCATTCCTTAAAAGTCCTTTGGGTTGAAGCATTGCTCTGTATTCCTCGTCCAACTTAATGGATTAATAGCCGTAGGGTTCAAGGAGGAATGAAATAGAATATTGGAATCACAGATGTCGAAATGAAATGGCAGTGTGTACCTTTTTGTTTACAAAGAACGCACTGGTAATTTTATATTACCATAAAAAAATATACATTTAAAATTCAGTCACTTTTTTATGCGCTTCATTTAACCTGTGTTATGGGAGCACCATTTTTCGAGCCTTTAAATACCTCGCTCAATTTTGTTAATTTCAAAGTGAACAGATCGCTGTACCGAGACCCATTTTCTTTTAGAGGGCAAATAGCATCTCATCCATCAGTCTTTTTAATATGGATAATATTGAATTTTCCTTGAGGTGATTATTTATCGGGAATATTTAGCCTGGAATTTTCTCTCTTATGACTATAAACATTATTTCGTTATCGGTACACAGATTTTAACTTAACCTCAAATCGATTTATTAGGATCAATGTAACTTCTGCTTTTTCAAGTCTAAACAGTACTGGTTCTAAGGAAAAACCGTTGCAATAACCTTAACAAAAATTACCAAGAGCTCGCCATTTTACTTTTGATTCTTCATTACGTCATTTTTTTCATTTCTTACGTCATAATTAATTTTCCGGGCTTTAGTAGATGACTATCATTCCGTGCAATCATTCTCCTTGCTTCAATACGCATGTTTTTTAAAGCTCTTAGACAAACCCCATCCGAAATTCTGAATTAAATGACCATTTTACCACCCTAATGTCTTACCAATGAGCATTTCACAATGACCTTACTTGTTCCCTATTAGCTACCCCTATACTATTGGTCTAATACTACCCGTATACCTTTGGCCTTAACGACCCTTTTGCCTTCAGGTTGAGCTTCCTATCTCTACGGCATGAACTGCTCTTCCTCACCCGTTCATTTACCCTCCGAGAAGGAAATTGGCACTTGGTAGAGGAGATCTCCGTCACGGGTGATATCCTATCCCATCTCGGAAGATACCGTGCCATTGTTCGTGTACCCTTTCGTGTAAATCGTTTACCTGTCGCTACCCAGTGGAAGTGAACATCACGATTTTCCTTTCTTTAATTCAAGACCGCATCGAATTTTCTCAAATCTTTTGTGTAGTGGCGAGGATTGCGTTGAAACTTGATCAGTTTTGATAACTCTGATGCATCAATAATGTATGCTAACTGGTAAACTCAATAAGAATATTTTTGTGTGCTTATTTGAGCGGTTTGTAAATCAATCTCTGTCAGATGAGCATGCCTGAACCTCTCTCAAATGCAACGACTCGATTATATTCCAGTAGGAAATGGTTTTCGTACCACTCTACAGGTGAAGGCACATTGAATTCATTCAAGGATAAGTCATTACCATGTGTCTCCTTGCACTAATCGCAGTGGCAGTAGAAACTTTCTTATCTATGATTTGCAGGGCCTCTCGGTATTGTGTCATTCCTTCATAACACATTCCCAGTCATTTCTAATGATTGAAAATACGAGCTGACGTATACGTTAAATCGTATACTCTCATACTTCTTCCTTCCAGAAACTACTTTTCGACTTGTGCCTCTGAAATATTAAAATATTGATCGGGCCTTAGTTCTCCTTCTTAATCTCTCACCATCTCAATGTAACTACTCTATCCGTTTTTTTCTCTGCAGTAGGAATAATCCACGTTTTCTCCATTCATACAACATAAATTGTACTAATCGTACGATTACGATTAGTACGATTTTCTTACGTATTCCTCCTTATTCCTTATCCCAAATTGCATTGACCTGACAAGTATTCTTTCTTTCCATTTCTCTTTCGTGACTTTCTGCTTTTTCTGACAGCAGTATCTTCCAGAAATTACAAATGTTTTAATGAACTGGCTCGGCTCTCTTCTCAAACTTTTTTCCCTGCTCTTTTCGATTTGGCATCGTAAGGATCATGTGTGATCTTGCGGTTCTTGCTGCCAAGTACGAAACCCATCGCATGGAGCCGAGTCCAGTATTTGCGAGGACTTATTATTAAAATTCCAAGAAACTGCGGAAGATGCCACAACAGGACTCACCCGCTAATATCCATTTCAATGCCACAATTGTTGAGTGTAAAAATCATTCACCTGAGCGGGATTTGAACCCGGATCCCTCGATGTCCTTGTGCTTTGCTGATCCTGGATGTTGTGACGAAACATCCTGTTCCGTTATATCCCCCAAAATTTCAAAGTTTAAGAAGATATCTCGAAAGTTTAACTGGCTAGAGCCCTCGGTCGGACAGAGGGATCCGGAATCCAATCCTGATCAAGGCGAATGAGTTTTACGCTCTGAAATTGCTGCCATTATTCATTCATCACTATCTGTATCTGTACAATGGAATAATGGTTGAATTCGATTTCCGTACCCTTCTTCAATAATGTGTTTAATATGGTACCACTCGAATGGCTGCACTAAGGCCAGATGTCTATGTAGACGCTTCATTCAGGAACAGGTGATGCGTAGATTAACTACGATCTGCCTCCTCACTATTTTGCATAAATAACCCTACCAGGAGTAGTCATTTTCTCTCCCATGAAAGCTAGAAACCATCGGAAAGCGGAATCATGCCAACATTCAATCTTAGATTTTGCGTTGAAATAATGAATTTATACGCAGACACGATGTATATTTCCAGAGTGAGTCATATATTATCAACGCCTATTATAAAAGTGCTTCCAAATGTTATAAAATAATTACTTTTTTAACTGCTTATACAAATAAAGTAAGAAATAGAGGGAGCAATATAATATTACCAGCAGTAATATTCAATATATTTCCGTATTTACCGATATTTTCTTAATTTTTCACTAAGTTTTATAATTTTAGTAATCCTACGTGACAATTTTTAATTTCCAACAATACAGATTCATTTTGCATATATTCTGTCAATTAAACTTAGGTTTTACGCAGCCCTTAACGACTTCTATCTTCTATTTACCGCTATCCTAAATGCAGAGAATTAATTTTAACATATTCGGGGAAAAACAGTGATGTTACTTTCAGTTATCTGTGCGAAAAAATTATTGACAAATACGTAATTCAAACCTAAATATAATCTACCACCGTAAAGTTATGTCTATACTTGCGGAATCTGGTTTCTAATGAAAGTCATTCGGATTAGTTAATATGATGCTACACAATGCTACATGACCCTTCGTTTCACAAACCAAAACGCACAAGTGACCATTCTAGTTGTCATCGACATGGACTAAAAAAGTTATCGATGTTATCTTTTCATAATTTAATCTGCAGGTTTACTGCTAATTGCATTTTCACAGTCTATATTTTTTGTATTTCGTCCTGATATTACGTGTGTAATGGAAAAATAATAATTTATTTGAACAAACCATAAATACAAAAAATTTATGTATTCACAAAAAGAATAATAAACGGAACTGATTTCGTGAATAATTCGTTTCTCTGCAGATCCCTGCGAAAATAAACGTGTGAGAATTCAATCCGGGAAACTTTTCAAACTTTCTTCTTTCCTGAGTAATGAATGAGATACAGAGTATTTAATGTTTATGTGGTAATTTATTGACGGAGGAAATGTCTTTGAAAAAGGTTTATTGATATTTTTTTATTCTTGGCTCTATCAATATTTTGTTTTGTTTTTATGGCAGACATACACGAAACGAAAATGCAAAACTTCGTCCGTACCCTGAGCTATTGTCTTCAAAGTTCCTTAATTGTCAAATATAAGCAATGTACATGGATTATTAATTTGTTTATGCACCCTGCAAGCCATCACTAGGGTGTGTGGCAGGGGGTGTATACACACTAGACTAATTTTTACCCGAACATGATCCTACCGAAGTCGTTAAATGTTATTTTGATCCCTTATTGTTCGTCGAAAAAATGAAATCTTAAATCTATCTGTACAAAATTTAATTTATTACATTTTATCGACATTATCTCTCATACTGTAGTATGTTGTAGATTGTTGTTTGGCTGGTTGACAAAACTGTCAACTGTTTATTTCAAACGGTGCCCAAACATAATTATTTTGTGGAAAATAAGAGTATGTATTGTGTTAAGTAAGAAGAGGCGAAAACGTTTATTGCATGCTGAAATCTATTTACGGAATAGTGTGTAAAAATTAGAAAAAAATGGATTGGTATGTTATAATTGCTCTCTCGTGTGCTAGATCTGCTCATATGCTAAATTTCAATTTTTTTCAGGCCTGAGTAAGGGGCCTTGCCCATCCTGGATGGGAAAGATCAAATCGATATAGAGAACTGGTCCAGCTAAATCTCTAGAAAAATATTTGAAATGGTGTTCCACTATTTTAGTTGAACAGGACAGACGTCTCCAAGCACAATGCATTCCCTCACAGACAGTTACGTTGAGAATCCATGCGTCCTATTTAAAAAAATATGGCTAGAATATTAAACAATATAAAATGCCAAATGGCCTTTTTCAACCCGACGGCCCCTTATGCTTTGGCCTCAAATTGCTGTCGAGGAAAGAGATTTTTAGACCGTTTAGGGTGTAAAGCTAAGCATGCAAAATGGGATTATTTCATGAATAGAAACATATAAAAATAATAATACTTCATATTAGATATATGTGTAAAAAGTAACTTCTTTACATGGAAGTGTGCACAACTCTTTGGAGTCTGGGCCACAATTATTATGATCGGAAGTAATTAAGTTGCAAGCAGCTCAAAAAAGTTGGAATATACTGCTATACAAGCAGAATAAGGATGAGGAATGACTCCCTTTCACATTACCAAATCAACTCCAAAATTATGCGCAAGAAATCATGTATGAGAAAGTTAAATGTACGAGCATACGCTGAGCTTGTAGCTGACGTCATGACGGCGGCCACGTTCAGCTGAAATCAAATCGTTACTTAACTTTTTTAAGTCATGTCACTTCCATCTGCAAACTGCGAGGTTATATTCTGCCGGATGTCACCGGGGCATAATAATGCAGTTTTATGGAAAGTACGGGATTCAAACTCTTTCAATCTATTGTAAATGAGGAATGTTCACTCAAGTCTTTTTTGCTTTCCCATCAAACATTCTAATCGTTTTAATTTATGAAAAATGAATAAATTCGAAATGCGTTAATTTTATGCATTTTGATTCATCTGATGAAGATCAAAACAATTACAGTTTCCGTCGAAGAAACTTTGGCTACGTGAAAAACTATTCAAAATTTAGATTATAGTTTGGGAATCAGATTGGTTGGGACCTATGTTTACGCATGAGACTACTTCAGCAAATTGCTCTTTTAACGCGTAAAGGTGTCTTTGAGAAAAAGGGAGGAGTTTTCCAATTACTGGATAACTCATACTAGGCACAATTCACATAACTCAGTCAAAAAAATTCATTTCACATTTCGTCCAGTGCCAAGTGAGCCTCTCAACATATTATTTTCGGACGAATTTGATTACCTTCATTAGAAAAAAATGTACTACACAATGAATGGTCGATATGTACTATTTCCATCTTCCTTTATAAAAGGGAAAGAGAGCTTATTGGTGTGATACCAGACAACTGAATTGTCGACAAATATGAAACTTGACAACCAAGTACGCATCTTCCCGCCAGGGCGTGTGGCAGGTGGTGACTAGACACCAGAATAACCTTAACCAAAACAACACCCTACCGCGCTCGGACAGTAATATTATGATCCCTTAAATTTCGTGGAAAAAAACATCTGAAATCTGTTCTACATTTAACCTCCCTTATTTTATTGACATGATCTCTCTTCCCGCAGTACGGTAGGTCTAATTATACATTTTCAACATTACTGCTCAAGAGATCTTTCGATTTATACAAGAGTCTCAATCTGTAATTTAACCTTCGCTCCGTGAGTGATTCCCAGTCTAGCTACTATAATATTTTGGATGTACTTCTAAGTTTGTCATACGAACGTTTCACAAATCTAGCTCCTCTCCGCTGCACGTGATCCAAATCATAAATTAATCCAACTTGGAGGACTCAATTGTGCACTCAACGTAGTGCACAATAGAGTGACTTGAATGCGCTGCATCTGTTCCGCAACACTGTTTAGAGAACTTTGAGGGTTAATTCAATTACTTGCGTCTTCATTTGAAAAGTCGGCTACAGTCCGATGTCTTCACCTAATTCACTTATTATTCGGGAATAGATACCCTAAACTTGACACGCAGAATCATTTGCAAGTTCCAAATAACTCGATAGCGATCGCGATAACCCAGTGACCTCCGGGTTGGG
Source organism: Hetaerina titia (assembly GCA_037158775.1). NCBI lineage: Eukaryota > Metazoa > Arthropoda > Insecta > Odonata > Calopterygidae > Hetaerina > Hetaerina titia. The sequence goes on along the minus strand of CM073775.1, from coordinate 20,451,083 downwards.
TTACCGCCCTATTTACCTTCCGGCACCGGTGGAAGCTGAATTGACTAGAACCCAATGATAAGAGTCCAGATCCCGGGATCAATTCCGCCTACCGGCCAACCCCCAACCTTTTGAAATTTTCCTCCAGAGCAAAAGTTTGAAACTGAATGACACCTTTTCCCCAAATCATCCAGCTTCATATCCCTTTCGCAAATCAGCTTAGATGACCTTCAAAACTCTCCCTTCTCCTACCGCTCACGATTCCATCCCGTACAAAGCCCCTCCCGAATTACGAACTGGAAAATATTCCATTCGGGCCCATTAAAATCTCTTTCATAATATCATCAATCCAGGCTAAAAATGTACAGGAAAAGGTGAGGAAAATCGGGGGTGGTGTCTTAATCGCAGTTAAAAATGCTTGTGTCAACAGAGCTGAGGTAATGCCGGGTAATAGCTTGGAAAGCGTTTGTTGCTCAGTTACAAGTCCTCAATCCAAAAGAATATATGTATGCGTATTTTACAGACCGCCAGTTGACAGAGACAATTCAATACTAGAACTAGATTAGCCAATCAAAGGTTTCTTATCATAAGACAATGATTGCAACGAAATAATCTGTGGAGATTTCATTGTTCCATGTAATGACTAGAGCATATATAGTTTTAAAATGGGCGGTAAAGACAAAGGAATCAACGAATCACTATTGATTTCTTTTACGTCAAATACATTGAATCAACTTGTCACTTCACCAACTAGGGGAAATGATATTCTTGATTTGTTAGCAACAAATATTCCCGAAAAATTCTTAACTATAGAAACTATTAGAGGAATTAGCGACAACAGAGAAATAGATGCCAAGTTTTCGTTACATGGGGTCCGAGATAAGAAGCCTAACAAAACCATTCACCATTTAAAAAAAGAAGAATATAATGGCCTAAAGTACGTGCTACAGAATCAATTTACTATATTTAAGAAAGATTTCAATCTTTGAAATCCTGAGGATACGTGGAATTTTTTTCTTGAAATCAAATGCTTAGCAGTCAACAAGTTCATTTCCAGTTAATTTTGAAAAGGTAGCGCGCTACCTCGATGTTACAACGCCGATGTTCGAAAGGCATTATGGCATCAAAGGTTATGTCACGCCAAGTAGAAAAATTGAATTCTCTAGCGACAAAAGGAATGAGATCATTTACGATTATAAGATATCCAGGGCGAATGTCAAGAATGAATTTTGAAAAGCGTTAAGTGAATTCAAAAGGAAACGCTTATCGTGAAATTTGAAAGAGATTGCGAGAGAATTTCCGTCATACGTCAGAGAAGTTCAGAGAAATAATTCAACTGTTAATTCACTCAATAATGACAAAGGCGAAAGAGTAACCAGCAATTTGGAAAAGGATAACTAATTAAATTCATTCGTTGAAAGCGTCTTCACTAATATCTCAAAGAATAACCCAGATAACTTACCTAATTGAACCGGGCAACTGATGCCAAAGTTCAAATCTCATATAATGGAATAGAACGTTTGCTGAAAAATATTGCATTGAGCCTCCGGGCCCGATAAAATACCCGCTCGTATATTTAAGGATCTAACTTCAGAAATTACACCGTATCTATAAATAATATGTAATAAGCCCCTGCTAGATAACAAGGTTCTCATAGATTGGAAAACGGGTAACGTAACACCGATAATTAAAAACAGAGACGTGGAGGAACCGACTAATTACAGACCTATTTCCCTCACATCCATTTCGTTCAAGGTTATGGAACATATAGTTGCTGGTTCGATCGTGAGATACCTCGATAGTCAAAAGTTATTAATGAAAAATCAGCACGGTTTTCGAAAAGGTAGATCCTACGAGACACACTTACGCTTTTTGTTCATGATATTCTTATTTCGGGAGGGAGCAATGTTTCAGTGGACACGATTTCTGTAGATTTTAAGAAAACTTCCGACAAAGTGCCTCGTATTAAACTACTCGCAAAGGTAAAAGCATATGGTATAGATAAAAATATCTAGGTTGGATTAAAGACTTTTCTAATGGTCGGGTTCGGGTGATAGATGGAGTTAGCTCAAATGCAGTAGAAGTACATTCAGGAGTTCACCAGGGAATTGCCATCGGACCTTTTTGATTCCCACATAACATTAACTTGGTAGTCACTTCTAAGCTTTAATTCCCTTCTTGCGTGCTGCATAGAGGAGCTAGATCTGTAAAACATTATGATAAACTTAGTAGCGTATCCAAAATATTAGAGCAACTAGGCTGGAATCACTTCCGGACGGAAGGTTAAATTACAGATTTGAAGCTCTTGCAACAATTGCAAGGAGGTTTATTTATTAGTGATGTTGAAAATGTATTATTACCCCCATAGTACTACGGCAGAAGAGATCATGCTAATAAACTTACAGAGATTAAGTGTAGAAGAGCTAGTTTTAAGATGTCATTTTTTCACGAAAGGTAGGGGATCAAAATAACATTGCTCGACCGCGGTAGGGTCAATTTCGAGGAAAATTGTTATAGTGTGTATTCACCCCACATTCATGCCACACATCCTGACGGTGGCTTGTAGGGTGTATGCAAATACATATTTGGTTCGTACAAGCACAAATTTCCCTATTAATTTCCGAAGCTTTGATTTTTTTATCAGTAAATTCTTATCACTGAACTGACTTCACATTTGGCGTGAATTTTAATTGTATTGTTCATTTTGACTTGCTATTGTTAACAAAGGACAAGCGGCGCGACCTTCCAGTCGCTGTAGCTTGAGGTTTAATAACCCACTGTGTGCGTTAATGCAGGCAATGCTCCCTTCATCAATTCTCACGCTACAAGAAAACGGATGTTAATTTTTGGACAACTCTTCTATTATGAGTGTTTTTACTTAAATACCGCCAGCAACCTTTGTTGGTCTATTTCAGGTACAATAAAAAAAGTTAAAAAGCAATTAATATATATATATATATATATATATTTTTAATATTTGTGGCTATTTCCTTTGTCAAGATGTTATGCTATTTCCTATGACCTGTGTTGGAAGCAGAAACGATAACAAGACTGGATCATTTTAATAGTTTAACGTCATAATAGTTTGGTGATAGTTTAGGCTGATACTATGTAAAATCCATTGTAACGCACGTAAGACAGTTAAAAATTTAGAAGAAAGAAAACGATTACTCTCTTCACCGATGTTAATCATTTATCTTACCCATTTGACGTAAATACTGCACTAAAGGTCTCCGTAGTGTCACATCAAAGACGGGCATCAACCACGGTAAATCTTTTTTCTTCTCTCATAAACTCAGCAATCGTCGACTTGGAATGAAGAGTTTGTTTTTATTTTTTTATACAACTCCGAAGAGAAAGATCCAGGAGGGAACTTCTCGCCGCATGTATTTACCGTTAGGGGCAATGGGAGAGACAAGATGTTGTCAAAAGTGAATTCTCGTGAGAGGAGTCTGAGAGCGCGTGTTCTGTCGTCCAGAGCGCAATACAAGTCGTGAGTGGAAACGGAGCCCTTTCACTCGCACTCATTTCCCGAGAGGACTCGGATGACGGGGATTTCCGCTGCGGACGGGTTGTTAACGCAACTGAGATCTGTACGTATACATATCCCCCGGACCTTCATTTGATATATATATATATATGTTTATTTAATTATATATGGGTGGGTAGAACGTGGAGATGATGAATTAAACTTACAAATACAAAGTAAAAAGACTCACAGTATTGATTTTTTCATATTTCTGTGGCACATTCCCTTTTCTCAAGGGAAAAAAGAGTTTATTCCATCCGTTGAGAAAGTTGTTGTGTTAGCGAAATTAAATCTCTTTACTTTGTGTTTCTAAGTTTTTATGTTTCACTCGCTTCTATGCTTCACGCTTATGCTTCACGCTTGTAATTGTTCTATAATTATTTTTGTAAACTTGTTTCGTGAATATAGTAATTACACACACCCACACATTTAATTTATGAATAATAAATCTTTTTTCTCAAAGTAAGTAGTGATATCAGAGTATGTTGTTGAAAAAAATCGCCAAAAGTAGCTAGTCAGGGAAAGCACTCAGTGATTCATGGGATAAATGGGGAAAATAACACAGCACCACATGATGATCTGGGAGCCCCTGAAGATTTAGAGACTCGAAGTTGTTCATTTTAGTAAAATAATATCAACACTGCGGTTTCATTTTCGATTTTGAAGGTATATCATCCCGTGCTACATGTAGCAGGTGGCAAAATTGGAATGCTATATTCAAATTCAAATGTATTCCTAAAAAAATCGAGAGACATCACTATCTCCCTTAACAGAAAGTTCAATTTTTATCCAAGCCCTTTTATTCCCTTACCCAAAAGCTCTGGTCGTTACTACGGTAGATTCAAAAAGCAGCTTTCTGTAAATATTAAATGAAAATTTACTATGGAAACATCCGAGTGCGTTTGAAACGTATGTCCTCATTTCAGTCGAAGTTGTAGAAATATCTTGAGTATCCTTTTTCGTAAAGGGTTGAATTTTCTCATAAAATGGATACTAATTATATAATATTTGTCCACCCCCGTATCCCGGTTGAATGTACTGGATTTATCTATCCACTTCATCTCGAAACTGCCGGGGTTAAATGAGTTCGGAAAGTACTCATATTTCTTGGGCTCTTCAACCTAAGAAATTCCATGGAAAACCTTTTCATTCCTTTCTATAAATTTTCCCAGAAAACCACCTGGTAAAATTTCAATGACCGCTTTCAAAGATCTTTTAGAAAACTAAATTAATGCTCGAGGGTTACCTACGTAGATTGGAACAGTAGGGGGACTGAAACAATTTGTTAAGCGGGCAAAACATTTCGTAAGAACTTGATCGGATTGAATATGAGTAGCTAGGTGAAATATTTTTTATAGAAAATAGATTATTACCTGGAAAAAGAAATATAATGGTTTTTTTGCTTTAGAATATTATAGAAATAAATCTTATCGGGTGAATCCAGGGGTCGTGGCACTAAATCAAATGTGCTCAAAACATATTTTACCTCCAATTTCGTATGAAGTTGAAATTTTCTCGGAAATCGAGATTAATTATTGAATGATAGCATCTTTCTTTGACCTCGTAATAAATACTTTAATTTGGTCCAAATTTATTTTCAGTTGTCAATTATTGGTTTAAATCAGATTTCACTCATATTTTTCTGTGTTGTTTGTTTGTCTACCGTATAGAGGTATGCTTTCCTCTGAATGGAAACTAACTACACACTTATAATATTTTTATCCCGACGTTGCAAGGAAAAAATCGACTCCCGTAGATCTCATTTAATTGTTCTTCAATAATGCATACATTTTATGTTTCTCTATTCCGTCCACCATGCCTAACACTGTCCTTCCATGCAACTATAGCCTAACGACCTCCCCTTCATTTAAACTTAATCTTCATTCTTGCCATCTTTGTATTTCTTCCACCAAGGCTCTAAAGATAACAACCCTGTTTAGTACTTCTTCGTTTGATTTCCTGTATTTGCATCCTTCTACACACCCATTTTTCGAAGCCTCCAACCTTGCTTAAAAAATCCAGGTTTCCCCGATGTAAAAAATCAGGTTCAATACAAATGTTTCCATCTCTTTTCTAATACTCCTTGCTGAAGGCCCCTGTCATCAATTCCCTAATTTTTATAAAAGTTTTTTTGCATAACACAATCATTCATATTGTTGCCCTGCTACTTTTACCATCTTGTTCCAAAACACTGAAGAGATAGGGAAACTGTTCCATCTGCTCTATTTATACCATCCAACTATAACGTTCAACGTAGCCTTTTTCCCAATATTGCTCATTTCTCTCTCCATCCGCTACTTCAACACGACCAGTCAGAGATTTATACAGCTAACGAACAATTTACCAATAGTTCTAATATATTATCTCAGCTCATGGAATAAAAACACTACATTTTATGCTATTAGTGATGTGGTTACTGCTGTAGCATCTAGTATACCTGTCCCATTCTTGAATCTAGACAGATCATCCGCCATTTTAGTGTTAACCCTTCTTTTTATCCTTATATTAATTATTTTAAGTATTATTTTTGCTGAGTGTGAAATGAAATCTATTTTCTATAGCCTGCATATGCGTCCGTCTGCTGCCATTCTCTTCCTTACGTCGGAACTAACAATTATGTGACAAAATTTTCTAGCCAAATTCTATCCTAAAAAATGCAACAAATGTGTTCATAAAAACTCTCGTAATCCTTCCTAAACCCTTAAGTAGTTCCGCTGGAATTTTACTGCACCTCACGGCCTTATATAATTTATTTCCGTATTGCCCTTGTAATCTTAGAGTCTAATATGCCTGGTTCTCAGCTGTGTCCATCTACTTCATATTCTTTACCTGAACTTGCTGACCCATACTTTACGATATTGATCCATTCCAACTTTCTTGAATCTTTGCAGGTGGCTTCAATAATTTTCCAATTTTCCTGGCTTCACTTTTTGCCCCACATTGCGTTCTATCCCTCATCACTCGCAAATGTTTGCTGACTCAACTTTTACGTCTAAAATAGTATTCTATCCATCGATTGCTCTTAGTTTACTATGCTTCTTTTTAATTTTCTCTTTAATATTATCGTTACAAACTCACACAAACAGCATTGCGAACACAGAAATGGAATTATTAAACCTTATTAAATATCTAGCCGTTTCCATCTCTCTTGCATAAAACACAAACGAGAAATATGTGGACAAGCTAAAAAAAATTAGGATGTGTTAAAAGAGTACTAGGTAAATGTGATGAGAAGGACATATAAAAATGTTATCTGCCACTGATTAGGCCTTAATTAGAATATTCCGCAAGGATATGGGATCCTCAAGAAGTTTGATTCTTTGCCGAACCGAATCGTTTGCAGCGTAGAGGAGCTATATTTGTAAAACGTTCGTATGATAAATTTAGTAACGTTTCCTAAATATTTGAGCAGCTAGGTTTGGAATCACTCACAGAGAGAAGGTTAAATTAGAGATAAAAACTCTTGCATTAATTGGAAGGACGTCTCTCTAGCAGTGACACTGACAATATATTATTATCCCCATCGTAAGACGGTAGATCAGATCAGGATAATACACGTAAACATATAGAGATTAAGTGGAGATCGAATATTTATAAGATGTCATTTTTTTCACAAACGATAGGGGATCGTAATAACATTGTTCGACCACGTTAGGGTCAATTCCCGATAAAATTATTCTGGTGTGTTTTCAATCCTTGCCACGCATCCTGGTGGTGGCTTGCAGAGTATATATAAATATATATTTGGTCAGTACAGAGCACATTTGATGAAATGTAAAATTTCCAAATCATGGCAAGAGGACCAGTTATTTTACCTCTGCTTTTGTCGTTCCCCTGGAAGATATGGTACGCGAAATATGGCACATTTACAGTTGAGTTGAAGATTTTGAAAGATTTTTGGGAGGCTAGTGATAGCTGAGGTTGTTATGCCTGTAGAGATGGATGAGAAAGTCTAAAGGTGGAAAAGAGTCCCGGCGTCGGGATTTGCCTACTCTTAAAGAGAGATGCCAGGGGTTCGCCGTATAACGTCTAATCAGGCGAACTGCGTGCTCACTCAAAGTGCTCTCCACAAAACACCTCAAATAGGCCCCGGGATACCACTGAGTAATATCTGTCGTCGCCAGGATTAGAACGCAAGCGTTCACGGTGAAAAGACAGCACGTTCGCCACCGCACCATCCCAATTCTCTGGTGATATTCCGGTCTTCTGATCCTTATCTCACCGTTGTAGCCATTGTACTACTACAATGATTTAATAGCTGTTAAGTCTAAAAGTAAACAATTTACCCGCCATGGACCAAATATTTTTGTATCCGTGAAATAGAACTTGATTAGAAATATGATGAAGTAGTTTACTGTTTTATTGGAATCGTAGGTCACCAGCGTAGTTATATATGAATTTGTATTATCTCTATAAGCACTGAAAGTTTAATAAAAGAAAATGAAAATTTCAAGAAACTACGGGAGATGCCGCAACATTAAATTTTTACGGTTACGGTAAGCATTACAATGCAACAATTTCAGAGCGTAAAATTCATTCGCCTTGACCGGGATTCAAACCCGGATCCCACGATGTCCGGCCGAGTGCTTTAGCTAGTTAAGCTACCGAGGCGTCCTCTTAAACTCTGAAAGTTTGATGCATCTTGAAAAATGCATGTTATCATGCGTGAAAAATTAAACCCTTGTTCAGACGATTAAACGAAAATTCTTAACTATTCTGTAAATCTGTTAAAGATCATCTAGCTGATACGGATTAAATTATCGTCCTGGAGCTCATCTGCTTTAAAATAATAAGCAATGGGGAAATTGCTATTGGGGGAAACTTCAATCTTTAAATACTCTCAATGTAAAGCTTCTTATCACCGAGTTCGTATAAAATTGAGGAATCTAAAAAATCATGGATTTAGAGATTCTACTTTATGCCTAGTAGTTTTGGAACTTTTGAAAATCCAGGGAGCACATTTGTAAATTTTTTGTATTGTATAGAACTTGGAAGTCATCACCATATTCATTGGGCAACAATCATAAAATTGACTTTCTTATCCCTCTCAACTTTATTCTCCCTCTTGAAAATGCGCTTTGAGATTATCTGTTCTCCTTTTCATGGCCTTCCATTGGATTCTATCTCCTACTTTTCGTAGAAACTCATTCGTCAGTATATCGGTCAGTCAATAAGATTACCATCTTTACTTTATCACGCCAAATTTTTGTTTGTTATCCTGTAAAAAATTTGCTTTTGTAATTGTTACTTCACAAGCTACCTGAATCTACATGCAAAAATTCCGTCCTATATATTGGTATCAAATTCATAGCTTCACTTTTAAACGATGTAAATGGTACAATAGGTTTAATTTAAAGATACTTATTTCGTAAATTCTCATTATATGATGTAGTTGTCTGATTTACTTTGAAGAAGCAAATAATTGCTCAATAGATTGAACTTTGTATTTCCACATAAATTAATTAAAAAGTGCCTTACAATGGCCCTACGCGTTGAGACCTAGGTTGTCCAAATGTATAATATATTGTGGAAATACAAGTAGTATTCTATGTACTCATGATTCCAATTGCCTGAAGAGCATTAGTGAGCAAAGTTTTAAGTCTGAAAAGTCATTGTTGCTAAAATCTGCTTTGTATTAGCTCTTTTTAGGGGGAAAATCTTTGTTTTCATGGTTACCTTTGGAGGCAACTACTCTTATCTACGCCTACCCCAGGACTCTAAAAACCTGGCGCAAGGCATGAACGAGGAACTTTCCAAATACAGCAAAATCAAGATTGTGAGAATAACCTTCACATTGTTTGAATGTATGGACACCGAATTTTGAGTAATTTTCTGAAATAAACAAAAGAGATTATCCAAAATTCCCGTTTTCTCTTCTCCACATCTGAGTACTGGTGACGGGGAGGTGAATAGGAAAATTTTAAAGAGACAAGGCGTTTTCCTGTAAATTTTAAACCTCGATTGATGATATTGTGAACGAGATCGTGATGGGCCTGCATGAAATATTTTTGAGTTTGTCACTCGGAAGGGGCTTTGTAAGGAATGAAATTGTGGGCGGTAGAAGAAGGGAGACTTTTGACGGTCATTTTGGCTGATTTGCGATAGGGAAATGAGGGTGGATGGATTTAGAGAAAAAATTTCAGTTTCAAAACTTTTGTTCTGTGAACTAGATCCCGGAATCTAGATTCGGACTCTTCTTATTACGCTCTAGTTAATTTAGCTCCCTCCGGGGCCGGAAGGTAAATAGGGCGGGAACCCAACCCGGAGGTCGCTGGGATATCGCGATCGCAATCGAGTTAGTTGGATCTTGCAAAAGATTCTGCATGCAAGGGGAACGGCATCTATCTTCGAATAATTAGGGATTGGAGTAAATACATCGGACTGGAGCCCACCTCTCAAAAGAAGACACAAATAATTGGGTTAATCCTCATAGTTCTCTAAGCAGAATGGCTGATTAGATGCAGCGAATTCAATTCACTCAATTGTGCAAACAAAACAATTTATATGGGGTAGAAAAATTAACTTAAAAGGATTCCAATTTTTAATTGCTTATTTTCAAGTAAATGTAGAACGAATTCGATATATTGGTAATTTTCAATTTATATACTTAGAATTTACGGCATTTACTTGTTCCAAGTGGAAATACTTCTAAACTTGCTTCATGGAATAGGTACATTTACATCCGCTCATTACCCCGCAAGCCGCCGTAAGGGAGTGTGGCGGGGTGTGTTAGGGCACCACCCGGTATTAATAAAGAACGCATGCGAAAGCCACAGAGCAACTTGTATCAATTGGTTTTCATGAACGCTTTGGGGAATGAAAGACCATTATTTGAATCCAAAGAGAACTTTCACACTTTGAAAATATATACCGATTTAAAATTATTGTTCATTGCTCGAAAAGGAGAGACACTATTAAAGTGTCCGCTAAATGAATCTACATTATGGCGTATTAATCATTTTGATGAGTGCGGAATCAGCAATTATGTGTGGATTTGATGCCAAGTCATAATACGCCGCAGTTCCACGCATTAGTCCATAAAGCCAAGAGTTTATTAATGTATTGAGTTTTCATCAAAGGCTGCTTGGAACCTAAGACTTGGAATTAATTTCGAACTTCGGTCACGGTCTCTGAACTCGAGAGTGCACTCTTGCGGAATGAAACTGTTTTCATTATCTGTAATTGTAAATTCCGATGTAGCTTAGTGTCTCACAACTCCTCAAATCGTGATTATCTGATTTACTCTGTGAGCTACATAAATAAAAATGCCAACTTAAATCGCCACCTTAAAGCTTCCGAATCCAAAAGGAAATATTTCAAGAATTCAGCGTTCTCTCGTGCTAACACTGAACTGAAAACTGTCGTAATTTTACATAAATTCAACTATTTAGTATAAGACCCTTATTTAATATCTATTCGTCGATGGTTTATTTAAGTTTCCTTTGAAGTATTTTTAATAGGAAATCGATGAGGCTTGCATTTTCTTCAGGTGATGTTACGAGTACCTGTTAACAAAGAGAGTGCAGATGAATGGAAATACATTGCTTGTCAGTAAAAATCGAATTCATTGCTGTAATGTTTTATGTTTCAATATTTAGAATTTTTTAATAGGGAAGTTATTTGGTCGGTTTTTCTTGAAGCCCGGCGATAAGGTTTTAATCTGTCAGCACCAATACCAGTACGAGATCTAATAAACTCTTGTTTCTTAATACCCCTTGCCACAAAGTTAAACCTGTCCTCAGCGATGTGATCTAATAAAACGTTTTATGCTAATAACATTATATATTAAGTCACACGTTCAAAAGAAATGTACAAAATTCGAAAAAAGCTGCGTTGAATAAGACTAGCGTAAAATTAAATTACATTTTACTTCAGTACTTCTTAAGTTTAATTATTTTTTCTCAACCATTTTATCCGGATTCGTTAATGGAGGCTGTGATCATTACATTATTCATTCAGGATATCTAGAGGGCCCCTGATCGTACTTTCGAGGGCTACATCTTATACCTACAAATGATGATACCTTCAGACTCTTTTGGTTACGGGAATGTAAAAAAAATGTACTTCACTTGGCTTCATTGTTTACCTCGTTAGTTTGTATTCCGATAAATTAGTGGCAATTCAAATGCATAAAACTTGATATCAGGACGTAAATGTTCACCATTTTGATTCATAGTCTCCAACTAAGTTGAAAGGGAATGAGTAAATCATGTATAGTGATAATTCATTAGTATTACCAAACGTCCCGATAGTGCTGCTAAAAAACCTTGCTGGTTAACTTCATCAGAATTATAAAAATAATATCAAATTCGAAAAAAAGAAAATTCTCTGTATAGTATTGTAATATTTATATTTCATACCAATTTTAGGCATAATTAATAACTTGCAAAACAGACGACGGGATCGTGACCAAAAGTTTGCTGAACAACATTTCTTTTCAAATGGAACATTTTAAAAAGAAAAATGTTTTTTTCGTAGCATTGTTAAGTGGTTATAAGTTTTATGATGCATTGGAACAATCCCACCACGACCAAGGCGGATGAAGTTTTCCTATATGTTTTCCTATATATCCTCCGGGAATCAATCTAGGTCAAATGGTTATATGTTAATTAAATAAGGAGGTATTGAATGATGTGATGGTAAGTAAAGTTTTTGATGAGGTTATAATTTCAAATTATATATATATATATATATATATATATATATATATATATATATATATATATAACACTTTTGGACGGCACAATAGAACACAAAATAAAACAGATAACACGTAAAAGGACACTCACACTGTAGATGATTTAAGCTTTCGGCCTACTCCGAGGCCTTCTTCAGGTCAGACTCTGTCTATCTATATATATATATATATATATATATATATATATATATATATATATATATATATATATATATATATATATATATATATATATATATTCACATAGAAATAGCGATAAGGAAATGGGAAAGGAACACACATAAAGGACGATCACAAGAGAGGTGGGGGAGGCGGCTGTGCGCAGATAACAAATGTAAAAATATTTTCTTCGACCGGGACTTGAACACCGGATCTCTCCACTTGCCACTTGGCTCTAACCACTTGAGGGATCGGAAAATGTACTTTACACTGAAATCTGCGATCTTATAAAGCGCCAAAGTGCTCCGATTCATTGCCCCAGGAGATGGCGTTAGGGAACTGTTACACTCACCAAAGGAGAAATAGACAAACACGTGGAGAATGGACAGTAGGTTAGCAAGCATACATCATCATAAAGGATAGGAACGGTGTGTTTCATGGCACGCATAGCCAGAAGGAGAGACGAGCCACATTGGCCACGTTCCTTTCCCATTTCCTTATCGCTATTTCTATTTGAAAGAATATTTGTTCGCCGTATGGCAGGATTTCGTGTTCGAATATGTGTGTGTATATATATATATATATTGAAAGTAAGGTCGTCTGTAGGATAAAGTTCTTTGAGAAAACTGAAAACCCTTCTCAAAGAACTTTATCCTATATTACATGACAATGACGCGACCACATCCTTATTGCCCCAATACCCCTCTTTTGCTTACAGACGACCAGCCAATCTCAGAAACCTTCTGAGATCCACCAACCCTTTGGCACCCCGCCCTGACAAATTTCCACATATTTCCCCTACCTGCAATCGCACCCGATGTAAAACATGTCTGCTGATCAGATCTGCTCCCCTCTCCCCACATCCCCTCATTGTCCCTTCACCCCGTTCCCAGCTAATTGCCTCTCAAAAAATATTATCTATCTTTTGTCGTGCAAACAATGCACCTCATTCTACATAGGCGAATGCATTACCCCCTTATCCATCCGAATGAACAATCACCGCTACTCCTGTAATTCTGCTTCACTCTCTTCTCTTTCTATCCCTTTACACGAAAGTTCACACAACCTATCATTCGACGAATGCTTTTTCCCTAACAGTTCCAGAATCCCTACCGTATTCAGCCACCAACATAGAGGTGAGAACTCGCGAATCCGCATACATCCTATATTTCCGATCCTTTAAAATTCCCACCCATAACCGCCATCTTTAATTTCCTTCCCAACAGTCCCTGAACCTTCCGCCCCCCATCCCCTCCCCAGGCACTCTTCCCTCAAAACCTTTCAGTCTGACCTGAAGAAGGTCTCGGAGTAGGCCGAAAGCTTAAATCGTCTACAGTGTGAGTGTCCTTTTACGTGTTATCTGTTTTATTCTGTGTTCTATTGTGAAGTCCAAAAGTTATATTGCTCTCGTGAGTACTTCCGCATTCCGCTTCATATATATATATATATATGAAGCTTTCTTATGAAGAAGGATTCTGATGACGACGGCCGTGCCGTCGAAACGTAAATATCCAATGTAAGTGTCCTTCTTTTATGTTTCTATGTGTGTAGTGTTTTTTGTGTTAGTGTTTGTGTGTTTATATATATATATATATATATATATATATATATATATATATATATATATATATAGATGATTTTTTCGAAGTAACACGGAAGTGTTAAATAAAAAACTTAGACAGCAACACACAGCACGAGAACATATAAAAAGAACACTCGCAGTAATATCTTCATAATTTTGACGCACTGGAACCCAGTCTTCTTCGGAAGATAAGATATGACTGTCATATCTTATCTGTCTATCATTTCTTATCTTCCGAAGAAGATGGAGTTAGAGTCCGTCGAAATTATCAAGAAATTATTGTGCGTGTTCTTTTTGTGTTCTCGTGCTGTGTGTCGCTGTCTAAGTTATATATATAGAATATTTTATGTATATATATATATATATATATCTATATATATACACACACACACACATATAATATACACACAATAGACACTTTTTCTTGCCTGACAATATTTTTTTCTTCAGTTCTTTTTAGTTCCCGCCTAACGTCAAGACATAAAAAAGCTTTTCCTCTTTCTTCTCCTACCCCACTTATCGTAGAAACTCCTGAGACCTCTATTGTTGGATATGGGGACCGCACTTTCTCAAAATTCTTTGTTCACATTTCCTGTCCTCTTCGAATTTCACTTAACAATCATGTCTCCTTTCCCACCGTACTTTTCACTTATTCGATTGTCTTTCTCTTCATGCAAATATGTTCATCTTCCGGGTCTTGCACTCTCATCATCTTTGAAATGTAAGTATTGGTATATTGTACACAATGAAAATTAATATCGCCAGCGGTTTCGGGACTTTCGCTTCATTGTCACACTGAAAGGCTTGAACCGATCCATAACAGAACGGAAATGAGAAGGTCTCCGACTGGTAGTCTTGATTTATTCATACAGATGATCAACAATTCAATTTACTGTGTGTGCAAGATACATATTTAATGATCTTCTAACCATGTCAGAACAGAGGTGTTCCTCCTCTTCCACGTAACTTCACAATTTTATAGTATCTCAATTATTTTAGAATTTATTTTATTCATTATTATATATATTTAGCCTCGTCAGCTGGATCATGAATCTTTATTCTTCCCGCTATATCCTCAACCGAATAACTGGAGCATCATAATTTCGTTCCTTTTCTAATTTTTTAACATTAAAAAGGAAATTGTTAAAGCTAGGTGAAAATTTTGCGTTTTATCATAGCTGTATTGCATTTAGGAGTAAATGTAAGTGCACTCTTCATGGTGCGTCCAAGCATAACCCTTAAATTCGTTGACAAAATTCAGTACAGATTAATTGCTTTGCTTCCCATGATGCACCACGATCCTAATTTCCAATATAAGCACTAAAGAGTGGCGCGGATGGACTCTTAATTAATTGCTCTACTAATCGGCGTTCGCAGGTTTCACGTCTTTTGCTGGGGACCCTTGCGAAGTCAAGTAAACTGGTACCGCCACTTTTTCGATCCAACCTCTATTGTCCCAGTAACGTCCGATGGCAACCTAAAATCAGTTTCCAGTGAGTTTTATCTTGGAATTTGAGGACGTGTAGTGATAAACGCACACGTATGCTGTCGCAGAATTAATAAAATAATCAAGTTTTATAATCAGTCATGAATAATTTGTAAATCTAATAAAATTAGTGTCAACTGGCCTTCAGGTTTCACACATTCCAGGGTCTTCTTCATGGCTTGGTACGTTTTGTTCAGCGTTCCTCCCTTTGCGCTGTTGGCTGTAGTCCATCTTGAATATTAGTAGAGATAATGCTAGTTAAACTCAGAGGAGAGAGATGTGCCAAAATAAATGTGTAGGTGAAGTACTATAAATAAAAGATTAGTTTAGATACGGGGACTGGGTTTTTAACCATTTTTGACGACTTCATTTGCATTGAACTGCTGTGAATTTGCCGAAATATATTTAGGAGATTTGATTCTAAATTCTAATCTTTGAGGTGCAGTCGTTACAGCCATAAAAACAGTCTGCGAGCCATGCTGTTATGAATTGTACAAAATAGTTTAATGAATCGAATTATTTACTTCCATTTTTCGATAAAAACCATATAATCTTTATTTTTAGTTTTTTTGCAGCCGTATAATACCTGTAACCATGTTTCTTGTGTTTTGGCTTAGCCCTCGGTTCTTGAAATACTCTTCCTTTTTTTCAGTTGTAAACTCGCCTCGAATTTTATCAGTCGAAGTTGTTTATCCTATTTGTAACGTGGCGTAAAACGGTGCACTACCAAAATATTGAGGCTTAGCTGTGTAATACGGAAATTTTCAGGCTAGTAATTCCCAGAGATTTGATCTCTTCTTTTTTTCAAGGCTCTGTTAGAATTGCCGCCATGGGCGACAGATCGTTTCTGAGTTGCTACGATCGGGTGAAGTGTACGCGCGAAGTCTACATATACGGGGAGTTTGGTAATGGGTAGAGATGAGGAGGGGGTTATGGGGCATAAGGGCTCTTTGATGAGGAAGCGTTCCAAAGGGGCGTGGTTAAACTGGTGGGAAAGCTTTTTTAATTCGTGGTGAATTCGCTGATATTTGGTAAATACGCCCCAAAATGCTTTTGAAGAGTAGTCAATGTTATGGTGTTGGTTGATTTATTTAGCGCAAAGTTTGTTTAAATATAGATTATGTAGCCTTATCGTGAATGAGATATATCTGCTTAATCTCCATTCCCTGTCTTGTGGTTTTTACTAAAATAGGCTATAATGTCAAATGAATAAAAACGAACATTTCAAAACTGCCGCCCCTCATAGGTTGAAATTTTATTCATGATTAATTTTGTATTTATTTTGATATTTTATGCTTAGATTAACACGAAAATAATGTTTGAGATTTCTGCTCAGAGCGCATTTCATTCCTTGGTGAATCGTTCGGTGGTGAAAAATGGAAGTGAAATGTTCATCATTTTAACAACATATTAACCAGCCACCCAAAGTAGAGAGAATACGGGAATACAATTTATTTTTAATGATGAAGTGGCAATTTATGACTGTTATGATTACATTTTTTAAATCTAAATTTGTATGTTTTAGTTTTTTTTATATTTTATGTCTTAATCTTTCTCTGTGCTGTGTCAATGAATGCTAAAAATGTGATTCGTTCTTTGGGTTTGAACCTGAAACCCTATCTGACTGTATCCACAGATTATATCTTCACATTCTATTTACATATTTTCGAATAAACTCGATCAAAACGAGCTTTAAACTTTTTATCGCGCACTAATTTCATGAAGTCACAGAATCATGGCAATTTACTATCACAGACCCTGACGAATTGATACCTGGGGTGAACTATAATCGTGTTAATTTGAATTATGTAACGCAGCATTTGAAGAAATACCTCTGGTGCTTTCGTAGCTCGTCCCATTTATATTAAAGGAGATGACGTTCGCGCGTTGGGTAAGTCCCTTCTTAACTTGTTTGAATGGAAAGAGCTGAATAAGGGACTTTGTCGGAATAAGGAAATTGTCATTATTTTTTCTGTTTTATGGAGTAAAAGAGCAATTTGTTCTTTAAAGCCACGGGGTTGCAATAAAGCTTTCGGATGAGGGGTCTTTGCAAGCACTTATCCACGATCAGGAGGCGGATTTGGTTTAGATAAGGTAGGGAAATGCTAAGCCGCATGCCGCGTGAAATTTACAAATAATTGGTTGGCTTAGCTATCAATTCCATTCCCAGTGCCTCGAAATCTGAACCGTACAAATATCTAACTTTCAGTGGCATATTTCCCATTTATATAGATTTTACTAGAAATTAACAGATATATCATATTTACAGGCAAGTATTAATACTTAAGCCATGCAGCAAGAGTTAAAAGGAATTTTTTAGCATCGTTTTCAACATTCTGAATAATCCCTCCCAACTCACGCAGAAAGGTTGAGCATCACACATTAGCCCGGGTTTTTTTTAGTAGCAACGCAGGTAGTTGACCTTACCCTCAAAGTTGACCACAAATGGTTGTGAGATGTGGCCAAAGCGTAGGCAATTGAAGCATTATACTGAAATTAAAATGAAGATTCGAACTGGAACGAGTTCTAAACCTATTGACACTTTCTCATGGAACTGATCCAAGGAGAATGTGATGACGATGGATGTGATTATCGTCTCACCATTTTTTTCTCGTCAACTGTCGGCCGTCGATGACTCCTTGTGAGGTCATCTCTTTCTGCTAGACGTTTAATGATAATAGTTTTGTGTATTTAAGCTCGTAAAGAAATGTTCTTCAGCATGGCTGTACCAAGAAGAGTTTTGCTCTGCGTTTTATTTGCCATTTCTAATAGTGGTGTGCTTTTTCGACTGATTTTATGTCTCCACTAACAGAAATTGACAAAATGTTTAAATATTAGGAAAGGTGACACATTGGACATGAGAAATGTTTTACCTGGACAGAAAACTCTTTATCCCCCGTTCGTGTCCGAATAGAATATTTTTTTTGGAGTACAAAATAAGAAAAGATTTCACTCCTCCGGGAATCCCCACCCAACTTGGAGCCTCAAATGAAGCACCGTATCAAATGATGATACGGTCGCCGAGGATAATCAAAGGGATAAAAACCAGTTGCACAATTGCTCATCTCAGAGTAGATATATGGTACGCCGATTTCTCCAAGCCTGCAACTATTCGGACTTACCTTCTCAGACCCCCGTGCAAACGTCGTTTGAACGGGACCTCGTCAGCCGGAAAGTGTACGCCACGGAAGTCGATAGGTCTGTAGATGCTTGTTATAGGTCTTCAATTTTAATTGAATCTATGGACAAAGCGGAGTGTCGCGATTTAGCTTCGTCGGGATTAGCCCTTCGGATAGCCTATGTGCTCAGCTACCAGGACCCTCCTCTCCCTTCTAGGGGTACCCGCGCACGGCAAATGCGTTAGTGTTCCATGCCCAGGTGTTCAGGCTCGTCGTAATATCAGCCTGTCTACTTGCTGATAAACATTATCCACCTAGCAGGAGGCCTGCTTTTGGGCTTGTATCCCCACCCTTTTAGTCACCTTGTTCGACATGTGGGGACACGGCGAGAGTGTTGTCGTTATTTTTAGATGGAAAGTTCAGAGGTTCAGAGTAAGGGAGAGAGCTATGGCAGAGATTTCTTGTCTATGTTCCGTTGTGTTTATCATATAGGGAAAATATTTTGTGCGACTATTTCCTTTCATACGCTCTACAGTTATTAAAATTCATGAAACCAGGTAAATAAAAATAATGAACTAAATGGCTTGACATTAGATCTTTCTTAACCTAAGTCTCCTAACTTTTAAAGGTTATCAGATTAGGCAAGTTCTTTAAGATACACATTTAATATATCTTTCACTCTAATAATTTTGATCCTCTTTTTGGAAGTTTCCAAATTAATTTTAAACCCTTCTATCCACTTGCTTTTTTCTTGTAACTTCCAAACAAATATCACAGACCTCTCTTCATTCATTGAAAATGTTCGTGTAATTACGTGAAATGTCATACGCATCGTTCTGTCATTGCGAATGTTTTTATCTGCAGAATCCATTATTAAAAATTTTGCCTATATCTGTATTTTTCGGCGTTTGAAGAATCAGACTGTAATCCGTATTTCAGAGGATCTTTGAAATCTCAATTTTTAATATCATTCAATGAGTCTCAACCTAGTACGCCCGATGGACTAACGCGTTATAATTTTATTTTAAAATCTTACTATCCTCTCAATCGCCATTTCCTTCCCATTTTCTCAAATTTGCAAGTACGTCTTCATTGCCATCACTTACCACAATATGTTGTCTCCGTTTTTTTAAATATATTTTTTATTTCCCTGAATGTTATTACTGATAAAATTACGTCACAAGAAATGGAAGAAGTAATAAGAGGACACAAAGCTGGATGAACCTAGATTCTAATAAAAAGAAGAGCCTTTTAACCCCACACAGCATCAGTTCAAGTTGGGAAAGAATTTAATCAAGACTTTTGTTTGAACAGGAATATTGTAAGGAAATGAAATATTGAAAATTGGGGACTTCTAGAAGAGACAAATTAAGGTTTTTGAAATGTAATGCTGGAGCAATATAATGAGGATTCGATTCGTTGAGATGGTAACCAAAGGTGAGATCGGAAATTTAAGGATAACTTGGTATTAAAGGATGGATACGTGATACAAGACGTGATAAGAACACAGTTTGAGGCTTGGAAAACTGGCATGCATGATTACAGAAGCGTCTGTGGAAGAACAAACTGCAGTGGCAAACCCTTATATCGACATTTCAGACATATACCACTAAATCATGTCACCAAACTCGTACTAAATGATGTCGGCTTTGAGAGTTATGTAGAAAGGACGAGGCTGGCTCAAAAAAAATCTAATATTGAAAACAAGGCAATCTAAAATCTGATGACTGGAAGAGGAATAATGTTCTTTCCAATATTCTAATCAATAAAGTTGGTTATCTGTGTCATTATCTTTTTTGGGCCCCTTCTTCTATTAAAATTTTTTTTAATCTATATATTTCATGTGGTTGTTTTGTAAAGGATTATGTAATTTTCCTTTCACTGGCACTTCAAGTCTGGTATTCACGTCGCCTCTTCCATGTGTACCTATATCTAGTTGGTTTGTAAAAGAATGTGAATGCCCCACCAGGCAATAATGGGTGAGGAATTCAAGTGGTCCCTTCTCTCTTTCATTTCTCGGGCTTTATTCACATTCATTCCCGCTGCTTTTCCTCTTTTTGAACCTCCACGACAACCACATTTTTGGTCTCTTCGGATTATTAAGTTTGAAGTTTTCACTTCCTTTGATACCGAGATATTAATTTCCCCAGAAATCGCTTTGCTTAGGGATCCATGAATTAACCACCAAAAGTTTGATAATTAGGCACCTTATTTTGCCGTCGTTATCATCCAAAAGTAAAAAAAAATAAATTACATGAGGGTTGAACTTAAGCAGAAAGGTTTCGCATTCCTAATGGTGGTATATCTAGCTACACGTACGTTTCCAGGCACACTTATTTACTGGGGGCAAACACCTCTTTTCTTCGAGGCACGTTCTAGCTCTCTTTCTTCTTCCAGCTTCAGTCTTCTTTTTCGACCTTCGTGGGACACCCACCTCTACTGGTGTTTCGTACGGCAAGGGATCAGAGGAAATACCTGTGGATTGAGGATTTTTCACGTGCTTTTGAGGAAATTCTCTAGGCAGGTATTTCGTGTAAATTGCCCAAGAGAAAATCACATTGACAATATATCGTTTCAACAAACTCAGAACAAATAAGCTTTATCACTTCCTTAATTCGGAGAGATGTTTTCGTTGAAAAACTGGAATTTATTCTACATTTTTCATTTATTTTTGAACATTAATGCCTGAGAGGTGCATATGGTTACACTTTCAACAATATTTAAACAGAATTTGGTAGTATATATCAAAACCGACCGTTCGATGGCAAATGTTAGGAAAATTCAATGATAGAAAAACCTGCGTATTTCATTAAAATGTGTCATATGACAACTGAATTTGAATTTATGTGTGAATGATACGTACTACCATAAAAAGTTTCCTTTTAGCCTGTAATGTAGCTATTGATGAATTATTTCCTTAGGAAAAACCAGCATTAACCGCGTCAACATTTCCCTAAATGGTCATTAGCTACTCTGATACACTCGTTTCAGCATTCCGACAGGAAAAATTTTCCTCAAAAATAAAATATCGGACATGGTATGCCTGGAGAAAAAACAATCAGCAATCATTACATTGATCAGAAAGTTGTAGTTCATGGTCGAATGTCGAAATTTTGTACTTTGGTTGAGGTTCATTTTTTAAACGCATTACTTGAATTCACCCTCACCGTAAAATAGTTACACAGTCAAAATCGTTCACCTGAAGTCGTACGAATGTCTAAGTTGCAGATAGAATTAATGATAAAATGTTTCATCATTCACTTTTATAAACCATCACTTTTATCATTTCGATTTCTTAAATTTTTAGGATAATTTTATCACCCTTTTTTACAGCGGAAGAGAAAAATTCTTTTTTCACGATTCATGTACAAGACGGGCCTTAATCATCTCTTTTGTTGTACGGGGAAGTCATTTTGAGGATTCAGTATTTATTTTGATTTGTTTTACTCACACTTTACACTCTAAAATCGGGAGACACTCTAACACTATCCCTAACTGTGCCAATAACGAGTATAAGTATTTCCCTCGAAAATCGTACTGTAGCAACATAACTAGGCAATGACTGCTAAGATTTACCTGTTGTAACTGGGAAATTCAGGCTTTATTTGTCAAAAACAATGGCAATTTTCGATAATTTTTGTTTCATAGTTTTCCCATTTTTTCATAGGCCCTGCGGGGGTCACTTTTGCAGTAGTAATGGGGTTAAGGTAATAGAGTTTGCTAAGCCTATTTTCTTATAAATATGCTTTCTTTATTACTGCGGCATTCAATGTATTGGAAAATACATTGTATACTTTGTCATAAAAGTACTAAATCGTTCTGATAGTTTTCAAAAACATTAACTGTGTAAGTTAACGTATTGCTCGTGAATAAAATGGAAAGTAAACTCTAGTAGTATTGCTAAATAATCAAGTTTAATGATGACGAGAATTTAATGGTAAAATATCATTAAGTGAAACAAGTAGAGAAATCTAGCAGATGTTTTATCGGCCATTTGCAAAGTATACCCTGTAGAATTTTTGCGTTTCAATGGCAATAATTCTCCTGTGAGGCGGTTGCAATTATCCTGAAAAGAATGTTTTAATTTAATCTTATGAAAATTCTAGTTTTTTGAAAAGATATGCTCTCGTTTTCCTCGAAAAGCGTCAGTACGGAGATTTTCATCCACTATTTCTATCAGGCTGGTTTACTATCGTAATACATTATAGCAATGAAACTCAACCTTTTTGGTTATGGAATATGTAACATGTGAGCTAGGAGGATTCGATATAAATATCAAGCAAATTTACATTTGATTCATAATGCGATAGGTTTATTACATCAAAAGACCTTGATATAGTCAGTGTGAATGTAGCCATCCAAATCATTAAATTATTATTTAATATATGTATTTGCCTTTCGTTTTATAAAAGAGTTATTCCCGTAAATAAATAAATTTATATTTACCTTGCATTTAAATCAAAATTTTTTACATTTCGGATTTAGAATGTATTTTATAAAATGAAAAGATCGTTATGTATCCATTTTTTTTAACATTTTTAAGGAATAAAAGAGAATAAGAAATACAGATTAGATTGAACGACAAACATGAACAGGTTTAATCAAGTTGGAAAGACCTTTGGGCGTTTAATTATTCTGTGCACATTTAAAATAGAGATAAAATTTACTGCTGCTACAAAGTATACGAAGGTTGTTCACCTCTCCCCGACTTTCACCCTTCCTGCTGCTAACTCCGCTATAATCTCTGATAGTGCTTCAGTTCCAGACCTATCTTTACTCTGCCGTGACATATTGTCACATGTCTATCTCGGGAGATTGTTCTTTCAATAATAATTTCAACAAATTCATTGTGTGAAGGTAAGGACCAGTAATAGTCCAGTCCAGTGTTCAATTAATCTCTGATCTGCAGAATGCTACCCCACTTAAATAATTTAGTGCAATATTTACTTATTTTACATTATTTTTAATTGCATATTGCGTCATTAAAATTTGTAACAACTTCGAGAATGTAGTTTTTTTAGGAACTGTTAAGGTGAATACATGGTTCATAGTATCAGAAACAAGATGCCAGGTGTTCAAACGAACGGCACTAAAAGTGTAATCAGCAGAGTAAATGTCTTTGCAGGTTTTAGTACACGTGAGATTGAAAAAATAATACTTAAGGGAGACTTTCCCTCCATTACTATTAAAGATTTCTTCAGTAGTTAAAAATTTGTAGGACACGTGAAAATGTCACCACCCGTTTCCAAACTGAGAAGCTTTTTCCGTTATCGAAGGCTATTACCGCCAGTTTGGGATGCTATAAAATATTTTCATGTATATTCAGTAGGGAGAACCAAGAAGGGACTCTTGAAGTTCTTTGCTCTAAAGAAACTCGAATTATGGCTGTGCATTAAGGAGGCATTAAACACTGTCATGAAAACTTTAATCATTGTTAAAGATAAAATTATACGGAAAAAATAATTTTAAAGGTTTAGTAATATAAATAATCTAACACCTTTTTCCTTGATGTGTAGTTATTAAAATCCTCATTCCCTACCAGACAACTGACCATATTGATTTGAAAAGCAAATCATGAATTTCTTAAGAGAGATCAGTCGTTGGTAGAAAAATGGGTCAATAATAAGAAGTAGGGTCTCCAATTACATCTGAAACAAACTGCAGAACTGACATTTTCTATTGAAATAAATCCTAATGGACTCAAATGAACGAGAGGCATACATAACGTTGACGGATAAAGTATCATTCTAGGAATTACGGTGTCATCAGTCCTAACGGGGATAAAACAAGTTTTGAACACCCGTGTACCAAGGTTATGGAAACTAGGATTCGTCAGACGAAAACTGAAAAAATATTCTAATAAAAAACTGCTGGAGGGATGTTATTTCGTGTTCGTTAGACCTCCCCTTAAATATCCATCAGGTTTTCAAGAACACTTACAGAGGGACCTAATTAATTAATTAAACAGGGAACTACAAGTAAGAAGAGCTGCCCATACCGTGAATAATCGTTATGAACTTACAGAAAGAATTGGAAGGTTTGAAAGGACCTGGTTAGGAGGCACTTAGACTGGAAATTACGTAAGCGACTAAGTTTTAGGTTAGTTTAAATCATTTGATTTTAACGCTAATTACGAATTTAATCATTGAAATTGTAATCACCCTAGCAGCACCTCACATTTGTAAGCGATAATAAAGGGGGAAGTTAATTAAAATTGCCTGCATCGATGTTATTATTAGTAGTAGCCTACCATCTTTGGGTAGTTTTTTATGGACTACCATACTTCTAAGTCTCAACTCCCCTGAAAGAAAATATTTTGAAGCCCCACAATAAAAATTACAGAAACTTATCATTTAACTCTGCATGTTTTCTGCCTCCGAATATATCTCTTCTTTTTTCGCCTCTTCCTCGCTTTCCCAGCATTCCCCTCAATTACTGCGTTCAGCAACCCAATGAATCTCCGTATATCTTGCACCTACATGTCCCGTTTTTTTCCATTTTTTTAAAAAAACCTCCTATCATACGCTACCATGCCTAAAATTCCACATCGTTTGGTTTTTGTTCCACTCATTTTATGCCGACATAAGGATCACTTATCCCCCACATAAAATCATAACCACGTGAGTAGGAAAAATGTTCTACGACAAAGAGTATTTCCCGAAAGACTTCAATAATCAATCAATGATTATTATAATGGTTGGTGACCTAACACCCGTTGATATACGAGTATGTACGCTTTGCTAAGGGCTTGTGGGGCAAGATGTAGAAAGAATGAACGGATTACTTAAACCCAGGATCAATTCCCTTGTTTTTCATATTCTAAAATAAGGCCTTTTGATAAGTTTTGTTCCAAACAGAGTGAAGTTATTTTTAGTATTTCATTTCCAGACTAATTGATAGCTTTTATGTATTTTTCCTATCTGATGCTAGTTGAATAATATTTGTTGGTATGGTTCGAGCAAACTTCTACGACGTAAATATCTGTTCATTGACGTACCTTTTATGCATATTTCTTTTTCTTTTGAAATATATTACCTTTTTATTTCCAAAATATATCTTATAACCTTTTTTTGCATGAGTTTTTCCTATACATTTTGTTGCCTTTATCAGTACGGTTCTTCTCATTCTATCATGCTCCGCTATTCTTCTACTCCATATGCCACCTCAACTATCCATTTAACTCTCTTTGATAAGAAGAATTTTTCCCAGAAACCGGATTTGAAGGCTTCTTTTCTTCTTTTGTCTGCCTTACCAAGAGTCAATATCAATAGAGTGCCATTCCATTTTACTGCTTTTCGAATTATTTCTTCGCTTGTGGTCATATATATATATATATATATATAAACACTAGGTTCATAAATATTAAACATACAGAAACATAAAAGAAGGACACTTACGGTAGATATTTACGTTTAGACACCGGATCTTCCGTCCGGCAAGTGGAAGATCCGGTGTTCAAATCCCGGTCAAGGAAACATTTTTACTTTCGTGATCTGCGCAAAAACAGCCTTCCCCACATGTCCTGTGTTCGCCTTTTATGTGTTTTCCTATCCCCTTTCCTTATACCTATTTCTATGTTTGAATGAATATATATATATATATATATATATATATATATATATATATATATATATATATATATATATATATAAAGATAGAATTATACGGAAGAAATAAGGAAGATATACCCGTGTAAACTTACAAAATATCAGCAGGGAAATTATTAATTGAACCAGGAAAGATGTGAGAAAATATAGAGAAAGCAAGTAAAATCATGTTTTTACTTAAGGCATTAAACCAGCAAGTTTTGAAAGAATAGAAAAGACAGTAAAGGAATATAGACAACATTCCCGTGAAGCTACTTAAAGGTTTAGGAAAACGTGGGAGGAAGAATTTTTACCGATGCATCGTAATATTTTCGAGTTAGGAATTAAGCTGAAAAGGTTTATATATTACATCTACCATATACAACTACATCTACCTAATTCCCCACAAGCCGCTACTGGGGCATATGACGGGTAGTGTTTCATAGGTTAAAAATAAACACAAACTATTAAGCTTCATTTCTCGACAAGCTGAAGGTAGACATTGCAAAGAAGACCATAGTTTAAGAGGAATAATGTGTTTTCCAACAGGACTGCCCATCTGCTCATACTTCATCATGGCTAAAATTCACGAATGGCACCTCTAATCGGCTAACTTCTCACTTTACTCACCAGATCGGGTCAACAGCAACGTTTTCCTGTTTCCCAATTTAATAGTTTCTCTAGATGGACAGAGCTTATCGGAAGAGGAGTTTATAAGTTATAGCGTTGCTGGAAAAAGTGTGGACTTAAAGATAGACTATGCTGAAAAATTAAAATACATTCGAAGAAAAATGTTTCGTTTATTTGTTAGGTCGGAAAATATTCAGACTACCAACGTATATTCCTTAGTAATCTTGTATCCTCTAAAATGAATGAAGTTTTTGTTATTTGTGAACTATGAGTCAAAGATATGGGACCAATGAAAATGCATCTAAGATTTCCGTTGATGTTTAAATCAACCTAAAGATGCTTGCAAAACCAATTGAAAACTATTAAATTGCATAACTAACTGGATTAAGATGTATCCGTAGTTGTATTCTAATTAGAACTTGTAATACTATCATGAATAAAATCATTGTACTTCCTTTTACTCTAGTTAGTAGTTGCAAAAACATTTCATCATACATATTATACAAATGAGATTTTTTAAAAATTTCCCCAGCATTTATTGCTCTTTTGCATGTCTTTATTATATTATATTTCTCTTTTTTCGCTGCTCTTAATTCCTATACGACCACGGCAAAGTATTGTACTTTTTCTGGGTAAATTAAAAACATACCCTTATTATTGGCTTCTGCCAATATTATGT
Source organism: Hetaerina titia (assembly GCA_037158775.1). Taxonomy (NCBI): domain Eukaryota; kingdom Metazoa; phylum Arthropoda; class Insecta; order Odonata; family Calopterygidae; genus Hetaerina; species Hetaerina titia. Next base: position 20,423,636 of record CM073775.1, on the reverse strand, counting down.
ACTCGTATACTTGTATACTTCATTAAATACATCTATAAAATCCTGAATCTGTGTACTTTTTCTGAAGTTGGTTATTCTTTTGTGAAACACGGAAATTATGTAGCCACTAACGAAGCTTTGGAGGCTCGGTTCAAAATTCTATTTTTTGCAAAAAGTGATTTAATTTTATCAAATCTCATGCCTACATAGTTCAAATCAATTCACTTTTTATTAGCCTGATAAAGGATAAATTATACATTACAAAGTTTTTTTATTGAGAAAGTGATAATAAAATAAACTATGATCTTCATTTTAGCCATAAAATATATATGTTTTAATATTTTCGAGTAACTGGTTCATTTTTCCTTTCCATTTCCTAATGTAATGATTTGTAGGCGTATTTCCCTTAGGCTCGATGAATTGTCTAATTAATTTTCGTCCCATTTATAACAGTAAGAGGTGGTGATATCTGTTCAGGCCATTTATATGAGTGCGCCTTTATTGGATCATGTACATTTTCGTAAATATATGCACGTTGGGAGGCAAAATCCTTTTATCCTTGATGTTGATCATAATGTGTTTTAGAGAAAACCTGTGAAGAAGGCTTTCTTTACCCTTCCATGTCGTATATTTACAAATATTGTCAACGTTCACTTTGACCAAGCTATAAAATTTTATTACAACATTTTTTGAATCGCATTTTCATCTTGTAATATCCATCCGCGTCGCCGAAATTGTAATGCCATAAACGGGAATCGTCAACCACCTTTTCTTGTAAGATGAGTTTTTCCCTCATCAAATCAACTTTAAGAGACGAACACGTGCCGAATGAAGCCGCTTTCCAATTAGTTACTATTCATCAACTCCACGTATTTTGCTTGACCTTTTCGATGACTTATCCTTTTATCGGAAAACATTCACTCACCAAAAAATGTCTAGGGATTATTGTCGCAGCAAAAGCTTTTGGTTTCGCCCACATTCCTGAGCCACCTTCGAATTAGAATAGACGTATTATTATAGTCTAGTATTATTATTATAAACCTCTGACTTTGGAAAAGCTACCTTCATAATATGAAGGCCGTAGTATACAAAGTTTGAATACATTTTATGGTCCTCCCTTAAAATTGAAATCTTGTTTAACTTGGTAATTGAACTAAAATTTCAAATAATGGAGGACATTTGTTTATTTGATTGCGGTTTTTTCGTGCACAGTTTGCGCAGTTTAGTCGTTGCCGGTTTAACTGAAAAAGAGTGATCACTGGGGATTTTGTCCCATTCATAAAAAAAATTGCTTTACCAGTATTCGTACCCGGACCTCTCTATGTCCGGCCAACTGCTTTAGCCAGTAAACATATCGTAGTGTTCTCTTACTCTCTGGAATTTTAAGAGATTTAAAGGAATAAGATGCAATGCCAAACTATCATGAATTTCTTTGACTTTTTTGCTAAGTCTAGTGCCCCATGACTTCCATTTCGTGAAAGCGAGTGTGCCTTATATGACCGCATGATTTAGGCCATTATTTTTCCTAGGAGCAGTATAAAATTCACATTCGATAATGTTAATACCTTTCATAAAGCCACGAACAAATTATAATATTATAATGGTAATAAAATAATGAAAAATATATAGTAATAGTAATATTATCCACATGAGGTCTAATTATCAAGATCAATTCGTAAGTCCAAATCATAAGCCTTTGAATTGCCCAAAATTACGCTTTTTCCGGGGTACTCATAGGCTATGTGGGAGTAAAAGTATTTTTCATAACATGGTGAACGTAAACTCCATATATTGATGTGCCAAATTAATATAAATTGCATTTTATGAACGAACATCTCTTTCTACATAACTTACCCCGAACTTATCGCGCAAATATTTCCTTTTTAAATTCGCCTCTCAGACGTTCAAACATGAAGCAAATTTGGTTCAAAAATTTCTTGTATTTTTTTTGCAAGTATTGATTCCGAAGTCATAACTGCGTCATTGAATCACAAAGAGATTGAAATTAATTTTTCTGAGAATTCCTAATATGAGTTTTTCCATTAATCTTAATTATTGGAAATTTCTTCAATGGGAAGAAAATAATAATTTCTCAAATTTTGTTTTTAACTGTTTAGACTTAACTTTCCCAAGTAAATTTTACAGAAAATCCTTCAAAATTTTCCCAAAGGTAAAAGGAGGCCGACGCCGGGTTTCTCTCCACCCTTCCGCATTTCCCATTCATCCCTAATGAAGTAAATCACCTCGGCAGTCGGTCGTCTCTTCTAAAGCTATTACCGCTCGTACATGAGTTTATGATTTTAAAATGAGTTTCATATAAAGTGCATATTACATGAGTTTGTAATTTTCCAAAGACTTTAATTTTGTAGTACAACAAGTTTCTTTTGTCATCATAAGATATCTGATGAGTACCTATTGATACCAAAAGTCGGTAAAACTAGTTGTAACTTAGGATAAAGTATGTTAAAAATTACAACCTCATTTCAAATGCACATCAAACAATTGCATGAAGTGAACCCTGAAAGTTTAAAGTATATCACTATAGAGTGTTAGTAATGGAATTGGAGATCGCGCAAATAAATTAGTTACACAAATTTGTGTGTACATATTCCCCCAGAAATTTTATATTAAAAATTTCTGCCCACTCCACGGTATTGCTTATCTCCTCTAATAGTCAACCAATCAAGAAAATAATCAACCGAATGCGTAAATCCCCTAGCCAGCTGTCTCATTAGCGATTTCCTAGGCCGCATCATCCCCGATTATGTTGTCAATATTTATTTCCTCCAGCCTATTCGCTATTCGTTGCTATGAAGGAAAGCAAGAGGAGCGTTAGTTTAGAAGTAATAAAGGTAGAGTACACAACAGAGGGAAGTGAATGATAATTTCAAATGGAATGTAGAAACGAAAAGACTGACAAGGCAAACTAGGTAATATGCAGTATTAAAAAATTCAAATTGCTCTCTGTTAATAAATTTTCATAATTTTATATTCCAGAAACTTCAAAAGGTTATAAAAGTTTTTGTAATTATATATTATAAACAAATAAGGCATTTAATTGAGTTAGTGTGGCGGCTATACCGACGATACCATCTAACAGCAAAATTGACAGGGATAAGGAGCATCCATAGCATACGTAGCATCTATATTTTTCCATCTGAACGTTTTTGCGTACACTTACGACTATACAACACTAATATATGCAAAAATCGTCAACGTGCTTCATATAATCAAAATTATTTATATCAAAAGTCACCCCCGTAAACCTTTTTCAAAGTGTGAATGCTCTTATTAGCATACTTGATTAGCAAATGTGCAAAAAATTACGTAAGAACTTTGCAAGACGTTTTGCCATCTTATGTACAGCAACTTCAAATACAATTCATAGAAATTTTATTTTCACATTTTTCAAAGTTACCGCTCATATCATAATATCGGCATTATGAACATTATGGTTTCGATTTACTCTCCATGTGACAACGGTCTTGAGGATGTAATAGTGAAAACAGGCTTCAGAGCCGTCTCCATTGTGCGCGTGTGGACCAGCACCGGCAATTAGGCGCCCAATCAGTCAGCTTTTGCTACCGGCTGGGGTCCCTTTTGAGAGCGACGACCGTTAAACTCCATGGGAACCGAACCGATGTGGCGGAACTCTCATCCTCAACTTCAGTCTATACCCTTAACCCCTCTTGACTTCTGGGGACGGCGCCCGTGATCTAAAGCTGTGGAAAATTATCTCATGTGACCACCTAAAGGGTCAAAAGAGGGCATTATCGGCAATTTGCACACGAATAATTGACTGCCGAGGATCCATTTTCAAAAGGGGAACGGCAGGAATGGGATCTCGGGATTCAGAAACTGGTGAGCACATCTGCTCTAAACCTTAACCTCCTTACTGAGGAACAAGCTCGCGTAATGAGATTGCATCGGCCACTGGTGCGGTGGAAATAGATGTACACAAAGCAGTAAGTACACCTAGCCAATAATTTATGCTCTGCATCATAGGATTAAAGTTAAAAGATGGCTGCTCGCTCAAAAATGACGAATCAGGTCATTAGCTTAAGAAGGAAACCCCTCGATCCGAGATGTTTCTCGACGATGCCTTCGCCAAACATTGGGTTTTTATTTGAGCGTTAATACCTTTCATATAACTCTCCGGATCACAAATAAACAGTAATTAAAACGCGATGGGTATACACATTTTATTCAAGTATAAAAAGGGAGAATTTCTTCAGGGATGTGTGATATTTGTGAGTCAAAATAATGCAGTAATAAGTGGAAGCGGGTACTGTCCATCAGTAATGTTGGTGAAGGAAAAAGTTCCCACACAGTTATTGTTTTTGTGAGTGGATACATGGGTAAACATTACAACGCTTTACGCTTTGAATTATTGGTCATAACATTTTTGGGCATTTTACCAATTCCACATTTACAACATGAGCGTAGTAGACTTATAGAATATTGCATGGCTAGAAAACATGGAGAAGGGCCGTAATGTCAATGTTGGAAATGTTAACACTGAATCACCCTAGGAATTTTATATTGAGCACTGTTTTAATTTATTCTTTAAGCCTTACATGTACTTTTTTGAGGGCTAATTACTTCGAATTATTAGTATTTATTTATAAGACTCTACGCACATCTTTCTTATTTTAGCTGTTAAAAAGTTTTTAAGAGATTTAAAATTTTATTCCTTGATGTATACAAAGCTCTCTTAAGGTAGTTAATTGTTTGTAACTCGCTTGATTTGCTAATATTACTTAAAACATTGTACAGGCTGCGGATATTTTGTACAAGCTCACTTCTTAGTGCAATCAAAAGGAGCAGAATACGCTCTAACATGAGCTACTCTCTCTTACTCCGAGTGGAATTCGACTTCTTCGGTTTGACTGACTTTGTACGGATTTTATCTAGATAATTACTTGCATTCCATGTCCCAATGGTATAAAATCATAGCGCATTAGAGTCCTTGTGAGACATTCCCTTTTGCTCGTGTTAAGCATTTATGAATCCTAAGAATATAAGCGACGCGACGTGTCTTGGTGGATTCCTTTGTTGACTGTGATCGGCAAATGCCGAATTACTTCGCGAATGGAAGGTAGCAGAGGACTTTGAGATATTTGGTGGTGGTCGACTTTGCCCGACGCCATCTGATTCGTGCTTGACTAGAGCCATTAGGACGTCCTTTGAGTTTGCATGAGAGGGATGGAAGAGCCTTCGTGCCAAGAAACTGCGCTTTGGGAAGTTGTGTGCTCGACTGTCTCAAGATATCCACGAGTTTCCCACTTTAATCTCTTCGGAAATTACGGTGACACCAGTAAAGTTAGAGTTTCACAGAAGTGTCCCATGTGAGTAAATGGACCAAATAAAGAAAACAAGGGCTGTAGTGATCCAGAAAACAAAAACGGAAGAGAGAAGATTGTCTTTCTTAATGGCGTCAAAATTAGCCCTGTGCCAATTTAATATTGAGCTATACCTACTTTAAACATATGGAAAGCAAATCTCGTAACTTTATTGATTATAATTGAAAATACATCATTAACCAGCAATAAGCATATGTGTCACATTTAATATTGCCAACAGCCGAATGAAAACCAATTTTCATCATGTAGTGTGTTAATGAACATTAAAAGTATAAATCAGCATGAGATTTACGGTCAAGAGTTAAACTCCACTTTTAACTTCATTATAAAAATGTTAGTAGATAATAAAGCACCCAGTTTAATACCCACGAAGAATTTAAAATGGTCTATACCGACCTTCACATAAAATGACGTTGTTAAATTAAATATTGGCTGCAACCGTGACCTCGGTGCCACATACACTGCATTAGACGTTTCACAGGTACACGTAACAATATGTAATGCATTTTTTAAGATTTTAATAAATATTATGCTTTATTATACCCATAAAATATATTACATAGTCGACTGTAAATGCATGACAATGAGGAGATACTCTAGAGAGAACTGCTACTATTCTCGTTTGTACTGATCTGTACGTAATATGTATTACGTATTGTATAAAGTATAACAAGTGACTTCGATATCAAAATGTAAGTATGAAGTACGTCGTATTAATTTTGGGGTTCCTTGATTAGTTGTAACAATTTCTCGGTGATGTGCATGTCTGTCTGTGTATAATAGAGGCGAAAAATTATACTTTTGCCATTGATTTGATGCTTCATTCAGTTTATGTTTTCCGTATTATCCAAAAATGCCAGCCAGTAAATATATTGTTTCATTTACCTTGCCAATTATCTCTCATATCCGTATAATGAAAATGGGCTTCTTTAGAATTTGAACTAAAAATTTATTTTTCTCCATATTGTCTGAGTACGATTTTCGTTAAAGTTATAATTTCAGTTGTTGCACTTATTCTTTGCTCAGTTCCTTCCCAAACTTTTCTTACTATTAGCTGATGTACGAAACGACACTACAACGTTATTATATTTAATTATTATACATTATTCGTTATTTACAACGTCATTATATTTATTGCACACGAAAACTAAGAAAGTTTTAAATTGAATTAATTAGACATTTTATTTGTAATATATAATTTACGTTTTTACTATCGGTGTAACTAATTCTAAACAAATTTTAAAATATAACACTTATTCTGTAGCTTTGGATTTAAATCATTATGGTTCATTATGAGTACGAAGTTAACATTTTAAAATGCGAAAACAATAGTTAACTCTAGACAATGATGTACACCGTAAAGTTTTCCCCTATTTCTTATTATATTTCAGATCGTTATAATTTGGATTCATGCCATGCCATTTCTATTTCTACACATAATTGGAACCCTAAATTGATTAATCAAACCATATATCCGAGAATATACAGGTATGTTTCTACCTATAAAAACACGGAAAGTACGTTGGAGAAAAATATGGGACTCTACCGTGGAATCTGTCAAAGAGCACTTATCTAAATTAAATAACATTTATTAGCACGAAATGTAATATATTTATTTAGATTAGGGAAGAAATGGGACTGTTTTGTCGGATTAAACGTATATGTATTCTATATTTATTTTAAGAGTATTTTTCAGCAAGGATATCGATTTATTTTCCAGGCACCATTATAAGAAGACTATAATTAGTTTAGGGATTGGCAATTTTAATTTGGCATCAGAAAGATTTTTACTCATAACGGTTTCTTTGTTTAAGATTTTGTTAGTACACATTTGATTCCTGATTAGTTTCAGATGCCGGATTAAAGATCTCGAGGGCAGAATTTGTTGACCAGTTATTTATCGAAGCTTTAAGTATTCTATTGTTTCATCTTGATTGATATGCCACTAATATTAGATATAAGATTGAATACTTTCGAATACGGTGTGTGATGCTCACACATTGTGAGTAGGAGGTGTAGCCATTTCTTTCTCAGTGTAGGGTTACGTGCTGCTCGGTTTTCCAGGAAGATATAATCCTTCAAAAAATATGCAGTATACTTTATGCCGAGGTGTCCAGAGGCACACAATATTTAAATTCGGGCACTCTGGTCTGTAGCTCTACGCTTTTCATATTAAGCTACAACACTACTGACTGGCCTAAATCAAATTAAATCTTGCACATTATGATGTGACATATTTTTCGAAAAATTTATGTATTTATTTTTTCTACTACCCTTATTTCTTGTTTTTCTAACCTCTTCAATGCTCTACAGTTATACTATTGTTTCATAATCCATCTTCCCGCTAGAATGTTCGATTAGTCACCGCCTAAGGCTAGTGGGTTAATCTCGTGACTGTACACGTAGAGAAACGAATTATTTAAATTATGTTTTATGCGCTTTATCGCGTAATCGAAATCAGCTTAAGATAATGACATTTTATGATTGATGCTAATCTTTACTAGATCTGTATTTTTTGTTCGTTTGGACTTTTTCGTATTGGTTTGGTGTCGTCCAATAGAAGAAAGCGAATGGTTGACGTGGCGATGTTGGGGGGACAGTAGATGCGGCGCGTAAAATGTGGTGAAAGAAGGGATTTGAATGGACACTGACAAAGGAATGCGCATGAACTGACGTATGGACGTAGGGACTGATTAAGGCCGCGTTCGGGAAGAGTAGCTACGCGTCCTCTGTTGGCGGGGGAGCAACTTTGGGAAGGGTGAACCTTCTGTATTAACCACACGTAGGTGTGGGTGGGGGTTGAAAGCGAAATGGAAAGGGGTGTGAGGTTAGTTCACCCTGGAAAAATCTCCATCAATGTCAGTGTGATATCTGATTGGTTTCGCCAGTTTGTTTTTGGCAAATTCGGATGCGATACAACCGCCCAGATTAATTATATAGCGAAAGACAAATTGTGTAAAATTTACGTGTTTGAAAACCCGGTATTCCGTGATGAGCAACCCATTATCACCCTTGTTCCTTCAACACGATAACAGTCATTCGGCCGAGTTTTTTGGATTAAAGGTTTCTGTTTTCATGACTTTTTTGGGATAATTGATGCATAACTTTATCAATATCACTCATCCTCATCCTGAGCAAGCACCGCTTCACACAATGGACCACCAGATCAACCCAACCTACACCTACCCCCCGAAGAATGTGATACACATGCTATGCTTCGAGTCGTGCCTAAGGCGAGTGGAAAGAATACGATGATGCCCAAACAGACGAACTGGAAGTATGATAATAAAAATAAAATCTGAAGTTATATTTGCACATATTTTGGGGAGTAATGTGGAGCGATATTTTACCAATTTTATTTATCATGACTTCCATATAAACCATTCAAAACAAACATTTTAATTTCGACTTCGTAATAACAGCAGTTTTTCGACGGTGAATATAAGATTTTCTCGTGTATGTGATATTTAATGAACATTCCACGATATATTAAATTTTTTAACCTTATCGAGGGGCCAGGTGAGAATGATATTCATTGATTACATGATTTGATTTTCCAGGTTGGATAATCAGATCATAATCATCTTTTAAAGGCAGAACCTTGTCGTTACAGCCACTGGTCTTTCTCCAATGCCGTTCCTTTCAGTACATTGTGGTTTATTACTGTCACAGTACTTGTTTTATCATCTATAAATTTCTTTCTTGGTCCTCCTCTTCCTCTCCTTTTTTTCTTATTATTTTACCTTCCGTTATATCTTCCAGGAAGTTGTTATGACTGATAGCAAATCCATTGAATTTAATTTTAATTTTCTCTCTCTCTTGTATTAGAATCCTGTCCCCATTAATTTCCCTCATATTTCTATGCTGGTTTTCTAGTCCGTCCACCTTTTTCTTGTTATCTTTCTCCAAATCCACATTCTCATGGCTTTCAACCGACTCTTTTCCCTTGTTTTCAATTACAAGGTTTTATATCCACATAATGATATACTCCAAATGACAGCTTTTCAATAGGATTTTCTAGTATTCAATTTCTTGTGTTAGTTTACTGAAAGATTTTTTTCCATTTTCATATGAATTTCAAGGCAGAGGTGCATCTGTTGTCTCTTGTAATTACATTCTCTTGGTAGGAGCACCCTTCTACTTGGCTTATCCACGGTTCCTTTATGATTAAAGGTACTGGGGGTTGTTTCCTGTTTCTGGAAAAAATCATAGTTTTGGTTTTCTTCATATTTATTTCCAGTTTTCATTTTTGCAATGCTGTGGAGAGGGTTTTGAGATTATCCTCTTATATTTGCTGGTTTTGCCAGGTTCACAATGTCATTTGGGAACTTAATGCAGTGTACCTTTCTTCCATTTTTCTTTGCAACATTTTTTTCTTCTTCATTGTCTCTATAGCCTCTTCAATATACAAGTTAAATAGATATAGCAAAAGTGGGCATTCTTGTCTTAGCCGTTTTCTAATCCTACCTTCGTTTTCATATCTCTTTACTTATATAAAAGTCCTTTGTTTCTGGTAGAGCAATAATATAAGCTTCCTGTCCTTGTCTTCTACTATATTTCTTTTCTTTCCAGCGTTTCAAGGACAAGCTCCCAATCTACAGCATCTAACGTTTTTTTCAATTCAGTGAATGTAAGGAAAACTGTAATATTAGTTCATTTTTAGGTTTCTCTTAGGATCAAACTCGGTCATCAGATAATCAGAGCGATACTTAATTCCATTCCCCGCTCCAATATTACCTTTGATTATACCAGGAGATAAATGTGAATTCCTTCTTTTCAAAGTGGAGCAAAATGGCAGTGTATTAGGGCACTGCTCTTATTGCAGGGAACTGCTTAGAGAGAGGAATGGACATATTTATGAGAGTCTGCTCCTTTAAATTTCCTCCCTGAATTGCCCTCATTCTACAAGTCTCTCGTCACTTGTCTCGGCTTATTACTTTTGTTAAAATCGCCATATGACGCCGTGATATACGGAATGGTAAAAAATCGCACAAGTTGTCGTTGAAAAATTGTTTCACGTGTACCCATGGTGTGTTTTTCATCTGTCTAAATCACCCTCGATTGCATTTTGATGGCGATGGGAATTTTCGAAGGCCTCGAGGTAAGCGTCAGGTCACTGAACTCTCGTGGTGTTTCGAAATTGGTTTGGGATCGTAGTCGGGTAAGGTTTTGCTTTATCGATTGCAATTTAGTATTTTACACTTAACGCTAGCTTAAAATAGACAGACATATCGTGCAAAATCTTCTCTTAGAAATCATAATACTGCTCTTCAACTGCTCTTTGAAATTATAAACCTCCCTAAATTAGAAAACGTCTCTACTTCTAAAGCTATCTCATGACAAATGACATCGATTACACTGCATATATATATATATATATATATATATATATATATATATATATATATATATATGACTCAAATATGATAATATGTCTCAAAATATGACCCTTGTGAGTCGATACACTTGTTCCAGTGGCGTTCCCATTCCTGGAACGCTCCCGCGAAGGCATCATCGGGAACCTCTCGAAAACACGTCGTCACGGCCTCTTTGACGGCGTCCAAAGTCCCGTATCGCGTTCCTTTCAAACTCCTCTTTATCTTCGGGAACAGAAAGAAGTCCGACACGACAAGCGCGGTGTGAGACGGCGCATTGTCGTGATGCAGCCGCCAGATGTTTTTGGTCCCTAATAATCTCGTGCAGTATTGTCTTTGGCACATTACACTGCTCTGCTATCATCCAAACACTAAGATGACGATCAGAGTTCAGTACATCGCGAACTTTTCGAACATTTCCGTCGTTGATGGGCGTCCAGGCCGTGGTTCGTCGTCGACCTCTTCTCTGCCCTCCACGAACATCTTGTGCCACCGAAAGATCATGTTTCTGGACATGGCTGACTCCCCGTAAGCCTGGTTAATCATACCGACAGTTTCGGTAGACGATTTCCCAAGCTTTACCGCAAATTTTATGGAATAACGCTGCTCCAAAAACTTCGGCATCGCGTTCCGTGACGTGGTTCGAGCGTGGAGGTTGGCGTTAACAGGGCTCCTCACTACACCACAGCTCAGAGCCGACTGCCTTTTTCAGCCAACATACCTCCCTCCAATCGCAGCCCCTGTGGAAGTGTTGAATAAAAAACTTAGATAACAATACACAACAAGATAACACATAAAAGGAGCACTCACAAGTAATATCATTGATAATTTCGACGGACTCGAACTCCGTCTTCTTCGGAAGATTAGTTAAGACTGGTTGGCGAGAGGTATGTGGGACAGGGTGAGAAGGGGACGAGGGAATGAGAGAACAGGTGGTGGTGGAGATGTGGAAGGGGTTGTGGAGAGGGAAAGGGAGAAGGGTGGCCAGAGGGAAGCGGAAATGTGATAGGAATTGTGAGGATGTGGGAATAGTTCCAAGCGACACAGAAAACAAATAATTCATCTACAGATACTACAACGTTTGCGACTAAGGTGCCAACTCACGAAGTCATCATCAGGACTCGACAATTCAAAACCCAGGCCAAGAATGACAAAACATTTGTGGATGAACAAAATATCCCACTATCCCACATGAAACAAATCCACACCTATACACTTCAGCCCTCTAGTGTTCCTGTTATGTGTTCTCATGTTGTGTTGCTGTCTAAGTTTTTTATTTAACACATCCGTGTTACTTAGAAGAAATCATCTATGCATGTGTTCATATATATATATATATATATATATATATATATATATATATATATATATATATATATATATAGGGGAAAGGAACTGGCTCCCCTATCCTGAAGTGTGAATACTCACACGTCGTCGGGCTTGGTACACGGGTGAGCTCTACCATCACCTACTAAACCGACCTTCGGGTTGATTGCTGTGTTTATATATATATATATATATATATATATATATATATACGCGACCTCATTCTTACTGCCCCAATGCCCCTCGGTCGCTTACAGACGACCAGCCAATCTGAGAAACTTTCTGAGATCCACAAACCCTTTGGTGCCCCGCCCTGACCAATTTCCTCATATTTCCCCTACTTGCAACCGCCCCCGATGTAAAACATGTCTGCTGATCAGATCTTTTCCCCTCTCCCCACATCCCATCATTGTCCTATCAACCCGTTCCCCAGCTAATTGCCTCTCCAAAATCATTGCTTATCTTTTGTCATGGAAGCAATGCACTTCATTTTACATAGGCGAATGAATTACCCCCTTATCCATTCGAATGAATAATCATCGCTACTCCTATAATTCTGTTTCACTCTCTTCTCTTCCTATCCCTTCACACGCAATTTCACACAACCTGTCATTTGACAAATGTAATTCCCTAACAATTCTAGAATCCCTACTCGATTCAGCCGCCAACATAGAGGTTAGAGCTCGCGAATCCGCACATATCCTATCTTTCTGATCCTTTAAAATTCCCACCCTTAACCGCCATCTTTAATTCCCCTCCTAGAATTCCTTACACATTCCCCCCTCCCTTCTCACCAGTTCCCCCATACATCATTCTTCCCTCAAGACTTTTCAGTTTGACCTGAAGAAGGCCTCGGAGTAGGCCGAAAGCTCAAAACTCTACAACGTGCGTGTTCTTTTACGTGTTATCTATTTTATTCTCTGTTCTTTTATGCCATTCAAATGTTATATTGCTCTTGTGAGTACTTCTACATCATTTATATATATATATATATATATATATATATATATATGTTACCCTTTTCCTTAGTCATATCTTATCTTCCGAAGAAGACGGAGCTCAAGTCCGTCGAAATTATCAATATATTATTGTGAGTGTTCTTTTTATGTGTTCTCGTGCTGTGTGTTACTGTCTAAGTTTTTTATGTATACATATATATGTATTTATATATATATATATATATATATATATATAATTTTTATTATTATAAAATAATATACCGGTTAAGGTAGGTTTTTGGATGGACACAACTATCACACAATTAACTTGTGACTCCAAACGAAACAATCGAAAAACCTACTCTACATCAAGTCCCTCTTCATCCGTTTTTCCTGCCTCCATAGGATATATCTCAGCAAGCCCCTCTCCTCACCCACCATATCTAGTACTTCCTCATTTGATTTTCTTTCAGTTCATTTCACCTTCTTTACTCTTCTCCATACATTTCAAAAGCCTCCAATCTACGTCTATGCTCCTGCTGCATTGACCACGTCTCCGCGCCGTACGCATGGCTACGCCCCATATCAGAGTTTTTACGAGTCTTTTCTTAACCTCCCTACTCAACGTCCCCGTCATCAATTCCCTCCTCCTTGTGAAAGACTTTTTGCCTAGCGCAAATCTCCTCCTTATGTCCCTACTACTTTGACCACGATGGTCCAAAACACTTTCGAGATACGTGAATTGTTCTACCACGTAGGTAGAACATACTATATTCACGTTCTACATACGTAATATTTAATTCATACAATTCAGAGTCTCTGGTGAGTGTCAGGTGTCATTGAATTTGCATATTGTCATCATAATTATTTGTGGGGTTTCTTTTGACCATGAGAGGTAATCTCTGAAATTTCTAAATCACTTCTTATCAGTTTAAACTCCTTTTTTACGATATACTATCCTGCATTCTCCTCCTTCTCACACTATTTTATCAATTTATTTTATTCCAAGTTACTTCAACTTTTTTCTCTAACCTATTTCAAACATTCGCTTGGCGTACCGTTTAAAAGTTTTTGCGTTCGAGCATTCGGATGTTGATCCCTTTCTCCATATTTTATATTAAATTACATTTCACCAAAACCTTCTGGCTTAAATGGCCATTTCCACCGTGTTTGGCAATCTACAGAGAAGAGTTAGGTTTTGGAGTCAAACTAACAGCAATTAGGCTTAGGGTAGATGAATGCTTTTTCTCTCTCCGTTACTCTCCTGGTTCTTAGATCTTAAACCCGCCTTTAATAGGAACATATCTTGTATATGCCTCATGCCTGCCTTCATGGAGATTTTCTTCTCCTTCTACGCATGCATAGCATTGTCGCTTCTTTTCTCTTTTTCTCCGAAGACCTTTAATATTCCACTACCTCTTATATTTTCTTCTTAATTTTTCTGCTTTCTTCGAACTTTATCAGCCAGATCTTTGTCACATATCACAGTATTTAAAGCTTTGTCGCTATTCATTATTTCCCTTTCAATTATTTTCCTCTTACCATCATAATGAATGAATTACATTCATGATGAATATTTATTCTCTTTCTCAGAGATCAGGGTCAGGATTCGTGCTGTGCCATATCCATTTTTTATTAACCTTTTCTTTACGTTTTTACTCGGTTCATCTCATGAAAAATACTAATTTTTTGGTCATAAAACTAGAAATCGAGCTCAAAGAAAATTATCAATCAGGAGGATAACATAGATTTTAGTTAAAGTTTTACCAAATAACAGTTTGCTTTATTTAGAATTTGAACTGCTAATTTGTAGTGATGTGTTGTTTTTTTAGCGAGTTGTGAAAATTAATTTATTTTTAAACCAAAACCAAACTGTAAATTCAAATAAGTAAATTTCTAGCAGACGATTTCAGACAACAAAAGAAGATTTATATAGAAATACGAGTATGACGACAAACTAGGCTGATTATTTCTACCTCAAGAGTATCTTCGACGCAAATTGTGCAAGAGAAATTTCAATGAAAATGACGGAAATTTTGAATCCTGTTGACTTTTAATTTGCCTCGATAATCTTCAATTCAGGTTCTGCTACCGCAATACGATGGGACTTACAATACATTTTAAGTTCATCGAAAAAACTACTGATTCTAATGTGTGGAAAAGATGTGGTCTATAGTTTTATTTTTGATCTGTGCTTGGGTGAAAAAAATCTAAACACACCACTAAGTCTACTCCGCTGCCTTCGTCACCTGTCTAGTTATTTTTTCCCCCGAGGCGCCGTTCCCTATCCTAAAAGTCGACTGCTCTGTCACGTCTACAAATTCCCCCCATCCGATCGACCTCCTTGGTTCTTCCAATTCCAATTTTATCCATCTTTAAGTGGAAATTCCCAATTTCGGATCTCCAATTCGATTTAACCTTGCAGAAAAACCCTCTCGCACCCCGCCCTTATAAAGGGGACCCCCTTATCCCGGAGCCCAAAGTCTGACCAAACTCCTCTTTATCCTGTCTCAAATTCTCTTCCGGAGGCTGGGAGCAAATAAAATGTTAATGGAAACATCGTATATTTTACTTGCTTCTTATGTTCCTCGGCTCTTGAATTCATTGTGGATCGGGAAAATTGTGTTAGATAGATAGATAGAGCTCTTTATTTGGGCGAAATTGAAACCAAATGGTCCCTTATTTCATTTAAAAAAAATTGTCCAATTAAACCAATTAAACACACAAATACATATAGACAGGTAGAACACTCATTATGCACAGATTTTTTACATTGAAAAAAAATGAATATATGTGCATACGCATACATATACATAAAATGTATTATATGTTATATATTATATGTAATATATAATATTAAGCTTATTAGATATTTTTGTATAATATGTATTTCTATTACATATACATAAATAAATTAATTATACACCTAAAACATGCGCACATACTCAAAGTAAAATGACAGTGAATAAAGAGAACAATAAAAAAGGGAAAGTCTAGGCAAACGTTTATTTAAAAGCTAGGGAGAGCGTTGGCATTGATCTCATAGTAAAAACACCCACGATGAGAAGGGGGATGTTAAAAACCTGCGAAAACTCTTTATTAGAGGAATGATATACATGTATTTTAATAATTATTTTTTCACATTATATATATATATATATATAATATATATATATATATATATATATATATATTATATATATACACCCTCCCATGGACTACAACCTTGTCGTGGTGGAAGGGCTTGTGTGTTCCCGATGACCCCTAGAGCTGTGCTGGCGGAGTAATAATAATTACTCCTGGAAGGGTCACCCATGCCAGATAGGTCGAAGGTTAGAGAGCCAGACGAAAGGTAGTCCACGCAGCGTCTGTTCCTCAGTGAGGCGGCTGCAATGGCGTCTGACCCCAGTGGGGCGGCCATTAAGTGATGGTGTCACGTTAAAAAACACTATTGAGGAAGGCAACGGGAAACCACCTCAAATTATCATTCCCAAGAAATATGATGGACGCAAAACAGAAATTGAGTCCTGGCAACTGCGGGACTCGGCCCAAGGGGCCGTGTGTCGTGCCCGGCAGCGGGGGAGGCAAGGCTTCCGCGGTCGTCATCCCACGAAATCCTTGCGGGGGAGAAATAACAGCAGCAGGACAGAAGATGCAGAAGAAGACGAAAGTAGTTAGAATAGGAACCTGGAACGTCAGGACAATGTTGAGGAGAGGCAAATTAGAAAATATTAAGCGAGAGATGGAAAGAGGTAACATAGATGTTTTAGGCCTCTGCGAGGTGAGATGGAAGGATAGCGGGGATTACTGGAGTGACAATTATAGAGTAATATACAGCGGCGGGGACGAGAGCCAACGAGGGGTTGCCGTAATTTTAAATAAAGGGGTAGGAAGAAGCGTAGTCAACATAGAGCAAGCGACAGATAGAATTTTACTCGTAGAGATTAAAGCAGAGCCGACGAACTTGGTCATTATTCAGGTATACATGCCACCGAGCAACCACAAGGAGGAAGAAGTCGATAGGATGTATGATGAGTTAGAGGATATCATCGCGAGTGTTCCTGCAGGGAAACATTTGATAGTGATGGGGGATTGGAATGCGACGGTAGGCGAAGGAAGAGATGGTGGTGAGGTGGGGGACTATGGGTTAGGCACGAGGAATGAACGCGGGGAGAAAGCAATTGAATTCTGCAGGAGACAGGGGTTAGTCATCCATAACACATGGTTTAGACACCACAAAAGGCGTAGGTATACATGGAAAATGCCAGGTGACTCAGAAAGGTATCATTTAGATTATATTATGGTTAGGCACAGGTTTAGGAACAGTGTGATAAATTCGCACAGTTTCCCAGGAGCGGATGCGGACTCTGACCACAATTTAGTTGTTATGAAATGTAATGTTCGTTTCAAGAAGATAAGGCAAGGGCGGCGGGCTAAAAAATGGAATTTAGAAGCAGTAAATAAATTAACGAGGAAGGAGTATCAGGAGGCTGTAGAGAAAATGATGAATGACGGTAAAGAACTGAGTACTATCGAAGAAAAATGGGAATGTATCAAGAAAGGGATATTGGAAGCCGCTAAAGACACTATAGGAACCGTTAACGGGAAAAGGATAAGGAAACCATGGGTAACGGATGAGATGATTGCAAAGATGGATGAGAGAAGAAGATGGAAAAATGTAAACACAGAGTTAGGCAAAATGAAGTACAAAGAGTTAAACAATAAATTGAGAAGGGCCACAAATAAAGCAAAAGTAGAATGGTGGAAAACGCAATGCGAGGATATGGAAAGTTTACAGAAGAAGGGTGAAATTGGTGTTCTATACAGCAAGGTTAAGTTATTATCGGGAAGTAAGAAGGCAAGATGTGTGCTAACAGTTAAAGATAAATGGGGTAAGATAATAGTTGAACCAGGAAAAATCCAAGAGAGATGGAAGGAATATATAGAAACACTGTATGGTAAAGAACTTAGGCCGACAAGGTTAGACATAGAAAAGGAACATGACGTAGAAGAAGATAGCTTGGGTCCAGGCATACTCGACGATGAAATAGAAAGGGCATTAAAGGAGATGAAAGCAAATAAGGCTGTGGGGCTGGACAATATTCCTGTAGAAATGTTGAAATGGTTAGGGAAAGGCGGGAAGAAGGCCATATATGGACTGATTCGTAGTATCTATGAGGAAGGAATCTGGCCGGAAGATTTTGTGAGATCGGTGTTAGTTCCTATTCCAAAAAAGGCAAAGGCTTCGTCATGTGAGGATTACAGAACAATAAGTTTGATATCCCACGCAGCTAAAGTTATTCTCAGGATCATCAACAAAAGGATAGAGAGTAAGGCAAATGATTACTTAGGGGATGATCATTTTGGGTTCAGGAAAGGAAGAGGTACGCGTGATGCCATTGCAGTAATGAGATCACTAGTCGAGAGGAATATAAAATACAACCAGGACGTTTTTGCCTGTTTTGTAGATTTCGAAAAAGCGTTTGATAGAGTGAATTGGGAAAAATTAATGCGTGTATTGCAGAAAATAGGAATGGATTGGAGGGACAGGAGACTGATCCGCAACCTGTACATGTCTCAGACTGCTCAGGTGCGAGTGGGGAACGGAGAGTCCGGATGGGCAGTGTTAGGAAGAGGTGTAAGGCAGGGTTGCCCATTGTCACCGGTACTGTTCAACGTATATGTAGAGGAAATGATTAAAGAGGCATGGGAAGAACTGGAGGTAGTAATGAAAGTCGGAGGGGAATTCGTAAAATCGGTCAGGTTTGCTGATGACCAAGCATTAGTTGCTCAGTCAGCCAAGGGGTTGCAAGCATTGTTGAGTGAATTGGAGGTTCAGTGCGATAAATATGGGATGAGAATCAATATTAATAAAACAAAGGTTATGCGATTTTCCAGAAAGAAAAAGGCTAAGCTAAATATTAAAATAGGCGGGGAAAAAATAGAGCAGGTAGAACAGTTTACATATCTCGGAAGTGTTTTGGACCAACACGGTCAAAGTGGTAGGGACGTAAGGAGAAGAATTGCGCTAGGCAAGGAGGCTTTCTCAAGGAGGAGGGAGTTGATGACGGGGACGTTGAGTAGGGATGTTAAGACAAGACTCGTAAAAACTCTGATATGGAGCGTAGCTATGTACGGCGCGGAAACGTGGTCGCTGAAGCAAGAGGATAGACGTAGATTGGAGGCTTTTGAAATGTGGGTGTGGAGAAGAATGGAAAAGGTGAAATGGACCGAAAGGAAAACAAATGAGGAAGTACTAGAAATGGTGGGGGAGGAGAGGGGTTTGTTGAGAGAAATCCTATGGAGGCAGGAAAAATGGATGAAGGGCGTATTGAGCGGTAGTGGAATGTTGTAGAGGGTAATAGAGGGAAGAATGTTGGGCAAGCGAGGTAAGGGTAGGAACAGGATAGGGATGTTGGACGAGATGAAGGGAGGAAGGAAGTACACCGAGATGAAGAGGGACCTGATATAGATTAGTTTGCTAGGTGGGGAGTCACAAAATGTTTATTTGATAGTTGGGTCCATCCAAAAACCTACCTTAACCGGTAGATTACCTAAAAAAATATATATATATACACATACACACATATACGTATATTATTATGTTACTGAAATTGAAATGAAGAACTTGCACATTGCTAACATATGAAGAGTAATGAGAAACATTACATTCACTAAAAATAATGATGCAAAATTCTACTGCTTGAGATGTCAAAAGAAAAGTAACAACAGTGATCTGTATAGTAGCTGAGTGAAATAAGGGAGGATATACTGGTTAAGTTTTTTACCAGAGGAAAATGAACTTGTAAAGTGCTCCCTTAAATGTTGTTGTGGGTGGAGAGTTATCTATATCATCTGATAGAGAGTTCCACAGATGGTATGCCGTAACATGAAATGATTTTTGATAGATTTCCCTGTAATGGTGTGGAAAAAGAAGTTTATTGTTACTCCTAATGTTCATACTGTGGATTGACCTAGTAGGGATTAAATTTTTGTATAAATTTTGAGGTGAGTGTTCTGCAAATATCCTAAAGAAAATTGAAAGAATATGTAAATGACTACGAACTTCAAGCGATAAGCGATAGCGATGAAGATATTCTTGTGACTTAGTCGGAAATATGTTCGTATTTTCTAAGATCACATATGAACTGCACACTGGAATTATGGGTCCTCTGGAGTTTGGTTTTCAGTTCGCCTGAAAGGTCTCGGTGTACCACATCACAGTAATCAAAATGGGGCATGAACATGGAGGATACAAGAAGCATCTTTAAGGAAGGGGGAGCAATGTGCTTTAACCTTTTCAGTTAATGCAGAGATGAATACATTTTTCTGCAGAGAAAAATTACATGATCAGTCCAAGATAATATTCCCTTAGTGGTTACGCCTAAAATAATTACCGTCCTTAGGTTTAGTATGATAGATTCTTGCGATGTTAGTGGTGGAAGTTCTTCATTATATATTTTAGAATGTAATGTATGATATCCGATTATAATTGACTGACTCTTGATGGGGTTTATTTTCTGTAAATTTTTGTACCCCACAGTGGCAAAGCAGCAAGATCTGAATTAATTTCGTTGATAATTCTAGGAAGGTCATGAAGGCGGGAATGGTGATATATTTGTAAATCATCGGCAGAAAGGTGATGTTTGCAATTTGAAATACATTTACTAATATCATTTATTTTGAGAGAAAAAAGCAAGGGTCCAAGAATGGATCCTTGTGGAACACCCCTGTGTATTTGAAGCCAGTTAGAGGATGAATTAGGTGTGATGACTCTTTGAAATCGGTTTTTTAAGGATGAGCAAATCCATTGTACAGATGAAGAAGAAAAATGACGATTAGAAGTTTTGCTTAGAGAATATCTTTATCAATAGAGTCGAAGGCTTTCGTATAGTCAAGGAGGGCCATTATTGTCCCCTCTTTGAGATCCATAGATAGTCGGATGTCATCTGTTTTTTTAAGGATAACGGTAGCCGTGCTGTAAAAAAACCAAAAGCCTGATTCTAGATGATCACCAAAGTCATTTTCGTTGAGAAACTTTGAGATTTTTTCATATATGAGTCTCTCGAATGCTTTTGATAAAGGAGACAAAATTCTGATTGCCTACATTCATGTTAAGAGGTGTGGATATTTTGGAATGGGACGAACAAGGGCGCGTTTCCATAGCGAGTGATATGTTCAAATTGGGATATCCCACTTAAGGATATGAGTTATAATAGGAAGCACATTAGGAAGTAATTTGTTTATTAGAATAGCTGAAATTCCGTCAGCTCCATCTGAGGAGGACTTAATTTTTTAAGGCCCTGCAGGACTTGAATTTGTGTAACGGGAGAAATTTTGAATGAGCTGGCAACAGTAATTGGAGTTGGTTCATAACTATACAAAAGCAACTTTTTTTCGCATCAAGATCAATTTCCGTCGGTGAAGTTTTGAATAAACGGTTTAGATCATCTGGAGAAATGTCAGCAGGTGAGGAGTGTGGATTTTTAGTTTTTCCGGCACCAAGGGGCTTCAAGGTTTTCCAAATTTGTGACGGGGGTTCTTTAGATATTTGGAAGGCATATCTGATTTTGAAATTGTTGATGACTTGCTAAGTTGCTACGCAGTTTTTTGTAGATATTTGAAAAAATTTAGTTTTTATGTTTTTAAATAGGCAATAGACTGCTTCACGCCTGCGCATCAAGGATTTTATTTCAACTGTTATCTATGGGGGGCGTGGTTTTGAAAGTCAGATTTTTCTTCTCTATGGGGAAAATATGTTGATGGAAGAGAGGTGACGTTTTCTGCCTTATCTAATCTCACATCTTTGGGATGTGCCGTGGCTCCAGTGCGTTGGCTTTTGAATTGGACAGAACATGAAATGGGCCGCATATGTAGAACAAAATCTTATATAAAATGTATGTCATTCATATTTCTTTATTTCTTGATAACATTTATTAGAATGGCTATTTCTTATAAGCTCCAATGTACTCTTATTTTAATGTCAATTTAAACTCTTTAGGACGGTCGCCGTCCGAGTTCAGCTCTTATTTTCTTCGTCCCTAATTGCTCAAAATTGATTTAAAACAGTGAAAATTGCGTTTCGTATTTTTAATTCTCGGTTTATAAATTTTAAAAACTAAAAATATTGTTTCAAATAAAGACGGACATATTTTCTTCATTATTCTAAAGCTTCTGTCTATTGTAGGAATTGCAACTTGTACTTAATACTCTAGACTTAACAACATTGAGGTCGTAATAACACATTGAGCCGTATACTGAACGAGTAAATCTATAGAGAGGTCATATTAATAAGTTAAACTCTCTCAGATGGACAACATTCGAATTCATGGTGATGAAAGTAATCTTTATAGCTCTATTTCAAAAAAAGGAGATCATAAATAAATTTATACATAACTTAATGAATCACTGGCAGCTAACCTCTGAACGGTGATGAATAATATAGTGTCATTGCAATAAATAGTCATATTTCTTATGTTATCTCTTTTTACACATCCCAAGCAAACTATTCATTGTGAAATGACAGGCCTAAAATAATTAAAACGAGAACAAGAATATTGTGTGACTTATTGACAGCTGTACAACTATGTTAAGCCACATGTGGTGAAATATAGGCAATATTGGCTCACAATGACCTAAATACATAGTTACGTCATGGAATAGTACTCTTGGTTCAATCGCGCAAAAACTCATGTTTAAAAGCTCTCTCGGGATACTAGGTGGAGCGATGTAGGGCAGTGAAAAAGCGCAAAATTTTGAGTGCAATTTAAGCGCTCAAATGTGAGATCTTTTGGTCGAATCATTGCCCACTGCGCAGGGCCCCTATTTTCTTAGAAAATAGGGCTGTATTACGGAAATTTTGACGTCAACGGTATGAATGTTGAGCGAAATGGCTCCAATTTTTCCTCGCACTTGTAGATAATACAGTAATATGCTCTTCAGGCTGGAGGCCGTGACGGTTGATATTTCGCTGCAATCGATAGCCTTATACTCGGAAGGGTTCGAATCGAAGGATTCCGTATCAAGAAAAGGAATCCCAGGAGTTGCCTTTGCTCGCGGATCGTAATCCAGGTTTCCGTAGCGATGAGTTCTGAGTGGTAATTGTCCACGTCCTCCTTGGTAATTGCCCTAGAGGGACCATACCCCACTACTATCGAGAGCAGCTCGACTCAGAGGTCATTTCGCGGTCCAATTCGTGCCGTTGGGCAAAGGAGGTGGCGTGTAATAACCGTGACTGAGTCACTCGAAGTATAGGTGTGTGTTTGCTAGTTTTGTAGTGTTTTCTGTGTATGTCCAGGAGTATCTAAGCTTATATCCACCTCTCATAGCCTACTGGCACCCGGAAGCGATGCATGTTAACGGCGACGGACGCGGGAGAGAGACGACGTGTCGCGCACCGGTTCGATAGTTACGCACGCTCTCCGCTGGTCGTTTAATTAAGATTCGAAAATCCACGATCGTGTCGGGGTTAGCGAGCAGAAATGAATGTTGTTTCGCGGTGGCCAAGTATTCACCCTTTGGAGAAATGCATACGAGCATGCCTGTGTACACGTATATTGCACATGTGGTCTCGCTGTGCGGCACGGCGCGGAGGGGCGGTTAGAATTTTAACTTTGATAAGTTTCTCACTCTTTCCCGGAAATGCAATTGCGGCTGATGTGTGCAGTTTATGTTCCCGAGGGGCAGTATGGCTGTTAAAAGAAAAATGAAGATCGATCGATGGGCTTCGGTGAAATGCGAAAGAGAGGGGCGGAGCTAAACACTCCACTTGGCGCAGGTCGCAAACCCAACTCAGAAATGGAACTTCATGCGAATCTATAGCTTGATAATCTATTTCTAGACTAGATCTACTTCTAAAGGACAAAAAATTAAAGAAGGAGGTAATTCATAAATATGTAAATCTGTCACCCCTGCTGATAAACCACGGAATTTTAGGACACCAGTCTATGTGTAGATTCGGGTGAATATTTTTCCTTCATGAATATTTATTTATGCAGGATTGCCAGGTTGCTATAAGGTTTTTCCAAATGGATACTTGTTGATGTTCTTATATTTTTTTTCTTTTCTGTGTTCGTAAGCTCTTGTATTTTCTTTTATCGTGAACTCTGTGTGGGGGGAACACATATAAGACGTCCTTTTTTGATTTTTTTTATCTGGCTGGTATACGCTGCTTTTGTGAAGTATTATGCGGAATGCCCAAGAGATACAAATCTAACATCCCACCCTGCCTTGGGTTGGAGTACCGCCACTTCTTAGTAATTTCATGGAATGATTGACATGGTTTTGAACCGTTTTGGACCAAAACCTGAAGCTATCATATTATAATTTTAATGTGATTTTGAAAATTCACTTCGCAATGAAAAATGATTTTTTGTCGAGTACGATCTGGGTTTCGCTCTGATTCAGTGATAATTTAGTGCAGAATGAGTATAGGTACACTTTTGAGCTTTGGAAGAGGTAAGATGGCTGTGAGAATGTAGAAACAGTGGCGTTGAGAGCTAGAAAAGGGAAGGTCTTAGCTCACGGATGAGTCAAGGGTCAAAGTAGTTGGAGCATATGGGAGCACCGCGGTTGATGAGGTAGATGAAACTTGAGTGTATGGAATTCAGTGATTCATTAACAATTAGAAAAAATCATCAAACCACCATCAACAAATCTGATGATATCCATTTTGCCCAGTAGAACTCATATCTGGATCCATTTTCATGATAGTGGATTATGGTAGGGTCGAAAGTATTCATGTGCGTTCTTCTTCAAAGAGATACATTGCAAAAGAAGCGGCGTCTTTTTCAAGAAGTTATTTCACGTTGGCTTATGCTTTGCTTCCCTGCACATCCTTAGTCTACATTTTAATGCGCAAATGAATTCCTCCCTCTCCTTTTTCTCCTTTTCCCTTCCTTCCTCCACTTTCTTCCAGCCATCTCCCCCCTTTCAGGTATTATGTAAGGCTCTAACTGTATTCATTTTTTTACATGACGATGTTTCCCCATTACAAACGTTATGCAACAAAGATTTTTTGGGTTATTCATTATGAAGCAAACCCACCAAGTAACGCCGAACGAAATAAAATAATTTTCCTTCCATTACTCCATTTTCATTTTCTTCATTTACTCTCCTTAATTTACTTCCATAATGAATTTTTTTCCTTCACAGGAAGTTTAAAATCTGTACACTTTAAAGTAACTGAACTAACTATGAAGACCGAAATTCCCCTTATGTTAGCTAATTATTTCTCTGAGTAAGCTAGATATTAAAGAGTAGTGTCGATTTCTCCCAATTCCCTGATGACGTGTGAGGTTTTTCATGATCAATGATGTGTACTCATCCGACCTCTATGAGGTAATCATGCTTCTTAACGGAATTACCGCAGTGAGGTAATTGAAATTATCACTCGGTGCTATTCAAAACACTGTAAATGTGACATCAGAACTCTCAGTTAATGCCAGATTGTTTCCCATTAGAACGGGACCGTTGCATTGGGTTACCTGATTTAATTGAGTGACTGATGATAGGCCAGGAGCGTATTGTTGGATATCCAAATGCTTCTGGACGGAAAAGCACAAAATTCATCCACGAAAGGTATACACTTTCATTCTTTAAACACCTATGCCATGATCGAGTAGATTTATTTAAACATTTATGGACAAACTCCCGGTATGCTAGCAGAGAAACTTAAACTTGTTGCATACCGAGTTCAAATGTACGTTAACTTATTGCACATTTCCAATTATAAATTGAGGATATGTAATATTGCCTGTATCAGGCATTAATGAAAAGGCACACATGTGGTAAATGCAGAGAGGTTTTCGTTTTGAGCTAAGTGCGTGAATTTCGCATATCGCCTTGCTTCTAAATATCAACCAATAAGGCATCAACAATATAAAATCGGGCAAGAGGGAGATTTTGGAATATGGCGCCTGATTTCTTTAATGAAAATAGCGAAAATTAGTGGGGGGAGGGCTTAATAACCTCTGGATCCTCAGAGAAGGAGTGTGGTAAAATAAAAATGGTTTTATGACATTTAAAAACTAATCTTTGAGAAGATAACGTTGTCCCCCTTCCACAAGATTGAGAGCCAAACTGAATTGTTTGCATTAATAATAACCCCTGTCCCCATTGCCTTACCCTCCCGTTCTCTCCATTATCAGTGCTCCACCGAATTGGAGTATGCAATCGGGCTCCCTCAGACTTCACGTCTTTCTACTCCTTCCCAACCCACTTCACTCTTGCAGCTATTTCCGCTACCACCAATGTCAATTTTTGCAGTTTTCCTTTTCGTATTCTATTTCCTATAGTCATCGGATTGTTTGAAAACCATTCATCTGTGTCAAAGACACAGATAAATGGTTTGCAATTGGTTGGTGAATGGTTTGCTTGTATTGTTGCCAGCGAAGTCATAATTACTGTGTATGTCCTAAGGATCCCTCTTCTTCGCTACCTATTTTATCATTCATTCCCTTCATCATAATCAACGTGTATTTCCACACTTCCGCGGTCTGCTCCCAGACGCTCTTCATGCAATTTTCTAATATGAGCACTCAAATTTGTCTCCTTTCCTTTCTTTCAACATTGACATTTATTAAATTTCTATGACATTTGAGTCCTATGATTCCCATGTGGGTGTGGTAACGGAAGGCTTACACATGCGGATGGGAGAGTGTGATTAATAAAAACGTTATCGCCATTGCAATTGCTTTAAAAAATATTTCTAGGCACGAATATAATCGGAGCTCACTGAACTGGAGTGCTCTCACAAAGTGAGTTCTTAATGTTCATTAAATGTCCAGAAAAGTGACTCTTCAGCACTTTATCCAAGGCGTTCTCAAATTATCATGCACCCATATTCATTCAGTGCTAAATGTTCAAATTTCGTAAATTAAGCGGTAAAATTCTCATAACCAGTTTAGTATATAAATACTTATTCTCTAAAGTATGAATACGGAGAGTATCAAAATATTTCTCTTCACTACAAACAGCCAATGGCAAATAATTCGAATTTCATGCCATGACATGTAGCCCCAGGAGTAGTGTGTGAAGCCATTGTTTATTAAGGTCTTTTTGCTGGATTAGTTTTGGAATAAATATAGCCGGAAAAATTAATTTTAGAATTTTACAGGATTTTATTTAATTTTACTATTCATCCCATATCCTTGCATATTTCATTTGACTTAACAGTCTATCATTCTCAATCACCAGTGTCCTAGGATATCAGTAACTGCACATTTCTATTGCTGGGAAAAATAATGCAGGATACCCATATGGCTCCTTGAAAAAGTATTCTCATGCAAAGAAATAAGAGTAAAATCGGCCTTAACACTCGTATAACAAATAGTACAGAAAAATAACTTAACCGTTCTTGGAAAATGGTACCCTGTACAGTGGAGGCTATAGTGTGAAGACTGGTAGTATTATGTCGGGTAAACACAAGGAAAATAATACTTCAGTGTCTACATGTAAATATAAATTCACTAAAATTCAACATATCAAAATGGATATCAAATAAAAATTCTCTGTGATTTCACCAACACCTGCAGATATTGCAGTTGATTCCGGACCTCTCTCTTTGACCTGCGACATCAGTGCCTTATGGTTTAACTGCCATCTTTAAACAGTGATAAAGGAGATTTTTTGTTTTAGGAGCCACTTTTCTTGCTGTTTCCTTAGATCATTTTCTAATCCCAAGAAGACCTCTGAGCATCGATTTGGAGACCTGCTATACGTTATAAATATAAGTTATAATCGTGTAAAATACTTTACTACGTGAACAACCAACATTAAATATCAATTCGAATTAAATATAAATGAAACCGTTTTGATTTAAATACCCAAGGAAAATGTTTTTTACCAGTTAAATTTCTTTAAAAAAACGATATAGGAGGAAATATGTTAAATCTTTTTTGGAAATGTTTTATTAACCCATTATAAGGTCTTTTAATGTGCCAGCACAGCCTCTGCGTTTCTCGTGAAAATGACATTTTGCTCCCATGGACGTCGTAATTAAAATTCTTTTCATGGTAACTTACGTAATAGTCAAAGACCTTATTCATGATATCACGTTCAAGTGTATTAAATATGACCTGAAACGGACTTAATCACCGAATAAAGCCGGATAGTTGGATAGAATAACTAAGTTATCCTAATGGTTTGGTTTCCTTATCAGTTGGTGCTCATGGAGTGGATTCGCTGGCCTGTTCACGAGCAGCGCGGATACTGGCTCAAAATGTTAATAAAATGGCAAATCACGAGGCTCTCAGCAATTTTTGGACGACTCTTGAGGGATAAAAGTAGAAACTATATATCTGCTACTTGAAATGTCACCCATTAAATCTGACCTAGTGACACCTTATGCCAGATTGCAAATGATTCCCTGCGTTTAAAAGCCAGTAATTACAAAAGGTCACCATTAATATATTACGTACGTATGCTGTCCTTAAATGAAGCTAGGCTCCAAAGAAAGTGACTATTGGGATATTTGGGAAATAGTTGATGAATTGAAACTTGCCAGGGAGTGTGCTCCGGAGGTTTCAGGACATCAAATACAAATTGGACACGAGTTAAAAATTATACCTTTTACCTCAATACAAAAATTAATATTTTTTAATTGGAACGAACTCATTAAACACAATTTTTTTTATGGTAAAACGATGTTGACACTTCATCTTGAATATGATGTCAAGTGTCGAAAATCTTTGTTTTTAAAATACATCCTTAAGCAGTGAAATCAATCGGTTTGTTTCGTTTGAAAAAGTAGTAAAAATAAATTAAAATTATTATAAACTTAAAATATTTTCCTACTAAATAACAGAGTGACACCTATGTATCAGTAATGCCTGTTGATACTTATTTCTCTGAACAAAGAGACATAATCTATCAAAATCAGATTTTGCGTATTCACATTTAGCGATGAAATGATAAAAGGATAGGTCCTATCTCTCGGTAAATACGCCTAGACCTGGAAAAGATGCACACCACCCATCTTAACTATCTTCTCACCAAGTAATTTCACTTGTCGATTCAGACGTAAATATGTGACCTAACGGAAGATGTTATATAACATTAAAACCTGATATTTTCAGGACAACTTAATTATAAGGTTAATGTCATTAAAATAGAAGTAATTTAATTTACTAAGTAATTGAATTTTAACTAAATATATTTCATAACGTGATCGCTTTGTTTGCATATATATTGATTAGTTTAGTTTATTCCAAGAGCGTCAATTTTGTAAGTTCCCCTCCCTTTTCTCCATTTGCTGTAGTCTTAACATGTACCTACATTCTGATTTAACCCATGTTTCATTTCCTGATTCATTTATTTTTAAGTCCATCTCTCGACCTCTACGAGTTTGCCAAGCCCTTCCGCTTCCACGACGCAATCCAGATTCATGAGCTAGACATACGCGTGTCTTGATAGTACAGCGCCGGATGGGGCGAGTTATTATTTTATTTCATCGAAAGAGCCTGGGGAAGAATAAAAAAACAAAATCGTTTCCAGAGTTGGAAAAATAATTGATGAGACGCTGTCATAATAATTTCACAAATGTGGGTTTTCCGGCATTTCTGGTATCCGAAGATACAAAATGAACAGTCCTTGAGGTATATATGTCATTACAGGTTACGGAAACTGTCAGTATTTGAGTTTAATTCCATTGACCTACCAGCACCTTGTATTAGTTTATCTCTCCAAACTACCTACGAACAGCGGCAGTCGAACTAATTGCTTCAATTGGGCCACATTAAAGGAAAATTGGAAATATACATCATTCTTTGTTTTGCAGAGAACATGACTGAGTTCGTATCTAAATGCCATATTGGTATGTAATGCTTTTAGCAAGCCAAACATCATCTTTTGTTGGTATTTGTGATTCACCCTTACTGAATTGTCAATATTATTTGATTCCGTCAGCATCATCCAGCTAGTGTTTTCCAACTTTATGCGTCTTCTACACTTTTAGTATGAGAAATACTGTGTACTCTGCAGTTTTATAACCAAAAACGTTATTCTGGTGTATTTTCATTGCTTATGTTATATAGTTAGTGTAGAATTTGACCCATTCTTCTTCGCGGAGAATACTATTTAAAAGTATGCGTTTTCTGTATCATCTCAAAAATCACCTAGCGTTCTGGAATACATTTCATTTACTTCGGTTAAACTCACTCCTGGAATCGCAAAAACGGATGCATGGTTAGAACCGAAAAAATTCTAGAATGTAAATCTCATTGGTCACACTATATTTCTCTTTCTGTCTAATTAATTTTGCATAAACCTAATAATCATACAATCTGTGTAATTTTTCGGATGCCAGCTGCCCCTTCGAAACCATTGGCGAAACAGGGAAAAGAAGTCACCCAAAACTAATGTGTAAAATTAATTCTTCTTATTTCTACAAGGTG
This sequence comes from Hetaerina titia, assembly GCA_037158775.1. Taxonomy (NCBI): domain Eukaryota; kingdom Metazoa; phylum Arthropoda; class Insecta; order Odonata; family Calopterygidae; genus Hetaerina; species Hetaerina titia. The sequence continues at coordinate 20,393,262 of CM073775.1, read as the reverse complement.
AACCAAAAACCTACTAGAGGAACTTTAGGGTTCATTACTCTCGTTGAGCATGTGATGAAATACAAGGTCTGTTCCAAAACAATATGACTAAATTTTTCCTGGATAGACGGACTGACGAGCGGCGGTTCCTTTGGCTGGATTGGAACGAGTAAAGCCTCAGGGAAGGCTAGAGACCAGTGGCAGCTGGCTCCCAGTATTTGCACAGTGAGGATCGTTCGTTTGCAAAACCTCTACAAGGTACCTCTATGCGTTCCGTGATGAAGCGGTTATTGGCATTAACAGCGATACACAATCAAATTCTTCGTGGAACTGGCCAAAACCGGGAAGAGACTCATGGCATTGCCAAGGTAGCTTATGGTTATAATAGTATGGATCAATTGATTTTTAAAAGCACAATTTATTTTGGGAGGGTAGAGACGTTGAAGACGCCGAAAATTTAGGATACCTTTCCCAAAAAGTGACGAAAATCTTGCAAGAGTGAATTATGTTTTGGCCAGGGATCGCAGATTATGTTTCCGTATGGTTTCTAATGAACTTGGTAACCCTAAAAGAGATCTGGATCGACTTGTGAGCGAAAACATGGGCATGAGAAAGTTGTGTGCAAAGTTTATGCTACGAGTGCTCTCGGACGAGCAAAGGGAAAGTCGCACATGGATCTGCCAATAGCTTCTCGACCATGTGACAGAGGATCTAAACGTTTTAGGCATTGCCCCAACGAACTACTTTCTCTGCCTCAAATTTGTGCTGAAATAACGCCACCAGGCTCGGTGGAAGCGTTACTACAGGCCGTGACGAGAGAGCTTAGCAGCATTCCGGGCGCCACTTTCTAGAAGACGTACGTGGCGTGGAAAAGCCTCTGGCAGCGGTGTGGACGCACAATGGTGCATTTTTGAAGACTTTTTTGTGAATTTATCAACTCTGGCAATTATTTTATTTAGTCAACTCATTCCTACTACTTTTGGGACTGACCTTTTACCCTCTCGAGAATTTAATTAAGGCAGTCATGGTAAAATACAGCACTTATCAAATCAAATCCGATCCATGTGGTACCTATGGTACCGTTGTAGTTATGGTTTTTAGATAAAAAGACGGTATTAAATTTATCCAGATTTTGACAATTAATGACTGCCATGTACTTGTTTAAAATTTCTAACTAATGGTAGTTGGAACTTTGACGTGAATCGAATTTTATCGTAGTGAGAAGGAAAATATGGAAGAAGATTTGTGATATGGGACAAGATTTAAACTGCCAGTGAGAAAGAAACCGAATGAAATTTCGCGTTTGCGAACCATATGCGCTCGAAGAATAGGTGCAATCAGGTTATGCCGCCTGCTCTCTGAATTTGCCCATGGACAGTGGACGTGAGAACGCCTGAGAAATCGGCCAATGAATGCCTTTGAGAACGGCAGAACAAGATGAAGTCCTCGACGTTAGGGGTCCGCCTGCTTTCTACGTGAGAACATCTGTGAAAGACGACGGTTAGGTGCGTTGATTATGAGGCATTAATATGGAAGGGATCACGTTATTTGTTCTGAGGAAAGTTGAAAGGAAATGGTGGTGATGTAAGAAAAACTAATTTTAGACTTATACCCGGGGATGCCGTTAGTAAATTGGGCGAATAGTAGGGCAACGGCAGAGAAATGGGTGCGCGGTAGAGAGGAACAAATGTATGCTTGGGAAAGGGGGCTAGGAGTTATGAGAAGGTTTTTAGAGAATCATGGAAATGTAACTGGACTCGATTCGAAGAAAGCCCAAATATCGAGCGATAGACATTCTCGGTATAGGATCAAGAGGGTAATAAAACTGAAGGAAAGCAATCACAAAATTAAAACTTAAAAATTGTTTTTTTTCACGCTGTCGAACGTCGATTAATAGGAAATGTGTAGTGCATTATCACAGATATCGTCTGAAGAAAAGCCATGCACGCATCCTAAGTAAAGGTTTTGTGCACAAGTAATTACATTCCAGCACCATTGATGTCATATACAATGTTCAAATATTAAATTTTTCATTCATTTGTATTGGTATATAGTAATCAGCCATGGTTGACGAATATTATTAGCCATTCTCAGAACTAGAGTAGGGATGTGCGCGACAAAGTAAAAATGGGAGGGTTTTTATTAGAAAAGTTTAAAAAGGATTTTGAGCATATATTTAAACATGGCTTCATCCCATTTTTGCCTACGACGAATTCCTTCTGGCTGAGTATGCTTCTATTTAGGCATATGCGCCCAGCGTTTTGCTGTCCCTTCTTGAAGCGAACTTCAATATTTCTGCTGTATGTGAAAGAATGAATTACGGGTATTACCATGTCATCCTCTCTTAGTACTGACGCTGTAAGCTGCGTGGCAGTGGATTGGTGAAACGATGCGATCAACGCATTATACAAATTGGTTTCATTTCGATAGACTCTGAAGATGATGGAACTGACGAGATACGTAGAATTTCAGTAATTCCTCGTATTTGTTTGGACAACTTTGGTACATTTCACCCCATCATCTTTAGACTAAGATCATGCATTAGAACGGAAAAGCGCATTAACTTCCCGTTTAGATAGGTATAAGATTATCGTAATAATTAAAGGAGCAAATCTAGGCATCAAGTGCTTTCAACTAATAATGGCTCGAAATAGATTTAAGGCAATTGTTCTCGGCTGTCTTCTGAAACTCATAAATTTAGGCAAACAAATTTTCCTAAGATATATATGAAAATATAAATCCTGAAGAAACTAAAATTCGTTACATGCATATGAAACTTTAAATTCAGGTTCTGTTTACCCAGGTTTCGCAACCATACCCGTGAATAATTATCACGTACGTTAAATACTCTTCGCCTCTCCAAGGTAGTCTGTCCAAGGTAGTCTCTAATCTAAGGCAGTGAAACATCTTCATTTTATGAATTTCGCTCCATTTCTTAAGTTAGGCTGTGCATCACGATTTTTTGGGCTGTAATTGCTATCTCGTAATAATGTGGCTTATATTTTCCCGCGGGGGTTGTCAAAATTTTTCGGAACGTTTCTATAACTCTTTAATATGTGATGTAAGTGCAACAAAACGTTTTACATTTTATGTTTAAGCTCCAACTAGGATTTTAACATCGATTTTGTATCGTTACGCTTAATGAAAGTGGCCACATATTCGACACCAGATTCCACCGGAGGTTTGGTTCATGAAATCCCCCCGACCAACCCTAGAAATATGGAATACTCCGAAATAAGTGGTTAGAGGGGGAGCAGATTCCTTTTCCTGTGCCTCCGTACAGTTACCCCATTTACGGGCCCCCAGTAGTGTGGACAGAATTCGGGACGGTCTTCATGAGGCGTCATGTGAATTTATATTCGAGCCTGAAGACAGAGGCTCCAACAGGTAGCCTGTCACGCATGTGAAGGACAGTCACTTGTTTTGCTTACTGTTTGGACATCGTTTGATAGCAGCATATGGTCTCATCAATAAATAAATGCGTGTTAAATGTAGTTTTTAGTAAAAATTGAAGCCATCCGTGAAGGTGCACCTATTTTGACCAATTGATCACCATTTTTTCTCAATATAGAACAAAAAGAGAGTAAGTAGCGCCAATCTATGTGAGAGAAGAGATTTCTCTCTCCCTCATGAAAACTCTTTTATAATCTCTTTTTTTAGCACTTAGTGTCGCCGCAACCGGGAAAAAGCCCACAGGCTCCGCATCCGGGTCCCCATCCGGCCGTTTATAACAATGTTCGGATCCACTACAGTCTTTTCATTCCCCTGTGAGTTTTGGTGACCCTATCGTCGTGAACTGTGGTTCAGGCGAACACAGTGGCTGCTATCTTCCCGCTGCAGCCCAATACTCGTGCAATTCCAGGGAACCACCATGGCTTAACCTTTGTCCTCGCCATCGATATACTTTGATTCTGGTGTACTCCAAATCGACGACAGTAAGACTATGATAAATGTTTAGCTCTGGAATATGGGTGAAATTGGCGACCATAAATAGCTTGATGCTCATCCGTAATGCGGACTAAGACTTCAAAGCTGTTAATTAAGTGACTATAGTAATTCTATCTCTGGCAAACTCAAAGACTAGCGTAAGGCCAACTTGGTGTGGCATCCCTGCTCAAAGTATACAACTTGATTAAATGTTTTTATAGATTTTTTTCCCAGATCGTTTAAAGTTGATTGAATGAATAGAGAACTTAATTATAAAGAGGACCTTGTTTATGGTAAAATAAGAATATTATAGGATAGATGAAATTAAAAAAATGGCCATTGAAAACTCGCCTTGGTGTTAAAGAACATGAAAAGGGGTAAGCATGAAAACAAGAATGCTTATAACGTGTCGTGTTCAACAAAATAATGGTGGTAGATTTTAAGTTGGTCAAGAATTAATTATCTGAATATTTCAGTGATGCATGGACGTAAATATAATTCCAACATTCTAATACGTACATTTGAATTACGTATCATTCGCATGGAAATTTATTTTGAGGACAAATTTTAATTCGATGGTTTAAGAATTAAAATTTATCCCAACCTTGATGGAGAATGAAAATTAGTAAATCAATATCTAGAATGAAATGAATGATTACCAAATAATGCCATTAAAGAATTAGTTTATACTTAAATATTCCTTCCTATTTCAAGGGTGATATACTCTTCCCATCCTTAGCTACTAAATTATAATACAAAGATCAGTGTGTAGCACATAAGATTCCTCAATGACGATGATTTGCAAAAGTTGAATTACTGATTTTATTTTAAAGACGAAATAATGTAGTTGTAAATGCTATTTGTCATATGGCTTTCTTACCTTATCAAACATGGAAAAATTAACTTGTCACAACCTTTATCTACATTTTTAAACAAAGCATCGTTGGACTCCGTCCGGGCAATTATTTTAAAATGCCTCTTGTCATTGACATTCATAAATAGAATTTTTGAACCGTAGGTTTTTACAAGATTTGTGCGTGTCAAAATTTATTTATTTAAAATTCTCTCCACTTTAAATTTTAAACAAGTAAATCTTAAATAACATATAAAGAGCTCATATTTTTTCGTTCGGTGAACAACTGGCACATGGTGGGAAATGTACTGTCCTTTTGTTATTTGGCTGCTAACTTTAAGTATCGTTCTCTTTGTCTTATCTCCTCCAACGTAATTACATGGGGCCGCAGTTTCAAGATTTATAAGAAAATATCATTTCCCTAGTGAAACAGAACTCTCCCCATGGATTAATGTGTTTGATGTAACATAAATAATTAACACCTCTTCGTATTCATATCGTGTCACTGCTTCATTTCAAAGACCGTACGGTTTTCAAGGACAGTTAAAGTTGGATGTGCCACAAATTATTTTGAAAACAGGAGTTGCTGGTTCAAGCAGTAGTCAAAGTTGAGGAGGGAGAGAGCGTTGAGGGCGTGAAGTAGGGAGGGCCTTAACGGGGATAACGAACTCGGATAAGATTCGATATTATGGCATATTCAAAGAAAGGAAAGCCCTGAGTTTGGGGCGTTGTAGTCGGAGAGATATCCTATCAAAAGATTTGAATGTCATCGTAATTGAGTTAGAGTAGAAGGAGAGCTTGCATAAACTGCTTAACGGAGTAAAAGCGATAAAGAAGATAGTCCCAAGCGAGTTGGATGAGAGTTTCTTTGTTATACATACGCATATTTCTGAATTCATCGCATTTCTGGATTCTTAGGAAAAATGCTGTTTTACTGTGCTTACTGTGTTTAAAAACAGTTTTACTGTGATCTTTAATTCTTGCACTCTCTCAGTAGACGAGTTTGGAACAAATATTGATTCACGGAATTTATATATGGTTGCTAGCAGTAAAATGAAATGTAACTTTTCTTGAAAACCATACTTCAAATACAGACTAGATGGCATCTTAAAAATGACAATATTTCTTGCTTTGAAAAATACATTATTTTTAATAAGAAGTTGAAAACAAATCAAAATTTCCGTAAGGATATTAGTAGGCGATCCAAACCACAATATAGTCATAGGACATGAAATCACTCTCCTCTGCCCCTCTTTTACTAAAGGGTTCTCTGTCATACCCCCAGAAAAGAGCTGCCATCCGGCTTCCGCTGGCATTACTCTAACCACGTTACAATCTCTTTTAATGCATACCCTATGGCACAAAATAACAGTTTTGCGACCCTTGATTTCATTAAGCTCAAGTGCTGTTCGTTCAAAAAAGCCCTATTCATATATGTGTAATTTGCATAAATGATCCTCGGTTGGAAATATTTGAAACTGGCATATTCTCGATCAATAATGCAATAAATACGTTAAGGGTAGTTTCAGATTGGTTTTTTGTCACACGTATTTAGAGTCTCTACCAGTCTTCAATAACTCTGAAAAACCGTTTAACATTCTTCCTCTTGTCATTTAGTTTGAATGATCGTGATGAAATGTTTTCACACTTAGTGAGCCAATTACTTTTAGATGAAGGGGATTCTCTAGGGGTTATTCATGTTACAAAATAATAGGTACCCTTTCTTCAGTTGATTTCTCTTACATCTTTGTTTTTCGTTTAGACGGACATCCTCTTAGATAATTATTGAGGAAGAAAATTGCTACATAATCGAATAAAAAGAAGCACCGAATTCTGTATTTCGATTACTTTTCAACATTTTCAACAATTTTCTGCTCAAGATTCGGCAAATTCTTTCCATAAGGCCAGTTATTTAATATATTTTCCATTATAAGTTGAAAATTTGGAGTGTGTAAATTAAAATTTATCTCCTAGTCTTTAAAAAGTACATTGTACACAGTTTTTCCTTTCCAATCTCTAGTTTTTCTCTTCGGCGAGTTATTTTGTAAGTCACACGAGGAGGGTCCACAAATGACCAAAGTTTTATTTTTTATACATGTTTTATCCATCTGTATTGACATTCCATTCAAACTAATTCCCCATCAGGTTTGCACTCATTCTGACGTTATTTTGACTCCTCAAAAATTTATGTAACTCAAGTTTTGGTATAGGTTTCAACCAGTCCTGCAATTTTGCATTTATTTCCTCTATCATGGCAAAACGTTGATTATTCCTTGGCTCTTCATTCATACAACTATGGGGACATAAAATCCGCAGATGGCCGTATTATGTGAGTACAGTAGTTATGGCCTGTAGTGGTTTTGTTTAAACATAATATTATGTACGTATGTATTACTGTAAATTGCAAGCCAGTGGGTTATCATAATGAAATTTTTACGTGGTATTCTTCCAAAATTCTAGCATTTTCTTTCAAATTTACTCTATTTAATTACGTAAAACGTTAGGGTAATTTTCAATATTGACTTTGCAGCTGGGCAGAGTGACGACAAAAGACTAAATCAATGGAGAAAAATTGTAAATCTATTCTTAAAAATTACCGTTACTCTCTGAGATCATCGAATCCTAGGCAAGACTCTCAGGGAACCCGCGTTTCACCAAAGCTCTGTGATTTTTTGTATACCATAAACCTTAGGCATTACATAGAAAGGATCTGGCTCCCCAACGCTGAAGTGTGAATTTCGTATGCAATTGAGCTTAGTATTGGGTGAATTGTACCACTACCTATCAAACCGAATCTCGTTTTGATTACTATGTTTATGGTAATGTAGTTTTTATAGGCAAACGCTAATTATCCCTCTTCCTCCTTCATAGGTTCTCTGGTACAGGTAAACACTAATTATTTTAGTGTATTTCATCTGGCGTATGTTTATGGTACCATTAAAATTATTTACCTTTCTTACAACTTTCTCGGTTTCTTTTATCCGAAATATATCAATAATTGAGCGATACATTTGTATCAAAGTTTTAGTATTATCTTTAACTTCTAAATTAATGTGTGGCGATCTTTTTAGCATTTTTTGGTTCTTCTAGTTACAAATAGTTTAGAAATAATGTATTTGACACTTTTCTGTTTTGATTTGATCCATATATAGTCACGGCGTGTCTAAAGTGGCCACCCTGCATTCATGTTTTTTCAGTCTTTCGTATAATAGCAATACCCTTTAATATTCCTAGTGGACCACCTTTCATAAAAAACATATAGTTATTTATTTTTATATTAAAACCAGTCGGTAAAGAATGTTATATAAACATTGCCATGGTTTAGAACATGGCTAACGGTGATTATTTAAAAATATATTCCTTGGATGAATAATCTATTCACACCACTCTAAATGTGACAAAAAAATATCGGTGTTTGTTTTTTTTTGAGTGAGGAAACTAAAGGGGAACTCGTGCGGTGAGGATGAGTTTTCGTCTCTCCGCGTTCTCAATCATTGACATATCTCGTTTTAGGCCCACCTAGAGGCTCCATACCTGCGATTTGAGACGCGAGATTCATTGGAGATGCATAGGTATGTGAGGAGAAGGCATCTGACACCATCCACGTCATCACTTTTCCTGGTATTCCTTTCCTCTTTACCTAATTTCACGCTCACCAACCTCATCTCCGTCTGAAACGCTTACACGATGATATATCGTCTCCATTAGACCTCAGAATCACGAATATTACTCGGTGAAAAGACTTGAGTCTATCGAATACTTTGAGCACTTAATGGTGAATTTTCCTCAGTCGCATGAGTGCTCGCGCAAAGTGCTGGAATAGAATTGCAATGATAATGGATCCAAGAAGAGCACATGAGTGAGTTTTCGCGTATAAATTTCAGGAAGGTGCTATTTGTGGCTTACCACGCTTCTTAGGTGTCCTTGTGATTTCCACGGATCTCTTTTAAGGGCGACCGTCGTATGGGAATGTTAATATGAGTAGAGCCACGCTCAGAATGGTTTAGTGCGCACTTAAATAAATCTTTAACGCTAAAATTTCCAAGTTGGATGAAAAATATTTTATAGAAATAAAGTTGATAATTTGAAATCTCCTACGTAAAACAATTGCATTTGATATGTTCTTTTCTAAATAGTTCACTCCGAGCAATATTTAATTTATCTGCCCCATTCGCTGTTTTGCTTCCCCGTCTAATTATTCAAATCAATCGGTGTAGACCACATGTTTGATTGTGATAACAGGTAAATAAAGTTGAATACAAATTTGCATTTAATTTAAATTTATTTTATTTGAGAGCATTATATCGAATTAGGAGGAAAATTTCCACCATACACGGAACAAGAGATTTTTGAAAGATGGCTATATTTAAGAGTAACGATTAAGCACATGAAATTTGTCAAATGTGATAATATTATGTTCGTTTAAGGTGGAGTGTATTTTCCCGATGAACAATAGAGAGAAGTATTGATGAAGTGGACATTCAAAAGCAACGATGTAGAAAGGGACGTTGGCAAAACTGAGCTACTTCTGCATCTACTTAATATCCTGCAAGCTGTTGCAAGGGCGTGTGGCGGGGGGTGTTAGGGCACCACCCATAATTAGGAAAAACACCGCATGCAAAAGCCACAAATTTATAGTCAACAAACAAAATATGACATACACGTAAATTTATGTCTTACATCCCAAACACATGCAAACACACATACTAACAACTAACATACACATGCATATGAGTGATACTCTAACTTGATGGATAGTTGCAATTGGAAGAGCGATGGAAAGGGACAGACAGAATGATAGTTTCCTTATGAATGTGAGAACAGAGTACCACAGAGAAAAAACTCCGTTGATTGTTTGGCTTTATATAAATTTATTACAATTTTACACTTTTTCATTTTTCAATGCATACTAATTGGAACCCGAAAGAGAAATATGACATTAATCCGCCCAGTAGTCATTCTAACCTCTTATGTTTGAATTTATGCGTGGATTATTATTTTAGTTTTTATACACCATCTGTTTAATGTTTTTAACAGTGAGTGATATTTCCCAAATAATGTTTGATGATATATTGGCAGAGCATTCTTCTAGTCGTCTCTATGTGTAGATGCACATTTATCCATTTCGTCAGTTACCTTCCGCTGGAAGCTACGTTCTACCGATTTTCCCCGTTTGGATGCTTCAGATTCTTTCATTACCACTTCATGTATAGTATATCAAAAAAGAGGAAAAGGGCAGGTTTTCCCACAGGATTGCTGCCTAATGCTCTCCATTTGGATGCAAATGGGCCTAGGGTGCTCGTATATTCATGTTAACATGTCGGGCTTGGAGGGTATGGCATATACGTATGATGACTGGATAGTGAAGGAAAGTTTTCTTTAACCCGCGCGCTTTGTAAAATCCTATGCACACACTTTTTGCTTGTGAGAATCCATTCATTGCAGAAGTTTCTGTCGTAAATTTACAGCAATATTCACATTTAGAATTCAAACTTTGGAACCGCTGTGAATACTAAACAAGAAGACATTGAATGAAATATAAAGAGTTTGGTTCCAAGCGAGACTAAACCAGGTAATGAGAATTTGCTATAAGCAACATGTTGAATACTTCTGTGTTTCAATACTAAGAACTGCTATTGAATGGAAAAATCGAAACTCTTTACATTTAAGCTAAGCCTGTTAGCAAAATATGGTAGTTAACAATGAAATGTTTTATTGGTTGGCCTAGGTATTTTGAGAGTTTCTTTGCATTTTGGGCAGTTATGGTGTCAAGTAATGAATAACAGAATTTGAAGGTTTTTCCATTTATTTCGAAAATTTTCCTTTAGGTCTCATTGTGATTGAACCAAAAAATATTTTTTACGCCTAAATTGGCGACCTCAGACTGAACAATGCTAAATAGTCATACAAGACTTTTTTATCCACGTTTGTCACGTGAGTCATGCGTGATATCTGTGTGATTTTTGCAGCTACCTTCCACTCCAGGCTCTCTAATATTTGTTTGACGCTTTATAGTCGTTCATTACATTTTTAAACGGAAAACATTTCTCGGTATTATGTTCGATTTAGTAATTAAATTAATGAATTCAATCTTTAAATTTCAACGAATATTCAATTCCACCAAATGCGAGGGAAAGCGCATCATAACGTTTCTCATTATACTTTTTTTCTCCGCACTATTCCTAAGATGTGGAGAGGGGGAGAGAGAGATAGAAAGGATAGGTATAATTGTGATAGGTGCGTTCAGTACGTGGGATAGAAAATTTAGGTAATATAGTGGTGGAAGGAGGAATAGAACACAAAGGTAGATGTTTGCGACTTACAAAATTAGAACCGAAGATGCAGTACCTTGAAAGAAGACGAAGAAAGATGATATCAATAAACAACATTGCATAAACCTTTTGTGAAAGTTTCATGGCTGAGATAAACTGAATTGCAGGATTTGCAGGAGTTTAACACTTTTAAAGATTATTTGTTATATTTGTTTCATTTCCAGACATCCTTTAAAAAATCGGTTGAGGTAATTAGTCGTGCAATCTTACTTCCGGATTCACCTTAGGTGTTGCGTCAATACTCACCTATCTCCATAGGATTGGTCTCTTCTAGAATACTTATAAATTTGAAAAATTTTAATTAAAATATATATTGGGATAAATATTATGTGTTTTGTGCATGTGAAAAATTGACTGGAATATGGTTCTTTATAATTTATGACAAAATTAAAAACCCTTTTCTTTAATTCTCATTAATCCAATTAATCCTGGCACGTAATATTTTTGCGTTAAATCCTTCGACGCCTCACTCCCCGTTTACTAGGACATCTTTCTCATTTCCGTCTCTTTTGAATATTCAATCATCACCGGTTATACTTTTTCTTCATTTTATTACTACAAGAAATCACAATGGAAATTAGAATTTAAAAGATTTGGTAGTGCACGGCTTCCTTTTGACTTCCAGAAGATTCGAGAAATAGCTTTCACGAGTCAAAGTAGGTGATGGAGATTTGCAGAAGACGACCTTTGTGTTTTTAAAATATGTTTGTTGATTGTATTTAATGAATAAAACTAAACAGTGCTTGGATCTTTTGAAATCGGGTTTGCATCACACGAGGCGTATTTTACTTTTGAACTTTGCTCGCTCAGCGAGAAACTTCTATATCTCAAGTCAATTCTTCCAACTTCCAAATAATGGGTGATTTTTATACACATTATTAGGTGCTCTGAGTGATCATCAATAAAATTGGCGAAAGACGATGGTACGCAAAAGTGATATCAGTAGCTAAATCATGCAAGCAAGCGTGAAGTTTTATTTAAAGAATGACCACTTTTCTTTGTCACCATTTTTTTCACGCACATTCGTCTTTCTCTTTACTCCATTGTTTCCTTCTTAAGTGGTATTCATCTCATCCTGGACCCTCGGGTTATTTACGTGCCCCTGAGGAGGATATAAATTTCATTAAATTTCCTCATTTACGTCGGTATTCCTTTGTGCCCTCGTCATACTAATCTTCCGTAAATGATGAAGGAATTATTACACAAGGGCGACGATATTTTTTAAATACGAATGGTAATGACATGAAAGAGGTCTTTGTAGTTACCTTAAAAGATAGTTAAATAATTTTTAAAATAGACGTAGTTTATTATTTTTTTGTCTTTCACGTTTATCCTTTTATGTTGTGGATATATATAGTGAAAAATTGGTTCATAGATCAGTCATAAAAATTCAACCTCAAAAATTAGTTTCCTCGCAAGGTAATTTGCCAATCTTTCACAAATGATTAACTTTAATTACAAAAAATCCAATTTGGCCATTCAAAATCTAGCTCCGCATCACTAGTCATAATACCCTGCTAGTTTATTCGAACTAAAAAAAATTATATTTCTATCTTATCTGGTGGATATATGTATGTATATATATATACATATGTATATATATATATATATATATATATTCATTCAAACTGAAAAAGGTATAAGGAAAGGGGATAGGAAAACACATAAAAGGCGAACACAGGACATGTGGGGAAGGCGGTTTTTGAGCAGATCACGAAAGTAAATATATTTCCTTATCCGGGAATACTTTTGTATATTTATATATATTTGTATATATATACATACACACAAAGAAATCGAAACTTTAATTAAAATATTTAAATACAGAAACAAAAAGTAATTCCCTGTATTTCTGTTTTCAAATGTTTTAATCAACGTTTTTGTATCTTTATGTAATAAAAATAAACAGTAATCAACCGGTCGGGTTGGTCGGTGAGAATAGTGTGAGTTTACCCAGCCAGTATATATAATTTTTACATATATATTCGTATATAACATATTATGCATATTTATTTATAAAAGTGTAGGAATATAGAAATACACACAAACTCACACACACTCGTAGGTGTATGAAGTTTTGAATTGATGATTTTGAAGATAATTACAGATATATCATCATATAATATTATTATGCTCGTATGTAATGATTAAGGTTACTTTTTAGCTGTGACAGCAAATAAAGTACTTCTTTTGTCTGCCTCTTTCTAGAGCTGCTACAGAAATATGTGTCAATGTACAGGGTGAATGTGTAGAAAATTCGAACGAATTTTAGAAAGTTACTTTAAAAATCATTGCCTCTACCCAGTCTCATTATGTATTGACTTACCCTTGAGTGCCTGTGTACGTGTTTATATATATATTTATACATATAAATATATACATATATTATCGGGAAGTAAGAAGGCAAGATCTGTGCTAACAGTTAAAGATAAGTGGGGTAAGATAATAGTTGAACCAGGAAAAATCCAAGGAGATGGAAGGAATATATAGAGACACTGTATGGTAAAGAACTTAGGCCGACAAGTTTAGATATGGAAAAGGAACATGACGTGGAAGAAGATAACTTAGGTCCTGGCATACTCGACGATGAAATAGAAAGGGCATTAAAGAAGATGAAAGCAAAAAGGCCAATGGGGAGGACAACATACCTGTAGAACTGTTGAAATGGATAGGCAAAGTTGGGAAGAAGGCCATATATGGACTGATTCGTAGTATCTATGAGGAAGGAATCTGGCCGGTAGATTTTGTGAGATCGGTGTTAGTTCCTATTCCAAAAAAGGCAAAGGCTACGTCTTGTGAGGATTGCAGAACAATAAGTTTGATAACCCCGCAGCTAAAGTTATTCTCAGGATCATCAACAAAAGGATAGAGAGTAGGGCAAATGATTACTTAGGGGATGATCAGTTTGGGTTTAGGAAAGGAAGAGGTACGCGTGATGCCATTGCAGTAATGAGATCACTAATTGAGAGGAATATAGAATACAACCAGGACGTTTTTGCCTGTTTTGTAGATTTCGAAAAAGCGTTTGATAGAGTGAATTGGGAAAAATTAATGCGTGTATTGCAGAAAATAAGAATGGATTGGAGGGACAGGAGACTGATCCGCAACCTGTACATGTCTCAGACTGCTCAGGTGCGAGTGGGGAACGGAGAGTCGGGATGGGCAGTGTTAGGAAGAGGGGTAAGTCAGGGTTGCCCATTGTCATCCGGTGCTGTATGTTCCATGATGTAACCATTGGATATAAAGATATTTACCGTTTAAAAAGTAATTTCCTGGAACAAATCGCTACATGAAATATTAAAGGTTTCAAAAATTCTTAACCCTGGCGGCAGAAAATATTCCCGGTAATCGATATAAAAATACCGTTCTGGAAAAATATTTCAAGTTTTTGGTACGATGATACACTCTTGCCAAATTTCTCATCTGTTGCAGATAGGGTACTTAATAGCGTATTTCATTATCTTTTCTTTTAATAATTTGTAATACTTTAATAATTTTAAATTGATGCGTATTGACCGATAGCTAAATAAACTGAACTAACACATTTTCCTACATACTAATATTCGCGCTGTTAGGTTATTGATTTACGATTTTCACTCGGTTTCGTTTGTTGTATGACAATTAGAAGAGATCATACTTAAAGAACGCATTCGGAAAGAATGTTCACCAAGAACACAGACTTAGTATTCCAATCATCCCTGGGAATGGCTCGACGCCATTTAGGCATCCTTCCTTTCCCTTTTTTACGCGAGAGGGTCTCTCTCGTTTTTATCTGCTAAGCCGGGGGAAAACATCTAACCTCGCCAAATCGATGTCTCGAATTCGCAATCCCTGCCAATAACCAACCTCTCTCAAGCATCTCCCTTGGATTTTAGAATTTTAATATCGCACAGCGAGGTGGACTCGATATCTCAAGGAAGGCAATTCATTTTCATTACTGTGCAAATGAACTTCAGGTAATGCGTTTCCACTGAAAAACATCCGAGAGATTAGACCAAGTGTCCTGTACGTCGTCTGATTCATACTTTTTTATTGCTTATGGAATGTATGAGATATAATACACTCGTATGTAATGGCATTCCCTCTTATATCTTCTGACAAATGAAACACCTATAATATTCCCCAAATTAATTAACAGCTGGGGCCAGTTTCGGTAATAGTATGTTTATCAATAAACATAGTGATATAAGGAAAGACGGCGGTTCAGGGAAAAAAATCATCAAATTTCTCTCAACCCCTCCAAAACATACCTTACTATTATTATAGTTCAACATTAAAATGTTGAACGATAGTAATAGTAATTTGGTACTCCAAAGCACACAAAGTCGTTAACACTAAGATCGATTAAATACGTCATGACAGTTCTCAACTAACACTAAACTCTCCCAATACGGGTGGGTGTAATCCATATACTATATGTGGAGGAAATGATTAAAGAGGTATATGAAGAACTGGAGGTAGGAATGAAAGTCGGAGGGGAATTCGTAAACTCGGTTAGGTTTGCTGATGACCAAGCATTAGTTGCTCAGTCAGCCAAGGGGTTGCAAGCATTGCTGAGTGAATTGGAGGTCCAGTGCGATGAATATGGGATGAAAATCAATATTAATAAAAAAAGGCTATGCGATTTTCCTAAAAGAAAAAGGCTAAGCTAAGTATTAAAATAGGCAGGGAGAAAGTAGAGCAGGTAGAACAGTTTACATATCTCGGAAGTGTTTTGGACCAATACGGTCAAAGTGGTAGGGACGTAAGGAGAAGAATTGCGCTAGGCAAGGAGGCTTTCTCAAGGAGGAGGGAGTTGATGACGGGGACGTTGAGTAGGGATGTTAAGACAAGACTCGTAAAAACTCTGATATGGAGCGTAGTATGGCGGCGCGGAAACGTGGTCGCTGAAGCAGGAGGATAGAATTAGATTGGAGGCTTTTGAAATATGGGTGTGGAGAAGAATGGAGAAGGTAAAATGGACCGTGAGGAAAACAAATGAGGAAGTACTGGAGATAGTGGGTGAGGAGAGGGGTTTGTTGAGAGAAATCCAATGGAGGCAGGAAAAATGGATGAAAGGCGTATTGAGCGGTAGTGGAATGTTGAAGAAGGTAATAGAGGGGAAAATGTTGGGCAAGCGAGGAAAGGGTAGGAACAGGATAGGGATGTTGGACGGGATGAAGGGAGGAAAGAAGTACACCGAGATGAAGAGGGACCTGATGTAGATTAGGTTCCTGGATTGGGTTTGGTTGGAGCTACAAAATATTTATTTGATAGTTGTGTCCATCCAAAAACCTACCTTAACCGGTAGATTACCTAATAATAAAAATAATATACATATATACATACATACACATATAGACGAGTATACGAGGTGTGTTAAAAAAATAATGAGAATTTTAATTTTTGGGACAATAATATTTATTTATTCTTATGCATTGATGTTGTCACCTTCAACGTAGTCCCCATTGGAGATTACGCACTTTACATTGGCGCTTTAATCGTGTTGTTTATCATTTAGACGCATAGAATGTATTGTAAATTCTCTGTAGACAAGTTAAAATTGACTTCTTTATGTCTTGGGTCCCTTTATCCAAATGGCGAATAAAAATTTGCAGATGATAATCTCAGATTTTTTGTGCTACCTAAGGCAGAAGCTTCCTAAGAAAGGAATATCTGAGAAAATATCTCGTCGGGAACGGTGTACTTTCGTCTTATTTTAGCTCAGATGGCAGATGGGCGTGAAAATAAGCTGGATGTCTACCTCCGAGGTTTCTACCTGATATCTTGGTTTCTACATTCATAAGTGCTCTGGATGATACGCTCGATTCCCCTGCGTCAAAGGAAAAGGAAAAAATATTCATGGAATCCATCTTGGAATCAAATTTGAAAGAATATTTTATTTCATGGTAATTTAATTTTACATTCAGAGATAAATAAAACTCGCAATCTTCTATGTATGTTAAGTTAGAACTCTTATATCATGAACACGACGGCAATCAGCCCGAAATGAACTTTTGATACGTGAGAGTAGACTTAGACTTGATCTAAACCCTTAAAGCACACGATTAAAATAGGGGGAGCGATAGCATCCAAGCGTTTTACCCACGATTTCCGAAGTTGTTTCTTCCGAAATCGTTCCAAATAATTTTAGTAATCGTTGCACAACATTTTTATCCTATATAGGCTTTAGGTGAGAATAAGCTTTAGGTGAGAAAGAGAGTAGGAAAATTACCATTTCAATTTCACCAATTCTTCCAAGAAACTGCGGGAGATGCCGCAACAGTAACTTTTAACGGAGTAATCCGCTAATTTATAGTTCAATGTAACATTTTCAGAGTGTAAAAATTAGATAAAACATGCCGGTCAAGGCGAATGATTTTTACTGTCAGAAATTGTTAAATTCACTAATTCTTGTTTTGTTATAAACATGGTACACTTCGTTACATCAATGAAATTAATAAAAACATTTTTATAAATAAAAAAATGCGATTACTAATTATTTTAATAGAGATATAAACGTCGATAAAATAAAATTATAAATTAATTATTTTTCCATGCAAGATTCGATTGTAAGCATTGAAAAATGTGGATTTCAAAAATACGTGAAAGGTATCACGTCAACATTATCACTTATAATTTATTTTTATCAACAGCGAAAATCACATTTTAATTCTTACCGTCTGTATTCTTTTTCTTCTTCTCTTCGTCATCTCTCATAAGTTCAACGTACGTACGTACGAGCAAACGTTCTCGTATGTGCAGTTTTAATTTTGCTGTCTACTTATAAAGGCAGGGGAAGCACGAGAAAAAATGATCAGAACTTACTTGAAGTAGAGGAGAATACCTTTTACTCTCTCCTTTCATGGTATTTGGAGACATTTTGCCTATCATGTAGTTATTTTGTGCGATGTCGATATCCTCCTAGGACCTCTTTGAGATGAATGCCAGAGGATACTTAATAATGAAGATTACAGGTGCATAAAATCGAATGAGAAAATTTCGACTCGTGGTACATCTAGTCAGTGAGTAAACACTTACTTCTAACTTATTAGGGGTATGTTACAATTCCGTGACTCCGTTAAAAGTTACTGTTGCGGCATCTCCCGCAGTTTCTTGAAATTTACTAGGCGTAGGTCGCACCCCATTCGATTGATCGTTTACCTCGCCCTGAGTCGGTATGGTTTTAACCTCGTCCAAGTTATTTAAAGAACCTCAACCTATAGCAGTATTGTTGCAATCTCGTTATCGGAACATCATTAGAAAGCAAAATAGGACCAGGGAAAGTAACTATCCCTCTAGCCCATAATTTGTTAATTTCTTATTTCCCCAGGTTTTATGATGCGTTTTTGTTCTACCGTGGCCTTCAAAAACCAGCCTGGGAGTTACTCAGGAAAATAAAACTTAATTATGCCACAGCATACAACTATTTGCGACTGGTTATGGTTATAAAAAGGTGCACAATTTGGATTTGAGAGAGACTTGTTCGCGACACTCCTGACCATACCGGCTCCACGTAGATGACGACTGGCAGCAGGCATTAACGATAGAGTCGAAGCTTTGTATCCATACTCAGGACAGGTGGGTAAATAATCAGCCGGAACCGACTTTGCGCGCACAAACACGAAGCGCTTGGGAATTTCAAAGTAGTTTACGGTCCACCAGCGCGCCGAGGTAGAGAGCTTTCAGAAATTCACATTTTTTTCTGTGCTAATTAATTTTACGCATTGTGTTCCAGCACCTGTTGATTCTGATTACTCTAATTTGAGAAATTAATTAGTACATTCACAAATAATAAAGTTCCGTTAGAAGCCCCGGAAAGGTAATTTGAAGTTTTGTTTAGGTTAATCTATCATTTTCTTATGTGTCAAAGGCCATGTTTCTCAAATCTGCATTTCAATGAACAAAAGCGAGAATACATGTATTTAATTTGCCTTGTAGCTTTGAAAATGGGACACGACTTTCTAGCCACGTGATTGTCTGGCAAGAGGATAACTTCTTCTTTTTCCTGGGTTTTCAAGTTAATATCATGTGTAAATGGCATGGTAATAATAATCTCCAATTAGATAGGAATTCTTTGCTCGCAGTTAGTGCTCAAAATGTTTTCAAGCTCATTCTAGTGTCAAGCAATTAAAAGGTGTACTTGCTCATTGGTTTTAAAGATTTTATATTAGGCATTCTCCAATAAAATTATTGCAAAAGAATGACGCTTGTAGAGATAACCGAAAAGTCACTTCTTCCTGTGTAGTTAACAGCATTTTATTATGAAACTTTTACACCTCTTAAGTTGATGAAAGAATTGGTACAATATTTGATTAACCTTTCTCATAATATTTTAGTGAAACAAGATTTTTAACATGTCTTGCAATCTTTAGAGAGTGGTTTTAGACAGAGTTCGGAAAAGGTGTATGACTGGAAGCATTAGTTCCTCTAAAGTACAATATTCGAGATATGAATTAAAAAGTTGTCATCATATTGGAAGTGAATAGAGAGGGGAAGAATCAGAATGACACTGTCGTGAAGAATAGGCAAATTTCAGTGTGATGACTAAAAGTGGGTATTCCGATTAAGAAGAAGGGGCAGTAATTGCCTTGATGAAGTTGGATGCATTTTTTTATTTTTCCAATTTCTATTCGATCTTATTTAGAGTAGGATATTTATCTGTTGAATTTGAGGAGAGTAAAGGGAATAAGCAATATGTCTTCTCAGTCTTTTTTGACATGTCTTCCTAAGCGCGCTTGGAAACGACGTTCTGCAGAAGGGACTGGAGTTAGTGGCGAAAGGTGTGCATTTGCGACGAAGGATTTCCCAAAGGTTTTGTGGGCGGGTGAATGTCAAGATAGAGTATTTAATTCCACACAAATGTCTATATTTATTTGAGCAAAGTAACCTAAGTTAAAGAAATGTCGTTTTGTAATCGTGTGACATCAACTCACCAATAAGTTTTGCCTGAAAGAACTAAGTGAAAGCACGTGTACGCAAAATAGAATGCCGATGAGATCCAAAAATAAATTACGTTTTAACACAACAAAAATGTTATTTAATTATGCTCATTTTCTGAAAATTGGCCAAAAATATCCTGATGTTTGTGATACCAAAATAAAAGTGTGATTGTCAAATGTTGACTTACATTACAAATGTTTCCCCTCGAAAATATTTTCTGCTTTTTAGAGTTATAAAACTTTAAAGAGTGGTTTACTTTGTTTACTCATTTTTTGAGCGTATAAAAACAATTATATTATATGTATTTTGAGTTCACTTATTTTATTGACACATTAAAATACTTTTTTAAATAGCATTAAAAATATGTCTAACCTTTGCAAAGATAGTTCAAATCCTTTTTCCTGAGGAATAGACCCGTTCAATGTATACATTCATTTAATTTTCTCTTCGAACATATATGATCGTTGTTTAACCCCTGGGACCTTGATAAGATACTCCTGGTGTATTCCAGGGGGCGAAACACCGGAGTTTACAGCACCCCCAATGCTGGATTTGAACCCACGAGTTTAGCAGTCGAAGACGAAATTCTTCAGACCCAAGCGGTCGCTTATCTAACTCACTAACCCCGCAAGTATTAATTAATTAAAGTCCATTTACAAAATGATATTGGTTCATGAATGAGCTATTATACTAAGTGGGCTATTCCATAAGTTCACGATTAATAGATTTGATTTTACTTCATATACAGGAGATCGTATTTCTGTTACAGGCATGACTGTGAAATAAATATTAATACTCCATTAATGGACATTAGATAAATTTATATTACCTCATTGGAAAGTCATTACGCTAAATATTAGAAAAGTTTGACAGTAATTAAAGTCTTATATTCTTTAAAGGTAGAATGGGTTTAATATTGGTGATGAATTTTTAATTTTTATTTCGGGCGATCCACTGTTCTGTACTTATTGGAAATAAACGTAAAAATATTCATGTTCACTTTCAATTGCCATTTCTGAGACGTAAACGTTTCATAGACAGTATTACAATTCATTTTGCGCATCCGGTTAAATACACATACAGCCCCATATTCCCTTTCTTTTCGTAGCGCACGCATTTGACCCTTGTTCTACCTTGCGGTACGTCCTCCTATACTATATTTCTAACACATTCATTAAATATCAATATTTTATGAGGTGGATCCACACAGATCCGCATGGATCTGATTATCTTTAAAGTGTTCCATATTTTATCACCATCTCTACGAGGTGGCAAACTTAATTATTGCTAAAAATTAATCGAGACACAAATTACATATTTATTTGCTTTTCTTAATACTTTTTTTCATACTCTCCATTCGATTTATGAATGTCTCTGAGCGTTAGTTCACCTTTAGAAAGTTATCAATGTAAAATATAAGAGGTTGCGTCGAAAACTGTTGTTCTGCCTCTTGAATGACATCTTTTGTATTTTCAAATCTCTAACCCCGCAAAATTCAAAGGTGCATCACTTTGATTGCAGGTCGCGCCATGTTTTCTTATAACAAGGAGTCAGTAGTCGTGGAATCCACTTTGAAATGTGTAGTTCGTGAATAATTTCCGTACACTGCCGTAACTAAGATCAGCCTTATTCATGATCATTTGAATGAATGGTCTCCAGTATCATAGGATAAAATTTTCCACTTTCTCCATTGTGACAGCATTGTCCGTGAGTTATGGTCGTTCACTTCTTCGATCGTCCATAAGAAACATGTGGGGGGTTTGAAAATTCGTTTTCCACCTTACAACATCTTATAACGATCTATCATTTCCCTAAAAATTAATCATTTCAATGTAGATTTTGCTGCCCTTGTAATCTTAAAAATGAAATAATTTGATCAGATATCCAGCATACATCTTTTCCATAATCCGAGTTCTCCAATCTACTGATTCCTAAATATTAAATGAAACAACATTAATAGCTATGATAGGTAGATTATGTTAATAGAATCGTTACATTTTGTTAATAGAATCAATATAGTATAATGCAGAATAACTTTTATTTAGATTTCATTTGGTCTTTTTTAGTAATAATTATGAAAACACAGTGTCCCCACATATCCTTGCATGCTCCTTAAATTTTATTTTTTGTTATTTTTTCGGTATCCCACTCCTGGAATGTCGGAGACCCCTTTTTTTCTCGAAGTAATTTATAATAGTCCAGCTTTCTGCGCTAAGGAATTTGTAGAAGTATGATCTTTTAAACTCCTTACTTCAGAATTATGTTGGAGGCTCTTAAAGTAGCCGCATTTGAATTAACTCGCGGGTCCGAAATAATATCCATAAACTATCTCTTGCAACGTTCAAAAATAGCTTTTTTCTTTTTAAATCGAAGCATAATCTTTTGTTATCCGAATCTTGGTGGAAGAAAGGATAAAAGGGTTTTAAAAAGAAAGTGTACACCTGCTTCTTGGCTCATCGTGTCCCGAAATTAGCGTTTTTACGCGTTCTACACTCCGTTGTTTCCCTCCCGCCTCTCTTTAACCCACGCGTTCGCATGCTTCCTCCTTGTAAATAATCATGCCCTCGGCGCGTTCCCCGGATTTTGAGCCGTGACAGTGTCATGAAAATTTCATTTCTTGATGATGGAAATTTATGAAATGTTTCATAAGTGGCGGCTGAGGTGGACTTTATGCTCAAATTTCGCCTCCGAAACGAAGCCACAGTTTAGCAGAGGGAGAGTTTCATTACCTGGAAAAAGATGACCATTGTAAAATGATTCGTGCGGGACACGGTGACTTTGATGAACACTGCGACAAGATAGATGTCGTTTTTTCATACTCTCCTTCATTATTGTATGTTCTTCGGAGATTCGGAGATCAATTAAAAAATTATGCAAAAATTTGTTTTTTTTTTGTTGTAGTACCACAGGGTAGAACTGTTGCCAACGAAATTTGAAACCAATTTAAATACTCTGTTTAGAGTCCTTTTGTGTCCCGTATTCTGTAATATCCAAAGGTTCCTGTTTTCTAAGGGTTTTACCATATTTTAAAAATTTGCTTAGAGTCCCAAAAATGTTTTTTGATGCGCTGAAAGGATCCGGTTTTTTTGGAGTACTTTCTAAGAAAAATGTTCAGTATCAATTCCCTATTTGAATTTTCTTATCCCTGAACTGCCTTTTAATCGTTGAACGGAATAGCAAGGTTCATTTTACCATTTGAAGAGAAATGTAATCTTCACTCTATTCATCAAATAAGATATCTCTCTACTTCTGCGGTATGCTCAATTGAGTTTTCCTATTGAATGTCACACATTTCTGGTGAAGTGCATGAGATTTATTCCAATGGAATTCAAAAATTAAATTAATAAACTACGGATTAATAATTTACTGGTCTTGATGTACCTATATTACCTATATTAATTTGATTCGCAGCAGTAGACTGAAGTGTTACACAGAATTCCTAAAATTTAAGATAAATGTCCGTGGTGTGATATTTTGTGGTTGAATTTATCTTAAACCGTGTTAAACGAAAGAAAACAATGGTAAATGAAACAGATAGACTAGCTGCATTTTGAATACCAAAAGAACTGTAAAGGATGGACAGAAACTGATAGGGAAAATAAACGGAAACATCCCCTTGGAAGGACAAATACGAGGCACGGACGGTGGAGGGTCAAATAAAGAGGAACCTGGAGTAAAATAGTAGCCAAGTCATATAAAATAAGCTTGTTGACGTTTTCTCAGGTCTTCAAACGGGTCAGGGGTTCTATGTTGGCCAAACAATCAGCATGTTGGAAGCAATGACCCGTTGGAAGACTTGAAGAAAACTTTATCAAGCTGATGCTCCAAGAAAGAAATAGATCACTCATAGAGCATATGTGTGTGGGATAGGAAAGAAATGGGGGAAAGAATAAATGCGTATTTCGTTGCATGGAAGGACGGATGATGAAAATTTTGGCTGATAAGCTTCCCTGTCAACTAAGTGTTATTATTTGTGTGCTACTAAACAGACGTGTCTTTCAATCATTGTTTTTTATTTATATTCGAAAATATGCATCATACATTTCAAATATTAAATTTTAATCTTTTACCAACACACTTCGGAACTGTCTCCTAAGAATTTTATCGAATAAAATGTTATTTCATTAAAAAAAGAAGCCACAAGACTGAGAATGAATATACAATATTCTGTTTTTTTATTTTAGTGTGGAGGAAGAGTGGACGTTAAAAATTGCAGTTAAAATTAGCATGCTGATGACGTATAGTACACAAACTGGGATATTTTTTGGATCCTGCCGGTAAAGGCAGATTTTGAATGGACACAGCCTATACCATTTCTCCTTACCAAAACCACTACCTGAAATTGGGGACTAAATCGAATATGATCAGGTAATTTTATTAGCTATTTTCTGGTAATTTACCTTTCATGCCCTGGTGGTCTCGGATTGTTCGTCCTCGATAGAGTAAATGTTAGATACAATGCAGATGTTATCAAAGAACTTGCTCCCAAAGAAAAAAAAGGCCATACAAGTATTTAAATGTTTCGGTCCATAATTGACCATGTTTAGTGAGTGTACAGATAAGATGCATTACATTGGCAAATAATCTATACCTGAAGCGAAATTATGGGAAAATTCTATAGCATGTGGTTAATTATTACAATACTTAATTTATTATGTTCGAGTTCCACCACAACACGCCTGAAACTACTCAGTTTGTTCTGAAGCGGCTTGAATTTAACTAGAGTCGTGTGTACCTAGGTAGAATGGAATTGATTTACAAGTTACGAAAAACAACAATTACCGGTGGTGATAACCATATAATCGAAAATTGATTTCATGTATCTGCGCAATATTCTTCCCTTTTCTTCAAACTTGCTCCCTGTATTTACATTAAAACTTAATAGACATTAAAATATGAAACAAATGTCACCGTATTTGGGGTAACTATTGATTAATTTTATTAGTTTTATTATTATTATTTTATTATTATTATTATTTTATTAGAAAATGTATTAGAGGAGAAAACGTACTGCCCTGAGGTTCTTTCTTTTTCTTACCAATTTACTAACGAATTAAACGGATTAACGAATGTAAGCAATGCAGTGGGTATTGATTAATTGCTATTAAAATTAGAAAATCTTGAGGAAAAATCTATGCTTTAAACTTTCAGTCATACATAATTTCAAGAAAAGGACTATTTTTTTACTTTAGGGTAAAAAGAATTTCATTATAGTTTTCAGTTACTATCTCATACCGCTGTTTGTTCACTTAAATGTTCTGGAATTATTTACGTCAAGTTCCACCCGTGATATTTGCCCAATGTCAATGTCCTGTCACTTTCACTTTCATTTTATGTTATCACGTTTCCTATTTCACCGAATTCAATTCGGTGGAGAAAACACACCTATCACCTTCCGTAGATAAAATTGGATGAAACTGTTTAATGACGTGTTTGTTCTTCAAAAGCGTCATACGTCTAATATGAAAGGCATATTTTGCTGTAAATAAGCGCTATACGAGTAATATAGTGGTACCAAGTTTTCCATCGTTGAAGGAAGCTACATACCAATTTTATCCCGAAAATATATCTAACACTGGTGTCGGATATTCATCGCAACCTACTTAACGAACCAATCACTGATCCTAATCATTTTGAGATAAACATTGCAACCATTCTTTATTTTAATTAGAAGCATTACTTAAAGGTTTAAAGATTAAAAAACTTGCAGTGTATCAACTTAAAATATTTTTCAAGGTATGACATTTTTACAACTTTTCCCTGGATTTTAAAAGACCTTGCCAGTTATTAATTCATTCACCAACAACTGTGCAAAGCTCAACCGGAGTAATTCATTTACTACATCATTAGTGATTTTTGTTGAATTAGATGTACGAAGAACATTGCTTGAAATTATTTCGATGAAGCCGTTGGAAAACTTTGGCTGCCTTATCGAATTACCTGAAATAAATATTGGCTAACTTCTGCCATATCAGAAGATATAAAGTTACGAAAAATAAAAGTATCACGTGCAAAGTCAGTCTTCCAACTTCCTTCAAAATGTCCTTTATAAATGTCAAAGTACTTATCCAGAGTGCTCAGAAAAGAAAGTATATAAAAAATTAGTTTTACAGTTAGTATAATTACCAATAATTTTACCATCTCCAAATGTATGTACCCGAAGTCAGCATGTATGATAGCTTCTCTTTCTGGAAGTCATGAGAGCATTTCAATACATTCGTGTCTTAAAATTAATGGCTTCGGGACAAACGTTATTATTGTAACTTAACTTGTAAGGAAAGAGAAACTTATAATGGTCAACGGGAAACTTTTAATGCGAACGAATCCATTTTCAAACTCAACAAATCATATGTCAAGGGATCTTCAGAGTAACTTGCTCGATTGAGCTGGTATACAAAATATTTTTTGCAAACTAAATTGATTTACCACGTTTTATATCTCTCTGTTAAGTCAATAAAAGCTACATGTGTTTGTAACTTGTCTTATGTAAAATCTTTTAATTGCGATACACATTTCAGTTATTATCTATCGCAAATTCGACCAATAAGTCGTTTTCATAATTAGCAATTTTTCCATAGAAAGAAAAACTGGGAACTTTGCACCATATCTTAATAGTCGAGGTGGAGCCTTTTCCGGGAACTTCACATTTTTAGATAATTCCCAAAGAAAGGGAAATATAGCTCTGCGTAGATTAGGAGTTTGTAAAACTCCTTTACGCATTCCGAGGGCATAATTATGAGAGTGAGGTCGGAATTATGTAAGAATGAGGTCGGAAGATATTGCCTTTAAGATAATTTGCTGTTCAAGAGTGTTCGGTAATATAACCGCCTTATGTCGGAGAAAAATTAATATTGGAATCGACATCGTTAATTTGGCCATAATTATAATTTTTGTACTATAACCTGTTGGACGTTTCTTGATTATACAGAAATACACAAAGAGCAAACAAGATATATTGCGACAAACTTAGAAAAACAGCTGAAAATAAAATATTTTGAATCACGCTTATGCAACAGTTATAAACATTTTCATTTATGTAGAAATTTGTAATTTACCCTCGGTGTTCCTGAAAACTTCTGTGAGGCAGCATGTTGCTGTATTAGTTATATTTTTTATACATCACACACAGGGTCCCGGATTAAAAAAACTTGGTGATGAGCTATCAATTGGTACAGTTCTCTAAATATCAAACTTTTGTGGGACACCGTGAATTTAAATTTGAAAAAGATTAAACCGTGAGAAAGGAGCGGTCACTCGCTAATGTGTGTATGTCGTCATTCAAAGTTGAAAAAGGTTAAACAAAGTAATTTTCAATGATTATCAACTGTGAAGTGGTGAAAGACAAATGGAAGTACAGTAGCGTTCAGCAAGGGGAAGGGAATCTCACGAAACTATTTAGTTCGCTAACTGCAGCTTCGATAAGTGAGCGATGTCCACCTGTATGACCACCACCCTGACCGCAATGGATGTACGCTTATTGAAACCGTGCCAACAATGTGTACGGCCCCTTTTGTCTGTCTCTTCTTCCATTTAACCTCACGCATTAAACGTACTCCTTCCCTTTTCCCAACCCTAACTTCACATTCCTCCCTCCCACCGTCTGTATTATTCATCCGCGATCAGATCCACAGTCCTTTCATAACTAAATCCTGCCCTATGAAGATGGCTTTGTCATCGAACGTCGTAACGTCCCTGCTCTTCCCTCCTTCCCTCAATCCTTTGATCGTTTTCCTCAGACGTATTTTGTCCCTCGTACGTACCCTTTCCACCTATACTTATCTTCCTTTTTTCCACTACCCTCACACGGGGATCGCGCGTCAAGTCCTATCACTGAAATAAAATTCAAAGCGATATCAACATCAAGTAGATCCTGCAAGTGCTCCAGCCTCGGCAGATTATATTAAAACAAAAATGTCTCTGAACATCACCTGTCAAAGGCATGCTTCGGCTTGGTTATTATAAATAGGTAATAAAATTCCTTTTATGAATTTTCAGCAGTCGCCAAACGTTGTAAATTTTCTTTACATTTTGATCTCTCGGGTCTTTTAAGCTACATTGCATGCTTCATTATATATTATTTAATTTTGACTTGAGCGTACTCGTGTCGTTTTTTAATGTAAATTTCGCTAGTTATTCATTCAATATACGTACATTATTTGAATTTCAGCAAACTGTTCTCTCATCCAAAATACTTAAATTTTTGAGGTGATAACTTTGGTTATTTTAGCGTCTATTGCGCCAAGAATAAAAACATACTATCATTAGAATAGTTAAATTGGATCATGATACGCTTTAATAATATTATTCCATATGGGATCGATAGTCTACGTAACTTGAGATTTTATCTACAGCTATGACTTTGCATGTACTATTGTCTATAATTATCTCGCATTATATCGGTTAGTGTAGACCGTAGCAATAAAAAAGAGGTAAATAAACTATTGCCTATTTATATCTAATTCTTGCTCTACAGATACACATCAGGATGTTTTAGAGTTCCTACGCCCCAGCTCTTATTCTTTAATTATTGTATACGTAGTGTTCGCATAAATTCGAGCAAATGCGACTAATATTTGTTATTATATGATCAAGAGTAGTTTGACGGGGAAATGAACATAATTATTTATTACTGATAGGGTGTTTTTTGAATTATTTAATCAGGATTCTGATATAGTTTTTCGGTTATGACAACGCTCTTAGTGTCAGTGAAGCTTTTTAGACCGCCCTGCAGCCTTTTATAAATCATTGGCCTTGCTACCTATCTCCTTTTCTGGGTGTTCCCTGTTATCTTTCGTTGCTCTTGTTTTTTCGTTAAATCCTTAGGTTGCCATTCTTTACATGATGTTTTCAAAATGCTTGCAGAACTTCTTTTTGCTTTATCTATTAAACTTGCTAACACTTCATTCCATAGTTCTGATTTCAATCGAATATTTGTGGTGAAGGATTACTCTTTTACATTTGTATTACTCGCCAACAACTCGTCTAATGTACCAAAATTTCTTCAAGGTGATCGACCCACCTATTCTTCAATATGTGGCCTCAACTCACTACTCCGAAATGCCTCCTTAATTTAAGTTTTCTGCCGTTAATTTTCCTCCAGAGAAACGTAATTTTGAGAGTCACATCGTTCTCCCTTAGTCTTCTTCCTTTAGTGTTCTGGCATTTTCTCTTATTCCTCCGTCTCTCCTCTGCTCTTCCCCGTTCCCACTCAGAACGGAAGATTTCTTTCCCAACCCTTCCCTTGCCCAACTTCATCTCACGTAAATTTTCCTCCCATTTTGCTTCATCAAGGAACATCCCTTACTACCTGCTTGTAAAGAGTGTAAATGAAGGAATGACCACTGCAATCGCATCATGTTTGGCTAACCTTAACCGCCAAGTATTTTGGAGAAAACAGTCTTGGGAGCAATATGCGATTCTTTCCTGTTAGGTAATACCGTCATAACAATAATCATATAGCAAGTTCCTTCTGTAGCTAATTTTATCGCGATCAGGGAAATTACAACCTGCCCAAAATTTGTTATTCATAGAGACGTCCAGCAATTCGAATAATCCCGATCACGTTGAGTTTGTTATCCGTCAATGAGTGAAATGATATCACACGAAATTTCATTAACTTCTTGACCCAGGTAATGATCATCAGATTTTCTGATGGTTTCGTACAACCCTTCATCCCAATTCATGGCCACTTTTTTATCGAAAAACTAAGTTACGTACGCTAAGGCTGTGGGTATCAGGTCAAGTACGTCTTAAACGTAACGAAAAAATGGAAAGGCCTTGGTGTGTACCCACTGATATATTTGATCGGATTGGAACAATCCGAGTGCATCCGAATCGCCAATAAATTTTCCCTCGCTGAACGGTGTTTCTTGGTATCTTGAATACTTAACACAAAAGCCTTCTTTTAATATCGGATCCATTTCCGTACCGAAAAAGGTTTTAAGTTCAGCATTACGTTCACCGAACTTACGGCTTCACAACCCCTATGATTTACTAAAGGGTTACTGAATCACAAGACTTATGGTCGCTATAAAAATGGAATTGCTTGCATAAATTCACAAAAATAAAAAAACATGCTCTTTGGACCAAATTTTTTGTGAGTGCTTGGGGAAATAATGACTGAGACTGATAGTGAATAAGTCATTATTTATATGGACAATCTTTAGAATTGGTTTAAAAGGGGGATTATATTGTTTTTAATTCAGCAATAAATTGTGTTAAAATTGCATTTAAATGCGTCTATTATAAAGTATATAAAATCCATTTACCTATGCACAATACATTCCCTTAAACAGTCGGGAGAAACAATACTAGTGGTTCGTCCAGGTAACCACTGAATTTAGTTGACTATTAACATTCCTCTACTGACTCTGGGAATATTCAGATGTAATTCACATTCTAATTCTATGGGAAGTATTTCGGGTTATGTTGGAGCATTATCAGGCGGTTTCGTTGCACATTGGTCGAATTTATTGGTTTTAAGTTGATGCTCACCGCATGCAGGAATACTGCAAGGATCTCTAGAAACTCGCGCTTTCTCTTTCAACATGCACCTCTCGGTTCGTTTATTTGATTATTAAGCTCTATTTCGAGATTTTGCATTTTAAAAACCTCTTACTGCTCCGTGATAGTTGATGAAAAACCTCTTATTCGGAATAGGCATGGTATCTCGGAGAGTAAAAATCATTCGCCTTGACCGGGATTCGAACCCGGATCCCTCGATATCCGGCCGAGTGCTTTAACCACTTAAGCTACCGAGACGTCCTCTTATACTCTGAAATTTTGGAGGCTTTAAAGGATTAACCACTTAAGCTAAAGCACTCGGCCGGATATCGAAGGATCCGGGTTCGAATCCCGGTCAAGGCGAATGATTTTTACTCTCTGAAATGGTTACATTATAATGCACACATAGCGGGTGACTCCGTTAAAGTTACTATTACAGTTTCTTGAAACATGGTATCTCGGAATACAAAATGCACTGTTGTATGATTAAATGGTGTCTTGTAGGATATGGCATACTATTTCTTTACGTTCCCTCCTATAGTTTATAGCTGTCTCAAAAAATTATTAGATTTGAGTTCTAATTTTTTTACATCTTATACGGGTTTCAATTCATGCAAATCGATAGATCTTGCTTCGATGAATATTTAGCTTTTGGCAGACTTTATTTTCGTAATAATTACATTTTTCAATTTCTTCACAATTCTTCAAGGCAAGTTTATGCTACGTGTAGATTCTCCACCACACACCCTTCTAAAGAGTTTTTGGATCGGTTAGTAGTTTTGGGGGAGGCGGCAGACAGCTGAGGTCAATTACACCAATGGCGGTGGATGGGAAAGGAGGAAGAGTGAATAGAACCCCGGCGTCGGCATTGGCCTACAATAAACGAAAGATGTCAAGGAGTCCGTAGTTTAACGCCTCATCTGACAGACGCCATACTTGCCCAAAGTGCTTTCCACGAAGCATCTGAATTAGGGATCGAGATACCACTGAAAAAATCTGACGCATTCAGAATTCGAACCCGGGCCCTCTGGGTAGGAAGTCAGAATATTGGTCACCGCACCATCCTAATCCCCGTTCTAAAATGAGATGTATTTCTAGCTACAATGATAATCGATTCATAATAAATTTCACATGTTACTCGTGGATATTTACTGAGTATTTAAAACTATCCGCATTACAAGTATTTCCAACACTTGATAAAATATGCCTGTCAATTAAACGGAACTCTTTACAATTTGATTATAAATTCCTGCCGTATTTCGATGAGCACCGTTTAGGTAGTCACATATTATACCGGTTCATAATATATTATATAATATTATGAACCGGTAACCGGTAGACCGATTTAAAAAAATAATATCAATAAAAAAGAACGGGAAACCGCGGTTAAATGCCATGGTGGTTGATGATTTACAAACCTTTATCCTTTCCTCTCTTCTGGCCCCCACGCTCCGCTTACGCTCCCTACCCCACACCAACCCGCAAATTTCCCAACAGCTTCCAATCTTACCTTTTTGTCCCACTCCCTATTCACCTTCTTCAACTCCTCCACAACCCATCCCTCCTGCGATAATTTTTTCCACGACCCTCAAAAGTACATAAAAGAGCATAAAATGCCGTTCCACTTCGAACAACTTATCCTACTTATTTTTTTATAGGTCGTAAAATTCCTTCGTACCCTTTCTCCCCCACCTCTCGCAACCCGACCTCTCTTTCACGCAGTCGCATAGCGTTGCCAAGTTCCTCTCGTAATTTGATCAGAAAAATATCATCGTTAAAAATTGTCGGAATTCTCCTGTCAAGCATTCGTCTAAATTTTATATCCATAATTGTACTCAAAAAGATTTTTCTTTTGTGTTGCATTCGGTAGTGCTTTAGTTTTCCTTTTGGTCGTGTCAGTGCTACATATCCTATACAACAGGTGTAAAAGGTTTGTACAAAAGGTATCGGTAACAATTTTTCCCTGACGTACGAGTTAAGTGCTGAATTCAATCCGTCGGTTAAGTGTGCGCATGATCGCAGATGTTAGAGAATCAACCTAAATGAAATGTACAAGTTCGTGCTGTTTGATTAATCTATAGATGAGGCTGTCAAAGGAATTAATCCGACATTAACCTTCTCTACCTATGAATCGAACCAACTACAATCGAAACTTTTGGAAGTTGACAGGTGTGTACCTGTCGTAGTTTCCAGATATACTTCGTGGTGG
This sequence comes from Hetaerina titia, assembly GCA_037158775.1. Classification (NCBI taxonomy): domain Eukaryota; kingdom Metazoa; phylum Arthropoda; class Insecta; order Odonata; family Calopterygidae; genus Hetaerina; species Hetaerina titia. Next base: position 20,360,537 of record CM073775.1, on the reverse strand, counting down.
AAGCGATCCATTACTCAAAAGAATACACTTTGTATTTCCACATAGACGACCTGTGTTTCAACGCGTAGCGTCATTATTGCAATCGCTATATATTGGTGCTACGTGTTGAAACCTAGGTCGTCTAAATGTATAATTTATGTTAAAACAGTGTATTTTTTCGATTCAAAGGTCTACTCGATTTCTCTTACTAGCCGTCAACACTTCTACTCTTTACCTTCAGACCCTTCAACTCAGCCACCTCCGTTTCTTACCAATATCCTCCGCCTCCTCTTCCCTTCTTTTCGTTAGATCTCCACAAATCCCATTGCTCTTTTCAGATTATCCTCGCATCTATTTCGCTAACCTTCCACTCTCATTAATTTCGTTCTCCCTTGTTTTTTGGCTCGCAAGCGAGAGGAGAGGTAATAATGAGTGAAAAAAGATGGCAAGGCCAAAATAGAATTTACCCTTTAGCATTGGAGGCAGACAAGGATACAGCCTGAATTTCAAGAAAAATATGTTAACTGGTATTTTTTTTACGACAAGGATGCTGTCGGCAAATGATTTTTGTTTTCTTGTCCGGCTATTGGACATCGATTTTCCATAGGGGAGTCCTGTTTTCTGAATCAATTTCCTGAACAAGAGAATGACAGTGGCAAGGAGCGGGGGAGCAAACTTATTTTTTTTATGAAACATCTTCGTTTTATGGCCTTTCCCTTATGATCTCGAAAAGCGTTACATTATCCGCTTACCGGCGGCGCTAGATAACGATTCCGGATTGCACCGCTACGCTGAACTTAAGCCATATTAGGCCTGACGATACAATTTTTGACTGCTGTATACCAAGTCTCACTCCATAAACATTAGAGTAGCTTATTCTAAAAAGATTGTGTCAACATTTTTCCCAACATGACAAAAACATTTTCACCGTCTTGCGAGTTTTACTTTGAGTAACAACTAGAACATGGATTGAGGTCCGTCCATGAAGTCAGCAGAGCTTTCAAATAGAGTTAACCAGCCTTAGGACTTACTCAACTATCCCTGCATGTTTCATGTACCATGCATCGATTGGTTTTCTCATCTTTACTTATCAAAACGACATTGTTTTTTAAACTTTCAAAAGAATTTTGAGGATGCAATAATAAGTATAGCTAATTATTTTAACTAATATAAGTCATGAAGAATGGATGAACAAAAGCCAAATAATCCGGCCATTTTATTCTCAATCATAAAATAAGAACACAGTCATGGCGCGATCATTAAACTTAAATACGTGTATAAAAATAATGTGTCCACCAACGTTGTAAAATCAGGATTCGGATTTCATAATATTTTCTTTTCAAATTAAGTGTTTTAAAAATCCAGTTGAGCAACAATTAGGGCCCAAAATCAAACAAAGAATAAATTGCGTATCCCATATGAACAATATCATCGATAGTCTTGACAAAGAAACGAAGGGTGATAAGGGAAGCCCTCTCCTCGCATTCAAGAACTTACTGGCATCGGCGATTCCCGGACACAATCCTTCAAATACAATGCATCCAGAAAAATTCATATCGAATAAAAACCGGTTAATCTTTGAATGCGACAAATGCAAATGAATTTTCTATTTGTGATTTTTGGAAATGACAATTTAGCCTTGATATGCATCCCTAAATTTGCTATTCATTTAATATGGGTTTTCCCTTTCACCCACTTTGTGAAATGGTATCTTGAAATTCCATGTGAAAAATAAGAATTTTAAATATATTTAACGAGATTTGGTATAACATGAAGAGATTTTAAAAAATTTCTTTTTACTCCTGTTAAAGGTTAGCTCCGGTAGTTTACTCTGACAAAACACTCTCATTCGTTGGCCAAAGGAAATGTGTCTGGCCTCGAACGCAGAATCATTTTATGCAATTTTGAGTTGTTCTTTTTTTTTTAATTGATTAATCCTGATACCACGTTTCTGCATCCTTAGCAGTTCGGAAAAACTATTTCTATTTTTATGAGTCCTGCATAATGAGAGCGTGGGTAATTTCGTACGGCTGGCAGAGAAGTTGGATAAATTAAGAGCTTTCATACATTAGAGGATGATATAAAAAGTAAGTAATATATTCACTCAAGGGTTAATGTCTGCGATAAACCTTGTGGAAAAGGAATTTCTGCGGAAAGAAATTGTAGATTGCAAATACATTTTGCTACATCTCATTCTGAACTATATTTTGTATTTGGGAAGCAGGTGGTAATGATCTGAGAGGGAGAAATAGTTCTCTGCAATTTTTTTAATCAGTATTTCGAAAAAGAAATCGCAGCATATTTAAAAAATAGTATGATTTAAAAGTATAGCAGTAAACAATGAGAATTAACAAAAATCTAAGCAAAAAAAATTAATTTCTTGAATTTTAACATCGGCAAGCGATGATTCCATTTGCATATTCACGATCAAAATAGTATGTTATAATTAGCCAAGGAAATTCATGCTAAGCAATAAATATGCTTTTGGAATAGTCTCGGTTTCTGATGGGAAATAAATGTAGTATATATTCATGTCTTTCGTACAATTTTAATTAGAGAGAATATTTTTTTTAGTTGCAATTTCTGGAAAGGTACATTCCATGCATAAAGGTACATGGCAATGAAATTGTGGGAATTGGAAATGAAGAGCGTTTGGTCTTTCGAATCATTGAAAAAGCAATAAAATGAATACGTTGCAAGCAAAAGAGTTAATAATTCAACTACCCTTCCCAAATGTCATATTATTGCTGGTGGACTGGTCAAGAACAGAAATGTAGTTCCAATTCAAGCTTTAGAATGTAATGACTTAATTAAATCCAACGGATGAATGAAATTAATTATACCAGTTAATCAACTGGAAAACATAATGAAAAATAATAGTATTTCACTTAACTGTAATTATTAGGTGAAACGTGGAATGAAACGGCTATTTATAAATAATTATTCGGGATAGAAAGGTTCAGAGAAATGCATTGAAAAATAAGAACAATGCTATATAATACAGACTATTTTTTTTCATAAAGCCTCAGAGAGTAGATATGCAAAAAAATGAAAGGTCATGTGACACGTATTTAAAAGACGAAGTTTTCAACTTTATAACCAAATTTTACGTATTTGGTGAATCGCGATCATTGTACAATTTCCGCACGGTTTGCCACTATAATTGATTCTGAAACCTTCATACATAGAAAATATAAACGTTATATATAGTCTATTTAGTGAATATTAATTATTATTAGAACTCGTTTTATTTTGTACACAATACTTTAAAAGTGTTTTTAATTTGGGAAAATTTGCCGTGGTTTTTAGTAACTTGCTCGAAACCATAATATGTTCACTGAATTAAAAGCGTAAAGCCACAGACCTTGTCTGTCCCTGTCAATACGTGTGGCAGGATGCGCATAAAGCGGATAAAGCGAGATATTTTGAATTCATAAGTTCAATTGTAAATTAAAGCCAAATGGTTAAAATCATACTTAGAGCATTGAAAAATCAGTATGATAATGATAGAATGATATTAATAATATAAAAACTAATGTTATCACTTTACCAAAAAAAAGGAAGACTAAGATATACAATATGCTGATGGACATAAACTAGAATGCATAGAAATGTTCACCTGTGAAGCAAGGTTTCTGGAAAAAGATAGGCACAGCAGTAGGGATATTAAAAGAAAAATTTCGTTCGGTAAATAGCGCTTACATCGATTGAGGGAGTTTACGAGAGGCATCTTAAGTAAAAGGAACAATAGTTTAAACTTAAATGGTTTCGTTTTGCATGGCTCGAGAACGTGGTCATTTTGGCTAAGAGGTAAGAGTGGATTGAAGCTTTTAGAGATGTGGGTGTGTATTCATATGGTGAAAATAAAATGGGCAAAAAGGAAAATGGAGTACTAGGAATTGAAGGAGTAGAGAGATGGCGAAATTTGAACAAAGCAGAACAAATGGATGCAGGATATACCAAGGCCTTGGGACACTAGAAATGTTTAAAGAGGAAAGTGCTTCGGAGTATTGTCTACTGGCATGTTAAAATAAAAACCTACTCTAATCCGGTATACTACTGTAAGGAGCATTAAAAAGCTAGTGGTCAATTTAGAGAAAGAGTCGAAAGGGCTCCTATGGGTTTGCGCATCAAGTTGTCTGTATATTATTGAAGCTTAAGTTCCATCTTCTTTTTAAACCATGGAGTAGTTTCGACACCATTCAACTTGCCGCGGTCATTAACGACTCGGGCCGTTGAGGATCGACCCTTCTGCTTGAAAACTTTTCACCTGGAACGCTGGAAACGAAGTTGTTTTGAAGGTGTTGTCCATCGAAAAATGTATTCTTATTTTGTTTTCTGGGAGTGGATTTTCACTTCGTTCCATTTTACACCCGAGGCCGTTTTGAATCGAAATGGTTATGCTACATAAAATCGGTCCTTTAAGTAACAGTGGAGATTTCTCTACCGAGGAAGGACTCCTTGCAGCTGAATTTTAACCAATACATTTATCAACCCAACCCGGTTAACCGTCCTTCAACTACAATATTACGAACATTTCTAATAAGATGCAATACATAAAATTATTGTGCAATGGATTTGGGAAAATTATTGTTGCTGAGTACTTAATTGCAATTATATGATTTTATTGTTTTTTAAATTCCCGAGGGTTCATTACAGAAGTCAAATGTAACTAAATTAAATAACAATAACAAATTGAATTTTTGGAGAGATTTTTCTAAGTTAGAAGCTAATATATGAGTAATCTAAAAAGAGTCGCTAATATTATATAAAATATTATTTTATTACACTATTAAGAGTTTAGGAAAAAAGAGCACTAATGAAAAGTTATCAATGAGAAAACTATGATAACTTATGAAGTTAGTTTTAACCTTGAGAATCAGATTTTAGGTTCCCTTCTGTTGTTGTTCTTAGGAAGCCAGTGTTCAAGCTTTTGGAAAGAGTCAAAACTCTGATTGATATGCCTCAAATGTAAAAATTAAAAAATTCCATTAATTGATTGATTAAATTTAAGTTTTGTGAGAATCTAACGTTAGATATGGTCAGTTTTGGTCATTATATATGGTACGTTTTATTTGGATATTATTGCTGGGCTACTTTAAAAGTCAGGAAAACTTTTTATTTGTTATATGTATAATTAGGTATATTAGACCATTCTTTGACAATGTCTTCTTCACATCATACACATATAAACAAAACAAATTAATCAATATTATCTTCGACAAGTCCAAATCTATTGGTCTTTACTTCTTATTTTTAAGAAGTTCCCTTTGGCATTGTCTATTGAAAAAGTTGCATATTTTTTCCTTTATCCGTCTAATTTACTTCCAAAATTCGTTTCATTATAATCAGTAGTTGCTCCTAATTCCTAAACCCTAATGTACTTCCTCCTTTCCAAATCTCCCTTGACATATCACAGCAATCCAATTACCCATTACTGTCAAGTGCTTCCTTCCAGCCTCGTCCCCAATCATTACTTCTATTTGATCATTAATACGAGCATAATCTTCTGCTTAAACCTTAAATTTTGCTTCGGAAATTAATTTTTAACAGATCTACGTGGACCACAACTTGGTTGGCTGGGCCTAAATGATTTTCATGGGATATTATCGAAATTCGAGAGGAATGTTTAAACTTGACGGAAACTCCCGATATTTCAAGGTAATAATTGATTATTTTACCTGAAAAAATGCAATAAAATAATTCTTTAATATTATTAAAACCTTTTATACTTTTGAAACAGTATGAATATGGGCGTTTTGCATTAAATTATTGTTTAAGTGAGTACGCCGTAACCTACTTCATTAAAATAATGTCATTCGCAACGAGTTGAGGCTACCTTCAAATACTATATACACGTGTATCTTCATTGAATAAACGTTTACAATATTTATCATACCCGTATTTTGTTAATACTCTTCAGTTCTTCGGCTGGAAGTAAGGATCGACTTAAATATAATTTCATTAAATGATAGGTAGGAAAGTTGAAAATAATATATTCTTCTCAATAACAGATAGAGAGAAAAAACATTTGCCATTTTCAACTCTTTAGATTCTTTAATACCGACTAGTTTCGGTGCACTAAAATGTATACAAGTTAAGCTTTCATTTTACATTTGCATAGAAATGCATTTGGTAAAAAAATGTTCTGCCGTTCCCCCCTTTTTTTTAGATATATATACAATTGTAAAAACTGTGTAGTACACCAAAACTAGTCGGTATTAAAGAATCTAAAAAAAGTAAAGAATCTGAAAAAGTGCAAGTGTTTTTCTCTGTTTTTATTATTATTGAAAAGATTTCCCCACATCACAAATAAATCTCTATTGCTATTCTTCTCAATAGATCTATGTACAGATTTTTTATTATAAAAGTACCTTTAACAATACTTCTGTGGAATAGACAGAGCAAATCATGGAATTGCCACGATCGTGTTTACAGATGTAGAAATAGCACTGCTGAATTAAAATCTGATGGGATTAGGCTGAATACAGCACGTGTAGTGGGAGCTGCATATCGACCGCGTTTGAATGGCCACTGAAGGCGCGGCAATTAACCACGGAATTTGGAATACGCGATCTCCCGGTTTGTCGCATAATAAATGATATCGCCAGAAAGGGAGAAACTGCGTCACTATTGTCCCCACGCGTGCTGTTGCTTTCACGCACCACTCCCGTGTATCAGCAGACGATTTTTTTTCTATTATTCAGCCATTTCATTTTGATGGGTGGGAATGGAACTTCAGATGCAAGATTGAATCTAATGGACCGTTTTTCATTTGAATTCTCTATTGCAGTCCTCTGAAACATGAATACTGATTTATTACAAAGCAGTTAGCACTTTAAGAAACGCACATGAGAGATTATAGCGGTGAAGATATCAATCTGAATTTCATTCAACGCTTTTTCTTTCACATCTACATATTTTTACTACCCCTAAGCATCGTAAAGCATAATTAAATTTCCATGTTTTGCTTATTCACTGAGTCTGACGAATTATCATTCGTTGTTAGTTCACAGCTATTTATGAAATTTTTCAGGTTATTTCGTGTTCGCAACAATTTTTCCATTAAATAAATGGATCGAAATCGACATGTAGATAACAATTCCACAATGTCTGTTAAAGTAAATATTTTTCCCAACATATTTACACGGTCAATCTTTTGTAACCCATTTTACAAAGATATTTAAATTTTTTATTGACAAATATTTTTCTCCATCGCAACCGTTTTTTCACCTCCAAAATATCTTTTTTTACCGACACAAATATTGTATGAATATGTGAAAAATTATTACAAATGTACGCGTTTTCTGTTATTATAATACTATCATTAGGATATAAAAATAATTATTAGAAATAATGATCTACATCTCAGAAACAAGTGTAGCTGGAATTTACAACTAGATATACCATTTATAGTTGTGTATATAGAATATAATAATCACGTTTATGTCCTGATTTAAATATATTTTCAGCTACACAGATTTTCTTACCTCCCTTCAAGCCGTCCAAATTACCTACTCTATTATCCTTCTACCTCGTTCAACAGAAATTATTTCTGGTATAACCATCTTGAACATCCTATTGAAGGGTAAGATGAAAGTAGTTTTTTCTTCTTCACTTTTTCTTCTGTAATAGTCGGCAGGTAAAAACTTCGTATAATTGAATATTTTAATGTTCTGGGTTATAGTTTTTAATTATCTTTGAACTTTTATGACCACAGATATTTAATAGGCAAACACTTCCTGCCTCGATTCGATTAAGTCTTTTGATCAAGTATTAATATTGATAATTTTTTCCAGTTTGTTTAAAAACGTGGTTTCATCCATCGGAGAGTGTCAAGTAATAAAAATCACATATAATACTATATGTCACTGTATATAATTTCATGTTAAACCAGTTGCATTGTGTACATGCAAAAATAGCGAAACATCAACTTTCTCATAGAAAAGCTGGGAACGTAGCTTTATTTTTTGAAGAAAGTTTCATGGTATAAAGTTACAGTAGTCGGAAACATCATTTTTCAGTTCTCCGAATTCCGCCTATTGTGTTTCTTTGAGATTGATATATCGTTAGAAAAAATCAAAGAAACTCCTGAGTAACCTGTAACGGCTTCCTTAGTACATGACCCACCCCATGACAAATTCCTGGGCATAACGTCTCGGTATTGGAAATCGATTTCTGGAAAAAAAACTCTCCTGGAGAGTTTTTTCCAGAAATAAAAATTCTTTCTGGAGAAAAAACGTTTCACTCGTTCTTCCAAACAACCAGTCCCGTTTTGTTAAAGCTGTAGGGCACTCACGCAAACACATCCAGGAGGAGGGGCCAGTCAAGCTTCCTCTACAAAGGCTGTGAATCCCAAAATGTGGCGCGCAAATTGGAGGGCAAAATTTAAACCGTGTGAATTTTCTCCTCAACGGTCATGTGAGGCAATTACGTGGTCTTCAGCTATTTGCTACCCTCCAGAAATATTCGATGAGAATGGCAAACGTCGCATTGGCGTATTGATTACTTTTTTTTCTTTGCAGCCAAATTATTGCCTTTATTCACCCTTTCATGGGATAGATATTTTGAAGTGATAATTAAATAAAGCGTGAAGATATATTTATTTTTCTTGCATGCATTCTTTTCACGAAATGTGAATCGATACTTTTTTGCTCATCGGACATCTCTCTTTGTAGTTGACCTTATGCATATTTTATTTATGCCCTTCTGTTCAAAATAACGGCAAATGTGCAATAGTCATATGATAGAACTTGGACTTGAATTTTTGTAAATTCGAAGCATTTAAATTATTTATTATTACTTAATATGTCGTAACGTAAATTATATAATTCAGCCCCCAATTACATCTTTAGGACAGATAATTGTCACAGAATGAGAGAGACTGCAGAGGGGATTCATTTGGGCATTCGGTTTTCCCACACACTATTTGCGACAATAACACATGGGGGAAACAGGTGAGAATTGGTTGGCACTGGTGAATATAGTTAGCAACATACGAGTTACATTCCCCCTCAACTCGCTTCATGACAGGCGTCCTAACGTCCCACACCACGTACCCTAGGGCCGAGTTGTGAAACACGGTTTACCTAAGTTTGTGGGTCTAATGCATTTGTGTGTTGTCCGTTTTGCATAAGTGGAATTCTACCTGATAACTTGGTAACTGCGTTGTATGTGGGTTTGCCCTTTTTGATAGGATGCCTTATGTGTTCTTTGATAGTAGAGTAAGAAATGTAGAGGTCTGCCTTTAACGGTAGACTATCAAGTCGCTGGTTCAAATTCGCCACATTAAATTTTTCAACAACATGATTCATCGTTTGATCTTTGTATATGGCAAATATATGCACTTTATAAAATTGCAATTCATCAGTTAGCTTAAAATATATTACGAATATTTCAATTACATAATGCATTCATTTAAAACCCCAGTGTTCTTCAAACCGCGGAAGTCCTGAATGCCATATTCAACGTTGAAAATGTGAAAGTCCGTCTAACTATTTCAATCATATGAACATTTTTAAAAGCATCTTCAAAAATCTGATAACATTTTATCTGTATTGTATCCAAATAACAGTTGAAAATTATTATAGTTTTTAAACGTGCTTGATTACTGCAGTTAACTGAACACAAAGGGAACCCCTGCCACACACACGCACCATCCCTTCTACTCAGCCCCATGATGTGCTCTTAAAATCCTTGTAATTTTAAAATCATTTTAACTATTTGAGAATGCTGCAATGGTGCGAAACTTGAAGTAATCATTTTATTGAATCTGTGCGACTTTATCAAGTTTCATAATTTTCTCAACTTTCCACTGGAGATGATTTCGATGCGAATGGATCTCCTCAAAGTTATTTCTGCAAAAGTGCGTTCCTTTCCAGGACCATATGTCTAGTCTTTGTCTATCACTTCATATTTATGATCATTTTATTTGTACAGTGAGCCTAGAGTGCGTTGAAAATTCTATCCGTCCGTGGTGGGTGCTAAAAATGCATTCTTGTCCAATTACACCCGTTAAAAGTTTAAATTGTGGACCTATAGATATCCCACAGAAATTAAGATTAAATAGTCACTTATTTTCGTAAAGATTTTTAAATGACTGCATATGCTGACCCAATCTCATTTTAAATAATTCATAGCAGAGCCTCAACTAATAAAAAAACATTTTATGCGACAATATTCATTCCGTATTCACGGGTACCATCCTCACGCATTCTTCTCCCTCAAAGAGGAGGTTCGGAAACAATGAAAAAATGCGCTACTCATCAAAGTGTGCACCTATCTTTTTCCTGGATGCACTTCTTTTGGTAGTACGTCCTGTACCAAAAAATATTTGCTGTTGTGTTGACTATAATCTCAAATGATAAACATTGCAGTTAGTTTTTCCTATTCTAATTAATGATTGTAATAACTTTTATTTATGTTTCTACGATATATGTTGATTTTTATTTTTTATGATTCAACTTCATCTATAAATCCGAATATGCATTGAGGAAAAATCATAGTAACCCCTTGAATGCCTCTGTAGCATAAACTTCATGATTCATTTAAAAAAATCGACTACGTTGAAAATGCAAGCCTTACGATATCCTACGTTTTTCTGATAGGAAATGATTGCTTGGAAAAATCATTATATTGATTTTTATAGATTTCCAATGGAAAAGGGGCGGCGGTTGTTTAGCGGCACGTGTGAATCAAAGTAGAAAAGGCCAATTGTAGAATGGGACATGAAGCATTCTGGTAACGAGTTTGGAGGGAAAAACTGTGGATTTATCTCCCGAGATCTTCCGTTCGCGTAGCGGAACTGTCGAAATGTAGTCTGATTTGACTAAGCTCTTCTTGATTCGTTCTCCACCTCTGTAGCGAGACCTCCGCTAGAGTGAGCAGTGTTCTGATGAACTTACGCTCCTCCCAGAGGGGAAGTTTCCAGCCTCCATTCCGAGGTTCATTTAAGAAGTTTCAACGAAAATTCTGGGGACATTATTTAGGCATTACTCACTTGTAAATCATCCATTAGTTCTGATTAAAAATAATCATGCTCAGGTGGGAGTGGGGAACGGAGAGTCCGGATGGGCAGTGTTAGAGAGGAGTAAGACAGGGGACTCCACTATCCCCTGTGGTGCCCAACGTATAAGTAGAGGAATTGATAAAAGAGTCTTGTGAGCTGGAGTAGTTTTGTTGGGGAAGCAACCGAGAGCTTTGGTCATTTGCTCCCTTAGGGATGGATGGGAAAGGAAGGGTGGAGTGAAACCCGGCGTCGGTATTAGACTACTCCTGTCAAAAGCGCCAAGGGGTCTGCTGTTAAACGTCCCATCTGACAGACGTCGTATTCACTCAAAATTGGCGTCCACAAAGGACCTCAAGTAAGGATCGGGATACCACTGAAAAATATTTGTTGTCTCCAGGATTTGAACCCAGGTTTTCTATGGGAACTGGAGATAGGAGTGAAATCCAATGAGGATTTCATAAAATCAGGTTTTAATTAGGTTTGGTGATGTGCAAACTAAGTTTTTCAGTCAGCCAAGAGGCTACAAGCATTGCTGAGCCCATCAGAAAATTAGAGCAATGATTATCATGAGAATAAATGTGAACAAAACGAGAATTATGATGTTTTCCAGAAAGAGATAGACCAAGTTAAATTTCCAAATAGGGAATCATAAACTAGGGCAAGTGGAACAGATTATCTATCTCGGAAATTTTTTCGACCGAAACGTTCAAAGTAGAAGGAACATGCGACAAAGATTTGGGCTAGACAAAGCAGCTTCGTAGTTTTGTACGGCGCGGAAACATCTCGATGAAGCAGTTTTGTGTGGCCATAGATCGAAAGCCTTTGAAATGTGGGTGTAGAGACGGATGAAAAGGTGACGTGTACTAAAAGGCAAACAAAAGAGGAAGTATTAGGTCAGCTTGAGGAGAAAAGAGAGATCGGCCAAAATCAAAAAGAGGCAGGGAAGGTGGATGAAGAGCGTTTTGATTGGATGTTGAAGACTGCAATAGGTGAAAAAGCAATCAACGAAGGGGAAGGAATCGGATCGGCATGTTGAATGGAATGAAAGAAGAAAGAATCATGCGGAATTGAAGAAGGACTTATTGGGCATAGTCTCAGATTTTAGATTTTTTTGGCTAGGAGAGGCAAGTAATACATTGTTGTACAATTGTTTAGGCTATGCACATTTAATTTCACATTTAGCACAATTCCCATGATAATAAATCTATATAATTTATTTTAGTACTTACAATATTCCATATTTTGCATATTATCTACTCAGCGGTTTTCCATATAAAAACCTTGTTACTATAAGAAATTGTCGAGGTTGGTTTGGGGAATTGCTAAATGATTTACAAATAGAACCTAATGTCCAGTGTGGCGTTGTAAGGTTATTAGTTGTTACTCTTCTCACACTTGTATGAATTCCACTTTTAATTCCCTTAACCTTAAAGTACATTTTTAATAAAAGAGTTTAATCAAATTCTTCTCATTTCCAAACTTCAATCATTCTTCTTTTTACTGAGAATTTCCCCGTTCTTTAAATTATTTTTTCGATTATCTATGAAAATTAACGTTTTTTGCAATGCCTGCAATTGGTTAAGTTTTTCATTGCATGTATCCGTAACACTCTAATAACTAGAAGCTACAAAATTACTACAAATCAAACATCAATGGGAAGCAATATGGACGGAATTTTTTGGTTACAGAGTTTTCCTATGGATTTGTGTCCCTTACAAATATTCGGAATCTAATCAATGAGAGACAATCTGGAGGAACGTCAACAAGATCAGGAAGAATTTATTTATTATGCAATTTTCGGAGGAAGGTCGGAGAATTCGGGTGACTTTCCGCCCTTGAAAAAACTTTTAACCCTCTGTGAATCTAGACCCTTTTCTCAATGCGTCTAGGATTTTCGTATAAAAACAAGGCTATCTATTACCCAAAGGAGCTTTCGGCACTCTATCGACTTTATGGAGTAACTTCTACGGTTTTCAATTTACAAGAACAAATATAAGCGATGTGATAGCTACCCCGGCGCATATATACTATTTCAATCACAATCTTATGGTCATGGAGAGCCTACGGCGATATGTGAAGATGAAGAAAATGCCACAGGAACCTACACGAAACTCGAAGATATTGGAGGACAAGAAGGCAAGAGAAAAGTTTCCATCGACAGGAAAAATAAATGATACTGGCATTGAAGGACGATGGAAGGAAATATAGGATGTCATATCCGAAGCAGCAAATAAGTAATTGGTGATTAAGGTGGCAAAATCTGAGCGGGCAAGGATAAGAGTTTAATTACAAAAAATCATAGAGGCAAGAAGAATATTTAGATACCCCAGAAGCATAGGGAAGCTCTTTATTAAAAGTTAAGGAAAGAAGTCATACGAGAGTGTAAGTTGGCCTTGAAAGATGGAATAGAAACCTAGTGTGAAGACATCAATCACAATATAAAAAAGGAAACAGCAAAACGGCTTATCTACTGGTGAAGAGATAATTTGGAGAGAGAAAAATAAAATTTCAAAACACCCTAGTTTCTAATGCAAGGACGTGAATAAAAGATTAAGAAATTGGCAGAAGATGAAAGGAATACATTAAAATACAATACCAATGCCCCATATATAGAGATACCAAGTAGTTTAGTTTAAATAGAGAACAATTCCGGTGTAGGCAAATATTTTGGAATTCTTACTCAAATTCCTTGATTCCTCACTTAGTCTCTTGTTTGTATTATATGCTGTGAGTGTGCTAAGTAGCCAAATGTTTTGGAATTTCCATCATTTTATTTAAAATTGTTTGGCACAGTTTTGAATTTTATTTGAAATTTTTGCATGGCTTCCATGGGGCTAAAACTACAGCCGTATTCGGGGGGCGTGAACAGTGGTATTGATCGTCAGCCTTTAAATGGAGCCTCGCATTTGACCATCAACGTCTGAATTAATTAATCCAGATTATGGTGGATGACCTTGGAAATCTCTTTATCCAGTTGTGAATAAGTATTTTTTGCTATATTTTGTTTCGTGGGTTTCGTAGTTTGCGAGTATTTTATTTTGCCAAATGAAAAACTTGAAGATGAATTTCATATTTTGTCTAGACCCATAATAAAAATTCTTTTGTGCACTCGACACTCAATGACCCTCAACCACTCCTGGGTATACAAGGTGGTTTCTCATGCAGTCATATGCCAGTTTTATTACAGGTTGGATTTATTTTAAACCAAATATAATCTATTTCTTCTCTTAAGGTCTCTTTCTCATATTCTTGGGTGAAAAACCTTATTTTCCAAATCGTGTGTCTTGCACTTACACACACTTGCTCCTCCTTGCAAAATACAAAGACTCTCATTCAAATATATATGCTAATCGAATTCACTTCTAGCCGGTCTCATCCCGGCGGGTAAGATGAATAAAAGCTTACTTGAGGACATTTCAGGAACTTTTGCCTCAGTTTAATAATCTCTTTCAGATGTCCTTATGCCTTCATTCTCCTTCACACTCCTTTCATCTCTTCCACATTCCTATTCTTCTTCACATTCTAAGTTTTTGAGACTTCTTATGTTTTTTCTATTGGGTATCATTCAATGCATTCATCCATTATTCTCTCGGACTATTTCTCCTTTAAAACCATTTTCCGAGCAATATTTTATCAACCGTTAGTCCAGTCGGTAGTCAAATTCGCATTTTTATAATTTCTGCCCTCTCTCGAGTCATTTTTTCATTTTTATCATAGTGCTGTTCTTTTCCTTTTCCCCTATGGTGCCCGAGCTATGGTGCCATATTCATCTAGAGAATATTTAAGATTTGACTAGCTATATAATACGTTTATGAAATACGAAATATTCGTGCTTTTTGATGGATCAGTTGTATTATGAAAAAATATCATGGTTCGCTTCTGCCTCAATTCGCAAAATCGGCTTAATACATTTTCATAACAATTTGACATAACTCAAAAAAATATTCTTTACGAGGAATCTATTGTGCACTGAGATATTTTTATTCCATTCATTCTTATCATGCATATGATAATCGAAAATGTTACTACCAATTTTAGGTTTGAATAAAATGATTATTAAAGTTTTGAAATACGCTCTGAGAAGGTTCCTTGAACTTTTTTGATTGTATTCACAGGCATGTGTATATTTTAAAATGCTTATTTTGGACCTTATGCTGAATATATTGATATATTGTCATTCAACTCTCTGATAAACGCGTTATAACCTCAACTTTTTTCATAGATGCAGGACAACTAATATCTTAAGTTTAGATTCATAATCTTAATACTACAACTTCATTTATTTTCGTTCACGTGCATGAGCCTTCAAAATATTTTTAAATGCTACACTGCCTGGGATCCAAATAGATAGAAAATCTCATTTTCTTTGAGGCAATTGAATATGGACAGAGTCAAGTAGTAAAGGCAATAAATCGTAAAATATGTTTATCTTCTCCGTTTACAGCAATTTCAGCAAAGCAGATGTGGTATTACATTATCAAAACCAACGTGTAAAACCGTATTTTAGCGTTAGTAAGTTTTTCTTATTCATTCTATAATTTCCGCTGTTTTGATGGACGTGGAGTTATTAGCGATGTTCTGCCTGTCCTACCAATTTTGTTGCAAGTCGTGGAAAACTCAACGTTTCAAACGTTTAAAAAGCTAAAAAGACTTTACTGTGATACAATTTCATCATATTGTGATGTAGAAGCGTTTCAAAAGTGAAAAATAGCGTTGTATAGCAGCTCCATCTTATAGTTTTAATAATTTTTGCTCTTGTCCTGTTTTACATCTGATCACCGCCGTTTCCTCTCACGAAGCACTCATGCATTAACTATCAATCTTCTTTCGTACTAAGTTTCATATTTCCAAAGTGCCATGAAAATATATAGAAATATATTTTCCCAAAACCATTTTCTAGAACTATGCATTTCTCAATGTACTTGGAGGTCAAGCAAGCTGGTGCCAAAGGATGTACATTCATACCAAATTTAACTTCATTTTATTCAAACAGTCGAACCGTTAAATCTCTCTGCATGCGTTTTAACGCTGTATTCACTTTGATAAACTCATTACGTACATTATTTAACCTGTAGAGAACGAGAATTGTCACTTATTTGGATTGAGTAATGTCAAATATGTAATAATGTAATATTATACAATAATGTCAAACTTGTGCCTAAAATATTTCTTTGAATTAGTTTAATATACATTTGAATCTTTATTTTCAACTCAATTAAGTATTAAATTTGTTAAAAATTGAACACTTCCCCGATGTAACTTAATGGATGGTTATTTAATTTCAGTCTAAGTAGGGAAGACATTTTTTTCCGCTTAAAACCAAAGTGGAATATTTTCAAATTGATTACTCTGATCATACTTATGATATATAATTTAGATAATTACTAGTTCAACATTAGGCACATGTTTTAATTTATCAATTATTGCACATAGAGAGGATACAAAAAAGCCTTAAGGTTCTATGGTTTGGACGAATGGCTGTGACAATTAGTTTTCTGATGTCGAGGAATGAACGCATAGTGATAAGAGTACATATGGAGTCGCAGCTTAAAATTTGAAATGAATTTTGGTGACAACAGGTCACGCTTCATTAAATAATTTACATGTAGAATAAAGGCATACAAAATTTGTTCAGACTACGGTTGTTGATCGTCATTTTTAAATCTCTAATTTATTAAAAATATTTCTTAAGTTTTAAAATATATTGTGGCGCCAATGTTAAAAATCTATTTCGGTTAAGTAGAGAGGAAACGGTAAACGGCCTTTTTATTACTTATCATAGTTGTTTACGGCTATTTCATAGGCCAGGTGATACTCACAGGCGTTGAGGAATGTCAGCAGTTGGTAGATAAGAGGCATTTTCGCTTCCCGAATTACATTAGGCAACGGTATGTGCTCCTAGCTTCGGTTAAGTTTTAGGAATGATATCTGATGTCGTTCTGAGGTTTTAAGCCTATGCACAGGGAATCTAAAATGCGTGTTCGTTCTATTCCTCCCTCTTTCCCGATTAATAGAAATCCTCCCTTCAGCCATGGCTTTTAGGATCATCCTACCGTCTGTGACACTTTGCCCGCATTCCTTCGAATTTTCCTTTCAGACGGCATAATTCCCTTAGTGTACCGTGGAGCAGTACGTGTCCTTTTCAAGGCCCTTCTGTCCCCAAAGGATGGTCCGTAGTCACCGTCATCCGTGAGGATTCACTTGAACACTGGAAGAGGGTATAGAAATGAGGCAGCGTGAAAATTAATTTTTCTCTGTAGAAACAACCTCACTTCTCGGAAGTATTTCATCCCCTTGTTTCGTTGTAATTAAAATTCCGCGGTTTTCCCCCTTAACCCCACCACCTGTTTGCTTTGCTTCGCATGCATTCCAGAAAATTTACCTTTTCATTCCGCTCTTTACCCAATGAGAGGACATTTTAATTTTCGCTGTCCTCCCTAATATTCCAAGCAATTTTCTTTGGCCTCTACAGGAATCCTTTTACCTTTTCAACTTATGAAGTAACACGCGGTGACTCAATTCCGTCTTCATGCTGTAGGAGTACAACCGGCCTCCTAAAGAGTTGAACACGTCATTGCTGCCCTGCCAAGTATGACTTTTCCCTTCCCTAGAGTGTCGAGGAGAGGGTGAGTATGAGTGGTTGTCCTTTACGTGTGTACTTTTTGAACTACCCCCTCTTCACGGAGCGCGTAGGTGCTAGGCTGGAGGGAATGGCGGGAGGGTAGGGAATGAGTGGCAGAGATATAATTGCATTAGGGTTGAAGACGAGACTCCTTTTCCGAGGAAAGAGGACTCTAAAGTTGGCAATGGAGTAGAAAATAATATTAAAGACAATGGAGAAACGGCGCTGTCCGAGAAGTATGAGGATTGAATGAGCGTAAAATGAAGGGGGAAGTAAGATATTTATAGAAAGCAATGACATGATGTAGGCATAAACTTCTCGTTCATATCTAAATTACCTCATGTCTGATAAAAATTGAGGAAAGAAAGGCGAGAGGAAAAAATTGCAGGCGGAAATTATGGCTTAGGTATATACCTATACTGTTTGGTAACAATCTGGATTGTTACCGCGTATTTGGTTACAACACAATACTTAATCCTTCATCAAATTTAAAGTATTTTATTGGCATTTAATAGGCCCTCAAGGAATCAGACCTCAGGCATTTTTGTACGATTCAATCTATTACCATTTACCCTATGAAATTCACACATCTAGGTAGGGGGGCCAGTTCCTTTTCATGTTTGCCAACTATGGTTTCTTCAGGAAGATCTGGCACCCGAAAAATTACATATCATGGGTGGAGCTGTGGGTTCCTAGAGTGACGTGTGTGGGAATCGAACCCGGGTTCTTTTGGTAGTAATCCAACATGCTACTCATCACACTACACTTTTCTTTGTGATATATTTTGGCGTACCTACATATGAATTTTTTTAAAATCATGTAGCACACGGGTTTTAATTTTCCCAGAGGAAGAGCATTTCCGCATTTGTTTTCGTGAAAAAGGGGATATTTTTGTTATACAGCGGGAGATCATGGAAGTCGGGAAATTAGTTAATTCTAGAGGATGAAATAAATATGAGGATTTACAAGGTTGCCAGCGGGTTATTAACCACCAATAGGGGATTTTGCGGCTGCTGGGTTTATTTTACTCCCGAATTTCTGGAATTTCAAATATAGACGCCGCTGTTCCATTTTTTTGTTAGCCACATACTATTAATCTTAAATAATTTAACAAAAGAAACATATTGATACCAAAACTAGCTACCATTTATAATGCAAAAGCAACCCAAAAATATAAGGGTTAAGCATTTCTTTTTTGATGAGTCACATTAAGATGGTTTTTAATAGTAGTCGATCTAACTTGTATTTTATTTCAACCAACAGAATATTAAAACTTCTGATATTGCAGCTTTTTAAAAGTAAGAGTCAATAGGCACTACCTTTACAGCAATGAAAATAAATATGTGGATAGATTTTAATTGTTACATAAAAAATCTTTTGGCTCTATGTTATATGGTTAATATTTTAAATGGACGTACGGAATTGTGTAAAAAATACTACGAAAAAGTTAATATCGTTGTTTTAATCGACAATTTACACAGATATAATGATTTATATTTCAATTATATTTTATTATTTTTCCAGGAAAATATTATTGCGATACATTGGATAACTGAAAGAAATATCTCTTATTTTTTTTGGGTATTTTATCACACATCTTCCATTATAAAACTCTCATCTGTAGGAATATCAATAGTTTTATTAAATTTTTGTCACTTACTTAAATCATCTGGGAGCACATTTTGCAAATATTCAGTAAAACCAGGAGGCATCAATTCAATTCAAATTTTCAACGAATTTCAATTCGTTGAAACATTTCAAAAGGAGCAAAGGGCTACCGTGTCAGGGGAGCGCTTAATGGAGAGTTAAATGACATTAGTATGTTGGGAAAGTTAGGACGGGATCGGCATCCTTTCTTCGTGATTAATTTTGCTTTAAGTTAGGGTTGAAAAGAGTTTTCTAAGACATCTACATAAATCACCATACTTTAAATTATTTTGGAGCTTCACGAAAAGTGTGCTTTTAACAGAGAAACTGCTTGGAATATAAACAGAAAAAGCAAAAAAGGTATAATATAGAATGATAAGTATTTTGGTGGAGTATGCAAACACCGAACGAGGCCCAAAATCTGCGACTTATCTCAACGTTTTCCTTAAAACCATCCTTTTTTTTATCCCGACGGAGTTCATTCATTCTTACTTCTCCTGTCGCATTCCAGCGGGAACATTATTATGGAGGGTTTCACTCGGATGTTTCTCGTTTATTTTTCAATGTGAATGTTTATTCATCTCGTAGATGCGGCCCATATTTGAAAAATGAGAATCTTTTAGCTCCATGGTAAAGCTTTTATATAGACTCCGAAGTGATAATAATAAAATGTTTTACAATGTTAATAAATACAATACAACTAAATATTTAGACATTTGAGGCATTAATGCAATTGATTCTTTCACAAACATTAAATTCATCACGCAGGGCATTTAAAATAATAGATCATGGGTACGTCATAATGAATAGGTAGCTATTCTTACGATATTAATTTTAGTTCATGTCAGGCAGAGAACGGACCAGAGATTACTCCGTATAATTTATTTAATTGTAACCTATTTATGTATTAAGCATTTATGTATTCTGGCACAAATTCGATGAAAATTTTGGCCGGTGTAAGATTCATTTTGTTATAGTTTTATTGTATTAGTATATTTCCAAAAGGAAGTATATTTATAAGTGCTACAGTTAATGAAATATAATTTTAATGGAGTGACTAATTATTTCTTAAGAGAATTAATTCAATCACATGAATCAAAGTTCAAGAAAAAATTTTAACGATAATAAACTAACAGCGATTATGCTTCAGATGAACCCAGGCTGTAAGAAGTGGCTTACTTCTGCGTCCCGCCAACAGTTACATTAATATTCAAACCCTTTCCGTTGACTATTATTTATTAAAACATCATTTCATCTAATAGTCTTAATGTATAGTTAGAATATTTTACCAAATTTTATTCTCTGCCATTTCAAATTAAACGAATTATCAAATTCGTCATTAAGAGCAGAGTGACCCTACGCCTAGCATACGCGGAACACATAGAAATGTCATTAACTTTAAAGGTACTGTTGAAAGTACTGAAAATTTGTTTGGAGTTTTTTACATTTACCGTGAAATGTACTTCTGTTTTAATTACCTAATTGCAATCATGACATGTGGCTCGCGCGTTTCTCTCGATGCATCTCACTCAGAATATCTCATTTTTTAATAAACTTCCGGAAATTACTAATAAATGGTCAAACAGATCCAAAAAGGCGTCAATATCAGTGTTAATTTTTAAAATCCACGTAATTTTAGCTGTTTTTATCTATCAAAGTTTTAAAAAATGTTCTTTCCCTGCTAATGAAGTTTGACAGTGCATAACATAATCTTCACTTCCCGTTTCTAGATTAATTTTTTTGTTACTATGGTTGAGGTTAGTTTTATTGAACCCTGGAACAACATAAATATTCTTTCTCTAGCCCTATAATATAAACACTTGTTCTCTCTAATACCCATATTCCAATTATTTATTCATTACTTTGCATACTTTTCGCTCTCCTTTGGATTTTACCATGGATTCTCATGTAGCTTCTACCCTTCTACATATCTGGCATGGGATGTTCTTCTAGAACCAATTACTCGTGTCATTACCCCTTCAACTTTGCAGTTTTGAACAAAAAATTACAGAGATAATTTATCCAAAAAATGAGGTAAACTGTAGTTTTGTTGTATGCATTCTCTTATATTTGTTCTTAATTAAATGTCTTGATAATATGGGAAATTTCTCTTTGAAGAAGTACTGGTTCCGCTGTTTTACATTTAAAAAAGTTTCTCAAACAGCATAACCTATATTTTATAAAAGAAAATTGTTTTCCTGAGCTCATCTGCATTTTATATTGAGGAATGGCAACCCTGAAATGTTTACCAATTTTCTTCTTGAAAGTGTGAATTTTACTGTTGCCTTTGCGTTTCCGTGGCCGCCCTATGGTAGTTAAATTGAACCTTAGAAATAGTAACATGTACGATATAATTAGACATATTTGCTTTACAGGAGAAATCCATTTTACTCCATTCTTACTAGGTTTGCATGATTAATGCGTAATTGTGGGAGCGTAGCATTGCACTCTGAGCTTCAATATTATTTCGAGTGAATTGGGTTATTGCCTGGACACAGGACATATTCCTGGGTTGACTGCGATTGTTTTGGCCTGGGGTTTATCATACTGACTGGCAAAGCTAACATGAATTCTTAAATGTAGCTCTTACTCCAGTTTTTTTCTCTTTGTGTATGCATATGCTCCAAAGCGCGAATATTTTTGTGTTTTAAGGTGAACGTACCTGCGGTGAGATATTTTTGCTGTTTCATTTTCCTCTGATTAAAACTAATGTATTTTGCGACCAAAGTCTTCCTCAATCTTCTACTTCGTTGATGTAACTTCTTGGTTCATCGCTAGTGAAATAATATTCCTCGGTATCAAAGATTATTCTCAAATGAAGCTAGAATAACTATGTTATTTATCTAGGCAAATGCATTCTGAATTCTTGATTTGAAATCTGCAAGAAGTACTCCACACGTAGCTCGAATGAATGAATGTGGGAAAATTAAATATAAAAAACTGAATAAAAGTTCGAAAAGTTGCCCTGGCTTAAATACTATGCATTATAAAGGCTGGAAGATAATTTAGATGTTATGCAGTTCAGCTTTGCATAAATTAATCTTTACATTTGCGACAAGTATCGAAAAAACGTAAAGCAAAATAAATTTGTAGTTATAAAGACTCTGCATTGTATGTGCAGGAAATAATTGTACCATTGTACCAGTTTAATTGAAGACTTGAAAATAATGCAGAGGTAACCTTCCCGTCTAGCAAAACATTGTGGAAAAAGGGGAGAAGTCTACCAAGCCTACGTCTTTGTTGAATAGAAATTGAAACCTAAAGCGAACAAAAAACTTTAGTGAAAAGCCTTTACTTGAAAATAAGTTTCAAGAGTTTGACAGTTAAGTTCTCAAAAATGAAGAATGGATATATTGCATAGATATTTGTCTTTATTTTGGGGCGAGATTGAGACTATTGAGCCTCTTCTACCACCAAATCCTGGAAAGATATACAAGCGTATATTCCGTAACATAGGTTGGGAGTGTCGTAATTGCCCGTAAGCAAGCGTTTAAGGGTCCAGGGAATTATACAGATTGTCCCATGTTTCCTTCCTTTCGTAGCTTTCCACGCTACGATTTTGTGGACATTTCCTTATGGCACGGGTTTCCCTGGGTAATTATTCTTTACATTGATTCCTCTGGTGACGTTTTCAGCCGAGTTGATGATCCGAGGTTTTGTGCTCATAAAGGCCTTTCCCTCCGTGTGCCAAGTTCTTTAAACAAAGGATTGCTTCAAGCAAACATCAATGGCAAAGGGAATCACAGGGAGGAATTGGACCGTGTAACCTCTTTAAGGGGAATTGGAATGGAAGGAAAGAGGTGGGGTGAAAAGGGAAGAAGATGGATTATCGACCCCTGATGAGAAGAAAATGAAGTGAGAGGGCGAGATTCGAGCGTAAGTTGCGGGCTGAGAAGATTCTGATGGGATTTCTGGAATTAAGGCTAGCAAGTTGTGAGAAGAGTGATAGTCGAAGGCGAGTGCGGGGGGATTGGGTCCGTGCCCTTATGGTTGTGATGGAATTATAGACTGAAGGAGAAAAGATGGTTTATTTCAGTTCACGATAAATACCTGTAGTTGCTTGTCCCCGGGAGTAGCTAGTCAACCTAACTTGGTGGTGTTTGGGGTTCTACAAAAGGAAGCGACATAGTTGGATGCATCTGTGCATAGGCACCCTGTGTGTACGTATAGATCTATTGATGCAACTGTATCTATTGCGTACCCTGACAGCCACGGAAATAGTGAGTGGCGAATGGTAAAAAAAAATCGTCAAAAACATATATTACTAAACTTAAGATTTTGCATTATTTTGATGTACTTAAGTAAGATGTTGCATTATTAAAGCGATGAAATTAATTATTTAAAAAGGTTCAATTTTTCTTCAATATCCTAATTTGAAGAACTACTCTATGCGTGCTGTACGAGCTGCCAGTGATGGGTACATAACAATAACTAATAGATAAAATGTTTGCTTCAAGATATTTTATAGAGTGAAAAAAATATATCCTTCACGACTTCCTTCACACTCTTTCCAATGACTTATTGTTTGAAGGTAAAAGGAATTTTAAAACTATTCGTCATTAGTTTATCTTTCTCATCTCATTTTCATGACCTCTCCTACTGTACTGCAATGGGCATTGTGATACATTTTTAACATGGTCACCAGAGAGTCATGTTTTTGATTTACAGCAGGAATTTGGGTTAATAAAAAAAATAAACTTCTCTCTGAGAGTGCTTTTCAACTTATACATTTTAGCAAGAGTGGCGCTAATAAGGTAATCATAATATTATTTTGTATCTCTAGGACCTCCGCACCAAACAATATTTAACTCCACATTCCAATTGACCTCTTTAGAATCCCATTAAATGGGAGAATATTGAAGTTAGGCCTAATCAATTAAAGATAAAATCGTTATTTCATCTTCTATGGCTCCTTTCATAAAATCATAATTTACTCATGGCATGGTCATATATTCACATTTATGAATAATACTATATTTGAATTAATTAAATTACTGAATTATAAATTATTATTAAGTTTTAACTTCATTAAACAATTTTACTGTAGCGTATTTATGCTGTTTGTTCATTAAAGTCTTGTGTAAAAAATTCCTCTCTCCTCTTTTTCGTGTTTTAATTCAAATTAACAACTCTCTCCCACAATACGAGCATGCCGGGCCAATGGTTAAATTTACTATCTATTCCTTCAAAGCTCCCAAAATCACTTCGAACTGCTAAACCTCGACAAACAAGTTGAGCTTCCTTGCTCTTAGTCCATCTTCTGACGGCATTTATGTAAATAAAGACTGTCAATGTGGCCTTCGTAACGTTTGAGTATGCGGGGCTACAGGCAGAAATGGTGTGCAATAAGATTAGGAAGGGAATTAAAGCGATGCCGCTGGGCGGGAGACATTTATTAAGGCGTTGTCCAGGAATGAGAGAGAGACTATATTTTAAAATTTTTTGTGACAGAAAGATGTTTTCATGATATTTGTTCAAAGCGAATTTCAAGTGAATTTGTTAAGTTGATTGCGATTTTTGGTCATGCAGTAAAGACATAATAATTGTAAAGGAAGTATTATAGGTGGTGATGCATGAGGAGATTGGTTGAGAGTTCCTTTGCCCACATTCATTTGATCGAAGGCAAAAATAAAGGACATGGGTGATAATGTCAACATTATTAACTCTTTCAACGGAAAAGTGCACCCTGTCAACAAAATCAGGTGCTCGTCTTTGTGCTTGGGGATCCAAGAAAGGCCAACAAACTACTGGTCAACGTGGGGCATTGGGTCCTGGTTTACCGATTCCTTGGGGATGGCGGCATGGAGACTAAGGACCCCGTGGTGGGGCTTACAAATAGTGGCATGGTTGGATTACGAAAGGAAGGAAGGGGTGCGATCAGACAAGGCTATCTTTGTGAGTCCCACGAGGGGCGGCAGAGAGGGAGGCCTATGCGATGGTACGAGGCAGACTGAGTGATGTGCTTCATCCGTCGACCCCTGTGCCCTCGAAGTATAGAGGAAATTAATGGATCGATTAAAGGAGTTAGCCATGGATGAGAAGGGTTGGCAAAGGAAAAGGAGATTGGATCTGTGTTGACTTTAAGAGTGAAAGGTTAAGGGCTGAAGAGGATACTGCACGCGAATTGGTGGGCTTGGTGGTAAGCCACCCATGCTTAGCATTCCCCGCTTAGCGCCAAGAGTCTTCAGTCGTCTTTTGCCCTCTCTCGTACTTCTCCCTTCCGTCTTCATACCTCTGGGAAATGAAACAACATCTCCAACTGACGAAGGTAGCATGACCACCGAAATGTATGCAACAATTACGTGTCTGTCCTCTTCACATGTAAGATTACACAGGTCAACAGTGGTTTTCGTGCCGGAGCTTTTAATGATGGTTTAAAGAACAAATGGGGTGCTGAATCCAATTATGACACTAGTTTTTTCCTATCAGCTATAGTTTTCAAGATATAGATATGTTGTTACTTACGTAAAAAAATCTTCTACATGATGATATGGGAATATTGTATTAATAATAAAACCCGCAAAATATAAATACTTGATTTATTTCTAGGGCTGTTAAATCACCCACAAACACAACAGAATTTTACAATACAATTGAACACAAATACTAAATTTTTTTACTGTAATAAAACAAATTGAAAAGAAAAAAATACATAAAAACATCACTCAACACACAGGAAGCTTCTTTTGCGCGATTTTCTTGAGTGCACTTTGTTCAAACAGTCTCGTTTTAAGCACCAGCAGTAATCTGCCATCATATGGTTATCCCATCTTCCTTGGTAGCGAGCTTCCATTGTTTTTATATCCTGGTGAAATCTTTCACCTTGTTCTTCACTTGTGTCTCCTAAATTTCCAAGAAAATTGTCTAAGTGGCTGTGTAGGTAGTGAACTTTTGTGCTCATATTACATCCAAGTGATTTGAAGTTACTGAGTATAATGTTTACCAGCTCAATATTTTCACTTTTGGGATTTCGTAGAAAATTTTTTATGACCTCAATAAATAACATCCATCTAATTTTTTCATTCTCATTCATTGACTCGACAAAAGCAGGATCCTTTGTAAGTTGTCTAATTTGTGGCCCCTCAAAAATACCAGCTTTAAGTTTTTCAATACTTATATGGGGCATCTTTAGTCTTAAGCAGCCGAAGCATGGTCCATCCTTGTCAAAAGCCTTTACAAATTGCTTCATTAGGCCTAGTTTAATATGTAGAGGCGGTACGATGATTTTCTCTCTTTCAACTAAAGATTCAGCAATGATGTTTTCTTTCCCAATAACCAAGTTTTCTCTCTTAGGCCACTCCTTCTTAATCTAGTGGTTTTGTCTGTCGATGCTATCCCAGAGGCACAAGAAACAAGGATATTTTGTGTAGCCACTTTGCTGCCCAAGAAGAAAGTTCACCATTTTTCAATCTACACAAATCACCCAGCGATGTTCCTGGTATTTTATCTTCTGTAAGACCAATGCTATTGTATCGTATTCTTCTTTCATTTTAGTTGAATGAGCGATTGGTATTGCGCCAAACCTGTTACCATTGTGAAGAAGTACACATTATAAACTACGCTTGGAGCTATCAATAAACAAACGCCAATCATTTACATCACATTGTGATAGTAGTCCCATTTTTTCCAAAAGACCCTAAACGTCTAAACAAAATGTAAGATTATCTTCTTGAGTAAAGAAGGGTAGCATATCCTTTTCCCTTGTGCGATAAAAACTTATTTTTATACCGGTACCGGTACCGTACCGTATTTTTGTACCGGTACCGTATTTTTGTTTTTTAATCTCATTGGCCTACAAAATAGAAATATACATAAAACTTATTGACATTTTATTGAAAATAAAAGGAACACCGCAGAGTGGTTATAAAATGGTATACTTATAGATTTATTTAACTTTGAAAATTATTTTCCGGAATATATCAAATATTAAAACAACTAATCGTAAGATGTGCCATATCTAAAAAAGTAGAGCTGTTAAATAAAAACGGATTTCATATTTGGATTCAGCTCTACAAATATAGTTGAAATCAGCACAAAGATTCCCGGCACCAAAAAAAAAATTTTTTTTGTAGGCCTGTGCTATTAACGTTACCACGATCATTTTATGAACAATGACAGAATGCTAAATACCTCTTAGACCTTGTTGTTTCCTTTTGATTAACTTAAAAAACGGTAATACCTCTTATCGACTATAGGTTCATATCTTTGCTAAGTTAGTGCGGTCAAAATCCGAAGAAAAAACAGTTGAATACAATAAAAAGGGATTCCAAAGAAATGGATTCTTTGAAGGCCCGCTATTTCGGCAGTTTCATATGTATGCGTTTAGGCATTGAAAAACAGTAGTGAAAGGTTCCCAATATTTTTAATAAAATATATTAAATATGGATATTAGGATATTATTTATGAATCAATTTTGTTATAGCTTCAATTCCTCAATTTTCTTTCCAACAAACGCCCCTTGCCAAAAATGTAGATAGCATCTGGTCTCAATGGATATAAAAACAAAAATCGTATAGAGTAGGCGTGATGGCAAGAAGATGATCCTATTAGGGCGCAAGCGGTATGACTTGAGTGGGCCCAAGCTGCATGATATGCCAATATTCCGACATCAAGATAATTTTTCCCACATCGATACTGTTTCCAAACCTTTTTTTATTCCGAGCTTGTCAGTATTAACATTTTAAATTACCGGCATTTCGACATTTTCCAAATTTATTTAAAATTATTCCTTTAACTCCATTTTGCGTATGCAAAGTGCCATCGGACATAGAGGCTTATAAGGAAATAACATTTAACAATTTTCCAAATGATCTAGTAGTTCCCAGCGGATGGAGGCCAGCAAATTTCACACCCATTATTAAAACAGTCGATATATAAGATCCGGGTAATTACCAACTTTTCTCCCTCACATCCATTTATTTTTTAAGATAAAAAATTTAGAGCATATAATTGTTAGTTGAATATGAAGTATATCAATTTCCAGAGTTTACTGATAAAAACCAACAAGGTTACATTAAAGGTAGATCTTGGAAGACAAAACTGACTTGGCTTACCTTGGATATTTTGGTCTCGGGTGAAAATAATATCCAAACCGATGCGATAATTTGGTTATATTAGACATTAATGACATAAGATCTTAAGTTTTCAGTCAACTTTACCAATTAGATGACGATGGAGTGAATATTGGGGCATATCCAGACGTGTAGATAGAGACTCATGATCTAATGCATTAAATTTGATCCAAAAGTGGTGTAAGACATGAGAACTAGAATTAAAATTAAAGGACTGTTTCAATGAATTTTTGGAGGAAAATTAATTCATTCGAAAACACATTCACCGTTGAGGAAACCCAAATAACAAATGTAGAATAGGTAAAAAAATTGAGTTTTACGATAAGTAAGGACATTTTTTTGGTGAAACACGTTCGTGAACTTTAAAATATACAAAAGATTTTCGTCGGACGATGAGATAATCACATAAGTGAAGGCCTACTTTGCGGATAAAGACGTCAAATATTGCACTCTACACTTTCAAGTTTCACTACGTGGAATTGTTTGTTGCCCATATAAAAACAGTTTGTAATTTTCCAGAATCAAATTCTGTGGAAACTCTTTTAATATGGGCGTCAACTCCTATTTGGAAGTGTTAAAAAAGTCAGATTAGCTCTGGGAGAAATGTATCGGTCTAAAAGAAGACCATGTTGAAAAATAAAAATGAATTTGAAGAAAAGATGATTTGTTTAATTGTTAGGACAGAAACCTTTCAGATCGCTCTCGTATAATTGTATCTATTAATCGATCGTGAATTTTTATAAAATAAAATTTTTTCCAAGTGACTTCAAGCATCAAAAAGCTCATTTAATTAGCTGCATATCTCTAGGTAAACCTGCTGTGGATGTAGTGTGTGGGGAACATTAGGACAATTCTAAAATTTTATATGAAGGTTAGATATAACCGTGATAAACGCATAAAATCAGTACCTCATATATATTAGTGAGTGCATATTGCATATATTTAGCAAATAATTAATATTGGTGAAGATAAATGACATTAGGGAGGTATGTTGTAAACATTAAAAGACCAATGAATTTCATAACAATGCTTCCCATTAAATATTGCCAGCTATAGCTGTGCGTTATTATATTTACTTTGACATTTTACTATGTAAAGAATGACATTCTTCTTCCAATACCTCGTTTTAATCTGCTTCCCCTATTCGAGCTATTTGAAATGCTGTAACAAACATTAATCTATTTAATTGTAAAATATTTAGAATACTTTGGAGAGCTTTGGTTTTCACTGACAAATGAATGCGTTGGATCTCTGTGTCAATATTTTCAAAGTCCCTGCCTTGTTCCACGAGACAATTCAATACATTGTGTGCATAAAATAACTAGTAAACTACAACCTAATGCATAATGATTTTTTTCAAACAGTCTCGTAAATTTCATAATATCTATCTGGGTCTATGTTTAAACTACTCCATATAGACACGGTTTAATGATTTTGAAGTGGTTTCTAGCAATACGCTTGCCTCCAGCAAGGCACTTAATTCATTTCCAGAGTGACTTTTTCATAGGACGGAACCATCCTCCGATGTGTCACATGAACGGTACCTGGGTGGAGGGGGTCAAAATACATAGAGTGCTGAACCATTCCAATGCCTGAGTTGTTTTCATCTGTTTTAAACCACACACTGATAGGATATAAAAGGGTAATAGATTAATTTTTAATGCATTCAAATTAATTTGATAATAAACTAAATTCTAAAAACTCCACTTGATATAGAATTATATTTCTAGATATGAACTGGATTCAACGAATAATTTTCATCCTTCTGCCAAACTTAATTACTTACTACCTAATGAGTTCTACTTGTTCGTGGCTATCCAGAATGGATAATACTTGAATAACGCTATATTTTTTTGTGATTCCACGGTCTTTCAAGACTTTTACAGGGTATGTAGAGTTTTGTAAGGACATATGCGTCTGTTTAGGTGTGAATTTGCATGTTTTTTGTTTGGTTTTTTATGAAGCTGCAATTTATTTTACGGCTAGTGTCCTAGTACTTCCATTTGAACTCCTTTGAGGCGTCTTGCAGATAATTATGTAGATATATATATAATTTTTCTGAAAATAAACTTTATATACCATTGTGAACCAAAAAATTCAGTGGTGGTGCCAAAAAGATATTAAGAAATCTTATCCTGGCGGAGAGAATCCTAGTCGGGTCAAGGTGGCGTTGTGCATGACCACATGACCAGGTCCTCCTGCGCAGAGATGTGACTGAATTGATGTGGTTTTGGAGGGCGCTGGGCAAGTGCGGTTTCCCCCTCGTTCCCTCCAGTAACTCCGTTGTCAGGCTCCACTCGACGGGTGCGAGGACAATAGGCAGACTCGTGTACTAAGCAGCCAAAGTCTATCTACCAGGTCAAATGTTCAAAACAATACTCAGAGCATTTTAGGCATGCGGAATGGCTCTCCAACCCCTGCACGGGGAGCGGCTAGGAAGTTTTCTTTTGTTTTGATGCCTCACTGAATTTGAATCGCGGAGACGATATCCCGTTGGTGATTATTTTATTGTTTACACTTTTTATCTACGTCTAGACAATACCACTCAAGCTGCAGTATGGATGTGTGGCGGGAAGATATTAAACATCAGCCATAAATGCACACAAATGACTGCATAGTTGCATTTTAATATGTATTTGCTCATTAACACCAAAATATATACAAAGGCATTCATAAATTCCATATGAATAATGTTAATTTTTGATGCTTCACTAACAATAAATAAATGTTTGGTTTTTAATTAAAAAAAATATGGGGGCTTAAGTTCGATTTGTTATGATTGTGTTACTGACCAAGAAAGAATAAGCACTTAGTTGAAAGTTTTGGGTGACGACGTCACCTACCACTCCAATATTCATCTTAATTGCTAGCGAGTGGCTAGAGAGTGTAGCTAAGAGTGGAGCTAGAGAGAGTAATCTGCCAGTATTTTTTTCTTTGTATATCACGGTGGCGTCAGAAAATAACCTTAGAGTGGCGGCAATCGAGTGTCAACTCTTAATGCAACGGCATTAAAATAAGTTTAAACCTGTTGGCAACAGAATATGGACTACACAATTTTACACAACTAGCAGAAGATACCCGTTTTTTTACCAGCTTTAAACGTTCAATATTCTCTTTTAAATGTTAAGCAAATTTAGAAACCTCAATTGCGTATTACGCTAACCAACAAACTCTGTGTAACCATTGTATAAAGGGAATAAATAATATAGATTCTATTGAATTTTCACCTCTCTTTAATTTATTTTTTCTGCAGATAGATTAAACTTCAATTGTAGGGCAACAGAGCTAATACAAAACATTCTATATCCACACATTTAATAGTGTAAAATAAGCAAGTTGTAGGCGACATCATCAGTCATATCACCTGATAATGTCGTCTATACCTCGAAACCAGTATTATTATAATAATTTTTTTGGTGAGAAAACTACAAAGTATATTTATTCGTTAATGATGAATTTTTGCTAAGTACATCCTCATATCATTGAATCCGTCCTTTTGAATACTCAATTATCAGCTCTTTCATGCATAGGAGGAACGTATAAAGGAACTAAAGAAACTTTTCGTTCAACTTTAACGATTATTATAGCTGGAGCTGAGAGGCTACGTTGATAAGTCTGTGCATCAGGGATTTCGCATTGAAATTCGTGTCTATTCAACATGATCAGCAAAAACTCCTTATTACTCACTATGTATACATTTTACAAACTTCCTTTAGGATTGTGAATATTTTTTAATACGTAATATATAATATTTGATATCAACTCATTATATTATTTCAATGCAGGGAATTAATTGTTCGAGTAAATTAATAAAACGTACCAGTTAGTATGAATGTAAAGGAATTGAACACGCTGATGTCGCCGGATAACTTATGAAAAATGTCATAAATGTTGCAGAAGTTAAGGGACCTAAATGACTGCGTTTACCTACAATTCCCTCGCCGCCCTAAGTGGCCTCACGCGCCAAGTACGCGAAGAATCAATTTCTCATACGCCACACTTTGTTCCACCTCCAGAAGAAATCTCAGGGTGTCGAACCTGCAGGTGACGTTTATTCTCAATGTAGCAAAATTGAATCACATTGTGAACTTTTCAAAACACTAGTGATGAGAAATTGAACGTACTGATTTCTAAATTGTAGCCTCTTTGCGGGGAATATGTAAGTGATATGTATACTATAATATATAAAAATGGATTGAATTACAACATGTCTAGAAACAAACAATTATTAAGATAAGTTGCTGGAAGACTTTCGGTTTTCCACCAAGTTGGTTTTCTTCAGATGACAATAATTTTATCCTCGTTGCAGAGGGCATCTTCAGATAAGTGTTTCTGTTGGGATTTGGTGGTATTTATATAGACGTGTGGCAGGGTCATGCGTGTGCTGTAAGGCACTATTCTGGACAATTGCTCTGTCTACGTGCATGTTGGAAAAATCTCTTCCACGTGCTGGTGTTGGTATAGTAGTCTTTACTGTTGAAATTATGGAAGATTATCGTAAATACTACGGCTTCTCCTATTAGTATGGGCGATTGCCAGTTTTCTCTTAAGATCAAATTCGTTTCGTGAATTGACGTGATGGTCGGGTGTAACCATGAGATTCAAGTCGAAAACTGATGAAAAGGGCCAGATATATTTTTCATGGACTTTCTGGTAAAAAACAACCAGATGGTACCCTGCGACACATGGACTAGATAATTACATAATTATATAGCAAACATAGCGCACTATTATTGTACTTTCTCTTATGAGGATTTTTTGGCCAATAGTCTATTCGTATATACTTTCATCATAATCCTGGGAGTGGCTCATTATTTCCTGCGATATCTTATAAAAGTTTTTTGGATCGGTTGGAAATTCCCCAGACATTAAGCAAATGGAACTTTCGCAGCTCAAAGTTGGTCGAAGCAGTTAAAAGGGACGCTGAGGAAGCAAAAGCTAAGAAATAAGTTGTTGAAAAGAGCGACAGAAAGTTTGTCACGTTTTGACCGCCAGGTCTCGCTGCCAAAAAAGTGAAAGTGTCGGAAAGTTGCAGCCAAAATTAGTGACGCTCGGTGTTTGTCCGATTACTAAAAGCGTTCAGTGTCGGCGAAAGACTAATATTTTTTAGTTATTGGCTATTATGGAGCGCCAAAATTGGTAAAGTTGCTTCTAAGACGCATATAGTAAGGTAATATCTGACTCATTCTTTCATGACGTGGTTAAGCGAGAGTGAAGAGATGAACCCTATAACAAGGGGAAACTGGCTGGCGATACCAAAGTTTATCTTGCATGACGGATTTAATTTTTTTCCAGGTTTTTAGTGTAACTTTTCACGGAAACTAACGTTCATAGTAGCAATTAATCACAAAGCGCCAATTAATGAAATAAAATTTAATAATACAAATAATAACTAATACAATAGCTCTGACTTGTGGAACCCGGTTAAACTAATTCGTAACTTTTCCTAATTGGTTTCCGTAGGGATGGGAATATAGTACATCTCTATAGACATAATGACTTTGAAGTTGTCGTAACAGTTTCTGGATGTATTCTAGTTCGGTAATTGTATTTTGACCTATCTCTACTGTAATGAGTTTTGAATTATCCCCAGGTGTTTTGTTCTGTATCTTCTTGGAAGCTCATAAAAAACTATTTGAGTGGTGTGACTGTTAATTCTGGGGTTTACAGGAGCCCTAAATTAAATGAAATAGTTACATGAAATTTGTGAGCTTATTCTTCTCACGTATACCTGCATGCGATTGAAAAATATTTAAGTTATATGGCCTAACCACATATTAAAAAATATATCACTGTAAGTTGACCAAAAACAAAATGGAATTTCATTTCTTATTCTAAGAAACTGCGGAAGAGGCCGTGACAGTAGCTGTAAACGGAGTCCTCCGCGAAGTGTGCATTTCGATGCAACAGTTTCAGAGTGTAAAAATCATTCGCCTTGATCGGGATTCGAAATTGAATCCCTCGGTGTCCGGCCGAGAGCTCTAACCTATTTAAATACCGAGGTTGCCTCGCGGAGAGGCCTCGGTAGCTTCACTAGCTAAATTACTCTGTCGGAAATTGAGGGATCAGCGTTCGAATCCCGGTCGAATGATTTTTATGCTCTGAAATTGTTGCGCTGTAAATTTCTAACCTTTTAAAAATATTATACTTCTAGAGTTACCGTACTTTTTAAGATCCCTTACAAGTATTACACGTTCTTCAGATTTTGAACCCCTGTTTAATTATTAAAAATGAATGACTTTCATACAATTTTGTTCAAAAGGTCATTTATGTCTTATATCCCATTAATATTGTAACCTTTTAGGAAAAGGTGTTGCTGTATTCATAGATTATATACGTTGATGGTCCACCAAATACGAAGGCAGTCGGAAAAGTTTCCAACATATCAAATCAACGAGGAATATCTTATAAAAAGAGACGTTTTTGCGTGTGATATGGTGGGATATCACGATTAATTTAAATCAGCTGATGATGATGTATTTCCATTTTAACCGGTCGAATAAAATTTTATTTTGTCGAAAACTGCAAATTTTTAATTAATGAGGCGTACTTTCTTCAAATTTATTTGTATTTTTTAGCATAGTCTCTATTTAAACTGATACGCTAACTTTTTTAATTCCAAATTATAGTTGATGCATTTTCTTTCAAACTAGGCGTTCACGTATGCTTCAACCTCCTTGTCCGATGAAAACCTGTGTACTCCCAGCGAATCCTTAAGGTTATCAAACAAAAAAAAGTTCCTGGGGGCCAGATCTAATGAATATGGTTGTTATAAACCAATTCATAATGCAATTCAAGAATTTTAACCATGGCGACCACTGAAGTAGGAGCAGGTGCATTTTCATAGTACCCTTTTTCTTTCTAATTCAGTCTTTTTTGGAATTTCCGCCATCAAATTGTCAATTCATGATACTTAATACTCAACCGTTATTTTTAACTTTCCTGAAGATAACTGATGGACGCAATTTCGTGAATATTCCAAAAAGCAGTCGACATCACCTTCCCGGCCGATGGAACCATCCTGGCCATTTCCGGAGCAGGCTCACCCTTTGCAGTCCGCTGTTTTGACTATCCTTTTGTCTGGGGAGTGTAGTAGTAGATCTAAGTTTTATCTCCTGTTATGAGTCGATATAAAAAATCTGACTCGCTTCTCTGTAACTATGTCAACAGGGTCTTGGAAATGTTATTAGAATGCGTTTTTTGGTTCGAAGTGGGTAAACTCGGCATACAATGGGCGGATAACTTATTCATTTCCAATACTTTAGTCAATATACAACAAACGCGTTATTTAGATATGTACTTACCCTCTGCTATTTC
Organism: Hetaerina titia; assembly: GCA_037158775.1. Taxonomy (NCBI): domain Eukaryota; kingdom Metazoa; phylum Arthropoda; class Insecta; order Odonata; family Calopterygidae; genus Hetaerina; species Hetaerina titia. The sequence continues at coordinate 20,324,893 of CM073775.1, read as the reverse complement.
TCATTTGACGGTCTCGAAGTACTATTTGGTGAATATTTTCCAAGGCCCTGATTGTCGCTAACCTCTCGCTGGTTGTCGCTATTTTTGGCAATCACGAACGGTCATAATTAAGGAAGCGGTTACGGCCACGCTTAAATCTAACTGCCAAAATTTCACAGTCGTAAATTATGCTACAGAGTCCCCGCACACAAATGTCTACCAATTCTCAAGAAACCGTAACAGTAACTTTAACGGAGTCACCCGCTATGTGTGCATTATAATGCAACAATTTCAGAGAGTAAAAATCATTCCAGGCGAATGATTTTTACTCTCTGAAATTGTTGCATTATAGTCTACCAATTCGTCTTTGAATTCTGTGATCGTGTTGCATTTCTAAAACAAAATTTTTAATACCATATTTGATCTTCTTCTATTTCGCAAAACCCCCGCGGGGAATCACTCAAACGATTGTTAACACCAACTGAGGGTCTAAAATGGCTGAAATGTTGGCGAGTACCTTTCAACACATGGGCAAACAAAATTTTATTTTTTTGTTGAATATTGCTGCCGATTTCTAGCCGAGGACGATACATTTTCAAACGTCCTTCGTATGAACAAATGTTTTAAAATGTTACAATTAAAAAGGAATGATGAAGTGAGACAATAATTGAGAATAAGATTTCGATATTTAAAAAACATTTTTAAATCAGTTATAGCTGTAACAAGATCGATAAAAGTCTTTATTCTAGTGAAATTGAGACGTTAAGGTCCTTTCTTCCATTTAACCTTTCGTCAAGTACAGAAAAACAATAGTAATAATAAGAGGAAATGTAATGCGAAAAAATATAAAATAATAGTCAAAACATATATACGAGGTTTATAATAGAAGAAATGAGCACAATATGTGATTTTACCAAGTGTCTACTAACTATCAATATCTACTATCGTTTCATCATCGGATAGAATGCCTTGTAATGTTTCAAAGAAAATACCGTAGTAGTGTTGTAGAACTGATGCAAATGAGGATCTCACTCCCCTTCTCCCCAATTTAGGAACTCTTATCATTAATAAAGGAATATTTAAAAAGACTTTTAACACGTAATTCATATTTGACAGCGTATTAGGCTAATGTGTTAGAGCACATACAAAGGATAATGTGCTAAACTGCGATATACACATCTGGGATTTACCAGTTCCATGAGATTTATCATGGAACCAGATCTTGGAAAAACTTCGGGTGGAAAATGGAAAGGAAGTGTCCCCGTTAACCCGTGTGAATTTCATACACCGAGGAGTTAAAGGCAACGTGAACACTACCTTCAATCGTCATAACTTATGTTCATATTGATTACTGCGGTTTTGATGGTAGGAAAATAGGCGCTATTAATAATTCATTTTCATGGAAAATCAAAGGGAAAAAATGTATACACGATTGTTCCATTTAAAACAAGTTGGTTGGTTTTAGTATATGAAGAAGTTTTTCACATTGATTTTCATGTTGCAAGTACGTCATGCTGTAATAATGGAAAGAGTGCGACGTTTTTAATTCCTGGAGCAAGTTGAAATCATCCCCGAAGTACTACTTATTCTTTAACGTCATCGCTAGTAGAGAAGAAATGGCCTTCCTTTTACCAGTAAGAGGTGGATTTAACGAATTGGGATAGTAAGATGTGGGGATCACTGGGATGAGCGTGGATTGCGGCTCGAGGATTTTTGCCAATTACTTTTGATCCGTATCCGTTAACCTTTCAGCCCTGCGCCTGGTTACAACCCTTCTACATCCTCTAGTCTCCCGTGCCTCCGGCGAAATCAATTCCTCCGCTGTCTCTCTCGTGGTGAATGATGAATTGCTCTTCGCAGTGAGGAAGAAGAGCCGTCGGAGAGCGGAACACATCTCTCTCAGGGTCAGACGCGAAGTGAGACGGGAGGGTCCTCCTTCGCGAAAAGCTGACGGCGAGACACCCATGATCGGTGATTTGTGCTTGAGGCGGTTGGGGAAAATAAAATCTGGGATCTCGAAACAGGGAGCCACGGAAAGATGATCTGGAAAACTTTGGGTGAATTATAATGAAAAAAGTAAAGCTCTCACTCAATCAACCCCAATTTAAAACCTATTCAATATGGATGAAAACTTTTCCGGAGAGGGTTTTCCAGCACATCTGCATGAATCAGGGATGATGGGATCAACGCTGGGGGATGGAGGCCCACAATCCGGTAAACTTAATTCATCCTAGCGTGTCCTATGATTTTAGAAACACTCAGGAAATACAATAGCAAATCTTCCTACCGACTAAGTGAAAGCGTCATTCTCTTATTAAACCTTCCTTTTTTCGTTTCAATCACAGATGAAAAAAAGCACATTTATATTTGCATTTTGGGTGGTAATAATTTAATTAGCTTCCTTTCACGGAAGGTATACAACTTTCTCCTTAGATCGGAGGCTTTGGCAGCTGTTGAGAGACGCAGAGGTGGTTCTCGGGTTAGACTGCGTGAGAGTTATTTTCGGCTCAAAGTTTCTCTCCCGTTGCAGGGAGCGTCTTCACTTCGCTCCTGAAGACGCTCCCTGCAACGGGAGAGAAACGTTGAGCCGAAAATGACTCTCACGCAGTCTAACCCGAGGACCACCTCTGCAACGTTCTCCTTACTCTTGAAAAATTTCATAGTAATATTTTGTGCACCAATATATTTAAATTTCTAATTACTTGTAGAAAATTAACCACCATGATAAATTATGCATAGTATAAAAATTTATTTAACCTGAAAAAAGTCAGACGTGTAGCTTCTATGCAAAAAAATTGTGTCGCTTTGTCAGAAGATGTCTTTCTCCATATTAATTACCAGTCTCTTAAAATTAAATTTCCTCTGCTGGTTTTATTTTTATTATTGGCTAAATTTCAGTTGGAGTATTACTATACTTTCCAGAATGGTGGCAGAAATAATGTTTTTAATTACAATTCCATGAGATCGAAGGAGATAATTGATCAAAGTCGTTCATAATGGTTCTTCTTGAATTTTATTTTCCCGAAAATTTAAGGGTAAAAGGGGTTCAATTCCTTGAAAAAATCTAAACAAAGTTAGTGTATTTTATCTTTATCAGCTATCTAAACAGAAGAATAATTGACTGCAGTTCTCTATTCTATCCTATATTATGATTTAAAACTTCGCGCTTCTGTCCTACAATCCTCTATATTCATGCCAATGTATTAGTCGCTTGGGCTTCCTCGTGGGAATTCCACGTCTATTTTTCCGTCTATTGAGTTCTTTCAAATTTGTCATGGTGTATCCTGGTTTTGCTTTTTTGCGTACTTTTTCATTTATTAATTTATCCTTTTCAAAGATCATATATTCTAATGTGAATCATTTCCTGAACATGTGAACTTTCTTTGAAACAAGGATGCGCAGCTGTTTATAGTAACTACCCTACCTCGATTGAACTCAAGGTCGATGTTCGAATGTCAACAGCTCGTACATAACATCAATATCTTTTTTAAAATAAAAACAGGGTATTGGTACAATAACAGAGCATCCACCATGCATGGAAATTAAAATACAATTCATAGCTACGCGGTTAAGAACGACGATTAATGCTTAGCATCACTATGCTCTAGTTATGATTGAATTTGTTAAATACAGTTAGATCTCAAGTTTCCTTATTAAACTTTCAACTTGAGGCAGTAGTACACTTGATATATTTAAAACAGTTTTTAAGAAATAATAATTAGGATGGAAATGTGTGAGTTTACACCTTCCTCCTAAAACAATTTTTTATCATGAAAACTTTAAATAAGGGAGTTCAAATAGACACATGCTAAATTTAGATGAGCATTCATGTTTCTAAGTGTACGTGTGCTTACGTGTTTAGAAATAATGGCTTTTATTTAGGTTTAAGGACATATATATGCATAAAAGGCTGGTACCATGAAACGTCACAGGCTTCTCTGCATGTTCCTTGCCACAATTACAATATTTTCTCTAAACAATTAGCAAGGAGAACATTTTCCTGCGGATGTATGCTAAAAAGATCTTAAAGGAATGCGCCAACCTCAGATAAACGGGTGAAAGTGCGTGTTGCCTGAAGTCCCACTTTTAAGGTGTGATGTCACATGCTCCAAGGTACGGAAGGAATGAACTCCGCCCGCTTTCAGTCATACGACCGACGACCTCTCCGGGGATTGACGGCAGTTGTTAATTCGATCTCCAGAAGGGAGAGGTACATCGCCGCCTTTACTCAAGCGTCGCAATTAAAGGGACGATGAGCGACCGCCCTCCCTCACCTCCCTCTTCCTCACCTGACCCCACAGTCTCATGTATCATCCCGAAACGTGCGAATCTATATCTTCGGAAGGAGCTAACTCCTTTATTAAGGAGAGAAGGAAGTGGGACGTAACTATTTCAGGGAGAAACTAGAAGATGTGGTGTGTCCCCGCGAGAGGGGTGATTTTAAGGTACTGGGGGGAGCCCTTGGAATACTCGTGAGAGAGTAAGGTGGTGGTGGTTTGGGGTGGGGTTGGAATAAAAAAAAGAGATGATAAACGGCCTTTGGGAGGCGTCTTTTGCGGTGAGAGGAGTGGGTGAATGAAATTATAGGAAGGTGTAGGAGAGTGGGGAAAGGCGAGGGTGGGATTGGATGGGGGAGAGTAGGTATTCGTTCATTTCGGAAGAGAGAGGGGGCAGAGAAAGGCTCCTTCCGTAGTTCCGTGTCGACGGCCAACTTTTCCGAATGTTCCACTAATGAAATTGGCGTGAGGTGGGAAAAGGGGAGTCTCCTTCTTTTGCACGGACGGCACCGCCTATCTAGACAGCATTTGTGTTTGCGGAGGGAGGTCGCAGCCCCTAGAAAAGTCGTCTGGGAAGACGGTGGCCCTCTTCGAAGGGGTGGAGTAAGTGAGGGGGTGTGGCGAAGAGGCTAGATAGGAAAAGACGTCGAAGATGGGAATGAACGGTCGTGATGAAAAAGCGGTGAGATCCTTTAAAGATATTGTATGGGAAGGAGTCGGGAAATCAGAGATAGCAAGACCTTCATCTTTTAGAATGAGTGATTGTTGACCTTTCCTCGCAAGCCACCATCTGCTAGATACGTGCAGTTTATTTATGACATCTAGAGCATTTAATTTGTGAAGGTCGTTTATAAAATTAATAATATAAAGGAATAAAGAAAGTGGGACTCATTAAATACCTAAGTTTAGATCTCATCCATCATATATCTCTTGAAATAAATGTACACGAGAAACATGCGGTGGTGAACCGAACTAGGTATTATCAACAGTGTATTGGGGAAGTGAATTGGACATGTGATAATGCGTTGTTGGCCGCCGGAGGGTCTTGACCAATGGTGGAGTGTTCAAGTGTCTGGTTCCTAAGCCCCGTCCTATGATCTGCACATTCTACAGTCAATCACCTTTCCCTCGATCCCTCAGAGTTTCAAAGGGCTGCAAGTTGACACCCCCACATTAACACTTTCAACCGTTGTCATATTCCCGGGCGACACTCATACATCGTTTCTGTAAGCTTAACCGATACACAACCCCTACTCTGGCCTGCGTATTCTATAATCTGTCTTTCCCTCTCTCTCTGCTTCCCTCTAAATATTCCTCCCTGTCCTACCTACGATTGAAATATATAAATATTAATTCTTCAAAGTTTTCCAAGAATACTATATCCCTAATTATGTTAAAGCGTATCCTATTATTTTAAATAATTCATGTGAAAATTTGCCATTTCTATCGCGTATTTCATTTTCCATTTTTTTTGAACTCGTTCCTTTTTATATAGATACTGGGATATTATCTGTTTTGTAATAATGCTGGCATTTTTTTATTTTATATAATATTTCCTTCCTTACCTAATTAATATTCTTCTTCGCGATGTATACATTTGTGATTTTTTGTGACTAAAATGTAAGAAAGGAGTTTATTTTCAAGTACCTACCTTTTATGTACGACCTAAATTCTTTGCGTACTCTGCACGCCTGTTGTCATTGTGCATCCTGCCACACACCTTGCCAGTAGCTTTTAGTGCATCATGTAAAGATAAATGCTTACAGCTGCACTTGGTGAAGTTGATACATCATGCATGGAACACTTCGTTAAATTTATGACTATTTTCCATGGGGGAAGGCACAGCCGGTTTCAACTTCTTGGAAATTGACATTTATTTAATTGAGTACATTTCATTCATAATTTTACATTACATCCTGTAATCCTATGATATTAAGCAATCTAAAAATGTTTTAATTTTGAAAAGCAATGATAGCTAAATTAAATTTTTATCCAAGAGGTGAAAAACGTTTGAAATGTGCAATCATAATACATAATCTTATTTACCACGCACATTTTCAAAATAATACGATTGTTTTATTTTCATTAATACACGCAGACAAGCTGAAGCAAATTGAAACCTGAAGTATAAGATGTTGGCAAACCGAGCCAATTCAACATTCATCACCCAATCACTGAATGAAGAGACTTTATCATTGTTATTGTTGTGTCTTCAGCGTTGGTATGAAGATCTCATATATAACCTCTCTTTGTGGACATCTTCGCTTGCCACGGATTGAGCGTTGATGCGAAGATTTCATATACAACTTCTTTCTGAGGAAATCTACTCCTGTTATTTTAGTTGCACTGCTGGATGCGCATTTAGTATGACTGTGTCATTTGAGCACGGACCATGAATATTCGGAGCAGTTTGTCTGTCGATTCGAGTAGGAATTACCTTTTCAAAGCATTCATGCTGGAATGACATGGTAATATTAGAGATAAATCCGGTGCTGGATTACCCTGAAAGTAGCGTGAAGTTATATTAAAAACTTTTCTGGCGCGCATAAACTACGTAGTATCGGAGGAAACCATTCACGGCAAGTGATGTGCAGCTTATATGCTACGTCATAGCATATGACGAATGCGTCGCTCATTTCATAAAAAGCACCGTGTCTTAGTCTTTCATATCGTGAAATTTACTCCACATATTGAGGAAAGAGGCAAAAAATAACTTAAGCTCCATTTTATAATAGATTAGAGTACGTAGATTTGGACATATTCTATTATCTTTCAAGTCATCTCCAACCCTTCAGTTATGTTCTCTATACACCAACTCTCCCACCCTTTTCTCTTAAGGCTAAATACTCATTGTCCGCATCTCCAAACCCCTCCTCCTCTTCTCCCCTCTATCACCACTCCAAACTTTGTACATTCCTTAAATGCATACTAGTATTCTGACGATGAAAAACATTTCGAGACATAGGTGTTAAATAAAATCTTTGGTTGACTTTGCATGTTTCGTTATCTTTAAAACCATTTGGTAGTTTGCAGAGTAGTCTTTAGCCTACATCAAAGGTAAAAACTTAAAAAGCCTCTGCCTATCCTTTGAGTAAGAGAAACCAAAATTCATATCGCCCCGCGTGTCTTATTTTATTTATCACCAATTTCGCGCATTTATTCTCATTTTCGAGGAACCATGACGGAAGTCTTTTATAATTGGGAAAATAGATTTTACGTGTGGACAATCAAGGCTGAATACATAAAATCATCATCATCAGTACCTAAATACTAGGATTTGTTTACTGCAGTATATATTTCCTTTCTACGATATTTTAATGAAAGGCAAGCATATTCCAGGGATGTTTCCCGTTGACTTCCACATCGCAGCACTGCGGCCGATGTCGTGAACACTTTCACCCGCAGCTCATGCAGGGCCGACCTCGTTCTGCGTCACCATCGCCTTAAGTTTAAACTGCTAGTTCAAGATAGCTTTTCATTAGGTTATTGTTGTGTTTTTTCTCTTAATGTGTGGTTGCCTCGTTCCGAAAAACCATTAACAAATTTTTCTAAGCTGAAAAGTTTCGCCGAACACGGGAATCGAACCAGCGACCTTCCCCTCCACAGACACGCTACTTCTACTCTGCCCTTATAAATTTATAAAAGTGATATTACTTCATAATGATAACATGAATACTTATCTGCTGACGGCACTTAGTATTATGAAGAGCATATCTCTTTTCGTTCGAGGGGGAAGACGAGTCCTCTATATAATTGTTTTTTGCATAACATGTTGGTTTACGTTGGATCAAAGGTTAAGTTTCTTGTTTTCGATATTATTTCCCTATTTACCACGAAAAAATGAAAATTTTCACAATATAATATTCCATTTAAATATGATAGTATTAATTTTCCTTTAAGAACCACCTTTTCAGTGGAAACCAAATTATAATTAAATTTATTGCTTTAAAATTGATAAATATTATTTTTTAACGCAGATAAATTTTCAAATTAAAATATACATGATTAACGGCATATAACTCTTAACTTTAACATCGATATCTTAGCTGATATTTAGTTATGCCAATACTATGCAGTGGTTTACCCGGATATCCGTAATCTTGAGGCCACAGCAGCTTTATCAGATAACCTTAATGCTATGCAGAATTAGTGCGACACTAGGCAATTAGAATTAAACTTTTAAAAATTCATAGTGATGAATTTTTGGGAAAAGAAAGTTCCCTCCCGAACGCTCACTGCATCGGGAACGCCGAAATAGAATGTGTGTACTCGATTAAATTCGAAGACGTTACCCTCACTCACCATCTCTCCTGGGTGAAGCACGTGGAAAAGTTAACAAAAAATTGGGATTACTTAGAAGAGTACTAAATGTGATGAAAAGGTCAAAGAGAAATGTTATCTTTTCCTGGTTGGCCACATTTAGAATATGCTGCTAGTATATGGGATCCTCACCAAGTCGGTTTTACTGCCGAATTGGATCGCGTTCAAAATAGAGTAGCTACATTTGTAAAAAGTTGTTATCCTAAACTTAGTAGTGTATCCGAAATACTAGAAAAGTTAAGCTGAGAATCACTCACGAAGCGAAGGTTAAATTACAGATTAAATCTCTTGCATTAATTGGCAGAACGTCTCTTTATTAATGATGTTTAAAGAGTACTGTTGCCTCCGTGGTAGGAGAGAAAATGTCAATAAACTTAGAGATTTTTTGTGCAGAACAATTGTTTGTAAGATGTCATTTTTTCAGGAACTATAAGGTATTAAAATAAATAGAATTTTCCGTTGGGATCATATTCGAGTTTTAATTAATTTCGTTTGTATTCACCCCCTGACACACATTCTAGCGGTGGCTTACAGGGTACCATGTCTCTATCGGCGGCTTACAGGGTAACATGTCTGTATCAAGTACCTATATCTACTCTGCCATCACTCAAAACACTACAATGTTTTACGTTTTATTAGCATAGGGATCAGATTATTACTGCGATACTTCAGGTAACATATCAAACGGCATCCTTCTCCTACAGGCCTTCTGATTTCGCAACCTCCTTCCTTCGACGAACGGCGTGGGGGGAGAGGTAGCTCCTTCCGTTCCATTTGCTCGCCTCGGCGAAAGTGGAATTGGATACGCATTTTCAAGCGACGGCGCAACTTGGTGAACCTGTTTGACGGTTCTTAAAGCGAACCATAATTTGGATTCAAGCCGGGAGAGAACATTTTATTGACTTATGAGCTCGCGTCGACGATAAACTTCTAACTCCGCCACCCTCACTAGCGTTAAGTGCACACTACAGGCTGTAATTTCAATTATGAATTCCCTCTATTTGCTAAAAGGGCACATCTGGGAAGGAAAAAAATCAGAACCAAGAGTGAGGATGAAGACGTTTTGACGACACTAAGGGGGAGGAATGGATAGAGGAGGGGAAAGGTAAGGATAATATCTTCGACCTGCGGGTACGGAGGGTTGGCAACCGATTCGTGTGAATTTGGGATCGGACGAAGGGTTATCTTTCCTTAGGATGTTAATCCCCACACCGCAGGAGAAAGGTGATGGTTACGAGTGCCATCTCACTTGCCAAGATAAAATTGGAAATCCTTTAATTGCAAATTGCTCATTTCTCCGCATCTGTAAATCATTTAAGAGTTTAAGAAATGATCCATGCATACATAAATATTTGGCTACATTTATTTATTTTTTCGTGCATTTATCATGTCGTAGGCACAGGCGTGATTACGTGTTTCTTCTTAAATATATTGCTCTGTAATTATATTTTTGAGCGTGGACATTCAAGGATTTTTCCTTGATGTTTATCTGGTTTAATTTTATTGTCTCTGTTCACCATTTCACCCTACGTGCTAATATTTACCAAAAATGTTGTTTTTATATTTCTTTTGTTTTATTCCTCAACTATGGAGATACAACTTGCATATACGATTGGATTACAATTTATATTATAAAACAAAATTCATATTCTTTATTTCAATAATCACTACTGTGGTTGTGTATTATAGATATCGTTTTATCAATAAAATATGCGACTAGAATCTTTGAAATAATACTATATCGAACTACTCGCACTTAAGAGATAGTAGGCGTAAGCCATCGAGCATTTTTTCCGTAATCCATTTAATTGGAAACATGACAGAAATCAAGTCTCATTGAAAACCTTTATTGAGTATATGTGGGGTTGCTCTGATGCCCCTTCAAGGAGTTTATTTTTGGACAAGTGCTCCTGCTTTCATAACCGTAGCCAGTTGAATTAATTTTTCCGGTAATAGGTGCAAGGGGATAGCTAATGTAATCTAAACGATGTGCTGCTTCAACAAGGAGCTCACGTGGCCTTCTTCTTGAGCGATGCTAATGTAAATTGGCAGATTGAGCGATAGAAAACCGGAAACCACAGTAATGGTCTCAACAATTATTTTTATACTTAATCGTCTATATTAAAAATAATGATTTGTAATGATGAATAGCTTTTCATTTGCCTGGTATTTAAGGCATTTAGGTATACAGTGGGTAGCATCATTCACAATGGCTGAATCTTCGTAGCAAAAGTTTGGCATAAAGTGAAAACTGTGTAGTTAACACCCGAGCTCAATTAAAGATCACCATCTTTCTCCATAGTCTTCCAAAATTGTGCAATTTTTCCAAGTCACGTACATGAATTAGTTCCAACGGGCTCAAAGAACCTAGTCATGGCTGTGAATACATTTTAAGGATGATGAGCGTCATTTTATGAATTTAACCGAATGAATATTAATGATGGAGTAATACATTTTCTGAACAAAATTTAATGCCTGGAATAACGGATTAATACGTATGATTTAAAATAATATTTACAATAAACTGAAAAGCGAAACTTTGTGGAAATGATGGATATTCATTGTTGAAAATGCGTATTTATATTACACGCGTTTATTTGTACGTGACAGAAAGCAATTATATGCACTTTAGCATAGCTAGGTGCAATAGAATAGGTGAAAATATGGTAGGTAGCCGTTTAGATAGAACTTGGGAGACAGTGAATGCAATGAAGGTGAAGAAGGGAAGAGAGTGGAGGATTTTTGTTGGGTCAACTCGTCGCACCAAATGTCTGGACTTGGTTGGATTTGGGATGGAGAAGGAATGTTCTAGCGCGGATAACGATAGGTAAGGTAGTGGAGAAGTTAATTACTGTTAATTGATATGGACTCGTATTGTATATGAAATTCTGCGAAAAACCAAGATTCATGCGAACAACTCCCCCATATATTCGCTAAGCACTCATTAGAGGAAGAGTGAAATCATTAACAAGGGGACACTGCATAATTGATATCTCGGCGACGTCTATGCCCAAGATTATCACAAATGATGAAATAATGGACGGCATCGACGACCATAAAACCATTCTTCTAGAGATAAAACCTAAGTTCGCGAAAGTTAACAAGGAGAAGAGTCAAGTATATTAATTCAATTAAGCAAATTATAATGGAGTTTAAAAAAATTTGAACGTTGAATTACAGGAATTGAAGATGAATCCAAGACCGCCAATACCGGGAGCACTTTGATGTTTTTTACTAAATATTATCCGTGCGTTCCTTTTAAACTGAAATGTGATAGTAAGGAACCGAAATATAACAACGGGGATGTCAGAGCTATATTAATAAAACAAAGAAGGTTTTAGTTAGGTACTAGGACGTAGTCGTCCACCCATACACTGTATGACTGTGTCCTACCTTCAATTCTCCATACACTCCGTGCCATAAATCCGAAAACAATCCTGAGTGAACTTACACAACTCTGTTTGCTCTTCGAAAAGGATAAGTACGCCAAATTAAATTTAAAGACATTTTTCCAATGCTGAAAAATAATCGTCTCTTCTTAAACAGTAATATTTCTCGTTTGTTCTTCATACTAACTTTTACACATAAACGAAGGTCTTCCTCGCGAGTGATTCTAAGAGACAGCCAAGCAAGAAGTATAAAATGTCTGAGATATTCTCTCACGGAATATGTCTAGATACTCTCTAAGTCCTGGTTTTTCAAACTGAGTTACTCGTACAATTAGTAAGAGGGTTGAAAAGTTATAGAATGGCTAATGTGTGCCATTTTATGTCAGCTACGCAAACATGAACAGTTTTTAATTTTTAGCCATGCGTACAACTACCATCTTATATATGCAATGGTGGACGCCGTTACTTTGTGGAACAACGTCATGTTAAATACAATAAAATGCCACTATTCCACACGATATAATTTCATTTGCCACCGGTTTCGATACAGAGTATATCATATGGCATATTCAAGGTTAAGTAATTTATCATTGTAGAGCCTTACAGATGGAATTTAGATATTTTATAGCATGAGAAATATGAATAATCTTCATGAATAAGTCGTCATGAATGAAATTTTGGTAAACGCTGACGTAATATGAACTTCAATATGCCTCGTGAGTGCATCGGACGTCTCGCATATTGAAGTCGCGAATGCTGTAAAATTATCATATTTTACTGGAACACTTCCCAAACGCTGCCTACATAGGTTTGTTTGAAGGACAAAAATGCTACCGCAAGTTCCTCTTTTGAGAAATACAAAGTATACCTTTGTTTCCTATGAAACCGACATTCCTGGACTTGCGTTTCGACAATTTTTTTCGAACGTCATCGCTCGTTGAACTAGAGAATTAATTAAACGTCCCTGTCCTGAAAAAAAATATTTTTTTCTTCCCCATTTGAACGTGCGCACTATTATAAAAGAAAAAAGTTAAAAATCGTGTCAACAATTCACCTAATATGGACTGCAGGTGTTTCAACGGGAGCGAAAAGGAAGAATGGTCCCCAATATTTTATTTATTTTTTCATATGCCCATTAAAGACGGCAGGACTGCATTTAAAATATCATTCCCCGGCAAAAACGGCAAAATATAATGATCTTTAAGAAACGATAATGAATATTTAAATGACAATTAAAATTTTGTCAGGCTATAATACTTCGGAAAAGATTAATTTTACCTATGGATTGCCACGTATTACTAAGGAGTTTCCAATCGCCGGACTCATCAACCTGAGGGATAGTTGTTCTAACTTTAAGGTATCTAGTGCCTTGTTTTAGCTATGCACGAATGTACAAATATAATTATTTTAATTCCTATCAGTTTAAAGAATATTTACTGCCATAAATAGATTGTATACAGTATACATATTACAAATACAATACTTTTTACTGAATATATTCTTACAGACTATACTCGTAATTGAATATGTTTCGCATTGACAAATATGATAGAGTTAATTAGATTTATTAAGGAGGAGCTGAATTTTAATAATACTTACGTGTTCCCCTTCCATATTAAATTTATTGAATTGAAGCTTAAAACTTGCACGTTCCATTATTCACTTACCTTTTATTTTCCTATTGAACGGAAAATCTCTTGGCTAGGTTTACCCCCCTCCCCTCCCTTGTTAATGCACTTCAGTCCCGATGGTTCTTTTGCCTTACATTTCCCTTTTGGTTTTCACTATTTTTTTTAAGGTGTCACTCTTGAAAACTTCCTCCTCTACACACTTTTTCTGCGTACCCAGGGATTATTGTCTGTCTCAAATTTGACTAATCCATTTGGTTGCTTTATTTCCGTGCAGTTTTTTCTAAGGCTTTTATTATCAGACCACAACTGCGTGATGGCAGTGAAAGAGCCCATTCCTCTTCTGGGGTTCCGGATAGTTTTCAGTGGAAAATCGACGATTCTGGCTCCTCGTGAATTTCAATCATTCACTTCTTTCGTGACCTTCCTCTGTATTGAGAATCCTTTCAAAAAATATGTTTCGCTTGAACGCTAAAATGGAATACTATATCACGTCATTTTATCATCCATTCCTTTGTCCAGTGAGGGACTCAATATCCGTTCGCAATGCTGGCGACGCAACTGGGGAAGGACCCTTCCTCCATTCACTTTGCCTGGATGAACTGGGAATTAAAATTAAATCAACTCTTTCGAATTTTATTTTATTCAGTCGGGAGATGTCTCAATACGATTGAACGGAGGTTGTGTGGTTTGCCAATCAAACAAAACTACGACCTATGTGCGAGGATTCCAGTTTATTCAGTACTTCCGCTTTGAGCTTCATGAGAGTTCATGCGTTGGCATTCAAATCATCAGTTCTACAGTATTTTTCCACGAGTGACTGAGTAAGAGAGGGATAGGGAATGGAGTAAATGAATGGCTATAAATGCATACAATTTCGCTATCTCTGTTTTTCAGTAGAGCGCTGGACGTTTTGTCAGTTTATGTTAGGGTTTGAACAAATGGCTTTTGTCGCAGCAAAAAAGTGTTTAACCACTGAGATGGTTGGCAGAGACGAAGCTATTTTTCATATTGTCCACAGGGCTGTGTGCGTATTTGGAAGGAACTCCTGGGTTTAATTTTCTTTTTGGAAAGCGGAAAATATTGCCACAACTTAAAGAGTTTTTAAGTATTGCACAAAACTTTCCCTAACATATCTGTCCTTCTGTTCGTGGTAATTTGTATTTGTGTATGTATGTACTTAAGTATGCAATGGCACCGTGAGCAGGAAGCATATGGAGTTTGACTTTGAAAAATATTTAAGAAAAAAAAGGCTATGATAAACACTAACATAGAACGGCATAAATTAAAGTATATCACCTTTTTAAAAAGCATTTTAAATAAAGGTAGACGGATCAGTGGGGATGTCAAAAGAAGAATTCTTTTTGGAAAAACCTTTTATGCTCGTGAATCATGTAATAATAGCATTTCAAATGCTTACATAATAACGTATTGCAGTGTCCTATCGGTACAGTCCTAGATGAGCAGGAGCTTAGAAGGATGCACGCTGGTCAACCATTATGTGCTACTCGACGCAAAATACTAAGCTGTTTTGCACATTATAAATTCGTTTGTGATTGGGTTTATTCTACTGTAAACCGTGATCCGTATTTATGAAAATTGTCTTTGAGATATAATCGTATTTTGATTTTGGGATTTATTATATTACGTTCCTATTCAATCAATCTCTCAATTCCTATCATAATTGGCTGTCATCATGCGTGCTCAACGTTCAATCTTGACACTGTTCACAAAGATGTTAGATGTTTTCATAACATCATAGGTGTTCCATCACAAGTCCGAATATATTTCCAGAGTATTTCGCAGAGAGGCATTCGTGGTTTTTTTACTGTCTCGTCTGTATTGGGTAGGTGTATTATGCCTCCCTTCCATTAATATCTCCCTAGTAGGAGATAAAAAAGTTTAGTCGTTTTATAAAAACAAAAAGAGGATAAAATTGAAATTTCCTAAAGACTTTTCAAAAATTGTATTGCGCGGCATAAATTGTATTGATAATGATTACTCATTTGACAAATAAATGGCGTTTGCAGAAGGAGGCAAATTATTGGCTCCCCCCTCTCTCTGAATATTGTAATTCGCCATTTGCCATCATTATGATTCCTTTTGTATCCCTCAGAAAACTCCCTCCTTTCAGTCTACATGCATTAAAAAAGGAGATGAGTGATAATTTTGGTCGAAAGTGAAAGAAATATTTAGAATCGCGCGGAATTCCTTGAATATTTAAAAGTCCACGAAACTCTCCGACAAAAGTGACTTCGCAATGCATCCGCTAAAAACCTTTCACCATCGTCAATTATGCCAGGGACGCGGGCGCTATGCCATTTGAATTCATGCTGCATATTCTTCTCCTCAATGAATTAGCGCTTTTGATGAGCTACCCGCCTCTCGACGCGTCAGGGTTTCCGCCGCTTTTGGTGCGTAGGTGTGGAAGCGAAGGGTGGCGAGTAAGCGGGCTCGGAAGGGATGAGATGTGGCCGGAAGGGCGGAGGAGGGGCGGCAGGGACTGAACGGGGGCTAGAGTGGAGAGGAGGAACAACGAGGTGGAAACTGTTGAAGCTCTCTGGGCGACGAAGGGTGGGCTCTAGGAAAAGAGGGTGATGTAACGGAGGTAGGGACGAGAGGATAGGGTAAGAAGAATGTAGGGGTGGGAAAGGAAGGAAAGAAAGGGCAAAATAATTTACTGCTCGCACGGAATGAAAATTTCCGAGGAGGCTACTATCAATAACAAAAATCTAATTATTAAGAAAATATGACCACGTTACAAATATAGCACCAGAAAAAAATGTATCGCAATACTCATTTCTTTCCGTTATAGTATGCAAAACTGTACTGTTTAAATGGCTGTAAATAACTCCGTACATGTACATCGTAATTATTAAAAATAGCAAAAATGTGTCTATATATATATGTATATATAAAAACCATAAACACAGTAATCAACCCGAAGGTCGGATTAGTAGGTGACAGTTGAGCTCACCCATGTACTAAGCCCGACGGCGTGTGAATGTTCACACATCAGGGTAGGGGGGCCAGTTCCTTTCCCTGTGCCGGTTATGGCTTCCCAAGAAGATCTGGTACCCGAAAAATCAACTAGCTTGGGTGGAGCTGCAGGTGCCCAAAGTGCCTTGCCCGGGAATCGAACCCGGGACCCTCCGGTCAGTAGTCCAACGCTCTACCCGCTAGACCACCGCGACCCGCATATATATATATATATATATATATATATATATACATATATACATTACCACATTTTCCAAACCATTTCAACGATGTAGAACTGTTGAAATGGTTAGAAAAATGTGGGAAGTAGGCCCTATATGGACAAATTCGTAGTATCTATTAGGAAGGAATCTGGCCGAAAGATTTTGTGAGATCGGTGTTAGTTCCTATTCCAAAAAAAAGCAAAGGCTGCATCCTGTGAAGCTTACAGAACAATAAGTTTGATATCCCACGCAGCTAAAGTTTCTCTCAGGATCATCAACAAAAGGATAGAGAGTAAGGAAATGATTACTTAGGGGATGATCAGTTTAGAGTTAGGAAAAGAGAGGTACGCGTGATGCCATTGCAGTAATGAGATCACTAATCGAGAGGAATATAGAATACAATCTGGACGTTTTGCCTGTTTGGTAGATTTCGAAAAAGCGTTTGATAGAGTGAACTGGGAAAAATTAATGCGTGTGTTGCAGAAAATAGGAATGGATTGGAGGGACAGGAGACTGATCCGCAACCTGTACATGTCTCAGACTGTTCAGGTGCGAGTTGGGAACGGAGAGCCAGGATGGGCAGTGATAGGAAGAGGTGTAAGGCAGGGTTGCCCATTGTCACCGGTACTGTCCAACGTCTATGTAGGGGAAATGATTAAAGAGGCATGGGGAGAACTGGAGGTAGGAATGAAAGTCGGAGGGGAATTTTTAAAATCGGTTAGGATGGCTGATGACAAAGCGTTAGTTTGCTCAGTCAGCCAAGGGGTTGCAAGCATTGCTGAGTGAATTGGAGGTTCAGTGCGATGAATATGGGATGAGAATCAATATTAATAAAAAAAGGTTATGTGATTTTCCAAAAAGAAAAATGCTAAGGTAAGTATTAAAATAGGCCGGGAGAAAGTAGAGCAAGTAGAACAGTTTACATATCTCGGAAGTATTTTGGACCAATACGGTCAAAGTGGTAGAGACGTAAGGAGAGGAATTGCGCTAGGCAAGGAGGCTTTCTCAAGGAGGAGGGAGGTGATGACGGGGACGTTGAGTAGATATGTTAAGACAAGACTCGTAAAAACTCTGATATGGAGCGTAGCTATGTATGGTGCGGAAACGTGGTCACTGAAGCAGGAGGATAGAATTAGATTGGAGGCTTTTGAAATGTGGGTGTGGAGAAGAATGGAGAAGGTGAAATGGACCGCATGGAAAACAAATGAGGAAGCACTGGAGATGGTGGGTGAGGAGAGGGGCTTGCTGAGAGATATCCTATGGAGGCAGGAAAAATGGATGAAAGGCGTATTGAGCGGTAGTGGAATGTTGAAGAAGGTAATAGAGGGGAGAATGTTGGGCAAGCGAGGAAAGGGTGGGAACAGGAAAGGGAAGTTGGACGGGATGAAGGGAGGAAAGAAGTACACAGAGATGAAGAGGGACCTGATGTAGATTAGGTTGCTGGATTGGGTTTTGTTTGAAGTTACAAATTGTTAAAATGATAGTAGTGTCCATCGAAAAACCTACCTTTATCGGTAGATTACCTAATAAAATATACATATCGATGATGCGGAAGTACTCACGAGAGCAATATAATTTTGGACGGCATAATAGAACACAGAATAAAACAGATAACACGTAAAAGAACACTCACATTGAAGATTGTCGAGCTTTCGGCCTACTCCCGAGGCCTTCTTTAGGTCAGATTAACTCAGGGAGGCATGCTAGAGAGAGAGAGAGAGAAGGGGACTGGGGAAAGAAAGAACAGGTGTTGGGGGAGGGGTGAAAGAAAGGGTTGTGGAAGAGGAAAGGAAGAAGGGAGGGCAGAGGGGAGCGGAGATGGGATAGGAATGAGAGAGAGGATACGGAAATAATTCCCGAGCAGCACATAATACCAATTCATCCACAGATATTACAACATGCACGACCAAGGTGTCAACTTGCAAAATCATCATCAGGACTTAAAAAGGCAAAACCCAGGCCAAGAATAACAAAATACATGTCGATGAACAAAATATTTTACTATTCCATCTGAAACAATTACACACCTGCCCACTTCAGCCCTCTATAATTAGTGAACGACATTGAGACCCGGATGTTGATAGGCTTTGCAAAGGCATATAAATGCCATTTCCATCGTTTCTGGTTTTACGGGGTTGTCGAATGGGGGAAGGGATGCTAGAACAGAAACACTGTAACACTGGTTGAAGGGGGTGTTATGGTGAGAGGCATGTTTTGGGATGGGAAGGCGTGCGGACGAGGAATAGGGATTACATGAGGCGCAATGATTGTTTATTCTGAGGTTCAGGGATGTGGAGCACTGGCCTATGTAAAAGCTGGGCAGAGTTTGCATGTCAGAAGATAGACTACATTCTGAGATGTGCACGAGTAGTGGGGGAAGGGCGGAAGAGAATTAAAAGGTGGGATGCAGAGGGGTGGAGTGGTGAAAATAGGACAAGTATTACACCTCGAGTATTAGACCACAAGTATTCTTCCTCACAAGCAAGGAGTCGGTGTGCTTCTGGGGGAGGAAAGATATTTGGAAAGAGGCTAGGTGGATTTAAGGAGATCTAATAGTTTGGCGGGCCGTTTGAAGGTGACAGAGGGGCATTTGGGAAGACGGTTGGACTATACGTGATTTTTGAGTATGGGTACAGGTCTTTGAGGATAAATTTGAGAGACTGAATGCCAGAGAATTAGGTGGTACACATTGAGAGAGGGTGGGTGTCTGTGTTTGAGGGAGGCTTGGGGGTGAAGGAATGTTTTAGGATTTTTTTGTTAAGGGGAGAATCTGGGTATCCACGTTGGAGGAGGGAGTGGTGAAGGTTGTTGAGGCATTTGTTGAGGGATTCAGGATGGTTGAAAATGCGGTTCCCGCGGATAGAGAGGGATTAAGGGAGGTTTGGTATGATAGGGTGGGCAGCTGTTGAAATGTAGGTATTTTTGTTTATTAATAGGTTTAGTATATTCCGAGGCCAGAAATTTGTTATTAGTTAGGGAAATATTAACATCAAGGAAGGTGATCTGTGAGGATGAGATGTTGGAAGTGAAAGAAAGAGATGAGGAATCATTGAGTTGGGAGATGAAGGAATTGAGGGAGTCTATGCTATGTGGCCAGAGTAGAAAAATGGGATCAATATTACGGAACCACAGGAGGGGTTTTAGAGAGTAACTGGAAAAGAACTTCTCTTCCAGGACACTGAGGTGGAGGTTAGCGAATGATGGGCTGAATCTACTTCTTATGGCTCATCCCTTGATTTGGAGGTAAATGTTGTTATTAAAAGAACAAGAGTTACGGGTGAGGATGAAATTGGACAGGTCAATGTGAACGTTGCGGCTACGAATTTAAGGGCTAGGGCGTTTGGAGAGAAAGGGGCGTAGGGAAGCAAAGCCTTCTTGGTGAGGAATGGAAGTGTATAGGGATGTGACTTCGATTGTGGCCATAGTGATCTCATCAGGAGGGAGGGAAATTGAGTGGAGCAAATTGAGGAAGTGGTGGAAGCGGGAATTCTTTCGGTCGGGGAGTTACGGGAGGAGACTACGGCGCCCAAGATTTTTCAGTTTGCGGATCTTGGGAAGCATATAGAAGTGGGGGTGTTTCCATGGGAAGGTGAAAAGAGGGAGATGTCACCTGGGAATAGGTTTTCATTTAAGCCGTAGTTGGACGGAGGAAAGGGATTATTACATCTCGGAATGCGGGGTTAGGGTGAGTCGGAATATGTTTGTAGGAAGAAGTGTGTGCGAGTAATCTGTTAGCATCTTTTAGGTAAATAGCGGTGTTTAGGACAACCACTGTCGAACCCTTTTCAGCGGAAGTGATGAGCAGGTTAGGGTTTTTTATCAGTTTTCTAAACGGCTTCTAATGTAGGAGAGAGGCTAGGTTTAGGAGAGTTAAGTAAAGAGGGAATAGCAATTTTAGAGAGGATAAGATTAATGAAGATTTCGACAGGGGGATTCGGAGGTAGAGATTTAAGTTCCAGGTGGGAAGGTTGACGGAATTTACTCAGAGCACTGTTTAGGTATAAATATTATTATTAGGTAATCTAAGGTTATCGGTTAAGGTAGGCTTTTGGATGGACACAACTATCATATAAACATTTTGTAACGCCAAACAAAACCCAATCCAGCAACCTAATCGGGCAACCCTGCCTTACACCTCTTCCTAACACTACCCATCCGGACTCTCCGTTCCCCACTCGCACCTGAGCAGTCTGAGACATGTACAGGTTGCGGATCAGTCTCCTGTCCCTCCAATCCATTCCTATTTTCTGCAATACACGCATTAATTTTTCCCAATTCACTCTATCAAACGCTTTTTCGAAATCTACAAAACAGGCAAAAACGTCCTGATTGTATTCTATATTCCTCTCGACTAGTGATCTCATTACTGCAATGGCATCACGCGTACCTCTTCCTTTCCTGAACCCAAACTGATCATCCCCTAAGTAATCATTTGCCTTACTCTCTATTCTTTTGTTGATGATCCTGAGAATAACTTTAGCTGCGTGGGATATCAAACTTATCGTTCTGTAATCCTCACATGACGAAGCCTTTGCCTTTTTTGGAATAGGAACTAACACCGATCTCACAAAATCTTCCGGCCAGATTCCTTCCTCATAGATACCACAAATTAGTCCATATATGGCCTTCTTCCCACCTTTCCCTAACCATTTCAACATTTCTACAGGAATATTGTCCACCCCCACAGCCTTATTTGCTTTCATCTCTTTTAATGCCCTTTCTATTTCATCGTCGAGTATGCCTGGACCTAAGCTATCTTCTTCTACGTCATGTTCCTTTTCTATGTCTAACCTTGTCGGCCTAAGTTCTTTACCATACAGTGTTTCTATATACTCCTTCCATCTCTCTTAGATTTTTCCTGGTTCAACTATTATCTTACCCCATTTATCTTTAACTGTTAGCACAGATCTTGCCTTCTTACATCCCGATAATAACTTAACCTTGCTGTATAGAGCACCAATTTCACCCTTCTTCTGTAAACTTTCCATATCCTCGCATTGCGTTTTCCACCATTCTTCTTTTGCTTTATTTGTGGCCCTTCTCAATTTTTTGTTTAACTCTTTGTACTTCATTTTTCCTAACTCTGTGTTTATATTTTTCCATCATCTTCTCTCATCCATCTTTGCAATCATCTCATCCGTTAACTATGGTTTCCTTATCTTTTTCCCGTTAACGGTTCCTATAGTGTCTTTAGCGGCTTCCAATATCCCTTTCTTGATACAATCCCATTTTTCTTCGATAGTACTCAGTTCTTTACCGTCATCCATCATTTTCTATAAAGCCTGCTGATACTCCTTCCTCGTTAATCCATTTAATGCTTCTAAATTCCATTTCCTAACCCCCCGCCCTTGCCTTATCTTCTTGAAACGAACGCAACATTTCATAATAACTGAATTGTGGTCAGAGTCCGCATCCGCTCCTGGGAAACTGTGCGAATTTATCACACTGTTCCTAAACCTGTGCCTAACCATAATATAATCTAACTGATACCTTTCTGAGTCACCTGGCATTTTCCATGTATACCTACGCCTTTTGTGGTGTCTAAACCATGTGTTGGTGATGACTAACCCCTGTCTCCTGCAGAATTCAATTGCTTTCTCCCCGCGTTCATTCCTCGTGCCTAACCCATAGTCCCCCACCTCACCCCCATCTCTTCCTTCCCCTACCGTCGCATTCAAATCCCGCATCACTATCAAATGTTTCCCTGCAGGAACACTCGCGATGATATCCTCTAACTCATCGTACATCCTATCAACTTCTTCCTCCTTGTGGTTGCTCGGTGGCATGTATACCTGAACAATGACCAAGTTCGTCGGCTCTGCTTTAATCTCTACGAGCAAAATTCTATCAGTTGCTTGCTCTATGTTGACTACGCTTCTTCCTACCCCTTTATTTAAAATTACGGCAACCCCTCGTTGGCTCTCGTCCCCGCCGATGTATATCACTCTGTAATTGTCACTCTAGTAATCCCCGCTATCCTTCCATCTCACCTCGCAGAGACCTAAAACATCTATATTACCTCTTTCCATCTCTCGCTTAATATTTCCTAATTTGCCTCTCCTCAACATTGTCCTGACGTTCCAGGTTCCTACTCTAACTACTTTCGTCTTCTTCTGCATCTTCTGTCCTGCTGCAGTTATTTCTTCCCTGCAAGGGTTTCGTGGGATGACGACAGTGGAAGCCTTACCTCTCCCGCTGCCGGGCACGACACACGGCCTCTTGGGCCGAGTCCCGTAGTTGCCAGGACTCATATTATCAATAGTGCCCATCATTACATTCTTGTGAATCATAATTGAGGTGGTTTCCCGTTGCCTTCCTCAATAGTGTTTTTAACGTGACACTTTCACTTAATGGCCGCCCCACTGGGGTCAGACGCCATTGCAGACGCCTCAGTGAGGAACAGACTCTGTGTGGACTACCTTTCGTCTGGCTCCTTACCTTCGACCTATCTGGCATGGGTGACCCTTCCAGGAGTAATTATTATTACTCCCGCCAGCACAGCTCTAGGGGTCATCGGAACACTTACGGAATGCACACACATATATGTATGTATATATATATATATATATATATATATAGATGATTTCTTCGAAGTAACACGGAAGTGTTGAATAAAAAACTTAGACAGTAACACACAGCACGAGAACACATAAAAAGAACACTCACAATAGTATCTTGATAATTTCGACGGACTTGAGCTCCGTCTTCTTCGGAAGATAAGATATGACTCTATATATATATATATATATATATATATATATATATATATATATATATATATATATATATATATACATACATACATACATAGGATTGGAAATTAGAAAAACGAAACGCCGCGGGATAGAGCCTGAAAACATTCTGCTACGAGAAAAACGTAGTAGTGGTAAATAACATCTTTGATCAACATCCGAGAAGAAGATACACATGGAAGATGTCTGCGGACAAAGTACGATGCCAAATTGACTACATCCTTGTCAGGAAGAGATACAATAACCAAGTTAAGAAGTGTAAGAGCACAACCGGCGCAGATATAAATATCGATTACAACATGGTGATCATGGACAGCACACTTCGATACAAGAAGATGAAGAAAGAGACACAACAACCTAGATGGAACACAAAGTGTACTGGTAATGAAAGAGATGAGCTTAAGGGACAAGTTCACCATGACCATCAAAAGGGAAATAGAAATAATGAAAATACCATTACTGAAGGTCTATGGAAAGAAATGAAGAATATATAATAACCAACGCTGCAGATGAGCTCCTTGTGAGTAAGGCGGAAATATCTAAGAAGCCATGGAGAACCGCTCAAACAAGAGGTCTCAGAGACGAAAGAAGAAAATACAAAAATTCAAGTAATTAGAGTGAAGGAGACATCTTTAAACAGTTGCAGAACTAGGTCATACGAGAGTGTACGAAGGCAAAGGAAGAATGGAGAGAAATCTATTGATTTAGAATACAATAGAATGAAAAATAGAAGGGAAGGTTTCACGAGAAAAACCCTGTTAGACGAAGCGGTAATAATATTTCTAACGCCAAAATGTTCGTGAACTGATCAATGTATCATGTGAACTGAATGTGTCGTGAACTGATATATGTATCAATGAACGTATCAATGTTTCGGTAGGTAAGGAAGTAACGGTAAATAGCTTCGTAACGCATATTTTATAACTTAAACAGAGGGGGTACGGTTCTTTATCTTCTCGATTTACTGGATGTGAATTCAGGAAATATCATTTTACGGGCTCCTTTG
This sequence comes from Hetaerina titia, assembly GCA_037158775.1. NCBI lineage: Eukaryota > Metazoa > Arthropoda > Insecta > Odonata > Calopterygidae > Hetaerina > Hetaerina titia. The sequence continues at coordinate 20,300,339 of CM073775.1, read as the reverse complement.
CATTGAATGTTACGCGAAAATCACGAAAGAATTATCATATGTATTTTTAAAATATTTAATGTTCATATTCTGAACATTTAGTTAGCTCCTGATAATCAAACTTTCTTCCCTTCCTGCTAAGCGTAGTGTGCTCGTTTACTAATTCACATTTGGATTATTTCCGAGCATCTAATGCAAGTTTTCTATGTTATTTTACTTGGAAAACTCTGGAGTAAGGGAGGAGTACTGATGCCTTCAGTGTAGCTCTGCTGGTGCTCCTCAAGTTCCATCGGATGGCTTTCAAGTTGGCATGTGATTGAACTGGTTTCCCATCCTACGTCTGAATTATTGCCGTGAAACGTCCGTGCGTAAGCCGATGAATGTGAACATTTTATCCCCGCTTTACGCTAAACCTCCGCCTTCAAGTTGGTGAAAGTTTTCCGTACGCCGCGAATAAAAAAGACGGGGAACTGGGATGTTTTTCCGATGAACATCAAAGGAACTTTCTCTCAACTCTCGGGCAGCACGTCGTGACGTACTTCAGGGATCAAGTGAGATGAGTATAAGGGGTGGTACCCGAAAAGAAAGTATTGGGAGTGAATTCGCGGATGTGGAGGAGAAAAATTTGGGAAGGTCACGTTCCACTCTATTCTACAGTCCTATAAAATCGCAAGCTTAAAACACTCTGGTAGTTCTTTTTCATGGGATATGCATAAAATCAGATCCCTGTAAGATTTATTATTTGTACATTTGCAATAGTATGGTCATGGTTACCTAAAAAACAAATTTCCAGTGTTTAATGAATGTGTGACACACATGCATTTGGTAGTATTTTATGCCCCATCAGTTGGTATGGCAACACGTGTTTTTCTATATGATTGCTGAAGAAATGAGCTGCGGAAAGAGGATTTGTTATGCGAGCTTGTTCACGTCCACAGTCAGTTTCTCTGAAATTTTGTCTACAAATGTACTTAGGTGCTTGATGATCATAATTCCATATCCCAAACGTAACCGGAATTTTACATCCCGTTGTTCATAAGTTGGTAAGATAGCATAAATAATAAATATCAAGCCTAATCAAATATGATTTCATGAATGTCAAGCCTAACAATTAAATATCTATAAACATTCAATAAATAACTATCCAACTATAATAAATATAAAACATAAACTAATAATAAATTATATAAATATTAAATAACAATAAAACAGTTAACGTCTATAGGGTTGGTAATTGAAAAACAAACAACTTCCCTTGTCCACATAGATAATCTTCTATTCACTACCTAGGTTTCGTTATGGTATAACATCTTCAGTTCCCCTATACCATAACGAAACCAAGGTAGTAATAAAAAATTTCTATGTGGAAAGCCAAATTGTTTATTTTTCAATTTCAATATGAAGATTTTCCACCAAGTCTCGCCAGAAACTGTTTTATTTATACTTCCCTACTACTTTAATCATTTTGGTCCAAAAAACTTCAGAGATACGTAAACTCCTCCACCTGCTCTAGTTTTGGCCCTCCAATTTTAATGTTAGCTTGATGCTGTATCGCGAATAAATTGTAATAAAACATGCGGCTGCACGGCTTTGGAGGACTGTCGAAAACTTCTATCGAAAAAATAGAATAGTCTTTGATGGTAAATCCTTATGGGAATGGTATTCAGAATGGCTCTAAATTTTATTTCCAGTGCATTGAAAACTTAAGGAAAGTAAGTTTCTCAAATTATGATCGTAACACTTCTGAGGCCATAGGCACGTCTATCGGTTTGGGAAAATATAAATTTGATAAAATAACTCCGAGGAACGAAAAGCAACCTAGAGAATTTAAGGAGATAACAATATTTTATTTTCCTTTGAGTTAAAAAATTAATAAATAAAAACGTATTTGAAAACTATTTTGGCATGAAAATAGTTGCCTCCAGCATGGTCCTCATCGTTTTAAATCATCGTATCGAGCAAAAGTCGCAAATGTTCTCTCTCGTGTGATTTCTTTATACCGTAAAAGCAGATTTGGAAACTTCAAATTGTGAAAAAGTTATCGGATAAAAGTTTGTGATCCATTCGATTCTAGAAAACAAGTAGAAGATACAGAGAGAATTTACCTTAATGCTTCTCTTAAAGTGGCTACTCAATTGATTTTGACCACATTAATATAAACTATTCCTCTTTATTCCGAAAAATAACCTTTACGACGTGTGACTACATTATATAGGCTTTCTACGTATTATATAAAAAAGGAAAAAGAAAACTTGTAACATGGCAAATACATTGATACGAGATTTCCATGACCGGAGTTTCACGTGTTTGTAATACAAAGTTGACATAAAATTTCAAAATTATGAACGTGGAAATATGTATCAGTGTATGCATACATTGAATATGTATGTATATGTATGTATATATATGTATTGAGTATAAATGTATATCAGAAATATGCATCATTGGCTTAGTGATTTTTCCCTCCACTTATATTTAAAATACTACAATCTCTGACATAATTTCTATTCGTTATGCAAGTGACAATCTTATAGCTAATTTGAACATCATCACCGTGTGTGTGTTTTTATTGTGAGGGGTCGTTGGTGGGCGATGCATGTATTAATGCTTCTCATTTCGGCGAAAACATACATTGCCACCCGGCCACTCATCGACCGCCAAGGCAAATAGTCGATAAGTACCTTTTGTGAGAAGCATCGAAATTATCGCACTTATTTACAGAATGCCAAGCCAAAACGTGCACATTTTGAAGTAAACTCAGTTACATCGAAATAGAATTGAGAGAACTTCCTCGAGCATTATTTCCTCCTTATTTGACGACATTAATGAAATAAAATTCACCGACTGTCAATTTGGGGTGCATTTGGTACATGCTGTTAATTTACGCCAAGGTATCTGTTAAGTTTCCTTGTGCTTGACCCTCCAGGAAGATTAATAAAATCAAGAAGTGGCTAATAGTTTTTGTGAAAACCAGAGACTTTTCTATAAATGAATCTTTTTCTATGAATTTTTATATGTATTTTTTATCAGATAAAAATTATATGTTTTACTCATTTTTGTTTTGATTCCCTATATAAGTGTGAACTTTTTCAGCAAAGCCCTTGATTTGATTATTCACCGTCTTTTTGCCAAGATGCGGTTTTCTCATATTCCATATAGATTTTTTAGGCTTCTTGTTGATCAATGAAAATAATGCTCAATACGGCTGAAATGATACTGCCTCACCACCGCCTGCGTTCTTAATAAGGCATTTTATTGAATCTCACTTTGTTTTGGATTTTTTAAAACTCGGTTAATTAAAGAGAGGGACGTCGGTAAATAATGGCATATTACTAGAAATTTTCCAATTAGAGTGGTAAACCTACTCGATAAACTTTCACGAGTGATTTCCACCGTGATAATGCCAATAAATACAATACAGGATGGAGGAATGTGACGTATACGAATGCTCTTCTTTTAGCTCTCCTATGACCACTAACGTTTAACAATTCCGATATAAACGTTATCTTTTGATTTCCTTAATTTTAATCAAAAGCCAGTATGCCAAAAAATGTTTTGGATTTTTACTTTCAGGCAGAGCTGCTCCATCCATTCAAAGACTATTATACACGTATTTTATAATTTGCTTGACGTATTCCATTCAAGATTTTCCTCCATAGTTTCTCTAATCATTCTCATTTATGTCCGTGCCAAAATTTTCCGGTTACTCTTCAAAGTGTTTTATTCGTCAGTGAAAGATATGTTTCCGTCTCGGCGTTTTCTACCACCTTTTTCTGCCACTCTCACGACTCTCCATTGATCGCAGGAATCCAACCATTGGCCCTTCGACATTCTTCTGTAACACTAGATTTCCGCCGCAGTCAATTTCTTTGTTCATATCGTAAGATTGAAAGAAACGGAAATGACGAAGACAGCATGACCTCCAAAATGATAAACTGCCCACTGTATATGCCATTTTTAAGCTCTCTTATTCTGTTTAATCGATGCTGTGCTGAGTGTCATATACGTACACACTTTAACCTGGGTATGCGTATTACTTTGCCTTGCTGTTAGCTATATTTTTGCCTGAATCCCATCCATGATTTTTCTAGGTGGCTTGACATGACACTTGTTGTACATGCTTAAAAATAAATACCAATCTCTTTACCCTCTTTAGGGTCATACCCGTATTCTGTTGAATGCGACTGGGAGCACCAAAATTTACGAAAGAAAAGTGAATAATGAGTGATATACTTATTTGTTCTCCAAAAAACTGAGAGATGGTGCGACAGTAACTTTTGACGTAGTCATCTGCAAAAATGCATTACAGTGCAACGACTTCAGAGTGTAAAAATCATTCTTGACCGAAATTCGAGCTAAAATCCCTCGATGCCCTGACATCAGGGTATCCGAGTTCAAATTTCGGTCAAGGTGAATGATTTTTGCTCACTGAAATTGTTGCAATGTTATTGGTTCTCGTTTAAATTTTTTGCGTGGAAAAGTTTGATCTTCCACCAGTTCTTGATCAAGTATTTCACCAGCACACCATTTTATGTAATATTAGTTAAATTTGAATCCGCATATTATTTATTGAAATATCAATAATCCAAAAGTATTTTTAATGCTTCTAATTCATAAAAAGCAAGAAATATATTCTTATAATATATTTATGCATAAAATAAAACATACTGGATGGAAATACGGATATACAAATAAAATGGAACCGACCTACAGCTGAGGTCATTTGCACGATTAGAGATTGATAGGAAAGGATAAAGGGTTGAGAGAAACCTGGCGTCGGCATTACCCTACTCTTAAAGAGGCGCGCCAAGGGGTCCGCAGTTTAACGTCCCATTCAACGGACGGCGTAGTCTCCCGAAGTGTTCTTCACAAAGCATCTCAAGTAGGGATCGGAATACAACTGCAAACATCTCCCGATTCTAGGATTTGAACCCAGGTTATCTCGGTGGGAAGACAGTGAGTTAGATACCCTATCATCCCGATCTACGATTATGTATTTTTATATATATGCTTTTGCACACACCCACATGCATCATAGATATATGTGCATCAAATATACACAGAGTCACACAAAAGGGTCGTTTCTGATTTGAACGACGTTTATATTATTACACTAATTGTACTCTGGTATAGTGTGCGTTAGGCATGTGATACGTGTCTAAGTACCTAAATGGCTTGCTGAAATATTCAGGGAACCGTTGCTCGGCAGTTCGAGATTTGCTTGTTCGTCAATGAATTTCCTTTTCACGTTCTATTTTGCTCAGCCGAGAATCGTGAAGGTATATTTTTCTCTTTTGATTTCCGCGGGCTTACCTTCTTTTTCCGAAATTCCATCAACAAACTCTGTATGCCTGATGGGAGGTTGTCGAGATTGTAGTTTTAATATGTTACTCTGAACGCATCTCAAATGGACAAAAAGGAAAAGTTAAGCCGGATGGAAAGAGTATCGTAGAGGTAGCCAATCGGACGAAGGAGAGGAATTGTGTCGCTCGTTGTCTTCCTCATCAGCGCCTAAGGAAGGAAATCGGAGTACGTGTTACACACCTAAAACCCCATGCGCTCCCTATAGATAACGCAGAGAACGGAGTTGTGTGAGGATTGCCTCTCACTTGACGGCGTCGCAAATGGAAAAAGAGAGAGGGCAAGGAAGGGGAAATGAAAAGAGCTGCTCGCCTCTGCGAATCTCATATTAGGTGCTTACCCATTTTCTCAGAAAAAGAAAGAAAGGAAGGGTAACCATTCGTTGGAAGAATTCAAGTGCCTCAATTCGTTCTACAAATTCAGCACTCCGCTCTCTTAGTAAACATGGAAGGCTTGGCAAGGAATGAACCAAGAAGCACTGGAAAGGTGAGATTTAGTTTTACCACGATTATACCATAGGCCTACTAATGAAATTTAAAGAACTCTCAGGGCGTCTTACGGAAGTTCATTTTCGCGTTTGTGATAATTTTGATGATAAATTGAAATCCTCGTACTTAATCTTATTCGGAAACTGTTAAGCTTCTATAGTTCCTGTTTCCTATTTCTAGTTGGTGGACAAATATGTTTCACTCCCACCTGTAATTATTTTCCTGGCCTAAAGATTCGAAAAAATCAATCAAACATACTTGTTAGTAGAAGTTGTTGTACTCAACCATGATACCTGGAAATTTGAGAAGAATAATTTTCTATTTCTACTTTCAAAATCGACCAAATAACAGCTTTATTAATCAGGAAAGTTAATTTCCGACCAGGTTTCGATATGAATACGGTAATCATATTCAGTGGCAATGAGTCCAAGTGCCGTCTTGATAGATCGCATCTGGAAGAAAAGAAATTGGAGGAGAAAGAAGGGCGAACAAGTTGGGGGTTGTTATGGTGGGATGAAACACGAAAGGAATGGTAAAAGGTTTGCCTGAATGTTTTAGGGATTTTGAGTGGAGGTTTCCCTTTTCCTAACCCTTTTAATACCCTTCTTCTCTCTAATCCTTCTCAACTGGCGCTTGCACTCTATGCCACCCACAGTTATGGCAGATTGCAAGGCATTCATGTATATGCAAATACAAATGTAAACTTAAGAAACATTCTAAACATTTCCTCTCGGATAAAAATATCTAACACGGAAAGTTAAATATTTTTTCACATGCAAATTATGTAATACATTGAAACCCGGTCGGTAGAAAAATAGCATATTGTCGATTGGCTTCATTTTACGGTAATTACGCTCCAATTCCTCAGTATAACGTCTGAGGCTACACAATTCTGTTCTTCAATAAATATTTGTGACTTGAAAACCAGCTATTTATTGATATATTGATTGATTTCAGATGCATTTATAAATCCTTAAAATGACCCTTTTGGACGCCATTTTCACGAAAAAATCACGCCATACTCTTTTCATGCAACTCCTTTGAAAAATAAAAATAATACCAACGTTCCCTTAAATCAACGATTAAAATTTTCAAACAGGGTTTCAATATCCCTTTCTCACGATGAGAAACTCGTGAACATGATAAACCATCTCCATCAACATTGGTGACGACAAAATATCTCAGTATAATTCTTTATCCTCATGAATTGCGTCATAATTTCTATCACTAATCGGTTTCCAGGTAAATACGAAAAACTAAAATGGGTACGGAATGAGTGCTCGTAGGTCGAGCTCAATATTTTCCTCAATTTAATATGACGTTTCCGACAAACTCATTGAATAGGCGGACAGACTGATAATGAAACCTCCAATACAGGAACGCTGTGCACTAGCCAGCAGCCAGTATTTCCCGCATGAATGCATCTACTTATGTGTAAGAATTCAATTCTTCACTTGTCGGCCATATTCATTCACGCCATTATTCATCATTTCTGTAGTTATTCATCGCCTAAGTTAAAATCTCGAATAGCCGAGAGCGGTCCTGGGAGCCGCCGCAGCGATTCACGGTAAGGGACGCAAACACTTGGAAACTTGCCTGCGGTAAAATTGGGAGGAATTGAGAGGAAGGTTGCAGATAGGTGGTGTGTGTGTGTGTTGGGATGTTGATCCCAGAGACTCTCGTTGGAGGAGGTGCTAATGGAAATCGCATTTCTAATGGAAATCCCTGGATAGCTTGGAGGGTTAGGGGTAGCGGAGCCTTCTCGAGAGGAGGGAGGGTAATAGTGTCGCGCCTCGGTGCAATTTTTGGAGGCCCGGCCCCAGGATGGGTGACAGTTTGCTGCTGCGGAAGTATAATTTTGTCGAAGTATGCCCATTTTTTCGCTTCAGGGCGTGAAAGGCAACTGGAGAACTATTTTCAGAGATATGGCGCAAAATCGGGAGAGTGGATAAAGAAATTGGTGGAAGAAGAGGGACAAAGCTGAGGTATTTCGCTCTTCCGATTTCGAATCTTGGTACGAATTAGGCATTTACGTGAGAAATGTTTGTTTGTATACACATAACAATAAGTGTATGAGAATGCGTGTGGGTATTTTGGTGAATTGATTTCTTCCACATTGCCTTTTCCATGAGTATGTAGGATTCTAATGCGCGTAGTGAATACGACGCTGAAATACCTACAATTCTTTTTGTATTTTTGTGTCTACCCTTCATGGCCTATTATATACTCACATTTCCTTATTATTAATTTATTTAAATTCTACAATAAGAGTTGAACTTCATTTTAAAGGTTAATCTGAAAATTTTCCCTACAATACTTTCTTCTTTTATTTCTAACCCCATTTATCATTTTCTTGTCCATAATATATCTAAAAGAGGCATTTGAAGGTTTTCGAAATTTGAACAAACTTCCCATTGTTTGGTTTCGTTACGCATACGATTAATTATATGTACAGATTTAATTAATGCATAAATATTTGAAATTTTTTAATAAAACTTTGGTAAATTTTGGAAGGAAACGTAGATATTGAGATTTCATAAACACCTTATTTATCGAATGAAAAATTACATGAAATAACTGAATGAGCTCAAATTTTGTGAAATGGTTTTGGTACTATCTGTAAGAATTTAATTTCCTAGGAAATCAATATTTTTATGGATACACATGGTGCAATTTTGTTTGATGAGGACGACTTCACAAATTATGGCTTTGCTCTGTGTAATAGAAATTGTAGCGGTATGTTTCTAGTTTTTCCGCTTTCTCCGTCGTAGGGCATCAATTTACTCCCGGTTGTGAGAGAAATGATTTGAATCTCATATATATCGAAAATTCGTTTTATGAATTTATTTGTAGGCCTATGTAAACGGAAAGATTGTTTGAATTTCCCTTATAGATTATATTAGCGCTCGCTGAATAATTTCATCACGTAAATGATAGGAATCCTGGGTGATTAATGAACTCATGTACTCTTTTTGTTTTGATTGGTATTGTTAAAAAATTTGGAATTCAATATTTGCCTGCAAATTATTTTTTGACCACTCGTGAGTTTTGTTATTACTTTTAAATCCACCATAGTTAGATATTTACCAGATACATCTTGGAAAAAATCCATAAATGTCTTCAGTAATATTGAATAATGGCGTATATTTTCCAAGAAACTGCGCAAACAGTAATTTTAACGGAGTCATACGCTAATATGCATTTCAATGCAACAATTTCAGAGCGTAAAAATCATACACCTCCCGGTCTTGGTCAAGGCGAATGATTTTTACACTCTGAAAATGTTTAATTGTGAGGGTTATATTTTATCACTAAAATTTATATTTACTTTTTTCCAAATATATTTTCCTGATTAAGTTTGAAACGTTTCAGTTTTACAATTTGGAGTATACGTGGTGCCTAATTGTCCTGTTGTAGTTCTTTGGGAGCTCTAGCCGAAGTTTTGTTTCTTCTAATTGGAGTTCAGCATATGCAAGCTGTTATCTATGAACAGTATATTGCAAAAAACTTGAAATAATTATTTGTCAGAAATGGTATTTTTCGTGGCATAATTTAACACTGCTAAGTTTGAAATTCAATATACTACTTGAGGAAAATTCATAATTTTAAATTAACAGCTATAGAACCTTACGTTTGAAACGTAAATTTTGCATTATAAATTAAACCGTTTTCAATTTTGTTTCATTGTTTTACTTCTTTTCAAGATCATACATTATCTTGTCTTCAATGTCTGAAAACTTACACTTCAAAAATTTTATTTCCTTAATTCTTTTTAGAGGCCTTTACTACCCGATTTTTTTGAGTTTTGGTATTATATTTTTTTCTCTATGAGGTTTCCATATCTTACTTGTACATATAATATATATATATATATATATAAAACCATAAACACAGTAATCAACCCGAAGGTCGGTTTAGTAGGTGATGGTAGAGCTCACCCATTTACCAAGCCCTATACGGCGTGTGAATGTTCACACATCAGGGTAGGGGGGCCAGTTCCTTTCCCTGTGCCGGTTATGGTTTCCTCGGAAGACCTGGTACCCGAAAAATCAACTAGCTTGGAGTCAACTAGGGTGGAGCTGCAGGTGCCCAAAGTGCCTTTCCCGGGAATCGAACCCGGGACCCTCCGGTCAGCAGTCCAACGCTCTACCCGCTAGACCACCGCGACCCGCATATATATATATATATATATATATATATATATATATATAAACCCTGCCTTACACCTCTTCCTAACACTGCCCATCCAGACTCTCCGTTCCCCACTCGCACCTGAGCAGTCTGAGACATGTACAGGTTGCGGATCAGTCTCCTGTCCCTCCAATCCATTCCTATTTTCTGCAATACACGCATTAATTTTTCCCATATATATACATATACATATATATATATATATATATATATATATATATATATATATATATATATATATATATATGGGTTCAGAAAAGGAAGAGGTACGCGTGATGCCATTGCAGTAATGAGATCACTAGTCGAGAGAAATATAGAATACAATCAGGACGTTTTTGCCTGTTTTGTAGATTTCGAAAAAGCGTTTGATAGAGTGAATTGGGAAAAATTAATGCGTGTATTGCAGAAAATAGGAATGGATTGGAGGGACAGGAGACTGATCCGCAACCTGTACATGTCTCAGACTGCTCAGGTGCGAGTGGGGAACGGAGAGTCCGGATGGGCAGTGTTAGGAAGAGGTGTAAGGCAGGGTTGCCCATTGTCACCGGTACTGTTCAACGTATATGTAGAGGAAATGATTAAAGAGGCATGGGAAGAACTGGAGGTAGGAATGAAAGTCGGAGGGGAATTCGTAAAATCGGTTAGGTTTGCTGATGACCAAGCATTAGTTGCTCAGTCAGCCAAGGGTTTGCAAGCATTGTTGATTGAATTGGAGGTTCAGTGCGATAAATATGGGATGAGAATCAATATTAATAAAACAAAGGTTATGCGATTTTCTAGAAAGAAAAAGGCTAAGCTAAATATTAAAATAGGCGGGGAAAGAATAGAGCAGGTAGAGCAGTTTACATATCTCGGAAGTGTTTTGGACCAACACGGTCAGAGTGGTAGGGACGTAAGGAGAAGAATTGCGCTAGGCAAGGAGGCTTTCTCAAAGAGGAGGGAGTTGATGACGGGGACGTTGAGTAGGGATGTTAAGACAAGACTCGTCAAAACTCTGATATGGAGCGTAACTATGTACGGCGCGGAAACGTGGTCGCTGAAGCAGGAGGATAGACGTAGATTGGAGGCTTTTGAAATGTGGGTATGGAGAAGAATGGAGAAGGTGAAATGGACCGAAAGGAAAACAAATGAGGAAGTACTAGAAATGGTGGGGGAGGAGAGGGGTTTGTTGAGAGAAATCCTATGGAGGCAGGAAAAATGGATGAAAGGCGTATTGAGCGGTAGTGGAATGTTGAAGAGGGTAATAGAGGGGAGAATGTTGGGCAAGCGTGGTAAGGGTAGGAACAGGATAGGGATGTTGGACGGGATGAAGGGAGGAAAGAAGTACACCGAGATGAAGAGGGACCTGATATAGATTAGTTTGCTAGGTGGGGAGTTACAAAATGTTTATTTGATAGTTGTGTCCATCCAAAAACCTACCTTAACCGGTAGATTACCTAATAATAATATATATATATATATATATACGCCGTCGTTGCCGCCAATTCAACCATTTTTGAATACCTATTTAGTCGTGTTTCTCGTCCCCGATTTCTTTTTACATTGAGCTATCTCATATGCGTTTCAGTTCCTTAATTTCCTCGAAATAATTGCCCTTTATTTTTTATCTTCCATTTCCATATAATGATTTTTGATTTTGGATGCTTAGTTTATCGGTTGGATAACTCATCAGAACAAGTTTACAACGCTGCAGGTGTCAATCCTATAGCCAATATTGAATATTTAAGAAAAATTCTATACCAATATTTCGGTTAATTACGTGACCATCAATTTGAGGGGAAAAGTTTTTCTTAATTATGTAATATTGGTCATAGGATTGGCACCTTACATAAGCACACGCAATAGCTCACACCATCTTCGTGTTTACATTTTACAGCATATTATTTTTGTCTTCTGGCTCTCCGGACCACTTGATGTATGTTTCTTCCTACTCATAGAAGTACCGTGCTTCATCAATCTGAGTTGTGTTATTTTTCTTCTCTGTGTGTGCGTCTAATTTCAAATGTTTTATTGGCAGTGGGTAACGTTCTGGTATATTTTGCTCAACAGCTTTTCATTTTTTATCTATTTCCCTTTCTTAACCATCTTAATATAATTCCATATCTGAGTCAATTTTTCAGGACCCAACAATCATGAGCATAGCTACATGAATATGAAATACAGTTTTCTGAATTGTTTTATGATAACAGAATTATTGTCCATCTCCTACAAAAGAATTATGACATATCACGCATGTAAATCGGATTATTTATTTCCCCCCGCCCGATTTCCGATGTTCACTGAAGGATGTACATCACTCTTTAACGAGGCAGAAGTTATATTTTTAAAATTTAATTTTGCGTTGAATTTTTTCGGGTGTCTGCTTGCATAATTGTTAATACTACCTTGAACAAAAAGTCCCCGGAATAACCACCGTGTGGCGCTCTCATCGTTCCGATTTGAGTTCTGTTTTTTTGTTAAATTGGTACATCTGTTGTTGATATTCCCTTTAAATCTTAGTTTCATAACTTGACATTTGCAAAAGTTACGTACCCAAGAGTACATCTATCTCTGTGTGTGTTGGCGATTTTTTACAATTGCAGAAATGGATTTAAATTTGCAACAACGAAGTTGTATTAAATTTTGCGTAAAAAAACGGATTTAGTGGCGCACGGACGTTGGAAATGTTGGAAAAGTGTTTCGGCAACGATTCTCAAAAAAAACGGTCGTTTACCAGTGGCACGAGCGGTTCAGAAGTGGTCGTGAGTCAATCGAAGATGATGAACGCAGTGGCAGACCATCGACATCGAAAGTCGGTGAAAAAATTGATAAAGTAAAAGAAATATTGGTCAATAACCGCAAATTAACCATCAGAGAAATAGCGGAGGACTTGAACATTGCCTATGGATCCGCCCAAGACATTGTGGTTAATGATTTGGGTTTCCGTCGTGTAGCAGCAAAGTTGGTGCCAAAAGACCTCAATTTCATGCAAAAAAGAGACCGTGTTGACGTCGCAAAAGACATGATTTGTGAGGCTGAATCCGATCCCACATTCATCAAAAGGATCTGACTGGAGACGAGACGTGGGTTTATGAGTACGACACGCAATCCAGACATCAGGCAAGTGAATGGCGTTCACCAAATGAGCCGAGACCAAAAAAACCACGTCGTTTTCAGTCAAAAAAGAAGGCAATGCTGACGGTTTTCATGGATTACAACGGTGTAGTGCATCATGAATTTTTGCCAGAAGGCCAGACAGTAAACAAAGAGTATTATTTGGGCGTTATGAGACGTTTGCGTGAAGCAATTCGCCGAAAGAGACCAGAAATCGTCGCACAGTGCGTCGAGACCGTCACACAGTGCTATCATTATTCGTAATTTTTTGACAAAAAATGCAACAAATACCATCCAACAGCCACCGAATTCACCTGATTTGGCTCCCTGTGACTTCTTTCTGTTCAATCGAGTTAAAAAACCATTACGGCGAACGCGTTTAGCAGCCGAGAGGAAGTAATGGAAAAATCGCAGGAAGCACTATTGGACATACCGAAAACCGAATATAAAAAATGTTTGGAGGATTGGATCAAGCGCTGGCATAAGTGTGTTGCAGTCGATAGGGATTACTTTGAAGGGGAAAATATAGATTTAGATGAATAAACTTGTATTTTTAATTTTCTGAATAAATTCCGGGAACTCTTTGATCAAGGTCGTATGTCATGTGCTTTCATCTTTAACATGAAATTGAAATAGGCACGTGTTTTCAGTTGTAAAGGTGAGAAATTAAAGATGCATTAATATTACTATAGATAGTTCAATCGTGATGAAGAAATTACAATTATAGCAGAATTTTGGTTTCGTAAAAAATTAGGATAATTTTTGATAAAGTATACTCGTGATAAATGAACAAGAAATTAAAATAGCTAATTAGTACTGCCTTGATGTAAGATTTTCGTAATGTACATGCGAATTAAACAGGCATACGTATTTAATATTTCCATGGAAAAGAAAGTGAGCTTGGCATAAATTTTGTTGTCACCGTGAGTGATTTTTCATTAATGATAAAAGCACCGTCATAATTAATTTAAGATGTACCGATGAGATAATTTTTCTTAGCATAATAACTTGTATGCTAATGAATATTTTATCAACAAGGAAGAATAACGTGAATAATAAATCAAATACCGAACGATCACTTTAATTAATTAATGCCATTAAAATCTAAGTACTTAATATCCAAGGCAATTTTTTCATTTTTTATATTTGTCATCCCGATTCGCAAAGCTGCATGATGCCTGAATCCAACTCACTGAAGTAATGCTTCTAAAAACACTAAGGAATTAACTGATGTTCAATGACAGGATGCCATAGTTATTTCAATTAATTGCCGGAGCTATATGTTACAATTTTATTCAAATGGATATCAATTTCAAGCATTCATTCATTTTGATGATGTAATTGAACTCTAAGTTATAACCTGCCATTCTGCTGATCTTTTTTTTTTTAATACGAGTATATTTTGTAGCCAAGTGATTTTGGAGCAGTAGAAATTCATATATTTGCTTTCTACTGTTTTAGGATAAACTTTGTGGAAGTTCATGTTCATTATTTATTTTATTTAGAACACATTCATACATCCACTCTTCTTTACTATCGTACAACTAGTTTCAACGCTTAAGCGTCATCATCAGGTACCTGAGGACATCAGGACCAAATGAGGTACCTGAAGATGACGCCTAAGCGTTGAAACTAGTATGATGTTGCAGTTGTACGAATTTTTATAGATAAATAACCGATAATTAACCATTTTTATGCAAGTATCTCAAAGAAGTTCTGTATTTTCATAGTTCGAGTGTTCAAAGCATGAAATCTTGCCATTAACCCATTCCGCCACTAAGATTTCTTCAGAATGTATTTTAAAAAGTTGTGTCGATTACGAATAATCCTCCCATTCTTTTCAACCCTAGCTCTGGCTTGCCAAACCAATTCTTCTTCCGCTTACCTATTTCGTCTTGCCTGATTCATGTATGCTTCGAAAAATTAGTTTAGCCGTCCAGTCTCTTATTTTTTACAATATAGCCAGGAAATCATTTTTTGTTGAATTATCCTATGCTCTCATCACAACAAAGCGTCATTAATTCCCTTTCGCTTCCTACCCAATTTAATTTTCGCCTAAATTTCCGTTTGTCATATTATGCTATTTTATACTGACTATTCAGGTATTAGATTTTGTTTATTGAGTACTATTTTTGATGAATATGAAATTAGATTAAATTTGAAATTAAATTGTAATTACAGGAATTAATTGTTAATTAGATCAGATAAAATTCTTAATAAATTAGATCTTATAATCCTACTCAAGTTTCCCTTTTACCACCTCTGATTGAGAATTCCATTTTTAGGATATCCAAACTCACTGGGCTCATATTTCTACTATGGGGAACTTCAAATATCCCTTCGACAGTTTCTGAATCTATTCAGGTTGCTCTAAAAATTTCCCGGTAAAACATGGTTTCCGGGAATTTTTGTATTCGCTACAACTTTCACATCCACTAATTTATTCCATACAAAATAATATACTCGTACAATATAATTATCACTTTCTCCAAAATTTATTCATTCCCTCACACTGTTCATTTCAATTGCCATCTATTTCCCCATTGATTTACCGATTAAGTAAATACTATATAATAATCGTGAACAAAAAATACAAAACGTTTTTTGTGAATTCTTTTATTTATTTTCGTCTGATGTTCATTTTCCATTTCTCTTCCATCCACCTCATTTCTCCAGTGATCCATGGATTTCTCATTCTCTCTTTGCCATCCATTCCTACTGTTTCCTCTAAAGCTTTTGGAATATCTTTTTTGAGGTATGGCTACCTAAACTATAGTTTTCACCACTCCATCCTTACTTTAGTTATTATTAAATGCTCCTTGGCATTCCGTAATTTTTATTCTCTCAGAAGTCTTTATATTCCATTTTCATGCTCTCAAACGCATTCTAATCATTTTGGAATACAGATTTCAATCCGTTGCAACTAGATTTTAGACCAAACCGACATTTCTCACCGGCAATCTATGCTAAATATTGGCGTAGTTCCGAGACCTATAGTATATCCATATTTAATGGATTGTAGACCACAATTTTATGTAAATAGTAGTTTCCTGTATCTATTTTCGTATATCTCTTCCTGCCGAGATGGGCCAAGCTTGATGATTTTTAAAATATAAGAAATTTTGTAACACAGCCATACTGAAAATAGTTTAATGAATCGATTAGCAACTGCATATTCAAATCAAATAGTTTGAATTATTAGTTTTAATTTACAGAGTTTTCGGTTTTCTGG
This sequence comes from Hetaerina titia, assembly GCA_037158775.1. Lineage (NCBI taxonomy): Eukaryota > Metazoa > Arthropoda > Insecta > Odonata > Calopterygidae > Hetaerina > Hetaerina titia. The sequence continues at coordinate 20,283,995 of CM073775.1, read as the reverse complement.
AAGGTGGAAAGCTAGGTAAAATCGATAATTGCGGATCTTGAATCTAGATGCCAATGGTATAGGATCCTTTTCCGCTCCAGCTTGATATTTGTACAATGTCCAGATTTTAGGAAGGATAAAACACTGTACTCATCATTTTGTTTAAATATTGATACATACGGATGCCGTAGATTGTGCTGGTGTTAAAGTTTTAGGAAAAATTACGTCCTTGGAAACTAAAGAAGATTGTACACGGAAAAAAATGCTTTTATAGCTTGGTGAATATCTGCATATAGGTAAATGGTTCATTTTCCAATCTTTTCTTATAGAGGGGGAGGGAGATTATATTTTACCACACCATTTTTTATGCTTGGCAGATCTAAAAGTATCCTGTAAACAGGGGTGTCCATCAGCTAAGCAGGGAAATTGCATTTAGAAATACGTTCGCCCCGATACGGTCGCTTGCACTTGTAATTGCTGCATCTTATTCATGAAACGAGGTTTATCTAACTATCCACAATGATATTCTGTTATTTATTCGTTTGTACTTCCCATGGACTGCATATTCCGTTTTTCTGTTGAATACCCATCACAGGAGCAGTCATTGTCATAGCTGAATGGGCAATATTAAGGGATGGAAAAAAAGGATGAAAAAGCGGTGGAGTGGGCGTAGGTGGTCTGAGCTCTAAACGAAATTAAATATATCTCAATTGTAGGAAATGAAAAGAGAATGAAAGCTTGCGGATATCGGTTCCCCAAAATAAAAGATCAGAGAAGCTATGGGTTGTTCCGAGGTGAATATATATTACGTACGATACGTAACCGTTGAATTTACTAGGGTATGCCTTCAAATTAAATTGGCATACATTAGAAAAAGTTCACAACCATAATATTCCTAATAATTCATTCGTTATCTGTGATTTTTTTAATTAGAATAGTTAAATACAATCGTTATGGCATGAATGCATTGGGACTAGTGTTTTAATAGTCTTGGTATTGTCCTTTTCTTAGATATTCGTGTTGATAATAAAAAGGTAAAAACTAATAATATATATATAATAAGTCATTAAGTATTAAGTAGACCTATTTTATTCAATAATCAATAGTTTATGGAATGCTTGGCCTGTCTCATACTGGGGCCAATGCTGTCGTCGCCCCTAAAAACAAAGTTTTTTTTAATTCCAAGAAACTGCGGGAATTGCTGCAAAAGTGACTTTTTGACGGAGTCTTCCGCTAATACATATACATTACAATGCAACAATTTCAGAGTGTAGAAATCATTCGACTTGACTGAGGTTCGAAACCGGATCCCTCGATGTTCTACCGAGTGCTTCAGGCAATTAAGCTATCTAGGCGTCCTCTTCTATCAAGGCGAGCATCGAGGGATCCGGGTTCGTATCCTGGTTAAAACGAAAAATTTTTACACTCTGTAATTGTTGCATCAAGTTTTTTTAATTTCTAGGCAGATATTTTCATAAAATCTGACACTATTCTGTGATGTCGGACACTTTAAATGTTTGAATATCAGGACGATTTTACTGTTGTTTTGTGATTTGGTAAAAAGTATTGTTTAATTTCAAAATCGCTTTTTCTTTGGTCTATTTATTGATTTATGGCCTTCCTTCTGAAACCTCTGTTTTACGTTCACTTTTATTTTGCGCTTAATGCCTTTGGGTCAACTCCACCAAATTCATCTGGTTTTCTGAAAGTACAATGTTTTTCATGCTCTTATACGGGACATATCCTCTGTCATAATTTGTTATGATTCATATGCATTTATTATTTCCCTTAAATTACTTCAGTTGTATTCATTCTTAAATAATTCCGATTCTCCAGCTGTTAATGGAATCGTGACCGAATTACATCCAAGTAATATTTGTTCCCTCTGCCATTTGTTTCCTAAAGTCAAATATTCAAACCATTGAATTTTGAAATCGGCTTTTAGCTTACGGAATATTTTTTCGCTATCGCCATTTTCATCTCCATTGATTTATAGATGGAAGTCCAATTCATACACAGACAGACAAAATTGAATATCAATAAAGGAGGGCGTAAATATTTTACGTGACATCTGATATCCTCGAGAGCGTAGTTCAAAGAGGACAACGACGATTTTTGTCTCCAGTCAGGCGTAGTCATTACGTTTCATGACGTAATTTTAGCGATTTAAACTGCAAAAACATTCAATTAATATTTTTTATTGGATCATCTCGCGTATCTGCCATCAAGTTATTAATCACATGCAGAGCGTGGAGAGCCCAATTCATTCATTTTATCGGCAAATATTTTAACAATCCTGTAACTCATAGTAATTGTTTTATGACGTCTATTGAAACAGGAAAATGTGAAATGTGGGTTATTTGATCGGTTTTGTAATAAATACTGGGTAAATGTCTGCTACTTGGTATTCTGCGTAAAAATAAATGAAGTTGTATTTATGATTTCCTATACTGAAACTATCCTATCAAGCGTATATATTTTTGTAAAGTTGCAGTGGTAAATAGAAAATAAACAATGTCAGTAGTTCTAACTCTTTATAATAAGTTCTTAAATTCAACGTAATCTCCTGCGGTCATTATTGAAGTCAACAATGGGATACATGGACATAATGAGAACGTATATCTGCCGTATTCCGCATTCCGCCACGGCGCGGCGCGTCGAGAGGGCTTGTGACGTTTGGTATTGAGGAATTCATGTTATTTGTGTGAAAGTACGTATGAGTTAATAATTTTTTTTTAAATATGTAAATAAATAAATAAATAAATAAATATATATATATATATGTATAGATGATGCGGAAGTACTCACGAGAGCAATATAACTTTTGGACGGCACAATATAACACAGAATAAAACAGATAACACGTAAAAGGACACTCACACTGTAGATGATTTGAGCTTTCGACCTATTCCGAGGCCTTCTTCAATATATATATATATATATATATATATATATATATATATATATATATATATATATATATATATGTATGTGTGTGTGTGTGTATTTCGTCATAAGGTCATACGTACACATTTACTCATACATGTTAATAATAATATGCAACAGTTGGTGTATTTGGTTAAGGCATTTAATTTTGAGTCGCAAATGAAAACGCTTCGATGTTATTTTCTTATGATTAACTGAATATCTTGTGAGGAAAGAACGAGTATTCAAACATTCTAGTAAATGTATCTTCTCAGTTACTTTATTCTCATGACCATATCTAGCAATACATTTTGTTCTACATAAATACCCGGCGAGCCACCAGTAAGGTGTGTGGCAGCAATCAATGTTGGTGCAATAAAAATTGCCAAAAATACAACCGTTGCTTATGCGTTTAACCTAAAACACAAACGTATAACGATTAACTTCGGGTGTCCGGTACCTTTCTGGAAACCTTAGTGTTGCCTGTTTTCTTCGTGGAACGTGAAATTTTAATAAAATTAGAGAGAGATTTTTAACAAATCTTTGCACCTTTGATTGGTTTTCGATGGATTCCACCTCCAACTTATGTGGGTATTCGTGGGTACATACATAAGCGTCCACACTGGTTGAGCCACAGATGACGGTTTGCAATTGACATACCCCCTGGAACACCGCATCAAACATTAGTTATACTAGAGCAATTTTATTTTTTCAGCATTCCCAGGAGACGTCAATCTTCGCGAATAAATTTGTCGTTTGGTAATGGATACGTACAATGGGTACCTTATTATGGCATTACATTTTCGACAAAGTTCACTACATTTAGTATAACATCTTGTCCGACCGGCTGACCCTTTTAGGTTTTGTTGGCGGTGCTACCATGAATTATAATGAGCATTTGTCTACCGGGCTAGGCCTCGACCAAATAGGAGCGTAGGGCGAAGAGATGGCATGACGTGCTCACTTAAATGATCGGTTTTTTAGTCAGAATTAGTGGTTGGTATGCCTCCAAATATAAGTTGTGTGACGACCTGAAAAATCTAACAATATCCACATAGAATTGCTAAGATAACTAAAGGTGAAGCTGGTCTGGAAATAATACCATTGCTCTGCACATATTTACAAATATAAAGGCCAGAATTACGGTTTTTAATGTGTATTCTAAGTGGACTCATACTTTTGAAAATTGAGTTTTTAATCTTATGATTAGGAGGGCTTTAAATTGCTTTGCTCCTTTTGAAACACATTTATCGATATCATAGGTGGTAGTTTGAGAACTTGTTTTCTTCCAAACCTCAAAATAAAGTTATCTATAAAATTCTATAAAATATTAAGTTAACCTTCCAAAATTTTCGATGGTGTGCATTTAAATGTGTTAATCTCTTTCGTTATAGTACCTTTAAGTGTATCATTTTCAAGCGTGGCCTTCTCAAATTCATCGTATCGCCCAGGCCCGATTTTAAGATATCTTAATACAGGTAACTTTAACATAATTATCACTGTAAATAGTTTCTTTAAAAATGTACTGATTTAAAGTTTAGCTTGATGATTATGAGCCCAGTTACTCTCCCATTTCCAATCTGGTAATATTGTCCCAAAATTCCGCTGAGACGACATATTTATCGACGAAACGAATTACATTGCTTGAAAGGAATGGCGAGTTCTTGTTGCCATTTTAATTTACCTATCGTTTATAAAGGTCTTGAAAACTATCATAAATTCACTGTGATCTCTAAGAAAAATATAAACCAAATTTGCATAGTTTTAATTGCTCGTTCAGTTTTTCTTTTCACTACTTCCTGCAGTCCAAGATAATTTTTTTCTTTCTTCTCCATACAGCTTCCTCTAAATAATCCCTCAGTCCTCTCTTTCTCCTTTAGGATTTCCACTGACAACTTCGTCTCCTCTCCAAACATGTCTCACAAGTTTGCTTTCCTCTCTGTCATCTTGTTATTTCCATCTTCAATACTCGCACATCAGAGTTTTCCCCTGGCCCGTCCCCTCCTTCCTCAATAGCCACGAGGGCGAAAGGGAGCTAGGAAAGCCCAGATTGGGCAAGAAAGTCCATTCAAAGAGCAGGAAGGCGCAAACAAGAGAGCACTCGAAAAAGCAGCGGATAAGTACTACAGGCTCGTCAACTGCCTGCCGCATAATCTCACGTGTGAACGATTATCTACTATTAAAATGAGGTTTCGTGAAGGAGTTTGCAGCCATTAAGCTTCCAAGGATGCCTGAAAGTTGCTTCTTGGAAGTTGAGGAGGAGAAAATTGGATTATTTTCGTTTCCGGTAACATATTGGTACTTTGGGTCGAAGTCTCCCTCTCAAAATGTCAACTCTGTCGTGACTCTTGGATAAAATCAGATGTCGGAGTGACTCATGAAGTTTCCAAGCATTTTTTTTCTCCACAGGTAGATAGTTCACGAGGTAAATCTCACCCTAGAATTACGGTAGAATTTATCGATTTCTTCTCAAGAGGACATTGTCACGAAACGCGCCTCGGACATTCAGCGTTACTTCCATCGAAAGAGGATTTACTCTTTCAATGCGATGTTATTACGGTCATATTACCAGTTTTATACTCTCGGGGAATAAGTCTCAGTGTAACATGGATATAACACGATATGTCGAGGCATCACGGAAATCTTATTAGAAAAATGTTGTGATATATATTGCATGCAATTAATAAAAAATGGTCAGTTTTACTAATGGGATTACAGCAAAGAGATAAACATTATGTGAATACATTTTTGGTTATATCGGCCGATTCTAATATGGAAAACATGATATTTTACTCCGAAGATTTTTACGCAATTTTATTAAGCAATACTTCAAATTAGATTTATATCGTTTGGTTGAAAAACGTAGTTTGATGGGCTAATTATATTTACTATCTCTTGCCACTACATCGTATTTTCTTTCTGAATTTACGAGATGATGGAGTGCTATGCTTCCACATATTCTTGCGGGGGCACACAGGTGTAATCCTCCGTCTAGATAAAAAAAATCATTTCTTTCCAACCAAAGCAGGTTACAACCACAAGGTTCAATTTATGGAAATATTTCATCATTGGAAAAAAAGGACCAAATCCTTAGAGTTTCCACTATTTATTCCTCAGAAACAACCCGTTTTAGACTAATTTAGTCAACATTAAGTACAGTCGATAAATTGAAAGGACAAATAGACGTTATATCAATAAAAAAATTAACGAAGTTATGCATTCGATCTAATTCTTTTCCAATAATTTTCTTTCGTTGTATTTGCTTAAGTGAATTGATTTGGTGTCATAAGAGATTGCTCCTGAAAATAACGATGTAATTTCAGAGTGAAAAGGAATATTCAATAATCACCTTGTCTTCCTCCAAAGCCATCCTTAGATGGACTTAGTAAACCTCTGATATTTACCTTAATCGAATTTTAATTACACTCCTGACAGCTTTTAAATGTAAAAGCAATCACGCTTTTTTTGTAGCGATTTAAGTTCTTTGCAGATTTCAGTGAATCAAATTTCGCTCAAGAAAACGAATATTAGTGATTTGAATAATTCACCACATTACTTTTCATTCATGAAGTAATTAACCTATATAATGTAAAAAACAAATTGAGAGTATAAGAAGAGACACCTACATGACCCAATGGTAGTAAGTTATGATTCCAAGATGTTACCCAAAGCGCTAAAGGAATAATTTTATCCATGTTATCTTGCACCATGCTAGTAAGTCAGTATAGTAAATCATAAAAAGCCAACACATATTTTTTGCAGAAATGAGACCTCCGAAATAAATAATTGATGTCATGGGTCTTGTTAATTTGACACTTGTACCCGAAAAAAAATTCGTTGAAACCTCATGTACGTAATACTCACCCTTCAAACTTATTATGATACTGTAGAGCTCACATAATTACCATTTAAATAACGGAGGAGCCTCTACTCTTCTGTGATACTTAATAAGCGAATGAAATGTGAACCTCGTATCTAGAAATTCACTCTGTTTTTGCTTATCTTATAACGTTCAGAGACGTCAAATTTCCATTTCAATTTGCATCCTACCGGGTGAATAACTGTTGATTTACGCAGTCATTTGCTACGGCCTCTAATAACATGAACCTACCGCGAGCAATGATTCATATTTTTTCTTAAAAAAGAAGGCGCAATGGAAGAAGTTTTTCCATTCGATTACTTTAACGGTAAATCTAAATTATCGATTAATAGGATGGTTTAAGGGATTTTGACTGTTATTGGAGCGCCAACATTTTTGTTTGTATGGAGAACTGAGTTGCGCTTGCATAAACTTAGCATTCTTGATTTTTAGTGCTGTTAATAATGGTGAGATGGGATCGCTCTATTTGACGGGAAGCGAATGTATACTGAATGTTTACGAAATAAGCATTCTCAGACCCTACACAAAATCATCACCCCATAACTCTCGCTCCCCGTGTCATTGCGCTGCTGTTTTCCTTCCTCTAGAGATTTATTGCCTAAGTTCATTATTTAATTCTTTATAATTTCCCTCTTCTTACTTTTATTTATAGTTCTATAACTTGACTCTCTTTATCGTTCACCAAAACCCGTACTCAATGACGAATTGTGAAGTCATTCCTATGTCTTACTTTTAGTCTAATTTAATAGTTGCTTAACGCAGATTTTTCGAACAATAAACTTTAAGATGAAATCAGAAACCAGAAAGAGAATGCAAATCTTCAGATATTAACTGGGATAACGTAACTTTTAGCTATTCTCGATGAGCTGTCCTGAAATATCTCTTTTTACTACTCCGCGTGTTGATGGGGTACGCCCTGGTGAACAATGGTCACGTGGTTGTTACTATGGAAAGGAGTGAAATCATTTTGACTTAGAAGTAAGATGTTGACTTGAAACGTACAAGAAAACCTTACATTCTCAGTGACTTGGGATACCGTTTTTAATAGAGGGAATTCCAGGGAAGTTACAAGACGCAATGTCTAAAAATATGTATTAATTACGTATCTATCTTCTTTATTATTTAGGATGTATTTAAACAAAACTATGCAGAGTAAAATTTCAAGAAGCAAGTAACAAGTTGAATTGTCATTTCAATTAGTCTTTATTTGAGTTCAAGAACTCTTCAGTGTGAAAATAATCGAATTTCATGTAAAAATTTAATAGATATTACACTATGCAGCAGATATCTCCGTTTAAGTAACTGTCGCAGCGTCTCTTTCAATTCTTTGAAATGTTAAATACAATTATTCTTCCGTTGCCTTTTGTTTTATATAGGTCATCAGTCAGGAAAGCTTCAGGGAGATCTTTATTTCAGTGAAGCAGTTTCATGATGTAACCATTGGATGTAAAGATATTTACCGTTTAAAAAGTAATTTCCTGGAACAAATCGCTACATGAAATACTTAAGGTTTCAAAAATTCGTAATCCTTGCGGACGAAATATTCCCGGTAATCGACATAAAAATACCGTTCTGGAAAAATATTTCAAGTTTTTGGTACGATTATACACTCTTGCCAAATTTCTCACCTGATGCAGATAGGGTACTTTATAGCGTATTTCATTATCTTTCCATTCACAGGTTATGGCATGTCAACGAGATTCAATCAGATTATATACTTAATAATTTTCAATTGATGCTTATTGAACGATAATTAAATAAACTGAAATAACACATTTTCCTACATACTAATATTCGCGCTGTTAGGTTATTGATTTACGATTTTCACTCGGTTTCGTTTGTTGTATGACAATTAGAAGAGATCATACTTAAAGAACGCATTCGGAAAGAATGTTCACCAAGAACACAGACTTAGTATTCCAATCATCCCTGGAAATGGCTCGACGCCATTTAGGCATCCTTCCTTTCCCTTTTTTACGCGAGAGGGTCTCTCTCGTTTTTCTCTGCTAAGCCGGGGGAAAACATCTAACCTCGCCAAATCGATGTCTCGAATTCGCAATCCCTGCCAATAACCAACCTCTCTCAAGCATCTCTCTTGGATTTTAGAATTTTAATACCGTACAGCGAGGTGTACTCGATATCTCAAGGAAGGCAATTCATTTTCATTACTGTGCAAATGAACTTCAGGTAATGCGTTTCCACTGAAAAACATCCGAGAGATTAGACTAAGTTTCCTGTACGTCGTCTGATTCATACTTTTTTACTGCTTATGGAATGTATGAGATATAATACACTCGTATGTAATGGCATTCCCTCTTATATCTTCTGAAACACCTATAATATTCCCCAAATTAATTAACAGCTGGGGCCAGTTTCGGTAATAGTATGTTTATCAATAAGCATAGTGATATAAGGAAAGACGGCGGTTCAGGGAAAAAAATCATTTAACACTTCACATTCATAGGTCATTGAAGACGTTAAAATTTCTCTCAACCCCTCCAAAACATACCTTACTATTATTATAGTTCAACATTAAAATGTTTAACGATAGTAATAGTAATTTGGTACTCCAAAGCACCCCAAAGTCGTTAACACTAAGATCGATTAAATACGTCATGACAGTTCTCACCTAACCATAAACTCTCCAAATACGGGTGGGTGTAATCCATATATTTGGGTAGAGGTGAAGCTATCTTTTTTCAGCTTCACCTCTACCCTAATTTAGTTCGCTCGGAATAGAACCCAGGGCCTTTGGCCAGTAACCCAGGGCTTAAAGAAACTGAACTACGACGCTGTTCTTTGCAGTATCAGGACAAAAAACTCGAAAAAACAATCACAAAAATCAAAAGAATTGACATTTTTATGGGTTCCGAGTCTTTCCTTCCTTCTAGTATGCCCAAAGTAAAACAATTACTCATATAAGTGGTAACATTGGGGAAACATAAATTGTAGAGAGTGATAAAATTTTCTGTACCATTGAAAATAATTTAACAATTTTCTATGTAATAGAAATATAATTTGAAGTTGCCATCCAGGAATAAATCAATATAAGATACTTGTTTTATAATTGCCATTGTGGTGTATTTTACTTGATAATGGATGGTCATTAGAAGAGCCGCAGATTCTACGACTGGATTTTGCCTTTAAGTTTTAAGTAATATATGGGAAAGAGGAGCCTTTTACCCATTCATTCTCTGTGGATACAAGTTTTATACTTAAAGTTGGGATCCTTTCGCAATTCTGGGTCTTCAAGCGGGGAAAGAGGAAGACGAATCGTTGAATGAAATTTCGCTATCTCGTTGGTACGACGATGGTTTGAATTTATAAGGAGTATTACCTTGGCAAATGAGCTGTTATGGATTATGGGAAAACTGCAAGTATAGTCTTAAAAGTTAAATTGTTTTATTTAAGAAATGTAAATTTTCAAAGAGTATATTTTGCTGGGAAACTGTTTTAAGGAAAATGTAAACCGTTTAGTAGATCCATGAATTGGTCTGTCTTTTTGAAACTTCCCATCCATTGGCAAATGATGCCATCTAAATATCGGAAAAAATGAAGTATATTATTCAATAATGGTTGTTTGGAATGATTAACTTGTTTTATAAATGTTTCATCCATGAAGTTATCCCAAATTAAAAGAATTGTAGGAAGTGTCACCAAAGTAACTTTATCGGAGTGATATGCTAATAGGTAACTTAATTGGATAAAGCATTTGACCATATATAGAGGGATCTGGGTTGGAAGACCAGTCAAGGCGAATAATTGTTACACTTTGTAATTTTTGCATTTTAAGACACAGGATTATGTGTTTATCAAATTTACGAATGATTTCATCATTTCGACTAACTTTTCTTAAACCGTCTTTTGCGATGGTTACCACCCTTGGATGATGAATGAGATGAATACATTTTTTAAGTCCAAAACATTGATTTAAAAACGAAATGGAAGGAAATTTAGCATATCTTATTTACTAGTTCAAAAGAATTTGTATCATTATAGTTGGGTTCGATGTTTGTTAAATCGTGATAAAAAGCATTTAGCCTATACGATCACTTAGGGGCATGGCAAGTGGTTGTGAAATGGAAAATCAGGGTAGGGGCCTAATGGAACCTCAGACAGAACCCCTGATTTATGCGTTTTCGGGAGGCCGTAAACTATGAGGGTAAGAGGGTTCATGGTGAGGAACGTCCATTTCTCCCGATCCGAAAACAAAGAAAAGGAACTTTGTGAGGTGGCATTTGCATCCTTACTAAACACAAATGGTTGGATATCTGGCTAAACTCTTAAACCGTGTGTCGTAATCCATGAATTCGTTTCATTTATTTACATAGTCATCATATTCAACTCTGCATCATTACCTTCAAGCCGCCATGTCATCCAGAGGTAATTCTTACTATTAAATGTAGGCACATTGGCCTTGGTTTTACTTGATCGTAATGAACGTTATGTAAATGCCTATCAGTACTAAATTTTGTTTTTCCTTGCGTTTTAATCCGGGCGCTATCATATAGAAAGTTTGAAGGTTTTATTAATCTCTCGGTTTTTCAAAAAGAAACCCCTTTCTAAATCAAGAGAGCTTGAAAATTTGAGGCAATACTTATGTTGTTGTAGGCTGTGGTACGAGGGTAAATTTCGAGTATTCAATACAAGTTTATCAAACGAATGGCTGCGATTTTCATATTAGGTTTTTTTAATATGCATTTATATTAATCCTCTTATCGTTACCATGAAAAACATGTTATGTCAACTTAGCTCACTTTTAGTTAAGTCAAAATTACCTAATTCTTTCCCTGCCTCCCAATTGATTTAAGTATATTCTTACTAAAGCATAATTGAAATAACATAAAAACTGCAAAGTAAAAACTGAGAAAAACTTTCTTCTTTAATTCATCATGAGAAATAATAATCTGTGGATATTTATTTCGTTAAGGTGAACTCGAAATTCTATATTATGTTAACCTGGAAATGTAGGATACGTAGAAATAGGCATAATGCAATTAATTATATATTGCTATGCAATTGATACCGTGCTATTTTTCACTATGCCTCTCCAGTACCAATATTTCAGTATCCCTTCAATCAGACGCATCACAAACTTAGTTCAACAAACGCAGACCATACGAACGTTTGGATTGGTCCGTTGTTTTTCCTTGATGAATTACCAAAACCTCAAAACGTTATGGAGCATATTCATACCAATCGATACCACCCTTAGTGCCTGACTCATTCTCGTTAGGCCCTCACTTGGGAAACGCATTCGGAATAAATTATTTCCTAACCCCACCCCTTCCTCCTTCTCTCGTTCCTCCGAGCTTGTCTTTGCACGGAGGGAATCAATATTTTTTTACGTACGTGATTGAGACGAAGCGGAAAATTAAATGGTCGTATTCTGAGAACACACCAGTTTCTAGGAGAAATGGATACTGAAGGGAAGAACCAAACGAAAATGACAAGGACACATAGCGAGAAGATCTTCGAAAGACGCGTTTTGTAATACGGAAAACTATGGCTCGGTGCGATGGAGTCACCATTGACTGAAGGCAACATACGAGAGATGCGCCACGAAACTTTACTAATGCTTTTTGGACCATTTGGAAGACATGTTCCTCTGTTAAGCATTATATTTCTAATTGGACTGACATACACCAAGCATAGTTATGGGTCAAAAGCTTTGCGTTCACTTGAAACGAAGCATTTAACTTTTTAAAGCTAATTAACTATAATTTTTAGGCCTTGCTTCTTGGTGTGAGATATAAAATTATTCTTTGAAAAAAAAGAGCCGTGTAACTTTGCAAAAAGAGCCTTTACTTTGATATCCAGTGAATGCTCTCTTTTAACAAATTTTATCCTTATATTATCATATCTAAAACATTTTCTGTTGTATCTCTGGAACACATTCTAAAGGCCCTTCTTTATAATTGAAGTTAGCGACAAAATAAAGACTTTTCCAAGGAGTGGAAAAAATATTTCACTAAAACTTCAAAACGTCTGGTTGTTCTTAAGAGTGGATAAAAAGCATAGAAAAGTTTACTACAGATGAGTCATGAAGTGAGATATTTAGTTCCGTGCAATTTATATTAATGCCGTTATCCATATTAATATCCATATTAATGCCGTTATCTTCTCCTTGGGTCTAATCTTCATACTGTAATTGTACAATCGTCATAACAAATAGAATATGTAAATGATAACTGCATGCGGGTTTTAAACATATGGTTTACAAAGCAAATGTTTACGTCAGTTATATCATACACATGGTATAAAATTAATACGCTAATTACTTTAGATTAGATGCATGATGTTATACGATATCATCCTCTGTTAAATCTCTTTTACTGAAAATGTAATATGATTAAACAAATGTGTATGGATAAGGGGTCATGATAATTGTGCTGGTTTTCAACGCTCGGTCCCCGGTGTGTCATTTCTGATAGTGGTGGCGAAGTTCTCGGTAATACTTCTATCCTTATCTTCCTTAATGAGGTATTATGTAAGAGTAATTCTAATTACGTTTGCATTCGGTTATGAAACCTTCAGAACCTATGTTTAAAATTCGGATAATAATCTTATCTATTTTACCCTCCCGACTATCCTCAGATACACTGCTACATAGGATTCCGGGGATTCCTTTGCTGTTTCTTTTCCCTTCAGCAGTCTTCTTTTGGATCATTTTGCCTCTTTCAAGCTACGAGTCATCGCTCTCCTTCCTCTCATTGGTTTTTCCCTAAACGTACCTTTTAACGATGCTTTAGGCATCCCTTTATCGGGGAATGCCCCATCTCCCATCTTTCCGGTCCTTTATGGTGTAAAGCACTTTTATCTCCTTCCGCACTCTTCGTAATACGTACACGCTGTCATTAGTTCTTTTATCCTACGGGTTATATTTTATTTAAAAAAAATTGAATTTGTTAGAACCGCTTTTCCTCAGTCCGTATCAGCATGCCTTCTACGTCCTTTTAAGATCAATTTTCATCATTGTCCGCAGTCCACATTCTTATGAAAAATCTCTGTAAAAAAAGTAATTTCACATCCTTATCTTTAGATAAAGTCGGACTTCGTAAATCTGTCAATCTATAACATAAACAATTCTATTAATATCCTTCAAAAGTGCTTAGCGCCCCCGAAAAGCTGAATAATTTTAATTTTCCAAATAACCGCTGTAAATTAATTCCTCTGTTATGTCAAACAACTATTAATAATATAGCTATTAAAATAATTATGAGTAATGCAAACAACATAATTGCAAAATTGAAGTACTAGGAGATAATATGAATGTCGTATTTGTCATTCTTCTTTCGAAAGCATTGGGAATTGAACCTTTATCGTCTCAAAGACGACCGATATCTGATTAGAATGATATCCTATAACTCTTCTCCTTACATATCTAATCCCTCAGTCGATCCCATCTTCGCTCCGTTTTACGTGGCTGGCGTAACTCAGGAGTGAAATGATTCCATCCCATAAGACTACTTCTATTCTGCGCTATTGAATTTTGATCAAGGGATCAGATTTCCGCCGAGGAAAAAAGGCTGTCCATAACGACGGCCTTCTTCTCGCCAGATTCAATTGCGGAACACGTCGGAGAATATATTTTCCTGATTATCCTGCAGAGAAAAACTTTCCGCAGCTAGAAACTCTAATGCGTCACTATATGCCAAGGCAACCATGTATTTTGCCTATAGAAGGATTCCTATTTCGTTCTGCTAGGCCATGGAGCTAAAACTGGTCTAATTGTGGCCAATGGCAACTGCAGCTATTGGGGAAGAGGAGGGGAGAAATTCTATTCATTTTCAGATTTATGGAGATGGGTGAGATGGAGCAAAGAACATATTCCACTGAATCAATAGAGATTGTATGCCCATAATTATTTAAAAAAAGCTTGGTGTAGATTGGAGACTTTGGTGATGTGAGTGTGAGGAAGAATGGGGAAAGAAAGCTGAGCAGAGGGAATGAAAAAAACGAAGTTATAAAAATGTTGACCGAATTAGAGAGATTATAACTTTCAATGCGAAGGAGACGGAAAAGAGAGTAGATGGAAGTGAAGTGAAAGGAAGTCGGATGCTGAAAGTCGTGACCGAAGGGAGGATTTCGCTAGGCATGGTTGTGAATGGATGGAAATAGGCTTGTTAGTCATCATTTGAGTCCATGTTTTCTGTTACGAAAAAGGGTTTTGGGTGGTCAGATTTTTGAAATCATGTTTGAGAATTTTCATTATAAACAAATACGACATCTTTATCAATTTATTATTTGTTATTGTTATAAGTGTAGAACAATTGATCTGGTCGAAAGAAAGGACTACGAGCAGGGTGTAGAGAAAATTAGCTATGAGCCCAGTCCTCCATGATAATGAACGTGAAGAATGAGCAAATTAAAAGAAAATTGGGACAACATAAGAAAAAAGTTAATGACAACTGAATGTGGAACAGGAAAACAGAATCATGAATCACGGACGAGATGATTGCACAATTTAGTAGTTTTCTTTTCCTAGTGGGGTGCTACAGCTTTATTGTAGTAAATCAAACCTTGACATTCAAAATAATACTGCCAGTAACTGGATTAAATGAATAGATAACCTGCATGCTCATTTTTCCTAGGAACTTCATTCGCATAAACATAACCGTACATACTTCGATTTTTCATATATTTATTCCTTAAAGTTTTTTTTCGTAATCATTTAATTATATTCATCATATTTGTTTTATACTCGATATCTCATCGTAGAACTAATGCTATCATACATTAACATTGCGATGGGATTCATCCAAGATCATACAATTATACAGTTTAAGGTATACTTCATCGATGCTTTGATTCAATTGCTTCCTATATTCAGGCTCTGCATCTTTCTATTACTCGCAAATATCATTTTTGCTTTTTAGATAATTTTGATCATCGTAACTTTAATCACTGCATTTGGCAGTTAGCCGATTATCTTCGTTGATCGAAACTTGTAATAAATTCCTAAATTGTTTTACCCATTCAGCAATAAAATCAATGCGCTAATAGATATATTACGAATGTATAAAATTTTCTGGACTCATCCTTTGTGATGGTAAAAATCTCAGTATTATACAATATGAAATTTTGAAGTCGAAATGTGTGCGCAAATTCATTGTATTCCTTTTCCATGGTTAACATATCTCAGAATATCCCAAATTTTACAACCCCTTCCAAAGACAACTATCGCGCAGGAAAATAAGTAATTATTCGAACAGTTATGTGAAATAAAATCAGTACATATCCTTATAAACCATTAATAACAATTTTTTTGGCAGAGATCTAAAGCTCCCAAAAATAAAATTACAGTGGAGGCACCATGATGAAGATAAAATGAGGGCTCATCCACATTTACACAATACACCACAGCCAACGATGTTCATATGGTGGGGGTGATTTGTCTTTAAGCAAATTCTCGCCCTGTGGTTTTCTTTTATTAGGATCGCTAACCGTGCGAAGGAAGAATAAAAAATTGAATCTATCGGTAACTGTGTACTCTCGTATTAATCTCGGTGGTAAAATCTACTAATATAACTTGGTGCCATAATAATTCTCGCTGTCGCAAGAGAACTAAGTTGTTCAGTATCTGTTTAAGCCTCGATAGCTGCCCTCTTCTACATCTAAATCTACTCAATACCCCGCAAGCCGCCGCAAGGGCGTGTGGCGGCGGGTGTTAGGCTACCAGCCGTAAATTAGGGAAAAAAACCGCATGCAGAAGCTACAAATTTAGAGCCCACAAACCAAACATGGTAAACATTCATGCACAAACCCTTTCTCCCCAACCCTTTCACACACATGCAAACCGACAAACTACCAACAAACATTTACACATTTACAAACAACGAAATCTAGACAAATACGTGTATTTTGAGTATTCACATTATGAGAATCTCATATCATAATTTTATTATCTTTGCTTCGCGTGGAATATAGCCTGTTGATTAATTTTATAGTTTTCAAATTCATCATATTTTACTGATGTTACCAGTCATTTGTCAGCTATTTTTCTCTAGTGGGAAGAGCAAACAAGATGAATTTCAGGTAACGTATGGTACATGATAGACGTAAGGGGATGTCTAACAACCTATCTTGTGCCAGGTAGATTGTCTTTGATCGATTGGTTGGATGAGTGGGAAGTTGAGTCCTGACTCGATATCAGTAATTAGCAAACGCCACTCACCCGCCAACGCCGCCACTCGAAGTACGGTATAGCTGCGGGTCACCCGAACCGTTTCGTCGAACTCTTCCTGACACTCGATCGGCAGGGCACGCTCTCCTTGTCACCGCTCAGGGGCACCTTCACACTCTCCCGCCTGCGCATATATAAACTGAGACCAGATCGTTTACGGCACAGGAATATTATCCACCCACTGACGTCAAGGGTGACTAGCATAAACAGAGCAAATTTCGTGTTGTAACAATTTATTCCGCAATTACTTTACACCCCATCGGCTATTTGAAATTCTTCGGGCATAACTGCTTCAGGGAAATATCTACATCTACATATACACAATATTCCGCAAGCCACCGCAAGAGTGCTTGGCGGGGGATGTTAGGTCACCACCCGTAAACTAGAATAAAACCACCGCATGTAAAACCAAATCTGGTCACCCCTGCACAAATATAAGATTGTTCATGCACTTGACAAACCTTAATCAAATTAAAGAAAGAATTTACATTCAACGATATATTACACATACGATATTACACATACGATATTACACATCAATCCCATAGCATCCCAACTTTGGAGTAACTTTTTTTGAGGATCTATGTCGAATGCCTTTTTAAAATCTAGAATTTTAGCATCTACACGAAGGTTATTTTCTCCCGAGACCAAAATATCATGAATGAAAAATACCAGATGGGTCTCGCAAGATTTACCCTTTCGGAAGCTGTGATGGTTTTTTGTGAGTAATTCTGAGAATCGAGATATTTTGTGATTGAACATAAAATTATGTGCTCTTAAATTTTCCATGAGATGGATCTAAAAGAGACAGTTTGCGTTCGATTCCAACATAAGATGTTGAAATTTCAGGCATGGGTCCAAGGGAGCGATTGGATAATGACACACATTGTTCCTCTAAACGATTATTAAAAACGATTTGAAAATATTGGTTTAAAATTTGAGCTTTTTCTAAATACTAATAGTTTTTTGCCTAATTTCAAGAAACTGTAACAGTAACTTTAACGGAGTCACCCTCTATGTGTGCATTATAATCCATTATCGAGGGATCCGGGTTTGAATCCCGGTCAAGGCGAATGATTTTTACTCTCTGAAATTGTTTCATTAAAGGTTTTTGCCAGTTGCTATTTAGCGATGCTACTGTCGACTCGTTTCCCTGAACCTCCCGTACATTTGACCGAAACTCTTTTGGATTATCGTCCAAAGATTCACCTTATCTTTTATTTTTAAATTCTATTAACGCTTGGCGACACATTTTCCATGATAACGCTTTAGATGTATTATAGTTGTGAATTATTTCATGTTCTTTATTGTTACACTCCTCCTTTTGTGAAATATTCATTTTTCAATACTATGCTCTTCGGTGTTTTAATACTTTACGTACTTCTTCGGTGCCCCATCTAGTTTCCCTTGTCTCACTTTGAAATTTACTCGGTATATATTCTTTTATTGTATCCTATGTGGCGTCGAGAAAAGTCCCCTACAAAACTCCCAATGTCTCTGATTCTACTGTTTTCCTTAAATTTACCATGACTGCTGTAGGTGACGCCTTAATCCTTCGCAATCCACCCGGTCAATAGGTAAATTTTTCTTTTGGGTTTCTAATTTATCATAGTTATCAAGTTAATTTTAACTAACATTATTCTGTGGCCACTAAGTTCATCAAGTGTGGCAGTATTTAGGACGACTTCGGATAAAGTTGTGGCCACAAGATTGAGTTTAACGAATGTAATATAAAAACAGGAAACAATGGCTCGAATGACTACTTATCCTTACCTCCTGCTATGAAACTATAGTTTTTCTAGTCTATGGATAGAATATTGAGATCCTCTCTATTTATAATTTTTCTATTGCGTAAATGGGAATTAAAACTAGCGACCTCTCTCTCTTCCTCCCTAGTTCTAAAACTAATGTTTCTCCGAAATCGGGGGTCTTTAATATACACAAATGTAAGCTTTCTTGACCAAGGGCTTTTATGAAATACCAAACGCTTTCTATTCTTCTATTAGGAAAATACTCACTTCTTTTTCGTGAATATCTTTAATGGCTATGAACACTCCCCCCAGTTTGATTTTTTTGTCCCTTCTTTCAATTCTAAAGACCCTAGGAAAAAACCTCGCCTGCTATTAAATAATTTTTGCTTGGTGTTCTTTTTTTCAATTTTTTAATTGGTATTTATTTTCCTGCATATATTTAATTTTATCCCTCTGTTATAAAGCTTTTTGTTTTAAATTAATAATGAAATTACGTTTTTTTTAAAGTCCGTATACATTTATTTCAAATTTATGGTATTTTGGAAAACTTGAACCACCTTTATTATGCTAGGAAGTTGTAAATGGCTAAGATGGAAATCGCATTCTTTAATTGTATAAGTAAATTTTTAAATTAATACTGTACTAATAGTTGTCAAATTATTTAAAAGCGTCTGCTCATTGTATCATTAAAATATAAAAATACACCATTTTGCTTTTCGCAGTTAATAGTAAATAAATTGCTTTACCTCTAAGCTCAGGGCGCCATCAAATCATGTGTGGGTCAAGGCACCAATTTTATCTTCCTCACATCATTCAGTTCAAAATTCTAGAATAACCAGGATATTTCCTGGTTATTCTAGAATTTTTTCCTGTTACCTCTTCTAATTTTTATCTGAATTTGTCCGTCGTTTACTGTTTATCTCCATTTTCCAAGACGTAAAACTCTTAAATCGCTTTCCAAATCTCGTTTCATCATTAGACTTCAAATTTTTACGACAGGTCTAATAGACTAGGTGTAGGAGTATTTATCAAAGGAAACTTGAAACTTAGTATTTTAGTGTTATGTAAAGGATTAAAATCTGAAATGCTTATAATTTGTTCATTCTACAGACTCGCAGGCTCCAGCGTGGATATTCTCGCAAAGCCCAATGACTAATTATCCACTCTTTTTGCCAAGCGTAGTAGCAGTGTGTTTCAGTCGTTGGTGATATAAATATGTCAATCAAGACAGTTTTTGAGTATTAAAACTGACAAACAATTCAGATTAATGTCTAGAACTTCTGAATATATTCGCAAAATTCTCTAGAGCATGTACTGAAATCGCTCACATGAGGTAAAACTATGCATGAAATTTATTCGCTAATAAATCCAGATATTATCGTAAACGTAGGAAAAACTAAGAACAAAAACCACCGCAAAGCTATATTTAGAAAAATGGAAGCCAAGTTTCAGAAAGTGATTGAAGAAAAGCATGACGCATGTAATTTTAATTGAGAGAACCTTACTGGTTATTGAAATTATCCAACTTATATGACGGGCGCAGAACATGCTCGAAAAATGTTGAAACCTGAAGAAATAGCTCACCGGAAAAAATAATCATTTCTAACGAGGTATTCCCCAACACAGAATCCTATTATAAGGACTTTCCGAAATCCTACTTTTTGGTTTCGGTTTTAAAAAGTTGGAGAAACGCTGGAAAAATTGGGTCGAATTTGAAGTTGTTCATGTTGAAAAATAAAATAAATTTGCCCAATATAATTAGTTTTTTTCTGTTTTTTTTTGGTAATTTATTGACTCACTTTTTGTACGAGATGGTATGGAGAAGGTTATTCTATATAGACGTAAACTAAATTTAAGGACCTAAGATGAGTACAGCTGAGAGATCAGTGCGGTCTTACTGAAACAGCATAATTCACAGAAATTTAAAAACATAATCAAGAGTAATGGCAAAGTTATAGTGAATACTTCAGAAGGAAAACTCTTAAACTGTCAAAAAAAAACATCTTTCAATTACAAATTCAGGTGTGATGCGGTGGAACTGTTCCATAATGCTAGATCGTATCAGAAACGATAATTTTAGAATTTTCCCCTAAATAAAGATTTATTTTCGACTAGTTTCAATCCACCACATGAAATTCTTCAAAATTAAACAAAATAATTTTTTATTAAGTGCAAAATTACAAGAATGTTCCTCTTTGTTATTATTGAAAAGGGTTTTGCACAAAGCTTTACGTACATTGTATGGCAAAATTTTATGTGAATATTTCGAGAAAAAGCCGTGTCACGCAAAGGAAAACTCTTACTGTACAATCTTTAAGGCAGAAAATGTTGAAACTTCCGCCGTTAAAGAACACAAGGGTATTAGGGAAGCGTTTGATTCCTTTTCTGTCCCTAACTCTTTAATGTGCTGTATCATCTTCTACCTAATTAAATGTCTGTAATTTGCAACTGAGTTTAGTCTTAATTCTCTCTAAATTTCTCTTAAAATATGCTTATTTCAATAATATTTACGAAATTTGATGCGAAGAATTAAATTTAATTTTTTTTCACCTATTCTGATCTCCCTTTTTCAAGCTAGAACCATTATGCCAAGTGATTATCGTGTACGTTTCCAAAACATTTGCAATATGCCGGCGAATCACATTTTATATCCCAATAACACGGTTCCTTCCAAAAGTAATGCACTTAAATTTTCCATCCCGCTCCTTTTACCCGGAGTGGGATCAAACCGCTTGGAGTAGGTGGGGGAAACAATAAGCTTTGCCACAATGCCAATCTAAGTGCTCTCCAAACTGTGAAAGTAGCTGGGTGATAGTTATTGTAAACCTCTACGCGCCGACCGTGTAAACCTCTAAAGGCCAACCGAGCGGAAATTTCAAGTGAAATTTTGCAGCGTATTGAAATGAACCTGATTATTTGGAAAACGTCATCACTGGTGATGAAACCTGGGTTTTAAATACGACTCAGAAACAATATGCCAAAGCTCTGAGTGGCACACCGACCAGAGCCCCGAGCCCAAAAGACATGAATGAGCAAATCAAAAGTGAAAACAATACTCATTGTCTTTTTCGACAGTAAAGAAGTAGTCCATTAGGGTTTTGTTTCTCAAGGACAGACAGTTAACCCTGCCTACTATGTGGATGTGCAGAAGAGGCTCCGTAAAAGGCCATCTGGACGAGAATAGACATCTCCACTACCTAGCAACTCCATCACGGAAACGCTCTACGAGTCTGAGAGTTCCTGGCCAAATACCAGGTACCAACGCTACCCCACCCCCACTGTAGTCCTTACATCGCCCCAGCAAACTTCCTTTTGATCCCCCGGATTGAGGCAGCCCTGAAAGGAACCCAAATTCTCTCCATAGAAGAGATTCAATCAGGAGTGACGAAGACCTTGCGAAAGGTCCCCGAAGACGCCTCTCAAGGCGCGTGGCAGAGTCGCTGGAAAGGGTGTATAGGGGCCCAAGGGCAGTACTTTGAAGATTTTTTAAGTGTTTGTACAAATCTGTTCATTAAATTATTTAAAAAAATAAAACCATTACTTTTGCCACCAATCCTGGACATCATATTAATAAATACAACAGTAATTATGCCTTCTCTAGAATTTTTTGTATATTCTTCACGTATATCCGTAAATTAGGTGCTCTCACATTATCTTTGATGTACAATGTTCCTTTTTCAATAGCAGTGGAAGATTTCTTAGATAACGGTCTTCCCTGAACCTTGCACTAATATTTCTTTAATGTCTTGTTCGCTCTTTTTCTGTTTCTCTATTTCTGCAAGAATTAAGTTTTAGTTAAAAATATTAACCATGGTATTGCTTCCACTGCTGTCACATTCAACCTTATCTGTAGCCTTTGAATGTTTTCCACTCTAGCTTTTGACATTATTATCTTTAGTCTCGGCATATGTCTGGTGTGTCCTCTAATTCATTTCCTTTGTGAATTTCAAAGGACATCCTTGATTTATTTTTTCATTTATTTTCATTTTTTCTACTTAAAGATTAATGAGTTCTTGCTTAACCTTTGTCCACAAAGATCTCACGTTATTTCTATCATTTGCCGTTGTTAGTTTTATATTTGTTTTTAGACTCCAGTATTTTTTCAGTGCATCTAAAGGGATCCATTTTCACTGTTTTCCCTTTTCTCACCTTTGTTGTTTTTGGGAAATGACAGGCTCTTACTCGTATTCTCTGTTACTAAAGCAGTTAAAATGTTGACATTTAATGAGATTCACAGTTTTAAATTTCTCACAAAGTGCAAAGCCTTTATAGAAGATTCATGTCTTTTTGCTACCAGAAGATACTATTTAAATGTCCGGGCTTGAGCTGGAAATCTTTAAAGCTGCTATGTGATATTGATTGACTCGGTATTGATTGACAACCATATTCATATTCTAACATTAAAATGTCCTAGATATAAAATAAGAAAATTATTGTCTACCTTCTTTGATAAATTATAGAATATTCACTTATTATTAATGCTATAATTCAGTGTAGCATTGTATGATGATTTTTTGGAAGCATATCTATACTTTTCCTTGTAATGATCGGGTAGAGCCAATTTCTCACAGATATTTTCTTTATGAGCTCCAAAATTGTGTGGCAACACTATGCATTCGTAGATCGTCTCTCTGCGGCGCCTTTGGGGGCCTCAATTTTTCGTCCATACAGGTGCCAAACGAATTAAACAGCCATTATAAAATAGCATCCTTTGTGCTTGTAGAGTAGTACTAGCTAGTGCCTTCAGTCCCTGAGGTGATTTACAACAGCATAGTTTGGTAAGACGATATCCTTCACATAACAAACATACTTATCAAGACGTGGCAAAATGTGGTTCGTAAAATATAATTTTGCTTGGTCACACGTTATATCCGATCAAGTAACCAAGCTTGGAACTGGAAGTTTTCGCCCTTCTAAATGCATTAATCCTGGATTTCTGTGATATAACACCACACTTTACAGCGACATAAAATGCACACGGTATTGGCATGGCGCATCCATAGAATGCCAATTTTTACCGATATTTTTACAGTATTTAGTGATTGACTATTTTGAAAGAGATAAACGTATGGAGGTATATCAATTTGATTTTGGGTCTTGGGTGTGAGGAAGCCAGACGTATTCTGTTGCCCTTTGCGATTTAGGAACTCGTTAAATAAAAATATGAGAACAGGGAACTTCAAGCAAAACGCTGGAAATTCTCACGCCTTACGTTCCATGACATAGACTGATGAGGAGAAGAAAGCTTAATCGACGTCGAAGCTCGGATGGGTGTTGAAGAGAAGGCTGCTAAAAGTTTTCCATCCTGTAGGAAATCGATTCCCTCTTACCCCACTTTAAAGGACAATGAAGCTCGTGGCATCCCTTCCCCTGCGCCAATCCCATCCCATCTCTTCGTACGCTGGACGAATTTTTAAACTGTTGAATTACCACCTAAGGATCTCAGGGAAAATCAATGAATATTTACTTACATCAGTGTAAAAATGATTTTACCCCATATAGTTCCTCAGAAACCTCATTATCTACAGTAATGAGCTTCTACTAAATTCCTAACTTTCTTTTCAACATTAACTGTGAACAAACAGATCTAAAGTGCACTTTTTCTGTTATCTACGTGAAAGTGTTAACTAATGAAATTTTCAACATTTACGGTTGTGCTTTTAACTTCATTCGACGATCTACTCTCACAATTACAGCAGCGGTATTAATATTTACGTCCATAAAAACATTCTCTGGGGCTTCAGGTCGAATTTCCTTTGAAATTGATTCTCTCTTCTTTCAATATTTTAAGCCACCTTCTAGCAGAGCTACAGGAAAAAAATATTTATTAAGTCTCCTTGCAGCATTACATGAGCCTCGCGAAACAATTTGCTCTTGCAAAAGCAAAATTTCAGTGCAGCGTAGTGCACGTATCTTATAACCTTCAACGTTCCAGGCAAACTGAACATGATTCAAATGGCAACGGCTACCACTGATGTAATGCTGAAGTGTAATTGAATAAACTATTAACAAATATCTACGTATTACACATTAAACTACCAAAATAACAAAGCTATTGTTTTGTGCATTAAACTATGTGAATAAAAAATGTACGACCTGTCTTAACTGAACAGCCGTCGTGTTTCCCTCAATTTCTAAAATGTTTAGAATCTTCTATATGCGGTAAAAATAATAAACAATGATAAGCTTTTGTAACTGTCAATTTGAGTTCATTTCTTCATATAGAAGTTTCACAGATTTTAAAGGATATTATGTATTTTTATGTGTAAATTTTTTGGCAATTCGTCCTCACTTAAATCTCTTAAATGTGCAGATACATTGGATACATTTGAGATACATTGTAAACTTTTGAATGTTTCTGTGAGCATCGAAGTTTCTAAAAGTCTATTCCCATTTTCGTCTCGTTTTTGAATCCAGGAGAAAATTCTATGTTTCCATTAGTTTACACGTTGTTTTTCATTTTTCAGGTTTAAGGGTTCCTTCTTTCACTCATTAAATTATATGAAAAAAGATATATTTTCCTTCAATTTTCAAGTCATACTTTGTTTGTAAATACAAGCACAAATTTCATTCTGACGATGATTTTAGGTCCTGAAGTCAATTTTTCCATTTTTTGCAATTGACTTAGATACGTATGATCTTTTGTGTCTTTTCGCTTTTCTTCCGTCAGTATTCTTTCAGGTACAATATCTACTGCAAAGGAATGACACTTTTAAATTTTTATTTTTTTATTCATCTAAACTATTTTTTTAGCGTCCAATATATGAATGTAACTTTAGATACTTACATTAAATAATCATTATTCTAAATTCATTAATAATAACATTATTATTGTTACATTTTGCAACTATCTTCAAGTCTCTGACAAGCGTCAGATAACATTCTCGGAGGAGGGAAAGAGTTGCAGATTCTACGTGCGCCATCGTTGGATAGGTATCCACCATCTAGAATTACTACCAGGTAAAGATTTTTGGGTTCCTTGACGACCTCTTTTACGAGAAGTTGAAGCCAAATCCCATGGCCTAAACTCAGAAAAATAGCGATCTCTCCTGGCAGTCATCAGCAGGCAGTGCGCTTGTGATCCCTTTTTGCACGCTTGATGAAACCCTCGGTTACAATCTTCAGACCCACGGATCACAGAAAGGCAAACGCTACTATCTCCACGGATGGCCCAGATGTTTATGTTTCATTAGAAACTTCACTGTATAAGCTAATCTGCATGTTTCATGGTCACATACATTCCCACTATTCTGTCCAACCTCAATTTTTTCGAAACATGGAGTCAGTGGGTGTTGAAAACAGAGCATGCTGTGTCAAGGACTACTCGGTAGTGAAGATATCCTAGAAATTTACCGGCTATATTAGAAAGAGATTAAAGAGAATGAGATCGTTCTTTAGAAAGATAAATCATGTCAAAGGAAGAATTTGCGTGATGACCTTGATTTATTTTGATCACCTTCCTCATTCCCCCAGTAAAGTTCTACTAATTGTAAAGGTTTCACTACATGAATTGGAAGGTGAATATCAGCGTCGGAACCGCAAGCATAACTGTGGCTAGAGCCTTGCTCTCGTCTGAGAGCTCAAATACCGTATGTTCCTAAAAGCCTCTCTGAATTTAGCGGTGAGATCTTCCTTCACTGCTGATTACATTCTAAGTAAACCCAATCTCCTCATTCCAAGGTCCTCCTGTACACAACATTGGCGTTGAGTTAGACATTCATGCATCTCCTCGTCATTCAGATGAAAATAACTTTTCCGACAGATATTTGGATGCCCTTCTTGGTACCCTTAACCTTCGCTAACCTAGAATAAGGGTGGAGACCAGTGTTTAAGAAAAATAGTGGGTCTCTAAAGTACTCATAGATACCTAATTTAGGGTTGTTTAAGTGATTATCACTGATATATATATATATATATATATATATATATATATATATATATATATATATATATATATATATATATATATATATATATAGATTCAATTGCTCAAATAACGTGAATTCCATTGTATCGGAAGAAAGATTTAAAAGGGATTTGATAAAAATGAGTAAAATTCCTCGTAAAATATTTAAGCAAATCTTTCGGCAAGGAACTAATGCTAGATTAGTTATTATTGACCTATTAGTAGTTTGAGAAATAAGAACATTGAAGTTTGAAAAATAAAGCCGCTGACTATCAGCACCTTTTCAAAAGCACAAGCGTAGATATAATTATTGGAACTGAGAATCCACTCCACTAAAGTCGACGATATTGAAATTTTCTCAAAACCCTTTTCTGTTTACAAAAATACCGAGCCGATAGAATATGGAGCTGTGTTTTCATTGCAGTTGGGATATCCTGTGGCAGCAGGACCGAGGTAAATCCATATAAATTCTTAAAAAGTGTTTAGTGTTCAATTGAGAGTCCTCAGTCAAAAACTACTTATGCATGCTCATACCATCGGACGATAGTTTACTTTAGGTTTCGGAGAAAATAATGTTCCAGTGAACACAGTTATTCTAGAATAAAAAATATTTTGGCCGTTTCTCATTAGCAGCGACTCACAAGGCTAGTAGTCGATAACATCGGTAAGAAGGTCTGAGGCTGGACATTTTGAATGGCCGCGTACAAAGGGTGGCCGTACAAGTTCTAAGCTCTAATACAACGGAGGTCACTTCAGGTCTTCCCACTGGGAGTGGTATTTGACCTCCTCTATTCCTTTTTTATGCTAAAAACTCCGTGTTTAATAGTAACATAGGGTTATTTGCTGACGACTTAGTGGTTTACAGAGAAATCCCTAGTCCTGAGGATAAAGTAGCTTTAGCATATAATCATAATGTTATACAATGTTATGTGATACTTGGTATTTAGAATTAAACTTAAAGAAGTGGGTCATGATGAATATTAAGTAAATAAGCTATTCCTTCCCGAATGCCTACTACATTAAAAATTCCGAAATAGAAAGTTTAGAATAGATTATATATTTCTTACCCTTACCATGTCCTGGATGAAATACTCGTATATTTGAGGAATATTTGCACAATCTTGCAAATAAATGGTACTTGTTAAAAGAATGTTGAGAAAATATCAAATAGAAATGTTACATTTCCCAGTTATGCCTCCTTTAAAATAGGTTGACAATGCATAAATGGAATCCTCATGTAGTTACATTGATTACCAAATTAGATCGAGCGCAGTGAAGAAGAACCTAATTTGGAAACCGGTATCATGATAACCTTGGTAGCACATCTAAATTAGTAGCGGAACTAGGAGGAACATGACTCACGAGCGAATGTCGAAAAGCAGGTCTTTTTAGCGATGATGTTGAATATTTATCAATTGCCCCATCTTACCGCGGCAATAGAGATCATGAAAAAAGAGTAGAGAAATAAAGTATTGAACCAACATATCTAACATTCATTTACCACACGATCAGTAAAGAAACAAAAATAACTGGAAGATACCGCCCCTAGGAATAAGAATATTTTACTTTTTCAATCGGAGTAACTTAGATTTTTTCAGCTTACATGACACCTACAGCACATCTCTTATGTGTAGAGAATTATATCCTACTTAGATACTCTAATACATGCATGTGTACTTATCATGAACTATATTATTATATTGAATGAGTGAATTATTACATATATTAATTGTAAATAAAATTGAATAAAGATCCCAATTTTTAATGTCTCTTACTGCATCACTCCCTATCGCATAACCCAGTGGTTGGTGGCTTGCAGGTCACTACGAATGTGTATATCTTTCCCTGTGTTTCCGTATAGTGTTTTGAGTTCTTTTGCACTTGTATCATAAATCTTTAAGTCATCAATGTAAAACATTTGGGTAAACGAAGGGTTTCTGTTCAACGGGCCATCATAGGGATATTACCTTCCACGCCTGAACTTCCGCGATAATGAAAGAAGGGAAAAACCAGACGAGGCGGCTCAAACTATCTCCTTGAAAAACGCGTCGGGAATATTTTCTTAACTCTTGTCAAAACCATCACCAGTTGTCACTGTAATTATTATAATATTATTATTATTATTTTGTGCATATTATTATTATTTTTTGTAGGTGTATTCTTCACATGAATTTTTAATTTTGTCGAATGATTGTGTGAAATATTGAAAATATTTCTCGTCTTCAACTAATAAAAATAATTTTGCGGAATAACCCATGAGAAGTTTGGGTTAGTCTAGCTCGTATATGATAATATGGGAAATGGAAATCATAAAATTAACCGTACGTGATAGGAAAAGGAAATGCAGTCGGGGATTGCTTATCCCGAATTTTTCGGTGAGGTGGTGATAGCGAAGAAAGTTAACCGTCGTTATTGTTTATTTCAGAAGAAATGACGATGTCATTATCATCAACAATGGAGCATCAGAAGGCGGATTCAGTGTATCGAGCTACAGTGGCTAAACTAGTCAGGGGGAAACATTAAATAGTCTGGGGATAAGTCGGAGTCTCTTGGTTTTTCTTGGAAGGGAAGTAAAGGCATTTGAATTTATAGCGATAGAGGGATTAGGACAATGATAATTAGCTACTTTCGTGAGTATTTAGTTGGAATGTCGCAAAAATAAAGAAAGGAGATTGGAGGAATTCTATTGACCAAGTATGCATGCAGACATTTTTAAGTGTGCGACGTCATGCACGACCTATCAAAAGACGTGGCCAGAGCAAAAGTGCAGGGTAAAATTAGTATGGTATCCATCAGCTGACGTTGCAGTGGAGCGTGGTAAAAAAAATTAGTTCACTTCATAAACTGACACGATCTCGATCGGAGAATACGTTTAAGTTAATGCTTATTGATGCGTTTACTAAATATAGTGAGGTACCAACGAGGAGTATGAAAGCGCCGACAACTGTGAAAATTCTTATCATCTTTGCAATCGTAGTCGTATTACCGTTACTTTTCTACAACATACCTCTTCTGGTTTCGTAAAAACAATAGCGTTTTCCGTGTTAACCATCTCTTTATACCAACTTAAAATATATCATTGTTTCACGTTTCCCACAGCAGTGAACATTTTTTTAAACGTTCTTGAGTCATTGGATTCAGGCTTATCTTAAGAGATATTTTATCTTTTAATTGAAAAAATGGTTGCGGATTTGATGAAAATAATTTACCGTGCTGCCTTATTTTTTTTATTCAAACTAATTGAAAACGGTTCTCCTAAGTTCCATGCTTCTACTATTTAAGGTACCGTAATAAATGTTCGTCAAATCATCAAAGGTTTTCATTATAATTTGTGTTCATAATTTTTTACCCATGTTTATTCTATTCCGATATGGAACAGATGAAGGAGAAGAAACAATGAACATTTTAGGAATGTAAAAACTAATATTTTTTCCTTTTATTACAGGTTAGTGTGCATAGCTGTTATGGTGTTAAGTATGAAGTTTCTCTCCCGTTATGCTCGATGTCAGTGCGTGAGTATTGTCACAGTATTTCCTACCGATAAATATCCGTAAATAATATATGATTTAATGATGGGTACCTTTAATGATGGGTACATTTGCAAAAAACCCTAGCACTGCAGCAGGGGCGTGTTGCAGGGCTCAGGGGTATCTGACCGGTATTGATTTCTGGTGCTATCGGTTATCTTTTACTTTTATAATGTATTTTGGGAACATTTTTCCGATAATATTTCTAACTCGATTTCATATCATTTTCATAGTCTTTAATGCGTAAATGGATAAGGTAGATAAAATTATAGCTCATTACGCAATAAATTACGAAGTGCAAGACCAGGTAGAATAATTATTTTTTTATTTTTTAGGCGAAAATTAACAAGATAGTGGGGGCAGAAGAGATGAGACTTGAAAAATTAGCAGGACAGGTTAGAAAGAGAAGGAAGCTGTTACCAGACACTTGTGGAAAAAAGAATGATAGATCAGTGTACGAGTTTGTTTGTTTACGATGTCAGACCATTGATAAAAGGAGTTACGAATAGATTGTAGGTTTTTGAGGCTGGATTTGGAGAGGAATAGCCAGCCTATCCTGACACTTCCCTTCCTGGAACACAGACAGAAAAATCATTGTCCGACCGTTCTTCTATTTGGGACAAAATAAGTCATATTACTTTTGAAAAAGACCTGGTATTTATTTTAAGTATTAATATTGCTGTCAAATGCAGTGGTCCAGTGAAATGAGATTTGAAGTACTAATTGGAGAGCCTGAGTTTGATTCCTGGGGACGCTTACGGACCCCTCAGTTGTATCCATGCTATATGATTTTTCGGGCTACAGAACTTCTGGGATATCACAGAAAACATAGGGAAATGAACTGGCCCAGTTAATCCAAGCCTTCAGGTTGATAATTTTGTTTTTTAAACACTATATTTTGAGGGAGAAAAACAAGAGGGAGCGTGACTGAAATTAAATTTTCACAGAAGTTATTACTTTTCCGTAAGAATATACTTCAAATATTTCTTTTATATTTAGCAGATCAGTTGGAACTTTCCCTATATTAGAAGTGCTTTGGACCAAAAACGGCCAAAATATAGGAAGATTTGCGTTCGACGAAGAAAACTTTGCAAGGAGGCGGGAGTTGACAGCAGGAACATAGAGTAAATATGTAAAGAATAGATTGGTGAAAATTTTAATATTTAGCGTAGTTTCTCTTAGATGGAAACTTTGTTGTTGGAGCAAGTAGATTGGAGACTTTTGAAGTATGAGTGTGGAAAAGGATATTAGAGGTAAACTGGTTAGAACGGAAAACAAAGAAGTGCTATGTGTAATAAACAGGTTTTATAATCAAGTCCCATTCCATTGGATGTCATCTTTATTTTCCGCCCTAAAGTTTTTTTTAGTAAACTCGTTAAAAATGGTACTTTTACCAGTTTTATTTCTGCTAAAGGGTATTCAGAGCTGCAAACTTAATGCTAGTGGGAGCATATAAAGTCACATTCACAGTTATAAAATCACTACCAATAAACTTTGACCACGATCATAGATCTTTATTTGTGCATCATTTTTGTCGCCACCCATGCCATGATTTGTGGTTGTATACTGAGTAAATTCAAGGATAATCTCATGAATGAAAGTTGACCGTAAGTTGATGGCATGTTTTAAATATATTATGAAGTTGAACATAAAACGTGAATGAAATTTCATAAAAGGGAATTAAATTAAAAGTAGGCCAATAATAAACAAACCGAGATGTAGAGTCGGTGGATAAATTACAAGAGTACGAAATATGTTAGAATCAGAGTTAATATTCTACAACCTAAAGTTGAGACGCAACATGAGCAACAGGAAGAGCGGTTTTCGTAATTATTTGAGCGGTGTTGTCGTAAATATGGAGTTCACGACTATTCTACCAACAATTGCGTTAGCAGGAGAAGGATCTTCAAGAAGAAGGGTGTTCATGACCGGAATTCTTGAAGTACATGCGTTATTAAAGATGATTAATGACTTATCACATTGATCCTAAAGTGTATATGGAAAGTTCTGCATGTCTTTAAGTAATAATGTGTAAATTTAGTTTTCTGGATGCATTTTGAGTTGATCATCGGAGATTTGAAGAAAGCACTGGCTAAATAATAGCCTAAAAGGAGCCGGATGTAATTCGGGGTGAAATATGTAACTGGCAGTAGTGAGATGAAGTAGATGGATGAAGTAGATGGATGAAGTAAATATTGAGTGTATGTCTATTAATTTAGTAAAAAAGAGAATGCATGGTTCTGAGTCACTTATGAGAAAAAAGTGGAAGTTAATTCCAAAAGTTGCCAAATAGACGTAAATGAGGATAGCAAATTTGTGTGCATCAGATCATGAAATTATAAATTAATGTAGAAGGCAATTTTTTTCAGGAAAAGTTCTGAAGTCCGAAAATAATCCATAAGTTGGTCTCCTCTGGACGCAATGCCTCTGTTTTAAAATACATCCACATCACATAGTTTTATTTCTAGCATTGCGATGATGATGCTTGTGTTTACTTTGTTCCATCTACTTTTATATTCGACAGGTAAGTAATAATTCTTTAGAAAATAAAGGGCACAACTCAATTTTCCAATCCCTCAAAATGACGCACGCAATTTTCGACTCTTTTTTAAGTATTTAATAACTCAAATAAATTTTGAATGGCCACTCTTGATGCTAGGGTAAATTCTTTGTTCTGCCTCATAATATAGAAATACGTCCTTTTTAAAAGTCGAATATTTTATATTCGGCCAGAGGAAAAGAGGTTTAACAAGTATTAGTATTTGATGGGTTATTTTTCTTCATGAGAAGATGAAGAATTTGGAGGCAATGTGTGTAAAATTTACATACAATAATGCGTTATCTGTCAAAAGTACTCAAAAGTGTTACTTTTCAAATGGATCATTCATTTTTAAATAGACAATAAACAATTGTATATCAAACGTTGGGTTCACCACTGGATGTGAAAGGGACATCATGAAACTTTGATGGAATTGATTTTTTCAACCGTGTACTACACTCGTAAGAATATGTTGTGGACTCTAATTTTAGTTTATGGGACCTATTATTTGTATATTAACTTATCATTGGGTGAAGTGAAAATAATAAAAAACCAAAGAGTTGCTTCGTTTTACCGGGAGATGACCTGTATTTTAAGAAGATAAAAGGAATAGAACGTGTATAATCTCCATCATATAATGATTTTGCCATGTTAATATTCTTGTTTACTCTCATGATAAATTTGATTGGTCAGTGAAAACTTGGTAAATAGATTTTATGACGTGTAAATTGTAGAGTAGAAATATTAACCCTGTTTAGTTCCCTATCTTTTTCTGCGTAAAATTTTCACAGAAAAAGATTAAATAGTAGAAAACGCTCAAATTTTGTTTGGAAACCTAAATTTTTCAATGTATTAAGATTTATGAAAGAAAAAATAGATCTTGATCGGTGCGTTTTAGAATATAAGGGAAGGCACTCATATGTAAATTGATGAGATTGGTAGTGTTATTAACGGTGAAATTGAATACATTAGTACTATATGAGTATACTCACCTTAAAATATTTTTGGAATTATTATTGAACGTGAGAAAATCTTATTTAGGAAGATGTGTTCCACTGTAACTAATAAACGATGATGTATAAATGAAATTAAAACTAATGGTAACGGGTGTTTTTGTTTACTTAAATTCGTAAATAATTTATTATGTACTTTAAGGGTAAAGGTTTAAATATTGAACCATTATTTTTCGGAATGCGAAAAAATGTGTCTATGTTTACCTCTTTTTACGATATTTCATTACAGCATTTTGCGTTGTGAGAATTCTATGGAAGGACATATTTCTTCCTGCCGCTTAGCTAATTCTTTTTGACCTTTATTTTCACTCGATCGGTTGACAAACCTATCCATTGATTGATACCCGCGCAGTGACTGGTTAAAACCCGTCCTTACCCTTTTTATCTTTCCCGAATATTTCGCTGGTTAATCTACCGTAGCTGAATGCTTCCTCAGCGAAATATCCGGTTAGGTGGTCAGCGGTATCCCATTGTGAATTCGGTCAATAGTTGGTTATTTCGCATGGATGGAGAATTTAAAAAAAAGTGATAGAGGGATGGTGTCATAAAAATTCGCAGTCTACGCATGGGTCCATAATGTTTAAATGGTAAGCGAGGGAGTGTTTTATGAGCATGTGTATGCATATCTATGTATCTATTTATTTATATATTATATATATATATATATATATATATATATATATATATATATATATATATATATATATATATATATATATATATATATATATATATATATATATATCGATGATGCGGAAGTACTCACGAGAGCAATATAACTTTTGGACGGCACAATAGAACACAGAATAAAACAGATAACACGTAAAAGGACACTCACACTGTAGATGATTTAAGCTTTCGGCCTACTCCGAGGCCTTCTTCAGGTCAGACTCAGTTTTATATATATATATATATATATATATATATATATATATATATATATATGTTCATCGATACACACTCTAAATAAAAATTCCTGAACTTACCCGGGTATTAATATTAGACATTATTAGCTCGATCTACTCATATTTTCATCCCCCCCACCGCTCCCAACACCATCGATATTAGTCCCATATTCCTAAAGATTCCTCTCCCAAATCTTTCCGTCACAAACGTTTCCTCACCTCACCCTTCAATCCAGGCTTTCTAGCCCCTTCTTTTCCTCAGTTCCTTCCTTCTCTTTCTTGAGAATGTTGGCTTGGACCACCCAAAATTCAAAAACTAGTGAGTTTCTTTTCTTTTTTGGGTGCTTCTGTGTTTTTGTCTTTGTCCGCTTGTGCTAATTTCACATCATTAAATAAAATATATATTTTTTATAAAAAAATACATATAAAAATATATATATATATTTTTAATAAAAAATATATATATTTTTTTAATTAAAAAATATATTTCTGTGTGTGTGTATGTGCGCGCGCGGGCTTGCGGGTGTGTATGTGGATCGCCTTACTCCAGGGGTAGAGTGTTGGACTACTGTCTGGAGGGTTCGAGTTCAAGTCATGGGGAAGCCTCTCTGGGCATCTGCAGATTCACCCAAGCATGTGATTTTTCGAGAACCAGATTTTCCTGGGACACCTTAGCCGGCACTGGGAATGGCGAGTATCCCAACCCGGATGTGTGAATTTCACACGCCGTCGGGCTTAGTATTGGATAAACCTTACCATCAAATACCAAGCCGACTTTCCAATTAATTGCTGTGTTCACACACCCGTCATATGGCGAACATATAATAATTCACATGGTAATAGAAATATGTAAAATGAAGAGGAACACAAAAAGGACGAACACAGAAGAGATAGGGAAGGCGAAATCGAACATATCACAAGCGGCCTTTAGGCAATATATTTGTATATTTATAATATATATACATATATTTTTATATACATACTTATATATGTATATAAATGTACACACACTCACACACACACACACACACACACATATATATATATATATATATATATATATATATATATATATATATATATATATATATATATATATATAACCATAAACCATAGAAACACTGTATGGTAAAGAACTTAGGCCGACAAGGTTAGACATAGAAAAGGAACATGACGTAGAAGAAGATAGCTTAGGTCCAGGCATACTCGACGATGAAATAGAAAGGGCATTAAAGGAGATGAAAGCAAATAAGGCTGTGGGGGTGGACAATATTCCTGTAGAAATGTTGAAATGGTTAGGGAAAGGTGGGAAGAAGGCCATATATGGACTGATTCGTAGTATCTATGAGGAAGGAATCTGGCCGGTAGATTTTGTGAGATTGGTGTTAGTTCCTATTCCAAAAAAGGCAAAGGCTTCGTCATGTGAGGATTACAGAACAATAAGTTTGATATCCCACGCAGCTAAAGTTATTCTCAGGATCATCAACAAAAGGATAGAGAGTAAGGCAAATGATTACTTAGGGGATGATCAGTTTGGGTTCAGGAAAGGAAGAGGTACGCGTGACGCCATTGCAGTAATGAGATCACTAGTCGAGAGGAATATAGAATACAATCAGGACGTTTTTGCCTGTTTTGTAGATTTCGAAAAAGCGTTTGATAGAGTGAATTGGGAAAAATTAATGCGTGTATTGCAGAAAATAGGAATGGATTGGAGGGACAGGAGACTGATCCGCAACCTGTCCATGTCTCAGACTGCTCAGGTGCGAGTGGGGAACGGAGAGTCCGGATGGGCAGTGTTAGGAAGAGGTGTAAGGCAGGGTTGCCCATTGTCACCGGTACTGTTCAACGTATATGTAGAGGAAATGATTAAAGAGGCATGGGAAGAACTGGAGGTAGGAATGAAAGTCGGAGGGGAATTCGTAAAATCGGTTAGGTTTGATGATGACCAAGCATTAATTGCTCAGTCAGCCAAGGGGTAGCAAGGATTGTTGAGTGAATTGGAGGTTCAGTGCGATAAATATGGGATGAGAATAAATATTAATAAAACAAAGGTTATGCGATTTTCCAGAAAGAAAAAGGCTAAGCTAAATATTAAAATAGGCGGGGAAAAAATAGAGCAGGTAGAACAGTTTACATATCTCGGAAGTGTGTTGGACCAACACGGTCAAAGTGGTAGGGACGTAAGGAGAAGAATTGCGCTAGGCAAGGAGGCTTTCTCAAGGAGAAGGGAGTTGATGACGGGGACGTTGAGTAGGGATGTTAAGACAAGACTCGTAAAAACTCTGATATGGAGCGTAGCTATGTACGGCGCGGAAACGTGATCGCTGAAGCAGGAGGATAGACGTAGATTGGAGGCTTTTGAAATGTGGGTGTGGAGAAGAATGGAGAAGGTGAAATGGACCGAAAGGAAAACAAATGAGGAAGTACTAGAATTGGTGGGGGAGGAGAGAGGTTTGTTGAGAGAAATCCTATGGAGGCAGGAAAAATGGATGAAAGGCGTATTGAGCGGTAGTGGAATGTTGAAGAGGGTAATAGAGGGGAGAATGTTGGGCAAGCGAGGTAAGGGTAGGAACAGGATAGGGATGTTGGACGGGATGAAGGGAGGAAAGAAGTACACCGAGATGAAGAGGGACCTGATATAGATTAGTTTGCTAGGTGGGGAGTCACAAAATGTTTATTTGATAGTTGTGTCCTTCCAAAAACCCACCTTAACCGGTAGATTACCTAATGATAATATATGTATGTAAACCATAAATACAGTAATCAACCCGAGGGTCGGTTTAGTAGGTGATGGTAGAGCTCACCCATGTACTAGGCCCGACGGCGTGTGAATATTCACACATCAGGGTAGGGGGGCCAATTCCTTTCCCTGTGCCGGTTATGGTTTCCCAGGAAGATCTGGTACCCGAAAAATAAACTAGCTAGGGTGGAGCTGCAGGTGCCCAGAGTGCTTGTCCCGGGAATCGAACCCGGGACCCTCCGGTCCAATGCTCTACCCACTAGACCACCGCGCGATATATATATATATATATATATATATATATATATATATATATATATATATATATATACATAATTTTTGTGTATACGACAGAACTCAATTCTTTCCTAATTCCTCTTGAGAAAGGTGTTTGCACCACCGAAAATTTGAGAACCAGTGAGTCCGTCTTTTATGTGTTTCAGTTGCTGTGTTTGTGTCGACTAGTTAGTCCAATTACATTATTGTGCACGTTCGTGGGATTTTCAAGAAAGTGACTTAAAACATATATGTATATAGAAATAAATTTGACAGCAACACAATATGAGAACGCATAAAAGGAACACATACAAATTATTTATTGATAATTTTGACAGAATGGAGCTACGTCTTTCTCTTTTTTTTATGTGTTCGTATATCGTGTGTTGCTGTCAAATTTTTCTATTTTAACTTTGGTGTAACTTCAATGAAATCATATATATATATATATATATATATATATATATATATATATATATATATATATATATATATATATTATTGCTTCTAGTTTGGACGTGTTAAATTCAAAATTAAATTCGGGCGTTCTTCCCGTGGCTTTAAATAAACTGAAGTGTATTCGATATCTCTATAAAGCCTAGGTATGAAAATATCTGGTATAATATGTGTCAATCAGCAAGCTATGCAGCTGCATATGAAATATCCGTTATGTACCTTACGGTTTTCTTAGTCATCCGAAATTTTTCTTCGTAAAAACCTTTGAAAATTTTAGGAACTAGTGATGTCGCTGAATCTCATTCAAATTGGCGCACTCTCTTGTGCTTCGTCACAGCGTCTTCGATTATTGTTTACAAGTATAATGAAGCTATAAATGCATGCTTGGCTAAGTAGTAATGAAAGTTGACTTCTTTATTTCTTAACTTTTTCTTAATTTCTGCTTCATTCACGCAGTCCTTTCAATGATTAAAAGCAGGGAGATATGTGTACTTCAGTAAATGCTCGAAAGGAAAAATTATCAATTTTTATTCCCGTATTATATTTCTGTATTAACATTCTCATAATTTAAATCGGAGAGGAATGGAAATTATACCAAAAATATACTAGAAGAAGGGGTGATATTATCAAATTGCTATCAGAACTAGAAATCTGTACTAGCTTATAATTACAATGAAACAATTTCAGAGAGTAAAAATCATTCGCCTTGACCGGGATTTTTACTCTCTGAAATTGTTGCATTGTAATGCACACATAGCGGATGACTCCGTTCAAGTTACTGTTGCGGCATCACCCGCAGTTTCTTGAAATTAGCTTATAATGTCTTCCTATAATGCTAATGACAAAGATACCTGAACAGGCAATTTCCTTTAGACGAAGGGTTGTCTAAAGTATGCACCTTGAAAATAATGCTTGCATTTTACCATAATAATTTTCGTTTAGGCGTTCCTTTTCCAAATTGATATTTTGATATCAAGTTTGGCTAATGGGAAGGGGGGGACATTATATGGAAAGAAACGGAAAGTTTTGATCTAGTATTGCAATTCATCACAAGGTAAATCTATTCGGAATGCTTGTTGATTTAAAGTAGATGAGATTACTAGCCGTATCAGTATCTTTATCAAGGGAGGTAAACAGATGGCCAACTGGTCACTATTTTTGGATTCCAGGTTTTTATACTTTAGGTAATCATTCGTTGTGTTAAGGCAGGTTTTGGATCAAATCAAGCTATGCAACAGTGCGATGTATACCTTCATTTCCTATCAATACAAAATAAACA
The DNA here is from genome assembly GCA_037158775.1 of Hetaerina titia. Taxonomy (NCBI): domain Eukaryota; kingdom Metazoa; phylum Arthropoda; class Insecta; order Odonata; family Calopterygidae; genus Hetaerina; species Hetaerina titia. The sequence continues at coordinate 20,244,633 of CM073775.1, read as the reverse complement.
ATCGTGAAAATTAAAGTCTTTGTAATTTCAAGGTATCCAAGCGAAATTAATGAATCCGTCTGAAATTATTACCTTAGGCTCAAAGAATGTGTAATTTAGGTTTATTTGCGAAATATATTTATATATTACTCTTGAAGTTTTTCATTCAGGGACACTATTTTACTGTTGTTATATAAACTGAATTACCTAATTATTATCCAAGGGAGCTAACGAAATATTTACGAAAAAACACCGATTTAAGCTTGGTTTGGGCAACACTATTGAACTACCGTTGCTCATCTTAAAAGGGATTTTTCTCGTTAAAAAAACTTCCCCCTATATCAATGAACTCTGAACTCTTTACTTTTAGTCAAACTTTTTAGTCGTGAGCCAGGTCGTCATAGCCACCGCCATTTTGTTTATCAACTTTCCAATCGCAATTTTTACTTTCCTACACTCAGCTCCCGGTTGAGATAAACATGACTGGATATATTGCGTGGGATAATTCCGATCAGTTCAAACTGTAAGCACCAAATTCTCGGGTCGTTCGTAATTTAAATGCGTGGCTCTCTCTGGAAAACCTATCGAAAAACCTTGAGTACCCGTTGCATAACGAGATCTCAGGGATTTCCGGGGCAGCAAATAATGGAAAAGTGACGGCTTCATTGGGACTCACCCTCAATATTATAAGCCAAAAACATGGCATCATCATAATCAGCATAATAATGTCATCATTGTATTTCAAGTAGTCGAGTGATATGCCTACTAAGTTGGGAAAAATATTTTTTTTTCTACCTCTGTAATTTAACTATCATAGTAAATATCTACTCAAGTAAATTTACGGATATGAATAGATTGCTGTTGCAAGTTTCATACATTTTAATGCACGAGGTGAAGGATCTTTCTTTCTTCTTTTGGATTTCTTCGCAAGATCCTTCTTAAATTTTCACAGGAAAAAGATAAAATTATAAAATGTTCTGTTCTACTACTGGATTTTTTTCTATGGCCATAGAATTTAATTGGTGCGGATGCGAGAATTGCGTCACCAAAAAAACTCATTGCCATCACGGTATGAAAGTGTAGACCTTTTCCTTCGAAATCACTTTCTTTTCTCTTCTCTCTTATTTGCTGCTGGAGCTCAAACCGACATCATTATCGGGCGCCATTATGCAGAAGAAATTACGCATCACTATCAGCATACGAGCCTCGTATATGCCCCGTCCACTTTCGATCAATTGGATTAATAGGTAATCAATTTGGGTTTTCTCATTTGCGAGCATCTGTAAGTGACCTTTCAGCAGTGCTGGTCGTTTCGATTCGTTAAAAACCTATTTTTCCGGCCATGCTAACGCAGGGCTCGAAATATATCTTCGTCATATTTCGTACGCTGGGTGATTTTACTAACGTCACTGAAATGGGTTTTAATCCTCTAAAATTCATGTTTATCGTGAACTTGAGGGATGAATTATCGATTCACATCGGTATTGAATTGTTAGTTATAAAAAGTTAAAAATTGGACTGGGCAAATCATCTATTAAGGTTTTATTTTTCGCATATCTCGTAGGCATTGGAATGAATTTAATATTCCTCCCTCATATTTTTCACGAATTGTATTCTCGAATCTGTTTCGTAGGATAAGCATTTTCGTGAAATCTACGAATTATCTTATATCCATTTTATACTCGCATACCCAGAAAATTGTCTTCTATGCAATAAAGTTTATTTCTTTTCGGTGTAGAACCATTTTGCTAGATCATAAAAGTAAATTTTCATGAAAAGTAACTCGTTATACAACAAATGCGTAGCTTCAATTTCTCCGAACTATTATATGAAAAAATTTATGGAGATAATTTTGAGCATCTCGAGGGTTAATTAAGAAAACGACAATTAATATACGCGGAGTAGTTTGCGTACCAACCAATGCCGTGTCATGCGCAAACATTTGCAGACCCCCCCCCCCCGAGTCCGCGCTTAATCCGCTCCTCTCCGATCTGACCACCCCAAAGAACATGGTTTGGCTTCCCCATGTGACCCACTTACATGAATTTAATCGGCCATTGACATTGGTATGGGGCTATCTCCTGTGTCTTGCGTCAGCAGTTCCCCACAGCCAGAGCGATAATAATATCAATGAATCGTTTACCCAGTAATAGTAACGACCTTGAATTAATACATCCCATAATCCCATACTTGGAGTCCCTAGTGGGGGATACACATGGGAAGGGAACAAGACACGGTCGCAGTTCACACAATGAAGATATTCCATTAGAGCCTCTTTATTTTAGAGTAATCATTTTAAAGATTGGTTTCCTACGTGCTGGGTAAAATCTCACTCCGGATATTCATCTTGATACTTATGAAAAGAGTGAATTTAGGGAATTTACACTGCGCCGGTTAAATGTAAATTCCGTTTGGACTCCTACTAAGTTATAGGGCCTGGTTTCTGGCCAAAACATCGTACTATGTTGATTTTAAATTGGCCATGAAGACATCTTGTTGGACCCGGATGTTATATAATTAAAAAATCTTCAATACCTCATCGTACTCATGCTCTACTGTTGATGAATTTGACATTTCCAGTGCCTGGTATGCATGTCACGTAATTAACTTCTGGTCCTGTTCACAGTGTTCCCCACTTATGTTATCTCGTGAAGTCCAATCAATTTCTTTGACTTTTGATTAGAGTCTCTCACTCAATTACCATCTAAAACATATAAATTCAATCTTGTGGGCATTTTATTAATTAATAATAATTCACAAAGTTTTAATTCTTTTGGCATAGAATAGTGGTTCCCAAAGTGGGTGGTACCGTATCCCATGGATTAGGCCCACACGGGAAGGGAATTATGTAAGTTTTAAAGGAGGAAACAAAACTTTCAGTACATTCAATATAGTAGTCAAGCATCTACTATAATTTGTCCTTTACGAGACAATTTTTTTATATTATCTCTAGATAAACAAATTTGGTCCTATTACTGAACAGGATCTTTTCTAAAGAGTAAATTACAACGATAACATTACTGTTCCTTATTGCATACAAAAAGTATACCTTTAGCGCTCTCTTCAATTCTTGTTGTCTACTCAGCATCTATAAAGCGATTGGTTCTATATTTAGTCATGATGAGACTCTGCATAAATACTGAGAAAAAATAGAAAGGCAGGTTTACCTTCTGAACAATAAATGACGTAGCGGACACCTGTACAGTATGTTAGTATTTACATTTTCAAAAAATGTAACCTGGGAATTCTCCTTCTGGACATCATGCAATTACAACTCAATACACGATACATTCACATGACGTATCACTTACTAATGCTTAGGATCTCTTACAAAATGTGGAGTCAAGTATCCATTCAACTCACAATAAAAAGCACTATATTTCGTGAAAACCTTATTTATACTTTCGTAAAAATGGGTTGACAGATTTAATATGGAAGTAATTCGATCGTGTTCGGCTGGCGAACTGTACAAACCGTGCGGTACAAACTGTACTTTTGTTCACGAGAAATATGGCATTCTCACCTGTCTAAACAACAATTGAGCCACTGCTCATTTACTAATCCTAAAAGACATGAAAAACAACTAAAAACTAAACAATGACATAGGCTTGAGGAATATTACTTGGAGGAATCGAATTCTAAGGTTAACATAGTGTTCGTCCGAGGCATGTTCCTAAAGTAAGAGCCGTTTAGTCACAGGAAAGAAATTACTCATATGAAACACGTTTTATTGGCACTTTTAGTTAGCTACCCATCTACTTCAGTTCTCAACATAATCGCCGCTCTAAGCATTTTTCGTACCGATTCACCAGCTTCTTTAATCCCCCTTTTTCGCATTTTCGGTACCAACCTTGCATAGAATTTGTGGTATCCGAGGTTTTCCGTGACAATATTGAAGATAGTAGTGCGTCCAAGTTGAGAAAATTGTTCAGCCAGGCAATTAATCGTCAATCAACGATCACATCGCAGTTTTTGTTCCACTTGCGAAACAATTTCATCGGTCATATTATTGGGCATGCCACTTCGCTCTTCGTCATGGATAGTTGTTCGTCCATTTTTAATATCACGCCACCATTGTTTAACCTTTCCTTCACTCATAACTGTAGATCCATAAACTAGACGTAACTCCCAATTATAGCATGCGACAATTTTTTGCATGCAAGAATCGTATGACAGAACGTACTTCACAGCTGAAGGGATCAACGATTGTCGCGGACATTGTTGTTTGCATGCACGGACAAGCAAACGACTGCTGAAACAAAAAAAATGCTGCTATAGCTTCTCAAATAAATCAGTAAATGGCAAGGGTAAAACTGTATTTTGATGCGCAAATATTTATATTTTAGTAAACGGTCTTTACTCTATGAGTATAAGCCTGATTTAAAGAGTGGTAATGAAAAGGAAGTGGTGAAGTATTTCGGCCAACTTCGTCGTTTGCCTGTCCTTGGAATAATGTTCACTAAAAAGAATTTGTTGCTCACTTTAGAAGTCGTCAGATGAAAACCTTAGTGCAATGGCTGAGATGGGATCCGTACTAAAACCTCACCAAAGCAGGATTCTGGGATTTAGCAATGATATGAGGAGGATCCTATAGACGTGCTTCGAAGAACATTTAAGCACTCGTAAATGATTGGTCGCCATGATTAAATGGGGCGCATTTCAACTTTGAAAGTGCGCTTTTATTTTTATGTAAAGTATGCTATTTAATCAAGTGCACGAGTGAAACTTAAACACTTCTTCCTTCTCTCGTTTATGAGCAAACTTCGTTTCCCTAAGTCCAATTAATTTTAAAAGTGGATCCAAGCATGGTGATGGCCGAGAGGGAGTCATCAAGGCAACGTGAGAAACAGTAATCACTTGGGAAAATTTTCCTGCGGGGCAGCATGCGGCAAAATATTCTAAGTGCATGCCTTGTGAAGAGAGTAGGAAAGCGTGGCAAAAGTGAACGTTTCCGAGTTTTATTTGCCGCAGCAGTGGGGACATGCATTTCATCAAATACTGTGGGCTTACTCACATTAACAAAACATTGCGCGGCACCGAGTAAATAATTCCGCATCTAAATTGGTGTAATCGGTAATGACTTGCCTGCGGCTCTGTTGTGACTCTGCTGGAACCAGTGTATTTACATTAATAGAAATTTCCATCGTATTCCTATCTCCTAATTAATTACATTCAATCGATTGAGAAAAGGCGAAAAGAGTGGGAATTAGATAAGTATGTAGGAAGTTGCACGATATAGAATCTGATGTACGCTATTGAATGGGATGGAAATACTTTTAGCACATGTACAAGTTACAATTCGGCGAATTGCAATCCATTTTGAAAAAAGTACGTATAAGATATTTCCTATGAACTTTCCGCGGGACTCACGCTAATATCAGTCTCAATTTTGTGGATAACTTTTTGTGGTACAGCGAACTAATCTTTTTGGTGTTCTTCCTATTTGCTGAAAAATTACTGTCACTTTCAATTTGTAGCCGTAAAAACCGTTGTTCTACTGGATGTGTTTGGTATAGGTTTAGTAGTTTGACTAATCAAACTAGCCCGAATGCATATTAAATTAAATATATCATCATTAGCATAGGTCATCTGTCGTGGTTCGTAGCTCCATGGAGGCCTTTTCTCCGTTCTCCGTGTTTTCCTTTCCTGTCCTCTCCTCTACATTCTCACATACCAATTACCGTCTTTCACATCGTCTGACAATCATTTAGCCAGCCAGTATCATTCCTTATTATAATTGTTTCCAGCAACCTTCTCTCTCTACCCGATCTCTTCCACACTTCTTCATGCATTACTCGGTCTGTTCATTTTATGCTCATCTTTTCTCTTCTTCCTCACATCTGAAATCCATTCTGCTTTTTATGGTCCCTTTTCAACGCCGTCCACGTTCCACAGCCAGACAACAAATCACTCCCTGCGTAACACTTAACTAGTTTTATTCTCAGCGCAATATTCATTATGATACATAAAGTACGAGTATAACCTTTCTTCTCCACTTGAAAGCTTCCTTGATATTCCACTGATATTCCAATTTTAATTTTCTCTTAATTCCTTCAGGTTTTTGTTACCTCCGTATCCAGATTCTCGTACCTCTCTAACCTCGTCCAGCTTTTCTCCGTTTCATTATCCATTTCGTTATATCCACCAGCATTCATCAACTCCTATTTCAACTTCAAGGCTTTATTTATCATCAGGAATTGGTTTTCCAGTGCTGTTCAGATGCAGAAAGATTCCTTTTTATTACTGTTGTTCCTCGGTAAAAGGAGGCATGTCATAAGAAAACTTGACCCACACAATCCTTCCTCCAACAGACATTTTTTTAGCTTTTCTCCAGCATGTTCTTATTAAAAGTCGTGGCCTATTTGAATGTAATTGTCTTCTCTGCCTCATAGATATGACTCCTTTTTGAAATCTTGGTAATTATTCATGTAAGTAAAATAATAATATGAGTAAATTTAAGATTTCAGTACATAACTCTAATTAATAATAATTTTTAATCAAATCCCTGTTCTTCACTGAGTATAATACTACACCAAACCTATCACATAATGTTGCTTAACCATCTCCTTTACCACTATTGACTATGTGACCTAAGAATGTTTCAATCTCAAATCAATCAGCGTCCATTTACATGTTGTCACTATCTACAATGTTTTGGAAAAATTATGATTACTTCTGCCCATTGAAATAATTATCCGAAAGAGATTATAAAGAAAACAAAGTTCCACTAAAGCACATCATTTTGAAAATTAGCAAAAAATGACACAAATTACGAGAGCCAGGTGAGTATCTTTCCTTATTTTTAAATATCTTTAGTTGTTAATTATTTTATTCCCTAAAAATGAAGTCGAATGTAACTTAAAAACCAAAAATATATAGTTATGAACTAGAAAGGTTTTTTTCCAAGAGACGTATTTCATTACCCTTCAACGATGGTTCCAATAAGTTAAGAAACTTTTTTTCAGTATCCGTTATAAAATTCTAGTTAGTGTCCCTGATAATTTTATCTTTGAGATATGGTACGTTTACATAAAGATTTCTCATTGCAAAACTTGGAATCTTGAACTTTTCCTCCTCGTCTTTACAATGGATTCGCTCTTTCCTAAGTAACCGATTTCAATGAGTCATCATCCCTTGCTTTTTTCTCTATATATAAATGATATTAGTAAATGTATTTCAAATAGCAAACATCACCTAAACGCCGACGATTTGCAAGTATATCAACATTCCCGCCTTCATGATCTTCCTAGAATTATCAACGAAGTTAATTCAGATCTTGCTGCTTTGACACTATGGGATATAAAACATTTACTGAAAATAAACCCAATCAAAAGTCTATATTCAATATATTAAAGTGTAATAATAATAGTATACATTATATTAAAGCATATATTAATAAATTACATTATAAAACAAATATTGATAAACTTCCACCTCTAACATTGCTAGGATGTTTTATACCATACCTAAGGACGGTAAATAATTTAGGCGAAATCATTAATGAAACGTTGTCTTGGACTGATCATGCAATTAATATCTGCAGAAAAATGAACTCATCCCTGCATTCACTGAAAAGATTAAAGCACATTGCTCCCCCCCCTTAAAGATGTTTCTGGTATCCTCTCTTCTTATACCCCACTTTGATTACTGTGATGCAGTATACCAAGACCTTTCAGGAGAACTGAAAGCCAAAATTCAGAGGACCCATATTTCCTTTTTGTGATTCATAGGTGATCTTATAAAATACGATCATATCTCCGGCTTATTTACAAGAATATCCTGGTTAAAGCTAGAAGGCCGCAGGCATTTGCATATTCTTTCAATCTTCTACAAGATATTCTCTAATCAAACACCTAAATGTTTATATAAAAATTTCCTCCCCATTAGCTCAATCCACTACGGGGATACAAGGGGTATTAATAAACCTTTTGTCCCACACCATCGCACGAAAATCTATCACAAATATTTTCATGTTGCAGCATGTCGTCTGTGAAACTCCCTCCCAGATAACATAAAAAACTCTCCATCCACAATAATATTTAAGAGAGCACTTCACAAGTTCATTCTCCTAAGATACAAAACTTAACCAGTATACCCTCCCACATTTCACTCAGCCTCTACACAAATCACTGCTTCTGCCCTTTCTTTTGTCATCTCAAGCAGTAGAATCTTCATCATCGTTTTTAGCTAATAGTCTCTTTCTCATTACTCGTAATGTTTGTAAATGTAATTAATTTCATCATTTCAACTTCAGTAATTTAATAACATGTATACTATATAAAAATGATTGTTACAATTATATGTATCTTTCCTCTAATAATAGGGTTTTCGAGGGTTTTTCACACATCCCTTCTCTTCTTGGGTGTTTTCTCGCGTGGGTTTTTACTAGGTGAGCAATGCCACGTTCACCCTAGCTTTTCCCACAAACCTCATTCTTTGCTTACACTTTTCTTATCCTAGTTCATTCAATTCAATCCTAGTGTTTCTCTCTATTGTGTATGTGTATCCTTAATCTATATATGTATATGTTTGTACATATATATGTATATTTTTCTTTTCTTTTCCTTTATATTTCGACGTTAAAAGTTCTACAAAATTTGTGCTTGTCTATATGTATTTATGTGTTTATATGCATGCATTTTATAAATCGTACACCTTATATAATATGTACACGACAATGGGTTAAATGGAAGAAGGGACAATTAGGTCTCAATTTCGCCCAAATAAAGTGCTTTATCCATCTATCTATTTACGTCCTGCAAACTAAGGTCAAAACTTAGTCTTAAAAATCTGGTCTTCATGGATTTTCCAAAAACTCCACCAGGGACAAGCGACTTTTTCTCTTCCGATTTTCCTTACACTTTGATCTTTTCTCCCACTTGGCATACCCTCCGGCCTCTTCCTCCTTTTGATTTATTTGTTTCTTTCGAGATATTCAACAGGAATGATTTTTTATTTTACCAAGGGAGTTTCCCGACGACTATAATATTTTTATCCATTCTGCTTTACCATATCTGTTTGCAATCTCCTAATTTATTACTTTTTAAAATTTATATGCTCAACTCTTTTGAGTTTCTCTTTCGAGTGCTTTTAAATATTTTTTAAGCTTATCCACAATGGAATGCCAATCTCCAGCCAATCTGATGGTTCGTACTAAGATAGGAGATATCATGTTAATAAAATTAGACAGATTCAATGTACAAAAGTTAGATTTAAGATGTCATTTTTCCACGAACGATTAGGGATCATAATAGCATTGCTCGACCGCGGTAGTTTCATGTTTGGGTAAAATTATTCTGGTGTGTACTTACCCCCTGCCACACTTTCTAGAGGTGATTTTCAGAAAATATGCAAATAAATATTAAATAAAATCTTTAATGCATCCACTCCTACATTAGAGTTCCCTTGATCAGGCTATATTGTTCATTTCATAATCTCGACGGTAAAATAAGCCTGATACAGTAAAATACATGATACAATAATAATGATCAATAAAAGTTCCAAATAATAAAAAAAATATCATCCTTTTTCATTCCCCTTTAGATTTTTTTTAATAGTATAAATGCAAATGAACTCCGTTCTTCCTAACTTTAGATTTACTGATCTTCTTCGTACGTAGGAACCATGACGAGATTTTCCTTGAGCGTTTTAGAGTGTAAAAATATGTTATAATGAATATTTGGTTTTAGGTCGAAAAGTCAAGTACACGATTTTCTGCTCTCTTGTGAAACATAGCCTTGATGTGAAGACAGCTTGTTGCGAAATTGGCTCGGTAGTAGCACCAGGACGGGGTTCGTTATTTAGGAGTTGGCTGAGAGTTGTTCGGAAAGTCAGTTCGGAATGAAATGCAACTTAATGCGATCTCATGCATATTTATTTTCCCAAAGTTCCAAAAATTTTCATTTTTATCATTCGCATTCGCAAATAGTTTTTTTGCAATAACCTTTCAAGCACCAACGTTATAATAATTTCAAAATTTAAGGGAAATAAATATCACGCTTAACTTTGTAATTAGACAACGGAAATTTGTGAAAATTATAAATTCAAAAAGTTTTTCATACAAGGGAAAGAAAATAAGCATTAACTGAAAATATCTTACCCTGAGAAAAATTTACTTGACGCCAAAACGCATTTCATTCCAAATGTGCTCCAGTGTATTCTTGTTAAATCCACATTAGAGCCCCTGAAACAATTCATTTCTGGAGCACAATCACTTTGCATTGACACGAATTATGTTGATAAAGCTATTTTCAAGTAATTTTATTGGGTTCTAGTTAGTCAAAACTTTAGTTTTGGGTAACTATATCAGGCGGGGTAATGAGAGTCGTTGACGTCATTTCTCAGTGCGAGGAAATAAATTTCAATTTAATAATATTTACATGCATGTGCTTTCGGTGATCGTAAAACCCAAAGTATCGTTGTACTCGTTCACTGTGACATTTTTTGGAAAAGAATCTACATTTGGACAGTTTTTCATAGGTATAATAATACTTATTTTTGTACGAATATATGGAATCGAAATTTGCGCGAAAGATACAATTATGTTTTACAATTTATGAAAATGATCACGGTTGTGTTCAGTAATATATATTGGCAATTATTTCTTCTTTTACGTAATAAATGTATAAAAAATCCATCCAATACAAACGATGAAACATATTTAAAAATACAACGCCGGGAATTTAAAAGAATCAAAATACGCCAATTACTTCAAATTGTTTTTGCGCTAGGTACGTTAATTTTTGTTCTTCAAAATGAGTTGATTTACTATAAAAAATTTAATGTTTCACTCGACGGAAAAATGTTTGAACAGCAAATTTACTATTAATATTGTTATCAAAAGCATTGAAATTGCATTTTACATTATAAATCAGAAAACTTAAGAAATATCGATCATTTTTCGTGTCAATCAATATTCATGCTATGCGGCATTATTTCACTTCTTTTTGTGCTTTTACAATCTAGAATTAAATTTGCTATGGCATTAGGGTGTTAGAATCAATAATATTACAAGTTTTGGGCAATTTTTGTTATTTTAATTTATGAATAAACGACTTCAACTGTGATTTCAACAGTAAGTCATTCTATTAAAATCTCTTTTGAGCTTAATGTTGAGCTACGGCCATGTTGACGTTTAGAACTAATGACTTTACCAATTTCTTAGATTAATGAAAAATAATCTCTCTTGCGAAATGTATTGCTATTTTGAAGTCAGTTGATTTCTAATCCACCACAATTAGCATGTTTGAACCCGTTTAAGTTTGAAAAATGTGATTTTATTTAACCGCTTCCTCAATTTTTACCTAAGTAGGAAAATTGTTGATTTATCCAGAATGTGCCGTTATAACCTCGCTATTGTCACCGTTCAAACACATTTAGTATTCTCTTGCATGAATTACCTTGAATATGTTTTCGGATTGCAGGCAACGATGTCTGTCAAGCGTGTGATTTTGCTTTGTGAGTAGGCGGGTGTGGTGGAATGCGCAGGCGGTTGCAAAGTTGTAGGTACCAAACTCAAACTTGACAAATATTTGTGCAGTATTTAATTAACGGTTTAATGCATGGATTCTAAAACATTTAATGGTGTTCTTGATGAAAACTTAACACATATATTGGTAAACATACTAAGGTATTTATTCGGAATAATTGAAAGGAGATTTTCAATTGGAAACATATTGGTCACAACCGGTCGAATGAACGAAACTATTTATTAAATCAAGGGAATTTGTTGCCAAAATTCATGTAAAAACCTGTTTGTAAAAATAAATATTTGAAACAAATTATTTATTCATTTTTATTCACGATTATAGCATATTTTATATTTAAAATTGATGAATGAGTACACTTTTGAATTCAAGTTTAATTTTAACAATTTTTTATTATATTTTGCTCTGAAATAGTCACAACTTTCTCTGAAAGAATCTTACTGGTTATAAAATAACTTATAACCTAAAAAATGGATGACTGTAGAGAGAAGTATTGTTAAAATATACTCTCTGTAACCTTTTGCTTAATACTGGTATCGTCCACAATGAAAGCATCTTCGATCGTGTAAGTTGATTTATAGTTCGTGAAATTTTAACAGCTGTAGCTAAAGTAAATAAAATCTTGATGAATACATTTTCAATACATTCTACCTAGCTACTGAATTTTACTCACAATTAAATTAGGTAGAGGCGAAACGGCATAGTTATTGGTAAGGGCCAGAACTCCGTGCCAATCCCCTTATTCCCTCGCCCCCATTCGCGACCAACCCCTACTAACTTCCACCCAACTCCTCACTCCTCCCTCCATCTCCCTCCACCTCCCTCCATCTTCCTTGGCCCATTATTTCCCAAGCTCCTGCATTCCATCCACAACCCCACGAAGATATATTCTCTCACAAATAAAATTCTTTCCCTTACCCGGTCTACTTCTGTTCAAATGTGTTTCCTACTCAGTACTAAGGTTGTTCAAATTCTGCTTTCCTTCTCCCTCTATAATTTGCACTATATCTATCACTCCAATATTTTCCGGAGTCTCACTTTGCAGTAGTCTATATATTTGTCCTTGAATGAATCCTCTCTTCAAATTTGTCTCACTTTTTCATGGAACCGCAATAACATTTCAGGTTTCTATTCTTAGATTTATTTCTTCGGAGTGTACTGTTCACTGCCCTCAACTCGGATGTGGAGATGCCCCTTACACTAGCGTCGATGAAGGTTTTGCCTCTGCCTCTTCCGAGCGCAAAACCTACGTGTACCTTATTGAGACGAATCATTCCCCTCTGCAGTTGCCATTGCACTTGGCCTTAGAAATTACTGTTTCCTTTGCCAGAATAGATAAAGGAATTATCAAAACTCCTAAACATTATGATCGTGTCTTTCGATTATTGTTGAGCTGCGGGGAAGAGATGCATACGTATAACCAAGTAAACCAAAATAATGGAGACATTTTCATTGCTCTATGATATCGGCTATTACTCCGGCATCAGTTATAAAAATGCAATGACATGCATGGATCATTTGGAATAATATTTCCAGTTCGTTTAGAAAAGAAACTAAACTACAGTTGGTTGGAACATTAGAAAACCTCCCTATCTAGAAGAGAACTTCATAAGATCCCATCGTATATCATTACGTTATATGGAATTTCAGGCTCAATCAATGAGGGCTCAAAGGCCTTTCGTTTAAGTGCTAGCAAAGTTAGTAGTGTAAGCCGACTCAGCGGAAACACAATTAGTTAGCTAAAGTCATTGGCCAAAATTCGATCCAAATACGTATATATGAGAAGACAGCGGGGTACAGAACATTCACTGAATAAATTATTTGGGAAAAGAGGTAGGCGGAGGAAAGATATAAAACATTTCTAGGATATGATGAGAGTACTAAGTATATGGCTTATTTTAAGGGAAAGTTTAAAGTTATTTTTGTGTTTTTGAACAGTTTTACAGTGTTTATCATCTTCACATCTGATCCATAATATTTCTAAGAGTAAGAAAAAGTTAACATGGCATCTCATTTTAATTATCCTACGCAAGTAAATTTTTATGAATGATGCCAGATCATGCAATACGGGTTTTGACAATATCCAACTTTATATTTAACAGTTAACTTTATCAACAATAAGATAACACAAAATCAATTCCAAAAGTAGTGTCTTATTTTTTCCCGAATGGACGGACGAGCAGCGATTTCTCTGGTGGAGTTATAGGGAAGGAAGTCTCAGGAAAGGCTGGAGGGTGCTGACTATCGGCTTCCAGTCTTTGCGGAGTGCGGATCGTTCGTTTTCGAAACCTTTGTAACGTGACATTATTACGCTCCCTCGCGAACCGCTAATTGGGACAGCGTTACGCCATCAAATTTAACGTGAATCTTGGAAATACTGGGGAATAGACAACATGCACAAGGCAGCTTATGGTGATAACGTCTTGGGAAGATCGGGTGTTATTGGTTGGAACAAGGATTTTTGGGAGTGCAAGATGTTGAAGACACCGAACGTTCAGGATTCCCTTCAACCTCCAAAAGTATCGCAGATAGTGTTCGCATGGTTTTTGATGAACTTGGCATCCATCAAAGTTATGCGCATAACTTCTGATCGAAAAGTGCATTAGAATGGTGTGTGCTAGGTTAAACTTACAAAATAAATTCGGATCCGCATGTTTCTGCACCGAGGTCTCGAAAATTATTCGCGCTCCAACATATAGTACATTGGTCGCTTGGATCATGTGTACAAAATTCGGGAAATAGATGCCAGGACTAGCAGACTCAAGGACTCCTTCTTCCCACGGACAATACGGGATAACAACTGTAGAGTCACACTCGGAGATAACAAAAATGGCACTTGCCACCCTCGGCGTCGAGGTAACAATGAGTTAAACTCAATTGCATGCACTTTCACTAACCACCTGTGTGTTATGTCAAAACCCTTCCCGCATGCCCGCATTGGAATGCCATTAAGTAATGTATTGCTGTTTACAGTATTGTTTGCTCTGCTTTTGGTACCCTAAATTTACCCTTTCATCCCTTGTCCCTCTCCGTGGGTGTGCCCTCCTCCCACCTGCAGCGTTGGGCCAGATTCCTCACCTTGGGTGGGAGAGAGTTTTGTGTGGAACGTTCTTGTGGTGGTGGTGTTTCGCCTGGCTACTTGCTATAAACTAGCTTGCACGTTCGTGATAAATTTCTTGCTGCATCCTAGGGTAAAATTATTTGTTGTAGTTAAGCGTATGTACTTGCATGCTTGTGGAGTGAAGGGAGGTATAGATGTGTGGTTGCATGCGCGTCGAATGATGGGATGTTACGATGAATGAGTGCACTGCAGTGGATTGGGGTTTGCATGTGTGTGTTGGTTTTGAATCCGGTATTTCTTTTTTCCTTTTTTGGGTGGTGACCTAACACCCCCCGCCACACGCCCTTGCGGCGGCTTGCGTGGTGTTATGCAGATGTAGATGTACAAAGTTGGTACCCCAAGTTTTCTGTGACGAACAAAAGGAAACGCACACACGGATCTGTCAAATCCTTCTCGAACATGACAATGCTCCACCAGACGTCTTCGTCTTTATTCGCCTCAAATCCGTGCTGAAAGGACGTAACCACGGCTCGGTGGGAGTGTTAGAGCAGTCCATGTTGAGGGAGCTTAGAAGCGTTCCAGGTGCCGCCTTCCAGAAGACGTACGTGGTGATCAAAACCCTCTGACAGCGGTGTGTGGGCCTGAAATGGTGCTACTTCGAAGAATTTTGAGTGAATGAAACAAATTTGGCGATACATTTGTTATAATCTACTAAGTCCTACTACTTTTGGGATACACCTTGTAATATAATGCTGTTGGCCTTAAATGCCTAAGAAAATTTTGTCCATAATTGTTCGCTTTTGGGAGTGGTGAAAGTATCCTTTTTTTGGCGATATACTCCCTCTGTATTCTAGTCCACTTACTCTATCTCCCGGTTGTAATGGCCCCTCTCTCGTTAATTCCTCCCCCTGCTTTCTCATGAGTTGCATTCACTAAGTGGCGCTGCCCGCTAACAAAATCAACCCCACACGCCCCACTCTTCGGCCCCACGTTCTCTCACAATGCCAACTCCAATTCCTATTCCCCCTTCCCGGCCGGCTCAGTTCTCAAAAACACCACTCTCCTCCGATTCGTAAACAACTGGAAACGCCCTTTTGACACATGCCCTAGCTAACCCTGGCTCTCTCCCGCTTCCAATTACGTCCATTCTCTCTCCATCCTATCTCCAACATTTCTACTCCCATTTTGCAATCGGGAGAAGCAGGGACACCGGAGGTTTCCGGAAATAATTTACGACGCCAGGTCAGATATCCGTGTTTCAAGATTTGTGATGCGTAACAGATAAAACCGCATAGTTGGATTGTGTTTGATTTCAACAAGAATAACTGTATTGTTCATTATAACACAAGTTATTATCATTTTAGCTTGTTGGAACTATAATGCAACCATTTCAGAGAGTAAAAATCATTCGCCTTGACCGGGATTCGAACCCGGATCCCTCGTTATCCGGCCGAGTGCTTTAACCAATTAAGCTACCGAGACGTCCTCTTACACTCTGAAATTTTGGGGGCTTTTAAAGGAACAAGATGTTATGACGAAATACCGTACATACAATGTCACAGGCATTCGTAGTCGTGCGCGACGCGCCACAGTCCACGATGTTAATAAAGTCAATTTCAAACACTTAGGTTGTTCATACCTTAGACAAATTTCAAGAAACTGTAATAGTAACTTTAACGGAGTCACCCGCTATGTGTGCATTATAATGCAACCATTTCAGAGAGTAAAAATCATTCGTCTACTTAAGCTACCGAGACGTCCTCTTACACTCTGAAATTTTGGGGGCTTTTAAATGGGGGCTTCTTAAAGCGAATGATTTTTACTCTCTGAAATGGTTGCATTATAATGCACACATAGCGGGTGACTCCGTTAAAGTTACTATTACAGTTTCTTGAAATTTGTAGGAACTAGTTGGATACAATCCTTGGCCGAAGAGATCTTTTTTGTTCGTTGATTTTAAATGCTTTATACTTCCATCTACCAAATTGCCTATTGAGCATTCTAGAAAAACTTTTATTTTACTAGTTTTTATTCATTTTGTTGGTCGTATACAGAATTTTGAAACTTTTACTGCTTCGGGTGGAAGTGTTGCTTTTATTAGTGCAAATAGTTTCAACTTTAACTCCCGGCAGATGCTTTAGCGAACATTTTTGAAATCGGTTTCTAGTGAATTCAACGATAAATATCACGCATTGTGTGAGCGAGTTACCCTACGCCAATCCTCAGGAAAATACTTCATTCAAAGGTATAGCTGCCATTAATTTAACGTATTTATTGTACTTAGGAATTTATCATCGCATTTAGCATTGCTATCAAAATTTATCATATACATATCTCTCATAGTTTTCCAAAATGTAACTGAAATGAACTTTTAATTCCTTTTGAATTTTAGCCTTTATACCTGCTACCTGAAATCCAGGAAAATATTCAGTAAATATGTTAATAAGAAAATTTTTTAATTGCAGCAAGTTTAGTTAAGGAGATCTGACGGAATTTCATAACATTTGGAATAAAAATATTTTGCCATGCAAGGAAATTTCAAGATATTCTTTTTGATTTCCTGAAACAAAATCACGCATAGAACTAGCTAAGAAAAGATTTCAATATTTGACCTGGGTAATATATTAATAATAATTTGATCAATACTTCTCTCGTCAAATGATTGCGAGTTGTAGTAATATATATTATCGATTTCTCCGTTTTCCATTTGATTCCTCTGAACTTTGTGCTATTTTTGAAGACCACCATAAATGAAGCTATTGGTGGCCGTCGGCTGATTCCTTCATCGGCGGACAATCAGGCGGCTTTTGCTACGAGTGTGACCCAATACAGACGCTATATGATTCACTCTCTATCGTCTTCCATCCTTTCCCTAGAATCACATTTTCCGCAGTTTACTCTCCGGTTCTTGTTGGCGCAGTAAGATCTTATTTAATGATCATTTCCTTAATAATATTTTATAAATGATTTCTAGGCGGTATTAGGCTTATTGCGTATCCACCCTCAGTTTTGGCCTAATAGTTTCCCATGCGTTGAACATGTTGGTTAAGCATGAACGAAGTAACATGTAGGTTATTTACTTAGTCTTGTAATTATCACAAGGGAGCATTGGGGTATTTTTACCAATTTTTGGTAATTTACGCCCTAGAAAGCAACTATTATGACACATACGAATGGCTTTTGCAGGTGTTCTTCTACGGCTTCCCATCTTGTGATTTATCAGGAAAATAGATTTATGCTCCCAAACGCGAAATAGATGCACAGTCATAAAATCATTTACACTGCTTTTAAACTTCTCTATTGGATGCTTTTAATGCCCATGCCTCTCCACTGCAGAGAAACACACTCAGGGTAAAAGGTTTGATGACATAATTAGTACCGACAACGTAAGTTGCTCATGTCGAGCAGGTTTTATAAATCTTGTAATATTGCTATTATATGCAAAAAACAGAACTAACCAATGGAAGTATTTTCTAAATCTAATCCATCCATCCCAAGGTGAATTTTCAACCAAATAGGCTATAGGTGGAATCAGCGTCTGTAATGAATATTACCCACTAAGGCCTATTCTATCATTATTTATTTAAGTTTTGACGGAATTTCAGTCACCAACAACAATTAAGAATGGAAAGGGTCGTGAGAGCGCCATGAATAGAGCGTTCGGTTGGTAACTGGAGGGCCTCAGGCTCGAGATTCGTACGCTTTGGACGTGGTTGCCAAGCAAGGTGAATTACAACATCTACCCGTACACGAACCTACTCATAAATTAGTGTGATTATATAAAAACCACTCCTAATTGGTCAGAGTGCGTGTACATGCCATCTCGTATAACACAAGTATTCTAAACGTTTACCCTTCACAAGATAATTGACTAGCATACACTTCATTGAGGAATAGGTCCCTTGCCACTTAAATCGTCTCTTGCCACTTAATGGTGAGATAATTCATGATTATTCAAAACTGCTGATTAACTTAATCTCTAAAAGTCGAAACGTCGAAAGAGATATTGACAAATTTCTACCAGATAACAGGAAGCCAATATTTTTTAGAATAAATCCATGCAAACAGGAGTACAATTAGCATATGAATTTATGTTATCTGCAACTGATGAAATGGTTCGCCCATGAGGTTTGCTCGCACATTTTGATCTCCCTTTTGATAAATTTAGTCATGACTTCTGATCAAAGCTAATAGTCATTTTTAATGGCTATTAATTTTTTCACCTACTGCCCAGAATTTCTCTCCCTCGTCAGCTTCGGAGTACCTCCGCGATCAACCTGCACACTTCCAATACTCTACATTCCCACTCCCAATATATCACTAATCAAACGCTCTCTTTTCTTTGCCTCTTCTCCTTACTGAACTCCCTCGTGGATACCTTTGATCCTTTTTTGCTTTCCTCCAACATAGTTACTGGCCAAACTCTTTCCCATCTCTTCATAATTACATACCTCTTATTGTTGCTTCTGTTGTTCATATCAGTCGTATGTACGCGTCCTTATTCATATTTCGTTACATATTCCTCTTTAAATTGGCAAATTACAACTGTGAGTGGTTCCATTTTCAAGTAAATAAATAATACGAATACGGAAACGTTTAAGCTTTAAATTATAAACCAATATTGTCTTGCACAGAATTGGTTTACCTTTCAATGAAGAATATCAATTTCCTCACAAAAATTTGTGAAATATTTGCAAAATCTGTGTACTAAGAGGTAGCAAAATAGTTAGTGTTTTTATTACTTAATTAAAATTTTTGGTCCTTCTGGTGCTGCTCAAGCATGAGGATCGGAGGCATTAAAATGACTTTCAAGATGAACCAACTTCGTAGGGATAAAATGTATCATGAATATAAAATAAATCGTTTTCAATTAATTAAAGGTTTTAAACCAAAAATTGCTAAAAAATCATTTAAAATTATGTAATTGTTAAACTTCAGAACGTATCATGAAGTTGTCAATCATAGACAGTATTTCAGTAGCACTTATTAAATAAACCTCTTCTACACTCACTGTACCATTTCCAATTTTACTCAGACGCGGAGTCCACATAAATGAAAAATTTCAAATTAGGTCTAACAGAGGGAAAAAAATCTATGACTTTTTCATAATTTTTTTCATTTAAAGTAATTTAGAAACCATATTAACAAAACGTAATAATATTTTAAATGAATAATATTAATAAAAGCGTCATCGGATCAAATCTTTCATGCACGTGCATTGTGAACTAAAGTAACGATTCATTTTCTATTAAACATTTAAAAAATATTTCTTCCAAATGTTCCACGTGAGATATCCTGTCACCCTCTATAAAACCATGCTAAGAGCGTTTAACCTTGTGATTTAGGGTCACCTCACATGAATCGATCGTCGGCCTGTGGCATCCTTCGGTAACACCCACGGCCCACCAAGTCTGTGGTTTGTGCCTTCCGCTCGGTTGCACACTCTGGATGCCGGACTGCTTTACGGCAAGCCCCGTATCTGCAGCGAGCATACGGTGGTCTCGGCGGTACTCGGCAAAGCATGAGTGGGTCACGAAGCCTGTGATTTCCTCTGAGCCAGTACCGCGAAATCATCGCACCCATGTCGCCGCTGCCACTTCTTGTCCCTGCCGTCATCGCCTCGGCATATTGGGGCAACTGCGAATAATTTAACTACGCATTACCTGTCCCATTTTGAATCAAATAATTGTAAAAATCTGCAGCGCACATTCTTCCTCTCTACATGTATTATCACTAGAATAAAACTATTCTATTTCAGAAATTAATGAAATTATTATAATAAATTGAAACGGAAATATTTCATTACCGATTTCCGCAATGAAATACTTCAAACAATCACCTCTTACTTTTTTAACTAAAGATAAGTGAAACCTGAAAGCCTAAAGGAATTGCGGTTTTATATTTTATCTTCTTTAATTGCTGTGTATCGTAAATAGTACCGAAATAACGCCTGATTAATGAAACGATCATATTAAATATACACCAATAAATGGATAATATTGAAATCGATAATTTATTCTTTTGTCAAAAAGATTTTGAGCGCAACTTTTCACATAGCTTCCATTTATAATTTAATCTAGAAATTTTTGGGTGATGTCCCCGTTTTAAAAGTCGTAGTTAAAACAAAGTACTAGTGTTATATATGATATGCAAAACTACTATTTACAAGTATCAACCAATTTCAATGCAATAGGGTTCTTTCACAAATATTAAGAGTATAAAGGTTTCGTATTCGTTAATTTTATCAGATATGTTAATAGTGCATTTTGCAGAACTGCACTCAATTTACTACTATATTTTAACCATAATCCAAATTTAAAAACGTAAGCACATGATCAATGCACATAAAAAATGTAACTTCTTTTTGTGCTAACTTTTCTCCTCAATTCAATCATTTGTCTTGCTGTACATGAAATGTTTAAATAGCAATTGATGTTGGTGTGGCTCATATCAATAGATATTGAATTAGTGCACAACATGTAAAATACAATATACAATGAAAAGCATGAAGCTTAAAATGCTTGCATATCATTAAGCAATCATATGCATGCATTTATGTGCATGTGTATGATGGCTCATTGATAGCAGTATGGCAAAAATGTGCTCAAGTAACTGCAAAACGTGTATTTCAAATTTAATAAAATCTCCCATATTTTCATCGTTATATTTTTTGTCTTTGTACACCTTGAAAGAAACATTTCATGCGACAAACCACTTTATGTCCAATGAAATTAGCAGGGCAACAAGCAAATAATTACAGTTTTCGATTTAAATGAAGTCAGTGAAGGATGTATATGTAAACGTATAATTATAATTTATTTCATGCTGATGAAAGTCGAATTAATGGCGGGGAAGAGAAGTATACCGACTTTCTGTACCTATATTTTTCTTCTTTTCCGGTATTTCCTTTATTTGGCCTGAAACTCAAAAATAGAAAATATTTGCACTAATTTATATTCCTCATTCATAGATTCATTCACCTTAACGTTGCTTGTGTATTTTATCGCATTTATTAGTTGAATCCGGCAATAGCCAAGCCTTACGTTCGTAAAATCAGTAATCAAAAGAATTTTTCCTCAAAGGAAAGCACATTTAAGTGCAGTTTTTTCATAAAATCATTAAGAAGGAAGTATTGCAGGGCATAGAAGAGGAATTTCTGACATTGATTTAGTCAATTGGTATAATCTTTGAACTGAATGTAATCTAGGAAAGTGCCTAGAAAGAGATAACTTAATTTGGAGTGGATCATACTCATGAAAACGGATATTTCCGGCCTGACTTATAGCCTTAAGTACATAACGGAAACAAAAATGTATGTGTATCATTAAAGTGTCATTTTATAGGTTGTTTCATGATGAGGTAGATTAGTCATTGAGTTCTCCTGTTGCGTAGATCTTACTCCAATATCATGGGTGAACAAAAATCAATTTACTGAGTACCTACAATTAATTAGTACATATGGAGTCTATTTGATAAGAGCATTAAAATGTATATGGCTTATGAACGTATTAGTCATTGAGTGAGTTCACAAACAGACATCAGGATCAGAGTGTTTCTATTGGTGAATTCAAGAGGAAATGAGCGTTCATGACAACTGTTTTAGAATTATAAACGCAAAGGTTTGGCAAAAGTTTGGAAACATCACCAGTTCTCACACCAGCTCCAAAAAAATATTTTTAAGTGTTTTTCTCGAATATTAATATTTCCTTGAAAGCTTTCCTTCGTTTGGCACCCACAATCTGCTCGCAAAATCGTGAAAAATTCATGTGGAAGCACAAGAAGCATGGAACCGAATCAATTGCATAGCTCTGGTGATTAATGGCATCCAGTCAAGCGCCAAGGGAATGAACTGCTTGCTTTGATCTAATTCATTCCGTGGAAAACCACTTGATCAACTTATCCCCTTAAGCCAATTCGTTGGACCGATTTTACGTCGGGAAGAGACGGTCTCGAACAAAATTGGAATTCTATTCCCTTGGACCTTAATTTGCGCCTTCTCCAGAAGGAGTTTTCCTTAAACCTTTTCCGTGCTGGGTAATCTAGAGGATATCGGCTTGCCAAGCTCTTCCTTAAAGTGGATAACTTTCTCCATTTTTTCTGAACTAGCCAGAGATCGAGGGAGATTTGCAGGCTGATAAAAAATTGAAGTCGTCATTAATTTAGACATCTTTAATTTCTTTTCACTTCGTCAGCTGTTACATTCCACGAATGCATTTTTCGCAAGAACAGAATACTTCCAACAACTATGCCTTTACTTTACGTTTAATTAATTTAGAGAGTGAATTTGGAAGTGGATCCGATTGTGATTCTGAACGTATCTGATTATTCGTATGTACTCATGAAGAAAAAAGATACGGTAAATACATTTTAATGGGTTGTATTAACATTTTTGTTTGGAATTCAATAGCTTTAAATTTTTTCGGTCATGCGTCTTTAGAATGCCTGCAATATTGATTCAATTAAAAACGCTTAAAAGTTACTATAATGCTTGCGAGAAACTATTTATAGGACAAGGATTGAATTATAATTATAGAATCCAACATTTATGATCATAATGTTAATAACTAACAGAAAAATCAAAAATTACTTTGAAAAGAATATCAAATTATTCTTCTTGTTGTATTGAAAAAAATTGGAATAATTTGACTTGCTGAAGAACAAATAGAATATTTTCTTCCGAAAAGATGGTAATTTGAGTCAGAAATTAACTATTGTAAAAAAATTCGAGCATTCGTCGATCGCCGTCATTATTTAATAAGGGTGTGTGATCTGCTGGTATCGTATTTATTCAAAACCCTCTTATAATTATACTTGTGTTGAATTATATTTTTAGAAAATTAGAAATAGTGCAGATATTTGCAGAGAAAAAGTTAATCATAAAGTCATAGGAATGCAATCCACCTCGAAATGAAAATAGAAGCAGAAGATGATGATGGCTACATTTTCTCTCAAAATTCATTCATGAATAAGGATCCAACGAAATGTGGTGGTACCATGAATAAATCAAATGAACATGCGAGGAAATAAATCCAGCGAAAAACTAGTTTTGTAAGTTGTAAAAAGTATAGTTGGAGGAAGGCACCGTTATAGTGCTATAATCTAGTTCCTGTAATCGTGGAAGAAAGCCGTGAATGGTGGGCTTTGAGGTCAGAGTGAATATATTTTCGTATATAAGAGTATGAGAGGGGAAAAGTCTCAATAGTAAATCCTCTGCCTCAGAACTTAGCCTTTGCATGTTTCCATTTTCTCACAGGTCGCCAGTTACCGTAGGAACAAAAAATCATCTGCTGGGACGAAAACATAAACTACCGCCAGCGCCACTACAGTACTCTGGTGACAATCGAATTTTTATTCAGCAGCGCTGGGAATTGTGGGAATATTCTTTTTCTCTAGCGCAGTACTCAGCTGAACTTCAAATGATTTAGTTGATGCTATCACTCTTAGTAGAACTCTCCAAGCTTCATCTAAAATAGGCGCCATGCAACATCGTAATAACGCCCAGGAATGAGGATAAAAATACTTTTATCTCCTGCCTAGATATCTCTTTCACAAAGCTAGACAGGTAATAGGAGAGATGAAAGCTTTGTTTCGACAGTAAAGAAATGAAAACGGGCGATGGACGACTTTTCTAAACCTTTTTATTCAATTTATTCTTCCTTAATATATGAATTACTCCAACTTTTGACAATAAGAGAAAAAACCAAAATACCAATTGAAAATCTATTTTGGTTGATACGTGTGCCTCCATGTGGGAGAAAACGCTAAAAGGTAATATTCAATTTATAATTATTATTGGAACAAAGCAGTAGAAAAAATGAATTTGTCTCAAGAAACATATTCTGTAATTTTAACTGATATTAATGTCAGTATACTTTCACTAAAGAACACATTGTGTGATTTCTGAGGAAAAGAAAACATTGTATTCTTATATTATGTTCAGCATTATTAAGATGAATATTAATATTAGGGCATATTATGAATGCATATTGTAGTTTGAGTATAAACAGTGTCTTGACGCGCGTCGCATCGTTGAAATAGGTGGAACTAATTAGCTGGGCTAGAAGAATGAATTACGTGGTCCCTTTTTTTATTGTAAAAAATGAATGGTTTCATTCACTGAATTCTACAATTTTTTATGATTTCATCAATTAATGATTCATGAAAACTATGTACAACAATATTCATTTTGAAGAAGCTGATTATGAAGTAATTGGTTTGAATGCTAGACATTGAGTAACTTTTATTTTTTTATTTCTGGTAATACATACGTGAAAATATAATATTGATATATTTAGCGCACTATATTCCACCTGGAAGTCATCATTGTAATAATTATCCCAGCGTAAGGCTTAATTATTTATCACATTTTACGTTAATAGTAGCTTAAATTATATTTATAATTTTCTGAATAAATGAGAAATAAATTTGGGGATTGGTAATTTTCATATGAGACCAATCATTTGTGTAAGAACTCTGTGATAAAACCCATGCGTACAGGAGAGAAGCATTCATGTGGGATATATTCTGTATTCAATGAAGTAACTAAAATAAACGATGGATTTCATAGAGCAAAATTTGCCTCTAACCCAGTATGATAGGTAAGAGAATAAATGAGATCCTTAATGAAACCTTTAAGGAGCCGCTGAACCCTACCGGAATTGGATTGGCGTAGTCTTATGACGGTCGCAAAGATGGTTCCGAAGATTCCATGTCAATGATCTAGAGTTTACAGCTTCGAAACTCTTCCTTTGGTTCGGAAAAAAAAGATCAAGGATAATTTTCAAGTTATTTATTTTCCTACATCTCGAATAATTCTTTCGAGACCCTAAAACTATTTGTGAATAACTTGCCGAAACATAATGTCTCCCATCTGGATTTGATTTTTTTTTAATTTTCCCCTTCACGCTTCCAACGAAATATTTTTTTACGAGGACCTTTCTCAAATTTTTCTCCGCTCGCAAGTTCATTTTACTACAGAGAAACAATTTTGTAAACAAGGAGGTCATGCCATTTTAGGAGGTATTTTTTTGGATTTTATTAATAAATTAGAACTCCAGTTTAGCTTCGCAAAAGTGAAGACGCACGAAATACCACACGTATCCTTTAATCCTCTCCGTCCATGTAAAAATAACTACAGTGCAGTGGTGCCATCATGGAATCCCGCAACATCACGATCTTACTGGCGTCTCGAGGGTCTCCCCAAAGCCTGGATTGCACAACGGGGGGTCCAATTTACCTCTCATGAACCGTCTCATGGTTTCTATTTCTCATTGTATCATGGGAGTCTCATGGTTTCAGATCGCGTAGGAGGCGATTATCTACCGTCACCCTCCCTCGGATGCCTTAGGTGGCGCCTTCCACGTGTCTCGAATTCGAAAGCGCTTGGCCCGGGTAGGACTTGGCGGTTAGGGACGAAAAGACATCCATCAAGGGCAACACACCCATCCTTGATAATGAGAACATGTTTTGCTATTCTGTGTTTACACACGCGATTTTAGTCGGGCCTTCCGTTTCCCCTTTACGGTCTCGTTTTTTAGGCAATTTTTCCCTTCTCTGAATACCCTCGCAGTTTAATCAGATGGCAACTTTGGCCTATTCACAATTTTGCTTCCTTTTTTGTGTTCCTCAAGATTCTGGAATGTTACTTCTGGAACGCGTAGGAATTAGGACTGACCGTCGTTCACGAGAGGAAACGAATTATTGACCTCGACGAAAAGCTTTGGACTCCAGTCTGCCTTCTCATTTTGTGAGTGCCGTTTAACGATATACGGAAGATCTACTGCCCACATCACCCTTCAAAATATATTGCCTAAATGTATGAAAGTACTTGCGTATTATAATGGAACTAATGCAATGAAAATTTCCTAGCACTTGAACTTAAAATATTACATCGGTATATTCTCACAAGGAATTTTCGCATTTTTTTGTTAAATTCTCATCCAATTTTAGATCAACTTTATCATTCGTGGAGTCATGTCAGGACGAGTATTAACTTGAGCAAAAATCGATGGCATTGAAAATGTAACAATGCATACGAAAGTCTTGATAAAATACTCTGACCTGCATTTATGGAGGCAGCCATCAATAAATTATTTTCCTAAGCACTCATTATTTATAACTATACATCATACTGTGTTATTGCGTCTAAGTTAATGAGCAAAATTTAATGACTAAACTTTTAATTTCAGCTGTGAGGTAGTACTAGAGTACGAGACATAGAAAGAATCCCTGGGCACTTCATCTTTGGCGTCATCGTAATTACTGAGCAAGCGATAACTTAGAGTATGATATACATAAGAAGTCTTTGTTTGACCCAGATCTGTAGGAGCTATATTCGACCCTGGTAATAATAATTTAGTGCTTCACTGTGAAGGACTATGTAATGTATTCGTAAGGGAACGTTTATTCGCTAGAAGGCTACAAATTCTTACGGCGAATTAATCCTTCCTAGATATAGAGATGCCCGAGAAAAATATAGTTTAAATATTTCGTAACTCGAAGGGTAAAAAATCTGTAAGATGTTTTATGACATTCTGATGAGAAAAATAAAGTGTACATAGCATTTTTATTTTCATTTAAATATTTTAAAATTTAGGCCCCAAAACGAAATATTTGCCTTGAGTTTACATAATCAAAGTAATTTATATGAAAACACTCATTAAAATCGGCCTTTTCATGATCTGACTAATAGATTAAAATACCATAAATTTCATTTGACCTAGCAGAAAGTTTGATTTTCTTTCTGATCCACTCAGGAAATATATATTTGAGATTTCATGGCAATAAGAATGACGACGGTCTTTCTGCTGAACAGCCTCGAAAAATGCCGATACCTGTTTCAATGAATCGTAAATGCTCAAAGAAATGACGTCACCACCTATCTATTGTCGAGGAACAACTGGAAATTTCGTGTGCAGAATCAAGGCCCGCGGCCAATTTAGTGAGGCTTCAGTAGGGCTTCGATTTCGCAATGTGTGAACTTGGTATTGAGCACGAAATCAATAAACAGAATATGAGGAGAACAAATATGATCTTGACCCCAAGAGAGTCAATGGAGCTTGAACGGAGTGACTATTCTGATCGATTTGTTAAAATAACTGAAGGACAAGCTCGACCATTCGGTGTTTGGAAGATGCCATATTGACAATTGGCCAATACGTGGGGTTACTTGTGTTATTACTAAATTCTGGAGTGAGGATGAGAATACTTTAAAATGTCTTCTGCATTTGAATAGCTTTAAATCGGGAAATCTTTCATTCCTGCCCAATGAGCCTTAGCACAAGTGTACGCGAGCGATCCAATTGCGAGAGGAATTTCGCCATTAAGCGGAATGATGACGGTTGAAATCGACATAAGTCGTTTCTGTGTAAGGACGAATTAATTTATTAGTTTTCGAAATTAAACATTGTTTGTAAATGCTAACATGTGTTAAAATATGCAAAGAATCATTTTACAAAGTATGTACTAGTGGTAAATTACCATGTCACCCTTTTTAAATATAGCCATTTCCTAGGAGTGACGACGCTCATATACACCAATCAAAGGTACTATTTGGTGTTTTTCGAAAGTGTTCATTTTTTCCGTGTAAACATACGGTAGAAGACTACTACTTATTACTACTTATATTGGCTAAGTAAATACAACTAACATATTTGCTACGCATAATTATGGATGAATGGAGTGCACTCTAGATGAAGTGTTATCAGAACGTTGGTCGCGAATTATTTTGTGTATTTTTCTTCCTTCTCTCAGATTTTTTGGATCCAGACATGCTAACGTTACGCTCCATATTAAGCTTTTCTAAAATTTTAAGGACCAACCAACAGAAAATTTTATTTTGAGAGAGAATTCCTCCCAAATTTAGATTTGGTGGCATGATCTTAAAAAGATCACCGAACATAACGGCTTTTGCCTTACACACAGAAATAGTAAAAGATGCTGGTTTTATGTATGGTATTTTTTGGAGTTTTAAGAGGGTTTATATAGTTATCATAAGATATGCTGCCTCGATAGCAATTTTGCACGGTCGGATCATACGGCAACGGCTTATGAATGCGGAGAAGGTTTCTTGCTGGAAATGTCGCTTGATAATTCAGTTATGACCATACATTTAGCATTATTGGGGAAAAGCTACTAAATTAATTTTTGGAAAGCCATTTAAAAGCACAAATCACCACAAAATCAATAAGTAACCTTAGATTAGAAACCACGGACACACGAAGAATTTTCGCCCGAATTAACTAATTCTAATTTATTCAACAAAGCAGCCAAAAGCGGCACATAGGCTTTTTGCATTGGCTGATATACGAGGGGTGTTCATAAAGTAAGGCCCG
The DNA here is from genome assembly GCA_037158775.1 of Hetaerina titia. Taxonomy (NCBI): domain Eukaryota; kingdom Metazoa; phylum Arthropoda; class Insecta; order Odonata; family Calopterygidae; genus Hetaerina; species Hetaerina titia. The sequence continues at coordinate 20,215,774 of CM073775.1, read as the reverse complement.
TTTAGTCACAGGAAAAATATACTCCTATGAAAAACATTTTATTGGCACCCTTAGTTAGCTACAAACCTACTTCACTTATCTACATAATCGACGTTCACTTCTAAGCATTTTTTGTACCGCTGCACCAGCTTCTTTAACACCTCTGCATAGAAACTCGCCGCCTGAGGGTTGAACCAATCGACAACGTCATTCTTGAGTTCCTCTTCGGTTTCGAAACGTTGTCCACCGAACCACTGTCTCAAGTGTAAGAAGAGGAAATAGTCGCTGGGAGTAAGGTCAGGTGTACGGTGGGTGGTTAAAAGAGTTCCCAACGACCCAAAAACTCTTATCCACTGGGCATTCTTTGCTCTTTGTGGCGGTCGGTGAGCATTTTCGGTATCCACCTTGCACGCAATGTGTGGTATCCGAGGTTTTCCGTAACATTATTGTAGACAGTAGTGCGTCCAAGTTGAGGAAATTGTTCAGCCAGGCCATTGATTGTCAATCGACGATCACATCAATTTTTGTTCCACTTGCAAAAATTTCATCGGTCAGAATACTGGGCCTACTACTTCGCTCTTCGTCATGGACATTTGTTCGTCCATTTTTAAAATCACAGCACCATTGTCTAACCTTTCCTTCACTCATAACTGTAGGTTTATAAACTAGGCATAATTCCCGATGAATTTCAGCAGCCGACAATCCTTTTGCATACAAGAATCGTATGACAGAACGCACTTCACAGCTGGCGGGATCAACGATTGTCTCGGACATTGTTGTTCGCATGCCCGGACAATCAAACGACTTCTGAAACAAAAAAAATGCTGCTATAGCTTCTCAATGAATCAGTAGATGGCGCTGCAGGAGCAAAACTGTGTTCTGAAGCGGCAATATTTAAAAATAAGCAAACGGTACTTACTTTAAGAATACGCCTCGTAGCATACACTAAGAAAAAGAACGAGTAAACGCAATAAGCAATAAATAATATTAAAAATATTTTCCTCGACCGGGACTTGAAAACCGAATCTCTGCACTTGCCGGGCGGATGCTCTAACCACCTGAACTATGATTCAATTAACTTTTATTCGGTCCAGTTCACACGTTACACAGCAAGTGTTTACATTGTACATAAGCTATCGAGATTATCTACTTTACACTGAGATCTTGTCTGCTTGATTTCGCCTTCCCCACCTCTCCTGTGTTTAGTCCTTTATTCCGTTCCTTTCCCCTTTCCTTTCTTATATATATATATATATATATATATATATATATATATTCCTTCTTATATATATATATATATATATATATATATTCCTTCTTATATATATATATATATATATATATATATATATATATATAAATAATATCCATGAAATTGGCGCACTCCGACGACGCAAAAACACACAAAACCTCGGATAAAAATATTCCACACACAGACACATAGATAAAGGAGACTTGCAGTAGATATTGACGTTTTGACGGCGGCGAACTCAGTTCTGTTCCTAATTCCTCTTATGAAAGATGGTTGCACCACCGAAAATTCGAGAACCAGTGAGTCACTCTTCTATATGTTTTAGTTTCTGTATTCGTGTCGACTAGTTAGTCAAAATACATTATATATATATATATATATATATATATATATATATATATATATTTTTTTTTTAGGTAATCTACCGGTTAAGGTAGGTTTTTGGATGGACCCAACTATCAAATAAACATTTTGTGACTCCCCACCTAGCAAACTAATCTATATCAGGTCCCTCTTCATCTCGGTGTACTTCTTTCCTCCCTTCATCTCGTCTAACATCCCTATCCTGTTCCTACCCTTACCTCGCTTGCCCAACATTCTTCCCTCTATTACCCTCTTCAACATTCCACTACCTCTCAATACGCCCTTCATCCATTTTTCCTGCCTCCATAGGATTTCTCTCAACAAACCCCTCTCCTCCCCCACCATTTCTAGTACTTCCTCATTTGTTTTCCTTTCGGACCATTTCACCTTCTCCATTCTTCTCCACACCCACATTTCAAAAGCCTCCAATCTACGTCTATCCTCCTGCTTCAGCGACCACGTTTCCGCGCCGTACAAAGCTACGCTCCATATCAGAGTTTTTACGAGTCTTGTCTTAACATCTCTACTCAACGTCCCCGTCATCAACTCCCCCCTCCTTGAGAAAGCTTCCTTGCCTAGCGCAATTTTTCTCCTTACGTCCCTACCACTTTGACCGTATTGGTCCAAAACACTTCCGAGATATGTAAACTGCTCTACCTGCTCTATTCTTTCCCCGCCTATTTTAATATTTAGCTTAGCCTTTTTCTTTCTGGAAAATCGCATGACCTTTGTTTTATTAATATTGATTCTCATCCCATATTTGTCGCACTGAACCTCCAATTCACTCAACAATGCTTGCAACCCCTTGGCTGACTGAGCAACTAATGCTTGGTCATCAGCAAACCTAACCGATTTTACGAAATCCCCTCCAACTTTCATTCCTACCTCCAGTACTTCCCATGCCTCGTTAATCATTTCCTCTACATATACGTTGAACAGTACCGGTGACAATGGGCAACCCTGCCTTACACCTCTTCCTAACACTGCCCATCAAGACTCTCCGTTCCCCACTCGCACCTGAGCAGTCTGAGACATGTACAGGTTGCGGATCAGTCTCCTGTCCCTCCAATCCATTCCTATTTTCTGCAATACACGCATTAATTTTTCCCAATTCACTCTATCAAACGCTTTTTCGAAATCTACGGAACAGGCAAAAACGTCCTGATTGTATTCTATATTCCTCTCGACTAGTGATCTCATTACTGCAATGGCATCACGCGTACCTCTTCCTTTCCTGAACCCAAACTGATCATCCCCTAAGTAATCATTTGCCTTACTCTCTATCCTTTTGTTGATGATCCTGAGAATAACTTTAGCTGCGTGGGATATCAAACTTATTGTTCTGTAGTCCTCACATGACGAAGCCTTTGCCTTTTTTGGAATAGGAACTAACACCGATCTCACAAAATCTTCCGGCCAGATTCCTTCCTCATAGATACTACGAATCAGTCCATATATGGCCTTCTTCTCACCTTTCCCTAACCATTTCAACATTTCTACAGGAATATTGTCCACCCCCATAGCCTTATTTGCTTTCATCTCCTTTAATGCCCTTTCTATTTCATCGTCGAGTATGCCTGGACCTAAGCTATCTTCTTCTACGTCATGTTCCTTTTCTATGTCTAACCTTGTCGGCCTATGTTCTTTACCATACAGTGTTTCTATACACCCCTTCCATCTCTCTTGGATTTTTCCTGGTTCAACTATTATCTTACCCGATTTATCTTTAACTGTTAGCACAGATCTTGCCTTCTTACTTCCCGATAATAACTTAACCTTGCTGTATAGAGCACCAATTTCACCCTTCTTCTGTAAACTTTCCATATCCTCGCATTGCGTTTTCCACCAATCTTCTTTTGCTTTATTTGTGGCCCTTCTCAATTTATTGTTTAACTCTTTGTACTTCATTTTGCCTAACTCTGTGCTTACATTTTTCCATCTTATTCTCTCATCCATCTTTGCAATCATCTCATCCGTTACCCATGGTTTCCTTATCCTTTTCCCGTTGACGGTTCCTATAGTGTGTTTAGCGGCTTCCAATATCCCTTTCTTGATACATTTCCATTTTTCTTCGATAGCACTCAGTTCTTTACCGTCATCCATCATTTTCTCTACAGCCTCCTGATACTCCTTCCTCGTTAATTCATTTACTGCTTCTAAATTGCATTTTTTAACCCGCCGCCCTTGCCTTATCTTCTTGAAACGAACATTACATTTCATAACAACTAAATTGTGGTCAGAGTCCGCATCCGCTCCTGGGAAACTGCGAATTTTTTCACACTGTTCCTAAACCTGTGCCTAACCATAATATAATCTAACTGATACCTTTCTGAGTCACCTGGCATTTTCCATGTATACCTACGCCTTTTGTGGTGTCTAAACCATGTGTTAGTGATGACTAACCCCTGTCTCCTGCAGAATTCAATTGCTTTCTCCCCGCGTTCATTCCTCGTGCCTAACCCATAATCCCCCACCTCACCACCAGTTCTTCCTTCGCCTACCGTCGCATTCCAATCCCCCATCACTATCAAATGTTTCCCTGGAGGAACACTCGCGATGATATCCTCTAACTCATCGTACATCCTATCGACTTCTTCCTCCTTGTGGTTGCTCGGTGGCATGTATAGCTGAACAATGACCAAGTTCGTCGGCTCTGCTTTAATCTCTACGAGTAAAATTCTATCTGTCGCTTGGTCTATGTTGACTACGCTTCTTCCTACCCTTTTATTTCAAATTACGGCAACCCCTCGTTGGCTCTCGTCCCCGCCGCTGTATATTACTCTATAATTGTCACTCCAGTAATCCCCGCTATCCTTCCATCTCACCTCGCAGAGACCTAAAACATCTATATTACCTCTTTCCATCTCTCTCTTAATATTTTCTAATTTGCCTCTCCTCAACATTGTCCTGACGTTCCAGGTTCCTTTCTAACTACTTTCGCCTTCTTCTGAGTCTTCTGTCCTGCTGCAGTTATTTCTTCCCCGCAAGGGTTTCGTGGGATGACGACCGTGGAAGCCTTGCCTCTCCTGCTGCCGGGCACGACACACGGCCTCTTGGGCCGAGTCCCGTAGTTGCCAGGACTCATATTATCTATAGTGCCCATCATTATATTCTTGGGAATCATAATTGAGGTGGTTTCCCGTTGCCTTCCTCAATAGTGTTTTTAACGTGACACCATCACTTAATTGCCGCCCCACTGGGGTCAGACGCCATTGCAGCCGCCTCACTGAGGAACAGACGCTGCGTGGACTACCTTTCGTCTGGCTCCTAACCTTCTACCTATGTGGCATGGGTGACCCTTCCAGGAGTAATTATTATTACTCCCGCCAGCACAGCCCTAGGGGTCCTCGGAACACACAAGCCCTTCCACCACGACAAGGTTGTAGTCAATGGGAGGGATATATATATATATATATATATATATATATATATATATATATATATATATATATATATATATATATATATAAATTGACATACATATATATGGATATATTTCTATAGTTCTCTCTTTTTAAGGCCATTTTCACTTCATTTTCATGGCTGCCGTCCTAGTGCCCTTTATGCGTTTTTTAAATACTTATATGGAGTTATTTTCAAGGGTGCAGCTGTAACATTTTTGCTCAATCCTGCCGGAATACCTTAATTGACAATCGACAGAAACGCTTGCTTCTCTTTTACCAGTTTATCCAACCATATGTTTAAGGGGTCAAATAAAATCAATCATTTAATCTGGTCCCACTAAACAACCGTTTTTAGTGTTTATAAATGTTCACGTCAGCTTTAGAATTTTGGAAATGATGTTTTGATCCGTGGCAAAAGCCTTGTGCTCAAATTTAACGTATTTGTGACAAACGTGTGCTTGAATATGGAGGTAAAGTTTTTCAGAAGGCCAAATCTTTTGCGCATAAAATGTTAAAGATTATTTATATTCGTGTACATTGATGATGCTACCGCAGACAACACTTAAATATTAACCTCATGTCAAAGAGAACCATGTAGTGCTGACAAGGTTATCCATATTTAGCATGTTTTAAGATTTAATTATAGATATACACATTAATATCACCAGAATGATTGAAAGTAGCACACCATCGAAAATAAATGATAATTGCGCATGTAATGGATTAATACTTTAATCGATAACACACACACACAATATAAAAATATATTTTTTACTAATATATATATATATATATATATATATATATATATATATATATATATATATATATATATAAAACCATAAACACAGTAATCAACCCGAAGGTCGGTTTAGTAGGTGATGGTAGAGCTCACCCGTGTACCAAGCCCAACGGCGAGTTAATATTCATATATCAGGGTAGGGGGGCCAGTTCCTTTCCCTGTGCCTGTTATGGTTTCCCAGGAAGATCTGGTACCCGAAAAATCAACTAGCTTGGGTGGAGCTGCAGGTGTCCAAAGTGCCTTGCCCGGGAATCGATCCCGGGACCCTCTGGTCAGTGGTCCAATGCTCTACCCGCTAGACCACCGCGACCCGCATATATTATATTATATATATGTGTATATATATATATATATATATATATATATATATACATACACATATATATGTATATATATGTATATATATACATGTTTCTATATATATATTCAGGGTAACAGGTATCTTATCGGAAGATAAGATATTACTGCATCAGTCATATCTTATCTTCCGAAGAAGACGGTGTTCGAGTCCGTCACAATTATCAAGATATTATTGCGAGTGTTCTTTTTATGTGTTCTCGTGCTGTGTGTTGCTGTCTAAGTTTTTTATTCAACACTTCCGTGTTACTTCGAAGAAATCATCTAGAAAAAAATATATAATATTTAACTTTTGGACGGCACAATATAACACAGAATAAAACAGATAACACGTAAAAGGACACTCACACTGTAGATTATTTGATCTTCAGGTCAGACTGAAGGCCTCGGAGTAGGCCGAAAGCTCAAATCATCTACAGTGTGAGTGTCCTTTTATGTGTTATCTGTGTTATTCTGTGTTCTATTTTTCCGTCGAAAGGTTAAATATTATATATATATATATATATATATATATATATATATATATATATATATATATATATATATATATATATATATATATATATATATTCGTGCAATCGCTCACAGTAGAATTGTATTGCAATCACATCATCAGGGTGGATATTTTAAGCCATAGAGGATCATGGTTCTTTCTTGTATCTATTTAAATTTGAACAGTTAATTTTATTCAGCAAATTTCCTCATTTATTATGCTAAACATGAAAGATTTTATTGCAAAAAAGGAAATGAATTATTAATTCTTTGATGGAAGAAATTCTTTCCTTTGTACGTACTGATGATTGAGTTTATTTTAACTTTACATTTATAGTCACGGGAAATGGTTGCCATGCACATATAGTATGTCATTTTTGCACGCACATTTCTTAAGTCATATCGGTTTTACTTGATATTTTTATTCATTTAAATATGGAATTTGTTTTCAAATCGAAGTATTATTTTAAAAATAAAGTGCTGTGTAATTAATGGACATTATATATTCCATGAAGCCATAGCATCAAATATACAATTGAAATGCAGGTGCAACATGCTGACTCTGGATTAAGCAAGGGATAGGGTCCCCTGTTAGATTGAAATTTTTGTTTAAATTGATTGATTGGGAAATTGTAGAATACAAAAATATGTGTAAAATGAGTTTCACCAAAGTTACCTTTGCACTCAATGTTAATACCTTCTAACATCGCTCAGAAAATTTATTAAAGTTCGGACGAGTAGCGTGAAAATCGAACTACTACAACGTTAAAAAAAAGAAATATCATCCATTGAATTTTTGGGTTGTTATTTTGTTTTTAATCGTGAGTTAACAAAATAAATAAACTTTCAAAATCATTTTTCCTAATGATGACCAACTAAAGCTTCGTGGATAAGCACCATTAACAGATTGTGCTAAAATTTCGACACCTAAATATGCAATCTCAGAGATTAAGAGGAATGATGCAAATATTTGTGCTACATTTCTGAATCGATTTTAACCAAGAAGCACATAACACTAAATTATTTGGATGTGAAATATAAACTAGATGATTTGGATGTGCACGTGTTCGTTCTCAACCAAGAAAATTATGTTGAGTGTGGGATTTATTATTTGAGGCTGGATTTCGACTTTCCTGTATTCTTCTGATTTTGATTCTTAGAATTTCTCTGGATGATTTGTTGCGAATCGGATGTCGGCACTCTACTCATTCACCCATTTTTCTACCCACCGGAAAAAAAGTCCTTAATTTTGTGATAAATACACAATTAAGAACATTATTCTCCCCGGTTATTGGAAATAAATTGGTAAATTCCTTCCTGATATCGAAGGAAGCAATAGGTTTACGCTGAGCAAAATAATCGTCTAAAGCTATATACAGGATATATGATGCTATTCACTGTATCAATTGATATGCTTCCTTTATTTTGTTATCTCCCTATTAACTTATATCTTCTCTATGTTTTTAAATAACCGACTTTATTGATATAATTTATCGAGTTTATGTTTTATCTTCCAGCGGTTTTTCCTATGGAAATCTTCCCATTCACTTTACCAGCAGTTAACCTGGAGAAAGGTGCAATATGTCCCTAGATTTCCCTACGCGTCCTGCCCTTCATATTCATGCGTAACGTGTTTTTGCTCCCCAGCTTTTGGTAGACCCTCGTCAAGTCAAATCCCATCTTTCTTTTTTATTGCTTCTGACTTCACAGAAAATTTAGAAAAAAATAAAACACCCTAGCCTACATTTGCATGCATATAATGCATTTGTATATAATACGTTATTATTTCAACGGATTCTTACAGTATTTTTTTTATAAAAATATGGTGCTCGTTCATCGCACGTAATAATGAAACGTTCTCTGGATGGATACAAAATACGCGAGTTTACCTTGGACTCTCGTGGAATTCCAGTCAAACTTTGCACTGAGGAGCACGCAAAAGATATATACCAAAAATGGTAGATTGGTATTTACTTTCTCCTTGGGAAGTTACATAAAAACACATTCACCAGAATTCGTGAGTCTAGGTTTTTGATAGAAACCTATTTTCAGGTCATATTCCAGGGTATACTCTTTCCAGAATTCGACATTCTTTTGATATAGCCAAAATTCCATCTTTCCCACCAGTTGTTCCACTCAGCATTAGATTTGATGTTAATAATTAATATATGCGGAAGATTGATGAAATGAGACATATCCATCAAATATATAAGTATAATGGACAGATAATAAAACAAAAAATGAGTACAACACGGGAGAGAAATAAAAAATGTCGTTGGGAGAAGTTCGAAGAAGGTGGGGCGAGTGAGTGAAGAAGATAATCTGGGGTAATGGGATGCTTAATATGGAAGTAGAAGGTTCGTAAAATGCTGGGTAAGCTAGGTAAAAGTATGAAATTAATACACATTTTGTATGGAATTAAAAAATGAAGGAACAAAAAAAAACTTATGGAATGAGTTGCTGTACTCTTTTTATGAAATACGGGATCTAACGGTATTTTGTGTGATGCTAGTAACTCCTACGGGAACATTAAGGTACAAAGAAAGGATCCACCGTAAAATTACCCAAGTCGAATACATTAACGATTTATTAAAAGAACTACAGGGCACCCTGTTGCAGTAACTTTAACGGAGTCTCTCAGTGATATGCAGCAAAATATAAGTGTTTTTAAGTTTATAAATTTTAAAAATGATTCACCTTGATCCCTGTGAAAGCGAATGATTGTTACATTCTTAAATTATTTCATTTTGATTACTGATTACTTTGGTCGAGTACCTTTCAGGGTAACTTAAGAATGGACACGTGGCATTGCTTAACCTTGATTACTGCTAAAAAATATTTTACCTTGAAAATGTGTTCTAATTTTTGTGAGAGATAGATTCATGGGGTACCGAGGTACAGTTTGGGTCATGAACCGTCTGCAGTACCCTACCTTAAAACTGATTGCTCCAACAAATGAGTACGCCCAGCTATAGTCAAAGAACGGGGCTCCTCTCTTGAAGTTGCTGACTCTCTTGACATGAAAGCAGGATTTTGGTCAACTCGGAAAAATGAGTAAAGATCGCTTGTTGATCCCGGGCCCACTGTGCGCCTCTCCTAGGGCATCAAATTCGATAGGTAGTGGACTGATTGAGAGCTTAAGTAAAAGATTTAAAATTTCTGGTAGTGTTCTTATTCAACTTGAAATTAATGGGAATTGTTTTTCGAGGGTAACATAACTGAACATTAAATGGGTTGTCCTTTGGTTTACACAATTACTGAAAATGTTTCATATTATCGTATTTTAATACGTTAATTTATTGGCCACTTTTGTAGCAACTTTGGAAGCTAAGGCCTTCAGAGTTGACCTCTGGTAGTAACTGTGACTACATCAATGTAACAACCGACCCATCTCTGATACATCCTCCAACAAACCAATCCATAATCACCCGACCACAGCTTAATAAAATTAAAACATCCTATTCCTTGGGGAACACGATCCATTTGAAAATTTATAATTCATGGATATCTTAACTCTAATCCTACCTCATCCCGCACCCCTCACTTTTATATCTTTCCCAATTGAATAAAACAAATGTTTCCGGCCGCCACATTGTCTCCTGCCGAATCTTGCCAACTCAGCGAATCTCCACTTTAGTTGATCACTAAATTCAACCAATGGTCCATTCCCTTCCTGCCTTTATCATAGAACTTACCATTTCCAGGAACTCCTGAACTCAACCACCATCCCCAAAGGCATCCCAAACACCATGGCAACCATTGACGTCACCTACCTAAATACATCCACACCGCATGCCGAAATTTTGTCATCCCTCCGCCAATTCCCTTCAAAACATCTGACTCCACTCGTTTCTAAAACAGAATTTCTCATTACCGTTCTCATATTACTCTCATCCACATTTACTTCTTCTTCAATAAACACTTCTATCTCTAGAAAAATCTTTTTCCATGGGGAGCAGATTTAGCCTATCCGATGCTAACCATTATATTAGTAATACAGGAGGTAGGAATGAAAGTCGGAGGGGAATTCGTAAAATCGCTTAGGTTTGCTGATGATCAAGCATTAGTTTGCTCAGCCAGCCAAGGGGTTGCAAGCATTGCTGAGTGGATTGGAGGTTCAGTGCGACATATATAGGATGAGAATCAATATTAATAAAACAAAGGTTATGCGATTTTCCGGAAAGAAAAAGGCTACGCTATACATTAAAATAGGAGGGGAAAAATAGAGCAGGTAGAACAGTTTACATAACTCGGAAGTGTTTTGGACCAATACGGTCAAAGTAGTAGTGACGTAAGGAGAAGAATTGTGCCAGGCAAGGAGGCTTTCTCAAGGAGGAGGGAGTTGATGACGGGGACGTTGAGCAGGGAGGTTAAGACAAGACTCGTAAAAACTCTGATATAGAGCGTAGCTATGTACGGCGCGGAAACGTGGTCGCTGAAGCAGGAGGATAGACGTAGATTGGAGGCTTTTGAAATGTGGGCATGGAGAAGTATGGAGAAGGTGAAATGGACCGAAAATAAAACAAAGGAGGAAGTACTGGAGATGGTGGGTGAGGAGAGGGGTTTGTTGAGAGAAATCCTATGGAGGCAGGAAAAATGAGTTATTGAGCGGCCGTGGAAAGTTGAAGTAGGGGAAATATTAGGCAAACGATGAATGGGCAGGAACAGGATAGGGATGTTGGACGGGATAAAGGGAGGAAAGAAGTGCACAGAGATGAAGAGGGACCTGATGTAGAGTAAGTTTTCTTAGGAGTATTTATTTGATAGTTATGTCCATCCGAAAACCTACCTTAACCGGTAGATTACCTAAGAATATTTTCGTTTTTCCACAAATCTCTTATTATATTCACTCGATAAATTTTTACCTGATTACTTTCACCACCATCTCCTTCAAAATGGACACCTGTCATCCCTCCTCCCTAAATAAATTAGAAACACTATTACACTCCCAAGCCCTACTTCACCCATGATTCTCACCCACATTTCAACTTTACCACCTATTTCCCTGGGATGATTTTTCTTTAATCCATTCCAAAGGACTCTTTTCCCAAGGACCAAGGTGTGTGAGGAAGATAACAACTATTGAAATGAAACTGCTGTTGGTGGGTGGCAGATAAGTTGACAATTACAGGTAAAAAGCTATTTCTACTCCGGGAAAAAGTTATTTCAATTGCTTCCAACCGAGTAAATATTTTGCACTATTTGATTTATTTTACAGAAAAATATATTTGGTGTTTTTATGTTGTGTAAATTAAATTGATGTCTAATGGAGCATTTGCCTATTTTTTTGTCAATGTGTAGAATATATTACAAAATAATAAAACGTTAAAAAAATCTATATCCATGAAAATTCTCAAAAAACTTATCATGAAAAATATTTAATTAATTTCCGGTTTGGGTTCGAATTCGTGCCTCTTAATGTCGCGTGTAACGCTGAAATTATCGGGGGAAAAATCTAATATCTTACGTATTTACGCGAGACTGACTTTTACTTTGTTTACTCTGACTGACTGAATTAATTTGAACGCGTCGTTTCCCTTAGTTTTATATTTTCAATAAGACACCGCCTTGGTATCCGACGAAGGATCACAATCCCGATTTTCTGATTTCTTTGCAATGCCGTGTTAAAGTAAAACTATGTCCGAGCCTCAAACTTTTCGGTCAGACATTTCCCAAGCAGTAGGGGAAGAGAACAATAAGCCATTGTTTCGGGAGATAAGTGAACCACAAGCGGACTTTTATTGGCAACGTCCCAGAACATAGAAATTTAGCGAATCACATCCAAAATATATGTGAAATGGCGTGGGACGTTCTTTATAACAAGGATATATAATTCAATAAATCTTCAAGAGTTGGCCCAACTAACCTGATTGTGAAGGTGTTTACTCAAGAGCCATCGGCCTAAAGGGGATGTGTCTACGACGGGACGGAAAGCTGTCATAATGGATGCGTACATATTAAAATGTTATAACATTTTCACAACTTCCGATTTGACTGTCCCAGAACTTTAATATATTATTGTATTTAATTCCGAAACTTCCGATTTTTCCTTGAAAAGAATTTTTGGAACTTATTTTTTAATAGTCTCCGATATACATGAAATCACTTCCGTGAACGAATTGTAAGCTAAAAGATACAGGGAAGTACATTTTTTTTATAAATTGAGAATAGATTAAATGGCTGGAAATATCACATTGACTTAGGGCACAATATCTTCGCTGTTCAGATAGTTTACCAAATTTTCCTTCTAAAAATTGCAATGATATCAGTGTAGTGGCATGGACTAATTTAAGTTATATTTATGAACGGATAAAAAGAAGCTTCTTTCAGGAATTCATATGAAATTCATTTTTCGTGTGAGACGAGGTGAAGTTATTTCGCCCTCTTATATTATGTATATATTATAAATATTTATAATATTTATAATATATATTATAAATATTATATAGGTATATTTTATAAATGCCTTTGTTGAAACCAATACAATCGTGGTCCTTGAATTTTTTTGTCTTGCCATATTCGACAAGAATAATTGATCTCCCCTTGTCTCATTTACTCGATTTAATCTTTTGGCGTTGCATCCTGAGAAATCTCTCAGGATGTGTATGCAGTAGTTTGGAATTACCGTTACACTGTTAATATCAGCAAGAAAATAAACGTAAATTGGAGCCATTTGAGATGCTGGTGTTGAATATAATGGGCATAGTAAGTTGGTCAGAGTAAGGCTTAACGAGGAAGTTTTTAATATTTTGGGCGAAGAGAAGGAATTGCTTTGGGGAATCCGAAAAAGGCAGGAAGTCTGTGAGGTTGAAAAATTGAAAGGTAGTAGGATATTGAAGACTATGATAGAAAGGAGAATATTTGTTAGGCGTGGTAAAGGAAGGAAGAATAATTTGGTCAGCATAAAGGCAGGAAAGGGAAGTAATGTGAGACAAATATGAGGATTTCTCGCGACGCATTGAAGTCCTAGCTACCTAATCTGATGAGCAAATTGTCTTTCACAGAATTACCGTTTTTATATTTAACATTTTTATTTGGATAGGGTGACTACTTAATTTCATTTTCATGTAAACTTTAAAGCCGCGATTTCTCATGAGAGTTGGCTTTTATCCGCTTAAAAGGACGTAGGACTCCAATTGAGTAATTGAAAACATCGCCCGAAATTGAGGCTGTCACGCGATTGTTGTGCGCGGGGAGGATTGACTACAGAAGAATAGAATATTTTAAGAATAACTGATGCGTCTTATTGAGCCAATGGAGAGGATTGGGGCTAGTAGGGGTCATCTTCCTGGGCCAAGAATAGTCAGACATTCCACAGGTGGCACCACTTCACACGAGTGATGAAAATAGTGACAAATTGGTTAAGCTTATTCATTATCTCTTTTCGTCGCTGCATATAATTATCGTAATTTTTTTAACTTTTAAAGATTAGAAGTATTGTTGGAAATTAAAACGGTTTATTTAAGTAGAAAAGTGGAGAGATCAAAGTCAAATTTGTTAAAAGTGTTTGTATTCAGATTTATAGATTAACACGTATTTAATGTAATTTGCGGAAACAATATTTATGAGACTATTTTATAGTCATCTGTTGAGTCTCCGGAGTTTTCATCTAGCAACATACGATCTTGGACAACCCACTGTAATTTCGACGTACGCCTCTCTTGGACTATTCTTCTTACCCCGTTTGTTGACAACCTAGAAGAATCGAGGGACAGAGCAGCAAGGCGCCTGTGGCGCCCAATTAGAGCAAACTGCCGGCACCAGCGGATACTAAAAGGATTCTTTTGAACCAGCTGCCGGAAAATAATTCTTCATACCAGGTCAATGCTGACAACGCTCTAAGTATGGACGTTCTCACACATAAGGGCGGGCCTCCAGTCACTGCTAAGAAATTTGAAGACGGTTGGAAACACGTCAAGGACCCCAGAGGAGCCGGAAAGCTCAGTGCACCATTTCTTTCCATTGAAGAAGCAGCTAATAAGTCCCCAGTATGCACGAGTAATAAATACTCACCGCTCGCGACAGACCCGGACACGGACTTCTCTTCTGCTCCCATGGCGATGGAGGCTGAGACTTCATCTGCACCATCTGGATCCCCGGCAAGCCGAAATAAGAAATCGCGTCCCCCGACACTCATCATATACGACGTAGTGGCCCATACAGGCTTACTGAGACGTGTCCGATCTAAGGCAACAGACAAGTCATTTACTTCAGCCAACACAGCCTACTCGACGAGACTTCAATTGAAGACTGCGGCTGATTATGCAGCCGTAAAGCAGTTTTTAGTGCAGTAAATTGCATAATTCTCGACCTGGAGCCCGAAATCGCAACTAGCCAATTTCTACGCCGTAGGTGGACTTCTACCTACGTCAACCTAACCTGTCGAGCTACGGAAAGAGGAAATTGATGCCATGGGGATTCCAGTGGAACGGGTACATCTGGTGAAGCAGGGAACCTTCTTACTTGTCGTTGTGAAGAAAAACCCTGAATGGCAAACAAAGTAAATGCTTGCTATATAATACATCGGCAATTCCCGTGTCAGGGTGGCAAAATATTAGCACAGGGAGCCACAAATATGTTACCGGTGCACCCAATTCGGACATGCATCTTCCAACTGCACAGCAGCTACGCGATGCTACAAGTGTGCTGGTGCACATGGAGGCATCCAATTTCCGGACAAGGAAAGGACGTAGACTTGTTGCTGTCACTGCGGAGGAAACCATCCTGCATTTATCAGGACCTGCCCTGTCTACGCCCAGCAGATGGAGATTAAGATGGCCAGCCTTTGGAGGAAAGGTGCACCAACTTAGGGGAAGAAGAATACCGCCGTTGAAACAGAACTGCCTTCTCATCAACAGAAGACACTTGGCATTTTCAACGCGTGGAAACCGGGTCACCCAGCTAACGCAACCCAACAAACAACCATATGAAAACGCCTTGATTATCCTCCACTTTTGTCACCTACTCCAGGCGTTATGGAGACGCCGGAAGAAATAAAAATCCCTCTTCTCCAGAAGAGGCGGGCTGCAGACTCGCAGATGCCGACTCCATCTTTAGCTACATCCTTCTCTTCCATCCTGGAAGCACTGAAGTCCTCTGCTGCACTATTATAACAACAGATGCAAGTTTTAACTGTCGCCCTGACCGCTATCTTTCAAACTCAAAATGGACCATAGGCGAGAAGCGGATAAATCTATCATCCTGGCCATGTGGAATGTCGGCGGCGCTCTGAAACGTAAGACTCCTGAACTGCTTGCCTTTATGCGGAAGGTATGCATCTCAATAGCCTGTCTGCAAGAGATTCATCTCCGTCCTGGGACATCATATGGCTCTCCAGGCTATACGGTTTACCGAGATGAGCGGCAGATAGAGGAAAGTGCACGGCGGTCCTCGGTTCACTCGATCTGGCTGCGAGAAAAGTTGACCTACCAGGGCGACTGCACCTAGAGGCCACAGCAGTTGAAGTAGATACTTCGCTCGGCTCTCTCACAGTGGGATCACTTTATCTTCCCCCAAAACGACCTCTATGACTACGCGCCAGGAATGCACCAGGAGAGGCCAACATCCCTAACGAGGCCCTTCGACAGATGCCTGTCCCGCTCGCTGCTCACCTTATTACGCTCTTCACGACCTGCTTCTCCTTGGGACATTTTTTGGTCCTCTGGAATTTGGCAAAAGCCATTCTACTGCCTCAGCCGCCAAAGTCAGCTTGGACCGTAGAGAACTACCGCCCGAACGTCCAGCTAGCGACCCTGGAAAAGCTGCTTGAGAGGGTACTGCTGCCACATCTTCTGAAGCAAATCGTGGTGTAATCTATCCTGCTGGCTTCACAGTACGGTATTCGGGAGGAATATTCTGCCACACACCAGTTCGTCCGTCTCGCGGAACAGGTGACGGCCGAATTCAATCGGAAATGCTGCTCAACGGCGGCGTTCTTTAACACCAGGAAAGGTTTCGACTGTGTTTGGCACGTAGGCCTCAGACGGAAACTTGCACAACAACGGAACCGGGAGAAATTCTCGCGAGAGTCGGGAGAAATCCTCGTGGGCACCGAGGAGGCGCCGTCGAATAAAGAGGTGACCTATCTAGGCGTCATTCTGGGTGAAACACTGACATTCAAAAGTCGCTCTTGCTGCCACCTACCGCTGCGTATTTAAAAAATACAGGAGTTTTACCTGTAAATTCACAGAACTAATATATATTTCGTTAACAGAAACTGGATTTATGGGATGCTTATCTGAAGATTTCTTCCCAAGCTCTATATAATTATGGAAAGCGTTGATGTACGTTTTCTCTAATAAGAAATTAATAATGGATAAAATTATTTCTATCAGATAACAAACAATGGCAAACTCATTTTAAAAAAGGAATGGAAAAGGTTCAAGAGTTTTAGACACCCCTCCCTATGCACGGTCTGATATAATAATCTAACAAAAAAGGGGTAATGAAGAAAAATTAATAATGAAAAAATTTTGGTTTAAAATGTGCAATTCAATTGATGCGTGTCAACTGCCTCATTTTCAAGTATGTATGGAAACCCATCAATATTTTTATTTTTTTATCCCAGAAAAAAATTTTAATTCTCACTGCACAAAATTGAAAGAAGAAAAACTGTGTGAAATTATTTCTGACATTCGTCGTTGAGGTCGTGTATGAAGCAGAATGAGAAGGGGATCGGACCGGATGGAATGAATGGGCATGCGGCGTCGATATGTGGATGTCAACACAGCAGGCGGAAGCTCAATCCCGCTCAGCTTTCCTCCAAAAATATCAACGGTTTTCGAATCTGGTGGCGTTCACCAAAATACAACTCCTGTGACACTCATGAGATTAGAGTAAAGGGTAAGTAAATAATACAAGCCATCGGCAAAGCGCAACTCGTAACATTCATAAAAAGTCGCGTCCGGTGTTCCCCAAGGAATTGTAAGTAATCGGACCTCTTTTACTCCATGTAGAAGAAAGCATGATATATAGAGGGATCAAGGGTTGTAGTTTATTTACAACAAAGTAACCAGTAGAATTATAACCTTCCAGTTTTAAATTTAGGAAGAAACACAAATTTAAACGGTAGTAAATTATGGGAGGTTAAATTCATGATAAAACTTACTAAAGCAATAGATTCATCGGAATGAAACCTCTATTTAAAATTCATTTTTTGATATCGGTAAATGACCAGGAATAAATATTTTTTAAACTGTATTATTTCATACGTTTCAGCTACATTGGATGATTTTGAGGCACTGAAAATCATTCCATTATCTGGCGTTGGTTATAATACATAATCTGGTAAACAACGAGTTATTATGAAGGTGGTTAATAAGACTATAAGACGGTTCAAAAATTCCAAATGGACTACCAATCTAAACGGTCAATTATAAACACTCACTTCAGCCATGAAAATGCGGAACGATATTCAAGACCACTGAAAGTTAATCAAATAAATAAATGTAAACGAAAATGTCAAATACTTAAGAAATATATACATGCATTGTACGAGGAGTATTCTTAAAGTAAGTACCGTTTCCTTATATTTAAATATTGGCGCATCAGAACACAGTTTTGCTCCTGCAGCGCTATTCACTGATTTATTGAGAAGGTATAGCAGAATTTGTTTTGTTTCATGAGTCGTTTGCTTGTCCGTGCATGCAAACAACAATGTCCGCGACAATCGTTGATCCCGCCCGCTGTGAAGTGCGTTCTGTCATACGATTCTTGTATGCAAAAGGATTGTCGGCTGCTGAAATTCATCGGGAATTATGCCTAGTTTATAAACCTACAGTTATGAGTGAAGGAAAGGTTAGACAATGGTGCTGTGATTTTAAAAATGGACGGACAAATGTCCATGACGAAGAGCGAAGTAGTAGGACCAGTATTCTGACCGATGAAATTGTTTCGCAAGTGGAACAAAAACTGATGTGATCGTCGATTGACAATTAATGGCCTGGCTGAACAATTTCCTCAACTTGGACGCACTACTGTCTACAATATTGTTACGGAAAACCTCGGATACCACACATTGCGTGCAAGGTGGGTACCGAAAATGCTCACCGACCACCACAAAGAGCAAAGAATGCCCAGTGGACAAGAGTTTTTGGGTCGTTGGGAACTCTTTTAACCACCCACCGTACAGTCCTGACCTTACACCTAGCGACTTTCTATGCAGAGGAGTTAAAGAAGCTGGTGCGGCGGTACGAAAAATGCTTAGAAGTGAACGGCGATTATGTAGATAAGTGAAGTAGGTTTTTAGCTAACTAAAAGTGCCAATAAAATGTGTTTCATATGAGTATATTTTTCCTGTGACCAAACGGGCCTTATTTTATGAACACGCCTCGTAGAAGACAAGATTCTGTGAGGAGTTCCATTAATTGGGTAAAACTACTTTCATTTTTTGGAAAAAAGGTCTTTTTTTATTGCGTTTTTTAAAGGATTGATGCGTTAACATATTTTGAGGGATACGAGACTCTAGTTAATTAAACTATACTCAATATTTACTATTGGAATCGGTGCCTTCAATCATCATTCCTTTAGAAGTTACAGGAAGACACACCGACCAACGTATTGAACTCTCCGGCTCAATTTCTCAAAATGTACACCCCTATAATAATGTACCTATAGAGGAATTATTGCACCCACATACTTGTATGGGTGTATCTAAATCAGGGTGTACCTACAATGGAATCGTTACATTCATATTCGGGAGTACTTAAAACATGAAAGTATTGAGTATTTATCAGATTGAGTTCTCGTTAGTGCACACCCGAGTAAGCAAAGGGATCGGAATGGTGCGGTGGCTAACGTACTACTTTTCCACCCAGAGGGCCTTTTCGTTCATGTTGGAATCTTGGAAGAGACAGATTTTTTTCAGTGGTATCCCGATCTCCACTTGAGGTGCTTTCTGGAGAGCGCTTTGAGTGAGCATAAATCCGTCGGATGGGACGTTAAACTGTGGACCTCTTGGTGCCATTCGATAAGAGTAGGCAAATACCGACGCCAGGTTTCTCTCCCCTTCCTCCTTACCCATCGAATCCAAATGCTCAAATAACCTTAGCTTTCGGTCGCCTGACCTCGAAACTCCTATTAGGTCTAGCTTTTCTAGGCTAATATCGTCTTAATGAATGACAAAGTGTCTGGCGTAACATGATGGAGATCCTTAATAATGTGAGAAGAATTTGCTTTAAAAATTTGCCTGGCGCCGTCCTATCTGACTTCTTTTTGTTCCCTCGGACACGGCAACCCTGAAAGGAACCCATTTCTCGTTCATAGAGGAGATTTAATCAGCCGTTACGAAGACCTTGCGAGAGGTCCCCGAAGACGGCTTCCAGGGCGCGTATCGGTTATGGCAAAGTCGCTGGAAAAAAGTGTCGAGGCCAGTACTTTGAAGGATTTCAAGTGTATGATTTCATAATTTTTTAATAGATTACTTTTAGAACGCACCTCGTACGTTGTGACGAAACCTCGATCGTAAAATAATTCTGTGAGAAAAAAACAAAATATCTTCTTTAATCATAATGTCGTCTTGTTTGGTGTATAGATAGAGACATATTGTAAGAATTCTCACGGACTGAAATTCTTAAACAGAAGTTTAAGAATTTTATACAATTTCCGTTTCTCTATACGAGAGGGAAAACTATTTGGTATATGTTTTGCTTAGTAGAAATAATTTTCCAGGTCACTAACGAATCGTGAAAATGTTATCGATTTGCAACTGCTACCTAAATTACGATATGAAGGTGTGTTGATCATCAATCATATTAACTGTTGAGAGTTTACAGTGTAGTATTCGAGCTGAGATTATATCCTTTCTTCACAACTGAATCCTTTCAACACCAGGTACTACAGAAGTGAACCACCCGTTTGGTGGATCGTTATTCTAAATTTGTAACCGCCTTATGGCCCAGAAAAGAGACTTTTTTCGGACTTTTAGTTTGTGCTTCTAACCTTCCCATCGTGGAAGTTAATAGGGGAGGCGAAATGGAAATTATGCGATTCTATACAAGGAAAATGGGTTTGCTTTTATAAAATCATGAAGGTGAAATATATAAAGTGAAATAATTTCTCATTAGACACGCACAAAAATATGAATAATGGGATATCCCCTTGATTACCCTACGATATCGTACTCGCAAATTAACTACGAGTACATCAACGTCATTCCGCGACAAAACCCTCGAACCTTCGCAAGATCTCACGCTGCGCTACATCGACTGGTTTCGATCGAAACCTACTCATCTACATCTACATAATACCCCGAAAGCTGCCGCGGGGTGTGTGGCGGGTGCGTCTAGGTCACCCCCTGTAATAAAGAATAAAACCACATGCAAAAAAAGCATATGCATGGAAGCCTACACCCACAAAGGCGTGTATATGTATTCATGCAAAAACCTTTTTAGCTTGTTCGCATGCAAACACATATGCTACAAAGTACCAATAACATTTACCTACAAATGTAGTTAAAATCTATCAATAACGGGAAAATTATAACCGCAAAGTAAGGTGACATTCTACCATCACATGGACATGAAACTCATGATCTCCACCCCCAAAGACGGGAGATGGAATATGATATGGGACGGGATAGTCCTGTGTAGCACATCAGCGTTGGCTAAAGTTATTAATTTTCCATGAAGTGCGCATTTCCAATAAGCCCTCGAGATCCTCAGCGGGTCGTCGTGATGTGGCCCCAAGATGGATGGATACGACGCGGAGTGTTGTGGGCAGACCATAGATAGAAGAATTATCGAAGGGAATCGCGTCAATTCGACGCAACAGATTGGCCATTTCAAATATGAAATTTATTGGTATTTTGAAGGAGAAATTGCCTAATATGCATGGTAATCCAGGGAGTACGGAGTCACATATGGAGAGCACATCGTAAGACAAGCCTGGCATTTTGATGGCGTTCGTGTATTCTTAACTGATCTGGAATTCAGTATTTTTTGTGGAAACGACTAATCAGAGTTCGCTTCGTTGGGCTAAATCAACTCAATTTTTCTTTTTTCCTGCAGTTGGCAAATAACTTCAATTCAAACACTCTCTCAGATCTTATGGATTCTAGACGTACATGAAGTAAGACTATTTTGGAAGATTCCACTAGAGTTTTCATTTTTCACGACCATGGTTTCATCGCAAGACAATATCAACAGGTATAAGTATGAAAAACTTCCATCAAATAACGCCTGAGAAAGTATCTTATATTATGGGTTCTCCTAAAAATATCATATCGAAGTAAAATTTGAACCAATAAAATGCTTTATATATTTAAAATGATAATGGAGTAAAATCTATCAAAGCTTAAAAAATATTTTGCATTTGAATGAATGCCATGACTGTAAAACGGTTGAGTTGAGGAAACGATTTTGTGTGACATGCCCCACTGTATTCTAATACATTTTCTCCGTTAATTCAAATTTGAGATTTAAGTGACTTAAACACAAACTGTGAATTTAAAAATAACGCTACTTTGGAACTAAGGCATGGTTTCCTAATCACCGAAGAGCCTATATTCTGTCAGAATTTTTTTGTGTTATAAAAATATTCGTCTATTTTTAGAAATAGAAGATTTCTGGGATCTCATTGGAATTCTGTCCATGTTATCATTTCAGCAGAGAATGATAAAAATAATTTTATTTATATTCATCAAAACCATACCCTCTTGCTCTTGGATTATTGCAGGAGTAAAATAGCACCAAGCAAGAGGATAAACATCATTGACTCTGATTAAAGATTGTTCCATAAAACGGGCATACGAAGTGCTGTCTGTACTACTCGCCAGTCTGGATTTTGTCAGTGCGTTACCCATGTTTTACAGCTATTCGATCAATAGGGTTACATAGACGTGGTGTTTCTTTGCTTCCAAGTGCTTTGCGAAACCAAATTTATGCTATGATCCAATGTCTAGGGATTGCCGAATAAGAACGACTTTTATTATCGAAGCGGATAGCACTTATGGAATCCTAGACCATTGCCTCTGTGGAATAAGTATCCGAATTAATACCGCAATTCTGTGTAAAATAGCGTCTCTCAGCCACTCGATAAGGATACCTAAAACCCGGAAAATAACGCAGTGGAAAGCCCTGGGTAGCTCATGCGAGGACGTGGTTTTCACATGGAAAAAAGGATGGTGCAACCTCCTCCAGGCAAAACCCCTACCCCCCTCTTTTCCGGTCGAACAAAAATTTCTTCACCCCTCCGGGGGCTCCAGGGGTATTTTGAGACGGGAGGTGGAGATCCCTGTCCCACCCGCTCCCAATACTTGTTCCCTTTAGTTTTTCGAGCGCGGTTTCGGGCTCGGGAAGGAAGTTTAAGCCCTTCTCAGAGGGAAGCATGAAGTGTCACATTAGCGGGCGTTGGCGGCACCATCACCCACGTACACAACTCATGTTAAGTTTTTTGAATAGATTCCATTTTCGCAGGTTCTCGGAGTGAACGTCAGCCGAATCTGACCGTACAATCTACGTGGAGGGAAATTACGTGAATATAATGTTTTCATTTTATCTCAAATTAAATCTACAATATTACCGAGAAGTCTTTTCGATTGAGCCTTCGGTCACAGATTTAAGATATCGGGCTCAATTCTTTTTGACTGGGATTACCTCCTATTTCACCATAGATCATTGGTTTTTCAAGTTTAATATCTTGCTCCGAAACCCTATGAAGAATAACGAAAGGAACTAAAACCACCTACTCATGATAGCCTTCTGAGGCAAGAGGACGAGCTTAAATTGGTGGCTTTTGAAATGCGAGAATGCAGAAAAATGGAGAAAATTATTTAGAACGAGAACGAGCGAAAATCGTTACATGGAACTTTAAAAACTGAAAATAATGACTGGTTGATAAATTGAAAGCTCCTTTTAACGTTGATTTCCATGATAGAAAAGAAAATTTTAGGGAAGCAGGGATGGAGAAGGAAGAGGCTCTGCTTTTGAATAGCAAGAAGCCTGTTAAAATGTACGAAAAGCTAAAGATGGAAATTAATTAAACAAGGGTGATCCTCGCGATGCACATTTACAAGACACCTCCCAAAACCTATCTTAAATAAGGTGGAATAAGTTTAATTCATCAAATGATAAGTCTAGCTGGGTAAATTTCCATGATTTTACTTGTGAAACTTGTCAAGTTATTCATCATACCAATAGCAGATATGAGATATGTATGTGAATATTTCTTGCTTTATTTAGTGAGTTTCACCCATTATACAAAATGAAACTTTGTTAAAACAACACTGTCTGACTTATCTTATGCACAAGTAGATTGAATTCAATGTAAAAGATGAAGAAAAATCACAGACTACGCATGGAATGTTTTTGAGCTTTTAAAAAAACAGGATATTGCATCCAAAACTTCAGACTATCTCTTATAAAAAGTACCTTCATCTGGTTCGACATTACTAAAATCATAGAGTGCCTCTAGATACAAGAATCACGAATGTTTTGAATATTTCCTTTTCCAATGCCTAATTTGACCTATTTTCACGGTTCTATTGTTCATTTATTATTCGTTACCACCCTGAAACCTGAATAAGTTGCCTGATTTGTGCCCCTTTGCATCAAAGGTTAATGCGCTCAAGTCAAGAATATAAAATTGGATTTTTTTAATAATAACCCTCTCAGGATATATCATGACAATCTCTTCGCCGACCCCGGTGGCGGCGAGTTAACGTCCTCGCCTGCCAACTCAAGAGGTCGTGGGTTCGATCCTCACCTTGGAGAATTTACCTCCACCGAAGGCTTGAGTGAGAACACTTGTCATTAGCGAATATATGTAGAGGGTTTGGAGAGAATATTGGACTAACAAGTCTCAATCTCGTCACAATAAAGCCGATAACTAAATAAATAGAATCTCTAGCGTTGAACCACGTGCCAAAATCGTAATAAAGTATCGGCATTACTTTGGTTATCTTTTCCGCTTTCGCCTCACACAAGCCAGAACCAGACACCACTCGTACCCGCAAGAGGGACATTTTCAAAGTTTAATAAAAGAACAATTGCTGGTGTGGTCACAGTTTTTCTTGCAACACATATCGCGCCTATAATACTCTCTGCCGCCAGGCCTCGTTCGAAGGCTGTGACGCGGGTGTGGATGTACCCTTATCCCCGTGGAAAGGGTAATGCAATATCTTCTTTCGTCCAGGAAGTATTTCTGTTGGTGGTGGTGACCCTTCCCACTCGATGCAGATGGGCGGAAGTGATCACATCCGATGCAGGAAATCCCCCAGAGAACTCCTCCCCCGGATCTCACGGAGGGTCGTGGAGGGTGCTGGGGGAGAAAGGGGTTTCCTTCCTCTTTCCCACGACTTGAACTCGTTTTTCGGGAGAAGAGGAAATTCTGCTTCGCCGCCGGAAACGGGATTCCTTGACCCGTGAGCTCTTGGAGGAGAAAAGTCCATAATTTTCTTCTATGATGTTCACAGCAATGCAATGTGGGCGACTGTTGGGGCAGCAAAGTAAACGAAGGTCCTTCCCTGTGAACTGTTAGTTCGATTAATGTGGAATAGTCCCAACGCACAACAGGCTTATTTTTAAGAGATATGCTATTTTGAAAGATACATGAGCGCGTTTTATGACCGTGAAGAATTACTACTCGTTCCAGAAGCGAAATATGGAGGCGCGGTAACCGATGAATGATCCGGTAGAAATACTTGTATGATGTGACGAAATATTCAGCGTCAAAAGAATCAGGTTGGATTTCATTTTTGACAGAGGATTACGAATATACCGTATTACATCGAATAATAATCTAAACTAACAATACATAAAGGGAGAATGGAAAGGTCACTCCTATGAATGCCATAGCGATGCTCAAAAAGCTGAATTTCAGTTTAATAGAATATTTGAAAAAAAAAGATATGCTGATTTGTCTTCGAGGAGATATAATTATGGACTTGCGTTTCTCCAGTATAATCCGCGATCGACGTAGAAATGGTGAAACGAAGATGTAAGGATTTATCCATTTTTTGGGATGCACGTTTTCCTCATAAATAAATATGAAATTGAACGTCTAACAGTAGAAATTGCTCTCTATTTATCAGCATGTCTGAAATTACCGATCAAATGTAGACTCGAGGGATGGGTTATTATATTGAAATGAAATCATTGACTCAATAATTTCATTTCTTTTCAATATGTTATGCAAATTCAATAAAGTTACGCTGAAGACACCAAGTTTTATGGTTTATTATTATTGTGAAGATGTTAAGCCTCGAGATAAAAGGGAGTGTGGAAGTGTTTAGGACCTATTTCTGTTCCCCAAAAGCTATAAATTTGCTAATTAGAAGATAAATCGATTCGAATAGCATGTGTTATTTAGTTTAAGGACACCACGCACAGGAATCTATACAAAAATAATACTCTAGCTCTACTCATAGGATATATCCCTCTAGACATATACGGCTTGTGCCTTAACATCCCCAACCATTCCCTCTCTTCGACCTTTCTGGAGTTTTGTAAACATAAATAAACCACCATGCTGTTCGAAGAGAACTGGGGAGGGGTACTATAAACAACAAGTGTTTAGACGATCTTAAGTCAAATTTCATATGGATGTAAGTTCACAATTAACAAGCGATTTGATTAAGCAAGGATTTAAACTGAGGTAATTTATTAACAAGATCTTAACAATGTTAGTAAATGAGTGGAGTGGAGTTACACATCAATTCATCTCAAGGGAAAGAAACCCATTCCCCCATGATGCGAAGCTGCCTTAAAGAGACGTCGCTGATATTAAAGATTGCTCGGGAAATGTTTGAATAAAAATGTTAGGGAGATATCCTGCTTACTATTCGTCGGTTCGAACCCACCTCAAATACGGTGCTGATCATTTGTGACCCTGCGCAATATTCTTGGATTTTGAAGAGTAAAAAGTTTCGGAAGAAGACCGCATGCTTCGTGAAAAATCTTTATGAACGAACAGAAGTTGAGACGTTATATGATAGCCTCTTTTGGAAGTGATTGGGGTCGCGAAGAGTGGACACATGCTTTAAAATATTAGAATGATACAAAACTTTCCTGGTTAGCCTTGAGGCAGATGGAACAACTCTCCCTTTTCATTCCACAGACAGAATAGACACCACCAAGAAATTTAGTAAAATTAGCTGTCGAACAGAGCGGTAATGACGTAATCTTTTCTTTTGCATTATTTCATCCCACTCGGACATTAGTGTCTACCATATTTTGAATGATTTTAAATTCAAATGTTGCCAAATTCCGATAATATTCATTTACAAAGATGGCTTTATACCTAGCTTCCGCTACACGTCCTCGTGACAGTTAGCGCGGTACACATAGATGTAGATTTCCATGCCAAAAGACGCCTCCGCCCCCTTATTTGCTATCAGTGCCTTATTCCTCAAACTTCCAATTCATCATTTTCATTCTCCTCTCCTTGCCCTGCTATACCCTGCATTCCTTTCTCTAGACCTTCCCCTTCCCTATCGCTTCTCCCGCTTCCGTTACCTTCCTTTTCGCTTCGAGCCACGGATCAACAGGCTGCATTCATTCAGCCTTTTTGGTTTTCTGTATAAAAGCTCCTCCATTTCCTTAAAAATTCATAATTGTTTGGGCCCAAAGCATCTCTGTAAAGAAAACCAGTATCATCCAAACAATTTCTCTTTGTCTCCTCCGGGGGACACGAAGTTTCCCAACTTGTCCTGTGACAAAAGGGACCATAACGCATTGAATACCCCATAGCGACGTTCCTGAAAGTACATTCTTTTACCGTACCCGGTTCTACCCCTGAAAAAAGATTCCAATAAGATAAAAAATAATGTTGCGCGCCTCTAATATAATGTTCCAATTTAAAAAAAATGAATCCGATAACAGAGGACGGTATAATTAAAGACCGACTGATACGATTGTTTTTTCCAAAATTCCCTTTCTCATTCTGACATTACGTTCCAATTCTACTATAACACCCCTCAGTCACTAATTTGAGAAGATCACAATTAGATTCAACTTCCCTTGCCAACTCTCCATCCCCTATCCCTTTATCGACGTTATTATTTCCCCGAAGTTATCATTTTAGCATTCATCGAAAGAAGCGAACGAAAAGTTAACTTTTAAATTTCCGCAGAGTATTGATGAGATCATGGGATTGGATATTCTGTGTGTAACTCCCCAGAGGGAAATGACAGGTTTTAATCAGCTAACAGAGGTTGACACTCCTAATTTTAGGTACGTAATTTGACCGTTGGTAGAACCACAAAAATAAAATAAATTTCAATGTTTTATATGCGCAATAACTTTCGTTAATGTAATAATTAATTAAAACATACATGATTGTTTTTACTTCAATCACAGTTATCGACGTGTCAGCTTGATACTCAAGTGAGGGTAGTACTCAAATTGTACTAAGCCCATTGGCCCAATGAAAAACGTTTGCACTTGTTCCACTCCAAATCCATTAAGATCCAATCATGAACTTATTTAAATTAAAACTCTCAGCGTAAAAATCCAACGTAATACATATTAAATGGGGATGAAATGTGACCTGGGATGAATATTTCCCTCTGTCTGGGAATTCCGTTTTTGAAGATCGATGAGAATTCTTGCGCACTCAAGGATGGAGTTTAACCATCAAAAATCCCCTTCCCACCAATCAATTCTAACATTATTTCATAAGACGGGGAACTTACATTATTTTCTCAATTTCATGCAAATCGCTGAGTTGATTAGTGCCACAATAGTTGATAGTGGTCATAGAAAAATCAGGACGTTCAAAATATTTTTGGAGTTAATCTTAATGAACCATCCAATCTCAACTCGTTTTTCATGGGACACTTTAAGTTACAAAGGAAACTAAAATATTAAGTGAAACAGGAAGATAAAAAGGGAAATATCTCTTGAGTTAAAAAATTTTGATTTCTTTGTCACCCTAGCCTGTGGTCTCGGCCATCATTTGATTTTTTTTGCCATTGGTGAAGTGTAGTTTGGAGTTACGTTTTGATTATTCCCTGGAACTTAGCACGTATCTCTCAGCTGATGAAATATTAACCTTCAATTCAGAAATTTATTAAATTTGAGTAAAACTTGTAAGTCCAGTTGTTAGAAATATTACACAGCAGGCTTTTGAAAAAACAGATTGGTTTATCTATCATTAAAATAAAATAATTGTATCTTGATCTAATTATATTATTTTATTTTCTGTAAGAGCTTACAGAAAGGGCCAAAGGGGATGTGCAAAGCAAAAGATAGCGATTAAAGAAGAAGACCCATCGTAGTTCCGTGTAATTAGAAATAAATAGGAAGAGTCCTGAGCTACGTTTATTTAATCTTCGGATAGAATTAAGTCCTGATGGATGAAACCTTTCAGCGCAGGAGTTAAGCCTACGCCGACGAAAATAGCCGTTGAAATGGAGATTAGTTACATGCCTCAGTGGATCGATGTGATGTTGGAGCTACAGTAGCCCAGCAAGATATCAACCGGCTGCTGAGCAAAGGGTCTGAGTTCAAATCCCAATTAAGACGAACTGCTTTTAAAGAATTAAAAACGGTGCGCTTTAATGACTACCAGGACGTTGTTTGCCACTTTTCTTTAAATTTTTGGACGAAGCCGCGGGATTATTTATATAAGAGAGATTTAACCAATAATACCCTTAATTGGTGAGAGTAATCACCTATCAAACGTCGTACTTGTTTGACTACAGTACGTAGAGCGCGGATCTAGTAAAATTTATCTAATTTCCTGGGATGTGACGAGGGACCCATTGCCTCTACTTGACGATTACTGTCGAGCTATCTTGTTGGCATACAATTTCAATCATAAAGGTTGCACAAAGATGTTTCTAAGGAGGAATTGGGGCTGATAAAAAATATCTTTTGGCAAAGTTAAACTTCAGACAAATGTACTTTGAACTTGTCCTACTGTCTTTGATTTATAGTGTACGCGGTGAAGAGACGTGTGGGTCGTGTGTCAGAAGGGTTTTTTTTGGAAAGAATGGTTCTTCCTGGTTTTAGATTTAATATCTGCAAAATGATGTAACAGTCATTAGCATATGATGATTACATGATACAAATAGTAAATTTTTGACGAAACGAAAGAGAGTCTCGTTTTTGTTACCCTTAAGATGGACCTGAAAAAAGATTTGAAAGTGAGCTAAGGAATGAGGTTTGGTTGGGACCTGATTCCCATACACCCATATTTTGAGACTTATGCCATAACTTTATTTTAGTTTCGAAAATTTAGAAAATTTCAAGATTGCACCTTCTAAAAACCTTTTTATTTCATTTACATTAACTGTATGTGAAATTTATTAGCCAACAGTCATACTAGATGAATTCCGGCCGTTAAGAAGGTTGTTTTGGCGTAACCTCTCCGTTATTCCGGCACTCAATCCTGCTTTTAGGCAGTTGGTAGATTCATGGAAACATCTGTAGTAATTGCACAATATTAAGTAATAAATGAGTATTGGAAGCCAAAGTATTTTTCGCCAATGTTATGTGGCCTATCGTAAAAATGGTTGTGCCTCATTTTCAATCCCTCCTTTTTTGTACAACGAAGAACTATTTTATTGGGCGAATTTGACACATTATTTTGAACAAGTTTTTCCGCCAGCATGCATATTTATACATTTTTGAGGTTTTTAATTGTTTTTTTGTGTAATTTTTCCTTTCCTCTTTCTTATCTTTCCCTTATCCATTACCCATCCCTCCTTTTGGATGCACTCCCTGCAATACAGCTTTTTGGTGGATAGCGGGGTGTTTATCTAGTTATAATGATGATGAAGGCCACGATAGATACCTTCGATTCGGCTAGAAAATAATGAACATGTGACAGTTCATTGTAATAGCTATAGTAGAGCAGTTTTTTCATACTTTCGTGATTTTATTTTTTGTAGCTCTAGTATTCAAGCATTGAGAAATTTTATCGAGACTATAGCTGTATTGTGTCGGTGGTCCTGGGAAAGTAGGCAGAGCAAAGGGAATAGGATGGGTGTTGGAGGGATTACTTTGAGAACCCCTAGTTCCTCAATTCGAGGGATGGAAATTGACAAAGAAAAAAGCGTGTCACTCGAGCGAGAGAAAAAGAGATTGAAATTTATTCATGCTTTCCCATGCGATATATCCTGGACTTGCAGGCCTCTCCTCATAGGCATATCACTTCTCAAGTCAACGTAGCCGTTTTTGTACACATTCCAGCGATGCTACAA
Source organism: Hetaerina titia (assembly GCA_037158775.1). Lineage (NCBI taxonomy): Eukaryota > Metazoa > Arthropoda > Insecta > Odonata > Calopterygidae > Hetaerina > Hetaerina titia. Next base: position 20,184,983 of record CM073775.1, on the reverse strand, counting down.
CTCTGCGGCCTTTTTATCTCTACTTCGTGTGAGAAAGCAAGGAAAATAGATAGTATTTAGCTAGAAAGGTCAAAATGTCGACAGTAAAATTGAGTATTATAGGAGTTGTGGAAGGATAACCATTGTAGGGTGCATTAACGCATAGTGGGATTTACTGATTTGGGAGGTTTATCCAATTTCCGGCAAAAAATTAATGCCTTTTCTATTAACAAAATTGAAGAGTTCGGATGGAAAGTAAGAGGTTACAACTATCTTCCTATTAAAAGTTTATTATTATGGAGTCATTTACCGAACAATGTATATTTTCGATGGACCCAGGAACTAGACACAGCTGCGTTTCCAAGCCCCTCCTGAGATAACACTAAATGTCAGGAGAGTTGGGGAAGGCGGAATCAAGCAAATCACTAGCGTAAAAATATTTCCTTGGCCGGAGCTTGAACACTGGATCTTTCCACTTGTCGGGCGGATGTTCTAACAGCTTGAGCTATCGAGGAAATATAATTTTATACTGAGATATGCTGGTCATTTAGCGACCGAGGGCCCTGGTTCTGTGGCCAAGAGATGGTGTCAGGAAGCTGTTCGACCCACCGAAGGAGAAATACACGACACACAAGAGGAAGGACAGTAATTAAGAAATCATACAATATAATAAAGGATAGGAACAGTGCGTTTCGTGGCACGCATGGCCACGAAACGCACTGTTTGCCGAGCTGATGCTCTAATCACTTGAGCTTTCGAGGAAACGTATTTTTTTCCTCGATATCTCGAGTGGTTAGAGCATCGGCCCGGCAAGTGGAAAGATCCGGTGTTTAAGCCCCGGTCAAGGGATGTTTTTGCGCGTATGATAGGCACGATTCCGCCTTCCCCACCTCTCCTGTGTTCGTCATTTGAATTTGTTCCAATCCCTTTTCCCTTTATCTTTTTCCATGTGAATGAATATTTATTCGCCACCACACGGCGGAATTTCGTGTTTGGATGTGTATTTGGCCTATGTGGCTCGTCTCTTTCTTCTGGATATACGTACCACGAAACACCTTGTTCCTATCCTTTATTATGTTGTATGATTGCTTACCTACTGTCATTTGTCACAAGAAAACAAAGTGGACGGCCATCTATATTTTAAGTCTATCTTGCCTTTTCTCTTCATGAACCAAGGAACGCCGAGCCTAATTCCTTTCGCATATCCGTGGTACTTAAACCATATATTTTTTACGAGTTTCTAATTTTCTGCACCTTTTGAAAATATTTTATAAGTTTTAACCACTTCCTTTATTGACGTTTTCTCCCATGGAATCCAGATTCGTGTCATATATTCCTAATACCTAACTTAAGCGCAATAACATCTTTTTCTCTTACTTTTTCGTTGTACTGAACTAATTAAAATAATGATCTACGACCTCAGCCGAATAACAGCAGTAACAGTTCTATCGCACCAATGTAATCAACTCCCAACTTGAGGGCCGAGTTCAGTTGTCGCGTAATAAGGGCAAAGTAACAATGTACACGTAAGTCAGACTCGTAAGGCGTGACGTGATGGTAGAGGTAATTCCAAGGATTGTAAAATTCACGAATTTTAAGTAGAGAAGCTTGTTCCTTTCCACTTCACGCTTGCGCTTTCGCTGTATGATCTGATTCCTCGAAAAATCACCAGACAGGGGGGCCTGGCAGTAGCAGAGACGTCAGTGGGATTTGAATGTCGGCCCCTTGCGAGTACTAGTAGTCTTATGTGCTCAAGTTTTTAGTACTAAGTGGTGAGTAACGCTTCGCCGTATAGCATGAAAATTAATGGAAATATTAGAACTTGAAGATGCACCGATGGGAATTTAAACTTTCACAGTTCTACCAGATCGCGGCATCGCGCTACGTGGTTAGGTACATAGAATGTTGAATTACACACGATAGCGAACAAAATCTTATCAACATATAAAACCTTTGTAAACGAGTCAATATTTTTCCACCTTACAACACTTTTCTTTGACGTACGAGTTGATAGTTGGAGTGTAGCATTGCTTAGGCCTTGGCTGACGATTTTTTGGGCGAAAACAAACGTAAATGCGGGTGTTATCTTCATGGTAGGAAAACTGAGCGTTTCAAATTAAAACATCTGCGACTATTTCAATATTAGATTCCAATCAATAAATCCCTTAGCACAAACAAAAATATTGCATTAATTTTAATATGGTGGCATAAATTTAACTAGTTAACAAATTTAAAATTTTCACAGTAATTTTCAAAGAAATATGATTATTTTTTATTGAGCAATATGCATAAATTCTGTTTCGTTTGAATCACCTGTTCCAACGCATCAAATCAATATTTACGAGAGATGATTTTCAAATAAATGACTATTTTAGAGTGTTTGTATTTTTACAGAACATTCAAACTGGCCTCCTCCTTTGAGTAACGGGTTTCAGGTTGAATTATTGGTGTGGAGATAATTTATCCAATCAAATAATATATATCCACTTTAGTGTCACTAACATTCTTTATTTCGATAGAAATTACTGGGCTATCATCAATATAAATTTATCATTGTAATGTCTGTTTTTACAAAATGTTTGTCGAAATCACTTACACCAAAATTTGTTCGTGCAATTGAGCTCTAGCAGCTAATACAAGACAAGGATGGACCTTGTAAGTAACTTTCAATATCTATTGTTTAATAGTGTGACACTGATATTACCATTTAATAATTAACTCGGTAGTAAATTATTCACCTCGTTTGCCATTAAGCATAAGATAAAAATCCACTTATTTATTTCAATAATTAAAGCAGAGGATTTGGATTGTAAAAGTTGAAGTTTATGGAAATCAATAATTTGCACCTTGTTCTTGCTATGGATTATTCATATACTGCCTTAATCTTTAACATTCCAGCGACACTTGCTCGAAAATATTTTGGAAAATAAATTTTTATTATGAGTTTTCGCAGATTCAAAAGAACTACTTATTGGTGCTCCCTTGTATCTTGAAAAATAAGGGAAAAATAATAGAACGAAGAAGGAATGAAAATGAAGACATTTTTGGTCCGTTTAAAACTTAAAATATTTCAGGCATTATTGAAAATAAGAATGTATAAAAACAGATTATTTCAATGCAGTAGAAGCGGAATTGAGGTGGAAGAGGAAATTCATTCTGTTGCTTTCTTTCAGTCGCACGTCACTTCGGGCGTTTTGCCTTAGGCAGTGTATATATTCTTAATTTAACATTTAGCATATGCCGGTTGCAAAACTTTAATGTTTTCCATAAATGATGACTTGAAGGAATACATATTTTCTGGTGAATTATTTGGAATAATTTTACCGCTTGGACGTGGAAGAGAGGGAATATTTTTGCATTTTCATCGCGGAATTCTTTATAAAAGGATTAGAAAAAATCTTTTAATTATGCATGTGAAAAGAGTGAAAAGCATCTCTTTTAGGGCACCCGAAAAAATAATAAAGATTGATTCTGATAAAAAGCATAGGGAGAACACTTTGATGTTTGATTTAGCAAAGGTACACAAGCACGAAGAACGGTTATGAATCTAAAGATTTCTCATGTTCTTCGTTGTAAAGGTATTCAACTTATTAGGAGTAGTTAGTAGAATATTATAGAATTAGAACCTAAATGGAACTGCTGATGAGATTATTCTTATTGTTAGCATGTTATGTACTACTGGCTCTCTTCCCTAAGTCTTCCATTTTGGAACTGTTCTACGAGATATATCGCATTTAAAGGACTTTCCCGTTTTCCGTATCTCTACCTAATTCCACCCCGCTTACGTACACCACTAACGTATGTAACGGCGTAACACGCCCTATATACGCCATAATTTCCTTTAGCTTACCATCGTAACTTGGTGCTGCCTTCTATTAAATATTCGCAAAAAAAAGAAAACCACCTAAATAATTTGGGATGGACCAATACCCAAATTATTTTTACGTGTCTTTTTCAATGATTTTAATGTTATTTTCAAATTACTTAGTATTCATCAAATACATTTTTAAAATTTCATATTTTTAATTGTTAACTTGCACTTTTGATAAGTTCGCATTTTGATAATAAAGACGTTTCCGTGCAAACTTACCCTACATAAAAAATACTAATTAAATTCATATTTGAACAATTGCGAAACAATAAATATACTAATAGGGTTGTAATAGCGAAGTGTACATCTCTAATAAAGATATTTATGAGAATATATCATACATGTTACGTTAAAATAGGTCCGCAAAGTTCATAATTTGGCTTTACTCTAGGCATAACCATATATTATAAATTTAAATTGACAAAGATAAAATACTTTAATTTTACAATAATTCGCTTGCCATCTAGAATATTTGCAATTCAAGACCCCAGTGCTGTCAGAGTTATCAAATTTGATCATATTTTGTGAGTAATATTTTAAAGTTTAAAGGATTATTATATAAAATTTAAATAATTTATCCATTTTTTTATTAGGTAATCTACCGGTAAAGGTAGGTTTATGGATGGACACAATTATCATTTTAACATTTTGTAACTCCAAACAAAACCCAATCTAGCAACCTAATCTACATCAGATCCCTCTTCATCTCTGTGTACTTCTTTCCTCCAATCCTTCCATCCAACATCCCTATCCTGTTCCTGCCCTTTCCTCGCTTGCTCAACATTCTCCCCTCTATTACCTTCTTCAACATTCCATTGCCGCTCAATATTTCATCCATTTTTCCTGCCTCCATAGGACTTCTCTGAACAAACCCCTCTCCTCACCCAACATCTCCAGTACTTCCTCATTTGTTTTCCTTTCGGTCCATTTCACCTTCTCCATTCTTCTCCACAGCCACATTTCAAAAGCCTCCAATCTACGTCTATCCTCCTGCTTCAACGACCACATTTTTGCACCGTACATAGCTACGCTCTATGTCAGAGTTTTTTACCAGCCATGAGTCATACGAGACGTTACGAACCTCTCTACTCAACGTCCCCGTCCCCGTCCCTCTCCTTACGTCCCTACCACTTTGACCGTAGTGTTCCAAAACACTTCCGAGATACTGACGTTTTTATAAACCAAACCAAGTTTCGCCGGAAACTGTTTTATTTACTTCCGAGATAAGTAATGTCTTTTCTCCTCCAATTTTAATGTTTAGCTTAGCCTTTTCTTTTAAAAGGTATATTTTCTTTGATGAAAAGTATTATGGATTGTCTGTTACTACATTCCTTACAAGAAAACAAGGTATTCAATTAAAGTTTCAGGATTTACCATGTTTTGAATTGCAAGATAATTTTGGAAAACTGTCTTACAGGGTTGGCGGATTTTTGCATTTTTCTTTCCTGTAACTATTATAGCACTTAGCGAAATGTCTACTCTCATAAATCCTCTAAGTCATACGTTACTCTATTTTGGACCATTCTATTGACGTGGGGGGTGAATATTCAATCTGGTTATATGTTTAAAGAAATACTAATGTTATAACTAAAGGCTCAAATAAAGGAAACTTATTTTTCCATGATAGAGGTTTTTTTAGATTCCCTTGGTGGTATGACATTGGTACTTTTAATAAATCTTCTTGGTGTTAATTCGAATATCTCATTTTGAATTACAATGCGGTATTGAGACTGAAGGTCGAATCAGAGGTTCTCTCGCACGAATGCTCTTGTCGCTCCCTCCTCACCCATAGCTTGACGCCCTTTTCTGGGGCGAGGTGCCTTTTTCAAAGCGGTCCGCCTTCCGGTAAGAGTGTCGCGTTTGGACGTTTGGAAGACCACACGCTTGCACCCATTTCAATGCCCTTGGAATGATCGGAGTATAATCGATTCGAGTATAAACCCGACCCATTCCGGTTGGTGAAACTCTTTTTGAAATGATTTAATGCATAGGACACACCTAAAGTACCGAGCGAAAGGAGTGCGTGGTTTTTTGCAGTCCGTGAATTTACTGAAGGAATGTTAAACATTCTTTTAATTTATTCCCGTAAGTCTAATCCTTTCGTTATAGAGAAATCGATTTACGAGACGTAATTTCTCTGATTCCCACTGAGAACAAAATATCTCACATCTTTATCCAGTCGAAATTTCCCAGTGATTGTGTAACAGTGCTGCACGGATCCAAAGCCAGGGTATTTGTTTCGGAGATAGGATAGACTTACAGAAAAGGCTTTTGGGGTGGGGGTACGGAATATAACGGAGAAAAAATATTGTATAGAGAGGAAAAACGTATTTAAAATACAGAGCATCGGTGAAGAAAGGAAATTGTCGGCGAAATTCAGAGAAGAAGCAAATTTGGATATAAGACATTAAAAAATTGTGAGTTATTGTAGGGGCTTCAATTGGGAGGAAGCATGTTACGCGATGGAGGAGGAGAAATGTAAAAGGTTTTTTGAATGGAATGATATGAAGTAAAGAACATTAAAATCTGACGAGAAATAATTTTGATGGCCAGGCTGAAAATTGAGAGGGGATGCTCGGAATTTGATGAAAATTCAAGTAAAAATATTCATGGATTTAAGATTTTTTAAATTTGAACAGTATATTCATGATAATGTTACAAGATAATATTTGAGTCACTGCATTGGTAAGTAAAGGTAATTAATTCTTTGGCATAAAACAATTGCGAGACTATTGGAGAATTAGACGCAGCATTAGAGGGTTCACAATCAGAGTTAGAGGGTCTCCGAAAAAATATTGATACCTTAGCTTTAGACGCTAGATGAGTTGGCCAGTGGCTTTCATACCATCCAGGTCCTCTAATTCTGTAGTATCATGTAATTCTTTTGCTTCCATTCAAGTGCCTGGATTAAAATATGGATAATTATTTGACTCAAGTTTACTCATAGACAGCAGTGAAATAAGTAAATTTGCAGTGAATAATTTATAATATTTCTATATATAGAAATGTAGAAATACAATAGCCAAGAAGGCAATACAAATAAACTGGTTATATGCTTAATTTCTCTTAGGGGAAATAGTGAATTAATCGTTTATTTGCATGAGACTCCCTCAAGCAACAATGCTTGCGAACATGAATGAAAGAAGTATTTTTTGTGAACATGAGTGACCAACCTTATAATACTATATGTGTTCAGAGTTTGTGTCCATGCACTGAGATGCACGTGTTGGTAAGCATGCGATTCAACATAGGCTCTGAATTAAACCTTAAAAATTGATGAATTGTAAAATAACTTCATTTGATTTTGTTGCAGTTACGAGCCTGTTGATGGAAATGAATTTTAAATGTACTGATAATGTCATGAAATATGAAAAATGAAGTATACAAAGAATGAGAGCATTAAAAGTCATTATAGTTAAGTTACGCAAAACAAACACCAAAACAATTTCAGATGTATACCAGTAACCATACAAAACCCACTTCTAATTCCAGAATTAAACAGATTAATGCCCGCCGGGAATATTGCTCTCCACTTCAGCCTTGGCTTTGTTTTATGATTTTCCTTTATGTTATGCTAAAACCACTGTTTAAAAGACAACAATGTCGGTGTTTCGAATTTCTAATGAAAAATATATCCTTCCATCCCAGCGTATTCATTCAAATTGCCAAAATAATTTCCTTCTTCTTCTCGTCTCCAGCTTCATAAAGTGGTAAAAAACTTGGTTTGCCGTAAAAGTTAGAATTTAATGATGCAATTCACTTACATTGTTTTTAATCTAATATAAGTTGACAAAATTTAAATTCTAAATGACCCAGTTGGATCCACTCTTTCGTGTGCCTCTTTGCTTTTTCCCTTTTTAAGATGTGGTTGATATATCAAAATGAGACTGAAACTGAGCTGCATTATTTCCCATAGGCGCCAATACTATCAATTGGGCCATGGATTGTAATCCGATTACTCGGCAATGGCTGTTGGTGACGCGGGGGAGATACCGTGATTTTCGTTAGAGGCTACTTCCTCCAGGTATTATTATTGAAGCAGCTGGACCGAGTAAATTCCGTTGATGGGCTTAATTGCCTTCAAGCAATGGATCTTATAGAATCCAGGGCCATTTAACGTACCGGACCACCAAAGATACCGTGGTAGTCAGTGTAGCGAAGTAGATATTCCTCAAAATAAGTCTATTTTTTCCAGCTTTAACCATTCTACATCTACATAATACCTCGTAAGCTGCCGCAATGGCGTGTGGGGTGGGGTGTAAGGTCACCCGTAAAACAAAATAAATAAAAGAAATTGAAAAACTAACAAATTCATGGCAATTTAAATACTGATACACAATTCATTGTAACTCCACACCTGCAAATATATATATATATATATATATATATATATATATATATATATATATATATATATATATATATATATATATATTCCATCTTTGCAATCATCTCATCCGTTACCCATGGTTTCCTTATCCTTATCCCATTGACATTATAGGAACCGTTAACGGGAAAAGGATAAGGAAACCATGGGTAACGGATGAGATGATTGCAAAGATGGATGAGAGAAGAAGATGGAAAAATGTAAACACAGAGTTAGGCAAAATGAAGTACAAAGAGTTAAACAATAAATAGAGAAGGGCCACAAATAAAGCAAAAGAAGAATGGTGGAAAACGCAATGCGAGGATATGGAAAGTTTACAGAAGAAGGGTGAAATTGGTACTCTATACAACAAGGTTAAGTTATTATCGGGAAGTAAGAAGGCAAGAGCTGTGCTAACAGTTAAAGATAAATGGGGTAAGATAATAGTTGAACCAGAAAAAATCCAAGAGAGATGAAAGGAATATATAGAAACAATGTATGGTAAAGAACTTAGGCCGACAAGGTTAGACATAGAAAAGGAACATGACGTAGAAGAAGATAGCTTAGGTCCAGGCATACTCGACGATGAAATAGAAAGGGCATTAAAAGAGATGAAAGCAAATAAGGCTGTGGGGATGGACAATATTCCTGTAGAAATGTTAAAATGGTTAGGGAAAGGTGGGAAGAAGGCCATATATGGGCTGATTCGTAGTATCTATGAGGAAGGAATCTGGCCGGAAGATTTTGTGAGATCGGTGTTAGTTCCTATTCCAAAAAGGGAAAGGCTTCGTCATGTGAGGATTACAGAACAATAAGTTTGATATCCCACGCAGCTAAAGTTATTCTCAGGATCATCAACAAAAGGATAGAGAGTAAGGCAAATGATTACTTAGGGGATGATCAGTTTGGGTTCAGGAAGGGAAGAGGTACGCGTGATGCCATTGCAGTGATGAGATCACTAATTGAGAGGAATATAGAATTCAACCAGGACGTTTTTGCCTGTTTTGTAGATTTCGAAAAAGCGTTTGATAGAGTGAATTGGGAAAAATTAATGCATGTATTGCAGAAAATAGGATTGGATTGGAGGGACAGGAGACTGATCCGCAACCTGTACATGTCTCAGACTGCTCAGGTGCGAGTGGGGAACGGAGAGCCCGGATGGGCAGTGTTAGGAAGAGGTGTAAGGCAGGGTTGCCCATTGTCACCGGTACTGTTCAACGTATACGTAGAGGAAATGATTAAAGAAGCATGGGAAGAACTGGAGGTAGGAATGAAAGTCGGAGGGGAATTCGTAAAATCGGTTAGGTTTGCTGATGACCAAGCATTAGTTGCTCAGTCAGCCAAGGCGTTGCAAGCATTGTTGAGTGAATTGGAGGTTCAGTGCGATAAATATGGGATGAGAATCAATATTAATAAAACAGAGGTTATGCGATTTTCCAGAAAGAAAAAGGCTAAGCTAAATATTAAAATAGGCGGGGAAAATATAGATCAGGTAGAACAGTTTACATATCTCGGAAGTGTTTAGGACCAATACGGTCAAAGTGGTAGGGACGTAAGGAGAAGAATTGCGCTAGGCAAGGAGGCTTTCTCAAGGAGGAGGGAGTTGATGACGGGGATATTGAGTAGGGATGTTAAGACAAGACTCGTAAAAACTCCGATATGGAGCGTAGCTATGTACGGCGCGGAAACGTGGTCGCTGAAGCAGGAGGATAGACGTAGATTGGAGGCTTTTGAAATGTGGGTGTGGAGAAGAATGGAGAAGGTGAAATGGACCGAAAGGAAAACAAATGAGGAAGTACTAGAAATGGTGGGGGAGGAGAGGGGTTTGTTGAGAGAAATCCTATGGAGGCAGGAAAAATGGATGAAAGGCGTATTGAGCGGTAGTGGAATATTGAAGAGGGTAATAGAGGGGAGAATGTTGGGCAAGCGAGGTAAGGGTAGGAACAGGATAGGGATGTTGGACGGGATGAAGGGAGGAAAGAAGTACACCGAGATGAAGAGGGACCTGATATAGATAAGTTTGCTAGGTGGGGAGTCACAAAATGTTTATTTGATAGTTGTGTCCATCCAAAAACCTACCTTAACCGGTAGATTACCTAATTATTATATATATATGCTAGCAACTAACAGACCACGTGCACCTACGAAGGTACCAGATATATACGCAGCGTTTAATCTTGTCCTCGTTTGTAAATCGATTGTCTATGGTATTTCTATTTTCACTTTGACTTCTTACTATTATAATTCTTAATTTTCAGGGGAAAGAACGAATATTTTTATCCATCTGTACTGGAGTCCATCTCCTTTATCTTATCCTTGTGGTCCAACCGACTCAAATAGTGTGGGGCCATAATAATCCCTTTTTTATATTTGTTAAGCCCATTTGTTCTGAACCTTACCAAAAGTCTAAGTTTTGCTTGTTCTCTTCGCATCTCATTCCACTCCCAGCCTAATTTCTCCAATGGGCCTGTCACACTCGTCTTTTTGTTGTAACAATATTTGACGACAATGACACGTTTTCTTGGTACTCTTATTTTATACTTTTTGCCAAATGTTCTCCTAAGGAGTTCAAATACTTGCAGCGTACTCCAAATGAGTCCTAACAAGAGCAATATAATATATCTCTCTTTTATTTGCTCATTACATTTTCCCAGCAGCCGTTTAAGGAAGCCGAATTTCAATAGGGAATCCGTATATTTTTCTTGTATAACTTCCTCGTATGTGCTCCGCATCATCAGGACTAATGATGTCAACTGTTGGGCGATACCGGTCTTTTTAAATTAAATTCAGTGGAACTCAAAAAAGTTTTTAATTTCTTAAATGTAATAATGAAATTCGAAAAAGTTACCGAGTACGGTAGACTACAGCATGTATTAATTATTCACAGGATGTAGTAAAATTCAAGATATATTTTGGAATCTCGAACCTTGAAATTTCATGAACTTTGTGGTAAATATTTTGATCCAGTCTCTGGATTAATAAGCCTAACCATATTCGTTTAAGTCGATCGATTTACTTCGTGGCGTATATCAAGGAGACAATGATATTTTTAATGCAGATCCGAAGATTATTCCTGTAGAACTTGTGCATTTAAATGAACTTTTATCGAGTTTTGTTTGAATTATGTACATTTTTCGGGTGAAGTACCAAACTGAATAATTTTCTTTCTTGTGGTGACACATTTCTCGATAATTCATAATCGTACTGAATGGTCTGGAAAAACACTCGCTTGACGATTCTGGGCCGATAACTAAGCCACAGGAGCATGCGGCGAACATAGTTCTTCATAAATTTCATTAGTCATAATTGCATACGAGGCAACCCTAATACCACGACCATAAAGCAGAGATTCACGCCAAATAAGAGAACGTCGCAGAGGGGTCGTGGAATCCGTTTAAATTTTCTTCGGCCACCGAATTTCACCACATATTTATTTCACAAAAAAAACATCCACTGACGGATTATACATTCCCTGAGATACCTCGAATAAATAAACAAGTCCAATGTTCTTCACAGATTTTATTTTAAAAATATATATTTGATTTAATTTATTTTCATCAATATGCAATGAATGTACCGTTTTTAATATGCAAAATAGTTTAACTTTTTCTTAAAACATTTTCAACACACAATGCATTTAATGAAGAGCTATTTCAGTTATTACAATGCAACAATTTCAGAGAGTAAAAATCATTCGCCTTGACCGGGATCCCGGTCAAGGCGAATGATTTTTACTCTCTGAAATTGTTGCATTGTAATGCACACGTAGCGGATGACTCCGTTAAAGTTATTGTTGCGGCATCTCCCGCAGTTTCTTTGAAATATTTCAGTTATTGTTTTTTGTTGATGGTGTCCAAATGAATGATTTTTTTCAATTTGCATAAATTTTCATCGTGAAAATGATAAATAAATTTAAGCTCAAGTAAGGGTTACTTCCAGTCCCTTCAAGCTAAAGATTGGAAAATGACCAACCTCAAGGAGATTTTTGAACTAGTGAGGCACTCAAACAGGTAGTTTTCTGTAGAAAAAAAAGCGAATAAAATAAGGCTGTAATAATTAGCGAAACGCATGTCCACAGTACGACCTAGATTTGGTGCGACGACTATTTTAAGGGCAGCGGAGTTCACCTAAAATAGACTAAATTTTCTCTTTTGTCTTGGCTTTGAACGACCCTTTATTGCATATCAGGGATGGAGAAGACAAGAAGGCTGAGATGTACAACGACCGAAGATGTAGGAAGAAACTACTTGCAAAAAAGTTACCTTATTGCGCTCCAGCTTTTAGAGTTAATGATAAATTAAACAATCTAAATGACATTTTGGAGCTTCTACAGGAAACCATTATTGTAAAGAAATATCTTCAATAGAACACGGTTTATGCTTAAGACCGAAGTAATATTAATCTAGAAAAATAAAAGTTACATATTATGCATGAAAATTAAGCACTTTATCACATGCAGTTCTCCCTCTCAAAAATGGCGTTGTAGTTTAGGCATTAATTTTCCTTATCCCCCTAACAGAGAGTGAAACATGGCCCATGCATATCACGTGACCTACTTTAGACATCTTCATAGCACAGCAGTTCTGTTAGCCTTGCGATGGAAATTGATGCACACGTTATCATTATATCCGCGTTCAGCTCTTTGAGCTACATAAACGATCCCAGAGTAAGGATTTATATTCATGAAGTGGTTCATTCTCAGCCATGACGGGGAAAATATCTGACAGAATGTGGGAGGAACTACCCTCAGAAATGATAATTGTTTGTGTTGTAGTAATCTAAGAAAGTCAAGTGGCAGTTTAAAGTTTCATCCAGCTCATTCGGCAAAATAATGCTATCGAGATGCTCGAATTCTTAGCTAGGCATCTTGTTGCATGTCTTTTATTATGTTTTAGAGTAAAATAAATACCATAAAAATTTGAAGAAAAGCAAAATAACCGAGACTTTAAACTTGATTGACACTAAGTTTTTATAAATGGGGAGGTAAAAACGAAGTGGCAAGTAAGGGGAAGATGGAAAACTCACCCTAGCGACCTGGCGTGTGCTTCTCATCTTCTCCTTACTTGTCACTTAGTTTTACTTAACCCCTTAAGCAAGCCAAGTGCCAATTAAGTTTACGGTCTCGGCTATTTCGTTTTCCATTTCTTCAGGACCGCAGGTAGGTTCATTTTAAATTTACAAGATATTTTAATTAAAAAAACTAAGTATTTATCAGTGGAATTTCCGCGAAACCTTGATAAATGGTGCAGAAAGACATATCGACATACTCGTATTAGTAAATTTCTGGTGATTCTACTTAAATTGATAAAAACAAAAAAAAATAAGAGTCGTACTTCTTCATTGATGCTTGTTTTATTAACACGAATGTCATTAACGCTTCGTTTTTGTTAGCCTTCAACTATTACTGTCAGCTTGACACAGTTTTGGAGATTGCCTATACAACCAACAAGACACAAAAAAGAGAGAGAGTAGAGTACACCCCCTAAAGGGTAAGGTTCAGACCCTGGTATGAGCAAGCTCCTAGGGGTCGAAATGACGCTGCCTCGATGGTTACGAGCATTGCCGGTGTACCTGAGGGGAAAATGAGGCCATGATTAATGTATAGGTACAATCACTAAAGGAAACATTGTGAGGGCGGAATGTTTGACGACTGGTAAAGAGGGTAATAAGGAAGAAAATTTCAAGAGAGGTGGTGATTTTTTATAAGAGTGTCGAGTGTTACAGTGTTTTGCCCAACGTAGAAGGAAATAGAAAGTTTACAGTTAGTTAAATAGATTATACTTCTGGATGTGCATGAGGGAGTACCATGGGATGGGAGAGAATCGGTCAGTTGAGCCGAGAGGCAAGGAATGATGGAGACTGGACCTGTTTCACACAGAGGTGTATTGCCAGATATCTATGTAGATTTGTGGACGTCAGGGGAGCTAAATGGATTTTTAATACTTTGGATAAATATGTTGAACACGTCATGACAGAAGGGTATTTCCTAAGGTAATTTGAAAGGTTCTCGGAATCACCGCCAGGCGTCAGAGCTAGCGCAACGAGTTTCCCATGTAATGGTAGAACCCTTTTTGACCGAACATGTAACACGTCAGTACTCTGGGAAGAGATCTGTGATGCAGACGCCTCTCTGTAGTTGCTCCCCTGTAGTTACTTGTGAATATGGAAAAAAAATGACATTCGAGCAGTGTTTAAATAATTCGTAAAGAAAGGTATGAAAGCAAAGGAACTTTAATGCCAATTTTCAAAATACTCTTGGGGTCTTCGCTGTTTCATATTCAAATGTTGCCAAGTGGAAAAACGAGTTTCAGTTTGATCGGTAGAGCTTAGTTCATGAACCGTGCAGTGGTCGGCCAAAATATTCCATTATCCTAGAAAACATTGCACAAGTGTATAAAATGGTCATCAAGGTTCGCCAACTGAATGTGCGAGTTCTCTCTGAAGCTGTATGGATATCAACTGATATCAACTGTCCCTAAAGTAGGAGTATTTTTTTCCGGAGAGACGAGTGGAAGAGGGGTGGTTTTTCTGCTGGGTTCGAGGGAGGGGATTCACAGGAATGGCTGGAGGCCGGTAGCAGTTTGCTCCCAGCATATGCGGATCTTTCGTTTGCGAAACCTCTATAACGTGACGTTGACAAGCTTCGTCACGAACTGGTTCCTGGAACAGCGTATTGTATTACATTGTTTCAGTAGAAACGGATGTGAGAAAAATATCGGCTAGGTCGGCGCAGCAACTCTTGACGCAGGATCACAAACGCACATGAATGGAAATTTCCGAACAATCTTTGACCCGTTTTAAGAGCAACGAACAAGATTTTCTGCCCAGTGTGTGCCTACAGATGTAACTTAGATTCAATACTATAACTCATAGACAAAAAAACAATCAAAGCAGTCGACACATGTTGATTCACCACCATCCAGGAACACAACAGACAATATGGTTGGCTGGAAAGGTGATGGCTCTGTTTTCTGGGTTTTGAAAAAAATTTTTGTGATAGATTATCTTCATACTGGTAACAAAATAATAAACTTAATTAAATTGGACCAATATAGCAAAAAATACACGACAAAAGGCTAGATTTGGCGAAGAATCTCATCTTTCAATAAGGAAATGTGCATCCACACACTTGTCGTTGCCATGGCAAATGTGCGTGAACTAAGACACGAATCTTTGTCACACCCGCCTTGTTCGTTTGAATTGGCTCTATCAGATTTCCATCTTATCACCAAGCTCAAAATTTCCCTCTGTGAGCGATGATTTTCTTCAAAAAAAGAACAACGGTTTAAGTAGATGGGTATTTTGTAGGTCTGGAGTAATATAAATTTCAAGATTGGATCAAGGTACTGGAACATTGCTGATAAAACTGAGTACTGGAAGACTACATTGAAAAATCGTAAGTAGCATATTTTCCGTTGTTTTGTGGTTCGTCAAAAGGGCGTAGAGGTCTTGGAGGATGTTTTAAGGACGGAATTACTGGATGGTACGATGTGCAGATGGAGATGTTGATAGAGTTAATATCTTACTAAGGTTTGGACGTATGATAGTTATAAACGATTTTTTATTTAAAAGGGTCTCAGAGTATCCACGATTGAGGGGAGCCTTGTGTCATTAGTAAATATTTTATCAAGAGAGCTTCTTTTGAATATTGCGACCGCGGGAGGAGAGTGAGTACATGAGAGAGAGTTCAGTGTGCAGTGGTTTATAGCTGGTGTAGAAGGAGTTATTAGGAGCGGTATTGGTGGAGTTGGACAGAGGTGTGAAATTTTCTATCGGTGGGACGTATACTAACGTCAAAGAAAGTAATTTCAGAGGTAGAATTGGAGGAGGTAAAGGAGAAATACCTTTGACCTCGTGAGAAGCGGGTTCCATTAATGTGAATTAATGGAACTTCCGCCTATTACTTTCCAGTTCTGCTAGACCTGTCTTGGTATAGTGGAGTTCTATCGCATAAATGGTTGTAGTTAATTTTTATTCCCAACTAAATTACTGGGTGAATTTAGCACTTGTTTTGAACAATGTGCTCCGCCAGCATGAATATAAATTAGCACGTTTATTCGAGGTTTTAGTGATTTTTTCACTTCCCCTTTCCTCTATCTTATCCTCCCTTAACCCTTAACAATCTCATTTGGTACTTGCACCTCAGTCACGCAACTTTTTGGGATATCGCGGCGTATTTATGTAGACGTAGATGAGTACTGTGGGATAACTGATTTCCCATTTTGTCCCATCCTCAACTTATAAATAAAAAAAACGTTAATTAAGCGTTGTGAATGGACCATATATTCTTTGGACCAAATCTTTTTTTCATATCCTAATCTTTACCATTTTAATTTCTTTATTTTTTCAAGCAATTAGCTTTATTATATTCAAAATTTTATCTTTGTTTCATTAAAATGAATTCATTTTACAAGTTTCCTTCTTTTGTAATTATTATCCTTTCAATGATCTATACTCTGCTGTATAAGTTGCATTACGATTATGAAGTGGGATCTAAGATTTAGCGCATTTTGCTTTCATTTTTCATTCATGGTTAAAGCTAAAATTACCCTAAAATACGAACTAGGCTTTATGAAAGTTTTTTTTGTGATAGGAGGAATGCCACAAGGCCTTTTTTCTCAGTAATACTTGCTTTAAAATGTAGCAGCGGATTATGTATTAAATTTTCGGCTCAATATCTCTCTATCTTGACATATTAGCTTGAATATTTCTAGTATATCTATAGTGTTATTTATGGCGTTATATGTGTAGGGATCAAGCCTGTAAACGTTTGACGAAAACTCCCAGATGGCGGTCTGGGATGCATGTAGCCATGGAAACCACTTGAGTAGTTGTAGTTTTTAGGGGAGGCAACCGACAGCTAAGGTCATTTGCGCCATAGGGGATGGATAGGAAAGGAGAACGTGAGGAAATAAAGTCTCCATTATCCTACTCTTAACGATTTGCGCCGAGGGATCCACAGTTTAACGTCCCATCCGTCGGACGACGTACACACTCGTAGTTTTCTCCACAAGGGAGCCACTCGAGATGCTAAGAACACAACAGAGACATAGACTTTGAGAAAGTTTCAGAACAAACGAGTTTAAAATGACAATAAAGGAATTATTATGGCCCAAACTATTTCGGTAGAACAGACCATAAAGATAAGATAAAAAAGATAGACTCCAGAACAGATAAATACAAATACTCCTTCTTTCCCAGGGCAATCAACAACCATAAAATAAGAAACCAAAGTCACTATAGATATCTTCAAGACATTCCATTTGCTAGAGAGGATAATATTAAACGTTACATAGCCATAAGGTATATCCTTAGGTGCATGTATATGATAGGTGATAGTGTTTGTATTTGCATGCGTGTAAGTTATAAAGGTTTTCGCATGAAAATCGCATTCTACTCTTTGGATGTACATTTGCATGAATGTGCTGGTTTTGCATGTGGTTTTATTCTCTTTTACGGATGGTAACCTAACACCCCCCGCTACTTGCTCTTGCGGCGGCTTGCGGGGTATTGTGTAGATGCAGTCAATTCCTATGTCTTGGTTTCGAGACAGTGTTGCCGTAAACAACTTAATTATAAATTACTACCTAATATGCATGGAAGTACACTCAACACAATTACATATACACAGCAGAGGAAAAATAGTTCGTCGTAGATTTAATGAAAACGATAAGGGGTATGTTTCACGAACGTATTCCTCAGTTATATTTCTCGTATAATTAGCTCAAACGCAGTCCAAAAAAAAGTTAAGGAACTTGCAGCAATATTGTGAGTAAATAAGGCTACCTAGAACCAATTAACAAAAGTACATGTTGAATTAAAGAGTGAAACATGAGACCTAATTTCAGAGAAATGCGATTTTTTATATTTACACGGAACTGTATGAATGCCATTCGTTATCTTTTTTTAAAAACTCTTTAAACTTTGTTTGTTTTACTTTTCTCTAATTCTGAATTTGTGAAATTCATAATTGTTCTTATTTCACGTATTTCGTTGAGTTAATGCAGAGTTGAAGTATTCACTGATGGATCGGGGAAATTTTGATATTTTGTAGTCCCTAGAGAGATTTTGGATAAATGAACCAGCCCACCAAGAGTTCCGATAAGCTGGACAGTTCTCTGGGAAAGACAAAACAGCCTACCGCGTTTTGATCATTTATGTAATTCATTGTTCTGTTATTTTTTCAAGTTTTGCTAAAATCAAATGCGAATGAGGATACCCAAAGGCAAGCTAAGTTAACAAGAAAATAAAACTGGAGGGTGTACCTATATTAAGCGCATAATAATAAAAATATTAATATTCTTAATTAATGATGGTCTCTTCAAAAACGAAGGGTATTATTTTAATACTTTGCATATATTTTGTTCAATTTAAAGACCTGTTAAATATATTTTCCGATTATGTGGTCTGAGACTCAATCGTCCAGGGTAAAATGAAAGGATCTACTGTAATAGTAGAATTTGAAATAACCGTCAATGACCTTTAGCTGTCTGTTGGCCCCCATAATAAACTTCTACTCGGAATCACATCCTTTACTTATAAGAATTCCCAACTCCACTTCATCGCGACGCCGTTCAGTATCTGGTATTTGACAAAAGTGAACCCATCTCCCTTCATTCAGCCGAGAAACGTCCGGTTTTGTATTTTTCCTATGGGCCATCGGAACAGGGGAACCACAGGCAGGATGCCTCTTCTCACTTCTCGGATCGCAAAGGATTCGCTAGTCCCTTTTGACGGGGCCGAGATAGGGAAGCGACGGAGGGGCGCCGGCTGAAAAAACGAGCTTCGACCGGTAATGTGAATGCCCCCAGGGTCAGGGAAGACATGAAAGGGAGGAATCAGCCCCTCATTCGTAAACACACTCGGAGAAAGAAAGGGAGACTGAGTCTTAATTTTTTTTCGTCGGAATGATGCCCGCTCTCTTTCGAATGAATCGATCAATGAAGGAGGGAGCGTGGTAAATGAGATGTCCCCGGATTCCGCGTTCGTTGCGAGAGGGGAGGTGTTCGTCACCGGGGGTGTGAATCAGGGGGGATAGAGAGGGAGGATAAGGGCGTCCTACTCGCGGATTCGAATCGGGCGGCGGACGGAGGATACGTGGCGGGGGACGAGAGGGGAGTTAAATATGTAAAAGGCAGCGGTGGATATAGGGAAAGGATGGATGGTTTCAAGCGGAGTGTTCATGTGAGAGCGACGGAGAATCGAAGCTATTGTAAAAGCCAAGTGTCAGGTCATGGATCGATGGCCTCTAGAGAATGTACATGAGAGGGATAGTACTACTTGGCATACGTGAAAACATCCTAAAATTTCTCTCTCTCTCTCTCTCTCTCTCTATACAGGAAAATAATTATTGCTAAAATAACCCGGTACCGGTTGCGCAAATGAGGGATAATTATTGGCTTAAACTTTTGAATAAATAGTATTAATTAAAAAAAATAATTCTCGTAGGTGAAACCTCTTTTTATGTTAACCAGAATGAGAGTTCAATAGTCATTTTTACAATTAAAATCTCGTTAAAACTTAAACACTTCTTAGTAATAATCTTTTAATAATATTAATATGAAAAATATTGTGATACTAAAGGAACCCATGAATCTTTAAAGTTTCCTCCCCTGAAAAATTTCCCAGAGAAAAAAACAAAGCCTAGACTAGATTAGAATTACCATGGAAAGTAAGTTGTCCCAGATGATAATAAGTGCGATATAATGGTATTGAGCTGGTGTATTAAATCTTAAACCTCATGCGAGGATTAAAGCTGAATCGTCATGGGTTGTGGGTGGAAATTGATCATGTTGTGATTAAGATTCGGGTCTAGAGAATTATTGACGTTGACGGGGGTCAATGCTAGCAATTTCACCAAAAAATGACGATGCGCCAGGCATATGATTCTTTTATGAAGCTGCTTGGAAGTTATTTTTTTGTTAACAGTTATTTTTCTTGGAAGCAGTAATTGGAAAATATTTCTATGCAGCATCGAATGTTTTCTTGAATTTAAAAATAGATTTATGTATTGGCTAAGGTGATAATATTAAAGTTAGTAGATCTCTCAATTCATGCTATTATTTATCAATCGTCTTGACAATTAAGGTAAACTGCGTGGGAGTAGAATATTCGAAAACCCAGGTTGACCTTATTTTTAAAATATATGACGAAAGCTTGTAACAACCAAAAAATATTATATAGTTGTTCAATTGTGCACTTAAAATTGAGTTGCCCAGTATATTTTCAATTGTATGATTTAAATTTAATTGCTTTGGACTGTTGTAATGAAAACAAAAAATGAGAATTTGTCAGTTCTTTTCTCGCTACTCACCACAATCACTATAATTTGGCATAGTAGATTTAATGTTGGGTAGATTTCTGGGTTACTGGGAGGAAGGCTTAACAAACCAACTTTAGGGTTGAATCCTGTGATTCCGGTCATCCTCATCTTTTTACGGAAATTTAAATTAATTTAAAATATTCTTCTCTATCGTAATATTAAATGTTGCTATGATTCTTATGATTTCCCTAGAAATGAGACATTTAGCAACCTCTTATTTGGGGTGATTGAGCGATGGCTCTCAGTAACACTCATCCGAATTATACAAGGTGTAGTCCGAAATTAATGCAATTATTTTTTTAAGTAATTCATTGATCAGATTTATACAAGCATCTAAAAATCTTTAAAATACTGACCTTGGGCCTCTACACATTTTTCCAGCGACTCTACTATATCCGATCCGCGCCCTGGAAGGCGTCTTCGGGGATCACATTAACTGTCTGTCATTGAGGAACAAACTCCTTATGGACTACTCCTTTACTGTCGGAAAAGACGATAAGCATGGTTTTCACTTTTGATTTGCTAATTTTTGCCTTTTTGGGCTTGGGGGGCTGGTCGGTTTGCCACTCGGTTGCCGTTTCGTTTTTGGACCGTATTAAAAAACCCGGGTTCCATCTCTAGTGATGACGTTGTTCAAATAATCAGGTTCATTTTCAACACGTTGCAAAGGTTTCACTTGAAATTTCCGCTCGGTTGGTCACTTGATCCTCTGACAACACCTTGGGCACGAGCTTGACGCAAACTTTCCTTATCGCTAAATCTTCTGCAACAATGAAAAATACAACAGTATACGACTAGTTTAATTCATTGGAAACCATCTTGATGCTCAATCGGCGGTCAGAGTCCAACAATTGTCTTACACGAGTCACGTTGTAGTTAGTTTTGCTGTTTGGCGGCCTCCCAGAGCATTGTTCGCCGTGAACCTCTTTCCGGTCCTCTTTAAAGACTTTCAACAACCTCGTCACTTGTGAGTAGGAAGGAGCAGTCCCCGAAAGCCTCACGAATCATTTTGTTAGTTTCCTTAAGAGAATTTTTCAGTTTACCACTAAACTTAGTGATCGCGTAACGTCGCTCGATCGTCGATTCCATTTTTTTCGTGACACGGTCGTCTCAAAGAGATTAAAATAACTGACGTCCTGCTGATTCCATAGCTTGAAGAGCACTTGAGACCGGTTATGTGGCAAAACGTAATGTCCCTTCCACCTACTCCAAGTAGTTTGATTCCGCTACGAAAAATAGGAGCGGCACGGGAAATGCAGTTGCATTACTTTTGGAATGCACTTTGTATTCGCATGTGTAATAGAGACCTTGGTAACACTGATGTTCCGTTCGTTTTTTCTAAGATAATGACAGCATTGTCGCAGAAACGGTGCAAAACGTGCGTGTGCTCAGGACGAAGGAGAAAAACGTAGCAGAAACGAAAATCAATATAATTGCCTACTAAAACAATGAGACAGTAAATCTTAATCCCGGTAATTGTGTTTGTTTATTCTTTTTCTCGCGCATAAAACCGCTGAGGAGAGCTGAAATGGTGATTATATTCTGGACGAGACAGTAATCAGAAAGTTCAACCATACTTGGCTGGTGACGTTTGAGCGAATTCTATGAGAGTCATAATTGGAGAGACTGGAAGAGATTTGTTCAAATCTAAATAGGAAGTCTTCCTCGCGCACTTGAGGTTTTGTAGTCATTGTTTTAATTTCGCTCGCTTTCGTTGCCTATTCGAAGGATTTTCGAAGCTTAATCCTTAATTTAAATGGCGTTCGTAGGTATTTTTAAGATAAGAAGAATAATGGCTGAAGCTGAACAAGTTGTACAGGGTCATAGGTCAAGCTAGTTTAAAATTCGATCTTGCAAAAGGAGAATTTGCCCTCTCGCGTGCCTCAAAAAACAGGAAAAAAGAGGTATAAAGAAAACTATAATGTTAATAATAATGAAAGTATACTTTTAATAATAATAAAAATATACTTATAATAATAATATTAATAAAACCTCTTTATTTGAGCGATATTGAGGCCAGTTAGTCTGTTATTCCAAATAAGAAGAAGGGATTCAATATTTTGAATGTATTTTAAGTCGCTGCATTTAAGTTAGCACAATCGTAACATAATCGAACGTTAGGAAAACTCAAAAAGATCACGGATTAGATGCATTATTTTAACTATCCTAGATTTAGTACGGAAATGATAAAACGACTGGCGATTTCGCCGACAATTGTGCTTAATTTAAAGTGGTCTGAAAACAAACAAGTTGGTACATTTATAATGACTATAAAATCTTCTTACTACGAACTGACCCCTCTCTGTAAGAATATAAGGTTATGGATGATAAAATGAAATAAACTCGTCAACTATTGACTACAGAAACATCTCCAAACGCCTAATTATAATAAAGTTCATGAATTCTATTTCCATAAACCTGGGGCTTCAGGTTTGAGCGAAGATGCTATAGCACGAAGGGCTCTGGAAAGTAACTTAAGACTTCGCATTAAAAATGCTAACGCCTCTTTATCTAGTTCCAGAGTTACTACATATATATATATATATATATATATATATATATATATATATAATTATATATATATTCCGTGAACGCAGTAATCAACCCGAAGGTCGGTTTAGTAGGTGATGGTAGAGCTCACCAGTTCCTTTCCCTGTGCCGGTTATGGTTTCCCAGGAAGATCTGGTACCCGAAAAATCAACTAGCTTTGGTGGAGCTGCAGGCGCCCTGAGTGCCTTGCCCGGAAATCGAACCCGGCACCCTCCGGTCAGAGGTCCAACGCTCTACCCACTGGACCACGGCGACCTACATATATATATATATATATATATATATATATATAAATATATATATATATAGATGATTTCTTCGAAGTAACACGGAAGTGTTGAATAAAAAACTTAGACAGTAACACACAGCACGAGAACACATAAAAAGAACACTCACAATAATATCTTGATAATTTCGACCGACTCGAGCTCCGTCGAAATTATCAAGATATTATTGTGAGTGTTCTTTTTATGTGTTCTCGTGCTGTGTGTTACTGTCTAAGGTATATATATATATATATATATATATATATATATATATATATATATATATATATATATTAGACAGCTACAGAGCACGATAACATATAAAAGAACTCACAATAATATCTTGATAATTTTGACGGACTCGATCAGTCATATCTTATCTTCCGAAGAAGACGGAGTTCGAGTCCGTCGAAATTATCAAGATCTCACTGTGAGTGTTCTTTTTATGTGTTCTCGTGCTGTGTGTTGCTGTCTAAGTTTTTTTCAACACTTCCGTGTTACTTCGAAGAAATCATCTATACATATAATCACTTTCCTTGATGTAAATATTTCCCTAACTAACAACAAATTTCTAACCTCCGTACATACTAAACCTACTAAAAAACAATAATACTTTCATTTTAACAGCTGCCACCCCTACCACACCAAACGCTCCCTTCCTTACTCCCTCTTTATCCGCGGGCACCGCATTTGCAACCATCCCAAATCCCTCAACAAATACCTCAAAAACCTTCACCATTCCCTCCTCCAACGGAGATATCCAGATTCTCTCCTTCACAAAAAATCCTAAAACAATCCTACACCCCCAATCCTCCCTCAAACACAGACTCCCACCTTCTCTCAATATGCACCACATACTTCCCTGGCATCCAGTCCCTTAAATTCATCCTCAAAGACCTGTACCCCATCCTCAAAATCACGACGTTTCGTCCAACCTTCTTCCTAAATGCCGTTATGTTACCTTCAAACGGCCCGCCAACCTATCAGATCTCCTCAAATCCACCAAGCCTTTTTCCAAATCCCCTCCCACCCCAAGAAACACACCCACTACGTGCTTGCGAGCAAGATGCAAAACTTGTCCTATTTTCACCACTCCAACCCTCTCCATCCCAACTTTTAACTCTCTCCCGCCCTTCCTCCACTCCTCATGCATATCTCAGAATGTAATCTATCTTCTGGCTTGCAAACTCTGCACGGCATTTTATATAGGCCAGTGCTCTACACCCCTGAACCTCAGGTTGAACAATCATCGCGCCCTTTCCCCGTCCGCGGGTCTTCCCATCCCAAAACATGCCTCCCACCACAACACCCCCTTCAACCACTGTTACAATGTTTCCGTGCTACCATCTTTTCCCCATCCAATAACCCTAGAAAATTAAAAACAATGGAATTGGCATTTATATGGCTGTGTAAAGCCTATCAACATCCGGGTCTCAATGTCGTTCACTAAATGGGGGGGTGGGGCTGGGGTGGATGGAGTTGGATTTGTTTCTGGCGAGTTGGTGGGACAATTTATTGATCCGCATACATTTTGTCATCCTTCTCCTGGGTTTTGACTTGTCAAGCCCTTATGATGACTTGGTGAGTTGATGCCTTGGTCATGGGTGTTGTGGGATCTGTGGATTAATTGTTAGTTTTCTGTGTCGCTGGCTACTATTTCCGCATCCTCCTTATTCCATCTTCGCTCCCTTCTGGCCTCCCTTTCCCCCTCCATAACCTCCTCCTTCACCCCTCTCACACCACCTGTTCTCCGCTTCGCTTTCTCCCCCTCCATATACCCCTCCTTCACCCCTCCCCACAACCTGTTTTTCCCCTCTCCCTCGACTCCTACTCTCTCTGCACCATGTACCCTTTTCCTCAGTCATATCTCATCTTCCGAAGAAGACGGAGTTCGAGTCCGTCAAAATTATTAAAATATTATTATGAGTGTTTTTTATGTAGATACATATAATATAATATAATATAATATAATATAATATAATATAATATAATATAATATAATATAATATAATATAATATAATATAATATAATATAATATAATATAATATAATATAATATAATATAATATAATATAATATAATATAATATAATATAATATAATATAATATAATATAATATAATATAATATAATATAATATAATATAATATAATATAATATAATATAATATAATATAATATAATATAATATAATATAATATAATATAATATAATATAATATAATATAATATAATATAATGTAATGTAATATAATATAATATAATATAATATAATATAATATAATATAATATAATATAATATAATATAATATAATATAATATAATATAATATAATATAATATAATATAATATAATATAATATAATATAATATAATATAATGTAATATATATATTTATATTATATGTATATATACATATATATAATATTATATATATATACATATATTTAGAAGCAGTAAATGAATTAACGAGGAAGGAGTATCAGGAGGCTGTAGAGAAAATGATGGATGACGGTAAAGAACTGAGTACTATCGAAGAAAAATGGGAATGTATCAAGAAAGGGATATTGGAAGCCGCTAAAGACACTATAGGAACCGTTAACGGGAAAAGGATAAGGAAACCATGGGTAACGGATGAGATGATTGCAAAGATGGATGAGAGAAGAAGATGGAAAAATGTAAACACAGAGTTAGGCAAAATGAAGTACAAAGAGTTAAACAATAAGTTGAGAATGGCCACAAATAAAGCCATGGAAGAATGGTGGAAAACGCAATGCGAGGATATGGAAAGTTTACAGAAGAAGGGTGAAATTGGTGCTCTATACAGCAAGGTTAAGTTATTATCGGGAAGTAAGAAGGCAAGATGTGTGCTAACAGTTAAAGATAAATGGGGTAAGCTAATAGTTGAACCAGGAAAAATCCAAGAGAGATGGAAGGAATATATAGAAACACTGTATGGTAAAGAACTTAGGCCGACAAGGTTAGACATAGAAAAGGAACATGACGTAGAAGAAGATAGCTTAGGTCCAGGCATATTCGACGATGAAACAGAAAGGGCATTAAAGGAGATGAAAGCAAATAAGGCAGTGGGGCTGGACAATATTCCTGTAGAAATGTTGAAATGGTTAGGGAAAGGTGGGAAGAAGGCCATATATGGACTGATTCGTAGTATCTATGAGGAAGGAATCTGGCCGGAAGATTTTGTGAGATCGGTGTTAGTTCCTATTCCAAAAAAGGCAAAGGCTTCGTCATGTGAGGATTACAGAACAATAAGTTTGATATCCCACGCAGCTAAAGTTATTCTCAGGATCATCAACAAAAGGATAGAGAGTAAGGCAAATGATTACTTAGGGGATGATCAGTTTGGGTTCAGGAAAGGAAGAGGTACGCGTGATGCCATTGCAGTAATGAGATCACTAGTCGAGAGGAATATAGAATACAATCAGGACGTTTTTGCCTGTTTTGTAGATTTCGAAAAAGCGTTTGATAGAGTGAATTGGGAAAAATTAATGCGTGTATTGCAGAAAATAGGAATGGATTGGAGGGACAGGAGACTGATCCGCAACCTGTACATGTCTCAGACTGCTCAGGTGCGAGTGGGGAACGGAGAGTCCGGATGGGCAGTGTTAGGAAGAGGTGTAAGGCAGGGTTGCCCATTGTCACCGGTACTGTTCAACGTATATGTAGAGGAAATGATTAAAGAGGCATGGGAAGAACTGGAGGTAGGAATGAAAGTCGGAGGGGAATTCGTAAAATCGGTTAGGTTTGCTGATGACCAAGCATTAGTTGCTCAGTCAGCCAAGGGGTTGCAAGCATTGTTGAGTGAATTGGAGGTTCAGTGCGATAAATATGGGATGAGAATCAATATTAATAAAACAAAGGTTATGCGATTTTCCAGAAAGAAAAAGGCTAAGCTAAATATTAAAATAGGCGGGGAAAAAATAGAACAGGTAGAACAGTTTACATATCTCGGAAGTGTTTTGGACCAACACGGTCAAAGTGGTAGGGACGTAAGGAGAAGAATTGCGCTAGGCAAGGAGGCTTTCTCAAGGAGGAGGGAGTTGATGACGGGGACGTTGAGTAGGGATGTTAAGACAAGACTCGTAAAAACTCTGATATGGAGCGTAGCTATGTACGGCGCGGAAACGTGGTCGCTGAAGCAGGAGGATAGACGTAGATTGGAGGCTTTTGAAATGTGGGTGTGGAGAAGAATGGAAAAGGTGAAATGGACCGAAAGGAAAACAAATGAGGAAGTACTAGAAATGGTGGGGGAGGAGAGGGGTTTGTTGAGAGAAATCCTATGGAGGCAGGAAAAATGGATGAAGGGCGTATTGAGCGGTAGTGGAATGTTGAAGAGGGTAATAGAGGGAAGAATGTTGGGCAAGCGAGGTAAGGGTAGGAACAGGATAGGGATGTTGGACGAGATGAAGGGAGGAAAGAAGTACACCGAAATGAAGAGGGACCTGATATAGATTAGTTTGCTAGGTGGGGAGTCACAAAATGTTTATTTGATAATTGGGTCCATCCAAAAACCTACCTTAACCGGTAGATTACCTAAAAAAAATATATATATATATATATATATATATATATATATATATATATAGTTTATATCACACGCATTTATAAATAGGATGTATCTAAGAATTATATTTTTAGCATGTGGATTTCACTTATGCTATAGAACTCCTTCCGGCACACTTGAAGGAGAAGGTATTCTGTACTTGATGAGCCTGGTGCCAAGGTAGAATTCTTTTCGCAAAAGCACCATTCTTGATCGTTTAGGATGGCAAACTTTAATTGGTGTAGGTCCGCGGTTGAATGATTTTACTGGGAACCTTAGGAGTTTGAATGAATGATAAGGTCCACAAGGTAGTATACTCGTATTTATTTATTTTCTTTACATTTTCTATTGGGTCTTATTTAAATCAGATTATAGAAATAACTCATCGTAAAATTTTTTTACAAAATTTTTGAAAAAAATCTTTCAATAACTTAAGACCGCTAGCTGTGATTAGAGTTGTTAATTTATTGTAAAACAATTCGGCTTTATAGACATTTATAGTAGTTAAAAGGTAAATTAGTCGAGCAACAGAGGAAAAGAGCGTGCTTGCAATAATAACCTATGGTAATAAACTTTCACCGATATCCTTTATACCCCTCCAGTTTCTCCTATTTTAGGATAAATCGAAATTGATGGCCGAGAGAAAAAAATATTAATAAAAATATAAATATAAATTATTTTCTTCACGGTTCTAACAATACACAGTTCTAATTAGTGTTGAATCAGTTCCCTCTACCAAAATACACGGGTAATTAGGAATGACGAGGCACTCGTTGCAGATGTGAATCTGCTGTTTATGGATTCCGGCGCCACCCTCTTGCGTGTTCTTTATTGGTGACGTCAAAGCATGGGTTCACGTTTGCTAATGTCACGCAGCACTTCTATTGTTAAAACGCCACACCTAGCTTCGACCGGAATTCCCGTTGCGAAAGCTCATATTTCGTTTCCCACAGTTAAACCCTTTGGAGAGCTGAGTTACGAAAAACGTCTCTTGAAGAGAAGGGACGTATATTCGAGCGGAATATTTTATGAGTAGGAAATACCAATTGCGGACTTCTGGGAAAAGTAATCTCTTGCATTTAGTTTCCACACGCGAACGTTCCAGGAAAGTTGGAAGGATATTCATCATCAGGAGAACATTAAGTGCGCTTTATTTCAAAAGGCAGCACTGGTATATGAGTTCTCACTTGAATAAATATTAATAATAATGTATTCGATTTTTTCTGGCTCAATTCGATTTTTTCTGGATTTTTTGTGGAAGTTCGTGTTCATTCAATGAAGAATACAATGTATTTTTCTTCTGTTCTTTATTTTGGTACTCTAGTTCAACGCTTAGGCGTCATCATCAGTCATCATCAGGAGGGGGAGGGGTAGTTAGGTCTTTCCGTGAAAGAAAGGGATGCTTCCAGGATTAGGGAGAGGTATTCAAGCAATAAATCATTGACCAAATGCCCGTTTTTCAATTTATTTCAGATTTCCAGCTATTCTCACTAGCCCATCCTCCTTCTTTTGTCCATTTCATGCATCAGTTCCGGGTTGAAATCGCTCCCAAGATTTTCTTCCCATCGATCTTGGGCGAAGTGAGATTGCGTGAGGTCACAATTCCTAGAACAGCGTTTAAGTTCCTCCGCTCGCATTTTTAATTAATAATATAGGTAATTTATTATTAATTAAATGTTAAATTCAAATTATTAATATTATTAATATGCCTTTAGTATAATCACCCAATTTTCGGATAAATAAATGTAACATTTCAAGGGAAAGAAAACTGAAAAAAAGAGAATCATTTCGTCAGGAAGAATAACAATATTATCACCCATCATTTTTCTTAATTTAAGTTAGTGTTCGTTTAAAATATTGAAAAAGTCACTAACAAAATGATAAATAGCATAAATGAAAACTGATACAATCGGCATAGCTCTAATAAATATTGCGGATGAAGCAGAGTAATAATAGGGCAACTTTGTCAACGTTAATTAGTCTCCGAGTTGCACAAATTAATTTTTACTAATTTATTCGATGTGAAATGACTGGACACCAGTGTCTCTCTTTTCACTGGTAGCCACTATATATTATTATTCCAGAGTTGATACTTTTTAGGTTATGCATACGCTACTTCTTTGGTCTTTCAATGCACTCCGCCGTCAGAATAACTCCTTTTTTGTTTGCGTATTTTTGTTGAAAGGGTCATATATAAATTATTCCCAGTACGTTGGTCTTTCATTCAACGGTCGTACTTAGTCTGATTGTATGCTTATCATGGAATACCCAGGTTCCCTCATGCATGGTAATGAGTATATTTTCATACCATGATGTGTTTGCTACCATTTTTAACATCTTCTAACAGCGGAGTCATGTCGTTGGAGCCATATCTCTCTCTCTCTCTCTCCAATGCTGTTCTTTTCACATCCCTATGCACTGTTACTCTAATGATACATTTTGTTCATCCAAAATAGTTTTTCTTGGCCTACCTCTTCTCTTCTTTTCCTAGTACTTTTCCCTCCATTATAACTTCTACGAAGTTATTATGTCGCAGAACATGTTCAGCAATTTTAATTGTCATTCTCTCAATCTCTCTCATCAAATACTATTTCTTCTCGATTCCTCTCAACACTTCTACGTTGCTTTTCTTGTCAATCCATCTCGTTCTTATTATTCTTTTTTCCAAATCCTCATTTCAATTGCCTTCGACAGATACTTCTTTTTTCTTCTGTATGTTCATGTTTCACATCCGTATGGCAATGTTCTCCAAATAAACGCTTTTGAAAAATATTTCCTAATTTGTAATTTCATGTGTTTGTTTCCTAAAAGATGTTTTTAAATTTGAATATCCCTTCTTTTCCAAGGATATCCTTCTTTTCACTGTAGTGGTGCATCTCTTGTAATTACACTCCCAAGCTAGTAGAACTTTTTTACTTGCCTTATCCTTGATTCCACTACCATTTAATTAGAATGAGTTCTGTCCTGTTTCTGGAAGCTATCATATGTTTGGCTTTCTTTACATTTATTTTTTGTTTATGGATCTAGAGCTTCCTATTAATATGGCTGATTCTTCCAGGTTCACAATATCATCTGCAAACCTAATGCAGTGTATCCTTCTTCCATTTATCTTTATACAAGTTCTCTCTTCCTTCATTACTTCCCTAGCATCTTTAATATGAAGTGTTATCGGACCGTTACTATTCTTGATTTTTGTTAACGATCTGAACCGCGAAGTGAAAAGTAAGATAAGGATGTTCGCGGATGACACAGTGATTTATCGGGAGATATCTGGGGATGAGGATCGTTTAACTCTAGCACGTGATTTAAATAGCATTAATGAATGGTGTTCAAAATGGGGATTGCCTTTAAATCTTAATAAATGTTCGGTGGTAAATTTCTTTAAAAGATCCACGGGATTAGTTTACAAATTAGCTGGAGTTGACCTTGAAGTAGTTGATACGGTGAAATACCTAGGTGTTACATTCACTAAAGACTTAACTTGGGGGACACATATACGTAAAGTCTGCCGGCAAGCATATAAAAAATTAGGATTTATTAGACGCATTGTCGGCAGAAGTGACTCCAAGGTCAAGGAACGTTGTTATCACGCTCTTGTAAGGCCCCATTTAGAATATGCATGTAGCGTATGGGATCCGTGTGAAAAAGGCCTCATTCGGGAAATTGAGAAGGTCCAACGCCGGGCAGCTCGTTTCTTGGAAAACTGTTACGATAAAACGAAAAGCGTCACTGAAATGCTTATGGAGTTGGGATGGGAATCATTGGAAGAAAGACGACTCAATGCTAGGTTAAACTTACTAAATAAATTCAGATCCGCATGTTTCAGCACCGAGGTCTCGAAAATTATTCGCGCTCCAACATTCATTGGTCGCTTGGATCATGGGTACAAAATTCGGGAAATAGATGCCAGGACTAGCAGACTCAAGGACTCCTTCTTCCCACGGACAATATGGGATAACAACTGTAGGGTCACACTCGGAGATAACAAAAATGCCACTTGCCACCCTCGGCGTCTAGGTAACAATTAGTTAAACTCAATTGCATGCACTTTCACTAACCTCCTGTGTGTTGTGTCAAAACCCTTCCCACATGCCATTAAGTAATGTATTGCTGTTTACAGTAATGCGGTATTTCTTTTTTCCTTTTTTGGGTGGTGACCTAACACCCCCCGCCACACGCCCTTGCGGCGGCTTGCGGGGTATTATGTAGATGTAGATGTAATATATAAGGTAACTACACGTAGATATCCAAACGTGGACATTATTGTCTTACTCCTTTCGTAATATTTGACATTTGATTTGATTATAGTGCTTCGGTTCTGATAGAGCTGAAACATAACTCTCTTGTGTTTGTAGTCCATTTCTATTCTCTTCATAGTTTCAAACGTAAGTTTCCAATCTACAGTATCGAAAGCTTTTTCCAAATCAATCATAGTAAGTAAAGCTTTCTCGTTCATTTCTAGTCTTATATCTAGGATCCAGAGCAGTGCCTGAATAGCTTTCCTTGTTTCTTTAGTTTAACGGGCCCCAAATTGAGCTTTGTCAAACATTTTTCTCCACTTTCATTTTGAATCTGTTTCCTGCTGTACTAAATTGTAAAAGGACTTTGGAAGCATGTGGCAGAATAGCAATTGGTCTGTAATTCAGTCACTCAATTGCTATCCTTGCTTTTGATATGAAAACAGTTTAATTTTTCCAAACTCGTATCTAGAACTTCATCTGCCAATTCTACGACTCCTTGTTTTGTTTTCATTCCACTTCACACTCTTTTGAAAAAATAATTGCAGCTGCTTTTGATTTCTTAGCACAGCTCTGACTGTTCCGTTGTACCATCAATGTTTCTTACGGTCGCATTTAAGGTTGAAAGGATTCTACGTCTTCAATCCTTCACGGATATTACTTGAGAAATGTTTTCAAGTGCTCTCAAGTTTTCGGGGTTTTGATCTTGAATTCTTGTGATTCATTTTTCAAATACTCAGAAAATCTGTCAAAGATTTACCTTAGTGAAAAAGTATAATTTACTTTTTTATTTGTTTGTTTACAAATATCGTTTATATTTCTATAAGAATAGCTTTCTGGCCACTGATGCCGTCCATTATTTCTCTGTTAGCATTCATCTCGGGCGTAGACGTCGAGAATATATCAAGTTTGCTCTGACTCCTTGTTGGTGCTTAAAAAACCTAGTTTAAAAAGTTTTCTGCAGAAAAAACGAGGAGATTTTTTTACATAATCTAGCCTTTTTTGCAGATTTGCCTACGCTGTACGATTCTCAGTTAACGGATAGTTCAGTAATGTCACCAGCAATTATAAATATACTTGCTATGCTTTTTGCGGAGTGTAGATAAATAGTAGTCGAGCTTATACATAGCATCTATATTAAAATCAGAGGGTCTGAATTTTAATAATCAAATATAATAATCTTTTATGTTCCACAAAAAAGTCTACGTGGAAAAGTAAAGTGGTTTGATTATTAAAAGTCAGTATGAAGATTTTCCACCAAGTTACGCCAGAAACTGTTTTATTAATCTGAGGGTCTGCCAAATGAACCCACAAATAGGCTTCTGTCGTAATGCTTTACGTTGCACCAAACGCTTTTTAGGTCATTTTCGTTGCAGTCATATTGTTGGCTACTGAGTTTTTAATTTAATTCACTGAATAATCCTCCAAAGTCAGTTAAGACCGCGCTTTATGTATATCCTGAAACCGTTTGGAAAAACCTCATTTTTACCTATACAAGTATCTTCCGTGAGCCAGCTCTCCTTTCCAACTACTACATCTGCCTTTGCACCAAAAAATACATTCAATGCCCAATCATTGAGATAAGCCACTTCACCGTCGATATTGTATCGGAGCTTATGCACCACCCTTTCTAACTCGGCGAAACATACCCTGAGAGCCTCGCGTTCACCAGCATTTTTATGCCTGGCAACAAGAGACCTATGTGCGGCCGTCCTAACATATTTTCATTACGCTGGAGGGAAAATAATGAAAACAAGAGATAACCTACATTTCTAAAACTTTTAAGATTCTGGTAGTAAAGATATTATCGTCTGCTTATTTCCTAATAATTCAAATGAAGGATTTCAAAGGTCTGCCTTGGCTAGATAATGGTGAAAACACGAACGTGAAATATATTTCGTAGGTCATTTCCCTGTTTCTGTATTCTAAAAGAAGTCTCGAAGAAATATAATGGTTTTAGAAAAGGGGAATGGGAGATTATCTTGAAATTAACAACCCATTCAGAAAATAAAATTATATATATGAACTGCGAGATTCTACAATCAACACACTTAAAAAACTGCGTATTACTATAACGCAACAAGGACACCGCTATCCGCTCAAAAAACATGTAATATTTCACACACGATATTAGGGAGACGGTTAGACAAAATAATTCGATTTAAGCACACTGAATAAATGAAATATATAACACTTTTCACGATAAAATATATAACGCCTACAATACAGATACCAGTTATACTCAGCACAAAACAAGATCCATCAAATGTTATTGGGTACAATCAATGGTATACCGACCCCTCATTTTTAAAATTTCAGATGGGTTTTATATTGTAAATGGCAGGAACTGATGATATTAAAAATTGGTAATAGATCTCGTCTTCAGTAGCACCGTTTCAGAAATAAGTGTTGAAGAAATATAATGTTTTTAGAAAAGACAAACGGGAGATCATGGAGTATATCTGTTTAGTTAAATTTTATTTCCGTAGATTAATTACTGACACTTTAAATTCATGAGCTCCAAACAAAGAACCTGCTAAGTTCTGGGCGAACGACAAAAGTGTTTCGGCTACTCAGTTAAAAATGTCTGACATTCATGCAGTGAAAGATGTTACTACGTCCTGAAATTGGGGTGTACAGGGTAATTGGGTCCTGTATGTAAACGTCTATGCTCAGATGTTAGCAATCTCCTTCACCGTCACCAATATTTTACGCCCCTCATCAAACTACGACGAAGCAGGAGACATTCTCTCCCCTTCACTCACCCGTCACAATAGTAGCTATTCCCATGATTACTCTATTGCATTTGTTTAACGTGTATACAAACTTCTGTTCAATCTCTTATTATATGCTCATTGCAGAAGTTTAAGAAAATAGAAAATTGACTTCTGCCCATGGGTAAACAAAATTTTATTGACTGCTGGCCTTCGCGAAGTGAGATTGAAATAAAACATCAAGAATTATTTTAAGACATCATTAGTGATTTTGCCTAGACAATTAATGAAAACAAATTACAAAAGAGAGGAAGGTTCCGAGCAAATTACAGAGTAAGGTATAAAAGTAAATACAGCGGATTTCGAGAACAGGTGGCAGAGCGATCGCCGTGAGAGGATTAAAGGGATGTAGGGGAG
This sequence comes from Hetaerina titia, assembly GCA_037158775.1. Lineage (NCBI taxonomy): Eukaryota > Metazoa > Arthropoda > Insecta > Odonata > Calopterygidae > Hetaerina > Hetaerina titia. Next base: position 20,149,700 of record CM073775.1, on the reverse strand, counting down.
ATAGCGAAATGTGCCTTCACTCGCTCCAGGGAGAGGGTGCGTAATTTTACATTCTAGCCGCCAAATATCATTTTCCTTTTGCAGCATTATATGGTAAACATCACCGACCGTTAACAGTAGCCAACTCGTGCGTTTATGTTACGGCGGAATTCACTTGCTACTAAACCGAGCGAAGTGGAAAAATTCACAGGAGGGAAGTGAACCAAGAGATGACGCAGGAAAAAGCTTTACAGGACGTTTAGAAGAATTAGCATCGGGAAAAAAGGCCGAACAGAGTGCTTCTTATGAATTTATAGTCGGAAGAGTAAAAATAAAACTTATATAGCCCATATTTACGCCGTCCGAGGTGACTCAAAATATTATGGTACCCAAGAAATTACAAAGCTTGTTCTGAGCCTTGTGTATCTATAATTATCAAATGGATTCAAACCGTCAACGTCGAAGTAGATAAAAAAACTGATCTACCAATCAGAAAATTGGTGTGGAAAAATAAATGGCAAAAAATATAGTCTATGTGGTTCGAATAAGTATTAATGAATGATCACACCATTAAAATAAATGTGGCAATTTCCGCAGTAATTTGAATGAGTAACTCTTTCTTTGTTGAAAAGATATGGTTTCACATAATCTTTTCCCAAAGTATATACTAATTCCAAATATCCTGCATTCGGATATTTGCCAGGTGGAATCTTTAATTTCTAGTTCTGTAAGCTGTGCAATTTCGCTTGCAATATATTAAAATAATTTAAGCATGCAAAAACATCGAATGAGAAACTCATGCAACAATTGGAATAAATTTATCGTGACACACAGTTAACATGATTATTTTTCATTTACTTTTCCTTAACACTTTATCTTCATAACATCATATAAGTTACGTTCGCATGTGTTTGATTTGCACCGTGAACTTATTTTCCAATTGTCATTTCTAAGGTAAAATTTCCTATTTCTCAATCATTTTCTTCTGGAGTGGAACTAATGTTAATGTCCGAATTATTTAATGTTAGTTTAATGCTTCACAAGATCTGATTTTGAGATATCCAACTATTGTAATGAAAAGCAAGTTCTTTTTTGGGAATCTTTAATCTTAGTTTTATTAAGGGTAGACTTTAGGTCAAGAAATACAAGTTGTGAACTTAGTGAAAATGAGAACTCTCATGCAAGATTTTTTATGAAATTATGCACTTTGTGCATATACAATGATCAATTACTTTTATAAATCACTTCTTTTCCACGCACATATCCAATATCTTTTAAGGAGAAATGTTGAATTCAGGCCTTTTTTTATTTCAGAGTAATATGGAATTTGTTTTCTAGCGTCATGATGAAGAATAAATTTTCGTCTTGCCAACAACTTCGTTCAGCTGAGTAAATTGAATCTTCAGAGGCAAGCAAGGGTGAAAGGTGTCTAAAAATTCATGGCTGTCTTGACCGATTTCATTAGAACAATGAAAAATGGGCAGAGAAATGTCAGTATCAAAAATATTTCAATATTTGGTATACTGTCTTAAATTCCTATGGCTAACGGCGAAGATCAAGTTCTTCCCGAATTCACAAAAAATTCAGCATTTGACAATGTTGAAAAATGAATGAAGCTCCTTTTTTCCAGTGATAAGGATTATATGCACAGTCCATTTATGTTGTCTGCTTAAAAATTTTGAATAATTTTCCAGATAAATTATCGGAGCTGAAAACTGATTCGGGAGTAATTTATGTATTTTTTGTGAAAACTGAGATCAATGGCCCTTGATGTGAGATATCAATCCAAAAGAGACAGAATTGGCTATCCATGAATTAAATTCACTTTTGCTGACTATTCTCTGTGAGAAACTATTTTCAACTTTGAAAATCGTTTCTCACAGAGAATGATGATCTCATGATATTTCAACTTAAAAAACGAATAATAAATAAAAACGGAGAAACGAAGTGGATTGTAGACTGAAGTTGACACGCGTTTTCTCCTGTCAAACGCTCCCCCACACATTCTACTTCCCATAGGAAAAGCAATCACGGATTTTCATTGATCTTCATAGAGAAAATATATTCAATTTATATTATATTCAGATTCGACTTTTTGTTCATATAAATATGCTTCAGTATCTCTGGCCCATTTAATAAACCGTTTTTTTGCAAAAATTCTAAATTTACTCAGGATTTAACGCATGTCAGAATTTCTTTTGCTTTAATTCGCAAAACTCTACTGGAGAATAATCAAGGTGAAATTTACTTACTATTACAGACAAAAGAAAATATTATCAACTACATACATATTTTTTGAAAAGGATTTGTTGATTTTGAGAAGAGGAGATGAAATTCTGAATTATAATGTATGGGGATAAACGTTAATTAAAGGTTGAGAACCACTGATTTGCCGTGTTATGTTGGGACGAAATAAAGAAGTCCGAAAACATGGCAAGAGCGCTGCGCCATCGGAATATTCTGACTGATCCTCAAAAGAAATTCGCTACCGCATTCCCCAAAATCCACTCTATTACTTCCCGCAAAATTCCCGTGATGAATAATGTGAACCTTTAACCCTTCCGGTCCTTTCATCTTCCCATGGATTCGAGCAGAAGGACAATAAAAGTTAATTCGATTGCAGGAGAAGTATGTGTGAAAATTTCTTTGATGGATTGCTTGTGAACGCTTTAGTTATTGGTCTCCCGCTAGCAAATTCGCTCTCGGTCGGGATCTAGGGGAAAGGATAGAGAACGGGTGTGACGTGGCAAGATAAAAAGGTGATAGTGTTGTCTGGAACCGTCGAATATGGCCGACCAGGGAATAGCGCCGCAAAGCCATTCGGATAACCCGGACGTCCGTTAAATCCGTACCGTTTACTTTTCTTCTCACGCTCTCATCCGCAACGATACACTTAACATGGGAAGGAAAACAATTTGTGAAATATATATCCCTCTCGCGTGCTTGGGGCAATAACTCGAGGTTTCACCTGCACGAATATAAGAAAAGGTATAAGGAGTTAACCACAAATGGAGAAGATACTGTTTTTCGTTTGATAGTCTTTTTTTTTACTTTTGAAGTGTGACTTATTTGGTAGGTAGCTTTAGTGAGGGGGAGGGGAGTTGAATGTGAAGGGTCTGCGGGAGGAGGGCTTATCGAAGAAGTGTACGTGTGTCGGGAGAGGATTTTGGGATGGAGCGGGCGAGGTCGAAGGATGTGGGATCAGGTGAGTGGGCATGGCAGACATTTGAGGGTGTGCTTTCCGGGAAAGTGGATGGGAGGAAGACCCAATCCTTGCCCTCTCATCGTATGGTCTAGCACGGTGGTTTCAAGAGGGGACGGAAGAGGGAAGTGGGGAGTCGGAAGAGGGTGTGCCGGAGGAGGAGAGGATAGGGGAGGGTAGCCAAGGGTTCTGGCAAGGGGGTGAAGGTACGGGGGATGATGGGAAGAGGGATTTGGCGAATTCCAAACACGCGCGCGCGGAGGCACATGGGATCGCCTTCGTTTAGGTCTTGGGGCCGGCATCCGCACATCCACACCCGTGCAAGGCCCCCTATCCATCAAGGTGCTGGCTCCTCCTCTATTTCCCTTCCCTTTCTCCATACTCTTCCATCTGCTGCTCTTCCTCTTCTCGCCCTGCATCCGCCCTTCCCATGTTACCAAATCCAGCCACCCGAGGAACGGGAGCGTAACACGGTCTCATCGTAAACGTCATCCCTTCGCTGATTAAACCTCTGACGAAATAATTGCATAGATATTCTTAAGAATGTTGACAAAGAAGTTTCCTCGGCTGCGCTTAAGTTTAGATGTTCGCTGAACATTAAAAAAAGGGCTAAAAAACCCCTAGTAGTAAATAATTCACTCTAATCCGTTATTCTACATTTTAACCGTTTCAAATGAATCTGCTAGATTCCAAGGAATTCTTCTGAAAGATATCGTGCCAAATACCAATTAAATACGGTCAAACTCAGCGACAGACATAAATGAGCATAATTTATTTTAAATTCTTCAGCAAAAAATTAAAATCTAAAAATATAAGCTCATTGCACAGTAAAAATTGTTGAGTTCCACAATTCACCATTCTATTCCGAACTCCTCTTCTTCACTCACATGTTTCCATTAACCCACGCTATTGTGGAAGTCCTATACCTTATTAAATGTAAATCCCTGTTTCCCCTGTCATATTTTACCCTGACATTTTCATTCCTTTTATAAGTGCATACCAACTCCTTAGCACACCTGGAAGGTCACTTATTTTGAAAGAGTATGGGAATAGCATCAAAATTATCCAATGAATATAAAAATGCATTCTGTCAGTTTCATGTCTTGATACTCTTGATACATCTTGATCTCAGATTTTAGAAATCATTATTATACTGACACAAATTCATCTAAAACATCCCGGAATATAGAAAAATGGCAGTATAATTGTATTGTATTTTTCTGTTTTTTTTTTTGCCGGATTCTTTGATGAAATACTTAAACATTGAGTCCTTATATCATTCACTGAATTCGAATGTGGCGCGTCACAAGACCACTCAACAGATTCCGAGCTACATTTCAGTTTTAAGCTCGTGACAAATAAATAATTATGATTGCTCATACTATTTACATGTTGCATGCTCTAATAATATTTCCCATTCAGCAGTAAATGCTACATCTGACTAGTAATTTAATTTTATATAAAAAATAATTAACTTGGTAAAAAGTAGTCAACTATTTTACATAAACGAGGAATTCGATATTACCAATTGTAACCAAACGCATGAGTAACTGTGTGTCAAAGCTCACACCACCAAATGTAGTTGCACTGGGAATTTTCCATTGTCGTTACAGCACTGAAGTTACGAAATATATACCTGTATGAGGAAAGAAGTATAATTTATCGGAAGAGGAGGTGGTTCTACCTAAAATATGTTTTTGTGTGACAGGAGGAGATCTTTCTCCCCTCCTCACACTTTTAACACTTCCTCGTAATTAAATTCATCCAAAGAAAAACTTTTATGCAACCATCAGCTTATGTAGAAATCTTCGGACTGAATTAAGAAGTGTTCTTCGCCACTGCCTCGGACCATACGGCGACCCTGGGTGAAAACGCTACAAGAACCATTGGAACGAGGAAACGAGTTGCCTCAAAACGAACCCCAAAATGTTTTTTACGGCTTTTGTAATAGGCACAAATTTTGATAATAATTCAAACCGCATTACCTGAAATCCCTCTTACTCTTTGCCAGAGGAATTTCGTTTGGAGATTTTATTTATGGAAAGAAAAAAGAATACCATCAGGAAATTTAAGGGTAGCTGTCGAAGGAGTTCGTGCTAATTTCAACAATATTCTCAGTCGGTTGATTTAAAGCACAAAATACACCACCAGAGCGCCATCGAGGCAGCTCTGGCTCTTGCACTCCTGAAATTATTTTCTCCTCATCTCTGAATTTTCATCCTCAAACTACTCGGGCCTCTCCTCTAGGAGGCGGTGCGCCACGCCTAACACCCTGATCCTATTTAATGAATTCTACCGCTCGGGCGTGGCAGGACTTGGCTATATGGCTCATAGGTCCTCTCCCCTACTTAGCACACACGCCCTTTTTGATTTCACTTTTCCTTCGATTATTAAGTGTTTAGATCTCTCGCACCATCATCCGAAGGGGCCATGGAAGCTTGAATGGATTTTCGGTAAAGGCAGTCTACAGGGATAGATTCTTTGAGATGAATTGTTGAGAGCGTTAAACAGAATATCCCTGCCGACGTGAAGTTTACTATTGCGTAACTGAAGTCTCTTGGCCTACAAATAGTTCCCTCTGAAAATAATAATATTTTTAAGAAATGACTATTAAAAATTTAAAAAATATTTTTGCTGATAAAGACGAATTAATGCTACAAAGATACAGAGGAAAAATTGTTAATTATTCTAATGATAACTTTTGGGAACAAGGTCATCCTGGGATTAAAGCGAAGGAATAAATATTTTTGCGGTAAAACCCGAAGGAAGGCACAAATGGAATAGATAAAATATTGCACTTGAATATGATCCAGAGTATATTTAAAAGAAAGTACTGTAGCATGTGGACAACCTTAATTTTGTCACTCGGTGATTCGAGTTTTATGTATACATGTACATACATATGTATGTAATGAGGTAATCAACCGGTTAAGGTAAGTTTAGAATGGGCACAACTATCATATAAATATTTTAGTTATCCCAACAAAACCCCACCCAACACTTTACGTGAAGTTCTTCTTTATCTCAGTGTATTTCCTTCCTTCCTTCATCCCGTCCAACATCTTGTTCCTTCTCTTTCCTCGTTTGCCGAATGTTTTCCCCTCTATTAGTCTTCAAAATCCCACTGCCGCTCAGTATCCCCTTTATCCATTTTTCCTGCCTCCAAGGGATTTCTCCCAACAAATCCCTCTCCTCGCCCACCATACGCAGTACTTTCTGTTTTACTTTTCTTCAGTCCATTTTACCTTTTCTATCCTTCTCCACACTCACAGTCCAAAAACCTCTAACCTACTTCTATCATACTGCTTCAGGGACCATTTTTTTGCACCGCACATAACTGCGCTCTATTTCAAAGTTTTTAAGAGCGTTTTCTCAATATCCTTACTCAACTCCCAACTTTCCTGCCTCTTTTTCCTCACTCCCAACAAATCTTTCACCCCTCCTGCCATGTCTAGCATATTCTCAATTGTTCCCTTTCAGTCTATTTCACCTTATCCATATTTCAAAAGCCTCCAATCTATGCATATGTCTTTGCTTCAACGATTTTTTTTCCGTACCGTTCAAAACCACTCTCAATATGAGAATTTTGATAAACTTTATTCTAACATTCTTACTCAGCATTCATGTTATCAATTTTACTCTCTTTTTGAAAGCTTCTTTACCTAACACAATTCTTCGTCATGTGTATTTAGTACTTAGACCATATTGGTCCAGAGCAGTTCCGAGACGGGAAAACTGGTCCACCAACTGGTTAAAGTATGAGCTCATATTTTTATATTCACCTTAGCTTTCCTCTTATTGGAAAAATGAATAGCTATTATTTATTTATACATTTTTTCACCTCATATCCATTGCCCTGATTTTACAATACGCTTAGCAATGCGCGCAACCCCTTTTCAATGCCTTTTCTAAATCATAGAAGCCGACAAGTACAACTAGATTAAGTTCCCCGTTCCTCTCGATTATGAACCTCATTACTGCTATGACATCATAGTGCCTCTCTCCTTCACAAATCCAAATTGATCATGTCCTAAATAATCATTTTCCCTGCTCTCCATCTGCATGTTGATTATCCTGAGAAGCACTTCAGCTTCATGCGATATCAAACTTACTTTCCTGCATTCCTCACGTATGGCTGCTTTTCCCTTAAATGGAATTGAAACTAAAACCGATCTAACGAAGCCTTCCGGCCACTCCACTCTCATAAATGCTACGAATTAGTCCATGAAAACTCTTCCTCTCACCTTTCCATAAACCTTTAAGTAGCTCCGCGGGTATGTTTTCTATTCCCACGACCTTTCTATTTTAATTCCCTTTATGACCTTTCTATCTCGCTATTAAGTAATTATAGCTCAAACCTATCCTTTTCTGCGTTATTTTCTCTCTATATATCTAAGCCTGCTCGCTTGATGTTTTTTCTATACAGTTCTTCTATATATCCCTTCCATTCCTCTTTGATATTTTTTATTCCACCGATATTTTTCTCGAATTATATCTAATTGGTAACGCAGATTTTCCTTTATTGCTTCCCAAGGGCGTTTAAACCTTCCTGTAAAGCGCATTAATATTACCCATTCTCTGAAACTTTCCCTACCATCCAACTACGTCTTCCACTGACTCTCTTTCCCTCTATTTTTACCCGTCTCAATATTTATTTAACTCTTTTTACTTCCTTGTACCTAACTCTGTATTTACATTCTTTCATTTCCTTCTCTCATATATCATTTTAATAATCTCTCTCGTATTCCACGGTTGTCTTGTCCTTTTTCCAATAACGATTTTCTAATAACGCATAGTTTTAATTGCGGCTCTAAATATTTCTTCAATGATAAATTCCCATTTTTCTGATATGGTACCCAGCTCCCTTTCCTAACTCATGAGTTTCTCGAGAGCCTCCTGTTAATCCTCTCTTTTCATCGAATTGTTATTTCAAAATTTAATTTCCTACACCCTTATTCCTTTTTTTATCTTTTTAATCGGTCGTTACATTTCATACTTATCAAATTGTGATGCTGGTCAGTGTTTGCTCCCAAAAAACTGCGGGAGTTGATTAGGCTTTCCCTAACTCCATCCTTAACATGTAAATAGCCAAATTGACATATACCTGGATCCCCGATCATTTTCCACGTGTGCCTAAGGTATTTGTGCTGTCTAAACTATATATTGGTAATAATTAGCTGCTGCACAACTCTATTGCTTTCTATCTCTTTCTCTATTTCTTCTATGTTCATTTCTTGTTCCTAAACCGTAGTCCCCCCATATTTATACCATTTCTTCCTTCGTCTACCGTCGTCTTTCAAACCCTCATCACTATCAAATGTTTCCCTCCTGGTACATCCGCGATCATGTTCTCTAAATAAAACGTATACCCTACTCCTTCCTCCCTATGATTTCTCGGTGATATGTATACCTGAACAATGTCCAAGTTCATCGGTTCGGCTTTTCCTTTCAACCGCAATATTCTATCCGTTCCTTGCCCTATGTTATCTAAGCTTCTATGTATCTTTTTATTAAAACTTTTTGCCACTCTCGCTAGCCCTTTCTCCCTCCGCTGTTTATTACTCTGTAACTATCACTTCAGTATTACCACTATCCTTCCATCTCATCTCGAACAGCCCTAAATATCTATATTTCCTCTCTCCATATTTTGTTTTATATTTTCTAATTTTCTTGCCCGTAACTTCGTCCTAACATTCAAGGTACCTATTTCATCTTGTTCCGTCCTCTTGTAAATATACTGCTGCCATTTTCGCTTTGCAAGCATTTCTTTACATGACGACCTACATCTACATAAATACCCTGCGAGCCACCAAAAAAGGTGTGTGGCAAGGGGTGTAGCACCATGAGGGAAGGGTAAGGGATGAGGGGATTGAGGGCTCTCCCAAACAATAAGCAGTATTATGTCAAATTATAAAATACTACTATTATAGGTAATCTACGGTTAAGGTAGGTTTTTAAATCTATACAATCTGCCAAACGGTACAGCGACAACGCCCATTACTTACTTAGTAAAAAACACAATTCTGATATTTTCTTTCATTCAGCAATTTCCTCCCTACCTTATGTTTTTGAGAACCTCATGATGAGAGGAGAGATTTTCCCCTCTCATTAAGAGCTCCTCATTTCCTACTTATTTCCTGTCATGTGATGCTTAATGTTTTTAAAATCTGAGTATCCAAAATCATTATCATGGCAGTTTTTTCAATATTATGAATATTTAATTTGTAAGAAAACACTCTAAGTAAATACGACATGAATAGCCATTTAAATTCTAATTCCAATTTCGTACTTCTTAATATACTGTATTTTTACAGCACAATATCCTTTCCTCTATTTATCTCTATTCTCGGTCCCTGGAATATTTCTCTTTCTGTCAAAAAGTTCTCTTTTGCTGTTTTTGGAGCATCAGCCTTTCTAAAACTACCATTTTACTTTTATATTCTTTTGGGCTTATTTCTACACAAATTTCTGCTTTGCTATCTTTTCACTTTGCCTTTTTTATGAATTTAGAAATAATTCCTTTATTGTTAATATTTTACAATATTCTTGAAAATTGTCAGCTTAAAATAGGCTGTTCCCCTTTTTTCGTTGCCCTGAATTTGTGACACATTTTAAATTAAAAGTTAAAGCGGTAGAATATATAGGCAATTTGAAGTTTCAATCAATTTAATTTCCTATTATTTTGAAGTTCTAATTTTCGAAGATATTATTCTTAGGTAAAAATAAGCTCACGTCGATAAAGTAAACCTGGAATAATAAATAAGGAGTCCTATGGTTTGTCAGATTCCACTTACTAACTATAAGTGCAAACCGTAAGTCACCCTTTTTAATGTAGGAACTGGCAATAATCTGACAAAATCATCCAGCCGAATTTCTTACCCATAAATACTATGATTTTGGCTAATTAAATTCTTTCATCGACTATTTCCTAAACTTTTAAGCAGTTACGAAGGGCTTCTCTCTATTCCAAAGATTTAATTTGATTTCCTCTCTCTTAATTCTCTACCTATGCTGCCAACAAGTATTACTGAATCTAATGTATTACCATCTACGGACATGTACGTTACATTCTCTATGGCTAAAGTTACTTGTAGAATATCCTTACCGTATGGAACGCATATATAATTTTTGAATTACTCTTTTATCTTTTAGTTTAATTAATAATTTTTCTTGCGGTATCTGTGTTTTTTACTAATTTTTACCATTCCTACTGCCTGATAGATGAAGCGTTTTGCTGAATGGCATCTTGTAGAGAGATCACCCATTTCAACCTTCCTTTGCATCTACTTGGTCTGCCTCTCACACCCTTCTTCCATCGCTCTAATGATTTCTCACCTCTGTTTCTTATTTATGCCTTTGTACTATCTTTTACCATATTCTGTGTTTGTAATATTTTATTTTCTTCTCTCCTCTATCTTCCTACTCATGTCATCTGTAATCCATGGCTTCATTGTCCTTTTTCTATTTACTCTTCCAATAACTTCGTTAAAGGCTTTCGAAGTTTCTATTTTGATTCTCAGTTTTCTTCGATAGTACCCAGTTCTCTGTCTTAACTTATGAGTTTCTCTACTGCCTAATGATACCCCTTGCTTGTCGTCCCGGTGAATACTTCTACATTCCGTCCTGAACCTCCTTCTCTGTTTTATCTTTTTGCATCGGACGTTACGTCATTCTTCCTTATTCATGATCTGAATCTGCATCCGCCTCCGGAAAAACGAATGATCGCGCTTTTCCTAAATCATTGCCAAACATATTGTGTAATTGATGTCACCGAATATTTTTACGCTTTCCAACGCTGTTTCAGAACTTAAACCAAACGTTTTTATGATATACCCATTTCTTCTGTAGACCTGATTTCTCCCAATGATCATTCCTTTTTCCTAACCTGCATTCCTCTATCTCACTATCATATAAACTTCGATTGCATTCATCACTATTAATCATTCCCTCTAATTGATTGTATAAGATACTCATTTTTACCGTCAAATGAATGCTTGTTGTATTGTAGCCCTGTTTAGTAATGACAACGTTAGTTCATTCATTTAATTTTACTAGCAATATCCGCTTGCTCTATCTTAACTACGTTTCTTCCTACATTTTTGTTCAATACGTCAGCCACCCTTTGCCGATCCTCTTCACCTCCTCTGTATATTAATTTATAATTCCAATTCCTGAAATTCCTCTATCCCACCTTGCACAGACCTAAAACTCTTATATCTCCTCTTCTTTGCTCGATCAATAGTTTCTAAATTCCCTATCATTAACATGGGCGTATTTAAAATAGTCCCGTTCTTTCCTCTATCTTCTCTGCTTCTGAATTCGCTCCAGGCTGGCAAGGCTTTCGCGTGATAACGATCACGGAAGCCTTGCCTCTCCCGCTGCCGGGCGCGACACTCGGCCAATTGAACCATGTCCCGCAGTTCCAGGGCACATTCCTCTACCTGTTATGTCCATTATGTTTCAGTAGTTAAAACTATGCTTTTCCCGTTGTATTTCTCAGTAGTATTTTTAACGTGGGTATATCATTCTATTAATATGTACGTATTAAATTAATTTAAATCGATTCAAAATTAATGACTAAAATTTATCGTACTATTATGGTTAAAGTATGGTTGGCAAGAAGCTAGTAAATACTCTAGCAAACTCATCTCATGGATGTATTAAACATTGCAGGTGGAATTGACTTAAGGTTGCTTTATTTACTACTGCATTTTAAAGTTTTTACTAGATAATGCGAAATTGTCTTAGAATCTCCTCTTAAGCATACTTTGCGGGTAGGCCACATCATAATTAGGGTAGGTCAAACATATTGTGGGACCAGATAATTTTCTGGATAAGAATTCCAATATTTTGCTCTTTTCGGATTCATTCGGATCACGTGATTAGAATGAATTCTGATTAGAATAGGTGAAAGAACGATGTTTCCTTGCCTTGGTCAGGCCCCACATAGAGTATGCTGCCAGTATATGGGATCCTCATAACATAAATTTGGTTTCGGAATTAGATCGAGTTCAGCGGAGGGGGGCTAGATTTGTCAAACATTGTTATGACCAACTCAGCAGCGTATCCACTTTGCTAGACAATTTAGGTTGGGATTCTCTTACACAGCGGCGTTTCCAATATAGATTAAACTTATTAAAACATTTAAAGATGGGCCCTTTTCCGATGACATCAAGGATATAATACGAACCCCAACGTATTACGGTCGAAGGGATCACGAATATAAGACTAGAGAGATAGACTGCAAGACTGACAGGTTTAAAATGTCATTTTTTCCAAGAACGATAAGGGACCAGAATGCTCGTAGTCGAAATTCCCCAGGACTTAGTTCATTACAATAAGTATTAACGTACAGGTTAGGGACTTCGCGAGGATGTGTATACATGTGTGTATGTATGCATGTATATATATGTATGTGTATATATATATATATTTTTTTTTTTTCCCTACAGGTTCCCCCCACCTTTCCTCACCTAACTCCCAACCCCCTCAACCCTTACCCTTCCCTCATGGTGCTACACCCCCTGCCACACACCTTTTTGGTGGCTCGCAGGGTACTTATGTAGATGTAGATGTAGAATTCTTTTGGAGCAATGTTTCATTCGTGAGAATGAGAAGCGTTCAACGATAGGTGGTCTGATTCATTATATAAACAGGTGAGATAAATACAAAACTGTAAACACGTCACTTGTTTACTTGGTTTAGGGATCATTGAGGAAAGGAGGATTGAACACCAAAATGAAATTTTAGAAAAAAATAGAGATGGTGAGTTAATCAACCGTGAGTCAATCGCGGAATTTTCCGACCTGTGCAGGCATGTAATATTACAGAAAATCTCACCAGGGAGTACTTTTTTCATTTTTCTGCAGAAAGTTTTTGCCCCGCGGATAATTCGTGAATTGAAATATGTACATATGTATACATATGATATCCGGGAGATGCACATTCATCCTGGAGTAAGATGTGGGCATGCCACCATAAGCCTTTTGGTAATGCATTCTCGTGAGATGGCATACCGCTAATAGGAACATCATTAGTGCCGAAAACGATGAGCGCGTTGCTATTTCCGACGTCAAGTTAGTCAGTCACACATAATATGCTTCTGACATAAGTGTATTTGATCCCGATGAGGTAATTAATTTCTCTTCGAATTTGATCAAATGCAGCGCCGTGAAAATCTGTAAAAATATATTATGTGTGACGGTAAGCACAGCAGTCCAACTCGGCAGCTGTCGCAAGTATGGAAAATAATCGAAGTTTAACATCCCTTAAAATCGAAATATTATGTCGATTTTCGACGGACTTCAAAGGTTAGCATTATATCCCGTCGGACGCTGAATTTATTGCGTACAGTAATTACCCAGCAATAAAGACTCACCAAAGAATGATGATTTTAATATTTTACGTATTTTTATAAGTTTAAAGTTTATCAAATTTTAAGAGGAAAAACGTCTAGAGTTTTAAAATAAAAATAAAAACGCAAAAACAAACAAGATAAAGTACTCTTTTTTAAACAGAAATATTATAGAATGGAACCTGCTGCCTTAAGGCTTGTTTGAGCCCTTTTCATCCAATTTTAGGAGTTTTAAGAAAAAGTATAAAACAACCCCTGGGTGGTAAACTTCATTGATCAGTGATTATTATACTAATGACTTTTTAAAATATTGTTTGTATTTCATATGGACGGCGTGAGACGTGGCATTGCAAAATTGAATGACGTGTTAACGTTTTGTGATTTTGAACGGTAGATGAAATTGAAGAGTGTAATTTTGGACGGAGTGCGGCGATAGACGGAGCGTTGTAGGCATAGTGTGAACATTGCTCTTGTGTGATAGTATAGGTGCGTTTAGTAATCTTACCGTGTCATTGTGCACAAGAGCAGTTTGTCTCATATCTGTTCTTCTTGTGTATGCATGTATCTGCATTTTAAGAGTGACCGTTGACAAGATTTGACCGTTGCCACCAGGACAATCGCCTTATTTCAACAAGATCTATAAAATTAATAAGGTTTGGGTGTACATGAGGCGTTTACCGTCCCACACTGTTCGTGGTTAACTCTGTCTAATTTTTGTGGAAATTTTTCATGATAGGTACTGACAGAAAAAATCGATTTTTTACCACAAATAAAGCACTACAGTAATGCAAACACTTATTATTCCCTTAAAATGGACGCTTATTTAAATTTTCACTTAGATCCGGTGCATTTCCGTAGCATTAATTTTTAACAAGAAATACCCTCGCCTCCACTATGGACTTCCGTGAACCAAACCCCGTTTTTTTTAAGAAACCTAAACCTGTTATTAGGCATTTATCAATTATAAAGTAAATAATGTCATAACTAAAAGAATAACCATGAAGAAATATGCAAGTACTATCACCCAACTGTGTAAGCGCTAACGAAGTCAATCTTGCAGTAGTTAATGATATATGTTATATTCTTAGCTCAGTCAGCTTGTTAATGTCATTATTTTTATTGCTTTGATTGTATACGTGGTATGATAATTTTTAAGTTAAAATTTTTCCGGAACTACGTATTTCATTTTATTGGGACTGAAAAGGCAACAAAAATCTTCCTGCGAAATGTACCAATGCAAAAAAGCAGTCCTTGTTCTGTCAGCGATCATTCTTCCAGATGTATGTGATCGGGTGCTTCAATCAAATAATGGCTATTAAAGGGGCGCAGTGACGTACCAAATATGATATCATGGGATTTTATGGACGAGTTAGAAGAATGCTGATTACCCCTGTGATCAAGACGAGGACTAGAACGAGCGCTCGTGAGTCTTATCAGAACCAGGAGCTGGAGACAAAAGTAGAGGGAAGAAAGTATTTGCATACGGCTTTGAGAACTGTTTGAAGGGATAGTTTCACCCCAATTCCAGAAATCGTTTTGATTAAATGAAATGCTTAGAAACTTTGCCGTGATTCATTGCAAATTCTTATTGGGAAACTTTTGCCACAGATGAAAAGTCACAAGAGCAGAGTTTCAATTTCTTTACATCATCCTCAGGTTAGGCGAAGGAAACAGGAACTCTCTTCTTAGTTGACATGGAGGAAAGGAAAAAGAGAATGGGATAGAATAGAAGAAAATAAGAAAAGAGGAGTAGTTTCACTTTTTACTGCTGAAAAAATAGGGGAAAAGGAGGGATTAAAGGAGGGGAGGGGAGGGAGGGTAAAATATTCACATTAAATCTTTGGACAAATTACTTATAAATTTAAAACCATTTCTAAATTGACTTAAGTTTTCATGATTCCTTAGTTAAACGTTGATTATATATTAAGTGTACTCCTTGAAAAAGACCATACATCAGTGAGTAAATGTCAGTTCTCTTCTTGGGATTCACAGCGTCTTTATACATAAAAAAGAGACTGTTAATATCCATGGGATCTTAAAGTGCACATAGTATTCTTCTTCGGGGGTACTTTTTGAATTATTAAAGATGTTACTTAAAAACCGAATTGATCACCATTTTTTTTCTTTATGGTAAACATGTTACCTAGAGGATAAACTACTTAAACTACAGTTTTCCTTTCTTTATTGTGATGATCTAATCTATTAAACTTAGTGGATAATGATCACTACAGGAAATCCGGTGTGCCACACCCATAGTGGTGTAGACATGCAAAAACCATTTTAATTAATAACATACATGCAAACAAATCCTCCCCATAGAGAGAGACGAGAGATGGAAGGGAAACTTAATATATTATATTGCTTACTCAACTTTGTTTATATTTCCAAAAACAAAATATGATGGCAATTAAGAATCATTGCTGGTGTCTTTCATCGCAAATTACGTTCGCGTAGGTAGCTATCATTTTAGTTAATTTTTAAAGCGTCACTGGTTTGATGTTTACATTGCATCGAAGCAATGCAGCATGTAAATGTGTATGAAGAGGTTTTTTGTGTGGGAATTTCCTCAAATATGGTTTTTCACCTTTTATGTTTCTGAGTGTTTCCTATTTTTAAATTTTTAAGATGAAAGCTGAATGTTTGGCAAATGACTCTTAAATTATTATCCATTAATCTCAAAAATAGCGGTAGCTATTCCCGATAGCGGTTCCAAGTTTTAATTGCAATTCCAAACGATTTTCTATCTAATACGTCGGTTCCTACATCTAGTATTTCTGTAGGGCAACTCCGCTGTAAGGTTTAATGTGTAATAAAAATGTACTACCATTTCCATCATGTGTATAACGCATGTGATATCGTCGGGATTTTTCGGGATCCGTGAGCGTTTACGTGCAAAAATACGAGTAAAGGATCCCTTCGTCGCTTCGGGGATAGAAGCCACTCTTTGCCTCATCCCGCCTGAATTATCTCTTTGCCCAAGGTACCCGGGAAGATGAAATAGACCTCTCTTTGTATCTAGAGGTCTTTTGCATTTCTCCGAGTTTCCGTTAACGCCTTCTTTTGACGCTATTGGTATTGTTTCTGTTCCGTGCCCCTTTGCTTATGCGTCAGGAGGCACCTGGGGACGTCGTCTGACGCGCCCGATGTATATTCTCTCGCGCTCTCATTCCTTCATTCGTTCTCTCTTGGAACTGGGAAATAAAAAGCACGAGGGCTGAATGCTCAAATATGCATGGGTGGCTGGGCAAGGAATGAAGAAAGGAAAGGGATGGAAGAGCAGCATAAATAAACCAAAGCCATATTAAGCGGATTTCCGTTTACAGTCGTTGCTCACTATTGTTCGCCCGGTTCTATGTTTTCCGAAGGAAGGGAGAGAAGGACCACTTCGGGGTTGGAAAGATTTCGGATAAGTAGGAGCATTGGTTTCATCGTCTAGAGCTGAGGGACGGTGTATAACGGTGTGTAGGGACTCCTTCATAGCAATTTTATTCCCTGCTAGACGCATTCCGTACTTTTTCCTCAACATTTGGCATGGCAAATACATAATATTATTGGCGATTTTCCTTGTCTTTCATTATCGAAACCAACATGTTCCTCAGCATATTTTAAACTTGTGGTTTTGTTTTGATTCTTGAAAATGTTATAACAAATGACCAGATGGGAAAACATTATTTTTATCCATACCGAAAAAAGGAAAGAAATATTTGTACTTTTCCACAGATTTTACCATCTAATAAAATCTGTGGAAAAGTACAAATATTTCTTTCCTTTTTTTGGTATGGATATTAAATACTTCCACGAAGTGAAGCCTGAAACAGTAGAATATATTATTATTTTTAATTCATTGACGCACTCAATCCTTGTTCTTTGAGCATGCGTTCTTTGTACCTACCACTCAAATCCTTTTTCACGTCTCTTTTAGGGAGAATGTTACCGTTTTTATTATTTTGGCAAATTTTCATGTGTTTTAGGAACTGATTCTGCGTGACTCTTTTGGGTCCAAATTTTTTCCTTTTTCATTGCAAGCGACAACGTTATGAGACGGACCTGGCGAGATCGTTTGTGCCTAGTGGCTTATTCTGTTTTTTTGCAAGAGAAAGCGGTTTTTAGATCAGGGAGTTTCTTTTCCTTATTTATACGACGCATTTCTTTTTTTGTCTTCCGCGGGTTTTTTAAGGTTTTTTGGTAAAAAAATAGTTTCTTCAAGAAGAAGAAGTGGGAACTTTTACTTGCGGAAAATTTTAATTTAATATCCTAGATTTTCCCTTTTTTGGCCTTTTTGCATGAAGCTATTTTGAATTATCTTGATCAACTGGACAATCCACGTGGCAGGAGTCTGTGTTTACACACAGCTTCGATCAGGATGTTTGGAAGATCAGAAAAATACCATGTTTTATATAATACTCTCCTAATAACATATCTAAGATATTGTAATATCCGATATTTAGTTACATTCAACAAAAAGTTGACGAATATTTCTTTAAATAATCCTTCGAAGCGCGTTTGCTCCCAAATAAGTTAAGACGGTTGTGTTACACTTTGTTGCATGCTGCTTTCTTGTGAAGACCTCGATTTTAATGCTACCTCAATTTATCTCATTCCATCAACTACTGCTTTTTTCTTTACGGTATTAGACCTCGGCATTTAATGAGACGCAGGCTTCAATATCATTATTATGAACAAATGCTTATCACGCAACTATTCACGAAACATTGTTAGAATATTTACAATCCCGCTGGCCGACTGGATAGAATGTTCCCAATATTGTATATCAAAAACTAGAAACGAAATAATGGAGCTTAGCTGGAGATTAATTTTGCTAACAAGTTACTTCTGGCACTCCGCTCCAATTTGCAGGTACTAGTAGGACATAACTTCAAATGATCATCGATCAGTTTCATGAATATGAGATGATAAACGTACCTGTCAACCATTCGTAATTATTTTTTCTTTTGACTATAATTTTAACGGTCCTTCCGAAAAATAAATTTTATGAAACTTACAACGCAAGAACATTTATCAACGTCTCTGGAGGTCAACAGTATCTATTCACAAATGCATGACCTTACCTAGTGTATGCATAAAGAAACATTTCATAGATTCGTACCGCAATAAAAATTTGATTAATTAAATAAAGATTAAGAATTCTAATTTCCGACTGAAGTTTTTGTTTAGCGTAAATTCCAAAACTTAGGTCTGACTCCATCCCCTAAACGTTGCAATGAGTACCTTCGCGTACTCAGATATTCATATGTGTCTTTAAAATGACAATACTATTGACGTCAATGGGGTAGCTATCGGTGATTATTTGCCTTTTAGCGATATTTTCACTCTTTGTGCCATTTTAGGGATGATAACATGAATTGCTCAATCCCGGTGGCTATTCCCAGAAGAAATTCTATGGAGTTGTAGTTAGAGAGCCTTGTTATTCCGAGCAAAAATTTTCAGAATATTTCCGTCGAGTTCGGAGCTTTCACCTTGAATTGGATTCCTGAGGGATAATGCTAACGCTCACTCCTGCCTCGATTGGCTGCAGATTTGTTGATTGTGAAGGCGATATAATAAACAATGGCAGGGAAACGTAGTTAGCTGTGGTGTGGGCGTTTGAATCAATTGACTCTCGGGTAAGTTGGAGGGTCATCGCAGTGGAGGCTGTTATTCAGGCTGACTATGGGGCTTACTGCGTGGAGGGAAGGTCAAGAGGGAATCAACGAAAATGGTTTATGGTCATTTGACTTATGTCACATGGAAGAGACGTGCCTAATTGTCTATATCATTGGGAAATGGCTAGTCAATACATTAAAGCAAAATACATGAATGAGGTTTAATCCTAATGTCCTTAATGTCAAAGAAGTCCTTTAAATCATATGACGGCAATTTATTATCATCTAGCTCAGTGTCTCAAAAATGTTTCCTAAAATTAATTTCAGCATACTCCAAAGAATTGTATCCTTGCCCAAGTCTATAACCAGTTGACTTCCACTGAAAATCTGTAATTCTATTTACTTTTTTCGAAACCGTTTATATACGGAACTATATTTTGGTTATTAAATCAAAATGTGTCGGCCTAATGTCAGAAGGGGATTCTAATTTCCACCAAAGACTACGGAAGTTAAACACATTGATAGTAACGTACATTTACACCGCAAAATGCCGCCCGAGCGTTTGGCGGGGAGGGGATTAGAATAAAACAAAATTCTAAGCAAGCAAAAGTATGTCAATTTACACCGACAAAGACCTTATATACTATATTTATGCAAAACCCATTTTATCTTACTCACATGCAAGCACATATACTAGCCACTACCACAATTACATACCCCAACAAATATAGCGGATATCCACAGAACGTTTAATCTTGTCCTCCTTGTGATTGGAATGCCTTTTACTATTGCTACTTTTACTATTACTTTGATTAAATACTATCATGGTTCCCTATTATCTGAGGAAAGAATGACTATTTTTATCTATGTACATCAAACGAATGCATCTATATATACTGGAGTATTTCTCCTTTATCATATCTTTATGGCCTAAACTATCCAAATAGTGGGTATTCATTTCAAATTTAATTTTTCTTTTTTGTCATAGAGCCTATGTTTTGCGCTCTGGACCTTGCTATTAGCGTAAGTCTTGCTTGTTCCTATCGCGTCTCAAACGAATTCCAGTCTATTTCCTCTAAAAGGCCAGTCACACTCGCTTAAAATAAATAATTACTACCATAGTAATCTTGGTATTGGATTCACTAACATGATAATTTACTAAATAATTGGCATACATTATGGACTTTAATGGCCTTATGACGTGAATTTCAATTGTTATTCCGCACGGTTCATATCAAATAACTTAAAATAACATAAATGTTTATTATATATATAACAGTTACAGAAATACCGAATCTCATATGCATATTCAGGAGTCCGTAAAAGACGATAACTTACCCAGTTTAGGTATTGAAGCCAAAGAGCGATGAAATATGAGTGACAAGGGTGTTGGAGAGTGAATTTATAATGAAAACGTGATGGTGGAGCATCATAACGTCAGGCGGTCATCTCTCAGTTTCTTTTCTTTCTTCTTCCGATATGATTATTTGGTGGAGCGTATTTTTGATTATTGTCTCGTGAAGAAGATCGATGGGTTGATTGATGTGAGGTAGACGGCTGAGGCGAATCTGAATCCAGACCTGGGAAGTTTCGTGTCTTCCTAATCTTCCAGTCCAAGTTCTTACCATTCTAATATTTGCATTTGAAATATATTTATTAAACATTTATTTCTTGTTGGCATTAATTTCAAATATCAAATGATTTAAATAAAAGTGAATAAATGTTCACAATTAAGGTAAAAGTACTGATAAAATGGCAATAATACAATAAAACAAAGGCATTATCAGAGCGTCATGATTAGGCCGCGTTAACTAATTACCAATTAAACAAATTTAAAGAGAGTAAACAATCCAAAAGGAGAATTGACTCTTTTAATACGAAGTTAACCAAGAAATGGAAGATCTGCATTTTTTTAAAAGTTCAAAAAGTCATCTTCTTTCATTAGTTTTTTTTCCTTTTTTTCCACATTCTTGCTTTCGTTCGATACGACCGTGTAGACACTGAAGAAGGTTGTTTATGTTAATATTACAACCGCTCAACGACATTCCGCTACACCTCTCCTTTCATCTCGTCATCGAAGTTGATACGTAATTCCGACGAAGTATTAATTTTACTTAAGAAACAGGTGGTAGCCATTGTACGCCAAGTCCAGACTATAGAGTGGGTGGGTGGTGACGTCCCATTCAAACTGTTGTAGGAGGACGACGGTTTGACGGACGGTATTTCGACGTGGGAGCGAGCGTTATCTTGGAGAAGGCTTCCACCCTCGTTCAACATATCTTTTCTACGTTTCTGAATCACCCCTCTGAGTTATATTAGTCTTTTGAAATAACTGTGAGCGCTTCCTGTGATTCCAAGATCCGTGAAGTAACCAAAAATACGCCTCTCGATTCTACAAAAGGTGCCATGATATTGTTGGCAGCCTGAGCTTATTTGAATTTTTGCGGATTGGGCAAAGAAGAATACCGCCACTCATGTGATTGTTCAGTTGTGAAGTGCAACAGTCCGGTGTCGTCAGGCGTAATAAGCGATGAAGACAAGGTCCAACACTAATTCAATGGCATAGCTGCCAGCTGGTGATAACATGGGCCTACAAAAACAGCCCCTGCGCCTACAGATACATATCGACCGAAATGACAGTTATGATAAAAAAATATGGTTCAAGATTTAAAATTATGTTTAAATTATTTAGCATAGACGTTTATTTTTGTTTGTAAAAAATGGAGACTTTCCTTTTGGACTACTCTCGAATAATAAAAACCTGCTGCGGAAAACAGTCAGAGCAACTACCTCCAAATGATAAGTTTAAATTGCGCTTTATGAGATACATACTAACATTATGGAGCTGTTCGTATGAGGCAAGTAATTTGAATGGAAAAGGAAATTTTTCATGCGGTTGAACAAAAACCGTTCAGTAATAATCGCATCAAGAGAAAGACATTCACACCAAGTCGTGGGAGACAATACTTAATGCACTACTTACTTTTTGCTACTTAAATTTCCGAAAACTTTTTTATTACACCCATGAACAGTATTCACTAGCCCTGAACGAGTAAATTGGACTATTTTTCACAACAACTATGTTACTATTTTACTGTTTTTGAAGCATAAGTGACATTACCATGTACAAAAGTGTAATCAACGCGTAGAAAGTGGCATTGCTTTAAAACTTTTAACGTTAAAAAATAAAAATATACAAAGATTACTTCATTATTTATCATGATATTTTACAAAGTAGGGCCTAAAACCATTGAAATTAACAGTAACTATAACTAAAATAGACTTTTCCTATTCGCAAAGTTGAAGAATACAAAGAATGTACAGATAATATGTATGTGTGTGTACATATATATATATATATATATATATATATATATATATATATATATATATATATATATAACTTTTGGACGGCACAATAGAACACAGAATAAAACAGATAACACGTAAAAGGACACTCACACTTAAGATGATTTAAGCTTTCGGCCTACTCCGAGGCCTTCTTCAGGTCAGTCAAGCAGTACACAGGCAAGCTGAAGAAAAATAGTAGAAAATTTTTCGAACAGGCAATGCCGTCCATCTCGACTCAGTAGAGCACTGTTAATATCGAGCTTAAAGAAGATATGCCCTTGATACCTCTTCAAATCCTCATAGGAGAGAATTAAAAACACGTACACAGACTTGCATACAAAATGAACAACATTGTTGGATGTTTATTGTACAAACTTAAGGTAAATATTTAAAAGTATCTGTAAATTTGAATATGTCTTTAATACTTATACCTACAAATGGAAATATGCCAACAATGGCCAATTTATGTCTTAAACAGTTTCTCAAAAATAATGATTATCTTTCAAATAGGAAGCAAAAAATGAAGATCAAATATTAGCAAAAAGTAGTACAGGTAATTATTTCAAAAATTGCAAATTTTATGATCAGTTATTATAAAACAGGGTAGCGATATATAAGCTAACCCATTACTCGAAATCGAGCAAATCAATTGAGGATATTTCCAGCTTATAAACGATTTTACAACAGGTATAAGAACACAACAAAATTCATTTTAATTATGATTGAAAATCATGCCCTCGTTTACAGTGAATGAAAAAATTTCCACAACAATTTCTTTACTTTTTCTACAATTAGTTCTTGTTTCGTCATGTTTATTTTCATAGTTATTAGGATGAACATTTAAAATTGGATTGTGATTTATAGTAGGAAACAATCAATTTATAGTGTAGAATGGAATTACTTTAAGAGCTCATTTCGCCCCTAGGTGACCTTTTAGTAAAATTTAGATAGGTGATCTACGTTAAATTTATGACCTCTTTTATTTGCCACCGTGACTATTGAAAATTTCTTCGACTGTTTTCGTTGTATGACTCACGTAAAATTCACCCCGGCGTGTGAAATATATATTTTATCAGGTAGAGCATAATCCGTATTTGACCACACAAGGGTTTACAGTCGACTTAAACAGCTCTCATAGGAATTAGAGCATTTGATAACATCGGTTTTTAAATTTAAAGAGCTCTACAGCTGAACTTGGTTAGTTCGCTAACATTTGGAAACCCATTTACCCAGTTTTGTTGGTTTAAATTGACCGATCAATCAAAGCTATCCACGAGTATAAGCCCGCCGTTGACATACGGTCGACAGTTTCCTATTTCCTTTCATAAAATATATTTAGACGTCCGGTAATCGCATCTAGCAGCATGGCACGTATGCTTCTCTGTCAGCAACATTTTCTGTGCATATACTACAGCACATGTGCTATGAAGAGAAATGAAAGAGTAAATCCGATGGATGATGCATCAACGCATCCATAAAGAATAACTTTTAATTTGATGAACTGAGCGTGATGGGAAATCATAGTCATGTGAGTATAGAAAGCTCTTTGACAATTTTATATTTGGGAAAAGAAAACTGCTTTTAAAGATATGATAGCCTCCGTAGCGTATTCCAAAGTCGAGAATTTAAAGTAGATATTCTCCTCGAAGCCATAATAACTGTGGCATTGGAGGGTTTCTCTTAAACGTTTGGCTAGAGCTATAGTTAATTTTAAGATTACAATTATAGAGACATATATCTTAATTAACAGTGATGAAGATGGACCTGATATAGATTAGTTTTCTAGGTGGGAAGTCACAAAA
This sequence comes from Hetaerina titia, assembly GCA_037158775.1. Classification (NCBI taxonomy): domain Eukaryota; kingdom Metazoa; phylum Arthropoda; class Insecta; order Odonata; family Calopterygidae; genus Hetaerina; species Hetaerina titia. The sequence goes on along the minus strand of CM073775.1, from coordinate 20,125,409 downwards.
TGCTTATTTGATAGTTGTGTCCATCCAAAAACCTACCTTAAACGGTAGATTACCTAATAATAAATAATATCTTAATTAATTAACTTCATATTATTACTTTAGGAGCATTTCTCATCCGGGAGTAACTTTTCATATTTTCATTGCCTCTTGTCAGTTTTGTTTTGGTCTATGTTAACTTCTAATTCATGGTTACTCGTTTGTTTGATTAATATTCATCTGGCTTTTTTCATGGCCATTTACAGTACAATGGAAAGAAATTGAACTAATATTCTTGTTAACGTGGTTATATCCTGTATCCAGGTGGGTGGTTGGATTTTGGCTGGTTCAAAAGCTATGGGTCAAAAACTAAGGACCCATTTGAGTCAATCAATCCTCTTATTTCTTGAAGTTAGGTGTTTATAAAAGTGCACACACATGTTCTATATATTGTGATTAATTTTAAAATTGATAAAATTAAATATTTTTACATTTTCCGTGTTTTGATTCCATTTTCTGTTTTCATATGCGCAATATACGTAATATGTTTTCATATGCGTAAACATCTGCGTTTTTGTGCTTATTTTCGTTTAGCTAATAAGAAAAATCATGGACTAAGGATGATTTTGTGGTTTGAATCTGCAATAAAAGTTTATTGCCTAAATTTTTTTAAACCTGTGCTAGATAAAATCCCCATTCATCAATTGACCAATTTTTTCTGGTGTAACTGTTAATAACTGTTACCAAATCGATGGGATATCACATGATAATGCGGGATCTATTTCCAGCCAACCGTTCTTCAGCCCTCTTCCAATTAAATATGGCCATTTAGGAATGGATTCTCGCGAAGAGGATGTTGCGTGATAGGACGCTTAAATCATTCACCAATTGCACGATGGAGGAGATGCATTTCGCAGATATCATTTCTTTAGATAAGCCCCACTACAGCTTTCTGATCCATACCGAATCAATAAATTAGAACACCTTGACATTATCATCTTTTCTGCTGAGAGAATATACCCTTGAATAATTTTCAACTTAAAAATAATAATAGTTTCCTCTGACTTTTATTTCACATCTTTGTGGTTATAATATGAAATCAATGCTAAATTTATTAGCCCTAATAAGGGCCCCGGAAAATATTATACTTGTACACATTTGCCCATCCAAATATTTATTTTCAAGACCTAAAACATCAAACCATAAATTATTTTAATACTTTCCTTCGAATGGTGCATAATAAAGATCAGTTGCGAAAAGAAAATTTGTATAAATTAGATTCAAACTTCCGTTTCATGACGATACCTCATGACTCAAGCAGCAATTCGGTATGAAATAAAAACTCCCGCAAGTATTACGAGTATATTTCGAATGCCACGTACGGAATCCCTTCGTTTTTGATCCTGTGTTTCGATTACTTAAAAGAGAATTGACATTTATGCCCCGGTGAAATTTTCATAAATTTCTTTAGCATTGCTAATCTAGATTTTAAAGGAAAATGACAAAATGTGTCCCGTCATTTTTGTGAAAAAATGTATATAACCCAGAACTCCATATTGCTTTTTTGCGCAGAGCGATGACAAACAGTAATTTCCAAGTGCACTCGATTTCCATGACTGGAACAGTAGAGTTTGCCTGGAAAAACATTTAAGGTACATCTCTTCGGTGAATGTTGGTTTTTGCTTACTATTGAATTGTAGTGGTAATACTCACACACGAAATACTGCCCCCAGAATTTCTGTGTACATTTCTATGTCCCTTCAAAACAGTAATTGAACATTGTGTACTCCTTGAAATAGGTACCTGTCATAAAAAAGAGACAAACTTCATTTCATAATACAGTGTCTCTCCTAGAATTAGTAGGATTGAATGTATTTGCCAGAATTTATACATTCACTCAAAAGTCATCGAAGTTGCACCCTTGTGCGTCTATACACTGCTGCCAATGGGTTTTCCACGGCTCGTAGACCATGTAGAAGGCGGTATGTCGCTAAGCTCTCTCGAACTGTTGCCACGCTTCCACCGAGCTGTGGTGACGTCCTTTCAACACAAATTTGAGGCAGTGGAAGAGGATGGATGTCCGGTGGATGGATGGAAGTCCGGTGGGGAATTTTCTGAAAAACTTTGATTCTCACTCACATGGTCGAAAAGTTCTTGGTAGATCTGTGTGCGAGTTTCCTTTTGTTCGTCCAAGAGCATTCGTGGCACCGACTTCGCAACCACTTTTCTCATGTCCATTTTTTCACTCACAACAATTATCAATTTTAGGGATGCCAATTTCATCAAAAACCATACGAGCACTTAATTTTCGATCCCTTTTCAACAAAGCCTTCACTATAGCAAGATTATTTTCGCATTTTGAGGTCGAAGTGCGTCCTGAAAGTTTGGTGTCGTCAACATCTCTACTCTTCCCAAATAACTTGTGCAACTCAGAAACGCGTGATCTATCCATGGCGTTATCACCATAAGCTGCCTGGAGCATGCAGCAAATCTCGTATTTTACGGGAGGCCTAACAACCCTCGCCACACGTCTCGCGGAAGGGTACGGGGTATTATGTAAATGCGGATGAATATTAATAAAATATTAAATTAAGTAATAGTATTTACACAAAAGGATTAGCACACATGTGGACATGCTTTGAGAACGATAGGTTTGAAAAATTAAGTAAAAAAGAAATTACAGCGAAGGAAGAGTTGTCAAAAACTTATTCGTGATTTAACCTTGGTAAATCCATTACTTTGAAAACTTGGGTATTTTTCATATGAATATGTCTAATAAAATTCATTATTTGCTAAAAAATATACGGAATACTTCCAATTTAGGCAGACTGCACTTTTAATTTTCGATTTTTTCCGAATTCAATTCACAAAATTGATATCACCTCATGCCCATTTACGTAATTGGGGTCTTCGGGCTGGTGAATTTTCCTGAATTTTCAATACTTTTCTTGTCAGAATAGCTTGATTGTGCCATGGCTCATAGCCAGTTTATTATACCTGTAACCGATTCTTTAATCGAGAAGAGGATCCAAGTCTAAATGATCGATCGAATGGCCCTTCCTTCAAAAACACCTATAGGTACACTCGGAATGGTGGAATAACTTCAAAATGGAGAATGTGATAGCTAAGTGTTGGAAAGTTTCTTAGTAATTTAATGATAAATGCTTGCTGAATGATTCATAGTTTATTTATGACAGATGCGGGAAGAAAACCCCACTCGCGTGTAGAATTCTTTCAGCTTCCTAAAATCAAAATATTATTACTTATACACTAGAAACTTTTCATAGAATGAATTGAGTGGAATAAATGAATTTATGCAGAGAATAGAAGTCGCATGAAAGTATAGGAGACCTATCCGCAACCTGTGTGGCCAGCGTGTAAGTCAGATGTCTATGGCGAATGGATAGTCTGGATGGGCTGTGCTAGGAAGACGGGTAAGGCACCCTTTGTCCATTGTCACCTCTATCGTTCAACATGTGGAGAAAATGGTAAAATTCACATGGGAAAAATCAGAGATAGGAATGAAAATCGGTAGGGAATTCGTAAAATCTATTAGGAATGCTAATGATCTAGCTTTAGTTTGTCAGTCAGTGTCATGGATTGAAAAGTTAGTGCGATATATTGGGTATGAGAATATTTTTAAATAAAAGGAATGTTATGCGGTTATCCAGAGAGAGGAAGGCTAAGTTAAATATCAAAATAGGAGATCATAAACTTGAGGAGGTGTGACAGCTTACCTATCTTGGAAGTGTTCTAGACCAAAATGGACAAAGTATTATGTTTAATAAAAATACTTCATTGACTTTACTTGTTTAGATTAAGGAGCAAAAAAACAAGTAGTCTTCATTTATTACTTGACGAAGAATTCATTTTAAAACTGCAAAGGTTCTGGAAATCATGGGCAACTTCGACCGAAAAATCACGAAACGGTTGGGGATATCTAACTACAAATTGATATTTTCTTTTTAAGGTCTTTAAATTACTCCAAAAGATCTTTAAGTACGAATTTAATTAGAATAATCGAAGAATGTCAGACCGATTCCTGTGCGATTTAACATTTAATCTACATCTAAATAATGCCCCGTAATCCGCCGCTGAGGCAAGTGCTGATGGGTGTTAGTTCACCATCCGTAAAAGAGAATGAAATCACATGGAAAACTAACATATTAATGCAAACCTACACCCACAATGGGGTGTGTGTATATATATATGAACACAGTATTCAACCCGAAGTTCGGTTGGGTAGGTGGTGGTAGAGTTCACCAGTACTAAGCCCGACGGCTTGTAAAATTCACACATCAGGGTAGGGGGACCAGTTCCTTTATATATGCATGCAAAAACCTTTTTTAACTTACATGCATGCAAATACATATACTATAAACTAACATATACTTGCACCTAAGAATGTAGTAAAATTTATCCAATAACGTGCAAATAAGAATTTTGGTTAATTCACCTAATAAATTAGTAATTTGCTATGCGAAAAAGGGATTAAAAATGAACCATATCCCACCCCATACGACAGACCCCCATCATAAAAGAAACAGGTCATGAAAAATTTAGAAGTAAGAAGGGGCAATTCCACCATCTTACGGATATGAAAAACATGGTCCCAACCCCCAAAGGCTAGGGAGTGCGACACGCCGCTGCAGGCAGTGGAAGCGTCCCTCCACAGGGAGAGAAAAGGGTTTGAAGGAGAAATTTGAAAGCAAACAAACCAGGGCAAGCAAGACTGTAATGTACACAACATTCTCCAATAGCAGTCCTTTGCGGTCATGCGGGAAGTGTTTTGACGACAAAACACACGTGATTAGTGAAAGTTAATTCATTTGAGTAAAACTAGTTAATCGCTCTATAGCGTCTCATGACTTAATTAAGCTTATTTTTCTTGATCTAATCGACACTTGAAATATAATCGGCTTCTCTGGAACTGTATCGGAACTTAATGTTTAGTTTATATTTCTCTCATCGACCCCACCGTGCCCCGTCTCTAATCTTTAACAGATGTCTCTATACTGCAATCTTACTCCATTTTGAATAAAATGTAATTGAAATAAGTAGGTTTCTGTATGTAACTCGGTTCATTTCCGACGCGACGTGGGCGCTAATCGTTTTTCGATCACAACGCCTGCCCTCTCCGTGATTTCCCCCCGTCTTCCCCTCAGACCACGCCTATCGCAACCGAGTGCTGATCTCGCTGTTCTTTCTAGTCTGATTTGGGTGTCCGTCCATTCTTTCAAACATCTGAGTCCATTCAAATAAATGCAGGGCCGCATGTTTCAGTGCTGAGGCCCCGCAAATTATTCGCACTCCGACATACTATGGTTGCTTGGGTCATGAACATTAAATTCGGGAAATAGATATCAGAACTAGCAGACTCAAGGACTCCTTCCCACGGAAAATATGGGAGAGCAATTGCAGAGTTAGAGATAGTAAAACCTCCACTTGCCATCCAGTGTCTAAGGAATAATTAATTTTACCCTAAATTTACCAACTTTCGCATATTTCGTGTATTTTCTTGCCAAAACCCTTCCCGCATGACCATATAGGACTGCTACTCATGGACTGCAGTGATCGATACAAATTTACCTGAATTTCTTTATTCTTTATTTTTTACAAAGTCTCCTTCCATCCCTCATCTCTCTCTATGTGTGTGGTTGGGGGTACACCTCACGCCGTCCGCTACCTAAAACGGCGTGTCACACTCTCTGTATGTTACTTTAGGGGCGGAAACTATGAGTTGCATGTCCATAGTAGCAGAGTAGATAATAGAATCCCCCTTGGTACACAATAATACATGATCCTTCTTTTTATGGTGGGGGCCTGTCGTATAAATGGTTGTGCTTCATTTTTATTCACTTTTCCATTTAACAAATAACTAATTTATTAGGTGAATTAACCCTCTTTGGACGCTATTTGATAGATTTTTACTACGTTTCCCTCTCCTCTCCAATATACTCCCTTATCACCTAACCTTCCGATCTGGTGCTTTCGCCCCCTACCACATACCTTTTTGGTGGATCGCAGGGTGTGTTGATGTTGAAAGAGTATAAAATCACTCAAAACAAATCTGAGAGCAAAAAATAGATCAATCCAAAGTAAATCCTACGACAGAAGTGTCCCGAAGTGAAATAATATTTCTGCCGCTTTGATTTGGCGAGCGTGATTTTAGCGAAAGTGAACCTTGTGATATATTTTTTTATACTGTGGGAAAAATGATGAAATATGAGTGCTGTCCAGAAACTAACCTTCGTTTTTGTTTAGCGTGAGAATTAGCGGAGGTAGCTGAATGATCGCTGGATTGACACACACAGTAGGCCAGTAGGCCTCGATTTGTAGTGGTTGGCAGGTCACGCCGCTTGTTGTTTGTTTACGATAGCGAGTCAAAGGAAAAAATAAAAAAGTTGAAATTTCCGCCAAATGTGAAGTTGGTTCAGTAATAATTTTTTGACTGGTAAAAAAACTTCAAAGCTACAGACATTCATCGGGAAATTTGGGCTTTGTACGGATTAAATGTGATGAAAGACAAGATTTATGCGTCAGTTTTGTCATTCATTTAAGAGTGAACTCAAATATTCATGGTGATGACAGAAGTAGCCCCCCGTCTGTGATGAACTGCAATGAAAGAACTGCACCTGAAAATTGACGAAAAGTTCGTGAAAACCAGAGTTTTAGGATTCTTGAAATCTTTAGAAAGTTGTCCATAGTTTTCTACAACACTTTTGCATGTAAACACGACTGAAAAGTTAGACTATAACAGGTTTTTTGCTCGTCTTGACGAGAAACTTCAAGATGCCGTATCGGTTGCCTGCGATCTCACGCAGAAGAATTTTATGCTGAAGGAATTTGAAAACTAGTTCAGGAATATGACAAATGTTTAAATCTGTTTGGCGAATATGTAAGAAAATAATAGAGATATGCTGTTTTGAGATGAAAATAATAATTCCTCTGTGTCAAACCCAGTGTATTTTTTACAGTATAACGGAGGTTACTTTCTGGACAGCCCTCGTATATGTACTAGTTCACAAAATAATAAAACGTTGAAATATGCATTAAAACGCATTATACCAGCAAGATTTCCGTTGTTTTAACTCAATTCTTGAGAAAATGGAAAATATATGGATATCCCTCATGAAAGCCTCCGGAATCTTTTAAATCATGTGCATGTACCAGATCCACGGGAGAAGGAATTTAAACTTCGCATAGAAACAAGTAATATGATCTACGATATTATTCGGTGAAATAAAAGTTGTACTTTAAGGCATTTTCCATCCTTATTTATTTTAACATGGCACATGCACATGTTCGCAGTGATCCAAGCACTGTGTCGTTTGTTTGAAAGCGGAGATGAACTGAGTTCCCGCGATTCGTGCTATTAGCAACGACATGACTAAGGCGGTGGATGGGCGTGGGGCACCAGGGCGTGAACTTAGGTTCTGACAAAGTGTGTTTGAACAAAGTTTCTTTATCCGATCACAAAGACTCACTACGAGGGTTCCTCCCCCCCGTTCCCCCAGAGGGAAAGCTCTTCGAAGCGAACGTGAGTTGGAGCGAAGAAAGTACTAAAGTCCGCGAAATGGGAGGACGCTCACAAAAGGGTCAAGGGAAGGGGACAGGATAGTGCCAAATGCGTTATTCTCATTTTTTCCATTTTTCTCTGTTGGACGGAAACGGGTGCTTTGGTGGTCCCTTCGCCGAACCCATGAGGTGCCAAAAGAGGTTGTGGGTGGTCGGATGGGTGAGTCAAGGAGGATTATGCGGATCTTGGGGAGGAGGAGTTGAGGATGGTCGGCCGTAAGACGTTGCTACGACCGGAACGACCTGAGAGATGGGAGGTGGAGGTGTTTTGGAGTGGCTATTCAGGAGGAAACAAAGTGGCAACGCGAGATGGGAAAGGGTAAAGGAGGCAGGGTCTATAAGAGTTCGGTCGAATCCATAACTCCGAGGAAGCGAGCGCGAAAGGGAAAGCCGACGGATGAGTGCGTCTTGTGGACTACATCTTGCACGCATATCAAAAAGGCTACTAGAAGTCTGAGCAACAACAATGCCAATATCTTTAGCTTACTTCTCTCACAGAAGCAGCATGAGTGTAATCGACCTTTGTCATCATAGTATGGTGGTAATATAATATAAATTAAAAATTAATAATATATTCGCACCCAATGTAAAAATGTCTCTTTGTACTTTATGCATAGTGAAATGGCTAAAACAAGAATATATTCCTTTGTCGCAAGGATTATTCTATACATTGGAGTTGCAAACTTGTCCAAATACCTCATTTTAGCTGATATCATTCCCAGTGAGTCGGTTGGAAAACCAATACGATTCTAACAAGAAAAAAAATACATTTTCATTACCATTTCTCTATCCTAGCACTAAACTTGGAATGTCAAGAGATTGGATGTCTAATTTTTCAGCTCACAAGGCCTAAGAATGGCTTAAGTTTATTAATAAAAATTACTAACTCGGTCCTATAATTACAGAACTGCGATTTTAAGCTTAAAAAAACCTAGATACGCAATACAATGCTATAATCAGTCAATGGGCGTTTGTGAAGTGGGCCCAATTCTTCAGTTTTTAAGTAGAAATTTAGGATATGCCCTTGACACAGTACTGATGCAGTAATGATGCATTAATGACATCTCATCTCATGAATGAGTGTCAGGTTTCCAGTAAACTTTGTCTATTTTCTGTCAATGCCGTGATGCATGGGGAGGTATCCAGTCATGAAGATAAAGAATCTTTAGACAACGACCTAATTACAATTCAAAAGTGGTGGGAGGCAAAGGGGGTTAGAATTTATTTACAATAAATGTGTTAAGATGAATTTGTTCCTCTAAAAAAAATTTTAGAGGAAAAGTATTTCCCCCTGAAATACCTACACTATACAGTGAACCAACATTTCTGACGTTCGTTCGGAAAAATAATTGGTTGTGACGATAACTACGGATTCGTATGTGCTAGAAAAATTACATTCGTGAAATTTGCTGAATAGCTATTAAAAAGTTAGTATCCTTAAAAATATACTTGGGAATTGTAATGAAAGGGTCCAGGAGCTTTGTTATTTCACGTTAATTAGGCCCGACCTTGAATATGCAGTAGGTGTATGGGATCCTCATGAAATAGGTTTCATTTTTGAACCAGATCGAGTGCATCGTAGAGCATCTAGGTTTGTGAAAAGTTTTAATGAACAACGTGGCAGTGTCTCGACACTATTGAAAGAATTAGAATGGGAGCCACCAGTTGACCGTTGGATTAAATACAGCTTATATTTACTCTGTAAATTTGAGGCAGGTTACTTATCTGAGGAAGGACATATTACAGGCCCCCACTTACTATAGTAGAGCAGATCACCAACGTAAAATTAGGGACATTTATCGTAGAACGGATGGATTTTAAATGTCCTTTTTTGTCGAACCCTTAGACAATGTAATAGACATGACAGCAGCTGCGTTAGAGATAATTAGAATTGGTAGTAATATAAAATAAAGCAAGAAATTTTTGACATCTTGCATGTTTCTTTCTTCAAGTTATTCTTTTAATTTAATAGACCCATCGTTTTAATAGTTATACAGCATCATTTGAATTTGCGTGAATGTTATGAAATAACGTTGAATTTAAGTACTTGCTTTCGCGTGATTAAGGTTTTTTCGAGTGCAAGAACAATCTAATATTTGTGTAGAGTAATATGATATGGTTTTGCATGTGATTTTATTCTAGTTTTCGGGTGGTGACCTAACAGCCCCCGCCACACACCCTTGCGGAGGCTTGCGGGTTATTGTGTAGATGAGATGTAGATGCAGCTTGAATAGTTATTTAGTTTGCATGGATTCAGAAGTTGGCTTGTCTAATAGTCATTAAATAAGTGAATGGTATAGAAAACCGTCCGTGATGCACAACATTAAAGGGCTTCAAGACTGATAGTGATTTACTGACCTCAGTATACAAAATCTTACCCCTAGGTAAAACATTTCTGGTCAAGGTTTTGGGATATTCTGTCTCTGTATGCAATAAGTATAAAATCAGAAATGGACGTGTGATAAATTTGCCGGAGCTCAATTTATTTTTACGGAGAAATTTGCAATCAATATTAAATGATTTACAGCGAGGTGTCTGCTTAAATTCTCATTTACTTAACCATGCTCTTGCATAAAAAAGTTTTACAGAAATTTAGTTTCACCAAACTCGACCAACTCTCACCACCCTTATCAAAAAGAAACTTTTGTAAAAAGGAAAGGCTGATTGGTGACGTGAACGTATCTCTTTGACCTTCAAAAATGTATTAAATAGATAAATTTGCATCTGTAATGCTGGGGAAATCATATTTATAACTAGAGGGAAGGATAACTCATGAAGAGCCGATGCAATAAACAAATATAAAATCATTGTATACGAATAAATATTTATGTTAAAAATAGACAAACCGCTCGGATACGCGCTTAATTTGTTTTCTCTTGTACCATCCATTTTGTTAAATGGCAATTTATCAATAGCAGAATTATATTTTTTGGAATTTCAGATCTTATGGATATTATTGAAAAAATTCATATCTCATGCATAACCATGGGCGCATTTAATTATGCAAGCATATCCTATTACCCGGAATTACGGACTTTCTATTATTCACGAAGATCCTCATTGTTTCGAGTCTCTACACCTCTTGGCAGTAAGTAATATATCTAAAATACTCTTCTCAATAAAATTTCCGGTTTTAATTCATTGTTCTATCAATATATTAATTTAATTGATCTAAAGTTGTGAAAGATGCACGGATAAAGCTCATTTGATTTACCTTTAAAACATATTTTCCTCGGCCTCTACAGAGAAGGCAATTTCCTTTCCTATGAATGCAGATAAAAGCTTACTTTGTGGCCCAAAGGCAATATCTGCTCCTGTTTTCTCCAAGTTTGTATCTCCCAAAATTACTTCCTCTCCAAATTCCAAACCTATGGATATCTCAAAGGTTTGATACCCTTTGTGAGAAACTAATTGTTGAAGACGATGCCATGGTCTAGCTATGGGATACAAATTTGCACTATGTCTAGCAAATTTCTAATGAATCTCCTGAAAGAATATTTTTTCATTGATACATTCCTCTTTTAACTAAGTCTTTTTATTGGCTAACTTGTTGGTCTTGATGGCGTATTGGTAATGTTCTTTTGCCACTCCTCTTAAGGTGGCAAGTGAAATCTTTCAATTACCTAAAAAGTAAATCAAAACAAACTGCGAGAAGTACCGTGACTAACCTTAAAGTAGTCATCCGCTAGTCTCCATTATATTGAAACAATTTAAAAGTGTAAAAATCATTTGTCTATATATCAACACCCAATATACACACAACCCAAAATTTCAGTGTGTTTGAACACCTCGGTAAGCTTAATTATTTAAAAAAAACTCGACCGGATATTGAGGAATCCAGCCTCGAATCCCGGGCAAGGCCACTGACTTGTACACTTTGAAATTATAGGCTATAAATTAGGAGAAGAAGGATTGTAAGGAGCTAACTGTATAGTAATCGTGGTTAGGTAAAGCGAAGAAGTAAGTTCCTACGAAAAGGCAATAATTTTTCTCAAAGGAAGTAACCTAACGTTAGAGGAAGCATCACGCGAAATCATTTATGTGTAGTATGGAACTGAATGTATCAAGAGATATGGACTAATGGGAAAGCTGACCAGAAAGAATAAAACGTACCGAGATCTTACGCTGAGGGCAGATAGTGAAGGTTGAATGAACAAAGTGGAAAACAAGGAAGTAATACGGAAAGAAAGATTAAAAGGAGAATATGGAGAAGTATAGAAAATATATTGGTTTTTTTATGAAAAGAAAAAGTATATGCTTCTCTCAATGCTCTGGATATGTTGGATACTTTAGCAATATAATGAAAGGTAAGGACCCTCGACGCCCGTCCGAAAGTCTAAAAGATTAATTAAAAAGAAATATCGCGATCTCCGCTCGCTCAGCTTTTCTTGCCATTTGAAATGGTTTCTTTTAACTTAGCCTAAAACTATAGTTAATAGTTCTCCTCTGATAAATTTATTTTTAGTGAGACTGTGAGTCAATTTACTTTTTGTAATTGTGGCATATTCTAACGGAGTATTTTTTTGATATTCCGTCTTATTTATGTATATTTTAGCGTGCATACTGCATTTTCAAGTGGATTTTAGCCTCTTTAAAATTACATTTGTGTGTTCAAAGACGGACAGGTACTGTAACAAACACTGTGGATTATTAAAATAAAGTTTATAAAAGCATTTTCATTTCTATATGTATAGAGTTTTGGCAGATGTTTTACTAAGCTCAATTATGTCACTTCTGTCAATTTCTTTTGCTATTTTTCTTCATCATGTCACTACCGCAGGCAGTATTTGGTATTGTTCTTTTTCTGGTAAGATTTGATTTGAGCATCTGTCATCAGAAAGAAAATTTTTTTCAAATATATAATCAATAATATAATCATGGTATTTTTTGGGTGCGGATTGAGGGAATCCCGCTCTTCACTACTTCTAGTGGACGGGCAGTGAGTGCAGGAATTTGGCAGCAGAGCTCTAGGAGAATGGGATGGGATTGAGGCCGGCGAAATATGACTCTCCCATTTCCCTCTTTGCCACTTTATGGAAGTTGCAAAGAAGATAAGAGAAGGGAGAGCAAAAAGCAGAGAAAGAGAGAGAAAGGGAACGAAATGGTGACCTTGTGAGAGGTGGTATCCCATTCCCAGGTGACCCATTTGTGGAATGTGGAGGAGAAATATCGGGCCAATATTCAAGCCGCGTCCCGCTATCATAAAGGGCTGGTGGAAGGGGACGCGTTAGGGTAGGATTACGCCCTTGAGGTGGGCTGACGGGGACGAAGAGTTGAAGCGTGAAATAGTCGGCGGATGATGCAGCTGCCGTCCCGGCCTAGTGTGAGGGGGACGAGGCGTTTGAAGTTCCCCGCATCCTCCGTCGAGTACAGCGGCTCTGGCGACGGCCCCGAGCGAGAATTGATTCATCGACGGCCTTTTCATCTCCCGCAGGACTTTTTGTCTCATGTCTTCTGTTTCAACGGTAGGTGGAAAGAAATGATAGTGTCAGGTATTGGCGGTATGACGCCTCATGATCTTTTTGTTTTCCTGCTATAAAATTGGGAATCAATATGCGAAGAAAATCAACTTGCTCAATTACAGTGCATGTTTGGCGTAGTGACATCGAATCCAATCTCCCTATAGGGACATCATTGTAAGAGTTCGGGATGCGTCAACTAAGTGTAATTATCCACCAATTGATACCTTTCGTTACACTGAAATACCGAATTTACCCGACTCACTATAGCGGACGAGGAATTGTTTCCTTAAATAGCCTTGTAATACGGAAGGAATATCGATTGTAAGTTCTTGAACCTCGTATAAGTGTAATAAGTATTAATCATTTAAATAACTATCTTACTTTTGAAACGTGATAGTATGGCAAGGGATTTAAGGGTTATCGTGTAGGAAATCGAGTATGTGCCCCTTTACTGCTTCTCCTAATGAAAGAGAGTTATCTCAGGTTCCAAGCTGTAGCATGCCACGCTGCTCACTTTTTGGTGTTCTTAGATGATCAAATTAATGTTTTGGTAGCTCAGTCACTAACGCCAATCAATAATATAAGCTAGTCTAAGAAAATAACAGAAGGTCATCAAAACTACTGAAGTTTTCTGGCATTATCCCCAACGTACTCGGGAAAATAGCAACATAACCTTCGTCTTTTTTGTGACTCCCACGGATCTTTTGAGACGACCACAAAAGCTTTGATAACATTTAGCGCTCTTCTGTGGCACAACCCTTTTTATTCTATGGTGGAATCGTTTTTTTCTATGGAGAAATAAGTGTAATTATTTATAATTAACAATATGTTGACATGTTTATGTATCCGAAACATGCGCACAGTTTGTTTTTGAATTCCCTTACCAAGCTAAACAATTAGTTAGAAAAAAAGCACGTAACATGAACTCTTTGGACTTTTAAATCTATGGAATAGAAATTTGTTCAAATTACCTTGAAAACAGATGTTTTTATCAGTCTTTCGACTCTACCCAAACTCCAACTCACATGAAGATTTTGTACCATCATTTTGATAACCGTTTTTAACCCCAGAAAATCTTACCATTAGAAGGCCAATTGTTTGCTCAATAAAATATCACGGTGGAGTAGCAAAAAGTCTCATCCCGCGGCAATGACGACGAACATTCCTTAACCTACTGAGTGCACCTGTATCGCGCTCTCTCTGGCTTGATGACAAAAGTCGTTTTCTTGTGTTAGGTGATAGTTGACTGCTCCGTTCATTCCTTGACTAAAGTAGAGTTTTCGAATTTTTTTAATTACTTCAGGTGCCAAGTTTCCATCGTGCATTTTAACATTAACTGTTGTCATTTTATGATACTTATGGTACTAAAAAGGATTTATAGTGCTCTTCGGTCAAGATATATGTGCTCATTCAAGGCGGGTCTATGTTCATTTATGGCTTCGTTTGGCCACCAGAAAAATCTGTCGCTGTATTTAATGGTGGCGAACGAGACAGTTCTCAAATAGCTATTTGTCAAACCTCCCCACAAAGATTTCATTTCGTTCTCACTCAAGGCCGCGCGAGACTCATAAATAGTGACCCACCCTAATTGTTAAAACTTCATCAGGATGACATTTACTACTAAAGAGAGTGTTTTTCCAACGGAATCGTGATCCTCTAATATCAATTAGTGTAATAATTTGAAAACAATCCGCTTAACTAAGTGATAGCGAGGTTTTTGGTTCCTAAAACTATTATTTAACCTCATTTCTCTGTTTATTTTGTAAAACTGTCATTGAAGTTTTACATTACATTACCTTAGACTGCAGTTCAAAGGGTCTCAAAATCCCTATTGATGCTTTCATTTACCGAAAAACGTCTTATTTTTCCATTGACCCTCGCGTTTTAAGAAACCGCATTCCGGTGCCATCAATAACGGTTAGTAATTGAAGCAGTATGATTAAAATCGCGACCGGGAATTATTGTCCATGTGAGACAGCCCATTTAGTCATTGTACCCTCGAGGGTTCATGGAAGAAAGATGCATGTGGTGACATTACATTTGTCGGGAAAGGCCTGCATGGCGAGTAATTTGCAGCAAGAAATGGCTAGTCGGTGCTAAATCCTTTGCTACACCTCTCGCTCATTGACTGCCCCAGAATTCCATCCACCGGATGATAAAGAATGAGCAAGAATATAAGACAATGAGGACCGTACAAAAATATCAGTTAATGTATTTAAGTTTAAAAAAATTAATATTTCACTGTTTATGATTTCTGCTTCACCTGCAGTCCACCTTTCTTTTAGCTGTGAATTACGTGAAATATATCAAGATTCCGTGGTGAACCGGATTTTAATCATACGGTTATCCTTTGTGTCTCCTTTTCATATCATATTAATACCTAATTTTATTGTTAATTGAATTGTTAAACATTTTATTCCATTGCTTTACTTAGATGAGGGGTTATGAATGCGTTAACTTTCTTATTTTTCCATAAGTCTTTATGGCATCAACGCTATCAACATCCATGCCACGCCTGCATAACACGCCTATTATTATGTTTGCTAGGATTTTTGCTAGTATTTAATGGCAGGGTCAAATGAGCAACAGAAATAAATTCTCGTTCGACAGTTGGCCAATTCAATAAAACCTTTCGCACATGGATTTTTTCGAATTACCAACTGATGACTGATGTTTGTGAGCTATGATTGACACGTTTTTCATTAGATTTTTAGATTATTTATAATTTTGTAACTCTTTTTTACGATATTTCTCTTTATTTCGCCAATGAAATAATATATAATTTATTTTTTCTATTAAAATATCCGTTATATAGTTTTCTGTAAATAATGGATTCAACTTTTCCCGAGTCACTTAAAGACCTTATTTTTAATGAAATTGCTCCTTTTATGTAACTGATATTTCTTTCTATTTTATGTATTTGTATGCATTTTCATTGTATTTAATGAAAAAGGCAATCTTAAACTGTTAATGTAAATCATATTTCACTATTAACACTCATCAAAATAAAAACAAATAATAAACTATAGAAAGAAACTTGATATAAATCCTTGAGGTCGTTGAAAATAATTTCATAAATGTTGACAAAGTATTCAACAAACTAGGAGAAATAGTACTTACATATCAAGGATGTACAAGCATGCACTAAGGATTCAAATCGTGGAAATGCAGTGTATCATGTAGACTATATTTTAAAATAGAGAGGGTGCCAATTAATTGTTACTTGAAAAAGGGATAACATTTTTAGAGATAAACTTAATAGTATACATATGTGCATATGTTTGTCTGTTCATATGCAGGTCCAAATACATGTTTTATTTATTTTATTTAATGAATTCATTGGAGCGAGAATGAGCCTATAGTGGGTTCATCCACCTAACCCCTACATGTTACATTAAAGATAATTACGACCAGCCAAGCCCTAGGTAGAATACAACCCACCTAGGCGGGAATTGAACCCGTGACCTCTGTGTTGGTATGAGAGAATGTTACTCCACCACCACTATAGTCAGTATACCCCTGTCCCGAGGAGGAAACCCCTCTCTAAATATTTCACCTAATACTGCCCATCCAGACTCACTGTTCTCTTCCTGCGCTGTCTAATATGGAGGCATCTACAGGTTGCGGAAGTCTTCTATCTCTACAGTCTTTTGTATCATTTATAATACATTCTTTAATTCAATCCAATTTACTCTACCGAACGTCATTTCTTCATCAACGTTGTAAATGAATCCATCGTGGTAATATTCTATAGAATTTTTTATCATTCATCTTAATATTGTAATGTCATTTAACGTACCGCTTCTTTTTCTCAACCAAAAAGACCTTACTCTAAGTATTTATTTTCCTATTTCTCGATTATTTTTAAAAATATTTCAGTTCTGGTGTTTTAAGTTATAAAATAAATTTCTTAGCATGAATAACTAAAATGGCAATGATTTTAGTATACAATAACGAAATGGGGAGATATCATCTCCTAACCCTATTTTGAATCCACCTATGAGAACGTGTCTTGATGCAACTTTTGACAGTTAAATGACTTTGTTCCCAGTTCATACGGTCGTATGATTCTACTAAAACCATTTTATTGGTCATAAATTCTGAGTGTGCCGATTTTGGATCAAATCCAGGGGTGAAACTTGGTCAGTTGTTCGCGGCTCTCCCCATAAAGCTTGGATAATAGCCTTTGGAATAAAAATATTTTACTTGTATGCCTTTTAAATTTTCTTCCTTGTCTTTTATATTCTGGGCATCGTGGCCAAATGGGTAAATTGCTCGGTGGGTCGAAAGTTCCCCATTCATCATCTGCACACCCCGTATAAAGTCTGGCTGATTTCGTGGTTGCTAGAATCACGCGGAAGATCGAATCGCGCTGCAAGGACTTGAACAGGCGCCCCAAGTGTGGAAATTTCTCTCGCCTTACTGCTTTGATTGCTTGAGTAAATTTGGTTATTTTGATCTCGAAAGTTAAGTGTTCACAATTCTTAACAACCAATCCGACGGAACTTGCGCTGTAGACCTCTTCATACGAAATTTTTGTAGAGATCGGAATCGCATAGAATAAAATCTGCAACGAACTAGATTTGAAGCCAG
Organism: Hetaerina titia; assembly: GCA_037158775.1. Lineage (NCBI taxonomy): Eukaryota > Metazoa > Arthropoda > Insecta > Odonata > Calopterygidae > Hetaerina > Hetaerina titia. Next base: position 20,107,800 of record CM073775.1, on the reverse strand, counting down.
AATCCAGAAAAAGGGATACCCACCAAACCAATCTGGGTACTTTGGAAAACTTTTACGCTCTGAGAAGCGATAAAATGGATTTGAAATATTCATACAACTATTGAATTCGATACTTTGATCGCCTCACAACACGCCCAAGCTGATTCCCAGTGCATCATTCAATAGATATTCTAAAGAAGCTCATGTCTTACGAATCCTAAAGAAATGAAATATTAAAAATTGTATCTCATGTTTAAGAAGGTTATTGACCATTCTTATTTACGATGCCATATTATATAATAACTAAATTTCACCATAGTTACAAAGTGAATAAACAGTTTGGCTACTAACTATATGATCCCAAGTGCAAAATCAGGGTGACGCTCTAGGACAGCCGTATTCAGAAATCGAAGTGGAATTTCCGGGATTCCAAAACTTCGTTAAAAATCGAAGATAGGAAACAAAGCACCCTTAAATCCATAAATAAGTTCAATTAATACGCTAAATTAATGAGATGAAAACTCAAATGGGCTCACTTAAAAGTGTTCTCGCCAATCAAAATCGTACCTGTGATAATATACTCTATTTTAGTCCATTTAAAGTGGTAATCATATAATTTATTCATTCTTAAGACATTAAGTTTTCCTGGATGATTGAAAAATTTAACCTTGCTCAAAAATTCCACACCTTCCGACGAAATCGAAATAAGAAATTTGCTTTTGTATCAGAAAATGAAACAAAATAATCTTATTCTATAGAAATTTTTCACCATTTTTAATGGTTTTTGAATTGTCCTTTCATAAGTGTACTTTGAGGCACTAATACGCGGAGTTATTTAAGCATCAAAGTTTAATGCTGTGCGGTGCGAATCTGGGTCAGAATCGGACATGCATAATTCCCGAATTTCTCTCGGGGCAATCTAACTTTGACTGGATGCGAATAACCTGTTCGTGCCAGGTAGTGACCGTTTGGAGAATGGGGAGACTCAGGGTCATTAATCCGACGTGCAGCTGAAATGGTCACATATGCACTCGCGTGCCCGTGCTGGGACCCTGGTTCACTCATGAGAAAATCCGAGTGCATTGGAATATGCACACACCCACATTATTCTCGTTCTCTTCCCGTGGGCTATTCATCGGAATATTAACCCAGGGCTGCGCTCGATGAAGGCGGTCTACATAAAAACGCTTCAGAAGGCAAAAAATCTCTCATTCCACAGTTGTTATTTTTTGGATAGGTTAGAGATGATTTAGAGAACGTCGAAGTTTTAACCATTTTTTCCTTCTTTATTCATTATTTATGCATTAATTTCTTTCTGCGAAACGACGGGATTCACGTCGATTCTGGAATGTAGAAGCATTTTTTCCGAAAGGCAAGCAGTTTTAAGCGGTCATTTTTTGTTTTTAATGCTGGGAACTTTTTTTATACGTATGCTATTGAATTTATGGATTTATTCTTTTCGGCAAGCGTACACGTAGAGGTATAGACAAACTAAATTTAAGTTTACGCCTGAATGGAACACTCCTTTGATAGACGGCAGTTAAAATGTACATATAATATCTTTGGTGGTATCGGCAATAAATCGGATATTTTGTTCGCACTTCATTCAAAGGCGGTACCTCCGCCTGTCTCTCGTAGGAGCCTTCGCTTGGAGCCTATGCCTACCTTTTACTGGTTTTTGCCTGGGCTTTTGACAATCTCTGAAAAAGAAAAGGGGGGCAATAAGACGAGAGGAGATCGGCCTCTTCGAGGAATTACTTAAAGAAAAAGAAGAAAACAGTACTGAGTTGGCGGAAATGAGCCAAATGTTGTCATTCACTAATCATTCACCATGACCGACGCTACATTCATCTGCGCTCCTAGGAGTAATCTTCTGAAGAAGACAGAGTTCGAGTCCGTCTAAATTATCAAGATATTACGTGTGGCTGTTCCTTTTATGTGTTCTTATGTTGTGTATTGCCAAGTTTTTTATTCAACACTTCCGTGTTACTTTGAAGAAATAATCTCTCTCTCTCTATATATATATATATACATATATATATATATATATCCCTCCGACAATTCTCATGACATTGTGAACCTTTCCAACACCAGCCTGTCTGAGAACGAAATTTCCGTACTAAGTAAAGTCCTATCCTTCTCTCCCACACCAAAAATTAACCAAATCAATATACTCACCGACACACTCAATTTCTGCCGAAACCTTCGTTGGCGCGCATTTTGGAAATCGCAAAATAACTCTTCGAGTCAAATTAAAACCAATCCCGCACTTAACAAATTCCGCCCGGCCTCTACTCATGAGCCAAAACCCCTACCTAGTAATCATCCCGTGGAAATATTCATACGCCTCCTTAATTAGTATAATTATAGATTTATTTAACTTTGAAAATTATTTTCCGGAATATATCAAATATTAAAACAACTAATCGTAAGATGTGCCATATCTAAAAAAGTAGAGCTGTTAAATAAAAACGGATTTCATATTTGGATTCAGCTCTACAAATATAGTTAAAATCATCACAAAGATTTCCGGCACCAAAAAAAAAATTTTTGTAGGCCTGTGTAATGTACGAGTACGTAGCGCGTATAAAGAGTGGTACGTAGAGAGGGAGGTGATTCAGGTTGGGCATAAATAGCCAAATTTGAGGAGTTTTACTTTTGAGTATCACGGATGACGGCCAAGCAATGGAATTGAGCTTTTGGAGAGCCAGTTCAATTAACATAGTTCTGCTCTCTTTTACGAAAAATATCTGCTCACCATTTACTCACGTGTAAACGGTTAGGGCGGGAGATTTGATTAAGAAGAGCAAAGAGAAGTCATTTAAAACAAAAAATGAGAGATTTTTCCTTCATCCTCCATCCAACCCCTATCGTTCCCCTTTTTTATTTGGCAGCCAAGCTACACGCACAAGACACACAATATCAAATTATAGAACATCATGCCAGTAACTTATATTTAATATTTATTTCAGTCCACCAAATGCATTTTCACATAAACTAATTTTTTTATTCAAATCTATACGTAAACCTATCACTCTTCTCATCCATGACAAATATGAAAAACTTAGTAATATCCCGAAGTCTCCAACTCCAGCGTAAAACTGATATTACAATCTCTATATAGCTGTCACCTCCCTGTAACTGTTACTCCTACCCTTGAAGTGGAGGTCTAGTAAGACTAAGGTATTTCCTTCCTCGACGATTGTCTTTATCATATCCTATCCCCTAATTTACCCCAATTAATATGGTTTATGGTTTTATAATTCACAATAAAATTCATTCAGTAATAAATTATTCCTGCCAATCATCAATGGGCACGAGAATGACTTCTTCGTACTCCCTAAATGGCCTTCTGGAGTTGCTAAATGGTTTCCCATCAATAGGTACTCAAGCCATATTTTTCTATCCGCTTCATCGATAATACCTTTTAATGTGAACAATTGGCCTCATTTACCTCTCTAAATTCATTTCCCACCTCAATTACCCTTTCTAATTTACGTCCATAACTTTCAGCGCGTCACTTACATAGGCAACGAAATCACTACATCAATCAACCAGTTCCTCGACCAACTTTACGTCAAACCCACCTGTGAGCGGCATTATCTCCATTTTAACATCTAATACCCTCCATAATAATGCGCTTCCATCCCCTAATCACTATTGATCCATGCCTATAGCATATACAGTGCTCAGTCATTGCTTGGCCGTCATCCGTGATACTCAAAAGTAAAACTCCTCAAATTTGGCTATTTATGCCCAACCTGAATCACCTCCCTCTCTACGTACCACTCTTTATACGCGCTACGTACTCGTACATTACACAGGCCTACAAAAATTTTTTTTTTGGTGCCGGAAATCTTTGTGATGATTTTAACTATATTTGTAGAGCTGAATCCAAATATGAAATCCGTTTTTATTTAACAGCTCTACTTTTTTAGATATGGCACATCTTACGATTAGTTGTTTTAATATTTGATATATTCCGGAAAATAATTTTCAAAGTTAAATAAATCTATAATTATACTAATTTATAACCACTCTGCGGTGTTCCTTTTATTTTCAATGAACTGTCAATAAGTTTTATGTATATTTCTATATTGTAGGCCAATGAGATAAGTATTAATATAATATTCCCATATCATCATGTAGGAGATTTTTTTACGTAAGTAACAACATATCTATATCCTGAAAACTATAGCTGATAGGAAAAAACTGGTGTCATAATTGGATTCAGCATCCCAATTGTTCTTTAAATCAACATTAAAAGCTCCGGCACCAAAACCACTGATGGCCTGTGTTATCCAATATGGAAAAGGTTGAACCACTACGCCTTCCTGGAGTATAATGTGAAAAATACACGACGAGCTTAACCCATCTCGGAGAAAAATCTTTTCGCATTAAATTATTGGCCGAATGCTCACTATTTCACACAAGCGACCCATCAATCAACGTACACAATAACCTAGATCCCAGTCATCATCCCCATACTGTTTGATCCCCCGAGGTTCCTGGATCCAATCTCGTCATCGGTCAAAACATGCTTTTTCTTCCGTTTGCTCTCCATATTAACCAGTCTTATTAACCATCCATATTAACCATTACCTTCCAATTAACCTTCTGTTTCCATTATAATGAATAGCACATTTAAAAATATAGTCTCTATACTGGTAGTGTACGGTAGTAACACACAAAATCTCTCTATTACGCTACGTATGCAATACTTCGACCACTCTAATGAAGAAAAGATAATAACAATTTTCCACTGGGTATAATATAGTGGAAAATTGTTATTACGTTTTCTTTATTGTGTTCGAATTCCACCACATTGTGTCTGAAACTTCTTTGTCCGATTCCCCTTATGATTAGAATAAAATAACATGCATCTTCTTTCAGTTCTTTCGCCCAGTTCCCTTTCCAGAATGATATTATTCAAGCATACGAAAGGGCCTCATCCGTTTTTGACCTCTTTGATTACCCGACGATTTCAGTTCACAGCTACGAAGCATCTAATAATAGACTTTTTGACAATTTTTTCTGCCTTAAAGATTGGCATAAAAAGTTCCATTAAACTATTTTTCTATCCACTTCCTCTAACATTGTCATAAACATTCATTCCTTATTTAATACCTCACCCCCTATATCCCAGGAGCACAAGCTCCTTCTTCCCGGGCTTTCCCTGTATCTATATACTTGAAAAAATATATGCATTTTTTATTACTGTACGCTACCAGTTTGCTAATTCCTTAGAGCGTAATGAAAAGCGTAATCTGGATTGACTAAGAAAGATGAAAAGATTACGCTGCAACTTTTATTAGGTTTTACTAATTATTTACTTTGTCCTGGGAACCGTTTTCATATAGCACACAGGGCTTACATTTTAAATAAGAAGTACACCCTTAAAAACATAGTATCGATTATCTTCTTCAACATTTATGAAGGATTCATTCGGCTTATATTTTATTACCAGATTTCTTTGGTTGAATCTCTGTGATTGAGACTTTGGGGTGCTTATTTATTTACGTATTTTATTATTATTGGGTAATCTTCTGGTCAAGGTAGACTGCATAGATAAAACCACCAAATAAATATTTTGTCTCCCCTAACAAAACACAACCTAACATTCTATTCAACAACATGCCTCTTTTCATCTCTATATACTTCCTCCCTCCCTTCATCCCAATCGACATACCTATCCAATACCAGACCCCTCCTAGTTTGCCTAACATTCTCCCCTCTGTAATAGCCTTCAACATCCCACTGCGGAACAATGTGCCCCTTATCTATTTTTCCCATGCTCTTATCATTTCTCCCATAAATCCCCTCTTCTCGCCCACATTACCCGCCCATCCCCTCTTCTGTCTACTTCACCTTCTCAATCCTTTTCCACACCCACATTTCAATAGCATCCTATCCTTCTGGTTCGTTGACCATATTTTTGCGCCGTACATACATAACTAAGATCCATATGAAAGTTTTGATGAGCTGTTTCTTAATATCCTTACCCAATATCACTCTCATCCATTCCCTACCCCTGGTAATATCTTTTTTGCCTAGTTTTTTCTCCTTACGGTCCTACTACTTTGACCATTTTGGTCCAAAACGCTTTCGAGATACCTTAACTGCCTCACCTACTGTAGTTTCTACCCTCCAATTTCAATGTTACCTTACCCTTTCTTGGAACATCGGCTTAACTTTTAATTATTTATATTGATTCTCATCCTAGATCTGTTGCACTGAATTTCCAATTCGTTCTGCAATGGTTGCAAGACCTTGTCTGACAGAAAAAACTAGAGCTTGGTCATCAGCAAACCGAACTAATTTTGCAAATTCCCAGCTGACTTTTACACCTATCTCTAGTTCTTTCCATGCCTCTTTAATCATTTCTTCCACACATATGTTGAACAGTACCAGTGATAATAGACAACCGTGCCTTACTAACCCTAACTCCTAACACTGCTCATCCGAACTTTCCTTTCCCCAGTCACACCTGAGGAGTCTGATATAGGTATGGGTTGCGGATTAGCCTCCTGTCCTTCCCCCGTATTCCTATTTTCTGAAATATCCTCATTGGTTTTCCAAGGTCACTCTACCAAACGCTTTTTTGAAATCTACTAAATTAGCAAATACATCCATATTGTATTCTCTATTCCTCATTTTCTCATGACTGTAATAAACTTGCGTGTGCCTCTCCCCTTCCTAAACCCAAACTGATCATCACCAAAGTAATCATTTTCCCTGTTGTGCATTACTTTTGTTGCTGATCCGAAGAACCACTTTAGTTTCCTTTAAAATTAAACTTATTTTTCTGTAGCTCTCACATGATGTGGCCTTTACCTTTTTCGGAATCGGAACTAACACTGATCTCCTAAAGTCTTCCGGCCAGATTCCTTCCTCATAGATTCTAAAAATTAGCCCATACAGTCTCTTCCTCCCATTTTTTCTAAACCTTTTAGTAGTTTTGCAGGGACGTTCTATATATCGCTATCAAATATTTCTCTGCAGGAAGGGACGCGATTATGTTCTCTAACTGATCATATATTCTATCGACTTCTTACTCCTTACGATTGCTTGATGGCATGTATACCTAAACAATGACCAAGTTCGTCGGTTCTGCTTTTATTTCTACTAGCAATATTCTATCCTTGGGTTGCTCCATGTTGACTACGCTTGTTCCTACCCCTTTATTTAAAATTACGGCAATCCCTCGTTGGTTTTTGTCCCCGCCGCTGTATATCACTCTATAATTGTCACTCCAGTAATCCTCACTATCCTTCCATCTCACCTCGTAGAGACCTAAAACATCTATATTACCTCTTTCCATCTCTCGCTTAATATTTTCTAATTTGCCTCTCCTCAACATTGTCCTGACGTTCCAGGTTCCTATTTTAACTACTTTCCCCTTCTTCTGAGTCTTCTGTCCTGCTGCTTTATTTTCTGTATTGCTGCTTTTATTCAATTTTACGGCCAAATTTCGTTGTCTCTCGTCCCCTCCGTGGTTTATTACTCAATAACTATCGCTCAGGAAATACCCGCTATCCTTTAGTTTCATCAAGAATATAACTAAATTATCTAAATGCCCTCTTTCCAACTTTCACTTTATATTTTCTAATTTTCCATTTCTCAACATTATCCTAACCTTCCAAGTTCCTCTTCTATCTAATTTGGTCTTTTTCTTCTACGCCTTCTGTCTTGCTGCTGTCTGTTTTGCTTTGCAAGGATTTGATGACATGACGACCTTGGAAACCTTGCCCTACCCGCTGCCAGGCACGACACACGGCCCCTTGGGCCGAGTCCCACATTTGCCAGGACTCAATTTCTGTCTTGTGTCCATCATTTTTCATGGGAATAATAATTGACGTGGTTTCCCGTTGCCTTCCTCAATAGTGTTTTTAACGTGACACCATCACTTAATGACCGCCCCAATAGGGTCAGACGCATTTGCAGCCGCCTCACTGAGGAACAGACTGCCTTTTGTCTGGCACCTAGCCTTGGATCTATCTTGAATGGGTGACTCTATCAGGAGCAATTATCATTGCTCCCGCCAGAACAGCTTAATGGGTCATCATGTCATGGGCACAAGGTATTTTACTGTTTTTTAAAAGGGTATTAAAAAAGGGTGAGTAAGTCTTTGAAATGAGGTCTGGTGTTGTATGACGTGGAAACACATCTGTTGAAGCAAGGCGATAGGCGTAGATTTTGAGGGTATTGAAATTCGGGCGTGGAGAAAGATGGATTAAGGGAAATGAACCGAAAGGAAAACAAAGAGAGAAATTCGAGGAAAGGTGGGATAGGAAAAAATATTGTTCTTAGGCAGAAGTGATTACTCAATGAAGGCAGGCAAAGTGGATGCTAAGAATTGTGATTAATGGTTGGAGACTTTGATACAGGGGGGCAAAAAATATGCACGTAGGACGAAATGAGGGAGGTTGGAAGAAATAAGAGAGACAAAGAAATTTATTTTTCTGTACCATTATATAGAATGTTCTCATCCAAAAAGGATAATTTAACTGGTTATATACCAATCATTATGATTTATGTTATGTTTACCTATATTCATAAATATTCATATCTCCTAGTCTTATGCTATATCGATCGTAAAAATCAATTTTTTCTCTTTTCAGGTGAGTGGTGATCATTCCATTGGATAAAAGTTGGTGAATACGTTCAAGTGTGATTCTTTGGAGATTGTTAAGGTAATAATTTTCATGATAAGGTATTATTTTGAATTTATCATTTCGTTTTAGTGAAATATGCGTCTTTGATTTGGTATGAAATTAGAACATCGTGAATAAACGTGCAGTCAATGGAAATGATGGTGGCAATGTGATTTTCGTTTGATATGAAATCATAGTTAAAAATTCTCATGGCACGTGTCGTAAAGTTGCGGTAGCCTAGGAAACCTGAAAACGTAATAGACCTTATGTCCTTTGAAATCCCGGTGGATGGACTATCATTTTGTGCTCAATTATAATGATTTTGGAGTAGTTAAAAAGAAATCACATACATATAGCATGATTTTGTCTATAGTCGGCGATATTTAGCGGTGGACCCATTTTGCCTTTTCTTCTAAGGAGCGCAATGCCGGGCGAGGAAGGGAGAGATTAGTGTAGAGAGAAGGGGAAAGAAGGTGAGGCGGGAGGGTGAGGGGTGGCTCGCTGGGGCTCGACGGCCTTTATAACCCTTCTCGTGTTACAAGGGCCTGTGCCACGGCCTGCGGCAGGGCCACAGAGGATCTACCCTCGGGAAAAAGAATTCTTCTAGGTACACTCTCGGCTCAAGGAAGAACGTCGCTTTTGTGTCTTTTCAGTGCCCTTGGTCGCTTTCAAACTTGACTATACGCAGAGAAAAGGACCTTTCCCCATCCCCACGGCTACTCACCAGCCCTAATGTCATGAAATAGACTCCCTCATTTTTTTTTCATTTTTATCTGCATAATGGACAAGGTTGCGAGGGCGACCGCAATATTTTTTTGTAATAGGACAAAGTAAGAGTTGCCTTTCGTGTCATAAACGGAGGTGGTGATTTTGTATTGTAACAAAAGTTGATGATTGAACTGAATGCTGCTATAGATGCATACTATTCTAAGCTACAAACACCAATGTAGTGTGGAAATACCCGTCTGGAGTTGTCACGTTTTTGAAGTTATATACACTCAATCCTTCCCATTGACTACAACCTTGACGTGTTGGAAAGGCTTGTGCATTCCGACGACTCCTAGAGATGTGCTGGCGGGAGCAAAATAAAAAATTCTCCTGGTAGTGTAACCCATGCCGGATAGATCGAAGGTCAGAAGCCAGACGAAAGGTAGTCCACACAGCATCTGTTCCTCAGTGAGGCGGCTGCAATGGCGTCTGACCCCAGTGGGGCAGCCATTAAGTGATGGTATCACGTTAAAAACACTATTAAGGAAGGTAACGGGAAACCATCTCAATTGTTATTCCCAAATAAATGAAGGCCAAAAGTGAGAAATTAAGTCATGGCAACTGTCAGACTTAGCTCAAGGGGCCTTGTGTCGTATCCGGCAGCGAGCAGAGCAAGACTTCCGCGGTCGTCATCCCACGAAACCCTTGCAGCGGAAAAATAACGGCAGCAGGGTAGAAGACGCAGAAGAAGACGAAAGAAGTTAGAATAGAAACAAGGAATGTCAGAGCAATGTTGAGGACAGGCAAATTTGAGAATATTAAGCGAGAGATGGGAAGAGGTAATATAGATATTTTCGGTCTATGCGGGGTGAGATGGAAGGATAGCAGGGATTACTGGAGTGATAATTATAGAATAATATAGAGGCGGGGACGAGAGCCAACGAGGGGTTGCCGTGATAATAAATAAAGAGGTAAAAAGAAGCGTAGTCAACATAGAGCAAGCAACTGATAGAATCTTACTCGTAGAGATTAAAGCAGATCCAACGAACTTGGTCATTGTTCAGGTATACATGCCACCGAGCAGCCACAAGGAGGAAGACGCCGATAGGATGTACGATGAGTTAGAGGATATAATCGCGTGTGTTCCTGGAGGGAAATGTTTGATAGTGATGGGGGGTTGGAATGCGACGGTTGGCGAAGGAAGAGATGGTGATGAGGTGGGGCACTATGGGTTAGGCAAAAGGAATGAACGCGGGAAGAAAGCAATTCAATTATGCAGGAGACATGGGTTAGTCATCACCAACACACGGTTTAGACACCACATCATAGGTAGCGTAGGTATACTTGGATGCCAGGTGACTCAGAAATGTATCAGTTATATTATATTATGTTTAGGCACAGTTTCAGGAATAGTGTGATAAATTTGCAAAGTTTCCCAAGGAGCGGATGCAAACTCTGGCCACAATTTAGTTGTTATGAAATCTAACGTCCTTTTCAAAAAGAAAAGACAGTGATGGCGGGATAGCAAATGGAATGTAGAAAGATTAGCAGGATTAACAAAAAAGGAGTATCAACAGGCTGTAGACAAAATCATTGATGACGGTAAAGAGCTGAGTTCTATCGAAGAAAATATGGAATGTATCAAGAATGTTATATCTAAAGCCGCAAAAGGCACATAGGAAACTTTAACGACACAATGATATGGAAACCTTTGGTAACGGATGAGATGATTGCAAACAAGAATGAGAGAAGAAGATGAAAGAATGTAAACACAGAGTTAGGCAAAATGAAGTACAAAGAGTTAAACAATAAATTGAGAAGGGCCACAAATAAAGCAAAAGAAGAATGGTGGAAAACGCATTACGAGGATATGGAAAGTTTGCAGAGGAAGAGTTAAATTGGTGCGATATACAGCAACGTTAAGTTATTATCGGGAAGTAAGAAGGCAAGATCTGTGCTAACAGTTAAAGATAAATGGGGTAAGATAATAGTTGAACCAGGAAAAATCCAAGAGAGATGGAAGGAATATATAGAAACCCTGTATGGTGAAGAACTTAGGCCGACAAGGTTAGGCATAGAAAAGGAACATGACGTAGAAGAAGATAGCTTAGGTCCAGGCATACTCGACGATGAAATAGAAAGGGCATTAAAGGAGATGAAAGCAAATAAGGCTGTGGGGGTGGACAAAATTCCTGTAGAAGTGTTGAAATGTTTAGGAAAATGTGGGAAGAAGGCCTGTGATTACTTAGGCGATGACCAGTTTGGGTTTAGGAAGGGGAAGGTACGCGTGATGGCATTGCAGTAATGAGATCACTAATCAAGAAGAATATAGAATACAATCAGGGCGTATTTGCCAGTTTTGTAGATTTCGTAAAAGCGTTTGATAGAGTAAATTTGGAAAAACCAATGCTTGTATTGCAGAAAATAGGAATGGATTGGAGGGACAGGAGACTGATCCGCAACCTGTACTTGTCTCAGACTGCTCAGGTGCGAGTGGGGAACAGAGAATCCGGATGGGCTGTGATAGGAAGAGGTGTATGGCAGGGTTGCCTATTGCCACTGGTGCTGTTCACCGTATGTTTGGAGGAAATGATTAAAGAGGCATGGGAAGAACTGGAGGTAGGAATGAAAGTTGGAGGAGAATTCGTAAAATTGGTTAGGTTTGCTGATGACCAAGCGTTAGTTGCTCAGTCAGCCAAGGGGTTTCAAGCATTGTTGAGTGAATTGGAGGTTCAGTGCGATTGATATGGAATGAGAATCAATGTTAATTAAACAAAGGCTATGCGATTTTCCAGAAAGAAAAATGCTAAGCTATGCATTAAAATAGGAAGAGAAAAATAGAGCAGGTAGAACAGTTTACATATCTCGCAATTGTTTTGGACAAATACAGTCAAAGTGGTAGGGACGTAAGGAGAAGAATTGCGCTAGGCAAGGAGGCTTTCTCAAGGAGGAGGGAGTTGATGACGAGGACGCTGAGTAGGGAGGTTAAGAAAAGACTCGTAAAAGCTTTGATATGGAGGTTTTCTATGTATTACGTGGAAACTTGGTCGCTGAAATAGGAGGATAGACATAGATTGGAGGCTTCTGAATTGTTGGTGTGGAGAAGAATGGAGAAGGTGAAATGGACCGAAAGGAAAACAAATGAGTAAGTGCTAGGGGTGGTGGGTGAGGAGAGCGGTTTGTTGGGAGATATCCTATTGAGGCAGGAAAAATAGATTAAAGGGGTGTTGAGCGGAAGTGGAATGTTAAAGAAGTTAATAGAGAGGAGAATATTAGGTAGACGAGGAAAGGGCAGTAACTGGATAGGGATGTTTGACGGGATGAAGGAAGAAATGAAGTACACCGAGATGAAGAGAGATCCGATGTAGAGTAGGTTTTTTGATTGGGTTCTTTTGGAGTTACAAAGTATTTATTTGATAGTTTTGTCCTCCCAAAAGTTACCTTAACCGGTATATTACCTAATAATAATTATTATTAAGGATTATAATCCTTTCAATACCATTTAGGTAACTTGGCCAACTTATTATACACTATTGCAAACTATCTGTTCCCTTGAATAAGTTATATCAAAGATATTTATAGGTGGAATTCGAGGAAGTTGGAAAAGTGATTGGGGGACATATTGAGAAGTAGAGAAATACTGATTTCCGAATGATGGGTAAGTTGGGAAAAAAAGGAAGATCCTTTCTGAACTGCGTATAAGGAGGTGTAGAAAGTGTAAAGTGCTGAAGAAGGAAATAATACTATATGGTAAAGAAGGGATATTCCAATTTGTGATCATTGTGTTGCAATATTTCTTAAAGAAAGTCAAAAGGGGAGAAGGCTTGGGCAGATCTAAGGAAAGAGGCGGGGAACCCGAATTTTATAGGGAGAAATGACCACAATTTTAAGGTAAAATGCCGGGCACAAAGAACGAATAAAAAGAAATTTTCTTTTCTAAATAAAACAATTGTTGATTGGAATAATTTACCTGCAAAAATTTTTAAGCCCTTTCCTAACAGAGTCCAAACTTTTAAGAAAAGATGTAAACAACTTCTGTAATCATTTGATTGATGTGTTGTATACAATTAAATGTAATAGCTTAATTTTTTTTCTTGTTGATTGGGAAACAAATGTTAATGAAATGGGGATTTTTTTTTATGTACTACAGATTGGTGTTTGGAAATTTCCTTAGTGTATTTTTTTTTCTTTTTTCAGACTTATTTTATTTATTATCTTTTGTGATGTTGATTGTATTTCAGAAACCATGTTATTTTTCCAAGGCAAGTTTATTGTAACACTTGGGACTTGTGTGCCACCTGACATTTGTCTATTTGCACATGTAAATTTTAATAATAATAATAATAATAATAAAAACTAACTACGAATTGGTAGCTTTCTTTATGGCAATGATATTTTTGCAGTAAGTTATGCCCGAAGTTGTCATTTTTAAAGAAATGCGGAATTGGTATTATTTATTAAAAATCTAAGAAAATAATATTCATATATCAACCCCATCCTTCATCATTGTTGATAATAGGTATTAAAAGTAAACTTAAGTTCAAATAAAATATATTTGGTGATAATCTCGTGATCATGAGGTCGGCTGCCAACCGCCATACATCGTTGCCAACACCAGTTCTTCCATGTGCAGAGTGTGGTCGTAGCAACCATCCCCCATTAAATTAGAATGTTTCTAAACATTACTATTCTATAAATTATGCAATTTTGGCACAGGGTTTATATTACTGGTCTACAGATCAAAATGCTTTAATCTTTTCTTCTGAATACATGTACACTAAATTAATGAGGGCTACATAAATTACGATGGAAACATTCCAATTTTTGAATGAGGGGTAGAAAACTAACGTGCATGGCAGGGATTGGAGCATAGATAGGATTGTAAGCGATAATTAATGATAGTGATAATTTTTTGACAATAAAAAATTAGAACATATTGAGTTTGAGTAAATAAATAGCTACCTTGTATCATAATTACATGTATGAAAACGTACAAGCGTAACAGTGACTTAAAATACTTTAAATTTTAAATATAAGCATTGAGACTTTACCGTATGCCCTCTTAAGTTTAGTTCAATGGTACAATATTTTTATTTTGTAATCTAATGAGATGAAAATGTTCTATTTAATATGTTTCTAGACGCGCCAGGATAGTCACTTATGTCTGCGATAATCATGAATGTTAAGAGTATGGTTGGTTTTGATAGAGTAGATGTTTTTATAGAAATGAATGGAGTGAAATTACGTGACTCAATTACTCGTTTCAAGGTTTTTCATTGTCAATTGCGATTAAATTTAGTTTCAGTTATCAGGAAATAGAAATAAGAAAGGGATTCAGCCTCTCCCCTGATTTATACATGTTGAGTGAATGAATAAGAGTTAGATCATCCACAAACTACGGATACGAAAGACCAACAATAGCTGAATAGGAATTGTCGCCCGATGAGCTTGTAAATATGGTTGAAGGGACGCTCAAGAATAGTACACGAAGTAATTTCTCGAGAGAAAGATACTTGATGTGACGATAAATGCAAACGCAGTTTAATTGATTAATTAATTCAATTAACGCAGTTCCTTGAATATTTAAATTTCAAACGCAGTTTTCAGACACGCACCAGGAATGCGTGTAGAAACTCATGATAGTGAATCTACATCTAAAAGCCCAATGTATACTCCTGACGAAACATTGGAATTCAAAAAGCTGAGTCGTTACAAAACATAAGATGTTCTGGTGAAGCGGATCCTTTCCGCTCCTTCTGAGCCGAAGGACTTCTTGCTGAATAAGGGCTTCCGCCTCACGTCATTCTCACGCCATTACTTTGTAAAACCTACCTCCGAGTCGCAATGCTGAATTCTGCTTCTGAGTATCTCGTTACTGCGACACGCGAGGAAGTGTGGATGTGAACTGCATATCTCCTATTCCCTTGCGCGGTAAGCTGCCATTTGATACCTACACCTTCAGAAATAACGTGATTCAAAATATGAGGGCAGTTCAATTGATAAGGTTTTTTGCTCTCGAATGACTCTCATATCAACCTCGATCCACGCCTCAAAGGTCTCATCCAGCGCTTCTAGGCCAAAGTTGGTGTTAATGTAATCATTTTGAATTGGAGGAATAGAAATTCTCAAAAAAGATTTTGAAATTATGAAATATGTATTCAAATAATGACTAGAATGAAGAGTGAATGGGATAACCGATTTAGTTTTCCTTATATTTCGAGGATCCCATTATCGCCATGGGTAAACTATCTCTATTTTTTGTCCCTGGTTTAATATATCTTGTTTCTTAAGACATTATCTTTTTAGTTTATCCCTTCACCATCACAGATTCTAATTTATTTAAAATATGCAATCAAAATATTAATAACATATTTTTATGATAAATATATATTCATATTATTTGAAAAATTATTGGAATAAGCGGTAGTCTACCTCTTCGTGGAGGATTTTTTCTTTACCCAGTCGGGCGTTCGCGTAATCCAGTGGAATTTAACCAATTTGGCACAGGTAAACTTCTAAGACCAATTTTGTATAATACCAAGTACATCATAGCTTACACATCAATTCTATACTAATTTTAGGATCTAAATGCATTTTACCACTCCACGTAATGTCCAAAATTTCCATTGGCTGGGAATGATCATTTTTTTATATTTTCTTCTCGGTGTATGACGTAATGTGTAGATTTAAAATTTTGAAATTATTACGTGGTATTTTGTTACGCAACAGTAGTCGTCTTACTGTTTCATTTGAAAAGAAGCTTTTGATCCCGGCCCGTACTTTGACAAATATATTATTGTAATGGTCTCTTTAGTGAAATATTTGTATGTTAAATCAATGATGGGAAGACATTTTACTCAAAAATTAGCATACATGTAGAGCCATGGCTCTACATGTATGTTAATTTTGAAGAAAAATATTTTCCCATTACTGAATACAAAATATTTCATTTTGGAGAAAACATGATTTTGTTTTTGAGGTACCCCACGGCCATGTGCGCTTGAATTTTGATATGTACGGTTTATGTCACAATTTATATTATCATTATATTCTTCTTGATTGTATAGTGATGAAAGAAGACATTTTGTTTTTCCACGTGAAATTTCTAGTTAGAAGTTCAATGCAGAAAAACAAAATGTGTTCTTTCATCATGAAGGATTTCTAACATGTTACGATTGAAACTTTCTTTTCCTAATTGCATAGTTTTAAAAATTCCCACTGAAAAGGAAATGTGGCAAGTATACGTAGACACAATTATTAGTACATAAGTATTTTTTTCCATAATTAAAAGTACAAAAGTGTATCTGTACATTTGTGGGGGAATCTTTTACATGTGAATGCTGATCTTAGCATTTGTATTAGTTTGCTTCAAAATTTTATATGCGTATGGAAGAGGCATTAATTAGAGAGTTTAAGTATTAATGTGAGTGGAATAATGCTGCTTTAACTTTCCTTTCCCTATCCCACCCACTCTCAACGCACGAGGATAGGGTTTCGACGTGGGAGGACGTAGGGAGTGGCTGGAAATACTGCCCAAGTCCGAATTTATATTAGGGGGTGGTTATGTTAACATTCAAGCACAGACGGCACGTGGACCTCCAGTCGCCTCAGGGACCCATGAAGCGCGTGGGAAGTGGGCGGCAGAATGGACGTCTGAGGAGTGGCGGGGTAGCGGAGCGGTTTGGTCGGGGAAAGAGCATGGGGTTATGTGAAGTAAGGGGTGAAAACGCCGGAATGCGTGCTGAAATTCCAAAAGAACTTTTGCGAAATCCAGAAGTTATTTATTTTCGAAGTCCGGAAATTGTTGCTTACCTAGGACACACCTGGGCGATTATTTCATTTGAAAACGCATCTTAATTTCTTACTGCTATTCCGCATTGCAAATATAAAAGGTTCAAATATAATTATTTTTGGCGAAAATATACAAGTCTTTATTAACTGTATCACTTCAAAACCAGTAAGATGGAAGTCCATGCAAAGAATTTCCCGGTATGATGCCGTATTATTATATTTCCTTTTGAATTATTTTTCTCCATTTACTGAGAAAAGTTTCCTGTTGATTTTTTGACAGCAAATACCGACCCTGTATAGTCGCCGAGAGGATTTTACCTTTATTCAAGGTATATTAGGTCTTTTGATTCATAAAATAAATGAAATACATAGGAGGAAAAAAAGAGAAACTACATTTTTATATCCATCAAAGGATAAAAGCTTGAATGCATGCTTGTAAGAGTTTTTATCTCTCTTCAAATTCTCTCTCAAAACAATTTAATATTAGTATTCATTATGCTCACACCAAGGTGGTGAGGTTTTTGCATGTGTTTGACATTATTTAAAGCAGCTTATGCAACTAACAAACAGGAGTTGGTTTATATACCAGTTGAATGGGATGGTCGAGGTTTATGTGTGACATCGCGCTTACTGATTTGTGAGTCCAATTTCGATTACAGTACAAAGTTAAATACTCAAAATGGAGTAGCCGCCATCAGTGTTCGTTAGATTATTTCGACTGACGCTCCAATCGGGCTATAAAACATCGTATTTTCCCATTACTCATCCATATTCCGCTTAAATCATGAATTAAATATATTTGACGGTCCCCACTTTATATCTGCCATCTATCTTCTTTAATTAATTTTAAGGGTTTGCACCATTAAAATGGAGATACTATTTGTTGCTACCGTCATTAGCTCTTTTGATGAGACTTTAATCGACTTGTATATTTGAACCGATTTGATGTTCTGGTTATTTTGCGAATTTAAAAAATATCTTTGTGGAAATTCATCCCAAAATTTAAATGTTTAATACAAAAAGTCGGAATCAGATGCTTGGCAATACCCTTTTAAATGAATTTCGATTAAAGTATTTCCTAAAAATACCTGGAATATTAAAACTGATATATAACTTTGGGTGTGGGACGTGGAAGGGTAGAACGTTGAAGTAATGTCTGGAGGGGCCGGGTCGATTCCCAGGTACTCCTGTAGGCACCCTCAGCTACACCCGAGCTGTGTGAGATTTTTATGGGTGCCAGATATTCTTGGAAAACGATAAGTGGCAGGGAAAGTATCTGCCCCCGTACTCTGATGTAAATTTCACACACCGTTAGACTTAGTATTGGGTGACCCCTACCATCACCTACCAAATCCTCTTTGAGATTTTTAACTGTATTTGCAGTTAATAATTTCAGATAAAACAAATAATTTGCCATATGTAGTAAATAATGTAACCTGCAAGTATTTTTTCTGCACAGTATAAAATAGTGGGATGTTGCGATATTCTATTATATTTTTAATCATTATTATTGTTCTTTCCAATCGTACCACTAATCGTTGAAACATTTTATTTATATTTTTAGCATCGTCTGTTTGCTTTTGAATTGATATGATTTTGTGCTGGATTTTTAATATTTATCTAACTGGATTAGAAGACCTTATTGCATTGGCCGTATAGCTGATATTGTGGATAGTTTGTCATTAAATAATAATTTTGTATTATATATAATACAAAATAAATTATATACATGCATTAATATTGAAATCTATCAGATGACGAGGAAAATAATTCTGAATAGAGAAAAATTCAGGGCTGTTGTAAAACATTATAGGTAATTAACTTAAACGTTAAGCACTGAAGTAAAAAATCAATTTATATTTCTACCAATTTTTTATAAAGTACAACTAATTTCAACGCATCGGCATCTTAAGTACCGTGAGGATGGCACTGATATGTTTAAACTTGTCGTACCTACTAAAATAATTGGTGGAAAAATGCATAATGGATTTCCACAAAGTTAAACCTGAAAGCATTGAATGTATCAAAATCTTTATGTAAAAATGACAATTAAATCTTTTTTACGAAAATTGTGTTTGTTGTTTTAGATTGCAAAAATGCATAGATGAGGGTTTTTTTCTGGAATCCGCGTCGTTACTGACGTTACCTAAATTTAACGATAGTTTCAAGCGACTGGCCTGATTGAGTCATTTCAATTCAAGGAGAATCGATCAGTTTACGTACAAACTCGAGTATATATGCGTGTATCCAGAATTTGTCATCCATTAGGTTTTAAAACATTTTAGTGTTTCCCATAAATTGGAGCCAAGAGGAAAAAACTACGATCAAGCGCGCCCAATTCGTCGATCGTGGTGCATTCTCCGAGTGCTGCTTTCGAGTTTCCATATGGTGCTCTCGTTTTAGCGACTACCTGAGCCATATAATCACTCTTCGCCCTATTATTGAGTTCAACATATCAGCAGTACGTTTGTTTGGAAATTAATTTTTTCTCTTTCATTTTTATGAGCGAAGGATTGCTGCGCTAGCGAAGCAATTTTTTTAGAACTTAAATTTACGGTCCATTGAGGTTAAAAGGGAGTGCCGAGCAGTAATTTTTTCATCTCCTGGGCTCTCAAATAGCCAAAGCCTCCGCAGTTCCTAATTCCTGGACCGAGCTCTCACTCAGTGCTTCACTGAAATGCCGTCGACATCAACGCCCTCAACTTAAGGATGATTTTATTTCAGATTTCTACGCTACATGTTTCCTTCACCCAGCGGCCACTTGCCGCGAAGCGTGGTGCACTATAGGACGAGCTGCGTTTTGTCCAAATTTTCTTGTTCTCCGGGTCGTTTCAAATCGAAAATTATTTGTCTCAATGAACGCCTCTTTTGTTTACCTTTCTTTTTCTAAATTGAATGCGGCCATGCCATTTCTATCAGGATAGAGGTCAGTACGCGGCTGGCTTTTACGATTTCAAATAAAAGCTGAGTGCTGATCGTTTTGTACCACCAACAAAAGAATAAATCGTGAGTTTTTTTGCAAGAGTAAGGTACAGGGGTGGTCCGGAAAATAAGTGTACTAAGCTCAGGAAAAAAAAATTATTGCACTTTTAAATATCTTAAGCTAATATTCCTCAAAATAGGACCCTTGTGAGTCGATACACTTTTTCCAGCGGCGTTTCCATTCCTAGAACGCTTCCGCGAAGGCATCATCGGAAACTCTCGAAGACACGTCGTCACGGCCTCTTTGACGGCGTCCAAAGTCCCGTATCGCGTTCCTTTCAAACTCCTCTTTATCTTCGGGAACAGAAAGAAGTCCGGGCTGTAGGGCGGGTGCGGCAGCGTTGCCACGCCGTGCTTGGCCAAGAAGTCCGACACGACAAGCGCGGTGTGAGATGGCGCATTGTCGCTCAGGTTGTCAGTCATACTGTTGATCGCTGGCCGGACGCGGGCGACTCGTTTTCGAAGCCTGTCGAGACCTTGGACATAAAATGCAGCATTTACATTTTGTCGTTCAGGTACAAATTCGTAGTTGACGACTCCCTTTTTGTCAAAAAAGACAATGAGCATTGCCTTGATCCGAGATTTGCTCATGCGAGCTTTCTTTTGACGGGGTGATGATCGGGTGTGCCACTCCGCACTTTGTCTCTTCGACTCCGGGTCGTACTCAAAGACCCACGTCTCTTCACCCAAAACAACGTTCTCTAAAAAATGTGGATCATTTTTGCAGTGATCCGCAAGTTGTGTCGGGATTTCCAAACGATTGAGTCTTTGATCATCACTGAACACTTTCGGCACCAACTTTGCACAAATTTTTCGCATCTGTAATTGGTCCCTAATAATCTCGTGCACTATTGTTTTTGGCACATTACACTAGTCTGCTATCATCCAAACACTAAGACGACGATCAGAGTTCAGTACATCGCGAACTTTTCGCACATTTTCGTCGGTGAGTGTCGTTGATGGGCGTCCAGGCCGTGGTTCGTCGTCGACCTCTTCTCTGCCCTCCACGAACATCTTGTGCCACCGAAATATCATGTTTCTGGACAAGGTTGACTCCCCGTAAGCCTGGTTAATCATACCGAGAGTTTCGGTAGACGATTTCCCAAGCTTTACCGCAAATTTGATGGAATAACGCGGCTCTAAAAACTTCGACATCGCGTTCCGTGACGTGGGTCGAGCGTGGAGGTTCGCGTTAACAGAGCTCCTCAGTACACCACAGCTCGGAGCCGACTGCCTTATTCAGCGTCGCTTGCCAACAAACCCCCCTCCAATCGCAGTCCGTCAGAGCGGTGCTGGGCGCGTCTGGAGCGGCGGGAAAAAATCAGTACACTTATTTTCCGGAATAACCCTGTAGTTTAGCCCTACGTGCAGTCTCTTAGATGGGACTAATAGCTAGAGAATTTCGCTGCTTGGTAAAGCTGGAGATATCCAGAGGCATTATTTTAGATTGGAGCGGTAAAAATCAACCTCCGCTGTAGACTCACCGCTAAATTATTAGGTAAAATACCGGTTAGGGTAGCTTTTTCGATGGACACAACTGTCAAATAAATACTTTCTAACTCCAGAAAAAACCCAATCCAAAAACCTACTCTACATCAGATCTCTCTTCATCTCGGTGTACTTAATTTCTTCCTTCATCCCGTCAAACATCCATATCCAGTTCCTGCCCTTTCCTCGTCTGCCTAATATTCTCCTTTCTATTAATTTCTTCAACATTCCACTGCCGCTAAATACCTCTATAATCCATTTTTCCTGCCTCAATAGGATATCTCCCAACAAACCGCTCTTCTCACCCACCACCCCTAGCACTTACTCATTTGCTTTCCTTTCGGTCCATTTCACCTTCTCCATTCGTCTCCACACCCACAATTCAGAAGCCTCCAAGCTAAATCTATCCTCCTTTTGCAGCGACCACGTATCCGTGCCGCACATAGCTACGCTGCATATCAAAGCTTTTACGAGTCTTTTCTTGTCCTCCCTACTCAACATCCCCGTCATCAACTCCCTCCTCGTTGAGAAAGCCTCCTTGCCTAGCGCAATCCTTCTCCTTACGTCCCTACCTCTTTGACCGGGTTGGACCGAAACACTTCCGAGACACGTAAACTTTTCTACCTGCTCTATTTTTCCCCACCTATTTTAATGTGTAGCTTAGCCTTTTTCTTTCTGGAAAATAGCATAGCCTTTGTTTTATTAATATTGATTCTCTTCCCATATCAGTTCTCTACCATACAGTGTTTCTATATATTCCTTCCATCTCTCTTGGATTATTTCTGGTTCAACTATTATCTTACTCCACATATCTTTAACTGTTAGCACAGATCTTGCCCTCTTACTTCCCTATAATAACATAACCTTGCTGTATATCGCACCAATTTCACCCTTCCTCAATACACTTTCCATATTCTCTCATTGTGTTTTCCACCATTCTTCTTATCTTTGTTTGTGGCCCTTCTCAATTTATTGTTTAACTCTTTTTACTTCATTTTGCCGAACTCTGTGTTTACATTCTCCCATCTTCTTCTCTCATCCATCTTTGCAACATCTCATCCGTGACCCGTGGTTTTCTTGTCCTTTTCGGTCCTTTAGGGTCTTTTGCCGCTTTCGATATCACTTTCCTGATAGAATCCCATTTTTCTTCGATAGTACTCAATACCTACGCCATTCATGATTTTCTCTACAGCCTGCTAATACTCCTTCCTTAAGCTAAATATCATACGCTAAATTTTTAGACGCACAAATGAAGTTCGGTGTTTGTTCATTTTGTAAAATTAATTAATAAACTCTTTAAAATTCTTTGAAACACATTACAGTCACCGTTTTCTGAACAAGTATATTTTTATTTTAACTTCGTATTTATTACTTAGAAATGGGAAAATGCGAGGCTTGCTACCGTGAACCCTTTATCCCTTCGAGATATTCTATATTGAAGACTTTTTCTGTATGTTCGTTGAAAATAAGTTAAGAGTTTTGTTGCTTATTATTAATTTGTGAATTGACTTTTTTATGTATTGAGTTAGACGTAAAATATTGTAAATCGACCCGCCAGTACTATTTTACCTTTTCTTCCTATTTTTTTAGATTAACTGTACTCCAAACTGAGGTATTGGATATATCCTCCGATAATTATATCTCATTCGTTGCAATGGGATGAGAAGCTTTGGACCTGTTTTTGGAGTATCAGTAATGAATTCACGGTAGCTTCCGGTGATATGTAAAATGTGTATGTTGTAACGATTCTAATGGACCGAAGGCTTATAATTGAGTAACAAACAGTTTCTAAAAAGTATTTTGGAATTATCTCTGCTATGCTGGCCCAAGAGTTTTATACCGGCATAAACAAACTTTATACATTGAATTAAAACTTTCAAAGCCACAGTTGTAAAACCACACAATCCGGATTTCAATGTATTTGCACATTTATCAGGTAGCACATTCCATTATCAGTTACTCCCTACAAATCGTATTAATGATGCTAATGCATTCAAACCCGGACCGTTTGATTTTTTACCAGCGCTTTGAAACAGTTTTTATCAATCATTACATTGCGATGCATTGCAAAGCATTTTATATATAGTGTTAGTGAGTTTTATTTATTAAAAACACTGCCCTCGATTCTATTAATTTCAGCATATTCGCAAACGGAGACGGAGTTTTTGAAAATTTCGCTGTCTACGATTCCAGTCGATAATAACCTTTCAGTTCGTATAATTATTCCTGCGCCTATGCATTGGATAAGATTAAGATATTCCGCTACTTAATTTTTTAAATTTGGCAGGTGACCGCAGATATGTCCACGTCCATCAGTTCGACCTAATTCAGTCTTTCCTTTATAAATGGCATCGGAGTTCGGTTGAAATGGCGCTTCAATCTGGCTCCTTTGCCGGAGTGTTGCTCCTGGCCAGCAGGATCACGGAATATTACGAGCGAGGAAATGAACCCAGTCCATCCAAATGGACACCAGCTGTCAGGATTTCGTAGCCCCGCTTAGGCAAAGTGACGGCATAACTTTTAGGCCGAAATGAGGGAGCGAGAGGGCAACACCTCTAAAGTCTAATGGATCTCTAGTTCAAGCTCTATATTCCCCGTTCCAAGAAACTATTGGGTGTCCAATGAAATTCTGATGCACACCCTCTGATGTTTACTGTCCAATAAATCCGAACTGCCCCATTCTTCGTTCGCCCGTGTATCGCAAGTGGGACTTGGGCTCTCATCTCGTCTTCTTTGGTCTTCAATCTCCAAAGGGTAGGCTCCGTTCGCCCCCATTTCCTTTCTCCTTCCGCCCCGCTCTCATCTCTGCCACTAAGTCCTCTCTCTCTCTGGCTCCCTTCATTTGAGCGCAGAGTGACCTCGGGCCTTGCTCCTGGCGGCTGGTGCCCGAGCCTGTTGATGGCGCTGCGGGTATCCTTCCGGTGCAATCTTCTCTTGGTTTGACTATCCGGTACCTGTGTCTATTTGATACCCCAATTGGAAGCCATACATTAGGCTGCCAGGGATGGGCTTGATTCTATACAAGTCTTGCGCAATTCACTGAACCAAAAATTTTTTAATTAAAAAATAATAAGTGCGAATCTTATAGGTTCAGGTTTTACTTCTTGGTTGTTTGGTATCAAATGAAACAGAGAACGTACTTTGTACCAAACCAAACATTTTCTTTGGAAAAGTACGTTCTTTCTTTCACTTGATAGCCTTATCAGTACGTTTGAAAATCAAAATACAAAAAACCGAACTTACAAGAATGATTTTCTTATTCCTTTCAATGAGTCAACGTCAATAATATTATTTAACGTATGTAAATAAAATTGCGTTTACATTCATTCACCTATCAGAACTCCGAACTGATCATCACCCAAGTAACCATTTTCCTGCCCCACGTCCTCTCTTATCGATGATGTTGAAAAATAATGAGCTGCGTGCAAAATCAAGCTTATTTTTCTATAGCCCCCACACATGGCGCCCTTTCGCTTTTCTGAGAGTTAACACTGACCAGACGAAATCTTCCGGTTAAATCTTCCATAGTAAATACGACGAATTAGTCCGTAAAAACTCTTCCTTCCATCTTTTACTAAAGGTACGTCCACCCGAATGTTATCTACGTACACGGAGATATTTTATTTCAACTCCCTTAACGGCCTTTGTATCTCGCCCTCAAGTATGTCTGAATCTAAGCTATCTCCATCTACTTTATCTTCCCTTTCAATGTCTAAGTTGGTGGCCTAATGTATTTTATAGTATTGTATATTTTATCATTTATATTTTTCTTGAACGTGTTCTGGTTCAAGTGCGAAATATTTTTTCTGACTACTACTGTTTGTTATATTCAGCCTTTTTTAAAGAGGTAATTCTTCTAATAAAGCCACAGAAGACCTTTTCGACTTTTTTGACACAATTTACGCTCACCAAGGATGACGTGTATTTCGTATGAAAAATGGATTTGGTCATTTTCGGACTTATTAAGTGACACTCCTTTGTGATGAATTCTGAGTGTAAATACATGGTAAATTTCACTAAAACAAAGAATGCTCCTCTGTTTTGATGTTAATTTTGCATACACCAACTCCCGATTTTGTCGCAGCGGTCCGAGAAATAAAATTTGTTATGGAATGATTAATCAAATTCCTTATGTTTATTCCTGTCATATCGATTTGATATTCACAATTCATCAATAGTTGTGATCGACAGTCATTATAGGAGCTGAATGAAATGATGTGTAGGATAGAATTATTATAGTACGCATTTTCATCGAATGATAGACATATAAGGGAGACCTAATTATTCACAAAATATTCAGCTGCAAACGGTATCCAATAAAGTCAATAATCTCTCTCGCATTCCATTTAGCAATCCTTATTGAAGTTCGGCGTTCCTCATTGCTCGCACAAAAATTAATTTTAATAATTAACAATGGTAGAAAAATGAATTTAATGAAAAAGGCAATTCTAGAATTTCAAAATATATGTGTGAGTAAGATTCGGTGTTTTCCTAGCGTTTAATGGTCTGACATCTCCGCAGGTTTTTTCAATGGGCCAGGATCTTATGTATAAATAATGGTTTACATGCATTATTAGCATGTAAAAATGAAACTTATTATGGGGTATTTTCGACAAAAATGTTAATTAAAGTCTTTATTCGTGACAATTAGTGTAAAAGAGGTAAAATTGTATATCAAAAAAGAAATATTATTTACACTGGAAATGAAGAGGATATGGGTCTTAATTTTATGTACTAGTAAGGTGACATAGTGAAGGTGTCTAGGGACTGAAATCCAAAATTAAAGTAATATTGGATTAAGATTGTACTGTGTATTGTGACTGTGAGTGCATTGAAATAAGTTATATATATTTCAGTCTATAAAAGCATATACCAAAATCTCAAGAGGACAAAGGTAATTTATGGTAATGGTACTATGGTAATTTTTCCAACGATTTTTTACGGAATTTTTTGTCTGCTCAGGTGATACTTTTAGAGGATTCAGAACGTATGATTCATAGATGACAAAATCAACCTTTAGCTGATTTATTTTTTAAGTGTCAAACCTTTGTAGAAAAACACCATTGAGATGTTTCAGTTCTGGAGGTCAAGAAATTCTTAAATTCTCAAATGTTTCTGCGTTTATTTCTTATCGTTGCCATCACTTCTTGTCAGTGGTCAACCTTGTTGACGACGATTACCGTTCTTTGGACATGGTGCTCCGAAAAAATGTTATTATTCTTTAAAGTGTAGAAAAACATCACTATGGTTTTGTTCTTATCACGGAAGATGTTATTTATTATTTAAAAATTATATATTTATGATTGCATTTTAAAAAGTCCTTCTTTAATGAAAATGAAGGAAGTGCCAGAGTTCATGGGATATGGTTAAATTTGCTTTTATTGCTGGGCAAGTTTTAAGTATCTTTATTAAGTGCAGGACAAGAATTTTCACAGATTCCCCTAGTAAATTTAAAGGGTAATGACGGGTATACAAAAATTATTTGATCAATATCTTTTTAAGCTGAATGAACAGTAATTAAGATCAAAATATCGGTTTTCAGGTGATTACATAATATATACATGTCCGCTAAACGATAAAAGCGAAACAAAATAAAAGAAATTCCTCGCACCACTTGAGGAGCTTGATAACTTTGCTTCTTAAGTAGTTTAAGAAAGTATTCTTTTCATGTTTTCATAATATTGCTATTAAAATTCCATCTTTTGTTAGATCACTTTGGAATGTTCTTTGATATTACATAAAATGTGGAAAGTAGTTGCGCTTGCTTATGAGAAAAACTCCTGTATTCATGGCAATCCACTAACAATATAAATAGCTGAGAAATTTTTTAATCTTTATTTTGGCGTAGGCATGTTTATCTGGTACGCGTAACGAGGAGCAAAATGGGCGTTATTAATAGCAGTTTTTCCTCATTTGCTGCACTCTACCTCTATACCGCCTCATAACAGCAACACTATCGTAGGTTTGAGCAATTATATTTTCCTAAGCATAGTTTAAATATTGCTTGGCTATTCTAAAACACTTGTGAACGAAGCTTATTCCTTTTTTGAATTGTGACTTTAATGTCTCGCCGGGTCAGTAAACGCGGTACCCTCGTTTTCATAGTATAGTATTAGTACGTCTTGTGTTATTACACTTCAAGTCAAAAATTTAGCTTCTCCTATATCTGGTATCATTTCTGAGCAAGACACGTTTAAAATAGAATCCATTATTTCATACTTAATTCGTTAGATATTTTTTTAAGCAAAATAAATAACTTATCAATGAATTCCAGCATTTCACGGAAAAATTGACGGTATCCACAGACTCGTCGTGGCTTCTGATAGAAACTGAGAATTTTCTTTTGTTAAATATTTAATCTCAACTGCGAATTAATTTGAAAATAATAGTAAATTAGTATTTCCGTATTTTTTTGCACTTTTTCTAAGGGCTCAGTTGTATCAAGCCTGAATTTTTGACTGATCTGAGAAACTAGATTCTCTTTTGCAAGCATTGCTGAGATTACTGTATTCTCGATTTTCTTTCCAAGCACTACCCCTATACAAAAGACCATGCTCTTTCTTTCACGCCATGCACAGTTCATTAAACCGTATCACAAAAAAAGTGCACGCAGAAAAATAACGTATTTTCGTATCACTAGCTTTGTCAATGTAGCTAAGCTGCGGTAAAACTTCCTATCATATTTATTTTCTTCTTTTCGGTAAAATATTTACTGATTCGAAATTGATCAGAAATTGTTCTTGGTTTAGTTTAGATATTCAGTACAAATAAATTGGAAAATTTTATTAATAAAAATTGAGATATTTTAACTATTATGAAACAGTCTGAGTCACTCTGATTCATGTCACTTGTTATTTACTGACTGTAACCTTCACTAACTCAAACTTAAGTTCTTGGGAAATCTCAGGTCAATATTTCCTTGCATTGTCTTCAATCTCACATGTTCATTTGGATCACAACATGCCTTCTAACCAGCTCTCACAACTAATATCTCCCTTTCATCTTGTGCATCTGAGAGAAGATGCATCATTTTGATCATAAAGCAAAATTTTATGTCGATCATCATGGTAGTTCTCTTGAGAAACTGAGTGAGTCTGCAGCTCTGCAATTCTAATTAACGTGCTGCGACGGTGTAACAAAATTGAAATTGTAGTATTGAGGGCATATGTACGGGAAAACCCAGTTTTAAACGACCTTTTAAATAAATACAGCCATGAAACCCCAAGTTCCCTAATGTTGTTTTAGGATAGAGCTCACTTGGTTCTTAGACAAAGCCATACAGAGTCACGAATCTCATGCATTCATTAAGGGGCCCGTACCTTCCTCTCTGCCGGCGGCGGTTTCCTAAGAAATTTTGATGCCAAAAAATCATTACGAATGAATCCAGGTGATGAAGCTCAAATACGTGATTCCAATTTTAACCCGGGATCTTCTGGTCTACAATTTAAAACTGTGACCCTTATGCGACCATACTGCTGTAGAAAAGATGCTACATCGCTGATAATAAACATCTTCTTTGACACATATCCGTATCATCTGTTACTTACTTAGCCAATTTCCTGGATCCATTTTGTTATTTGCTCTCAATCATCAAAGAAAATATAGTCCACCCATCACCAATCAAAACACCATTCAAATGAAAATCTGATTGACTCGGAATAAAGATTACGTGAAAAAAGTTCGTCTAATCAAAAGAAAGTGAAATCGCCGTAGTATGATTTTTTTTCCTTATAGGGCTGTGGTTTTACTCACCGTCTAATGGCAATGTTATTCATATCTGTTTAAATCTGCTCCTTATCGATGACATTAAACCTCTTACCGCGCCGGCGTGGAGCAATTAACTTTTAACCCTTAGATCATGGCAATCGTCATCAGAGATCTCCGTCATTTACTTTCTCCCACCCTCTTTCCCTTAGGATGTGAATTCCCCACACGGTTGGGGAATCATCTCAGATTAGCAGAACTTCGAAGGCAGATTTGCTTATTTTTTTCTTTTTCTTCAGACGGCTATCCTGTCTCTCACATTTCTTGAAGACGCCCTAAGCTCTTCCCCAGTACGCCCTCCGTATTCAGTCCTATTCCTTCCCTTCTCTCGCCCCATTTTCCTTCTTTCTCGCTCTCTCTCTATCAGTTAACCCTCAACCTATACCTAAGCTGTATACGGGTTCGACCATGGGAAAGTTGAGGTTAGAGCGAAAAGAGGTTTAAAGAAAATCGAGTGGGGGGAGAGAGATTTGAGACTACTTCTTTCCTGCTTTTGGAGACATGGAGGGCTCAGGGAGGAGCTTAGTAGAGTGTAAGTAACAGCAGACAGCGCGCCGCACTCAACCTCTTTGTTTTCAATCCTCGATCGAAGGTGAATGAATCACCTCAACAATTGATAAAAAAAAGGGGGAAAAGTTGCTTGAGGACATTTTTAATCGGTTTTATGGAGCAGATCGGATATTTTATTAGATTCTAGTTTGAGTCGGTCATTTTGTTTATTTTTCGCCCCCTGTACAATGATATCCTTAAGAGGGAGAAATTTTGTAACTGGGCAACGATGTCTTGGTCGAAGATGAGACCTCCAGTTCCCATACGATGTAGTTTTCATTGTTTACCCTGTGGAAGTGATCCATCACTTCAAGAATACACTTTGTATTTTTGTATAAAATATTTATTCAAATGACCAAGGTTTAACGGCGTAGCGTCATCATCATGCCCAAGTTTCCATGTTAGGTTTAAATCATCGTCGAGGATATGAAGTTCATACGAGAAATTCAATCTAATACAAGTTGCATCAACAAGTGATTCAGGGCTTGAAGTACAAAATTATTGGGTATGTATTCAGTCACAGTTTTGAACCCGAATCTTTACGAAGTTTGATTGGTCATTTGAAAGTAGTGCCTAACTTTGGTGTAGGAGCTATGGGTAAAGTTTCCGTTACGCATAACAGCTATGCGGTTACCCTTGTCGTGGTTTACTCATTGTCTAAGGCCAGGCGTAGATTTGAAGGAGTTTAGCAGCTTCACTCCTCACCAGTGCCCATTAATTTATCTGTTAAATGTCATTTTTTGCGTCATATTGGTGCGTGTGTGTATTAACTAACTGTTGTGCCAGTTTCTACCTAAGCTATGAGTTACCGTAAGGTTATCAACTGCCCTAAAAGCCATCGAATTATGTTCGCATGGGGATATCCATTGGAATAGATTAATGGATTGTCAAGGGGTTGAAGGATTGAGTTAAAAGCGGAAGTAAGATGTTGAAATAAGTAACGGATTCATTGGATACACCTATATTTTACATAAATTCTTCGTTGTATTACTTTATTACACAAAAACACAGTAATCAACCCGAAGGTCGGTTTAGTAGGTGATGGTAGAGCTCACCCATGTACCAAGCCCGACGGCGTGTGAATATTCACACATCAGGGTAGGGGGGCCAGTTCCTTTCCCTGTGTCGTTTTTTTTTATGGTTTCTCAGGAAGATCTGGTACCCGAAAAAACAACTAGCTTGGGTGGAGCTGCAGGTGCCCAAAGTGCCTTGCCCGGGAATCGAACCTGGGACCCTCTGGTCAGCAGTCCAACATATATATATATATATATATATATGCATATATATATATATATATATATATATATATATATATATATATATATATATATATATATATGCGCGGGTCGCGGTGGTCTAGCGGGTAGAGCGTTGGACTATATATATATATATATATATATATATATATATATATATATATATATATATATATATGTGTGTGTGTGTGTGTATATATGTATGTATGTATGTATGTATGTATATAACCATAAACACAGTAATCAACCCGAAGGTCGGTTTAGTAGGTGATGGTAGAGCTCACCCATGTACCAAGCCCAACGGCGTGTGAATAATCACACATCAGGGTAGGTGGGCCAGTTCCTTTCCCTGTGCCGGTTATGGTTTGCCAGGAAGACCTGGTACCCGAAAAATCAACTAGCTTGGGTGGAGCTGCAGGTGCCCAAAGTGCCTTGCCCGAGAATCGAACCCGGGACCCTCCGGTCAGTAGTCCAACGCTCTACCCACTACACCACCGCGACCCACATATATATATATATATATATATATTTATATTATTATTATTATTAGGTAATCTACCGTTTAAGGTAGGTTTTTGGATGGTTACTTTATTAAATCATTTAATTCAATGGAGAAAATCAATCCCTGATAGTATTGATTTTGGAATCATATTATTCATTTTTAAAACTACTATATTATACCGATTAACAGCTTTAAGTATGAATAATCGACTATATGGATGCCAAAAAAGACGCTATAAATCCTGTAAAAACTCACTCTAAGATTACTTATTATCTTCTTTGGCAAATAAATTCCATTGTTTTTGTAATATTGTTAAATATGTCACATAAAATCTTATGAAAAAGATTCCAATCTGTTTTTTAAATACCTGGGCAAAGCTGACGAATATAAAATTTCATATAATTCCTTAAAAAATGCTGTGTTCATAGAAGAAACACCGCAAAGTAATTGACATTTTTTCTACACCTAGTCTAATTTCTTTGTCCCCCGTTGTTGTGTGCTTATTATTGATTTACGGATATCGTCAAAATCAAAGGTAGATTACTGATTTTCTGATGATTGAAATTTTGGACAGCTCCTAAAACTATTTTTTTATGAATTGTTTAAAATAATCTTGGACATCAAACTTAAGTTGAAATTAGCAGACTAAAAAATTTAACAAAAAATGTTTAAAAATTGCTATTATTATTACTATATTTAAAAAAATTAGTAAATTTATCATGTTTAAAATTCAAAGAATGATAAATACTGAATTTGGTCAAACCTTGGGCAGGTGTTCGTATAAACGTCCGATCCTCTTTTGAAAATTAAGTTGAACCAAGATAATTAAGTTGCCCTGCAAGCTACTGCGCCAAGCCTCTATGGTTTGTGGCAGGAAATGAATACGCACCAGACTAATTTTGACCCGACTACTTTTTCCCCCTCGTGCGGTTGGACAAGGTTATTCTGATCCCTTATCGTTCGCGAGAAAAATTACATCTTATTTTTATCTTTTCTACACTAAATATCTCTAATTGTGTTGACATGATCTCATCTACCGTAGTGCGATGAGGCTAATACTCGTAAAACCTTTTCAAAGTTATCGCTAAAGAGACACCCTTCAAATTCATGCAAGAGATGTAATGTGTAATTTAACCTTTGCTCCGTGAGTGATTCCTAGCCTTGCTCCTCTAATAATTTTGATTTTAATAATAATTTATCTCCTATTAATAGTTTTGATAAGCTACTTCCCAATTAAGTAGTCTAAATCAAATGCTTAGCTATTAAACAGGGAGAGTTAACCACGCCCTTTGATCCCGTGTACTTTTTTCAGCTCAGTTCGACTGAGAAATCTTGAAAGATGGATAGTTTATTGCCTATTAAACTTCAAATGATCCACTTAAGCCAAATGAAAAGGCTAAAAGACCCCACCCACTTGCCCCCTAAAATCCACATACTCTCATCGGAGCGGTCGTCTTCCCAAAACTTGTGAGGGGTAAAGCTTTCCCAATGGTTGGGTAGGAACTTGCATGAGAAATGAAGCAGCCAAGTGTGTATAAACTGTGGTGAAGGATAAAGTTCCTCCTAGTAAGGTCTCGTATGCGTTTGTGGTGCTGGAGCCTGCTCCGCGTCGTTGCGTCTTATAAAGCTTTTTTGGTATAAATTTCTCGTTTAAGTGAGAGCCTGAGCATGCTTTGCCAATATATTTTAAAATTGTTGATTTAATCTCGGAATTTATTTTTTGTATCTCGTCAAATATCACAATTAAAATTGAAACGTTTTAATTTAAGATGCAGATGAAATTAGACCTCAATGCTCCAAAGTGATTTTGTATCCTTAATTATACAATTAATCTAGTTGCAATATGAGGAATTTCCATCAGCTTAATTGAATGATCATCTTAGTTTTAATTTGCTGATGTTTGTCGCTTAGGTGTGAAATGCCTTTTTTTTACAAGCCGCTTAATGTGCGATACCATTTGCGATTGGTAAGGACAATGATTTTGCGAAAGCTTCCACGGGGGCCAGAACAATGCGTCAAATCACAAGGCTATAATGCATCTACAACGTTTCGTCTTCAAACTTAAAACATACGCTTTGTAGATTTCGTACTGAGCGATAAACAACTATCACCATCTCAGGCCCTCGTATTGTGATAGAGACGGATGTCATTAGCCCAACAACCAGTTTCATCGGTAAATAAAAAAGTTTCTGGCGTAACTTGGTGGAAAATCTTCATACTGACGTTTTTATAAATCAAACCACTTAACTTTTCCACATAAACTTTTTAATTTTCGCGACCCAGGTTTCGTTCTAGCATAACATGATGATGTTATGCTATAACGAAACCTGAGTCGTGAAAATTAAAAAGCTTATGTGGAAAAGTAAAGTGGTTTGATTTATAAAAACGTCAGTTTCATCGGTATCTCTCACGATTAAAGAACTCATTTTACGTAATTTATTGTGTTTTTATGTAAAAAAGTGTACTTAAAAAGGTGTACTTGATTAAAGGCGTTGTCAATGAAAATTTAAGCTATTTTCTATTGAGTTTTCTCAGTCATGCCATCTTGCTGTCCGAACAGATGAGTTTCAAGTGCTCACTTTACCCAAAATACTCTCTTCTATCCAGATAAATCTCAGTATATTCCTCTTACACCTGTTCTGCCTCCTTCGAATTTGCCTTAACAACATTCTACTTTTGCCCACAATACTTGAAATTTGGTTCTTCAAATTTCTTTTTCTTATTTTCTCCATTCTTCTCCAAAGCCACACCGTAAAAACCTCCAATCCACGCTAATGGTATTTACATAAAGATTATGTTTACTATTCAATCAGAACTTCACTGCGTGTTTTAATTCTAACCTTTGATTTTTAACTCTAATTGTACCCGATTCCGTCGTAAGATTTCTTCTTCTTGCAAATGATATTTTTCTCTTAATGTCTCCGTTAATAATATCGCCTTGCCACGGAAATATCTATTGCAAATATATGCATCTCTCCTGATTGTTCTTGAGATTTATTAATAATTTTCCCATAGTAATTCGGGTACTTACTGATTTTTCTTTCTTTTCTCCTGAGAGCGCTTCCAGCCTCTCGCAAAAGGCGCTCCTTTCCCTTTTTCTCTATAAGGTCTTCACATCCCCGTCTTGTTCTTTCCACATGTTTCCTTTACCATATCATCATTTCTCCTAAGTTTACATAATTCACCTGTTACAGTTCATAAAATCTTTCGTAACACCTTATGACATGGGTTTAATTTAAATTTTCAAACAATAAAATGCGCGATCTGTTAGAGACTCCTCCGTTAACTTTATATTCTGCTAAGATGAGGCATTATCTGAGAAAAAGAAAAACTGCCACCAGTTGAATGTCTAAGATTTCCTTGAGTATTTGGTCAAATATCCATTCAAACGCAGCCTGGCAGATAATCTAGCCACATCAAACCACGTCGTTCGACCAAAGTTTGTGTGAATGGCTGAGATTCACCTTTTACTAGATCATTAATGGCTTGTGCAGTCTCCTTTAGGATGCTGAGGTCAAATTCTTTTTCCTGTTCGACCTGTGGTCTTTCACGCAACTTCAATTCCCAGGAAAACCCACAGCTTGGGTTATGGCAGGAACGGTTCAGTGGAATTAGGGGTCAGAACCCGAAGCGTTTCTTTTAGTCCTTCAGTTCTTGTCCACTTCAGCAACAGGCCAAAGAGGAAGCAGAACAGTTAACGATTGGGTAAAGAATGATTGATCACATACATGAACTAATCACTTTAATCTAATAATATTTAGTAAAAAAAATCCCATGGCCATATTGAATGGAAGCAAAGAAAAGCAAGCCATTAACATTTCTCATAGTGAAATTAGTCCTCGGAAGACGTAGATAGATAGATAGATAAACGTCTTTATTCTGGGCGAAATTGAGACCTTCAGGTCCCCTCTTCCATTTAACCCATCGTCAGATAATGTTATAAAGAACATAGCAAACATGTACAAGAATACAAATAATAAAATAGAGATGGTAAACACAATTACAAGAGATATTAATAGCGTATACAAGTGTAAACAAAGCGATAGTTGATACATCAGAAATAAATTTGAACAAAATATATTAACATTAAAGAAAAACAAGATACATGAGGGAAACATAGATAACATAAAATAAATAATTAATATAATAATAATAAAAGAAAAATAAATAAATTAAAAAATAATGATAAAAATAATAATAAAATAAAGATTACTTTTGAAATACTTGATGAAATAAGAAATTACTTTAGAAATTACGTAGCTCCGTTGCCATGATTTCATAACCTCGAGCCGCTTTCGTTTATAACGAAAAGTTCTTTTAGCTATCAGATTTCACTTTTTATCCAGCGGAGTAGAATAGTGAGTGCCATGTAAGTATGAGAGTGACGGATTCCGTTTTGCATGATTCGAGTAGATGGAATAGCGACCAAATTTGGGCGCTATATCTCTTTGGAATTGGCGTGGAGATGGGCACTCGAGTGCGCCGTTTCCTCCTTCCTCGAAGGGTCGCGCCATAGCACTAAATCTTGACATTCTTAACTGCCGTGTGCATTGAACCCTCTCTGTATTCCGATCCCGTCCCCAACTGCCTCAACCGTGCATAAACGCACTTTCGTCCACCTCATTCACGTGAATGACCCTTATGGTAGCTACTTCGATAATAAAGACAGACACGGAAGTGTTGCCCTTGAGCCTGGAACTTTACGGGGAATGATCAAAAAAAGTAATAAAGAGCAAAATAGAGAAATTGAATCGTACCCATTGTTAAGTTGGCAAGTCCGCCTTCTTTTTATTGCACAAAGTGATTGCTCTCTTTTTTCTCTCCTGAGTGGCTCTTCTCGATTGTGCTCTTTAAATTATAAATTATTGTAATAATAATTCGTTCATTAAATTATAAAACATGGAAATAATAATATGTGATTTTGTTCAGAAGGATTGTCAGAACCACAACCTGAAAAAATGATGCTGAAAAATCCGGAAAAATCATTCATATGCATGAGTTACAATGGAAGATTAATAACCGCTCGAAGGAAATAATACTGAAATATTTCAATAGCATCTCAAAAAACTAAATAGACACAATGTGTCTTGAAAACCACGAACGCACGCGCCGATCATATCACTTAAACTTCTTCATTGGATGCATAAAGAAAATTCGAGCATACTAATATATTACAATCGAATTTTTTCAAATTAATCCTTTCGGATTCCAACCCAGAAAATTTTCCAGCGCGACCTCAATTCGCTGGAGCTTGATCGAAAAGAGCCTCGTTCGCTGAAATTGGCCGTAAAATAAAACCGAGTCATAAGTTAAAAAAAAGATAATGCGGAAACAATTCCAATGAGCGCCCGTCTACGGGGAGAGCACTTTGAGGTAAGTTTGAAGAGTTACAGAACTTTGGGTGCAGGAAAGAATAGACTGAGCAAGCTGGCAAGGGAGAAAGCAAACGGGATAGTGATAGATAGATGTGTTTGAGGGAATGGGGAAGTTTCTGGGGGAAATCTTGAGAAGAAGGAACTATGGCCGAGGCGGATGATAATCTGTTATTAAACGGTACAATCGAGAATAGATTTTAAATAACCACGGGTGAGGGAGAATTTAGCCGACATATTTGACAGCAGTATAATAATAAAGGGAACTAGAAGATGAAAAAAGGAATCTTCCAAGAGAACGGATACCAAATCATTGAGTAATTGATTTAGGACTGTGTGGCTATGCGTGATAATTTCACTACTGTGTAAGACTAATATATTTAATTATGTTTACCTTTAATCAGTAGTCTGTTTATAAATTGATAATTCAGAAATAGTATTAGCAGGGATTAATACTTTAAGAAAAGATTAAAACCATAAATGACCTAAAGCAACTTTGGTCTAACAAACAGATGATAAGGGATATTTAATGCTCCTCGCAAATCAAAAAATTTCTCAGCCTTTGCCGATTGCGGATCGTTCGTTTGCAAAACCGCTATAACGTGAAATTGTTACATTCCAGCATGAACCGGTTTTTGGACAGCGCTTTGCCATCATATTTTACGTTAAACTGGGAAAAACCGGAAAAGAGACTAATGACATGCTTAAGTCTTCTCGACCATGTGAGTGAGGATCCATATTTTTTAAACATACCCCGCCAGACTTTTTCCTCTTATCTCATCTCAAATATGTGCTGAAAGGACCTTGTCACCACTAGGTTGAAGCGTTACAACTGGCCGTAACGAAGGAGCTTAACAGTATTCCGGACGCTGGTTTCTAGAAGACGTAGTATGAGGCTTGAAAAACCCGCTAGCAGTGGAATGTGGACGCACATGGGTGCTACTTCGAAGACTTACGAGTAAATGTATCAAATCTGGTAATAAATGTTTGTAATCAACTCAGCCCTACTACTTTTGGGACAGACCTCGTAGTGTGCGCGGTAGCAGGCACTCTGGTAACACATTGCGCAGGATAACATAACCTCGCTTGAGCTGAGAAATAGAATTTTTTTACCACCAAAAAATGGAAGATGAAGGTAAAAATGAAAAAAATTAAATTTTTCATTTTTCTTGCACTCTGTATAAAATTCAAAAATTGACTTATCGAACGAGGTCTAAAATCGAAACAGAACTGTAAAATAAGTTTCAAAAGACAAAATATATTCGAGCAAAAAGAAAATTCCATCCAACAAACGAGTACAAACACATAATACTATATACCAGGTTTAACAATAAAATGGAATAATATTTGAGCAAAATCATACCACGTAAGAAATATAGGTATATACAATGCATGTTTATATTTCTTAAGTATTGGACATTTTCGTTTACATTTATTTATTTGATTAACATTCAGTGGTCTTGAATATCGTTCCACATTTTCATGGCTGAAGTGATTGTTTATATTTGACCGTTTACATTGGTAGTCCATTTGGAATTTTTGAACCGTCTTATAGTCTTATTAACAACCTAACTTCATAATAACTCGTTGTTTACCAGATTATGTTTTATAATCAACGCCAGATAATGGAATGATTTTCAGTGCTTCAAAATCATCCAATATAGCTGAAACGTATCACATCGTACAGTTAAAAAAATATTTATAACTGGTTATTTACCGATATCAAAAAATGAATTTTAAATAGAGGTTTCATTCCGATGAATCTATTGCTTTAGTAAGTTTATCATGAATTTAACCTCCCATAATTTACTACCGTTTAAATTTGTGTTGCTTCCTAAATTTAAAACTGGCAACTTATAATTCTACTGGTTACTTTGTTGTAAATAAACTACAACACTTGATCCCTCTATATATCATGCTTCCTTCTACTTGGAATAAAAGAGGTCCGATTATTTACAATTCCTTGGGGAACACCGGACGCGACTTTTTATGAATGTTACGAGTTGCGCTTTGCCGATGGCTTGTATTATTTACTTACCCTTTACTCTAATCACATGAGTTTCACAGGAGTTGTGTTTTGGTGAACGCCACCAGATTCGAAAGACCGTTGATATTTTTGGAGGAAAGCTGAGCGGGATTGAGCTTCCGCCTGCTGTGTTGACATCCACATATCGACGCCGCATGCTCACTCATTCCATCCGGTCCGATCCCCTTCTCATTCTGCTTCATACACGACCTTAGCGCGGCACAACATTCTTCTGATCGAAACCTCAACGATATCAGACGAATGTCAGAAATAATTTCACACAGTTTCTTCAATTTTTTTCAAATCTTTCACAGTTTTCTTTCAATTTTGTGCAGTGAGAATTAAAATTTTTCTGGGATAAAAAAAAATAGTAAAAAATAAAAATATTGATGGGTTTCCATGCATACTTGAAAATGAGGCAGTTGACACGCATAAATTGAATTGCACATTTTGGACCAACATTTCGTCATTATTAATTTTTCTTCATTACCCTTTTTTGTTAGATTATTATATCAGACCGTGCATATGGAGGTGTGTTTAAAACTCTTGAACCTTTTCCATTCCTTTTTTAAAATGAGTTTGCCATTGTTTGTTATCTGATAGAAATAATTTTATCCATTATTAATTTCTTATTAGAGAAAACGTACATCAACGCTTTCCATAATTATATAGAGCTTGGGAAGAAATCTTCAGATAAGCATCCCATAAATCTGTTTTCTGTTAACGAAATATATATTAGTTCTGTGAATTTACAGGGAAAACTCCTGTATTTTTTAAATACGTTAAATACATTTATGAGCCTTGGCCATTTTATTTTCCCACAACTTTGAGGGATAGTTATTTCCAAACCAAACCAGGACCAAAGGTTCATGCGGGATATTAAAAATAGTCTATGATATCGTGAGTCAAAATCCATGACAATTTGAGCCAATGTAAATTCAATCAGATATGAAGTGGATTAACTTAGCTTAGATTTAATTATATTAATGGAACTGTAGATCTATGAGGGTTTGGTTGTTCTATGGCGAGTGTAACTCCCTGTTTAACCCCCTCCCTCTCCCGCTAAGTCTACACCGCATGAAGAACGTCCTGAAGGAATTCCATACTCCGAGTGGGACTATCAATGAGAACAAATACTTGAGTTCTATAGGTTACCGAGTTAATAATCCTCCGCCTTAGTCTATTGCATATTACGTCATAAGGGAATATCTCCCAAAATGTTCCCTCTGTGTATGAGGTGTTCTGGGATGTCAACCATGAAGCGACAGCATGTCATATGCGGGCAGCCCTCCCTCTCGGGAGACTTGAATCCAATGGAAGCTGGCATAGGCTCATTTCAATGCACTGGGGTATTTGAAATTCGCATTTTGAAGATAGGGAATGCCGATCCATTCTAACGGAATACACAAGAGAATCGGTCATAATGAGACAGAATAATTACCGTTATCAGGAGTACTCTACCGAGTCTAGGTATATGACCTATGGATTCAGGAACTACGAACTACTACTAGATTTCTAACCCGTGACTAATACAACAAAAATGAAATCCCATAATACATATAACAACACCCTGTTTTTTAGTTGTTCATGCTTTCCTCCTATGTTAAATACAACCGGAATGCCTATTCTTTTCCTCCCTCATGCCAACTCCTCACCTAATTCCTCACTCTTTTCCTCCCCGTGCATTCCCACGACTCTTCTTTCTATTAAGATTTTGAACGTTCCATAATTGTTAGAATCTCCTAAGTTTGCTTGTCCTGTTTTCTAAAAATTCCTCCTAACGATTTTCTTTCTTTCCCTACCATGCCTAAAACTT
This sequence comes from Hetaerina titia, assembly GCA_037158775.1. Lineage (NCBI taxonomy): Eukaryota > Metazoa > Arthropoda > Insecta > Odonata > Calopterygidae > Hetaerina > Hetaerina titia. The sequence goes on along the minus strand of CM073775.1, from coordinate 20,066,913 downwards.
TATATTTCTTTCCGTTCCGGTCATTTAATGTTTTCAATCCTTTTCCACACCCATACACACATGTGAACGAATAACTCAGAAGGAGTAATGACGAAGGAAGTAGGTGAACGAATGATGGATAGGAAAAATATTTGCAGAATAATAACGCATGGATTAGGGTATTACAGAGCTTAAGAAGGCGAAGGACACCAAAAGCAAGAGAATGGAGCGTAGAGAAAGGTTGCTGAAATGGCGAGTTAAAAAAAATGAAGAGTGAAATTAAATATTAAACAAAGGAAGATAAGATGGAAAAAAAGAGTGGTAGAGGTGTGGAGAATTAAGGAATAATACAAGCTTTGGACGAGACAAAACGGGCAAGATAGGATGCCTAAAATGAGAGAGAGGGTGCATGGAATGAGAATCTGCATAATTCCAAGGCCATATCTCTGCAGCGTGCATTTTATTACTTAATAAACTTCGTGGTAAAGGAGCCTTCTTTTTGTGAATTCCTAATCGGCTGTCACACGAGAAAATTGTAGCTGCCTTCAACGATAGTCTACCCTCATATTTTGGCAGATTTACTGCCATACTCTGAAACGCGATTAGGCAGGAATTCTAGCGGAATTACTTAGAATTTTGGCAGTGATTTTGCTTATGCTTTATTGACAACGTACTCGTAAAAAAGTACCTATTGGACTTTATCCCTATTGATTAACGGTACATAGAGTAATTTATGATATTTTTTACATATAACCTTATGCTGGCATATTCGGGTATAAGAGGTATATTTTAAGCTATATGTTGGTTTACAATGCGTGGTAGTTTGCTCAGATTGATCTTTTTAGTGATATTTTTTCAGCTTTTTCTCTGTTACATATTCTAGATATGATGGTTATTTTCTAGAATTTGATTATTCTAACCTTATTATCTTCTTCAGTTCATTATCACTTACATTACTTTAACGATTGTCTACTTTTATATTTAACGTTCCATATTTTGATTCATTTGAACTGTTCTGGCATTTAGTTTTCATGGTAAACTCGATTTTACTCCGTCAGTAAGAATCAACGTGATAAATTTATAAATGGACATTGCACATAAAGTCATGTCATTACTAGCTTTAACAAAGGCAGTGGAACGGGCTTCTTAACGGAAGCTATTTGTAGATGATGATCGTTAAAACTTGAAGTTCGCATTTTCCATCAGCTCTAGCAAAACACTGAGAAACATTATCAACACTGCACAATAAACCACATTAAAAACAAAGGTAACATTTGTAACTTCCACGAGTAATTGATTTGTAGGTGGAATTAGTTCTAGTTGTTAGGCGATTCATCGAGGACCGAAATTAGTTGCTCTACCAAATAGATTAATTAATAAATTAATCGTGAAAATCACAAAGTTTTTCTTTGTTTTAATTAACGAGAATACTATTCTGCATATGATTACTAATGTTATCTAAGCTAACCTATATTTATGAAGAAAGGTTTCAAACAGTCTCTCCCCTGATGAAGCACTTGCAGGAATCCTGACAACATTTACTCATTGAACCCTGAACTCTTGACTCCTGAATCCCTTATTCAAGCTCTAAACGCCTTGTGTTGCTACTTTATATCCTGCCTCATCTTTGTAAACTTTCTGATCTTCCTTAATGACGTTCATAATACGGAAAATCTTTCTCTCCTTTCTTCACTTTCGTACATCCTGCTATCATCAGACTAACCCTTAGCATCACTCCCACCAATTTTTTCTCCCATTATAATTTCCGATGATAACCACATATCTCCCTCCGTCATTCCCAACGCTTCTCCGTTTGTCTTCCACTCTATTAATTTTTTTCGTTCATTATTCTTGAAGCTCACTTCTCAAAACCCTTCAGCTCAGCTCCTCTCGTCACATTTCCTCAAAAACCAATTTTCCGAACCAAACGCATAAAGTTTGTCTCGCTTCATATTAAAGCTTTCGTAAGGTCTTCACTCGGAAAAAATCTCTTCTTAAGATGAAGACCCCCCCCCCTTTTTAAAGGCTTTTGCAAAGTAGTCTATCTCTTAAAAGGCCGCGGACCTTGGACAAACGTTCTCTAAATGTTGCAACAAGGTATACGAGAACTATACCAATGATGTACGAGAACGTACCAATGTACATGCTCAAGACTAAGTGTATGCATTATATTCCTTTCCTTTTATCTGTACGTAGTGATGTTGGAAGTTAACTATATTTCTTAAATAATGAAGTGACATGTCTAATATAAGACCTTGGTTTTTCGTTTCCAGTAGCTGAAATTGTCGATAATACACGTGTCTCGCTATTTGATGCAAGATGTAGGGATGGGACACGTATGCTATCCCGAAAAAAGTTCATAAATACGCATCTTTATTATAAGTGATGCACTGTTATCGCTGAAAAAACGTATTTTTTTCTTATTGTTTTACTCCATGATTTGAAGTTCAGAAGATAAACACAGGTAGAATTACATATAAGTTTAAGCTTATGGGTGGAAACAAATCTGTAGTAATATATCTAGGGGTAAAGATGACTGACCATTAGCTATATTGTCGTAAGATGACTAACCTGTATTGACAGACCTGATTGGCCCATTACCTACATGTTTTTCACTTTATCCATGCTTTTGCTCTATTAAAACTAAAGGGAAATGAAGGTGGTTTTTTCCCTATGTTGTTCTAAAAACTGAAGGAATATTGGAAAAGTTTTGATATACTTTTCTCTTAATTGAATTTATTATTATTTAGATCATCATTTTGGCCCTGTCACGATAACATAAACGATACCGTTGTTCCACATCAATAACTTTTGGAAAATGGTTACATTCAGTCCTAATACACTGCTTGTTCAGAATTATAAATATGGAAACCGCTCATATTAAAGAAATAACCCCATAGTTAAGATTTCAGATGATAACAATTACATTTTCTGTTTAATCGAACAAGGTAATTTTTGTGAATTCAGATTTATATGGAGTATGTTTTAACCATTTGAAATCTTATAGTAAATATTGGATCACTTCTCAAGACCAACCTACATAAGTTTGGCCAAGTTGAAATGTAATTGGTGGACATAATAATTTGGTATTTGACATTTTTCTCCATTATTTAGATCCTTAGGTTCATATTGTTTTTTAAAAGATAGAAATCCGTTAGTTATTAGTAGAACAATGCCTAGTAGCCAAAATGCAGTGTGGAAATCTGATTCCCGAGTAGAAACACCGTAGATGCCTAGGAAGTTACGTTAGTCTTACTCGATTTCCCAGACTCCGTCGTTATTATTTCTATTTATACCGTTCTCCCGCTCCCTTCTCTTCACATAACCCCCTTTTTCTGCTCCTGTTCTTTGTTCTTAGAATTGATTAAGGGAAAATTTTTGAAATTGTTAAGCGAGTGAGTCATTGATAATGACGTAGCGTTGAAACCACATTTGGAAACTGTTGGATTCGAGTAGAAGTTTGTTTATTCAAATGCCTGGCTTAAATTTAGAAAAATAATTTATTAAGTAAAATTAGCATTTTCACTGAGTAAAAACCGAAGGAATAGAAAAAGAACTTGCCACCATTCGCCTCTGAAATACTTATTTAGCAAAATGAATTCAAATTGAAGAATGCAATTGTGGAATGCTTCTAATTAGTGTCTCCAAACATTTGCATCTAAAGGTTTTCATTTTCTGGTAATTAGACAGGCGGGTTGAAAGGGGTGATTAATCCAATAACCACCGTATCTTGATACCCTCAGTGCCCTCTCTTCCATGACCTCCCGAGCCCCTCCAATCGCCTTTCCCAGCCTCCACTTCCTCCGACTCTCATGAACTGTCTCCTTCCCTCGCGTCTTTCTCTCGAGTATCTTGATCGTTCCCCTGGTTACGGAGACAGCGCTTCCCCTCTGCCAAAGGAATACTTTCCGGGTGTAAGCAAGCGTTCTTCCCATCCGCTTCTCCGCACTCCCCAGGATTCGCCCCTTCTCCCCCGTAGCAGGGTCCACCATTTGTGCCCCGTGTTTAACTCCGGGGCATTGAGCAGTCGATTCCGCTGCCAGCAGGAGGGCGTTATGACGTCTTCTCGGCGGTGGCCTCCGAGTAACTGTACTCATTCCCACCACACTGATCCGCTGATCTTGAATATGACCCAGAAAGAGGTCATCAATTTGATGGTATATAATTTTAGTTTTTATGGAATATTCAGTTTTGCTCAGTATTACAAATGACTAAGCTTTAAAAATTGGTGAAGAAACCTAAAAAAAATCTGATCAAAACAGTTGCTGCAGAATTATACATTGTGCACTGGATTAAAATAGGAAAAAACATAAGATAGACAAGCTTTGATTTTAAATAAAACAATTTAAGGATCAATAAAAAAATAAGGTAATGTCCCTCTTCGATAATAAGAAGGGTAAACTAAGCCATGCATTTGCAGGGCACAATTTTCTGTAGGTGGGACAATTCTTATTCAGGAAGTTATTAATTACTGAACGGTCCATCCAAAACTATCCTTAGCCGCTAGGCTACTGGCAATAAAAAAATAAGGAAAATATTTTTTTTAATCGTGAAAAAGATGAAACCCTTATTTTATGAAAAATATCAAGCGAAAATAGCGCATTTCAGTACGTTCACGTATTCATGAGGAAACAGAATGGAAAAACTCGGATTTGTGACAGATATATTTGGGGTTCAGTCAATGGGGTAACCCACCACACCAATCAAACGGAAGGTTTGTTTGATATTCGAGGGTAGGGTTGATCTCGAAGTAAGCCCGACGGTATGTGAAATGCACGCAACCAGGGGGATAGGGGAGCAAGTCGCTTCTGTGGTATGCCAGATCACACAGCTTGAGTGAAGCCCAGTGTGTTCAGAAGCACCACTCGGATCCACTTGAGCCCAGGAACACGCTGCCAAGTAGCCGACTGGCCCTCCCACCGGACTACCACGCCGCTAGTTGAAGACATATTGTCCAAAAATTTTGAAGTTTTATTGCAGGTCCTAAAAATTCGTCGTCATATCAAACATTTTCAAAAGACAAGTATTATAAGCAATTCCAGTACTTTTTGTCACAGCCCCGTAAATTACAATTACAAGATAATTTAAAAGTTTTTTGGTCTCCGAAAACCTCTAATCTTATTTGCAGAGTAGATATGAACGATTATTCCCGTCAGAAGACGGTCATTTCTATTTTCTGACTTTTTGCGGATTTAAATATCTTCGATCGCGCAAGTTAACTCAACGGAAGGCTCGGAGAAATTTTTTAAAATACCGTAGTTTATACGCCCTCAGAAACGGAAAATGACTTAATATATTTTTGATTAATTCATTTTAGGAAATAACTGTATCACTCATTTTCTTTAATAATTGAATAACCAACTAAATATAGCTTCTGTGCATGTTGTCAACAATCGTTAAATTTTAGATCATTAAAAGCTTTGTGCAAGGGAAAAAAACTTCAATCGTATTAGTTTCGTCACTTATTAATGTTATCCTAGCCTGGCTTGTAGTTTTTCAGGTAGATGTAGCAATGAAATAAACAATCACTATTCTAAAATAAGATCTATATCTTTAGTTTAATTTTTCCTTCCTTCCAACGTTGTCTTAGAGAGTACAATGAGACCGACGACGCAGTTTGAGAAATAAAGCTGTAATCTAAAAGTTGCCTTGTTCAACTGCCAACTTGGCTGGAATGGTTTTCGAATATTTTATAGCGGTATTAGAAGGCATGAAACTACATCCAGTAGGCTTGCGGCTTCATTATTTTTTAATATCCCTATAAATGGGAAAATAATATTCACCTACGACTGATTTTGAAGTCGAACTTTTAGAAGTCACCCTGGCGTATGGTGGTAGGGTTATAAACGGACGTCCCTCTACACGATACAGTCACGTACGCATTGAGATAAAGTATTATTTTCGTGAGATTGAACTTATGTGTATTTTCAGATATTCTGAAACATATATTGCTCATAGCAGCATATTTTCAATTCATGAGAGAACGAGCTTTTGTATACAAATCAAAACATCTCATATACAGCTAAATTCTTAGTATACGGACGATATTGGGTTATCATTTCAAATTACTCTAAGAGATTATTTAAATAACCAATCCTAGGAATTGCTATTTTAAATAGCCTAATATAGGAATAAGAAATGAATGAACTAAGTCGGTAACTGTAGCTTATAATTCAATTCCAGAAAATATGCTGGAAAATTGTGATCGTTTTGTAGATACTTGGGGCAGTCAAATAAAAATTGAACACCCGCTACACCGTGAACGTGGAATACTAATGGATCGTAAATGAGAGACCATACGAGGGAGGGTTGTGGTAGGAGAATTCATAAGACTTTGTAAATTGTAATTAATTAAAGGCTGACCAATTTCTTGTAGGATCGAAATTACCAGTATTATAGCCGTATTTCAGGACATTATTTCCGGAATTACTTTTTTAAATATATTGTAAGGAATATGAAATGTGTTTCTTTTAACACAAGCTGTGTATACCAACCTATGTCGCAGTGTGACGAAATGTAGTTTGTTTGATACAAATTGTGTTGATGAAATATAGTTTGCTTTTATATATCTTTTATATAAAGAAAGAAAAAGGCTAAGTTAAATATTAAAATAGGCGGGGAAAGAATAGAGCAGGTAGAGCAGTTTACATATCTCGGAAGTGTTTTGGACCAATACGGTCAAAGTGGTAGGGACGTAAGGAGAAGAATTGCGCTAGGCAAGGAGGCTTTCTCAACGAGGAGGGAGTTGATGACGGGGACGTTGAGTAGGGATGTTAAGACAAGACTCGTAAAAACTCTGATATGGAGTGTAGCTATGTACGGCGCGGAAACGTAGTCACTGAAGCAGGAGGATAGACGTAGATTGGAGGCTTTTGAAATGTGGGTGTGGAGAAGAATGGAGAAGGTGAAATGGACCGAAAGGAAAACAAACGAGGAAGTACTAGAGATGGTGGGTGAGGAGAGGGGTTTGTTGGGAGAAATCCTATGGAGGCAGGAAAAATGGATGAAAGGCTTATTGAGCGGTAGTGGAATGTTGAAGAGGTCAATAGAGGGGAGAATGTTGGGCTAGCGAGGTAAAGGCAGGAACAGGATAGGGATGTTGGACGGGATGAAGGGAGGAAAGAAGTACACCGAGATGAAGAGGGACCTGATATAGATTAGTTTGTTAGGTGGGGAGTCACAAAATGTTTATTTGATAGTTGTGTCCATCCAAAAACCTACCTTAAACGGTAGATTACCTAATAATAATATTATATTAATATTTATTTTTTCTGATAATTGATTTGTCGTAAATGTTGAGGCTAATTTTTGACATGTATTACTATTTCAGAATCCTTTAAAGCGACTTAAGAGTCTAATCTTACCCTTATCTTTTTTTTACAAATTTATTTCTTAACATTGCATCCTATTTTAATGAAACGTCTAATTAATGTAATTTAGGGTGTTTCCTAAGGTTACTATTTACAATTACTGAGAAGATAAATTTAGAGAAGTTAAATGCCAATGGTACAAAACACAGTAAAAAATGTAATCATTATCACTTAGTCAATTAACAAATTTTATAATGCATTCAAAATTTATATCCTCATTTTTAGTAAAAATTATCTTATTTATAGGAGTATTTAATTAGACCTAACCTCATTTTGCGAAACAAGATCAGCCCGATAGTCCACATCAAATATAATGTTTGATCTGGGTCATTTGTCGGTATGTACAAGGGTTCCAATTTGGTTACAAAATAGTTACAGATCAAAATAGACACACCTCTGTGGTATATGATGTAACCATGCACGGATACTTTTTTTATTTCGAAGTGCACGTTCCTCCTGGCAGTCACATTTTCATGAGGCTTTTGCCAAACGACTGATAGATTGTTACGCAGACACTCCTAACAGCATCCGATTTATGGCGTTCTCTTTTTCCTGAATCTTCCCGCGTTGCCCAAAGAGACCAACCAATCAGTGCCCCTCGCCCACGACGAGCGAGCACGTCACTCGGGAAAATCCCCCGATGTTGCAAGAAGCATCCCAGAGTGGCCGGTAACTCTTCGGCATTTTCGGTTCCCCTTAATGAGCCAAAGGCTGATTTCAAATGGGAGGATTATTTCACTATCCGTAATTCAATTTCTTCATAATAGTATAATAGTAAAATAGAAAGCAACCGCAATACCTTGGATCCTGATCCCTTCAAATGCAACACCTCCTTCTTCGCTACATCTTTTATCTTACCACTATTCCTCCACTCACGCCCAGCCACCCTAGAGAATTTCTTCCTTCGGCAAAAACCGTCGGCGAGCGCCCTTTCCCTCTTGGGTCCAACCCCGCTTCCTCCTCTACTCGCTCCAGGGTCGGCCGGAGGAACGAAACGGAGGGTTGAGGGGGGGGGGCTGCGGAGGAGGGAGCAACTGGCGGAGAGAGAGAAGCGGAGGAAGGGTTGCGGGATGTGGGAGGGCGGGAGAAGGGGTTTGTCGTCCGACGGAGGGTCCCCTCGACCACCCCCTGCCGGCGATCGATCGCCGGCCCTTTTGGCAGGGGCGTGGGTATCCCCATGGCCAAGCGGCGAAAGCGGCGGCCCCTTCCAAAGATAGGAGTTGAGCTGGTTGAACTAAGCACCGGGGGTCGTGGGTGGAAAGAACACTCACCACCGGCGGGGGTTTCCGTTGGAGGTCCGACCTCTTCCCTTATGGAAGTAACTGCCTACATGCCGCCGTTATTAGCCACGTTCATAGCAGGGATTTTTATGGAGAGGCCATCCGTTGGCTGCCCCTGCAGTAATTCTGAAAAATCTGTCCTGCAGCTCTTTTGAATACATACTCGTACGGCATTTGAAAATTAATTCATACCCAACAAAGACGGTAAGAAGAAACCCTTTTAGAAGGTAGAGGGGAGATTATGCGTGTGTGTATTATATAATCGCTGCATTATTCGTCATCGCGTATAAACTCTGAGGAAAAGATGTATATCACATGTGCGTATATCAATCACCATAATTCGTAATTTAGGACCTGTCAACCTGGCAACAACCCATATAATTAGCACAATTGTGTGAGTCAAGTACAGTAGTTTGGTTACTCTTGAGTAATTATCTTAAAAATAAACCATGTGTATATGTAGGTTTAAATAGCGTAACAATGGCCAAATTCTAATTAATTCAGGGACCTTTCATCTTTGCAAAATTAATGTTTTTATTGAGAAATAAAACTATAATTAAGACATTATATATATATATTTTTTATTAGGTAATCTACCGGTTAAGGTAGGTTTTTGGATGGACACAACTATCAAATAAACATTTTGTGACTCCCCACCTAGCAAACTAATCTATATCAGGTCCCTCTTCATCTCGGTGTACTTCTTTCCTCCCTTCATCCCGTCCAACATCCCTATCCTGTTCCTGCCCTTACCTCGCTTGCCCAACATTCTCCCCTCTATTACCCTCTTCAACATTCCACTACCGCTCAATACGCTTTTCATCCATTTTTCCTGCCTCCATAGGATTTCTCTCAACAAACCCCTCTCCTCCCCCACCATTTCTAGTACATCCTCATTTGTTTTCCTTTCGGTCCATTTCACCTTCTCCATTCTTCTCCACACCCACATTTAAAAAGCCTCCAATCTACGTCTATCCTCCTGCTTCAGCGACCACGTTTCCGCGCCGTACATAGCTACGCTCCATATCAGAGTTTTAACGAGTCTTGTCTTAACATCCCTACTCAACGTCCCCGTCATCAACTCCCTCCTCCTTGAGAAAGCCTCCTTGCCTAGCGCAATTCTTCTCCTTACGTCCCTACCACTTTGACCGTGTTGGTCCAAAACACTTCCGAGATATGTAAACTGCTCTACCTGCTCTATTCTTTCCCCGCCTATTTTAATATTTAGCTTAGCCTTTTTCTTTCTGGAAAATCGCATAACCTTTGTTTTATTAATATTGATTCTCATCCCATATTTATCGCACTGAACCTCCAATTCACTCAACAATGCTTGCGACCCCTTGGCTGACTGAGCAACTAATGCTTGGTCATCAGCAAACCTAACCGATTTTACGAATTCCCCTCCGACTTTCATTCCTATCCCCAATTCTTCCCATGCCTCTTTAATCATTTCCTCTACATATACGTTGAACAGTACCGGTGACAATGGGCAACCCTGCCTTACACCTCTTCCTAACACTGCCCATCCGGACTCTCCGTTCCCCACTCGCACCTGAGCAGTCTGAGATATGTACAGGTTGCGAATCAGTCTCCTGTCCCTCCAATCCATTCCTATTTTCTGCAATACACGCATTAATTTTTCCCAATTCACTCTATCAAACGCTTTTTCGAAATCTACAAAACAGGCAAAAACGTCCTGATTGTATTCTATATTCCTCTCGACTAGTGATCTCATTACTGCAATGGCATCACGCGTACCTCTTCCTTTCCTGAACCCAAACTGATCATCCCCTAAGTAATCATTTGCCTTACTCTCTATCCTTTTGTTGATGATCCTGCGAATAACTTTAGCTGCGTGGGATATCAAACTTATTGTTCTGTAATTCTCACATGACGAGGCCTTTGCCTTTTTTGGAATAGGAACTAACACCGATCTCACAAAATCTTCCGGCCAGATTCCTTCCTCATAGATACTACGAATCAGTCCATATATGGCCTTCTTCCCACCTTTCCCTAACCATTTCAACATTTCTACAGGAATATTGTCCACCCCCACAGCCTTATTTGCTTTCATCTCCTTTAATGCCCTTTCTATTTCATCGTCGAGTATGCCTGGACCTAAGCTATCTTCTTCTACGTCATGTTCCTTTTCTATGTCTAACCTTGTCGGCCTAAGTTCTTCACCATACAGTGTTTCTATATATTCCTTCCATCTCTCTTGGATTTTTCCTGGTTCAACTATTATCTTACCCCACTTATCTTTAACTGTTAGCACAGATCTTGCCTTCTTACTTCCCGACAATAACTTAACCTTGCTGTATAGAGCACCAATTTCACCCTTCTTTTGTAGACTTTCCATATCCTCGTAATGCGTTTTCCACCATTCTTCTTTTTCTTAATTTGTGGCCCTTCTCAATTTATTGTTTAACTCTTTGTACTTCATTTTGCCTAACTCTGTGTTTACATTTTTCCATCTTCTTCTCTCATCCATCTTTGCAATCATCTCATCCGTTACCCATGGTTTCCTTATCCTTTTCCCGTTAACGGTTCCTATAGTGGCTTTAGCGGCTTCCAATATCCCTTTCTTGATACATTCCCATTTTTCTTCGATAGTACTCAGCTCTTTACCGTCATCTATCATTTTCTCTACAGCCTCCTGATACTCCTTCCTCGTTAATTCATTCATTTCTTCTAAATTCCATTTTTTAACCCGCCGCCCTTGCGTTATCTTCTTGAAACGAACATTCCATTTCATAACAACTAAATTGTGGTCAGAGTCCGCATCCGCTCCTGGGAAACTGTGCGAATTTATCACACTGTTCCTAAACCTGTGCCTAACCATAATATAATCTAACTGATACCTTTCTGAGTCACCTGGCATTTTCCATGTATACCTACGCCTTTTGTGGTGTCTAAACCATGTGTTAGTGATGACTAAGCCCTGTCTCCTGCAGAATTCAATTGCTTTCTCCCCGCGTTCATTCCTCGTGCCTAACCCATAGTCCCCCACCTCACCACCATCTCTTCCTTCGCCTACCGTCGCATTCCAATCCCCCATCGCTATCAAATGTTTCCCTGCAGGAACACTCGCGATGATATCCTCTAACTCATCATACATCCTATCGACTTCTTCCTCCTTGTGGTTGCTCGGTGGCATGTATACCTGAATGATGACCAAGTTCGTCGGCTCTGCTTTAATCTCTACGAGTAAAATTCTATTTGTCGCCTGCTCTATGTTGACTACGCTTCTTCCTATCCCTTTATTTAAAATTACGGCTACCCCTCGTTGGCTCTCGTCCCCGCCGCTGTATATTACTCTATAATTGTCACTCCAGTAATCCCCGCTATCCTTCCATCTCACCTCGCAGAGGCCTAAAACATCTATGTTACCTCTTTCCATCTCTCGCTTAATATTTTCTTAATTTGCCTCTCCTCAACATTGTCCTGACATTCCAGGTTCCTATTCTAACTACTGTCGCCTTCTTCTGAGTCTTCTGTCCTGCTGAAGTTATTTGTTCCCTGCAAGGGTTTCGTGGGATGACGACCGCGGAAGCCTTGCCTCTCCCACTGCCGGGCACGACACACGGCCTCTTGGGCCGGGTCCCGTAGTTGCCAGGACTCATATTATCTATAGTACCCATCATTATATTCTTGGGAATCATAATTGAGGTGGTTTCCCGTTGCCTTCCTCAATAGTGTTTTTAACGTGACACCATCACTTAATGGCCGCCCCACTGGGGTCAGACGCCATTGCAGCCGCCTCACTGAGGAACATACTCTGCGTGGACTACCTTTCGTCTGGCTCCTAACCTTCGACCTATCTGGCATGGGTGACCTTTCCAGGAGTAATTATTATTACTCCCGCCAGCACAGCTCTAGGGGTCATCGGAACACACAAGCCCTTCCACCACGACAAATATATATATATATATATATATATATATATATATATATATATATATATATATATATATATATATATACGAGTATATACCCACAGTAGATATATCGTATATATGCACAGTGAAAGTAATCCTTTTAGTTCTAGCATCGTTAGGCAGCCCTAGCATAGCAGAACTCATCCCAGAATCGAGTGAAATGGAAAAAAATGATGAACTAAGCTAAAGAGATACTGAGAAAAACATTAAATATTGATTCGTATATGCTTCTGAGATTGGGGTTAAAGGGAGCATGGTGGTTTTTTGTGGAAAATAGGAGAAGGTAATTTTTGTTTTTCTGGTTAGAAGTTGGCGAAGGAAATGACGAGTGAAACGGAGATTATGTTGGGAGGAGGTATTTCGGGAATCCATGATGTTACCTCTTAGCGTCCACCTATAACCTGCTTTCAATCAATATACCATGCAAAATAGTCAAAGTTAGATAAATAAGAATGACGGTCCGAAGCGTGTATTGGAAAGACAGCGTGGTATTAACTCCATATAACATTTTTAATAAATATCACTTTTTTAATATTTAATAAAGGCCACTGCAGAATGAAAAACTTGTCAAGTCCATGATTCGCTATGAGTCAACGACAAGAAGATCTAAATTCTTAATTGAACAGGGCACAAAGAAAAGCTCCTATTTCGTTGTACGTTTTGAATGAGGAGAAGGCGTAACACACTTTCCTTTGAGACACGGATTCATCTTCTTGGGTAAAAACAGAAAATGTCAAGTTTTATACGAGGGTCATCCGGAAAGTAGTACCCGTTCGTGAAATAAAGACACAAAAGTAAATATTAACAAATATAAAAAATTTTATTTGAAAGAGGATACTTTAAACTACTTCTCAACATAATCTCCAAGCAAATTAAGGCATTTGTCATAACGTGTGACAAGTTTCTGTATTCCTGCTGCATAGTCCTTCGCCGCCAGCTCATTGAGATACAGGGTCACTCCTTCTTTAAGTTCTTCATCGCTGTCAAATCTTTTTCCTGCCAAAAAGTCTTTAAGCTTTGTAAAGAGATGAAAATCTGAAGGGGCCAAGTCCGGGCTATACGGTGGATGGTCGAAAGTTTCCCATTTGAATTGCTGCAAAAGTTTTTGTGTTATCCCAGCTGCATGAGGCCTGGCATTGTCATGAACGAGAATGACACCAGTAGACAATAGACCTCGCCGCCGATTTTGTATTGCCCGCCGTAATTTCTTTAATGTTTCACAATACGCATTGGCATTAATAGTGTCTCCACGGGCCATAAAATCAATAAGCAATACACCTCGTCGATCCCAGAAAATGGTTGCCATGAGTTTCCTGGTGGACAGAACTGTCTTGAATTTTTTTGGTTTGTTTGGTGAATGAGCATGATGCCACTCCATTGACTGTCGTTTACTCTCAGGTGATGCATAACAAACCCATGTTTCGTCACCAGTAATTATGCGAGTCAAGAAAGAGTCTCCTTCATCAGAATAACGTCCCAAAAACGTCTGTGCTGCAGCCATACGCTTGGTTTTGTGCTCATCTGTAAGCATGCGAGGGACCCATCTTGCACAAATTTTTGCATAATGCAGATGGTGTTTAACAATTGTTCGAGAAACATTGGGAAAATGCTCACAGATGTCATCAATTGTGACGCGCCGATCGTTCCTCACGAATTCGTCAACTGAGCTCACCAGTTGGTCTGTAATGGCAGACGGTCTCCCCGAACGCTCATCGTCGTGTGTGTTCCCCCTCCCCATGTTGAAGTTGCGACACCACCGCCGAACAGACGACTCGTCCATTACATTGTCTCCATACACCTCCTTTAATTGGCGATGAATATCACATGGGCGAACGTTTCTTGCATTGAGGAATTTAATCACTGCCCTCACTTCACAACTGGCGGCGTTCTCAATTTTTTAAACATTGTAAACAATCACAGAAACAACACAGGCAATGCTAGCGTCACGCAACTTGGCTCAGAGAAGGCAGACAAGCCACTGAAGCTATCTGACCTCGTCCAGCGGCTACTCGCGTCGTCAGCACTTCATGCGGCACGAACGGGTACTACTTTCCGGATGACCCTCGTATAACCTTCGTGGTGGAGGCAGCATCAGAGAAGGCTTTGGTGGTACGGCAGGGGTGAGAAGGGGAACAGGGGAATTGGTGGGAAGTGACAATCTTTACATCTACAGAAATACTATGGAGCAACCAAAAGGTTTCTGGCAGATGGTACAAGCACCAGGTGGGATGGGCAAGGGAGATGAGAAGGATGTGGAAGAGGTAGGAGAAAGGGAAAAAAGATTCGACTAAAAACCTCCACGTTCATATTTATGTACAAGTGCATTATAAAGAAAAATTAAAAAAAAAGTGTTGATTTCACCCATTAAAATTGTTTTTACTTATACGAAAAAGAAGGGAATAGAAGTGAAAATCAACCATTTATACGACATACATCTACCTCCACCATACTAAGACAGACCATGCAAATCTGGAAAGTAAGGGTAAGTTACATTAATTCATGGACATGCAGCTCATGGTTCCCGCCCCTAAATTTTCGCGTAGAGAATGTGACACCCCGCTATTGCCAGCGGACGGCTTGAGGCATCACATCCTCATAGAGGGACGAGAGAAAAAGCGGGAGCTTGAAAACACCAATATAGGGTGGAGAATGTTTTAACGGGCAATACTTTATTACATAACAGTTCCATGCACTCAGGCGAGAGTTCATTTGCCAACAAAACACATGATATCAGTGAAAGTGCGTGCATTAAATAGATAGAACTGAGAGCTGGATAAAATGATGGTTGAGTAAAATTAACCATGGAACCTCCCAAAATGCCGACTCTGGTTTTTTCCAGTTACATTAGAATTTATTTGCCAGGATTAGCATTAGAAGTCACCTCCCTGATGGGAAAATTGCCTTATGCCTTCATGTTATCTTGTTTCTTGATTTTGCACCAGATAGAAAGTGAAATAATTACAATTGCCATCTAAAAGAAATGAATTACTGTATATGATAACTTTTTCATGCTGAAAGGCAAAGGATTTCTTTATAAATTTCCGAGGTTCCAAGATAAAAAATGCACCTCTCGTGTTGGACGTTTTCAAATACCTTGAACCCCATCAAAGAGTTTTCAAACTTTCCTGAGAAATAATCCAACTCAATTTTGAGTTACTTAATCCCTTTTTGCATTTAAGTTCCGTATAATATTTTCATTTATGAACCCACGGAAATATGTCTAGGTATTTTGCAGTCCGCAAACAATCCAAATGTGTGAAGATTTTTTAATGTATTTATTTATTGATTTAACGTAAACCATAGGCTGCCATATACTAGGACGCTGGTACATCGACGCTCCCAGGAGTGTGCTCCGAGCTAAGGCGAGAGATAAGATGATGTAATGAAACTTAGAGGTTAAATGGAGAATATCAGAAGAAGATACCGAAATCTAGATACTATATTTCCTGGTATGGTCTTTACTTCAAAGGTCGCAGCAAAGAGTGAATTCGAGTCTCAGAACAGGCAGCCTATTTCCTAGTTCTGAGTCTCTCGCTATTTGACTTCCTCTCATTACTTTCATAACCCAATTATCAGGAGCAATTTTTTAAAAATTGAATTTTTTTAACAATCTAAAACTATTAATGACATTCCATAGTACTCTTTTCGTTGGAAAATCGGATTACAGTAACAGAGGGGACCCTGATTCGATGCATTCTGGATTATTTCAGATAATCCTATTTCAAACTCAAACGGTACGGTATTCTGGATTAAATATCTCATAAGGATCACAAAAGAGGCACTGAGAAAGATCAGGCTGGGTAGTTCGATTTGAGTTTAATTCATATATTTCATAATTCAACATTCGACAATCTTTTTGGCATGGCCAAAACGTACGTGAACGTGGTATTATTATAAGGCGGGGAAGATTGAATGGAGGAAGTTTAATCCCATTCCCTTGAGGATTTGTATAACATTACATTCATTGAATTTGTATTTGAAGAAAATCTTAAATGGTAAATACTCTCTATCTTTTCTTAATTTATCATGGCTAAATTTCTCCATGAATCAAGGATTCCTCTAGATGTAATTATTTTTTCCACATTAAAAATTGCAAGTTTACCACAAAACGGCATTATTTATTCATATTGTGTCGAGGTGATCCGATGAGAAGGTAAAAGTTGAATTGTCTTCTTAAAGTGAGGTTCACATAGACTTCTGACATCATATGGGATGCTTAGGTGATGACCGAAGGGTTTCAACCATCAGTATTTATTAATAGTGGACCGCATGTACCTGACTTCCAGTTTACCAGTCTCACACTTTTTTTTAGCCTGTATTACCCTTAATGCTCTGAAGTGGATTAATTAGTAGCCAAAGTATTAATTTATTTATTATTCGTGTATTCGTTTGTAGTCATATTCTAGCTGCATTATTACCAAATGCCCGAGCTCATTCCCTGGAGCCCTGCTATTCCTAATAATTATCGCGTAAAGAACTGTGCGTGTATGTGTATGGTGGTATTTGTGGGTTCCTCGAGGAGGAACTGAGTGAAGGCTATATCACTACTGGCGACAACAGTGTTCAACGGCCAAAGGAGTTTTCTCTTATTACTATTTAATCTATTTTAGAATCATCATTTTATGAAACTTTTACAGTATTTAAAAGAAATTGACAGACTATATCGCCGAGTACTTTAAAAAAAATTGTTATTGCAGTCTTTATAAAGCCGATGGTGAGTTAGCCTTTTGTCACTTAAATAATTAGTTTTTTCCGGATTGAAAATTGGTGTTAATTTTAAAGACAGCATACCTGATGCCAAATAAGCTCCCGTCACTCACCTTAGGGATCGCAATCAGGATATTAGGTATGGAAGTAGGGCCAACTGAAGTTTGTGTTATAGTGATGGGGTGATATCTCCTTTTATTATGCCCGACGGCTTTTGATATTCAGTGGTTAAGGGATGAAGGGAGTGTTTCCTTTCCCTTGCCCGTGTCGCCTGCGGTTTCTGAAAGC
Source organism: Hetaerina titia (assembly GCA_037158775.1). Classification (NCBI taxonomy): domain Eukaryota; kingdom Metazoa; phylum Arthropoda; class Insecta; order Odonata; family Calopterygidae; genus Hetaerina; species Hetaerina titia. The sequence goes on along the minus strand of CM073775.1, from coordinate 20,049,351 downwards.
CTTCACTGACAAAGTTGTGACAACTAAAATGCTAGGACTCTGTGGGAGGTTTCCCTATCCCCAATCATCCTTAATGGCTAGTGTCACAATGTGCCCTGTCTGATCCCCTGTGGCAGCCTGACGGTACACCTCTCGATGTAGATTCAAACAATGCCCAGCAAATGGTGACAGGAACCTTTAGAAGAACGAATTGTAAAGCGTTTACGGGTAAACTTCAAGCATCCGCAGAGAATACGCGTCCTTAAATTTTCAAGTCGTTTCAGGAATTCAGACACATGGGCCTCCCGCTAGACTTTCATTGGTGCATAAAGTTTCATGAGTACCTTCAAATTGCACAGAGATATTTTTTAATGACAGGCTTTTCAATGATTTATGTGAGTTGCCAGACGAAACAATGCGAACATTCAAGCCAGAGGTAGGCACGAGAGAGTATTCCAAGAACAAACTCCAAACAAGTGGGGCGAATGGGGTATACACGAGTACAGTATCTACTGTTAACTAATTTACTACTTACTACTTACTGCTAACCCTATCTTTGATTACCTATATCTGAATTGTACTCCAGAAGCCACTAGGAGGATGTGTAGCAGGGGGTGATAGGTCACCATCCACTTTAGTAATTATTGATGATTGCTGACTAATTTGGGTTGTAAAATAGGCCTACTGTGGGTAGCCCTAGAGAGCGTCCTCAATACTCCTGTTTTCTTCCCGCCTGTATACTACTCTCTCCCCGCCCTCCTTCCCTCCCCTTACCCCGTCTTCCACAAGGACCCCACTTGTTCTCATTCCCTCTCCTCACTCTTCAGTCTCGTGTAGGCATGTGAAGGAAATTTTCGAAGAGAAACAGGGAACTGGCACATCTGGATTTTTATTTTAAAGATATTGTTTAATTACTTAAAGCTCACCTTTAGTGCAGTGGATAGATCGCTGGGCTAATGATCATAGAGCCCGAGCTCGGTCCGGGATCGCCTCTGGGCATCTTCGGCTTCACCCATGCTGTATAATTTATTGGGTATCTGATCATTCTGGGAAACTATAAGCGGCAAAGGGAAAGTAACTGTCCCCCTATCCTTATGTATAAATATATATATATATATATATTTTTTTTTCGCACACAATAGTTATAGGTGGGCTTTGCCCGGATCTACATTACAAACTTTTCGGGGTGATTACCGTGGTCTTGGTACAACTTGGAGGTTTGGTAGCACAATGGTTGGAGTAGTTGATGGTCAGAAAGTCATCGCCCAATTCTAAATTTATTGCCGTTTTTCGAGAAATTGATCTCCTTCGAGAATCGCAGATGGATCAAGGATTAATCACTGCTACGCACTTTGTTTAATGAGTATGGGCATATTGGGTGTGAGTCCTGTCCTCAACTATTGAACCCACCTTCTGTTTCGCCACTTTTCCCTGGTCATTGGATTTGTCTCGGTTCACAAATTTGTTAATAATACGTAAATTCTACCACCTTCTAGAGAAAAAGGAAAGTTAACGAAAAAGGAAACCAAAGTTAAAATGCCTTGTTGAGTATATTAATTGCCCTTTTGCTTTCTCTGAAACACAAATATTTCTCTTTCTAATTTTTTTAAGGTAATTTACCGGATAAGGTAGGTTTTTAGATGGACACAACTATCAAATAAATATTTTGTGACTTCAAACAAAACGCATCCCAACAACCTACTCTACATCAGGTCCCTCTTCATCTCTGTGTACTTGTTTCCTCCCTTCATCCCGTCCAATATCACTATCCTGTTCCTGCCCTTTCCTCGTTAGCCTAACATTCTCCCATCTATTACCTTCTTCAACATCAAACTGCCAATTAATTAATTAATCCCACTGCCGCTCAATACGCCTTTCATCCATTTTTCCTGCCTCTATAGGATTTCTCCCAATAAACCCCTTTTCTCACCCACCATCCCTAGCACATCCTCATTTGTTTTCCTTTCGGTCCATTTCACCTTCTCCATTCTTCTCCACACCCACATTTCAAAAGCCTCCAATCTACGTCTATCATCCTGCTTCAGTGACAACGTTTCCGCGCCGTACATAGCCACGCTCCATATCAAAGTTTTTTTCTTTCTAATGTACATGAAAAAACTCTAAAATTTTGGAAAAACTCGTGGAAAGTTGTTTTGTTACGAGTAAGTTATAAACTCCATTGCTAATTTTGGCAAGTCGTTAGTGATATCGTTTTATAGTCACAGGGAGTCGGCCACTTTTAAAAGACTTACATGTAGTTGACCAAGTTCAATATAAATGACCCAGGTTACCTCCATATTGGGCATAAAACTCGAGTGTTTACGTTTCATCAAGTTTTTGTACCTGTTACGGTGTGCCTTTTTGCCAGTTTCTACAAGGGGTATAGGTAGTGTCTAATGTTCTCGGAAGCATTCAATGTTGACAATTCATGCACCGCTCGGCAGAGCTTCAATTTCTCTGCGTAGGTGGATGAGTGTATGGTCACAAGCTCGTGCAGGGCTCAATAACGGCGTAGTTTACCTAATACTACCATGACGTCATCCGCTTACCCACGCGGTGGCGCATACCTCTGCCGTAAGAGGCAATTTCGGCAGCAGCGCGTCGAATGATGCAGTCGGAAAGTAGACGGGAAAATTCAAGGTGAAGTCATGAGCTCGGGGAGGCTATCTGCCGTGTGGATAACAGAATCTCCATATTGGTGGAAGTAAAATGTAGTATATTAACAGTTGTATTAAATTCTTTTTTATTTGGCTTTTTGTTTGAAGTATATTGACAATTACCTTTGGATATTCTTCAATCAACTTTATTCGTAGCTTTCCTCTTTGAATTCTCTCTCAACAATACTCCCCTTACATCACACATGTATTTACATAAATTATGATCAATATGGCGAGTACGTGACACATTTATGCATACTTCAGATAGATAGAAATAGGACTTTATTTGGGCGAAATGGAGACCTAATGGTCCCTTCTTCTTTTTAATCCATTGTCTTATACATATTATATAAGGTATAAAATTTATAAAATACATGCATATATACACATAAATACATATAGACAGACACAGATCAGAGGGAGGGTTGCTTGGACGGGTGGTTCCCATTCTTGTCCCTCGTGGCGGGAATTATCATTTTGAGGGGGAGGTAGTTGGACACATTCCAGCTTTTTTCGGTTCCCCCTTTTCTTTCCAAAGGTTCTTTTTCACATCCACGCGAAACCAAACAAGATAAAAGGAGTGAGAGGGCTCGCACCAGTGTTGAGGTGAGGAGGGGGGACACGGACACTAGGAAGACAAAAGGAATTGAATTGGGGAAGGGAAGGAACTGATTAGTGTCCTTACTTCTGTTGCATCATCGCCTTAACCAGGCCGTCCACTCATAAGAATTCCAAAACGTTGACTATATCTTCCAGATAAAGAATTTAAGAACTATAAATCTAAGAAGTTAGACATGGATTTATGGTGAATATTAATTATTGTACAAATACAATTCATTGATGGATGCAATAAAATCATTAATTACTATAATTAGTACAGAATGAAATAATATATTAAGTAAATTCCGAATTTGGAGTTTACAATGTTTACACACCTGTGAGTTCCTGCTGCCATTCATTGCCGGCCCCATCGGGGTGATGCCCCGGCTTGCAAATCCAGAGGTCGTGGGGTCGAGTCCCGCCTTGTGGGGTTACCGTTCATCTTGGGCATGGATGTTTTGGATTTTCTTTCTGGCAATGCGTAATGGTTATGTGAAGAATGGACTATGATCAATCTTGCATCAATAAAGTCATTAAATGACATTCACACTTCAGCATCCTTCTTCATCACGTGAAAGATTCGAATGGTTCATTTTCCTCGAAACTTATCACGTAATTTACACTGCCGATGCATGCATTACCTGAAGAGTCATACAGTTATCTCCCCATAGGATTTCATTCGGGAGATTGGTTTACCCAGCCTGCAACTTTTACTTATCCAATGATCACTCCCTTCTTTGCAGCACCCTGCCAAATTAATCAGTATACATTAATATCCTGAAAGTTTCTTTATCCAAAATTCACCTTGACTTCACCTACTTAATGGATATTCACCCTTCCCTTTCCTTCCCTTATTATGAATTTCTTCGTCTATATAAATATTATACAATTACAATAATATAAATATAATAATATAATGCGATATACTATTATATAATATAAATCGTAATAAATATAATAATAATATAAATATATAAATATAAAAAAATAAATTTTATATAATTAAAAATTTATAATTTTATAGAATTATAAATTTATATTTGCACTCGAGTCCTTTCGGAGAGAATATGGTTTCGGATTCCCTTTCGTATCGTATAATCTAGAAAAGCATTGTCTGCAATAGCCCAGAAAACTACTCCTGAATTTGGCCTAGTTAGGTGCAAGTGTAAATGCATTAATAACATAGGCCAGCAGTGGTTTTGGTGCCGGAGCTTTTAATGCTGATTTAAAGAACAATTGGGGTGCTGAATCCAATTATGGCACTATTTTTTTCCTATGAGCTATAGTTTTCAAGATATAGAAATGTTGATACTTACGTAAAAAATCTTCTACATGATGATATGGGAATATTATATTAATAATAAAACCCGCTAAATATAAAGACCTGATTTATTTCTAGGGCTGTTAAATCACCCACAAACACAACAGAACTTTACAATACAATTGAACACAAATACTAAAATTTTTTACTGTAATAAAACAAATTGTAGAGAAAAAATACATTAAAAACATCACTCAACACATCGGAAGCTTCTTTTGCGCGATTTTCTTGAGTGCACTTTGTTCAAACAGTCTCGTTTTAAGCACCAGCAGTAATCTGTCATCATATGGTTATCCCATCTTCCTTGGTAGCGAGCTTCCATTGTTTTTATATCCTGGTGAAACCTTTCACCTTGTTCTTCACTTATGTCTCCTAAATTTCCAAGAAAATTGTCTAAGTGGCTGTGTAGGTAGTGAACTTTTGTGCTCATATTACCTCCAAGTAATTTGAAGTTACTGAGCATAATGTTTACCAGCTCAATATAATTTTCACTTTTGTGATTTCCTAGAAAATTTTTTATGACCTCAACAAATGACATCCAACTAATTTTTTCAATCTCATTCATTGACTCGACAAAAGCTGGATCCTTTGTAAGTTGTCTGATTTGTGGCCCCTAAAAAATACCAGCTTTAAGTTTTTCAATACTTATGTGGGGCATCTTTAGTCTTAAGTAGCCGAAGCATGGTCCATTCTTGTCAAGAGCCTTTACAAATTGCTTCATTAGGCCTAGTTTAATATGTAGAGGCGGTAAGATGATTTTCTCTCTTTCAACTAAAGATTCAGCAATGATGTTTTCTTTCCCAACAACCAAGTTTTCTCTCTTAGGCCACTCCTTCTGAATCCAGTGGTTTTGTCTGTCCCTGCTATCCCAGAGGCACAAGAAACAAGGATATTTTGTGTAGCCACTTTGCTGCCCAAGAAGAAAGTTCACCATTTTTAAATCTACACAAACCACCTAGCGATATTCCTGGTATTTTATCTTCTGTAAGACTAATGCTATTGTATCGTATTCTTCTTTCATTTTAGTTGAATGAGCGATTGGTATTGCGCCAAACCTGTTACCATTGTGAAGAAGTACACATTTTAAACTACGCTTGGTGCTATCAATAAACAAACGCCAATCACTAGCATCATATTGTGATAGTAGTCCCATTTTTTCCAAAAGACCCTTTACGCCTAAACAAAATATAATATTGCCTTCTTGAGTAAAGAAGGGTAGCATATCCTTTTTCCTTGTGCGAAAAAACCTTATTTTTGTACCAGGTTGCAGTAAATTCTTTTCATGCAGTCTTGATGCTAGTAGTTCGGATGCTTCCTTCGATAAGTTCAGTTCTTTAGCAAGATCGCTTTGTTCATCTTGATTAAATAGTTGAGGAATTTTTGATACCCCCTCGTAGTCACTGCCACTATCGTCAATAGAATGAGAAATGTTTTCAAATAACTCTAATTCTTCCTTAGATATATCTGGTAACGTCTGAAATATTGGGATCGGTATTTCTTCTGAATGGGGTACCGGGCGTCTAGCTGAAGGCAAATCTGGATATGTCCACTTGTGGCGATTTTTTCGATTAATTCCCGAAACATTTACTAATCAAAAATAACAGTCGCCAATATGGTTCACAGGTACTCTCCACACCATTGGCACACCAAATTTTAGACTTTTCCTTTGTCCCGTTGTCCATTGCCGCAGATGTTCAGTACAAGTTTACACACAAAATTCGGTGCCCATGTTTTATCTTGGTCGCCAAGCTTACACCAAAATATCCCAAGCATGCACGTTTCACAAAGTCTGTAATATTTATCCTATTTTCTTTTACCATATATTTTCAAGTATACTTATAGATTTATTTAACTTTGAAAATTATTTTTCGGAAAATATCAAATATTAAAACAACTAATCGTAAGATGTGCCATATATAAAAAAGTAGAGCTGTTAAATAAAAACGGATTTCATATTTGGATTCAGCTCTACAAATTTAGTTAGAATCAACATAAAGATTCCCAGCACCAAAAAAAAAATTTTTTGTAGGCCTGTGTAATCACCAAACTTCTTGTGATCCGTCCCTCAACCCGGACTCTCTACTTGCTGTCCCTAAAGACTCGACTATTCACACCATCAACTTTAATAAATTTCACAATGCATACATCTTCCCGTATACAGCCATACCAATTCAATTTTTAAATATAGGACAAGCATACAAATTACTGTTTCTACATCTACAAGGTACCCCGCAAGCCACCGCAAGGGCGTGTACCGTTTAAATCCTTCAATCCTCCCGGATTAAATTTTGCGCATTAACATCATTCACATCCGCTTCCTCACAAACCTCCCTCCTTCCACTCTATCTTTAATCCTCTTTCCATATTTTTCTCCTTTTTCAGCCCATTTAAGTCCTTTCTCGTACCCCTAACCTCCCTTCTTCACTTCTCTCCTTCCCATGCCTAAGTCATATTCTCGCCCTGATGAAAGCAGTTTTTGGCTTTCAAAAATTCGAAGAATATTTTACTATTTTCTTTTTCCACTTTTGTTTAAAGTTAAATTATTTTCCTATTCCACCTGTGTACTCCACTCTTTCGCAATACTCCCATGAAAACTGCCCACTCGAGTCTATTGAACACCTTCTAAAACTCAACGAAGCACACAAAGGGATCCTGATTATGGTCCGTGTTCTTTTCAACGAATATTTCCATCAATGAATTGGCGTTACGCGTTCCTTTCATCTATCTAATGACAACATAATCTTCTCCCAGGTATTTATTTGCTTTACGTTGTAACTTTTTATCAATGATTCTTAGAACTACCTTCGCTGAATGTGAAATGAAACTTATCATCATATAACATTAAAGAGACAGCTACTTTGCAGTTTTTCGGGTTACAGATTAAATCCTTGGAAATTTTCTGAATTATGCACTCATTAATTGGGTTTAATGTAAAAAAATCCTTCAATTTTCCCCTCAAATATTCAGTAATTCTGCGAGAATGTTGGTAGTTCCCACTTCTACATCTGAACAAACTCACCGCGAGCCACAAAAAGGCGTGTGGCAGGAGGTACAGGCATCAGGTGGAATGGCTAAGGGATAAAGGAGAGAAAGGGAAATGGTAAATTAACATTCAATGAAAAACCTCTAGAAAACGTTGAAAACTTAATTCTAAACAGGCACTATAATTACCCGTTGTTATACAAAAACCAGGGAATAAAAATGACGGACGACCGTTTATACGACAGACCACCACACCAAGACGGATTAAACAGAACTGAAAAGTAAATAGGGGGAACTTGTGTTGACTTCTGCTGACTTTTACTTCTTTATCTTCCTTAATTCTCTGTTTACCTCCTTATCACTCTTTTTATATCTCCTAGTCCAGTATCTTTGGATCCAAGCTAACTACATGCGCGTAAAATTTTCTCTCTATATTTAAATTGGCCAATCTAGCAAAGAGTATCAATGAGCTCCTCTAGATATATTTTACACTTTCCCTAGATACTATTTGTGGCTCCTTTATAAATTTCTTTGTCTAATATTTTGTAGTAGGTGTAGTGTTTTTTACTACTCACTTACAACCCTTTGCAATCTTAAATTTAGAGTGGTGTTTTTTTCTTTTACCTGAAATTTCTTCATAACTTGCGTTGATTTTTCCACTACAAATCCTTGGCACTGTTAATATCTAGCGTTAGTGTGCTTTGTGACTTTTTAACGACTAAAGACTGTATTAAATTTACATACTAGTCTCAATAAGGTGTTTGTTGAATATTTCATGTGTTTTAGCACCTCATTGATTTGTAAATTTGAAAGTGCTCGACTAAATTAATACTTTCAGCTTTCCTTGGATGCGAGGATGTGTAATAAAACTCTTTTTATTTTGAAATAAATTCATGTAGGTAGGTACCGTTGAAATGTTCCATTCATTTTTCTAAACATATAATGAGCCAAAATTAACGATTTATATATCAGCACGGGAGGGTACGAGTGGTAACTAACATTTTTAACATGGTACGATTGAGTAAATTTTGTGAAAAGGGAAAACCCTAACGAAAAATGTCTCCAAAGAGCGTGAAGTCGGAATAGATTCGTTGCTTTTTTGCGAGGACGCACCTCCAGTCGCGCTTTCGCACATTACTGGGGCCGTATTGTATGTAGATTATCAGTTAGATTGCGAGTCAGCTGAATGAAAACAATGCCTCTTCTGCCGTTTGGTTTAGTCTGGTTGGAAGCCCGCCTGACTGCCTGAGAAAAGGGTGCGAGTTCGATTCTCGAGCTCGGGGTGGGGGTGTTACGTAAACCCTTTTAAACCGGCCCACGGGGAACACGAGGATGAATGAATGCTTTTTGAAAACCATGATTCAGATAAACTCGTGCCGCAAGCGTCACCGTCAGAATCAACACTGGAAAGAAAAATTTATATTGCCTACATTTACGCAATGTGCCAAATAATCCTTCGCAAGGGAGTGCGGAACTGAGTTTGCCAACACATAGCACAGTCGTGGAAAAATGCTGTGGAGAGAGTTTTGTGATAAAATAATTTTGCTGAACTAAGTTTGTGACCTTACATGGTGCAACAAGGTATTTAGGATCCTTGAATATTTCGGTTTGCCAACATTTTTCCATTATTTTTTTATGATTGAGCAAATAATTTTGTATGTAAATTTTACGAAAACTAATGGTGTACCAGGTAAACTCATCTCATAGTTGATATCTTTATGGCGTGATTAATAATAGGGAGATAATGAAAAATTACATCCAGATCTTATCCTTCAAGCTGCCACGAGGGCGTACGGTAAGGAGAGTCATGCCTATAGCTGTCGCAGAAATTAGACATTGTTTACTTTTGAGTATCATTTCATGTTCGGCTAGTTCGAATAGCCGTATTTAATAGTTCCTACTGTTTCCATAAGTAATTAGGTGAAAAAATGGATTAATTATATCGGTCTGTTCAGCAGTAAGTTTATGTCAAATTCTTATGGTAAACTGGCCTGCCTACGTAATGCAGGGTTCGAATTATTCCCTTCGTTTCTGCGTTAAAATAAAAATTTACTGTTAAGCGTCCCTTTGGTGATTCAAATTTCGTCCTTTCCATGGAAATGGGCAAACGAAAGTACAAATACATAGCACACTTATTTTCATATCTTTCTATGGCAAGTGTATTAACTTCATATTTCTACACAATTCATTCTCTCTGCATTCTATGTTTTCTATTTTTTACAAAATTATTTCTCAAGTTTAGCACTTCCTTTATTTGACGTTTATCGTTATCCTAGCCTGGCCAAAGTTAGACTCCCTTCAAAAAGTGCACTTTTACCCTTGTATACACTGATTTTTGCTTCATTGGGCTAATATTAATTTTCTATAAATATATTACCACACATTTTCTCCCAGTATTCGCTAGCCTTTTTTTCTCTTAAACCGCATTTTATTTAAAATAAACATTTTACCAGAATTAACAAAATCGTTTTATATTCCTGTTCTTTATCCTCACTATGAAATAATTTTTCCTGTTCTCCACATGGAACGCAAATTTTATGGTTGTGGTCATGTTTACCCTCAATTTCATTCTCTCTGGTGTCTCACTAAAGCTATCCTGGACCCTATGCATATGCCATTGGCTGTTAGTCAACATAACTGGATCGATGGCGTGAGAACGCATAAAGTTTCGCACGAGCACATTTGCCTCTCCAAACGTTACGCCTACCTTATGCTCGAAACCATATTTTGAACATTTACCCATAAGGATATTGCACAACATTGTTTCGGATAATGCTATATGATTCAAACCAGTCATTATCCATTCTTTTTCATCCTCTTGCACCTAAAATCGATTTTCATGCATAGCTGTTATATCATTCAATAAAATAAGGTGGCTCACAAGATACTCCATCCAGTCCTAAAAATGTCCCTCTTACAAAGTGTTTTTTGATGGGTTGAGAAAACCTAGTGATACTTATCAGAGGGCCCTCTGAAATCCCAGATATCTCCCAGCTGCACACAAGATTTTAAGATTACCTCGTTACCATAGGAATTTGCAGGCGGCTAGGGGACTGGAACTACCTTCCTATCCTCCTTAAAGAAATTAGGTTTCATTAGGTTGACAGTGGGAAGATGTAAAAAGAGTTGCTACCTTGCTTTAGTTGAGCAACATTTAGAAGACGTGGCAAGTGCTTGGGATCAATAAGTGGATAATTCAATATAAAATTCACACATTCAAGCACATAAATTGTCTGTCCTACGTGTATACATACATTCTCTGTCCCTTGTATTATCTTAAGTACCAAGCTAATTTATATATTTTTTATATCTTTTGGAAAAATATTCTTTGCTTAATGTTTTCCACAGCTGCACCTCTAATATAGTAAAGGAAATTTACTTTCTTACACCTCTCATATTTCTCGATTTTTTTCCAATTTCCCTGTCATCGGCATCATCATAACATTTCAAATAACTATTTTAGTGGAGGGTATCCTATCTGCACATTTTCTTGTTTTGCTCTGCGGTTGGTTGTGCTAGACTTTAGTGTAATGAGAACCGTGGAGGTATGGCTACGTTTGCTCCCGAGCAAGACTAACTGAAATTTTCCGTTGCCTATTTCAGTACTGTTTTTATCGTGAAACCATCACTGAACACTCTGGCCAGACGCCCTGGCAACCATTTCTCTGAGGAACAAACACTACTCGAACTCTTATTCGTCCGGCCTCAACGCTGTGAACTATTTGGCGTAGGTTACCCTGTAATTATCACTTCTCTAGAATAATTTCATGTATCCTAGGAACTTATGTGTCCTTCCACCATGTCAAGGATATAGTTTATGATGCTGGAAAATTGTAAAGCCCGATGTCGAAACGAACTGTGAGGATACTGTCTTCTGTATAATTCCTTAATAATTCCCATTACAAATACAGAAAGATTATCTAAAGATTAATAATTTCAGAAAGTTCTGGGTAATTTTTTTTGGAATATTTTTATCCTTGCAAAGTTCTAACTTCTTCGTTGAAACGATCCGCCGGAGGGTCGTAAAAAGATCTTCGCAAGATCCCGATGAATTACATCTACCCACTGACCAGAAATCCGCCACAATAGTGTGTGGCGTGGTGTGATAGGTCCAAAGCTTTTTTATGTTTAAATTTGCATCAACACATAAACATAAAAATATGACCACGCACATGTACATGAACTAATACATAAACATATGCGTAAAAGCCTTTATACATCATGTAATGATGGGTTGTTCAAGTAAAACTTAATTATTGCTTCTATGTACCTGCATTAAAGATATAGCGGCTCAGGAAATCAACTGTCTAAAAATAATTTATTTCAAATTAGCGGATGATACCTAAAAGTAAATGTCGCGAATTTCATGCACGTATTGGAATATAGCGGTTCTTTGGTTCAATCTTTTTACGATTGAATATGATGTGATGGAAGAACGATTCATTATTTAGATATTTTAGCACGCTGAAAGTCACCGCTAGGGTATGTGGCAGGGGATTAATAAAAACCAGACTAATGTTGACCCGAATATGACCCAATATGAGCCACTATCCGCAGCGGTCGTTCCAACCGCGTTCGTCACCTGGGGAAGGCCGCCACCAGGAATGCACCAGACCTTCAGGCGCTGTCTCACACCCTCATGGTCTGCCCTCTACCGCCATTACACTTCTGTCGTTACTCCTGCCCATCACTAGAACCCCCTTCCCACTCTGACAGTTCCTTTTGGGTGATGCTCTCATAGGGGCGGAGGTAGGGGCTGCAGATAATGTTGGGCTATCCTCCGGGAGCAGCTGATACCTGTTGAAGACGGGGAAGAGGTTTGCCTTCGCTTCTCCCGTCCCTCGTCGCAGCGTTTAGTTTCCTTCACTATTCTGTACGACAACCTTCCAATCTCGCTATTCCGTGCGACAACCTTCCAACCTTCCGGAATGGCATCTCTCTCGCATCAAAATGTCGAACTCCGGGGGCCCTTGCGATCACTCCGCCGTATGTGCATTCGGGCGAACCAGTGCGGTCCCAATGGCGTGGCGAGTTTTCGCAACTTCACCTAGAGGCAAGCCCTTCTACGGAAGAGCTACCTTCTTTAGCCAAAGCTCAGGCACGATACCCTCCAACGCAGCGATACAGGACATTAGAGTCAGGAATTCTCAACGAATACTTTTTATTCGTACAAATTGTGCATTGACCTGGTTAACTAACAAAAGAATTTGTACTAGATTATTTGGATCTCTTTGGGATGGTGTATTTTATTTTTGGCGTTCTCTCTGATAAACATGAAAATACGCATGATTTATAAACCTACGGTTTTATAATAAAAATTTTATTGAGTAAAATCTCAAATTTGTGGAAATGATATTTTGAAATTCAATAATTTCTATGAAATACATTTTTAAGATTAATCATTTATACAGCTTCTTTGTGGAACCATTGTAAGCAATGGATGGAGTGGATATAAACAAATTGATTAACATAATTTAAGTGTGTTTACGTCCTCGTTTACTCTACAGGATACCAAAATTTGTATGTGATATTGTGGCAGGTGATGTAATTAAAAGCCTTGAATTAGGTGTTTCATTGAATTGTGCACGGTCAAAAAATATTATTATAAGGAGGTAGCAAGAGTGACAGGTAGCAACAAGGCTTCTTTAGGACATATGTGGGATATTATCCCCGGCCTTCTTTCGATCGTAAATCTTTCAGCGTGGTGGATTTTTTCTTTAGCTTAACTGGTTAGATTTAAGGTCCATTTTAAGATTTTGAGGTCTTAAAATTCCACCAAAGTGTCACAAAAGGGGAAACTGGTGTACGCAGGGAATTTCAAAAGACTCTAGTTTGCCTTGTTTTCTTTGTGACCCGAATGACTCCGATTCCATTTTCGCTAGTAATTTATGACCTTATTCCCCCGAGTGCCCTTCTTTCAGTCCATTAACTCCTCTCAGATGTTAGAATTTTCCCAGATGTCAGAATAACATCTATTATTCACCTCCACTTTCAACCCTTAACGGCTCAGGAACGAATGATTCTCACCACCGAGGAAACCACAGCCAGTGTCCCGCCAAATAACAATGGATTTTACCAGGAAATTTTATTTCGACAAGAACGAATTAAAACTGAATGGCTTGAAAACGATTAGTAATGGATTCTGACGCCAGATAGTGACTTCCTCATCAGCATTTCTCTCTAGGTTCGGAGCGGAACACGAATGTTCCGTGGCTTGACACTAATGCACAATTGAAAGTGAAATCAGCGCATTTTTCTTCCACGGCATTGGTTTCATTGGAAAGTTAAAAAAAATGCCTACAATTCTTTCTCCAGCCATTAAACTCTTAATTATTCATATTCAACATAAAACAAAACCACTATTTCTTAGAACTCGGAGGTAGTTTTGGCGATAGGTGAGTTTATGAATATCTAGAGACACTGCGAGAGAGAGACTAAACGATGAAATCTGCAAAATTTATGCATCCATTATTGGAGAGGAGAACGGTTCCTTTCTTTCTTCATCTCTGTCATATTAACTTAGGTAACTTGATTAAGGGTTTTATTTTGTTTATATTAGCTCACCGATTGACTTCGTAAGATCATCTGTAAAAGTATTATCACAAGATTTTTCTCGACTATTGATCCTTCAGTTCATTCAGAGCGGAGAGCATGGGATTCACGGAATATAGGGTGCGTTAAAAATAGCAATGCATTTGAATTTTCTGCGGCCCTCCTATTGGTCGGAGTGGGATCAACCACTTGGATCAGGTGGAGGAAACTTTAAGCTTTGTTGTGAAATGGGTCTCAGTCCTCTCCAAGCTGTAGAAGCGGCCGGACGTCCGTTATTGTAAACCACTGCGCGCCGACCGTATCACGAAAAAAATGGAATCGACGATCGAGCAACGTGATGCGATTGCTAAGTTTTGTGCTTAACTGAAAAAAATCTCCTAAAGAGACTAAAAAAAGGATTCGTGAAGCTAAGGGGACTCTTCTCTGTATTGCTCACAAGTTTCTAAGTGGTTAAAGGTCTTCGAGGAGGGTCGGGAAGAGGTTCACGACGGACAATGCTCTGGTAGGGCTTCAACTAGTAAAACCGACAACATTATGGCTCGTGTTTGACAATTGATGGACTCTGAGTTTCGAGATGGTTATCAATGAACTGAACTTATCGTCCACTGTTGTGTGTTGCGTTGTCACTTGTTAAAAGGGCCATAGGGACGAGAAAATACATCTTTGCCACCTGGCAACTCCATCACGACACGCCTTGCCACAACGCGCAAGGACTCCGCGGGTCCCTGGCCAAACACCAGGTTGCAACGCCACCCCACCCCCCTCTTTAGTCCTAAAGTCGCCCAAGCAGATTTCCTTTTGTTTCCTCGGATTAAGGTAGCCTTGAGAGGAACCCGCTTTTCGTCCATAGAAGAGATCCAATTAGCCGTGACTAAGACCTTGCGAGAGGTCCACGAAGACGCCATCCAGGGCGCGTACCGGTCATGGCAGAGTTGCTGGAAAAAATATGTAGAGCCCCAAGAACAGTAAATTAAAGAATTTCAAGTTTTTTTGTAAATACGTTCCATAAGCTACTTAAAAAAATCCATTACTTTTGGAGCACACCCTGCACATACACCTACCTATATTTGTTTGGCACAGTGCATGTTTTAAATGTGTATGATAACATTGAGCATTTCCACTGGTCCATGATATACGTAGTACTTTTCCTTGTGAATTCTCTTCGGAGATTTCATGGCAGAATTCTTTTCTTATTTTAACTATATTTTTATATTGCACTAATTTTTATTCATTTAAATTCTCGTGTATCTACTTTACACTGTATGGTATATTCTTAAAGGTCACAATTGAAGAATGAAGTCCTCTCCTATTCATGCAAAAAACATTTTTTCGGAGTCTTTTTTATTTAAGGGTGCTTTCAAAAATGCCTTGGATATTGTCTGGATTGCGGGAAATTCAGCATAGAAATATATCGGTAGTACGCTACGTTAAAGCAATTACCCTGGTACGACTCTAAACCACCTTTTCTCAAAAGATAAGGGTTAAATTTTACGAATGCCTTATTCTCCGACAATTATATCCACTCAGTCCCAATGCCCTTTTTCCTTTTTTCGCTCGCATCTGAGTAGCATTAATTAAATGAACTATTTAAGTGAACGCGTTATTACTAATAACTTATCGATCGGATTTTAATTGTAAAGAAGGGTAAGACGTTATAAATTAAATATAAAGCATTGTGCTTCTGGAAAACTTCATGAGGAACCTTGTGTCCTGAAACCTATGCTTAGTGAAAAATACCTTACGCGTTGCACTTAAATCATATTGCAGCTCCACATATTTACCATTCATTCGTGTCTACTAAATTACGCCTTATATTTTACCCTCATTTCTGCCAAACTTTTCCATCACTCTCACCTTTGCCGCTTTTTAACACACAATTTATCTTAATATCGTTTCCCGAATGTTAACTTTCTTTCGGAAGTTTCCTCAACAATGTCAATCTCCTCTAAGTCTAAAGAAAAATGCAATAAGAAAATGTATCAAAAGAAACCAATATTTTTAAAGAATCCGCTTCTTAAGTTCCTATATTCCCCATAATTTTATTTTTTTAATTGTTGCAAGACAAAATAACTTATTTATAGAGGCGTTTACTCGCAAATATATGCCATTCCATTCCAACTTATGTCCATGCATTCTGTATAGAAATTGCATATACTTTACACAATACCGATCATTTCTACCATTCGCCTCGTTATTTAATAAAGAAATAAGTTATGTTGTGCTTCATAATCTTACGAAAGACTGTATCCACGTTATCCCAATGCGCAAAATTACATGATGACTTATCACTTCGTCGAATACAACGGAATTGGGAACAATTCCAAAGGGCAAACTGCTTGTGCAAGCCACCTTGGGAATGCTATGTGGGCAGATTTTTACGAGTTTTAACTTTGATATTCAAGAACGTGTGATGAAACAAACAGGTGGTTTATCTTGAAATATTGTTATGTGGACAAAATAATGTTTTATTACTATAATAGCAATTATAAATTGGTTACAATGATATATAAGCTCATTATCCCATAATAGTTTCCTACTTGAAGCAAGATTTGGAAATAGGCATTTCGGGCATTGATTTATTGATCGAAGTCATTAAATATTAGCTGACACAAAATTTTCTTTGTTCGACAAATAAAAAAATATTTTTATCCAGCATATTGTTTCAGGTTTTACCTTTTTTTTAGCGATTTTGAAATGTGTTTGAAATATCGACAAGGAAATCACCATATAGGAAAAAAGGAAAGCCTCAAGACAGATATGTCGAGCGTTTTCTCATGTTACGGAAATGAAATTCATAGGTGTGGGATTATGACTTTGAAACGGAAGCTGCATTTCTTACCGCCCTTCCTTCGTACTTGCAAACTCATTTTCCATTGTCCGTGAGTGTGTGACAAGTCCAGAGCCCGATAATTACGAGGACGATTCATTATTTCATTTCGATTTGCATATTTCCAACGAGAGACGTGAAATAAATCCCGAGGACGAGTGCGTTATACGAGGGAGAAATTTTGCTTATGTCATTAATATTTCTTTGAGGTTTGGTGGTGAGAGTGGTGGAGGTGAGGCATGAAAATCGCACGACAGTTTCGTCGGCCGACTGCTAAACTGTATTAAGAAAAAATATTGGAAACTTTAAAGCGAAAATGAATGGAGAGGCTTGGACATCCTGACGTTTGGCGTTGGTTGAGGGACGCCACGGTTTTCTTTTGTGTGCGTATGTGCAGGGGATGGGCCGGCAAGAGATAGGGTGGGTGCGGCTGAGAGGAGTGTAGAGTGAAAGGAAAAGGAGTTCCCGATTGGTTTTGAGGTCGAGGTCTTTAAGAAGGGTTTTAACGTCGAGTCTTCGGGGATGGGATGTAGCATGTGGGTGAGGACGTGCAGTGAATACCCGGTGGCTCCGTGGAGTGCTTCCTTTCCCCGGCGCCGATTTTAGATTAGGAAAAGAATGGTGGAATGGTCTCTGAATAATCACCTCCCCAAGTCTCTCTTTGTTTCTCCCCATCTCCTCAAATCTCTCCACTCACTTCCTCAGGAAAATAACGCGAAAGGAAAAATAACACGATTAAAGCGGGGAGAAGGTAGGGGGGGGAGGTGAAAGAGGACTTGACTTACGGATAACAAAAGGGTATAATCTTTTTCTTTTAATTTAATTTCCAGAAGTTTTTCATCACGTGTCCCTTCCGTTTAAGTGCCCATGAGTCTTTGCGAGGTCTTTCTAATTAAATTCTTCCTTGGTCCAGAGATTGCGTCGATTTTTATGCCTTTCAATGTATATGACGCTCATCAATAACAGCTGGTGAGTTTAATTACTAATTCGAACGCATCCGTGCAATTAGCGATCTATTTTCATGTTATTAGCTCTCATGAAACTGACAACATTTCTTAATTGTTAGTGCGATTAAGGAGCCTCGTTGAAATTATATTAGTGCATTCGTGATCGGAGCGCATGCTGCCAAAATCTTTGTCTAAAGAAAAGTCGTACTTTATATTTAAATACTTTATAGGTTCACATTTCATAGATGTAGGCGGTGAAATCAAGGCGCGAAGTTTTTCTAGGCTCCAAGTAGTACTATTAGTACTATATACATGTATATTCAGATGGCAACTCCAATATGTTTTATGTCCGAATGCATATAAGTTTCCCCTCATTCAACGAGGAAATAACAGGCTTACTAAAAAGTAATCCGTCAATTTGATGTTACCCCTATCTACCTCGTTCTGATCTGGCTCAACGGTACTTTCACCTTCCACCTAAGTAAAACTTTCAATTCAGGATTTGAATTTCCACAGGAAACTAATATGCGTTTGGTTATTTTTCGGAACAAAGATACAAGAAAGACTGGTTACTTTTGCTCCCAACGCACGTCCATTCCTCGTTTTATATCATTCACCAAACTCGTACTCGCATCACAGAACCTTCGAACCTACGCTCATCTTTCTGCCCCGGTAGCCAAGCTTTAGGGACATTCCATGTATCAATAAATTCCAAACAAAATTCCGTTATCTTATCTAGCAAGTAGTATATGCATAAATATTTAACTCAAGCTCGATTTATTTCGTATCTAAAATAGCTGCGATTGAACAGGAATTGTTTCTTAACCAAGCTTGAAGCAAGCGTTTTGAACTGATTACCCCACCAACTATTTTTAAATGTAGATATAAATTTTGCAAATGTGATAACATTTAAGATACATGTTGCGGAAAATTAGTACGGAGAATTAGAAAATGGGTTTAAAAATGCTGTCATAGCGTGAGGGAAGGTTTAAGTGATACACGTTGCATTTATGCGGAGGAATAAATTGTTATGCAATCGATTCATTCAAAACGACGCTTTAGAAAAAGACACCGACGAAAGAATAATGGTGGGGCAGAGAGATTTATATTCCATTAGAAAGGATCGAGAAGATTATGCCGTAGAACACGCTATGATAATAGAATGTAGACAGTAGGGATGGACCACACCTATGAAGCACTCGCTTGATACACTATTTAAGGACTAAGATCGGTGTCCGTGGACGGGCGATCTAGGAATTGGCAATCGAGGGAATGGGGTTAGGGAGGTGCAATGTCACCAGACCCCGTATTCGTTTGAGTCACCGCCGCTCGGCCGAACCATTGAGAGTCGATTGGTACCACTTTTCTTGCTTATCTTGGAATTAAGGATCGTCAGATATTCCTGATTTGGATCGGGACTGCACGAGTGCCACCTTAGTTCATGCAACCATGTCCATTGATTAAAGGCAATGTACCCATTCATGCATAGATTGTGTTGGCATTAGATGTACAGTTTTCATTAATTATTTTGAGGTTCTTATTAATTTTTTTAATGTGTTCAAAAATTAATTTTGCCAAAGTTCTGAGGAGCTACCTTTGGAAACTATACGACTTCAACTGCATTTTATTACATCTTTAAAAATATCATTTTAACAAAATGGGGTAGGTGTAATTACACTATTACAACTAATATATGATTGAGCACATTATTCCTGTTTTTATTGAACGGAATATACATTTACTGCTGTACAATTCATTTGTTATTTTTCTAGAGGAAGGACCCCACTTTCACCAGTCACTGTATAGAATCTTGGATTTTCTATACCAATTTATATGATAACTAGCCTCAAAAGATCAAATTTGATTACTAATGCCGAAAATGCCGCCTAAATTACATATATCTGAAATCTCGACACAACATCTTAAAGGGAAAATAATGAATGAGTACACAATATCAAATTTCTTGAGTGATATTCCGTTTTGACTTGTTTGAAGTGATTTTGTAATTTCATTAATTTTCAAGCTAAACCAGTTAATTGATCTGCTTTGTAATTAAAAACATTTTTAAGTTGAGTCGTGTCGCGGCAGTCATATGAGGGGTGATGTAACGTGCACAGGAAGAAACCAGACCACAGTGAAGTAGCAAGTTAAGGAATTAGTGAAGTGAGAATCAACAATAAAAAGAGGAAATGCTCCTATCTTACGCATCGATAAAAGTAATGATAATATCTGATAAAATTGATGAAAGTGTATTCGATACGTACAGTGCACGAATCGTAAGCCTATTGATATGTGCAAATAAAGGAGAACGGTTTGGTTTATTTTCAAGGCGTGCAAATCCCATGAAAAGTTTGAGTCTAAACTTCGATTCAGGGTTGCCCTCGGTAACGCCTATTTTCGATGGAGGCCCACTCTGGGCCTAATAAGCCGCTGCAATCATTGGAGCTGCAAACGCTCAGCCGCCCGCAGTTCACGTGAAAAGTTTTCCATGCCTTATTTGAAATGTGAATTTTGGATTTTCCAGAAAGACAAATATTGCCGCGCACAAGACAAAGATTGTTAATCCCAGCTGTTAGATAATATCATTATTTTCAAGAGGAAGGAGTGCACTCTCTTTTTATGAAATCACGAGTTAACCAGTCTACATTATCAACTAACTTGCCAAGCTAACTTAATCAACAAAAATTAGTTTTCTTTCCTCTAATTAATTTACTTCCCTCCTTCCCTGTCCAGATTCATAAGATGACAAGTGATATCTGGCTTAAGCACTCCTTAACCACTGAAACATTAGAAAAGGTAATTTAAATTTACTTTTGAGGCCCGTCATTACGTCAAATACACAGTTGTATCACGTTTCGAGCCCTTCGGAAGACCTGGCCAACTGCAGCGTGGCCAAGGGCTTATCTCAGTCCAAAGGCTCGTTGATTTTGGGCCACTCATGATACGTTTGGTTTGCTGGATGAATACTCCCTCGGTAGAGTCGCTTACCGCCGAGCGGTATCCATTCGCACACAGCGTTTCGAGTGAATGCATTCGAGTTATCCGCCCACTTCCAGTCAAAGCATCGAATAATGTCGAATGTGTGTGTATGGCTCCTTTGCGGTTGGACGCAGTTTTCATCGGTAGGTGTATAAAGAAATCGACGTTGACAAATTGCCGAAAGAATTGACGAAAGAGAAATTGCCCACGTATTGCTTTTTTGTAGATGAAATCAAACTTCCGCCACACCCAATTTCAGAAGCCAAGCAGACCTTCGCTTCTCCAGTGGCGACGGCCCGGTCGGCAATTTCCTATTTCTCTTTCCTTTCCGTTCTTCAACGTTACTTCATTTTTGTTTGTCCACCCGTGCTCTCTCCTCACTCTCCCTCTACCCTCCTTCCTACTGAAAAGGACCTCTTTGATCTCCATAGTTGCACCCTTCGCCCTCCTCTTCCCCCTCCCACAATATGTGGGCCGCCGTATTCTTCTCCCAACCAGTGGGTGGCAAGGAAGGCCTCTCAGTTCCACTGCGGTGTGATTGTAATTCTCCAGAAACCCTCACTTCCCTCTCTGCCAAAATATCAGTTCCCATTCGCAAAATATCTCCCCTCTTTCCCGAAAATGCCGGAAATCATTATAAACTTCAGACGTTATCGTTAGCTTTATTTTGACGGCGCGGATACTATTCATGGCATGAAGCTCTTTTTACGGAAGAAGATATATTAATTATTATGGGAATAAAAAGAATAAGTTTTCCTCAAAACGAATGGATAAATTAAAGCCTATGAGGAAAACGGAGCGAAAACTCTCGAATTTTGCCGATTTTTATGCTCTTCGATTGGTTGAGAGTACGTGGAACAGGACGATTGAGTTATATTGCCGCCGATAACAGCGTAATATTCATATTTTGTGTCTTTAGAGCATACTAATACTGCGTTGATAATAACTGGGCATAATACAAATTTTCACGGCTGAACACAACTTAAAATCTTTCGGAGGAGACTGTTTCAGGCTTCATTTCATGGAAGTTATCTATCACGGAGATAATGAAAAAATCTATGTCAATTTCAATTCACGTCGGTAATAGATGCTGGAGTTGAAAAGGTTAAAAAAATTATGATTAAATTGACAAAATAGTATTTTACGTATCCATTATCTTCATTATAACCATACCCACGAAATATATTACTTATGCTTTTCATAGTAGTAGTCCTTCCCGCACACGGTTCAGGATCACAGAAATGCTAAGTAGAAGCCCATCACCTCTTATTCACACACAAAAAACACCCCCCCCCCTTCAAGCCCTAAAGGCGGCTCAAGAGAATAATGCGGATGTAAATGTAGACACATGCTCCTGACGTTATTCGAGCACGTACCTTCGGGCTTCCCGTGTAACCTGCCGAGTTACTGGCGTCAAAAAACCCAAGGTTTTCCCCTTGTTCTCTCTCGTCCCCTTTTTATGTCATTCGACTGAATAGCTTTAATTTCTTCATTTTCTTATCCTCCTCGGTTTATTTCGTGCTCCGAATTTGAATAGCGGCCATTTAGATGCTTTGAGTTGTCAGGCGGATACGTACGTGTGTCTCCCCATGCATAAAGTTTCTGGGTCTTCGTTATTTTTTTAAAAATTGTCACAGTACAATATTAATAAGTTTTATTTTTCTAAATGACAGTTAATATAATGTAATAAGTATTTTGATTGCTTAAATGTAGCATAACTACTTCGTTTTTCTGTAGGTGGCCAAAAATAGATGTCACATTCGTGTAACAGAAATATTTTTACGAATTACTTTATTTAAATTGTACCCAATGATAATCTTCCCTACTTCATATCAGAGAGTGTTCTTAAGTAGGTACTCAGTAGAAGTTTTTCTCTCTAAAAAGGAGCCTATGCCTATTAAAATAACGTACTGATTATTATCCAAGGCAATCATATCTGGAATTTATTTATTTATGCTATCATCATTTATAAATTAATTCACGTAGTTCATGAAACGGAAATGAATAATTTATTGCAGAATCGGAAACCACGTGATAATTAATATTGTACGCTCATTGTAAAAGAAAATATCTTTGCATGTTCAACAGAGAGCTTATTTATGGCGTTTCTCAATCAGGAATCCATTTAAAAATAACATAGTCTTCTCTGTCTGTATTCTGAAAACCACGCTATTAAATCATATTTGAAGATTTTAGCGTCCATACTGAATGCGTACATGAACAAAAACTCTGTACGCTAAACAAATAGAACGCTTTGGAAATTCGGTCTTCCAGTATATTTAAATGGCAGGTAGAGATTCTTAGGTAAATCAAACGCCTTCTAGATTTCGAAACAAAAAAGTACATTCTGATTTTACTCAATGTTCCTTTCCGTTAATGACTTCGTAATTGCTATGAAATGATATGCACCCTTCCTGAACCAATTCGATCATCCCCTTATTAATCATTTGACTTCTCCATCCTGTTACCATCTTACCTGTAGACTAGGTGAAACTAATTATAACATATCAGTATAAATTACATGGTAATACCTCATGTTTTTTATGAAATGACGTATTTATTTTAGGATTTACGTCAATTTTTGGAAATTCATCTAAAAGCGCACATACTGCTCGGTCTGACCATCGCGGTCCCAATCCCGCTTTCGTTTACTCTTTCCCCACCCGAAAGCCATTTGAAAGCATTTCAACAAGGTCAACCTGTCTCGGAGGGGAGACTGCGGTTTTGAAATTTGGCGCATATGTTTTGGTACTAGTCGTCATCTCTCCTCTATTAGTTTCCTTGCACAAAGGAAAGACGTTTCCCCCTAGGGAGAGCAACTTTCCCTAGGGGGAAACAAGAAGAGTGGAGTAGGGTGTCATTCCGATCCGATATGAGAGACTCTTGAAGAAAGAAGCACTGAGCTTAGCTCTTTGTCCGAAGGCTAGAGAAACCGAGCAAGAGGGCAGGCACCGGCCAGGTCTTGTGCACAGTCTAGATCAAATGTCGCCGTCCCTCAGACGCCAGCGAGGGGATTGACCCCTGTCAGGAGAGAGAGGCATAGCATACCTTATCCGAAACTAATCTCACATTCCAAGGACGGTCATTTTGCTCTTTATTTCATGTGTGTATTTTTAAAGGTAGAATGAAAGGAAAGGTTATGCAAATGTTCGATTCGAAAAGTATTTTAAATAAACTGCTCTCATCGCAATCATTTACACTTTCGCATTTCTTTTAACTCTCTCGTAGAATAAACGCAGAAAATTCTAGACATATGCTGAACACAAGTAATATCGAAATCAAAAATATTTTTTCCACACAATCATTTATGCAATGAACTCGATCGACTACGATCATATTCTAGGACCTTACAGTGAATAATTGGAACCATTCTCAGCATTTATTATTACGCATAGAAAAAACTGAGCTTTTTTTATTTCGGAAACGTAAAAATTTTACAGCAAGTCAAGCCGAAGAACATTCCCAGGTATTTAAACGATTTTTCTTTTATTGGTCTTTAAACGATGACGACTGCTGGTAATAATACATATTTTTTAAATCCCCTTAAAATACTACTTGAAGTCTCTTATGCTTTTAGCGAATGTTTTATTAATATAGATATATGAATACACATAAACACCTTGTGAATAAATTCAGGTGGGATTGGGAGGTTTTACCAGATTTTCCAAATCTAATCCGAATAATAGAGTTATGTATTATTCTGATATATATTGTCCTGTATATCGTATAAAATATTCAACACATATCCTTTTTCTCCCCCTACCTGCCTACCTAACGTTCGCCCCTCTTTCACAATCTTCAAAATGCTATCCCCAATTAAAATGCTCTTCATCTACCCTTCTTACCTTTGAATTTATCCCAAAAATCCTCTTTCATACCTCACCATATTATACTGCGTAATCAATTAATCTCCAATAGTTAAATTTAGTCATCCAGCTTATGCAATTCCCCCATTCAAAATTTTATTTACCCTTTCTAAACAACTTGCTACAGCAGGCTTCTAAAGAGAATTATTACGGCAATGTCTCAAAATGATACTATTCGGTACTAAAAATATTGTTGTGTACAATCATTTAAGGTTTAATCTCTTTGGAGGGCGCCTAGGTTCTATACGCAGTCCTAAGCGCCTGAACGACCTCATCTTTACCACAACTGCCTGACCGTCGGGGCACTTCTGGGAAACTCCGTGGGAAACCACATATTGCACAGAGAATGGAAGTTTCCCCCATGCCTATAAATTTTAACCCTTACCTATCAGCACCAATCTACGGGTCGATTAGTACGGTGGCAGTAAATTTTATTTTGGAGTCTGTGGTTTTGCCCCTGACGGGGGAAGGATAAATCTCCGACACCTAATGCAAGACAACACGTTGAGACTCTCAGATTTATTCATCAATGCCTAGGTAACCAGCGTCATCCAAACCGGTGGCTATAATTTTTATTGTTCATATTATGCCAATTCTAAAAAATGCCAAGGAAAAATTGACCGGTGCAAAAAATCAAAAAAGTTAAACGTTTTCTGTGAAATTTGCTAATGTCACATCTCCTTTGTTCCAAAGTTTAACTCGTAAAGCCTGTTTCGAGAAATAATCAATCCATTTGTAATTGCAGTGATGTTTGAATTTACTTCTCCCATTCGAAGAACTTACTTCCGTAGTTGCGAATATCTACTTTTATTTTTTAGAATACTTTTTAGTTGCTTCCGTTAAATTAGTGTCATGAAATATTGTTTATTCTTCAATTTGACATTGATTTTACTTTTATATTTACAATGTTAGTTTCCTTCATTTAATGTGATACATTTTCAAATATAAATATTATTCTCGTAAACTGCAGTGGCAAAACAAACCCTTGTAAGTCCCAGAATTTTTTATTCAAACGACCGGTGTCATCGTCTTTACTGACGAATATGGCTGTCTCAATAAAATTTTGGGCAGCTTAGTTTAGTTTGGACAACGTTTGGTTCCGGTTTCATCGTCCTTACCTAAATATGTCCAATATTTGACGAATATGGTTGTCTCAATAAAATTTTGGGCAACTTATAACGTTTAATTTTGACTTCATTCATCATAAAGTTCCATAAATTTGAACCTAATAAGTTTGGATTCATTATTTTCGTAATAAGTGCCTAAACATGGTAATCAAGGCATTAATTTGTCGAAAGGTCTTTCAAAGACATGCTTAAATATTTTAACATAAAAATATTTAAGGTCCAGCATGGTCAAGTTCAACATGTAATTATTACCAACATAATTTCATTCCTTGATACGAAATGATCTATTCCGGATTTTTATCTCTTATTTCCCTTGTTGCCTGATTTTTTTCATGCACCGCGAATGTTTGGCCAAAAACTTAAATTTAAATAAACAAGTAAGGAGGCTTACGATTTTGTTTTTTTTTAATAAATCACTGGCACAATCACCTTTCTCCCTTACCTATACACCAAACACTCAAAGTCTCGGTATATTCTATCCTTCTAGACTTTGTAGTCGAATTACAGCATTTTACTTTTGTTACAACTAAACTGGTGAGGTTTCGTGAAGAAAATAACATTGCTTGTGATAAACATGCTTCCCTAAGCACTTTAAAATTTAATGTTAATCAAACAAAAATTATACATGATGATTTTGGCCGCTATGCACACAAGAGTGTTTTATTTGAGCTGACACATATCCAAATGAAACTATAAAGTAATGATTCATCATGTGTGACTATTTCGCCACTCACCTTTTTGGCGGTCTGCGGGGAATTATGTAAATGTCAATGTAAGTTTGATTTCTCAACCAACCTAAGCTGTACTTAGGTGAAAATTAAAAGGTAATCATTATCAATGGGAGACTAGAAATTGATTATCAAGGGGAGGGCTAGTTTGGGTTTAGGAAGGGAATCATACACTTACGCGCGGTACCATAGCTGTATTGAGATCAATGATATAAAGAAATACAGAGAGAAATAAAGCAGTCGTTGCTCGTTTTGTAGATTTTAGGAAGGCATTCGATGGTGTTGGTTGAGTACAATTAATTGATACCTGACGGAAGTTACGAGTAAATTCTGAACAAGCGACTTATCCTCTACCTGTTAATGTGTCGGACTTCTCCAGTGCAAGCGGAAGTCGGAGAGGCAAGATGGGTAACTTTAGGAATAGGAATAAAACATGGATATCTATTATCACTATTGCTTTACAACTTGAACGCGGAGAAAAGTGTGAATGTGAAGTGTAAAAATGTGAAGTATGACAAAAACTGGATAGTGGAATCAAAGTCAGAAGACAATTCATAAAATCAATTATGTTAGCAGATGATCTAATTTCAGTTACTCAAGCGGTTACAATCATTTCTGAGCGTGTTAGAACGTCAATGTGATAGGCATGGCTTAGAGAGTCAGTATAAGCAAAACAAAGGTATTTTAGAAACAGGAAGATTAAGATCAACGCTAAAATAAGAGGGCAAAAACAAGCAGATGCAGAGCACATAGTTTAGCTAATTTATCTTGGCAATGTGTTGGGACATGATGGCCAAAGTAGTTGAGACATCGGAAGATTTTCGTTTGGAAAAGAAACTTTCTCAAGGAGGAAGAAATTAATAACAGGGGAGATTGTAGAGAACATTTGAAAATGTATAATCTACATCTACATAATACCCCACAAGCCGCCGCAAAGGCGTGTGGCGGGGGGTTCTAGGTCACCACCCGTAAAAAGGAACAAAGGCATGTGCAAAATCACCACATACATGCAGAACTATACCCACAGTGGCATTTTACACAAATGCAAAAATCACTTCATTCCACAAGTAGGCAAACATGTACACTATAATCCAACAAACAATTGCACCCCGGAATATAGTATGAAATCCATCCAACAACGCGCAAGCCAGAATATAAAAAGTAAGGAGGCGAAATTCCACTACCACATGAACATGCAACATAAAACGCTCTCCTCCCCAAGGACACAGGTAGGAAATGTGACCCCCAACGCTGCAGGTAGCAGGAGGGTTCCCCCTAAACGAGAGACAAGGGATGGAAGGGGAAATTGAAATTTAAAAAAATAAAGTAGAGAAAACAATAATGTTAAGAGCAGTACATAAATAATATTAAATTAATAGTAAGAGCAGTAGGTAAATAAATAATAGTGAAAGCTTTGATTTGAAGTGTGGTTTTGTACGCCGTGGAAATATTGTCATTGAGGAAAAATTACAGGCGTTATTATTGTAAGTTTTTGAGAAATGAGTGCTCAAAAGTATGAAGAAGTAAAATGGACGTAAAGGAGAATAAAAACATGCTAAGAATGTCGGGGAAGAAGAGAAGGTTTCGGGGAGAATTTAAAATGAGGCAAGAAAAGTGATATGCGGCATTTTGCATGGTGATACCATTTAGCAGACTGTGTTGTAAGGGAAAACGTTAGTCAGGATAGGGAAGAGGGAGAAAAAACTAGACACGTTGGACGGAACGGATGGAGGTGGAATAAATGGGCAATTGGAGAAGTGTTTTTCATTAGTTATTGTGTCAAGTTATATGTTGTGATGGAAGGTTTCGAAATATGATGATGTGCTATTTCTGTGCATTCAAAATTGATCTTAAACGAAAAACTTATCTTTTGGCGTTATATACCGTTTAATTCAGGCAATGTACCAAAACGATAGCCATCTACATGAAATACATTTTTCAGGCCTACCTCGCAAAAACTCTGTATATCCCGGCATTTTAACGACCAACACTTGACCAAGGGTCTCCCCCAGTAGACGTTTAATCTCTCTGAAGTTTTTGATGTTTGGTGTGAATTTTCCAAGCGTGATAGAGTAACGGTTACGGACCAAGGGTACCCTCTCATCCTCAAACACTTAACTCTCCAATTCTGCGTATGAAAAGGAAATACTAGTTACAGTGTTTATCAGTACTTCCTTTAATGTAAAATTTTTGAAATGTTATGCTTTGCAACCGAAAGAGTGTCACCTTCTGTTATTTCTCACATTTGTAACTGAACTCTCTTCATGGAATTAGGGGCGTAATTTGAATTTTCCGGTGAGATTTTTTCAAACAGAAGTGATTTTTTTAATAAATTACCACTTAACCCGTTTAAGCCAAATGGCAATGCATTAATTTCTTGAGTATATGGATGGTCGCATGGGTTTCCTTCCCTTTGATCCCTTTGGAAAAATCTATATGGAAAAGTGACAAATGTATTGGGAAAGTTTATTAGGTACCTGCTGTAGTTAAACGAATAAGGGAAAATATAAATCAAATTTGTTCAAAATCTATGCCCATAGTTTTTACCCCAAAAGCAAGAAAAACGGGCAAAAAAGCTACCGGAGTGTCCATTCATTATGCAAAGCCTCACTTATAGGGTTAACCTCCTATTCTTACTTTTTAAACTCAATTTTCCGAATTTTATGTGAAATGTAAAATTAGAGGTTTACACGCAACTTAAAAAAAGGTTTAAAAATGGGTTTTGTTGTCAACTTCCTTTTTTTGACATTGGAATTTAATAACTAGTCATGCCTTAAACTCGCTTACCCAAGACTTTATGTCACATTTATAAAAATCCGTTTCCTATCAGTATTCTCTGTATTCATTACTCCTGGCTTCTTTAGATTTTTACAACTTTATCGTTTCCCTTATCATGTCGAAATCGTTTTTTTTTTGTCTTCTTTCCATCTATTGCACTTTTTTCATTCACCTCCACACTTACCATGCCATTTAATTTTGACCATTTCTTGCCACAACATCATTGATTTCGATTATTCATTTGATTATGACAGATTTCTTTTAACATGCGGGTTTTGGCCGGTATGTTCAATTACAACCTGTAGCCTGTACAACCTGTAGTCGTATTTTAGTGAATTTTCCAGTTTAACGTGTGCAATCGCTATACCTGTTCGGCCGGCTCTGGCTTCGCACGTTGCATTCATTTCTTATTACCTTCATTCTATTTCAGAGGTTTGTTTTTATTCCAAGGAACTACGGGAGATGCCGCAAAAGTAACTTTTAACGGATTCAGCCGCTAATATGCATTTCAATGCAACAATTTCAGAGTGTAAAAATCATTCCCCTTGACCAGGCAAATGATTTTTATACTTTTATATTGTTGCATTTTTTTCCTTGATATTGGTCAGAAATGCCGCCGCCTTCGGGAACGCTTGCTTCCGAGATTGGAGGAAATCTCACATCACCTGTTGAAGTTCATCCATTAAACCGGTACAATTCAGTTTCCATGGATCTTTTCTAAAGAAAAATGAGATTCCTTCGAAACAACACGACACACCACTGCCGATTATTCACTTTCCTTGCTCGAAATATTGATTGAGTGATGGAAGTGATTCATTGCTTCGGAGGAGTCAGTTGGATTATAAAATAATCTGATGGTGGTAACCCTGGCAAATATTCGTAGGGTATTGGACATCTTCAATGAAGCAAACCTTTAGACGCGATGATTACAGGTTGACGTGTTCCCTCTCTCTCACCTCAGGACCTTACGGGTCCTGGAGCTAATGGCTTCTCTCATTTGATTCCCGTATTTCATTCTGGTTGTCCACTGCAGATCTGCCTTTCTATTTTGTCCTTCCGTACATTATTGCATCCCCAAATGAGTTCAATTAGTTTTCCTCTTCATCATGTCAAAACCTTTCACGGGCATCATTTAGTTTCTTTTTGATGGGCCTTGTCATAAGGCTCTTCGTTGAAAGAAGAAAATAAAAACAATCTTGCTCTGGTCACACTTCTAATCCTGATAGGGTCCGGAAAAATTTTCTCATGAATACCCGCGTTGATACAACATGACCTGAGGCGGGTTGAAATAGTTAAGGCAGAACATGTATACACATATTTACTTAAATACAATCATTTACTAATTTAGTCAATTACATGTATGACGTAAATATTTAAGTATACGTGCATGCTTGCGATGGTGTTTGTATATGAGCTAACGTGTGTTCTAAGAGATGAGTGAACGAAAAACTTCCCCACCCACGTCTACGAAGGGTGGCGGGCGGTGCTTGAGGGGATGCATATGTAGAAATGCGTATTTAAACAAATAATATAAATACTTCAACTTCAAAATAAGTTTTTTTATTAACCGGTTTATGTATCCTAATGGAAGAATTTACAGTTCATTTGACAGTTTAAAAATCAGCGAAAAAAATGCAAGGGTTAATATTCGAGAGGTAATTCCAATGTTTAAAATAAATAATCTCTAATAAGTTCGATGGAAAATATTAAGGAAAAATACAAAAAATATATAAGGAAATATTTATTTAAATAAGTTCCTCATTCTGTCGCAGATGGCACCAACAAATTCCAAATCACCAAGTCCATACGTCCTGCAGAAAAATAATATTAATTTAAAGTAGAAATTACCCATGATCGCTACACTTAAGGTAACGGTGGGGATAATTTAAAACTGCAAATTGTGCAGCAATTTACGGCAATATACGAAAATCGCTTGTAAACCAAAAAGATCGGAGGAAGTTCAACATACGTTATGCTGCATTTTTGAGTCTTAATAATCATTCTATTGGTACGTGCTGTATTTATATTCTATATTCTATTTTCAGTGTAATACAGCGAATCAACAATTATTTATTCCCTACAAATTTTCCCAGTATTAGATACAATACACCATTTTCAAAGTATAAAAATTATTTGCCTTTAGTGCGATTCAAACCCGGATCCATCTTGTTCTCGATGGCCAATTGCTTTAGCAAGTAAAGCCACCGAGACGTCCTCTTGCGCTGAAATAGTACACACATCGCACTCTTATACGTAAACTTTCAGAGGGCTGGCTAAATCACCGAACATCTGTACTTACTTTAATTCGTCTACCATTGCTATTTTTTTAAACTTATCCTGACGATAAGTTTTGTATATGCATTTATTTTGCTTTATAAAATAACATCTAAAATCTTCCGAGCTTTTCATCTTTTACCAGCCATTATTTGGTTTCTACATATCTCTTTTACAGCACTTCTGTATCATCCTACCAGTTAAGACTACACATTTTTACTTAAAACTTTTAATAAATGCAACAATCATTATTTTATTTCCAAATCTCTCAAGTATTACCACCTCTATTTTATCGCCGTACTTAGATATTTCACTGCTAAAGGCAATTGAAGACTTAAGTCTCCAAGAGCTTTGGTATTCCGGTTTCAAAAATTATTTGCAAAAGTACAGTAAACAGTTGTGACTCGCTGGGTACTAGCGATATAACGTTCTTCGTTCTTTTAACATGAAGTAATTTCTTTTAGTTCCCTGCAAGTTCAAATCTTCTCGCTATCAAAGGTAATTTTTTAGTGTGATTGTATGTGATTTTCCTTCTAAATCATTTAATTAAATTTTAGTATTTGGAATGGCAACTTTCAACTTAATTTTATCAATCCTATCCCACCAATCTTTATCCATAAACAAACTTGATAGGAATTCATTAAATAAAAAAAAATACGCTTGATATCTTATTGTTGATAACATTTCATCAAAATTGCTTATGAAATTCATTCATGCTTCTATCTTAGCTTTATAAATAATATAAAATAATTAATGCTGGCGGGAAAGAGGTCGATGGGAATTTTGTTTCAGTCACTATATACCGATCAATAGTGCGTTGAACTCCCTTGGGCGGTGTCACTGAACTAGTGACTCTAAAGCTACTGTAGAGGCAGAGGGAGATTCATTTCCCCTATCTAATATTGCTGTGCTCAACTTCGTATAACTTGCACTTGACAGAGTTATATTTTTCGACAAGAATATCTGTTAAAAATAGATGCTACATACTTGCTACAAACTACATGTCGCTAAGAAATTGATATCATTTTTTGACTTGTGTAGTATTTACTTATAGCTGCTAATCAGAAGCTACGGCGTATGTATCCTTAGATAGCGATTATATTAAG
This sequence comes from Hetaerina titia, assembly GCA_037158775.1. Taxonomy (NCBI): domain Eukaryota; kingdom Metazoa; phylum Arthropoda; class Insecta; order Odonata; family Calopterygidae; genus Hetaerina; species Hetaerina titia. The sequence goes on along the minus strand of CM073775.1, from coordinate 20,016,628 downwards.
CAACTAGTATTTCGATGAGAAATCCTATGGAGGCAGGAAAAATGGATGAAAGGCGTATTGAGCGGTGGTGGAGTGTTGAAGAAGGTAATGGAAGGGAGAATGTTGGGCAAGCGAGGAAAGGGCATGAACAGGATAGTGATATTGGACGGGATGAAGGGAGGAAGGAAGTACACAGAGATGAAGAGGGACCTAATGTAGATTAGGTTGCTGGATTGGGTTTTGTTTGGAATTAAAAAATATTTATTTGATAGTTGTGTCCATCCAAAAACCTACCTTAACCGGTAGATTACCTAATAATAATGTGATGATGGGTTTAATGGAAGGAGGGACCATATCACCTCAATTTCGCCCTATTAAAGACCTCTGTCTATCTTGGTCCCTTAAAGCCACCAAAATATCGGAGTTTACGAGGACGCATGGGTAGAAAATTGGTTAAAGCACTCGGCCAGACATTATGGAATCTGGGTTTGAATCCCGGCCAAGGTATTAATTTTTATCCTTAAAATAGTAATCATAGGCTTTGGCTAGCATGAAAATTTTGTTAGAATTATTGCTTGACTTCAAACGACCAAACCAATAAATCAGAGTTCAGCGAATGAACGATTCGAAGGGAATGAGTAGAGAAAGCCATGGGTGAATATTTGAAAAGATTCTCAAGTCGTGTTTCGTGAACAGATGAGCGATGATTAAATAATATATTGAAACAGCGGAGTGAAATCATTGTGAAAGGAAAGCCGTTAAGGAGATCTTTTATACAAGGAATTAAAGCACTGAAACAACTAAATATCAGTATTTTGTTACTCTTCCTACTCCAAAAGAGAATTTATAAATTTGTCCAATGAAAAAATTGGCCGATGTCCGATCCGACGAATTGTCCGATGAAATTTATATGAAATGAAAATGTTGTGAAATGTATAAAGTTGTCCAGGTAGAATTAGAATAATATCTCAATTGGCATTCTAAATTATTCCCTAATTAAAACCTGAAATGGAGATGGATATACAAAGCATAGGCCCTCTGGCTTTGGACAACTGAAATCTCAAATGATCATATTATTTAAACGGTTTGTATCATAGAGTTAAAAAAGCGTCCATAAGATAACGTCAATCGTAATGTCCCACTGCACACCTGCAGGTCGTACCAACAGCTACATGCATTAGTGGTACAGATATGCCTAGGGTTTTTGTTTAAGTTCCGAAAAATATACGACGATTCCAGTACAGCAGCTTAAAATTGATATAAAAACATAGTATAGAGGGATCGTACGCATATAAGGGCTGGAGTCCAAATACCATGTGGTTACGCTAAACCGATGAGGATCCGCTCAAGTTCACGTGACAGTCAATTTTAAGGTACATTTTAATGAAATTCTTGATCAAAGTAATTTACAAATATACTTTTCAAATAAAACAGTTTCTGGCGTAACTTGGTGGAAAATCTTCATACTGACTTTTAATAGTCAAACCACTTTACTTTTCCACACAAACTTTTAAATTTTTACAACCCAGGTTTCGTTATAGCATAACATCATCAGGTCATCATCATACTTTTCAATTTGGGTTATCTGGCAATTATCATTTATTGTATTAGTCTATGTTGATCATGGTAATGAAAATAAGATGGTTTGGCGTAGCCTCCCTCAATAGAGCTTTTAACTTATTTATTTATTTATATAACCTGAAAGTCACCGCTTGCGGGTGTGGCAGGGGGTGAATACACCCCAGAATAATTTTACGCGAACATGATCCTACCGAAGTCGAACAATGTTATTATGATTCCCTATCATTCGTTGAAAAAATGACATTTTATATCTATTTGTTCAACCCTTAATCTCAATTATTTTATTAGCATAATCTCTGCTGCCGTAGTCCGAAGGGGGGTAATAATACATTTTCAACATCACTGCTAAAGAGACCTCCTTTCAATTTATGCAAGAGTTTCAATGTGTAATTTAAAATTTGCTTCATGACTGATTCCTGGCTTAGCTGCTCTAATATTTTGGATACGCTACTACTTTTATCATAACAACGTTTTATAAATCCAGCTCCACTACGCTGTACGTGATCCAATTCGGCAATTAATCCAATTTCGTGAGGATCCTATTTCCTTGCAACCTATTTTAATGAAGCCTAACCAACGACATAGTATAACATTTCTCTTTGACCTTTTCATCGCATTTATAAAAAATCTATCTTCTAATAAATCCTAATATTTTGTTAGCTTTCCCACATATTCCCCGTATGTGTTTCACCCAAGAGAGATCGCCAGTGAGGGCAACGCCTAGGTATTTAATTAAGTCTACACATTCCATTTCAGTGCTCCCAATGCGGTAGGAGTTCGGGTGGGAATTTCTCTTTTTCGAAAAATGTATGACTACGCACTTTAAAAAGTTTAATTCTAATTGCCAATTCTCTCACCAGCGTTCTGTAGCATCAAGTTAATCTGAAAAAGGTACTTTTTCATCAGAATCACGGATCTCACGGTAAACCACTGCGTATGCGGCAAAGAAACGTACCTTACTGGTGGCTAAATCCATCACTAAATTGATGGCCTTCCAATACTGTCAGACACTTTTGTAACTTCCTTACAGAGATACAGATTTAGTGATAATTACCTTTCGTTTGGCTCCTGCCCTTCAATCTATCTGTAATGTGTAACACCTCTCCTTTGAGTAACAACCGTGATAGAGGGGAAAAAGTGTGGAGGAAGTAAGCGAATATGCGTTCTAGTCAGCATGGAAGCAGGCAGAAATTAACTAAGTAATTACCAGTGAAACAATGTTAGGAAAAACAGAGGAATTCCTTGCGATACTTACTGGTAAATAACCCTTTTTGATGGCTACACACATGCCTTTAAATAGGTAAAATACGTATCTCGAATGAATGAAAGAAAATTTGCATTCGCATGCGTCGTCCCTAGATATGATTGGCCGTTTCTTAGCATCGTCGAACTGGTCGTTTTGAAAAAATATCGAGTTGGTGTTGACATATCGTCATGCGGCAAAGCGCCACCCGTCTCCCCTACAGTCAGTACTCATGCGAGCCATGTCGCGTACGACTCGTCCCCGGCTTACCCTCTTCTTCTTCACGCGGTGAGTTCCCTTCTCCCTGGCGCCCGCTCCGTCGCTAGTGTGTGCTCACACGGACTCACTCGCCCGAAACGCTCTGGTCGTTGGCTGGAGCGCGGCAAATGCAGAGTCGAGGCGGAGATGACCCGCCGCTGTTATGGCACTTCCATTCTGATTGTTTAGATTAGTACTTAGGGTAGTACCGTCGAAACTCCATTCCATTTAGTGCCTGTGCCTTGACCCGAGCACGCCTTTCCGTCAACGCGAACAAGCATGCATTCATTCGGTTCTGGAGCATTGAAGCAGATATCTAAAAACTTGTCGGTCGTACGAGCGTGTTCGTGTCGCAAAGCTACCGGCAAATGAAATAGATTTTTTCTCTCTATCCATAATGATTATAGAAAAATTCTTTGGTTGGATGAAATTATTAAAATTTTATTTGTCCCAGCAATAAACCGACTCGAAGTAATTTCTTCTAATTTTTTGCATTAGTTGGGCAAAATTAAGCAATTTCACACACGCTAGATCCGATTGGGACAGAATTGATTAAATATTTATTTCAAACAGATAGTAGCACATGTTTTCCTCAGCAATAGGATTTCGATTCATTCACTTGAGAGAGGAATGACGAATACACTGTTCCATTTTTGTGTAGTTATAATATCATTTACGTATATTCTGATTTATTCCAATTGTTGAGAAGACGCTTCATACATTGTACATAGCCACTGTAAAGTTTGACAGACCTGGATTATTTCTTTGAAAGCTAACTTTTAAAAAGAGCATAATTATCTAAAAAGCGATACGTGACATGTTCAAAAACAGATAGTAAATGGTAGATTGCTACTGCGTAATTCAATCGTCTTTAATATTTTTTTAAACCGTTAACTTTTAGGGTGCATCAGTTCGTTTATTCGAATTCAGCGTTCATTATACCTGGTAATATAGGATCCTCACGAAGTTGAATAAATTGCCGAACGGGATTGCGTGCAGCGTAGTGGAGCTAGATTTGTAAAAACCTTGCCATGATAAACTTAATAGCGTATCCAAAATATTATAGCAGATAGGCCGGGAATCAGTCATGGATCAAATTTTAAATTACACATTGAAACTCTTGCATAAATTGGAAGGAGGTCTCTTTAGCAGTGATGTTAAAAATGTATTATTACCCCCCTTCGGACTACGGCAGCAGAGATTATGCTAATAAAATAATTGAGATTAAGGGTTGAACAAATAGATATAAAATGTCATTTTTTCAACGAATGATAGGGAATCATAATAACATTGTTTGACTTCGGTAGGATGATGTTTGGGTAAAATCATTCTGGTGCGTATTCACCCCCTGCTACACGCCCTAGCTGCGGCTTGCAGGGAATTGAAATAAAAATTAAATAATCGAGACAGATGACTCGGAGACGACGACCTATATTACGAATTAAATCCAGTTAAATCTGTACAGATGAATCAGTCTAGCGATTACAGTTATGGCCTTAAATAATAATACATTAAGAGTAAATTTAAACAATTTCATTGATGTTTGTGGTAAAAACATTGCATGCTTGGATGGAAATAGAATGTGTTGATTTATTTCATTTCATTTTTTGATATGAGCGTTTAAATATATATGTATAAATAGCATGAAGGGATGAATGGTTTCTTATCACTTAATTTTTTTTAAATCTTCCCTGATAGTAAATAAATTGGTGAAAAACATGACTATAACCTTAGTAACGCCCTGAAAGGTGATATACGAGTATTAGCCGATATCTTTAAAAATACGGAAGAATCGGCCGCACGTCGTATTGAATTGCAAAAATAAACTAGATTTGATAATGAGCTTTCTGGTATCGAGAAAAATTACGGAAACCAGCTCATATTTGCGTCTTTTAATGAAAGGACAAAAAACCTTGCACTCGTGAAAATAAAAAGTTCTGTGTAAATATACGGAATAAATCATTGCTACCTGGTAAAAAGAGACGTTTCAGGTGTGATATGGTGGAATATCATGATTAATAAAACTTGGCAATTTTCCACAAAATAAAATTTTAATACGACCGGTTTCGATGTAACTACATCATCTTCTGGATGATGTAGTTGCCAGATGATGATGTAGTTACATCGAAACCGGTCGCATTAAAATTTAATTTTTTGGAAAATCGCCAAGTTTGTGGAAAATTGACATTTTTTATTAAAATTTCTACCTGGATTCTAACTCACATCGATATGAGAATAAAATATGAATGGACCTCTTGTACCTTTGAACGCAACTCATTTAACAGAATATTTTCAGAAAACACCAATTCCGATATATATATATATATATATATATATATATATATATATATATATATATATATATATATATATATATATATCACACCAAAAATGTACGTATTATATGGAGATGTGAGTATAAAAGTATATATAATATGGTAGAGTCACATGATAACATTTTACATTCACTCATGGCAAATCAACTTATTTGTATCAATTCACACCCCATAATATCTCCTCACCCTCTCTAGTGTACAAAGATGATGTAAATTAACACATTTTCAAGGTTTAGGCGATATTTTACAACCTAGGCTTCTATTATTACCTGACAATGCTTTAGTAAGCAAAATCTAGGTCCTATTAAATATTTACCTAGTGAAATTTCCATCTCTTTTTAATCTTTTATGATGTACGTTAGATTTTTGACTACATTCATATATGAGAAAAACAAAGAGACACTTCTCCGAAAATTGAAACCTACTTCTTTCTCCTTCGGAGTGCTTAGTTGAAGGAAGAATAATGAAGTGACGGGAGTACAGGAAAGGGAGTTTGAAGGGAATGAGTCAGAGATTGTGGGAAGGGATGCTTGGGGAGAAGAGAGAGAAATAGAGACGCCGGAAGATGAATAATCGGGTGCAGAAATGAGAGGGTAAAAGAGAAAAGGAAAATGAATGAAAGAAAAAGAAAAAAGAAAAATGTGCCTTCTGGTAGGGGGTAGTGGTGCTGGGGACGGAGAGGACTTTTGAATTGGTGATTCCTCGATGGGACGCTATTGTATGAATCTCCCCAAATTGAGGCAAAAAGGGGTGAGAGGGTGGGGAGTCCCATCACTCTCAATATTGTTGAGGGACCGTCGGCTCGGTGCGGAAGTAGGTGGGGAGTGGAGATGGGAGAGGGAAGATTATGAGCGATCAGCAAAGAAATCAGAGATGGGACGCCCGCTTCGCCCCGAAGAAAAGCCACTTCATTTAGTTTTCTACCCACTTGAACGGCAAACGAATGAGGCGGCTTCAGCTCACTCCCCTTTCCCCCACAATCCTTGGTATGTTTAGTTCAAGCAATTCGAGCATTTTTTCTCTGCACCTTTCTTTCCTACCGAAAGAGAGTCTTAAAAAAGAATTCATGAAAAATTTTCCTTTAAGGCACAGGAAGAAAATTCTTAGATATTCATATGTTTAGAGATTTTATGATTTCAAAGAACCACTGTTAAATGAATGTGACGCAGATTATGTCACAAGTTGTACACATGGGTGTGTACAGGGGGTGTTCCAAAATTAATGCATACATTTTTCAAAGTAATTCATTAAACACATTTAAAATTCTTCAAAGTGCTGTCCTTGGGTCTCTACACATTTTTTTCAGCGACTGTCAGTGTTAGCTGTCTGCCCTTGAGAAATAAACTCCTTATGGACCACTGTTTTACTGCCGCAAAAGACAATGAACATTGTTTTCACTTTTGGTTTGCTCACTCTTGCCTTTCTGGGCATGGGGGACTGATCGATGTGCCACTCAGAGCTTTGGCGTTTTGTTTCTGGATCGTATTCAAAACCCAGGTTTCATCACCAGTGATAAAGTTGTCCAAATACTCAGGTTCATTTTCAATACGTTGCCAAAGTTCGCTTGACATTTCCGCTCGGTTGGTCTTTCGTGACACGGTCGGTGCGCCGAGGTTTGCAGTAACTGACGTTCTGCCACAGCTATAGCTTTGAGAGCACTAAGACCTGTTTCTCAGCAAAGCTTATATTCCATCTCACCTACTCCACATGCTTCGATCCCATTTTGACAAATAGATGCAGTGCGGGAAATTTAATTTCTTAACTTTTGGAACGTACCCTGTATTCTTGTGAGAATGGAAAATGATAGGTAACAGATAAGAGAAAGTTAGAGAAAAGTATTCTTAGACCAAATGAAGACAAGAATAAGACGAGGGAAAAAACATAGAAGAAGCAAGGGAAGTTCTCGTAATACGTAAAAGACCACACTTTCAAGGGACGTGCAGAATATATTTACTTTTATAAGGTAAAATACCTTGATTTGAATCTAAATTCCGAATTTCGGTGTGTTGGTGAAAACTGAAACATTATGCATCTTGTGACATAACTTATAAAAAAATTGACGATACATAGAGACGATATACATGTATAATTATTATAGGTAAAAGTTAGTCTGCTGTGTATTCTCCCCGTACCACACACCCCAGCGGTGGTTTGCATGGTGCATGAATAAACAAATAAAAAAAATAAATATTATATAATAGTCAACCATTTAACTTAGGCTTGAATGGAAACGGACAGCTCGGTTACATATGTAAGGTTCGCCTTCAAAGACACCTCACGCTCCACATTTCGTATATATTTATACATATCCTGCAAGCCACCCCCAAAATCTGTAGCAGAGGGTTAACACACACCCGAATAATTTTACCCATATATGACCCTACGGCGGTCGAACAATATTATTATGATCCCCTATCTTTGGTGGAAAGAGACACCTTTAATCTATCTGTTCAACCCTCAATCCCACTAATTTCATTAAAATGATCTACCTTACCATAGGTGGGTACTGATCTACCTTACCATTACTGGGGTAATAATACATTTTCAGCATCACTGTTAAGGAGACTTCGTTCCAGTTTGTGTAAGAGCTCTAATCTGTAATTTAACTTTTGCATCACGAGTGATTCCCGGCCTACCTGCTCTAATATTTTGGATGCATCATTAATTTTATCATACCAACGGTTTACAAATCGAACTCCTCTACATAGCACGCGATCCAATTCGGCAAATTAATCCAACTTCGTGAGGATTCCGTATATTTGCAACATATTATAAATGAAGCCTAACCAACCACATAAAACATTTCTTTTTGACCTTTTCATCACATTTACCAAGTAATTTTCTAATAAATCTTAATATATTGTTAGCTTGTCCTCGTATTCCCAGTTTGTGTTTCGCCCAGGAGAGAGTAACACCTAGGGTTAGAGTGAGGGTAACACTTAGGTATTAAATTAAGTCCACATATTCTATTTTGGTGTTTCCAATTAAGTAGGCGTTCTGGTGGGAATTTCTCTTTCTCCAAAAATTTATGACTACGAACTTTTTTAAGTTTAATTCTAATTGTCAAGTGTCGCATCCACGTTGTATAGCATTAAGGTCATCGGACAAAGCTGCTGTCCTCAGGTGACGGATATCACGGTAAACTGCTGCATTGTCGCAAATGGAACTATTTGGGTTGTCACTTGGTAGAATATTTGTACCGGGGAGACAAGAATTAATTTAATTTTAATTCCAATATATTTTCCTCTGCCATGTCCATGGTATTACCATCTGATAATGCCACACAGGGGTGAAACCTCGTATTAATATATGTTCTTCACGCTGGAATTGTGGAATATATATTAACTTGAACAATTGCAGTTTTATCTCAATCTCACATTGCATTAAACCCTTCTTTATCTTCGCATACATTCTACCGCCCTCATGATCAGTGAATATTTAAAGCCAGAGCATCAAATCCTCCATTTAAGTATGCATTTCCTCCTCAAGCTAGTGGAAGACTTCTTTTTCGGTTGGTTATTGACCTCATTACTCCATTTTGAATGTATCTTTGTTCTTACGTGGGGTAAATAAGATATATTAAATAATTTTGACAGCCTCATGTACCGCTTTTTTAACCTTGGTTTTTTTATTCAAAGGACCGGATGGTTTTCTATTTTTAATATGTGTATTTCACACCAGAAATATGGGCGATTGTAACATATAACGGGGTTCAATTGTTGCGAACCTCAGTATATTTTTGCTATAAATGACATGTTTGGGGCTCATATTTTGTGATGAAGCATTACGTGTTTACTGTTAAGTCCGATAATTGCTTCTATGCCTTCCTTTGGCGTGGTTTGTGTGATCGGAATTTTTTTTCTAATTTAGTATTTGATAACGGAGGAAAAGTCTATGTATTTATGGACAAGGTGATTAAATATTCCATATTACTGGTGGAAAATCAGTTTAAATTAACTTATGAGAAATGCTCTGAATTAAGACTTTGAAGCTTTCATTTTTATTCATGACTTTAATCATTTAATGGGTAAAATATTTAATTAAGGACCAAATGTTTTAACGCTCACCATACTGCATTCAAAATCTTAGAATTATTAGCTGATGCTTGGGAAATCCTTTGCGTGATGAATCGTATTACTCACCTGTCCCAGGTCCATTTTCTTCTATTATCACTACGAGAGGACGAGGTAAGAAAGGTGTCTAGTGCGGAAATTGTGGTTTTTGACCGATATTCGAGTTTTACTCTTTCGTATGTACAGACCCACATACTATCCAGACTTAAGACATTAAGCCAGGTAACGACTATTTCTGACGAGACATCTCTAGCTACGGAAGAAGAAGAACGCCCATTCTTCGAAGTGCTTCAAAATAATAGATAAAAGAGAAACGATGGAATTGTACAAGCCATACGAAGATGACTTCTAAGAGAAAATAATGATAAAAATCCTGATTTTTTGCCACTCTACCCTTCTTTTCAGGAACGGCTGAAAATATCGGGAGAATCTTAAAAAATGCAATATTCACTTGCGATACAATTTCTTTCGGAATATTAAAAGTCTACCTAAGTGAAACAATTCCTTCCATAATATCCCATGAAAAAATCACTTTGCGCTTCATGAATCTGTGAGAAATTATGTGTGGAAAACATAGTCCGACAAAAATGCAGATTAAAAGAACACCATGGAGTCAAGACCCACCAAACACCAAATATTCAAGAGCACCAAAATTTCAGACGTGATTAATTAATAAAACTCATTATGCTTTCAGCTGTGCGTGATACAAGTTTGTATGTCCAGATAATAAAACTACCCTGGATAAAATTACAGTTTGAGTACGAACAATTATTTTACCGATGAGTAATAATGGAACCAAAGAACCAGTGAATACCCAAAGAGCTTCATTAAGGAAAGTGGATAGGTGTTATCAATTCCTGGAAAAAGCTATTTCAAAATTCAAATTTTCAAATCGGTTGCAATAGTTAAAATTGCTTTTCTCGTAATGTCCGAAGACACATGTAAGAAATGTAAGCAAGGATGATGACACTCATGACCTGAAGATATAGTCAGCACCGCCGCTGAAACGTCGTTTGCATATTTTTTCGAGTTTTCATCCGAAGCACCAATTAATTAATTACGCTCGAGACATAAAAATCCGAGGTTGATTTTATTTATAACGTACATTGTTATATTAAAACTGCTTATACTTAACATGTTTTCCGATACAATTCATTGTGATGAATTAAACTGAAAGAAGTTTTATCACCTGCTACCATATTTCGTCAGTCCATTTAGATTTGCAAAGCATTCTCAACATGAAATTTTGAGTTCGCTCAATACTTCAGAACAGAAATAATTTTGCGTGATACAAAGTAAAAGATACCATCCATTCACATGACATCTCATCCTTTTTTCATTATTCTGAAAGCTGTACCTACCTAATTCCTCGTTTCAGATTGCAGCTTTTCATTTTACTCATTCCCCGTTCGACCGTCACTTCATAGAAGGGCCCACCCACTCCCCTTAAAGTTCGTATATTTTCGCCAAAGAAATGAGGCTATCTTTACATGTTCCAGATGAATTAATATAGAGCCGTAAAATATGATACTCTACTCTCCATATCTCGAGAGATCTTGGTCGAGGATATCACTCATGCCTGTCCATTTGTTGAGATTCTATCTACAAGGCGATACGAGTCGACTGTCCATAGAAAAATGTAAAAAATTCTCATTTATTTTAAACACAGAAATTCAACTTTAAGTAAGAGTAGAGCTATATAGTTTATTTAATTATGTTATTTATACACCATTGAAAAAATTTCAACGCATTTCTTTGATCAATAATTAAATATATATTGCAATTCAAAATTAATGGCTTATACAGGTAATTCAAACTGTAACATTAACTGTATTATAATTCAAAGAAGAATCAATTTCAAGACACAAAATATTTATACACTGTTGAGTTAATGAAATGAAATAGACGTAAAGTGCGAGTGGAATTGATTCTCTCATATAAATTATTTCCATGAATAATTGATGTTATATAAAATTGCATGTGGAGTATCACTGTAAGCACATGGACAATATTCATAGCATTTAAATTTGGCAACGGAAACCATTTCGGGAAACAATGATCGAGAAAGTGGTCATTAGTACTGATTTGAATAATAAATGGAGACGTTGAGTTTTACACAACATTTTCCTTTAATCTGCGATTTGTGTGTACAAATATATTTTAGCCAAAGTTTTCTCTTGTAGAACCCTTCTACTATTCATAAATACCAACATATATTTACAAATACTTATGTATTCCATAAATGAAAACGTTAGAAAATTCAGATTACTCGGCAATCCATCCATGTCCGCAATCAGAGAATTTCCTGAATAGCATCTCTGGAGTTGCCTAGAGAGAAACACGGGTGGAAAGAGAAATTCTGGGGAACTCGGCTTTTGAGGGAAAATGGACGGAAACTCATCGTGTAGGCCCAAGTGTCATGACCCCATGAGCAACCCAACGTCATTGCTGTGGTCTCTAAAAAGAATCTTATAACGTAAACAGCATCGGTCCGCCCATTTCGGAAAAACAACAAAACTTTTGGTTTTGATTGAAAAATGCAAAGCTCGATATTTTAAGCTTTATTATAACGGGAACTCACCGCAATATAAAAGAAACTGGCACTATAACCTCCAACAAATTAATCAGCAAACAATACTTTGTATATGAACGAGTATTAGAGAGTATGTAAGTAGGTGAGTCTGTGCCAATAAAGTTTTTCCCTCGTGTTGTTTAGTTCCGATAAATATATTTTTCAGGCAACTGAAGAACTCGTTTTCCTCCACCAATTGTTTCCCTTTTTTTGCACTCTGAGCACCAATTTTCTTTACTTGAACTGGTGGAGTGTGGGTGGGATTTTAACCCTTCCCAGGAAATTATGTATTGCACCCATCGACCTTGCGGTCCATTGACTGGATGTTCGCCTTAGCTAGGAGAGGGGGCTCGATGCGGGAGTCTCCTCATCCTCCCATCTTGGCCTCATTTGAACTGAGGCGGAGTGACCAACTACCGATGACGCGGCAATGGATGTGACCAATTCTGCTGATGAAGGGACAATTTGAGTCGGCTTCAGTATTGGCCGCTGACATGCAGTGCACAGAATTGCTGCAAGGGAGGCGTGTATTTGCGCGACCTAATCTCTAATTGATGATTGCCACGTTATCATGCGGAGGTTTGCGATGGACAGTATTATTTAGGGCATCGGTGACGTAACCGAGGGTCCTAGATCCCATAATAGTGAGGTACTTTCCCTCTTTCATCTGTACCACTACAATGTCAGGCAGGTGGTCAAGGTTGGAATGGAGGCATCAAAAATAAATGCTATCTTTATTTATTATTTATATTTATTATTTTTAGATTTAAGTATATCTGTAAGTAAATGGAAAACAATTGTTGAAGGAGTGGTGTTAAAGAGGAATGGGATTTTTAAAGATCGTTAGTATTTGTTTTAAAAAACCCGTTTGCAATGTTTTCATTTCATTGTTACAGCAAATTAACTTTTATTCAAATCTTTAAATTTATATGAGAACCATAAATTCTCCAAATAAGGGGCCGTCTATGGGCATGCAAGTTATCGAAATCGTCACGATCTAAAAATCACCTCTATTATGAAGACAAGGCATGCATGCCATGTGTGACATCTGTTACGGTGAAGATTTTGAGAAATTCAGTCGAACACGGGGTTGCCATGCATTACATAAGAGTGAATAAGATTATTTAGATAATCTCTGTATGTCTTGATCTACTGAGTCCCTCAATTATTCCAGTGAAAAATGGAATACCTTTGTAACTCATCTTTTTGTTCTGTCACCTGTCAAAACTTTAATATGACAACAAATTAAAACATTTGATATTATTTAGCCTTCAAAAATTTTAGTGGGCCGCAACTGTACAAAATCAATGTTGTTTAATTTTTTGCTTTCATGTTTAGGTAGAAAAATTCTGCTCTGTTATTATAATCCGATTCCGTTATATATTCATCGATTGATGCCTAGGCTTCTCTGTTTGTTCTTAACGCTGAAAACACCGGCGGAAAACTACGCCTGTGTATTTACTCTCCAGGTAAGAAAAATTGGATACGAGAACCGTTGGGTGTCATAAATTCAATGAAAATACACCTACAGCTATGTAATATACGTATTTCCATACTTTTTAAATCAGAAATTGGAATAGTTTAATACATCCTCCAGCAGCATTTTCAAACACCCATTCCAGTCCCATGTAGGATTTTGAGGGATTATTTTATGGAGGTACCAAAGGGGGGGACTTTTTATGGCTTTCTTTCGTGATTTTTTGAAATTTTATTCTTTCCTAAAAATTAAAAATATGAAGTCTTTTTTAAGGCAGCCCAGATACAGTATTCATATATTTATATGTATTTCTGAAAGTAAATCTAGTATTTGTTTCTTAAGTTATTATTTCTTCCAACTTTTCAAGGATTTTTTAAATACAGACAAGTTGTTTTCCCAAATTCAAAAATGGTAGATGGACAACAAAATTGGTATGACTTTTGCACCAGACTCACTCCATTTAGTATTTTAAGCTTAACAATTATTTTCAATCCATTAAAATATATATTATTATTAGGTAATCTACCGGTTAAGGTAGGTTTTTGGATGGACACAACTATCAAATAAACATTTTGTGACTCCCCACCTAGCAAACTAATCTATATCAATTATCTATAGTGCACATCATTATATTTTTGGGAATCATAATTGAGGTGGTTTCCCGTTGCCTTCCTCAATAGTGTTTTTAACGAGACACCATCACTTAATGGCCGCCCCACTGGGGTCAGACGCCATTGCAGCCGCCTCACTGAGGAACAGACGCTGCGTGGACTACCTTTCGTCTGGCTCCTAACCTTCGACCTATCTGGCATGGGTGACCCTTCCAGGAGTAATTATTATTACTCCCGCCAGCACAGCTCTAGGGGTCATCGGAACACACAAGCCCTTCCACCACGACAAGGTTGTAGTCCATGGGAGGGAATATATATATATATATATATATATATATATATATTATATAACGTCCTATAGTGGTATTCTTTCATTTAAGTATGAAACAAAATAAAAGAGTAACTCCGATAGTGATATAGAAATGTCCCTCTTTAATGAATTTCCAGAGAGGGAGTGACTATCCGGTAGCCCAAAATTGAAATTCGCTCCATTATGCCAAAATTCTTGATTCCGTTTTCAGTATAAAGTTTGACCACATAAACGTATTTGTATAAATTGTAAAAATTACTGCATTACATATTAATAATGGTTTCATTGAAATTCACAGTGTATACTTGAAATTTTTTCCGTGTTATTCCATTGGACCATATATCCGCAGATTTTCAAACTCATCTTTCCGAATGCATTTTTAACCCTTTATCCTAAATATGAGAGCATTTATTCCCAATTTTCTTAATTATTGTAAATATTGCCATGGAGTACAGTCAGGTATCTCACATTATCTTCAATTTAAATTTTCCTAATTTTCTATTCTAGTGGCTTAGAAGAAATGAGATTATTGTTCTATTGATTCCTAATGCGTTTAGCCGTTTTACTAAGCTATGAGTCAAATAGGTCAAAAGGGTTTTTTTCGGGAAAACCTACTGCCTCCTCATTTTAACACCTCACAACTGCCTCACAACTTGACCCCCTCGTACAGAACTCATATTTTATTTATTTTTTTTCTTTTCTTTATCACAACGGCTTTGCGGTATAGCCGGTATTGCGGCTTTTTTTCTTTCTTAGCCACAGGCTCTTGCGGTGACTTTCGGGGTATGAAATAGTCATGTGTCTCCTGAATCGTACTCTATTTTATTTCCCACTGAAACACAAATGTGGTCTAGGGGAATGTATCAGGGGAGGCGTCAACGGTTATACACATTTCTTTTGCTGAAATCTTAAAGAAATGGCAAATGAAGCGTAAACATTGCTTTTGTGAAATCCGAGTTGGAACGAGAGAAACATTAGAATAAGGGTTTGTCAGCGACTTTTTTTATGCAGATTCAACCAGCAAATTAAAATAATTTGATTCTTATGTAGCTATTAACTCTGTTCTCCAAATAAACAATATTTGAATTGTCACAATAATCTTATTAGCAACAACTCCGTTACCCTGAGTAATAGGTAGGCACCATTAAGCTCATTGGGGATCAATGCGATAACTAGTAAGCTAGCATATCAGAGTTTTTTGCTATTCTGCTAATTTGAGGAAGTTAGGAATAATATGCCACTCTGATTTTTGTGAAGAAAAATTTAGAGTACTTACAATGTATTAACAAAATTTACATTTATACTGTCCACTTTATAATGTACGTCCAAAGCATCCACGCTCTGGAGATACTAAACAAGGAGCCTGCATAAGATTTTTTCCATCCGTACCTAGATCCCAAATTTATTTTCTGTTTCTCAATCAATTAGATCATTTTATTTTGATATAGGTACTCCTACTTTTGAGTCGATATAAACAGCTATATATACCATGTATTCATGGATAATGATAATTAATTGAACACTAGAATATTTTTTTTCACGCAGTAGAGGTAATTTATTATTGAGTATTTCCATTTTCTACACCTCTTTTCCATTATTTAAAAGTGTAAAAATCAAACTCAACCCTAAGTAGCCCTAAGGTTAAATGTCCTTTTATATATTGATGAATTAACGTCTACGTAGGTAGCTAGGTGCCCATTCAACAATGTCAGCAAAAATTGAGAGTGATAAAACATTTCCTGTCGTAAATCAAGCTGGTATATTTTGTGAAAAAACACAAATGGAGAGCCTACTTTACAAAAACAACTGCTTACAGTGTGTGTCAAAGCGATTTTAGGTAACTATCGTCAGAAATGTATTCTTCAAGCACTTAAATATCCTTGCGTTGAAGCTTCCAAGATGCAAAAAAGTCTCCCTTGGTGCAAAAAATGTTTGCTGAATTAATGTAAAAATGTTGCACAAGTATTTAAATCCGTGCTTTTGACATTCTTGTTCTCCTAATTGCATATGGCTGTTTTGACCTCAAATTAGAATGATTAAGATTAATTTAAGAGTTTCTAGGTATCAAAGTGTAATCTTAACTTATTTGTTTTCCTTAATATAATTTGCAATTTTATTATACAATGACTACGAAGGTAAAAAAAACTGAATAGTTTATATAAGAAATCTATCAAACTATCTCGATCCAACTTGGTGAGCCGGCGCTCTACAGAGGAAACTTGAATTTTTGACAGAGGAAGTGCTTGATCTGGCTGTACTTTTTATTTAATGGTCCATAAAGTTAACCCTCTTTCTTACTTGATGCGACGTTGGTCTAATCGGAGAACAGTGTTCATGATTACAGGAATTTTTCTACGGTATTTTACCTTACGATGGCCTCATTGCAATGCTAATAAGAATCTGCTTAACGTATTTTTAAATTTATGAAATTGAAAGCGGCCAACACCACATGACACCTACTCTTTTTTTACTTAATACCAGAAATTGCAGCTTTAAGGAACCAAAGATCGGGCTCACTGTAGCAAAAAATAAGATATATACGGGACGTAAAGAAATCAATTTCTACGATTAAACCGTCATTTAATTCTAAGAAATGATTTAACTACTTACCTAACCATATTTTTCTTTAAAAATATGTAGCTGTTAAAAATATATATTTGTAAATTAATAAGAATCGATAATTTATTGATTCAGCGAAATAAATTACTTTTAATGTAATTTCAGTCCATTCAAATTTATTGAAAACAACACAGTAATCAAACCGAAGGTAGGTTTAATAGGTGATGTTCACCCAGTACTAAGCCCGACAACCTGTGGAGTTCACACCTCAAGGTAAGGGGGGACAGTTCCTTTCCATGTACCGGTTATGGTTTCCCAGAAAGTTCTGGTACCCTATATATCACACAACTTGTGTGTAACTAAACGTGCAGCAGCAGGCGTTACTCAGAATCGAATCTGGGCCCAAAGACTCGGGGCACATAGTGGCATAAACCTCCCGTAGATTTCAGTGTAAATTACGTTTTCTCGATAGCTGGACGTGCCTCTGTTTACCGAGTGTCTGATTTCGCCGGCGACCGAGGCATCGGCCGCCGGGATTTGGAGAGCGGCACTGCCGGACTCTCGGAAATCGAGTTTCCGATCGTGTCTTGTTTCGAGCGGCGGTTGACCGCCTAGTTCTTCCAGAAGTGTGAAGTTTGACTCTCGACTTTCTTCCGCCGGGAAGACCGTGCTTTCGTTTTGTTTACTGGTTCATGACTGACCTTGACAGCTGGTGTAGATCCGGGATTTGGAGAGCGGCACTGCCGGACTCGGAAATCGAGGTTCCGATCGTGTTTTGTTTCGAGCGGCGGTTGACCGCCTAGTTCTTCCAGAAGTGTGAAGTTTGACTCTCGACTTTCTTCCGCCGGGAAGACCGTGCTTTCGTTTTGTTTACTGGTTCATGACTGACCTTGACTGTTAGCTTAGGCTCCTTTTTGTTTTGCTACCGCTGGGTGCGAGTAGAGGGGAGGGAGTGTACACGAGTGATTGTTTTTTTTTCTCACTTTGGAGTGGTTGTCCTTTTGGCCCGCTCTCCTTTCTTTTGCGCAGGCCTGCTCAATTTGATTACTTTTCAAAAAGGTCATGCATCGCGTAAACACGCTCGCCTTGAGAGTTGACGAGTAGGCGAAGCCCCATGCTCCGTTTGAGGTTCACCTCTACACACTAGAGTTTCTGGGCCACACACCCGAAGAGATAGAAGCGATCCAATTTGGATCCAATCACCATTTGATATTCCTGAAGTTGGCAACCGAAGCTGCAATGACTAGGGCTTTAGAGAATACTGTTTCCGTCTTAAAGTAAAGAAAAGACGACAATAACTATTGACTAGACTTCAGGCAGCCCGTGTAATTTCAGGGTTTTTTGTCTCCCCGTGGAGACCCCGCTGGAAGATATAACAAGCGAGCTCCAAAGTTTTGGTAAAATCTATCGCTCGTGGGAGGGAGAAAAGACGGCGTGGGTGCTTACTGGCATCAGGGTTGTGCGGATGACGGCCGAGAGAAATATCCCCTCGTACCTCCACATCGGCGGCAACCGGGCCATCATCATCTATGAGGGCCTGCGCCGCACTTGCGCCCCCTGCAACCAAGAAGACCATGAGCGCAAGACCTTCCCTCGGAACCAGGGAGGGAAGAGCTATGCGGAGGCAATGGTCATGGCCTCCAATCCGAACAACACCGAGGAGATGGACGAGCCCGAGGTGGCTGTGGAGGAGAGGGCGCGGTCGACGCTTCTTATCGAGGGTGCACCCCCCGCTGCTCCCGCTGACTCCCTTTACTTGGAGGAAAATTTCAGAGGGAGCGAAAGTGGTCAACGGAAGAAAGAGATGCGAAAAAGAAGAGGACACACGACACTGAACTCCTGATTTCGAATATCGAACTAGCTGCAGTACCTACTAGCTCGTCTATTCTCCCACAACCGCCGGTAACTGTGACCCCGTCAAAGGACGGATCTTCGTCCTCCTTCGTCCCTCCTTTCCGCGGCCACGCCATCGAAGAATTCCACTCGCAATCCTTGCATCACGGACATCCAACCCCCCGAGAAGCACTGGTGACAGCGGTGAAGGGTTCATCTGATTGCGAATGGCCCCATCCCCAACGGCTGGCCCCTCGATCCCGTTATCACGGACACTCAATCAAGATGTCGTCATCTTCCCAGGGCACCTCTTGAGGCGGACCGAATCGACCTATCTTCCTTGATTACTTCCGAAGCAGATGACCCCCAGTCCGCCACCCAGGCCCCCCCTGAGGCCACCTCCTGGCCTGGGACGGCCCCCTGCTCTTGCCGAACAACCCGCTCTTCGTGGAAACCACGGCTGGCTCTTCCTCTACGGACGAGTTCGGGGGAGAGGGATACGGCGACAACTCGCGACCTCAATCGTCCACCCGTCGGACGAAGCATCCCGGGAAGCGGCGAAGTACTCGTCGCCCAGGTTCAAGCCGCGACCGGAGGGACGTGAACCACCACCAGAACTCTGGTAAGTGATGTCCGGTGCCCATAGCTGTCCTACCATTTCACCAATGAGTATTTTTTCGCTGAATATAGTATTGCCGGCGTTTATAGTGGCTTAAAATTTGCAGTCCTCTAACGTTTTCTCCGCGATATCAGGGCTGATGTAATCCTCCTTCAAGAGGTAAAGGAGAACATAGTCAGGGATGCGAAAACCTTTCAGGCTATCGGTAATTTCGCCGACTGTCATTCTGGCACCACCACCCTCTACCGAAATGGCATTCCGTTCTTTCATGTTCGCCGCCACGCCTCGGACCGAATAACGTCCGTTATCGTGAATGGCATCCACATCACCAATTTTTACGCTCCCTCCGGTGAGCGCGCGAGGGCAGAGGGCGAAACTTCTTTTAAGAACTTCTCCCCTATCTGTATTCCTTCTCGGGGAAGGGATCTTGGGTGGAGATTTAAACTCCATTTGCCGCCGAGAGGATAATGCCTCGAACAGGGATAGGATGACATGCTATCCAAGCGGGGCACTCTCACTGATGCTCGACTCCATTGGAGCGATTGACGCAGTGCGTTCTTTCTGTGCCGGTCCCGCCCCCTTCACGCGATCAGGGCATAACTCTCGGACGCGGATTGATTAACTGTTCCTCTCGGCATCACTTAAGAATGATGTCCAGAGAGTGAACATCCTCTCATTGTCTTTCTTTGATTACTGCTCGCTAATAATGAGTGTTACGTGCCCGGAAACAATCCCGGCCGCCCGCACCCACCGCTGCGGCACCGTGTGGCGCATGGACCTCCGCGTGCTGGAGGACGCCACTCGCCGCGACTCCCTCCGCACCCGGGTGTGCGAACTGATTGCGGCACTCCGTCCCGGTGCAGACCTCGCGGCATGGTGGCACGAATTTTTTCAAACCCCGAATTGTCACTAACATCGAAAGGCAAACTTTTGAGAGGCGTAGAGAAAAAAATTACACCATCTCCTTCTACCGCCTGGTGCTGGAGGAGCTCCAACACAAGGATGTTGCGCCGGAGGATTTCCACACCCAAATGTCGTCTCTTAAAAAAATTATGCTCGGCCGTGAACTTCAAAAATACGCTCTCCAAAAACGGCAAAAAGAATTAGACACAGATATGGGGGCCGCTAACGCTATCCGAGCTTCGACGCCCGATGAAATCCAACTCCGGCTCCGCCACAGACAGAATCCCTGTCAGAGAGTCTGCCGCCGGCGACACCGACCTCATTAGGGAAGCAGCCCGGCACTTTAAAAAACTTTTAACAGGTATCCCCCGTGGAAGGAGGGAGACACACTCCCTCTCACCCCTCTCCATATGCTGTCCTCAACCCAAAAAGACGATTTAGGTCGAGAGATAAGTTCAGATTAACCGGACTGCGTCACCTCCATGTTTCCAAAGGGCAAAGGACCAGTTTTGAGGCCTACCCTTAGAATTTTATTTCGCGTACGGGGATATTTTCAAACCTATTTTAAGTAACCTTTTTAATTGCCTTTTAATTAGCGGCTCCCTGACTGCAAGTCAGCGGACTGCGGTGATAACTCTTATACCAAAGATGACGCGGCCCAAGTCGTTCAACGACTTCCGGCCAATCACCCTTTTAAAAGCCGATTATAAAATATTGTCACACGTCTTGCCCTATAGAATGACGGCTGTTGCCGACATCCTCCTCTCCCCATCCCTGTACGCCATGTCGAAAACGCGAAACATTTTCGACGCCGTACTTCTAATGCCCGACGTTATCTTTTACTCACCCTCGTATGGCGACAGTTTTCCAGTAGTAATTGCCACTGACCTTGCGAAAGCATTTGTTCTCGTCCGGATCGAATGGATCCTAACCGTGCTCAAGACGATGGCCTTCCCCGAGCCCTTCAAACGTGCTGTCTTAACGATGTATACCGATACATCTTCTATAATTAAGATAAAGAACGCCACCTCACCGCCCATTCCCGTCTGTAACTCGTCCGGCAGGGCTGCCCGCTGTCAATGCTGCTGTTTGCTTTTGCCATAGACCACCTGCTCAGACGACTTCAGAGCAGTAGAATCGGGATAAGCCATCACAGCGCCGTCTGCCTGAGCGTCGCATACGCTGACGACATAACCCTTTTTATAGACGACCCGTCCTACGTGGCTCTCGCCACGTGGGACGGGTCGTCTACGTCATACGAGCAGGGTGGTCTCTTCCTCAACAACCGGAAATCCAGGTTTCTCCTGCAAAAGGGAAACCCGCCCCCGAACGCCATCGGTTGGACAGAAGCGCCCTCCCTCAAACCTTAGGGTTCTGGTGGGAGAAGGAGTTGGCTCCCACGATTGAGTGGAACTGGGGAATAATGGACCACCACATAAAATGGAGTGTTGGAAAAATTTCACTCCATTCCCTCCCGATCGTGAACCGCGTCCGCCTCCTCAACCAGATTGTCTTCCCGAGACTATATTATGTGGCCCATTTAAGGCCCTTACCCCCTAAATATTATGCATACTTTATTAGAGCGACCAACCAAATGATCTGGAACGGCTACATAAAGAAAGTAGCTGAAAAAAAGATATTTGGAAGTAACAAAGAGTTAAGTTTAATAATAATCATACTGGTCTTTCACAAGGTTACCTCAATGACATTTCATTCACCTTTAAAATAGAGATTATTAACTTCCATCTCAAGCATGTCCTTCATTTTTTATGGGTTCACTAAATAATGAGTGTCAGATTAATTATTAATAATTACTTAACGGTATGACCTCACTAAATAGTAAAGGCATTGCGTTTGCAAGAATATAATACTATGAAAACAACTGACAGCCTACTATAAACATGTTCGATCATTAGCATCAATTCCCGTCGGCGTTGTATTCTCTTGTCCTTGTCACAACATTAAACTTAAAAACTGCAGCATCGCCGACGATAACATGATGTTCAATTTGGTGACGTCAAAAGGAGCAGACAACTCCAATCTCAATCGGTGGCGGATTAAAAATCATTAAAATTGCACAAATCACGATTAATTAAAAAAAATCAAGTCAATGTTAGAACATCAGGTTATGATTCACATGCATGTTGGTTTTCACATGAAAGGTGTTGAAATTTTACATTAAATGACATAATTATTTAACATTACAAAAATTCTCATTAATTTTGGGAGTTATTCAAGTTGAAAAATTTAATTTTCACCTCAAATAGAAAAATTGCCTACGTCAATTATTTCAATATAAGCGAAGCGATGTAAATCCCTTCTCTTGTATTTAAAAAGGCATGTAGGAATTAAAGCAATATTAATTCAATTCCTAAGTGTCTAGGAATTTAGTAATTAAATAAATACTTTTGTTAATAATGGATCACAAAAAAATAAAAAAATAAATAATTGTACTTCAAAATTCAAGTTAAAAAATATGCATCACTCCCCTAATTTTCTTTCATCGTGTTATTCTCGTTATTGTTGCATCAAGCACAAACAACCGGGTCCCCCAACTAGTGGGTGGCATTTCCTTGTCTTTTGGTTGATCAGTCTCCAGGCTGATGACTTTACCTGATCCGATTCTAAGGATATGGTCCCCTTGCCTCAGAGCGTTTTGATCAGCGATGATGTGGAGAATTGCGAGCGAGAATGGAGAAAAAGAGGGGGTATGTTGGTCAAGTGAGGAATGGGAAGGAATGAGATAGGCATGTTAGATGGAATGAAGGAAGGAAAGAAGTACATTCTTTTGAAGAGGGAATTTTACTCGTATGTAGTCTCTAATTTCAGGTTGTATTTTCGGTTAGGAAAAGCTGTATACGCTATATCCATCCAACATCTATCCTAACTGGTAGAATTTAATACTTACTAAAAATCAGGGCTTATAATTTTCTCATACCACTGGTGTCAGTCATTATTCATAAATGCCATTCAACTTTAGGTGTTTGGACAAAATTGACGTGCAAGAGTTTTATTAATATTGTCCACGGTAGAACAGAAATCTATGTATATTACTCAGATAAACCTGTGCTTAATGGGGAAATGCTGTAAAAACGGTTTTTACGCAAGTATGTCCTCCATTTGCAGCATTCTGATAGCATTAGCAGCCACGGACGAGCTAAATGGTACTACCTTCATTTTATGAAAAATATAGTCAATCCAATCAAATGATTTTTTTATAATCGTTCATGCACTCTTTCGTGTATAATACTCATTTGTGATTTTTTTAGTTCCAATAGATGATTCATTTCCCATCCAATTTCAACTTCTTTTAGAAGTATCACTGATAGAATTCTCTAATGTGAATGAAGAGCACGTCGGTAGGAAAAGGAATGAATTTTGTTGTGACTACCTAAGTTAAATTGTAGTACTGAATCATATTTTTTAAAAGATTATCAGGTGTTTGAATACAGCCAAATATTAATTTCATATTTAATTTGGCAGGCTCAGAAGAGAGAAATTAAATCGTGGCGTGGTTTATTATGCGCTTCACTCATCCACCAACACGACTCCACGGCTCGCTCTAGATGTGCCTCCATTATCAAGAATAGTAGGAAGAGCCATAATCTGGAAGAAAAATCATTTGTGAACTTTCTCGTATCCACGATGTTTTTATGGAGGTGAAACACTGTTGCAAGGGTTTCAAATCAATGTTATTTCATTACGTATAAAACCGCGGTATACGATCGATCTTCTTGACGGTGGAAATCGGATGACTTTGGTGCAAAAAGGGAGCGATTAGTCGTTGATATTTTTGAGTGTTTTGGGAGGAATTACTAATAGACAAATCCCAATAGAAAAAGTTTACATCCATAAAATTGAATTTAATAAAAAGTGAAAAGGACTACGGAAGAAAGATTTACGATTAATGACAGAGTTCCTTTTTGCTACAATGTATTAAACTACACGTTACCCCTTTAATTTTCACGAAGATTCATAAATTTGCTACAAAAAAATATTGAAACGTAAAAATATCTGCATACCAGCATAATCAAACCGGCCTTCGGGTTGAAAACTGTGGTTTTGCTCTTATGTTTCCCAAGTTTATATTGACCAAATCAAATTTTTACTAAATATGGTGGGACTGCTCATATTTTAGTTGTAGAACCACTTTCTTCGGAAATACATTCACAGTGAAAAGCAAGCTAAGGAAATAAAATAGCATTCCTTGAAACCATTTCGCCAATTTCTTGGGAAAAAAATGGCATTTTGGACGGATTGAAGGGAAGTAGCAGAATATATGCGGAATTGAAGAGTTTATAGAGGTGTGGATGGTTGTGATTATTATTTATTTCCATACCACCGCGAGGGTCCGGGTTCGAATGCCGGAGGAGCAATATATTCGGCGGCTTCCCGTTCCCTAATTGGAGTGATAAGTCGAGAGTACTCCAAACAGAGCACACCGTCCAACGTTGAACTGTGGACCCCTTGACACCTTTCTATAAAAGTAGTCTAACTCCGACGTCTATCCACCCACCTTTCCTCCATTCCATGAAAATTCTACTCCAATCAAATTACTCATCCCTGATGGCGCAAGTAACCCTAACTTTGTGACTTTTACCCTAAAAACTACTACTAACGAGTACTAGAAGGGTGTATTGCTGTGTACGGACTTCATGTGCCCTAAGCTGTATGTAGTTAGTCTTTACCTATTCAAAACATAAATTAAACGGTAAAACGCGGTTAAAATAATCTCAAATATGATGATATTCTTTTTCAAGCAGGTTTGAGCACGCAAGAACCATATTTTAAAACCAGACAAAAGAGGTTTTTGGAATAATTTACCACCCTATTTGGAATTGAAGGATAAGATTAAACCCTCTAATATATTTGGCTTCCCTTATCAGAGAAAGATACTTTCTTCTTTCTCTTTTGATCCTTTTTATAAAGTGAATGCATAGAATGAGAAATAAATTAACCTTTGTATTGATGAAAACGAGATAACCAAGACCGTAAACTTATCGTAGGTAAATTTCAAGAAACTGCGGGAGATGCCGCAACAGTAACTTTTAACGGAGTCATCCGCTATGTGTGCATTATTATGCAACAATTTCAGAGAGAAAAAATCATTCACCTTGACCGGGATGATGATGATCCCGGTCAAGGCGAATGATTTTTACTCTCTGAAATTGTTGCATTATTATCGTGTGTAGGCTACCTCGTTTTCATTGATACACGACCGTAGCTATATTTACATTAAACCTTTGTTTTATTCACAAAAAATGTATTAATACAGCATGAAAGGTTTCATCACATAGGTGACATCTTTACGTACAGCTGCTTTGTACCCGTATATGTCATCATGTAACGAAGCCAGTATTACAGTATTATTTTTTTTTAATTTAACAAATTTTATCTTATTCCTAACGATAAAAATTCACAAGGCTGAGCCAGATACCATTGAAATTATGAATAAGTTTTCTACGATCAGTATGCGTCAGTCTCATAGAGAGATATTCGTTCGTTCGTGTGCGTTCTAATAACCCCTAGAGTTCTGCTATCGGGAGCAATAATAGTAATTACTTGAAGGAATTTAAGGTTTGAGCTATTGCAAAAACCTTTGGAAGAAAAATCCCAATATAAATTGTAGGCAACTAATTTATATTTCGGTCGACGTTACAACTATCGAGAAGAAGGAGGAATGTTTGTAATATAAAGGATTAGAGAGGATATAATCGTCAAGAACAGTAGTCAAGTAATCAAAATACGGAACTTGATCACAGTCCGTACTTCATGACCGTTGTCTTCTCCATGGTCTTTTCTATTACGGTACAACCCTCCTACTCGTGGATGAAAGTGGCGATTGAACTACCGGAATACTATTTTATCTCAATTTATAAATATTTACTTAGGATTTTCTTCGCAACATATACTCTTGGTATAGTATACCTTAGGTCGAGGGGTAGAAATCAGATGAAATGTAGTCCACGCAGTGTCTGCTCCTCAGTGAGGTGGCTGTTAAGGCGTCTAATCATTTAATTGCATTTTAGTAATTGGGTCACATTATGATCACTACTTATGGAGAGACGGGAATCCATTTCAAGTAAATATCCCACAAAACGATAATGGACAGAATGAGCATGAATCCGGACAACTACAGAACACACTTTCTTAACTTATGTCTTCTAAGCATGAAAAGAGCTTTTCTTCGTGGTCAATTTTGCATGGATCAATAATTCTACCATAGATTCAACATTGGTTTCATATACCAATCTTCTACATTTGTTTAACCTTTCTTGAAGTTTTGTTGTGTAGACTTCTCAGCTTTTGCAAGTAAACATGCTAATTCCATTCCAAGTCTCTGCTGTTAAACTGTTAAGTGCGTTAAAACCGAATGAATGATATGTTTTACTTGGTAACCTGTTCATTTTCAACCCATTTGGATTCCTTAAGCTATAATGAATTGTTTTTGTATTTTACATACACATTCGAACGCTCAGTGAAAAAAGGAAGAATTTAACGGTCAAAGAGTATTACGATGTATAAAGCGCAGAATCTTGCGTTATTTTCCGAAAATGAAAACGTTGGAAATGTTTGGCCGGATTAACCTCCTCCCTTCCCCTTTTATGATGGCCTTTAATTGATTAATTCTCGACAGCATTAGTTTTAATAGAATCATTATCACCCGGAGAGTCAAGCTGTTTAGCGGTCAATTGGCATTTGTTTTCCTTAGTCCTACCATTTAGGGCTTGATTAATCGCATACGAGATTGCATTGAGCTAAACGAAGGTTAGTGCATTGAACAGATCTCTAAAATTAAATAAGGGAGAATTTAAATATCTCGTTTAAGTTTCCACGATGATCTGTATCTAAAAATTTCTCTTTCGTGTCAAAAAACAAATTTGGAAAAGCTTTAGATGAACCTTACGTTTGTGTGATGTCAGTGGCCAGCACTTGGAACTCTTTTTTTACGACCTTTATCCAATTGTAGAAGCAAATATTCAACGGAAATAAATTCTTACTTTATTCCTAATGTGTTATGCGTCGACTATACATAACTATTTCTTCAGAAGTTATACATTTGTTCCCAAGTGGTTGCTCCAAAATGCTTGAAAAATGATTTGTATTCTTTCATAACTCATGAAATTAGAGTAAATGGCTGCGGATGGAAATCTTTTGTGCTCATATGACGTGTATATACGTTTCGCTATCTCAAGCAACTGATCCTTTATTGTTTCCTCTTGTCAAGGCAGAGTATAACCAAACACTTATTGGTTGTTTAAATTAATAGAAGGTGGCTCTCATCTACGTAAAGCCATGCATTACATGCTCTTATGAGGAATAAGGAGCTCAAGAGTTCTCTTATTCTTTCGTAAGGCTTATCATTTTATTAAATCAGCCGTTTTTAAGAAAGAATTGTAATTATCCTTGATTTTGAAGAATCTTAAAAATTAAGGAACGACAGATGATTATTCTGCAACTTACTGAAGAATCATCCTCTTTCACAGAACTAGTTCTACAAGAAAATTAAATAATACTTATACATCAGTAAGTTATTGGGTAATAGTAGGATATTGGATAACCGGAGTTGAATTTAACAAACATTTCAAAGAAACCTTATGAAATCTGGCTGTTATAAGCTGCGCGTCTGGCAAAGACGCGCAGCTTATAACAGTTTTGTTAAAATATGAATCAAATCAGAATAATGGCTAACGAGTAGTGGTATTTTTACGAGCTCTTGGTTGGCTTTAATTCTTTTGTTTCGTGTGATCGACACGGAGAGATAGGGAAATATGTTATATCTATCGCTTTTATAGTCAAGCCTCCATAAACCTTTTTTTACGATATCTCCGCCTCCAGGCTAGGAGTACATATAGAGTTTATATTCACTTATACCGAGCACTAAGTTTCTTTGAACTCCGCGATTTAGTTTTCTTAGCAAGACATCCATTAAAGTGATAAAAATAGAAAGTGAAAAGTAGGTACGAGGTTGTGATATTTAATCGCCATGAATTCAAGAAGGGCATAAACGAACGACTAACTTGTGTCGGTGACTGCATTATGGGCGATAGTACGATGCTTTGTATGCAATGCGATTGGATTCAGAGTCTTGCTTTCTCTACACCTCCTCCCCCCTCAAAATAAACTCTTTGCCCCATTGTCCCGTTTCAAATCGCTTTGCGGCTTCGTTGCCCTGGGGTCGTATGAGGAGGTGTTTTGTGTGTGGCCCTCGAGGATGTCCCATGAAGGATATTTTCTCTCTCTAGATTTCTCGAGGGATTAAAAAACTCTCTGTCCCCGAATTGGGAGACGGACCAATTCCAAACCCTTAACTAGGCAGACTCAGGCTGCCACCCGTCGCCATAAATCCAAATCGACCCGCTGAGCACTAGGCTTCTTCCACCGACCCCACCGTTGCGGCGTCGGTCGCTTTTCAAGCGCACCCACCAAAAACCTCGTGCACAGCATGGAGAGTACGTTCTTATTTTCACCGCTGACGGTAGCGCATAAATATGTCACCTTTCTATTTCATTTTGCCTGTCATACTCAGCCATCCCCGCAAGTATAAGACATTTTAAGTGACAATTTAAAATTTAAGAGTTCTCTCTTTTAATTATCGCTAAATGTATTGTTCTAATGAAATTATTATCAAATTACATGCAGAAAAATATGAATTAATAGGCAGACATAAAAATGAAAAAATATTAACAACTAACAGAATAAATAACAATAAAATGTCATCATATTATTTAATTGTGTAGAGATGGGAATGAGCAAGGTCAGTGAATGAGTTAAGGAAAGGAAAAAGTGATCTCATGGGAGTGAGTTCACTATAGAAGAGAGGTGGAAGAAACGAGATTTTTTAATTAGTAATAACCTAATAATAATTATAAATGTAATAATAATTAGTGGGCATGTGGAGTAATGAGAGTGTGCGGGTAGGTCGTGAGAGAGTTATTAGACTGTAAAAAAACCTGCTTTGCTGGGTTACTTGCAAAATACAAAATGAATTCGGGCAAGTCCCTTTTCCATTCTGCAGGTCTCTACCCTCACTTCATTCCATCCAACATTCCTGAACTTTTCATTCCCTTTCTTGCTTGCCCAACGTTCTCCCGTATTTCACAGTTTTAAAAACCCATCGCCAATCCAAATGCTCTGAATCCATCTTTTTTGCCTAATTCTGAATTCTCCCCACAATTCTCTCTTTTCTACCAAATTTCCCAGGACTTCTCCGTTTGTTTTCTTTTGGTCCACTTCACTTACTCCATCATTCTCTCTGCCCATATTTCAAAAGCCTCCAATGTACGCCCTTCATCCTGCCATGAGAATGTTTCTGCACTGTACAAAACCACGCTCCATATCAAAGTTTTTAGGAGCCTCGTCTCAACATCTAAACGCAACGTTCCCTTCATCATTTCCCTCCTACTTCTGAATACTTATTTTCCTAATGCAGTCCTACGCCTTATTTTCCTACTACTTTGACCATTTTGGTCCAATAAATTTCCGAGATACGTAAACTTTTTCACCTGCTCTAGTTTTTATCCTCTTATTCTAACGTTTAAATTAGTTCTTCACTTCCTAGGAAACCGCATAACCAATGTTTTACCTAAATTTAATATCATCCCATGCCTATCGTATGAATTTGTATTGCAGTCAAAAGACACCCCTTGGTTGACTGATAAACTGAAACCTAGTCATCTGGAAATTTAACTGATTCCATGAGTTACCTATCTATTTTCATTCCCGTTTCCATTTCTTCTCATGCCTCTACAACTAATTCCTCCTTATAAAGCTCCTTTGTAGAAAAGCACTGGCGATACAGGACAAGCCTCTCTTTCTCTCTTCTTCCTAACAATGTCCATCGGGCTAACAGTTTCAGGCTTAAATTTGTTGAATTTCTTCTTGGTGAGGGTAAAGGAAAGAGGAAAAAAACTTTGCACTTCCACACACTTTTAATACAACAAGACCATGGTTTCGATGCTGCGCATCATCATAGGAATCATGCATCATAAGAAGGTATCAGACATTATGGCTGATGATGATGCGTAGCATCGAAACCATGGTCTTGTTGTATTAAAAGGGTGTGGAAGTGCAAAGTTTTTTTTCTCTTTCTTTTACACTCACCATACTCATTCCCTCACCATACCCTCACCATACATATCCCTTTTTCATCTATACCTGAGATTTCTGAGAAATTTACATGTTGCGAATATTTTTGCTGTATCTCCAATGTACTCCTATTTTTTCCAATTAAATCTGCCACATTTACTCTATCAAGCGCCCTTTTGGTATCTAAGGAACTGTTATATGCATCCTGATTACATTTTTTGTTCCTCCCTATTAGTGATCTCATTAATGCAATGACCTCACGCGTGCCTCTTCCCTTCGTTAATCCAAACTGATCACTCCATTGGTGTTCATTTGCTCTTATCTCCATCCTCTTGTTAATGATATCCTAAGAGCCCCATTTGCTGTGTGTGAAATCAAACTCTGTGTTTTGCATGTCTCACATTTAACTGTATTTCCCTTTTGTTTTAAAGCAACTAAA
This sequence comes from Hetaerina titia, assembly GCA_037158775.1. NCBI lineage: Eukaryota > Metazoa > Arthropoda > Insecta > Odonata > Calopterygidae > Hetaerina > Hetaerina titia. The sequence goes on along the minus strand of CM073775.1, from coordinate 19,985,746 downwards.
GCTGATCGAACGAAATTTTAGAATTAAAATAAGCGGCTTTGGTTATATAGTAAATATCTTTGAGTAGTTTGTCTGTGAAATGGTTCATGATTCGAATGTAATATGCAAAAAGAGCTTTTGTATTTGAACCTTTAAAATGCTAATACTAGGTCCAGTGTTTTATATTGTTTTTTTGCCGTTCAATCGGTGTTAATCTCTCAAATCGTTGCATTTAGCATAATGTAAACATTAAAGGAACTGGTATTATAAGTGCAGTGATGGTGCATTATAAGAGCATATTTAAATGTCAGTGAATTTTATAAATATATTCGAAAATAGCTTCGTGAAAAATGAGGTTCCGTGGATCATTTAGTTTAGCGGCTAGAGCTCTGGGGCCTGACCGTGATGTGTGAGGCCTTTGGCCAGTCGCGAGTTAAATAATTTATTGTTTAAAATATGGCAACTAAATACCAAGGAAACTGCTTTTAATGAGATAAGCAAATGGAAGACAGGGCAGCTTCATCAAATACTCCTAAGCCATCCCCTTCTTCTTCCTATTTTTTACTTTTCAACCCTTAAAACATCAACCACAGTCTTTTCCATGGCGCTACCATTTGTTTTCTCGAGAGTCACCCAAACATTTCTGGTTTTCTATCACCCCCTTTACCTCACAAATTCCTTCTCCTCGCGAATCCAGCCTTTTGACGCTGCCGAAATTGATTACGAAGTGAATTCTCCGAAACGCAAATGAGCGAAGGGTGCCGCACTTGATGACAGAACGAGGGTCATTAAGGAATAATAATGGCGACGAATAAAATGCACAGAGAAAACTTGGCCCAAACTTGAGTTCACCTTTCGAGGGCTCTTGGCAGACACAGGCTTCTGGGTGTCACTTTTCCATACGACTCCTGCCACTATGGTTTTTTCTTAATCTCTGCGTTACCACACCAGTTAAATCATTAATATTTTGGCTATTATGTAACAATAATAAATTGATTTAGAAAAGAGTTTTGTAATCCAAAAAATAATAATTATGACTTAGTTTTATTACTTCAGTTCGAATTTGCTGTAGTAAGTAGATTTCACAAAAACCTTACCAAATAGTTCTCAGCTAGGTACCGAAAACTCAATTAAAATTTCATTTATTATAGCAATTAGCTCGAAAGAGTTCCTGTCCAATAGCGTCATTACAACTTTCATTATATTCCCTGAAGTACCGTGCCTACTCCGTTCCAACGGATATGCTCGTACGCTCGATTTATTTTTCGTTCCACTGTACATTATGCCTTTTTTATAGTTATAGCTCTCTGAAAATTGATTGAGTTTGTTGGCTTTGTATGTTCAATGCTTGAAGCAACATGTTGACCATTTTCAAGGTTGATGGCTTTTTCATTTTCAAACTATGGACATTTCTCGAATGGTGAAGCATATTTTTCACATCCTTAAAAATTATATAGCGTGGTATTTTCTCCTTATAATGATCTTTATTAATAATAACCGTCAAAACTACTTCAAATTGATTCTTATGACTTTTATTGGCTATTTTTGGTGATAGTTTTGCTTAATTAGATTCAGAAAGTTGGTTATGCTTTGTTGGGGACTGGTGAATAAAAAGATATTATTTATATGCAACACTTATTTATGTTAACAACTTTTTAAATCCAAAATTCGTGATGTTATTCCGTTTTAATTTCAGCATTATCAGGTATTATCCGACTAGAATTCAGGAGTTTCGCATAATTTCAAAACCAGGTTTTAAACAAAGGTATTTTCTTTGGCAAATAAATCCAAAGTACTCGCATTAACCCCGTGGATCATGGTGTTCCTACTTGTAACATTGAATATAGAATAACTTGTTATCACATCTTGATCCTTTAAACCCCCTGAAAAATATAGCTTAAGAGGAGATATGCAATTTTGTTTATTTTCAAGCAATTTGCCGGAAAACATGGATTCTGCTTTTGAGACCTGGTCAAGTCGAATTTCTACACTGGTAAATTCTTGCAGTTTCATGCACATTAATGAAAGTGACAGTGGCGATAGTCGCCTTTATGAAAGTGATAGTCGCGTCATATGCCATAGGTTTCTTTAATACTTGTAATTATATTGAATTAATTATAGCACATGGAATTAACTATACGAGGAAATACCTTGTATAAGAAAGTGAAATACGATCATGGTTTATTAGTTACGGTATAACGAATATTGCGTTCTATTAATTGAAATTTCTGTCCATGAAGCAATATAGAATGTACATTTTTAATTTTCCTTTCATTTTGTAAAATCATATGGAATAAAAAAATGTGTCTCTTTCTGTCTTCTGACCAGGTACAAAAAATATCCACATATGTCGTTGGAATTTTCCCTGTTAAGTATTGAGTCGGTTGACACCTTTTAACATTTTATTAATACATAAAATACATCCGAGGTGTCCTAAATTTAATTAGCTCCTTAAAGAAGAAATGGCCCGTTATTATGATCGTGAATCATCCCAATTTGTGAAAATGGAGGCTTTTTGCTCGCTGAGCCACATTGATTATAGTTCCGAAGCCTGCGGACTTACTTCTTTTTTGTTCTGGTTGATCGACTTTCCGGAAGCTGCGGTCGTTGTAAGTCCAGTTATAGTACCCATTAACTTCAAAATGCCGTTAGCTCGGTGCCCTCAAGTTTCAGTATGATGATCGCATCATAGTAGCCTTCCAAGAAAAGAAGGCGGAAAGAAGGAGGAAAGTTGTTCGCAAGGCGAATAACGTTCCTCCTTCTAATAATATCTAAAGGTTATTTTCATATAACAAGGACTCACATGTCTGATAATTTCGGCAGCCGTTATCTTGGAATTTAGCATGATAACTCCAAAAACTGAATATCAACATTCCATAGATTTAAGCATTATCAATGCTCGTCTTTTTAGCCCTTTTTCCTAGCACTGATCATTTTTAGAATAAAATGATATCAGGCATTAAGTAGCAGTAGTTGAACTTTTAAGTACATGGAACTATTACATTAAAATGTATTACATCATTGAAAAGTTGATGAAGGCATGTAGTATCATTATCAAAAATTACGAATTAAAAAATGAGACAATCAATTAAGTCCTTATATTTGTCCAGACCAAGGGCAGTCATTTGATGTTATTTTCTCCAGTATAAATCGATAATTTAAAAAATATCTACTCTTTGTCACTGATGTGTCGTAAAATTATTGATTCATGTCAATTTAATCAAGAAAAAAATGTTGTTCATGACCAGAAAAGTTGATGGTAATTGCATGGAAATACATTTTTTTGCCTCATTCCTACATTTTTCTCACCTAGTTACACTTAATAATGGAGTCATCTTGCGGAAATTTCCATACTGACGAAAACGCCATTAATTTTCCTTACGTTAATACTTTTTAAAGGCTAATTTTTAGGAAAATTCCTAGCTTGGTTGAAGACATAAATACTTCATGAGATGTGTATCATAGTACTTGTTCGGTTCTTGTTTGTCAGATTCTCCCTAATTAGTTTTCCATTGACTTTAAAGAGGAAATACAAGAACAGTCCAGAAAGTAACCTCAGTTGTCGTGTTGTGTGAGAATTAGTAGAAAGAACCGAATGGTTTCTGTATAGACGCATCAGTAGGTCAGTACACCTCAAGCTGCAGTGGTTGAAAGTTCGCGCCGCTTGTCGTTTGTTTACAAAACAAAAATGAGCAATACATTGAAATTCCCACCAAATTTGAACTCCTTCTAAAATAAGATTTTTACTACTGAAAACTTCAAAGCTGCTGACATTCATCCGGAAATTTGGACTCTCTACGGACCAAATGTGATGAATTACAAGAGTTGTGCGTCAATGTTGCCGTTAGTTTAAGAGTGGACATAAATGTTAATGACGGTGAAGATATGGCTTCCAGTCTTTGTTGAACAATTAACTGCCCCTGAGAATTGACGAAAAGTTCGTGAAAATGGGTGTTTTTGACGATATCTGAAATCTTTAGAAAATTTTCGCAGTTTTCTTCAATTCACTCGCATGCAAACATTCCTGAAAAGTTAGACTGCTACTTTTTTTGTGCTCGTCTCGACGAGGAACTTAAAGATGCCGCTAACATCGGTTGGCTACGATGTTAGGCGGCAGAACTTTATACTGAAGGAATTTTAAAACTATTCCAGAAATATAAAAAACATTGAAATCTGATTGGCGAATATTTATAAAATAGTATAGATATATAGTTTTAAGAAAAAATAATTTCTTTTCTGCATTTATTCAATTGTATTTTTATAGCAACACGCAGGTTACCTTCTGGATAGATCTCGTTTCTTTAATACGTATATAGAATATTAAACTTACATATTTTGAAGATACCCCAATAAACTAGCAGTGTTATGTTAATTTAACGGAATCCGTTTTTAAGATTAAATAAATTCGACGGTATAAAATCAGGCTGTGCGCAGGAATTTAAATTGATTCTAGGAAAACCGTTCAGTTGCACCAACAGCAGCAGTCAAATTGGTTCTCTCTCGGGTCTTCTTTGTATTTTCCGCCCCAAGTGGAAGAGTAAAAATGAACAAATCCGGCGCCACTTTGAACTCCTTTAAATAAAGTAGAAGACTAAGGATAGTTTCTCGAGTTCTCTTTTACGTTGATCCACCACGTTGAAGAAAAGTATTTAAGACACCATAGCCTGATTCTCCGGGTCAGAAATGTCTTCAATGCATTTTCTCAAATTAAGTAGATCCCCTATTTTTTCGATCCACTCTTATCGGGCGATTTCCCTTTTTTTTAAGGTCAATTTCTGAGAGATGGAGAATATGCATGGATCCCCCTTTAATAATATTCCCCGCTTGCATGAATTTCATAACCTTGTGTCAAGCTGGAAGAAGTTTTTTACATTTTGGATGATGTTTTCTCCCTCCCAAATCGATGAATTTAACTTCCCACCCATTATTTTTCATCAAGAATAGATAAAGTAACAAATTTCAATGTGTTTTGGGACAAGTTTATAAAGCTTTCATTAAAATTTTTTCAAAACGGTAAAAGCTATACACATTATATTTTTTTCTTCCATGCAATCTAGGCCATGTTATTCATGACAATAAGTGGGAAGCAAGTTTCTTCAATTTATAGGGAGAAAATTTCATTAGTATGAAATGATAGTTTATGAGAGTAGGAGAATGGTTATTGTAACAGCAAGGCTAGGTTAAGGGGCGATAGCAGCTTGGCAGGAAAGAAGATGAAAATATCTAGGAAGCTCTACCACTGAAAAGAGATATCCCGTGAAAAAGAGATAGTAATTGATTAACAATGGTGAAAGAAAATAAGCATATTTCTATGAGAACCGTGTTTAAAAAAGTATTGAAACTTATTAGCGAAGTGTTGAATATCTTTTCCTTCGTCCTCCTACTTCTATCACACTCATCTGACAATAAGTTCGGCGTTCCTATCTTTGATTATTCTCCTCCATTTCTCCCTCTTCGTGGATTTTTCTCTTCCCCATTCATTTTCCCTAAGATCCATTTCCACAATGTGCTTAGGTCTTAACGTGGGCTTACCTCTTTTTCTTGTGACAAAGGTCTGCATATGTGCACAGTAAGAAACAAAAACTCTACGGGAGGAGAATTTTAACGTTCGAGATTTAGGTATGGAAGAAAATGAGAGGAATGTTTACGCCGGGAGGAATTATTGAGAAAGAGTGAATAAGAAATGTTAATGCTAGGAAATATAACATGACGAAAAGTTAATTGCATGGGACACTAAGTGAAAAGAGAAACTTTGATAGAGACTGCAGCTGAGAGAGTAATAAATAAAGATGGAGGAGACTGTGAATGAAATTTAAAATGAGGGAAGGTGAAATATCACCGAGAGGAGGAATTAGGAAAAATGGATGTTGGCAATGAGGTGATGAAAGGAAGAACCATAATTGACAAATGATGTGATACGCTCATTCTTCTGTGAAACTCTTTATTGCAAATACTGCTTACCGCTTTACTGGCATATTGAATGATAGAGGATTATCACATTTTTTGTGCCTGTAACAAAATCAATTAGTACTATGGAACATGTTGAACTAACCCGGTACAGCATTGCATATATCTAATTTCATTGAAGCAATCATTTCAAGCAAGGTTTCAGTTAAAGGGCTTCCAACCCTTCCTTCATTGATATCACAACAAACTTGAGAAATCTCAAATCTTTGTACATTTGTACCGTTTGTTAGCTCTCAGACTATGTTAGGTGATTGCTGATTGTTGATAGATGATTTGTTGATACTGTTCAACTGAGCGTGATTTGGAACGATGAAAATTCCTTTACCGAAAGAAGAATTGCACCGATATTATTTCATGTATGACCATTTGTCCGTCAGTGGTTTAGAGGTTTTTTTAGTCTTCAACCACGAATGTGGGATAGGTTTTAATTAAATCATTATTTTTATTCTATTATAAATGGGCTCCTTGATTTTTCTTTTGTTTTAAAAACCAGTTTTACCAACCCTTTTTCTTTATTTCGCCTTGGGGCACGTAGTGAAAACTAGGGTTACTCAGTTCGCCAAGTATTGATATACGTTTAGCAAGAGATACATTCCCATGGGTAGAAGAAACATTGGTAGACCAAGGAAAAGTAATGCGCCAACAAAAATTAAAAAAAATGAATGTGAAGAGACACAAGCCACAGAAAGCTATCTTACAAGTAAGAAGAAGAAGGTATTGTAGATATTTAGTGCCACTGACTCGAGAATGTGCTTACAAATTACATTAATAGCTATTTGTGGTCGTTGTGAAGTTTCTCTGTATCCATTTATTAGTTAACATACTAATTCAACTACTAAGTGGCTTCCGCTGTTTCCGTACTAAGAGTCGCCTGAGACCCCATTAAAAAGGATTAGGCCCGGTACAGCAATCCTTGCGTGAATTTACTGAAGAAGTGTGTGCTGCCGGAGATTCACGTATGGTTATACATGCATCATGTTATGCATTCAAGGTTGTAACTTTTTATTCTTTTTATTTGCAGAAGATCTGTTAGCATAGTCATTTAAACTTCCACATACCCATTAAATTTTTCAGATGGCTCTCATGTTTTCTCTCAATGAATTCACGACGACTGATTCTCTTAAGACAAAGTAAATTGAATAGCTAAAACGAATGGAACATAATCGCCGCCGATGCACAAAATTTCCGGGGCAGCAACGTTTAGAGAATAAGTTGAATCACTCATATTTTTAGCCATTTATCCTGAATAACTCTATTATTTCAAAACAGAAATACATGTAAAACAGTGAAATCTAATAAAAAAAATATTTGATAAAAATTGCAAAGGAAACCGTTCTTGTAGCTGTAGCTTTGAATGGAAAATGTGAATACTTACAATCACAAATGAAATTAACCTAAGACGTAAATTTATTGAATTTTGGAATTTTAATTCCCTCTGCGGGATGAAATCAACCTTCTGGATTTTGGTGAGATTTAAACTAGTAATACCAGTGAAATGAATTTTTTGTATAATCTTCTACCCTGCATGCCTGAAGAGGGTTTCCTGAAAATAAAGCTCTTCGCCGTGATTTCGAATAAGGTTGCAAAATTTTTAAATGGAGTTGAAGTGGAATAAAAAATTTTAAATGGAGTTGAAGTTGGAAATGGTCAAATCTGCCTTAAATTATTCGAGGAAAATAAACGTGGAAAACCAAATGTAAAACTTCCTATTACTGATATTTCTTATTAGATTTCACGATTTTAAATATGACTTTCTTTCCATAAATTCCATTCAATTCATGATGAAACATCTTTTTTAATGTTGAATTACTATTAAATCCATTAGTTTTCTCAGAAATTCATATCATTAGATCGCGGTAAAATACTTTCAACTTCAGGTTGAGCTCTTTCTGGCGAGAGATCATTTTTCATGTTTCTTTGAATGTATACTTCGTTTTCAAACTTCGTTGGATAGTTTGAATTCTATTCTTTCATGTAAATTCGCTTGCTGAGTATCATTTGTAGTTGATGAAATGTAAGAGTAACTCTATAGCAAGTGGCCATTTTGGTACGCCACCAGTTGAGATAGGTTTTGGAAGAACACATGCTACGCAACGGCGCAACGACAATTTCCTAACCACTTTTGGTGAAAAACAACTTTTTATTAGACACTATAAAACATATCAAAGTTATGACGAACCATTTATTAACGTCTTTATTTGACATCCCTGTCATATATTTCCTCCTCCTTGAGAAAGATTCTTTGCTTTTCGCAATTTTTCTCCTTATTTTTCCCTACTACTTCAACTATTTTGGTCCAAAAGACTTTCAAGATACGTCAACTGTTCCACCTCCTCTAGTTTTTACTCTCCTTGTTAAACGTTTAACTTAGCATTTCTCTCTCTGGAAAAACGTATAACCTTCACTTTATTTGTGTATATATCATCCCATATACAGGTATATTGCCATGATTTTCCAATTCACTCAGCAATGCATACAACACTCTGGCTAAAAATCAAAAGTTCTATCATCACGAAACTTCTCAGATGCTATCGATTCCCCGCCGACTTTCATTCCAATATCCAGCTTTTTCATGCCTATTCTACATATTTCTTAGTGCTAGCGTTGCAAGGCACGGATGATAATGGACACTCCCGTCTTATTCCTCTTCCTAAGAATGCCTTGCTACTCAATTTGAACCTGAGCAGACCAAGACATGTACAGGCTGCGAATAAGATTCCCATCCTGCACTCTACTCCTATTTTCTGCCATGCATTCAGACTTTTTCGAAATTTACTTCAAAGAAAAATGCATTCTGATTTTGTTCTTAATTCCTCTAACTGGGTTACCTCATTTCTGCTATGTCATTACGTATACTCTAGCCAGATTAATATTTTTAATCGGACGCTATTATTCAGTAATTGTATTAAGAGTCCGCATTCACTTTCGTCATGCTCTGCGTCTAATCACGTTGTTCCTGAATATTTACCTAACCATAATAATATATAGTCTAACTGGTATATTAATAAAACTGCGGGAACTTCTATTGTATACCAACCCCTTTTTTGATGTCTAAACCAAGTGTTCCTTTAGATGAACTTCTCTACCCTTCGCGAACTTTGTTGCTTTCTCCCCGCGGTCAACTCTCGTCCCTAAACTGTAGTCCTGTACCTCACAACCATCTCTTCCTTCCCCTATCTTTGCGTTAAAGTCTGATACCAAAAAAAAACACGTTTTTCTTCAGGAAAACCAGCGATGATGTACTCTAAGTGATCGTATACCTTATTGACGGCTTTCTTCCCTGACAATTTGGGGACATCTGTACGTTACTCCACCCGCTTCTAATTCCTGTGTAAAATTTATATGTCTATCTGTGGAATTAAGGAAATCCAAAAAACGGTCCAATTATCTGTCGGAACCCGTCCAGACTCAGAAAACGTCGTCAACATATCTATACCAACAGAGGATATTTTTGATGAGGGGATTCTCTGAGGAAAAGGAAGGTAATCTTTTACTTCCACAATTCATAAAAAACTTAAATAGCTATCTAATCTTATACTTCCGTAGTAGCGCTTAAACTATGACAAATGAGTCTGATCAATCCAGCATGTCCTTTGATTTCGCTCGCAAAATGTATGGAGGAGGAAGAAGCGCGGGAAAACGGTTATAAAAAGAACTGCGGAGTGGTAAAAATGTTCTTGACTTATAAAAAACCTTTATTATTTAATGGGAAGACTTAACCCCAGCCGTACTCTCTCACCCCCAAGTAGGAAATCTAACGAAACGTAATTGTATTTACTTCATTGCTAACAATGAATATTAATTCACGCTACGCTCAAACTTCATGGTTATAGATACAACTTTTTAGATGTTGTTAAATAGTCGTAATTAAGAAAAGTTTGAAGAGGAAGGGTGAAATTTATGAGCTATAGAGCATGGTTAAATCACTACCGGGAAGTAAGAAGAGAAGATTTGTGCAAACAGTTAGAGATAAATAGGGTAAGACAACAGTCGACACAAAAAAGATCAATTTTGTAGATAGAAGAACTTTATGGTAAAGAACTTAGGCCAACAAGGGTAGGCATAGAAGAGAAAAATGACGTAGAGGAACATATCTTACGTCCAGGCATCCTCGACGATGAGATTGAAAGGGCTTTAAGGGAGAAGAAATCAAATAAGGCCGTGGGATGAGACAACATTCCTTCGGATCTAATAAAAGGTTTAGGAAAATGTAGGAGGAAGACTCTATATGGACTGATTCGTAGAATGTATGGAAAAAGAATCTAGCCGGAAAACTTTGTGAAATCAGTGTTAGTTCCTATTCCGAAAAGGGTAAAGATTATATCATGTGAGGACTACAGAACATTAAGTCTGATTCTACATGCAGCTTAAGTTGTTCTCAAGAACATCAACAAAAGGATAAAGACTAGGGCAAAAGATTACTAAAGGAAAAGGGACGATCAGTTGAAAATTTAGTGCAATAGATATGGGATGAGAATCAAAATAATAAAACAAAGATTATGCAATTTTCCAGAAAGAGAAAAGCTAAGCTAAACATTAAAATAGGCGGGGAAAAAATAGAACTTGTAGAACAGTTTACGTATCTCAGAAGTGTTTTGGACCAACACGGTCAAAGTAGTAGGGGGACGTAAGGAGAAGAATTGCGCTAGGCAAGGAGACTTTCTTAAGAAGGAGGGATTTGATGACGGGGACGTTGAGTAAGGAGGTTAAGTAATGGTTTCAGGCGTAACTTTGTGGAATTGCTTCATGGTAAAAAATTGAAACATTGTAGACTTCCACATATGGTGGACTGTAGACTTCCACACCATATGTGGAAGTCTACAGTGTTTCAATTTTTTACCACTAAGGAGGCTAAGGAAAGACTGGTATAATCTTTGATATGGAGCGTAGCTATATATGGCACGGAAACGTGGTCACTGTCGCAGGAAAATAGATGTAGATTGTAGGCTTTGAAATGTTGTTTTGGAGAATGGAGAAAGTGAAATGAATCAAAAGCATAACAAATGAGGAAGTACATGGTTTGCTAGGAGAGGAGAGTGGTTTTTTTGGGAGAAATACTATGTAGGCATAAAAATGGATGAATATCGTGTTGATCGGCAGTGGGGTGTTAAAGATGGTAACAGAGGGGAGAATGTCAGATAAATGAGAAAGGGCAGGAACAGGATAGGGATGTTGGACGGGATGAATGGAGGAAGGAAGTACACAGAGATGAAAAAGTACTTGATGTAGAGTTAGTTGTTGATTGTGTTTTGTTAGGAGTCACAAAATATTTATTTGGTGGTTGTGTCCATTCAAAAACTTTATTACTGGATGATTTAATGATAATAATTTTGATGTTATCCATTTTAAGGGACTAACTAGTCTCAATATCGCTCTAAGGAAGCCCTATTAGTAGTATTATTGTAACCATTGATCTAAATTAAAGAGCGGGGTTTGGTTATGATAAAGTCTTTGAACATAATAAGTGCCCCTCCGTCTCCCCGATGCGCAAGAGAAAAGAAACGTCTTGTTTTTGTGTCTAAACCAACTTGTTGGACATCGTTAGGTGTTTAAAACGTTCGAAAAACTAATGAAGGTATTTCAAACCCCTTCAGAAGTAGATCATCATCAATAAATAGAAGAACTCAGCCTATAGGTGCAATAATAATCAGTTGTGTTCCGAGTAGATAACTGCATACCTCGAGTGACGTGTAGGCGTTGAAGCGTGCGTTGAGTTTCAAGGAGAAAATGAATTTGATAATACCCTAAGTTTTGTGTCATGCAGTCCCGACGCATCTCACACGGCATGGTTGAATTGATTCGGGATTCATCGGCTTTGGAGTAAATTTTACATCTACTACATCATCATTATCTACTTCATCGGTGCATCGCCTTTTGACGTCGCCATCCCGTATATTTCCACCTAGCAGCGGGTAATCTGGAGCGCTGCAATTATTTGTGCCTTCAGGGCCTCCCTCTACACAACAAGTTACTTATTTACGATCCTTTTTGCTGATGAAAAAGGTTACTAGTTATAGCTGAGGCGTCATCGACTTGGGTTGTGTCATCAGCCTTCCTGCGTTTAAATCTGATTTTAATGCGGTGATCAACAGGGGCGCCTGGCGGAGCCTTGATGCGGCGGCACCTGAGGTTAGATAAGGACGCAGGATAGAGAGGGGTCAGGGAACGTTTTCCCCACTCATCACAGTAAATTAGCCGATGAGAGGGGCAGTGGGGTCATTTCTAAGGGCCAATAGGAAGGTAATGGCTTAAAATCAGGAAATTACTGCGGGACATCGACACCGAGAATAATATCACGTTTCATGAACGCGATGTTTAACTCGAGGTTCCCGTGGGAAATTTAGTAAGCGGACGATATGAATTAGCGGTTTATGTCTTCCCCAGAGATTTGAAGGCTATAAAAAAGTTATTATATATGTCATTATTTGATTTAAATTCATTGATGCTCTTTTAAAATATTATCTGTAGCCTGAGGGCCACTGCACAAACTATTTGATGACTTAAAAATACTTGTAGCACAGAAAATGGTGTGGTCAATTTAAATTTCCCATTATTTTATTAAGTTGTAAAATTATTTCTGCTCACCATTTCCTGAACTAACTTCCCTGCGTTAACTTTTAGAAACGAATGTTTAATTTTATAAATGCTAAATTTCGGTGCGAGTTCGTCCAGTAAACTCCGGGATCATTTCATTTTGTAACTTTTATCCATCGAAACAGTACCTAAACACAGATTATTTGTAATAATACTAATATGAAAATAACACTATCCATGGACTACACCACTGATTTGGGAGAAGGACTTGTGCGTTCTGATAACCCCTGGATCTGTGCTGACGAGAGTAATAAAAGTTGTTCCAGGAGGTTCGCACATTGCGGAGAAATATAAGAAGAGGAACCAGAAGAAAGTTAGTCGGTGTATCGTTAATGGGGTGGCTGTAAATGCATCTGAACCCAGTGGGGTCACCATTTGATGGATGGTGTCAAATTATAAACACTCTTGTGAAGGCAACGGGAAACCACCTCAGTTATTTACCGGAAGTATGAACACCCAGTTCGATGTGCCGTGTGTCATGCCCGGCAACGGGCTAGTCTTCAACGGTCGTCCTCTTATGAAGCCTTGAAAAGGGGGAAGAGACAATAGAAACAGAACACACTGGAGAGGACCAAACTAGTTAGGAAGGAGGATTTTTGGATGATGTTGGAGATCGAAAAATTAGAAAATATAGAGAGGGAGGATATAGAGAGGAAACATAGATACTGAAGGGCTGTGGAGAGTGAGACGGGAGGATTTAAAGAATTACTGCATTAATAGTTATGTACACGAAGAGTAATATGCAGCAGAGGGTGTGGATGAAAACCTAAAAAAAAATTTGGTTTCTGTAAAATATGCAAAATATATAAAATATTTCAAAATAGAGAAAGTACTTATTGCATGTTAAGCGAATTTCATAGCTATTTAAATATAATATTTTGCCGGTTACATTCTAAACTACGAGGGTCATCCGGAAAGTAGTACCCGTTCGTGAAATAAAGACACAAAAGTAAATATTAACAAACATAAAAAATTTTATTTGAAAGAGGATACTTTAAACTACTTCTCAACATAATCTCCAAGCAAATTAAGGCATTTGTCATAACGTGTGACAAGTTTCTGTATTCCTGCTGCATAGTCCTTCGCCGCCAGCTCATTGAGATACAGGGTCACTCCTTCTTTAAGTTCTTCATCGCTGTCAAATCTTTTTCCTGCCAAAAAGTCTTTAAGCTTTGTAAAGAGATGAAAATCTGAAGGGGCCAAGTCCGGGCTATACGGTGGATGGTCGAAAGTTTCCCATTTGAATTGCTGCAAAAGTTTTTGTGTTATCCCAGCTGCATGAGGCCTGGCATTGTCATGAACGAGAATGACACCAGTAGACAATAGACCTCGCCGCCGATTTTGTATTGCCCACCGTAATTTCTTTAATGTTTCACAATACGCATTGGCATTAATAGTGTCTCCACGGGCCATAAAATCAATAAGCAATACACCTCGTCGATCCCAGAAAATGGTTGCCATGAGTTTCCTGGTGGACAGAACTGTCTTGAATTTTTTTGGTTTGTTTGGTGAATGAGCATGATGCCACTCCATTGACTGTCGTTTACTCTCAGGTGATGCATAACAAACCCATGTTTCGTCACCAGTAATTATGCGAGTCAAGAAAGAGTCTCCTTCATCAGAATAACGTCCCAAAAACGTCAGTGCTGCAGCCATACGCTTGGTTTTGTGCTCCTCTGTAAGCATGCGAGGGACCCATCTTGCACAAATTTTTGCATAATGCAGATGGTGTTTAACAATTTCATGAACAATTGTTCGAGAAACATTGGGAAAATGCTCACAGATGTCATCAATTGTCGTCAATCAATCAATCGAATCATCAATGCGCCGATCGTTCCTCACGAATTCGTCAACTGAGCTCACCAGTTGGTCTGTAATGACAGACGGTCTCCCCGAACGCTCATCGTCGTGTGTGTTCCCCCTCCCCATGTTGAAGTTGCGACACCACCGCCGAACAGACGACTCGTCCATTACATTGTCTCCATACACCTCCTTTAATTGGCGATGAATATCACATGGGCGAACGTTTCTTGCATTGAGAAATTTAATCACTGCCCTCACTTCACAACTGGCGGCGTTCTCAATTTTTTTTAAACATTGTAAACAATCACAGAAACAACACAGGCAATGCTAGCGTCACGCAACTTGGCTCAGAGAAGGCAGACAAGCCACTGAAGCTATCTGACCTCGTCCAGCGGCTACTCGCGTCGTCAGCACTTCATGCGGCACGAACGGGTACTACTTTCCGGATGACCCTCGTATTATGATATTAAGTTTCGGGAAATCCTCTAAAGATAAGGGATTATTATTTGGATATGCATTTCGGCAAAAAAAACACGGAATATAGCAAAAATCATCGAAAAATATTTTTCTTGGCTCTATTCATAGTTTTTTATCACCTTCGGCCAAGTGCGTTTCAAAATTTGCCTTTTATAATAATATATCTTAAATAAGAATAAAAATACATATAGTCCGAGGTTTAAACCGTTTGGAAAAGGAAATCTGTTACTTTCTTGCCAGACTTGTGATAAAAAATGTAATTGAAAAAGTATTTTTAAAATTTGGTAAAATTAATTTGAGTTTCATATCATGCACTGACAAATTATGCAGTATTAATGAGACCATTATTGACTTTATTAATACATGAAAGCAGTGGTGCCCGAAGACAGTGTACCAAAAAGATGATTGTTGGTCTAGAAAACCTGGAAGAGTCAGGGAATAATAGAATAGGAAGGAAAGGGAAGTAGGTCTAGGATCGCAAGACTGATATTAAACCGACCTTATTACTTTGTGATTTTCCGTAGGTACACAAGTAAGTTACTATTATCCGATCATGGCTAACTACAGGCGAAGTAGGTGTATGGCGAAGGGATCCAAATCCTCCCATTCATTTCGCCCAAACGAAATCGGTAATTCTAGATTTCCTTTCCTCTCTCTTTCACGACACCGTATCAGCCAACATTCTTGGGCGCCCTTATCGCGTCCATTCGAGGACTCTATTATGGAGAGAGCTTCTCCTTTCCCTGGAATATACCTCACTCTCCCTTTTTCCGCTCGCGTTCCTCTGGTTTCTCGCTCTCTCCCCGATTTCCCAGCTGACCTCACCCACCTCCAAGACATTATTCCATTTCCCTCCATCCTACCTCTTCCAATTTTCTCTTCTATTTCCCCGTACTTATGTTCACAATTTGTGCCATTCTCTCCCTCAACCCCTTGACATTTTGCTTGGTCGGGGAATGGGTCGAGGGAAGTAACGGGTTAACGAGAGGCATCGACTTAACATTTCAGGGCTCTCCGTCCCTTCATGACGTTTTGACGGTGGTTCGAAGGCTTGGAAACCGAGTGAAAATCTGTGGATCCCGATCGTTGGAAGATAATTTCGTACACCCCTACAGCCCTACCGTCTCTTTCTCCACGCTCCCATTGGTTCCCTTTCCCTGCCGGAGCGCGGCATGAAGAATTCAATTAGCCACGAGCTCCATAAAGGAAGGAAATATTGGATCAAATCTTCCGATGGAATCCCATCGATTTAATGCGAATCGGAGAGAGTTCTTGGGAGGGGGAAGCACTCGGGTTTAGTATTCTGCCAAAAATTAACACGGATTGGAAATGTTTTCGATACTTCAGTTGAATTATTCCAAGGAAATTCGGGAAGGGAACTGGAATGATGGCCCTGAATTGTAATGCGGAAGAAGGGGTGATTTACAAGTTCATCACATGATTTGACATTTATTTTCATTACAAAATGCGAGGGCGATAAAATCTACTGCAAATCCATTAAACCCTATGAAAATAGTTTCAACGCATGATATTGTCCTCCGGTGTTTAATTGACGGGAAAACATTTAGAGATATAATTTGATGAAAAGACAAGGTGGGAGCTATTTGTTTTGGAAAAACTGCTATTGTGTTAATTATGATTTTCGGAATCAAAGGGTTGGGAGAACTGGAGAATTCGATTGCGTATGTATTTTAATATTGGCGTGAATTTTGGGTTTTAATCTCTTTTGTTACTTTGGATGGAGAGCGATTTCGTGGCTTTCACATTCTTCTTAAAACCACTTTGAATATTTAATTTGCTGATTTCTGTGCCGGCACTAATTCCCGTTCACTTCCTTTTCCCTCTCTAGATTTAGGGATTTTTATGTATGATTTTGAGCACCTTTTCTTCCTAATTAAAACCGTATTCCTTGGCGCTGTTTTTCTGTGACCTTTAAAGATTGGAGAAGGAATTCCAATTATAAATATGTCACGAACGTTCATATTTATGAGATAGAAGAAATCAGCAAGCATACGGCTTGTTTTAGAAAATTCTGAGATGCGGTTGTTATTTTGTAATGTGTCAAATAAAGAGTTGATAGTTGCGTACACTTTTATGATATATTACTTTGGTCGTTTAGATGGCAGTATTTGCAAAAATCTGTATGAATTTATAAATGATTACAGTCAGGCATATAATTTTAATATTTTATCTTTATATCAAAAAAGTAAAATACATTTATTAGCGTAGGTTTTTTTTAATCGATACATGTAGTGTTTCAGTGTTTAAACATTGTAATGTGCTATTTTTTCGCTGAGAGATGTGTCGGATCGATGGCACATGACATTATAAAGCGTTTGGCTTTTCAGACTAGAGCAACAAATATCCAAGTGTATCATTTTTTTGATAATTTGGGGGGTTTAATTTAAGAAAAATAATTTTTTAATATTAATTCACACTAAATTGGTGGGTCAGTCGCACTATGAATTCAATTGTTAACTTTTAATTGGATTAATTAAAAGTACAACATTTGTCAGAAGTAATGATAAATTAAAATATATTTCTTATTTAGAGAAATAAATTATAATTTTCTGAGTAAAAATTCACTTAACTTAAAATAACTTTAATAGTTAAATAAAACAGTTTCTGGCGTAACTTGGTGGGAAATCTTCATACTGACTTTTAGTAATCAAACCACTTTACTTTTCCACATTAGAAAAGTAAAGTGGTTTGATTATTAAAAGTCAGTTTAATAGTTAAACTCAAAATTATTGGACAAGTTTTTGAAAGAGAATTTGGTTTACTTTTATTTCATTTGCCAGTCAAAGTAAAGTAAATTTATAATGGGAAAGAAGTAAGATGTGAAATGTTAAGAACCGCCTCCACGTTTATGCGAAAACTATTGTTTTAACAAAATCAAAAGAAAAATCATTGGCAGACTCAAGTAATTGGATTTTAAACATGAAAGTAATCCTTTCAGTTTGGCTTGCTTGCATAAAAAAATGTCAAATGGGGATCAGAGTGAAAGGCATTTGAAAATAATTGGAAAGGAAAGAACTAAAAGATTATCAATGTCACGCATTTAATAAATTTAATGTCATTGCTCTAAATAATTTTCAGCTTACGTACTTAATATCGGTCTGGGTAAGGGTATTTTTTTCTGTGTCACATTTTGCTTAGCCATATGAGGTAAATCTGGAGGATTAGTACACATCGATTGGTAACTTAACATCTACATCTATACACCTACATAATACCCCACAGGCTGTTGCAAGGACGTATGGGAGGGGGTGGTAGGTCACCAGCCATTCTGCAGACATTCAATCTATAAAAACCGCGTGGAAAGGGGCCGACCGAACACCAGTCATGCAACAGGCCTACATATATTACGAATGTTCCATGGTTAGCAGCTATTCCTCCGGTCTTATGGTTTAGCTCATTTAAAACTGTTAAGTGCCTCTTGATAATCTTTGTTATACTCGCAATAATCTTGCAGAGAGTTTTTACTTTGACATTATTCCAAATCCGCCGTTATTTTTCAATGTACTTACCGAGGAAATGTTAAGGGGATCAAGGAAAGGGCTGGAGCAGCCAACGGCTGGTTAAGTTAGAGTTGATACTTTTTTAAGGTTTTTACGGAAAATTTTAGTTTTCAACGATACATTCTTGACAAAATTTTAGAGACTTTAATTCTTTCCAATATTTGGACCTAGCAAAAAAGGCAGAGGGATTTCGTTAGGAGATTCCAATCACTCTGAGGATTGTTTGCAAGAACAGATTGTTTTAATCGGGCTTTGCACTCCGCTCTTTTAACCCATCCCAATGGTCACAGTAATGCATTGGGGGCACAGTCAATTTCTTTCTAGTCTTTTCTCATAGCAATAATTGTAGCCCTTGTATCAATTTTTTTCCTAAACCCTTTTCTCCAAGAGGGTTCCATAAAAACGGCTGGGGCTATAAACAAGAGTAGGCGGCAAGATGATTAGGTCAGTGGTGTTTGCAGATGATCAAGTAATAGTGAGTCAGACAACTGAGAGATTGCAGTCATTATTGCAAGTGCAGTGCCTTACAGAAACAATAGGAATTATTCAAAATATCAGTATGTAAACCTGTGAAATTTAGCTATTTTTCATTTTTCAAGAAAATTCTATGAGGTCTTGATTTTCTGTTCACTAATTAGCTCAAGGAATATTTAACATAATGTAGTGCAAAGATTAGGAAAAGAATTGCTTTGAAGAAAGAGGCATTTTCGAGGGGATGAGAAGTCATGACACGTACAATGAGTAAAACAATGAATTAATATTAGTGAGGACTAAAACATGGAGTGTAATGCTTTCAAGCCGTGAGAACTAATCATTGAGAGAAGAAGATAAGAATAGGATATAGGTTTTAATGGATGTGGCGAGGATGGAAGAAAACAATTGGACATAGACGATGGCAAAAATCAAGGTTATAATTAACGAGTGAGCATAGAGAGGAAGTTACTAGGAGATATTTAAAAATGATAGCCTTAAGCTAACATAAAAGATTGCTTTCAGATTTAGAAATTAATTAAATTTTGTGATTTGGTGACAAAACAGACAAGTTATGCTGGCCAAGTTACTCGTAGAATGCTAAACGTCAACAGATATATCTCTTGGGAAGTTGGCGAAGGAAAACGTAGCTGAATAATTTACTGAGGATATGAACGGTCTAAAGCTACCCTATACCCCCACCAATTTTTATGCCCAAACCGTGTGATTTTTCAGTTGCCTCTAGGAAACTGGTATACGCACAACCACGACTTCCCAGATATCTCTGAAAAACCACAGGCGTCGCAGGGAAAGGACCAAGCCTCCGTTTATTACCCAGATTTGTGAATTTCACATAACGTAGTACTTAGTACAAGAAGGACTGTAACCTCGCCTGCCAAACTAACCTTCCATTTTTTACAAAGGATTACTCCTATTATATCTGTTGACTTTATCAAAACTAATGAGATATATTTATGCCAATGGCCCATTACTATTGTATGCACAATATTAAAAGCTACATTACCGCAGTAGTGAACCCGGAGGTTGATTTTCAGCTGAGTTCAGAGCATACTCCATACTGAACCCTGAACGGCGCGTGAGTGTAACAGATTCCTGTTAGGTGAGGCATTTTCTTTCCTTATACATTCCCAGGAAGATCTAGTGAACGAACAAAACATATAGCCTAGTGAAGCTGTGGGTGTCCAATAAACGTAGAGTTAGCATCTAACGTTGTAATGCAAAGTACCTTAGGTCAAAAGTCATCTGGTGTATAAATACCCCTTCCACACATCCTTGAAGGTTACTATGTAATGTCATATAACCCGGGCCCTACGATGGCAACAGGTCGCCCAACCCAATATGATAGCTTGCCAAGATTGGTTATAGTGATAGGAGCAGCTGAAGTTGGAAGTAAACCTAGGATAGGCCGATTATAATGGGACTATCACTGGTCAAGAGAGAAAAAAACTCTTGAGAGTATTCAAGTCAATTTCTCTTAAATCTTAAAAAAGTCCTCACACAGATATTTAATCTGTTACTTCGACGGGGGAAACGAGGGGCCTTGAAGAGTTTCGACCGTCTTGGCTGTCCAGGGGCGACTAAATATTCTTCGGCGAGAGTTAGAAGTAGGGCTTAATCTGCAATTCGCGGTGTTTATGTACCCAAGAGACTTCTGAAGGAAGTTAAGGGAAGACCTTAAATTATATAAAGCAAATTTCTCCTTTTTAATCTCCCTGTCTTTTTCGCTCTCCTTAAGATGTGAATCTTCCCACTTCTACATCTTATTTCATTATTGGTAGCATGATTAAAATAACAAACATGCTTTATTTTTTGGATAAACACGTATTTATGCTTGAAAATAAGTTTTTTACTGCAATTATCTTTATCGCTTCAACTATGTAAATTTGCCAGGAAAAGGTATTTTCCCTTGATAGAGATAATGTTGTTTTCATATATAAGTGACATTAGAATATTCGCGGTGAAAGAATACAAACATTTTTAGTTACTTTAGTAATAAGTGGATACATCCTAAAATAATTAAAGAGCGAGAGTTTTATCAGTGAGTATTGGAATAATATGTTATTTGGTATTCAAAAATTATGGATATTCTTTACATACAAACGGTTGAGACAGCACAGTAGTCAACAAAATGTATCATTCATCCTGAACTCAACCTTTCATTAGAAAAAGTAAATAAGTGCACGGCATTTCTAAAACCTTCACGCAATTTAAGAACTATCTATTGCTTGATTTATATTCATTCATGAGTCGCGGAAGTCCAGAGGTTAGAGCGTTGGACTACTGAACTCGATTCACGGGCAAGGCACTCTGGGCACCTGCAGCTCCACCCAAGCTATGTGAATTTTCGGGTACCAGATCTTCCTGGGAAACCATAACCGGCTTAGGGAAAGTTACTGGCCCTCCTACCCTGATGCCTTTCACTTGCCGTTGGGCTTAGTACTGGGTAAACTCTACCCAGGCAGATCTTCGGGTTTAATACTGTGTTTATGGTTCAGGTCGAGAATTCGCCACCAGAAGATTCGAGCCGTTCTGTACTGTGATTGGCAGGAAAGTAATTGTCAGAATTGGCAGGAAAGGTAGGATTTAATTGTTAGGAGAGTAATTTTAGAAGAAATAAGATTATGAGGTTAGCCTAGTTTGGCGCTTATGTATCAAAGGATTTGTTTCCCGTTTTAACAGGACTCTATTGCCCTGAATCAAGTGTTACCGCTGTAACCACCCTCCTTTTTTGGCAGTTTTAGGGAAAACAACATTCTCAATTTTTATAATTCATAATAACAATGCATCGACATTTTAATGTTCCTTGTGATATAGCTGTTTCTTTAAAGAAAGAGAGTGATTTTGGCTGAAGGAGTTTAAGTGATGGAGAGTGGAACTAACGTAATTATTCAGAAAAAGATTTTCACCCTCTTGCACCCAGAGATTTATCGCTTGGCCTTGTCGCCGCTATTGGCCGTAGGGTGGACCCCCTTCCGTTGGAGACTCGTTTGCATAAAGTGTGCAACTTAGCACATGATCCACCTCAATCTCAGTGACGATCTCAGCAATGAGTTCATAGTCACCAGAAGGAGAGGGAGATAATGGAAGGAATAGTTACCGGTATCTTGACCAATTACATGAATTGCTCCAACTGCTATAGGTTATTCCTTCCTACTTGATGTTAAACTTACTATATTCCTTATTTGTGGTAGACCTGTGGCTAAAGCGTTGCACTACTGACCAGATGTCCCGGGTTCGATTCCCGATCAACCTATGGGTGCCCTCGGCTTTACCCAAGCTGTATAATTTACCGAGTATATTATCTTCCTCAGAAACCATAGGCGTCATAGGAAAAGGAACCACTATACCGTGGTATGAGAACTCCACACGCCGTTGGGGTTAGTACTAGAAGAGCTTTAATATCTTTAAGCTATGAAACCTTCCTTCGGGTTGATAAGAGTGGGTTTTATTGGAATCTTTTTCAAGATTCTCATTGCTAAATTTTCCTTTGTTTAATCCTTATCCCGTGCATATCGCATTGTTTCAAATATTGTTATGTATTATTTACTTGTAAGTTGGAAGATCAGATTTATAGGAAGATATATCCTGTGTTAATTAAGGGGTCGAAGATCAAAAACTGGATTTTTATTTGAATTTTGACATGCTCTACGCCGCGCGATTGCTGAATTAAAGGGTGAAGGATGACTTCGAGTAGATAGGCGAAACTAAAGATGGTTAAAGTAATATGAGATAAACCAAGAACTCCTGGATAGTCGATAAAGAATAAACTGATAAAAGCAGCTAAAGAAAATGCGAGATGAAGGAAAGAAATTAAGCCGAAAGGGTAAATGAACAGTTAATTCCCGGAGGAGATTGTTAGGAAGACGCTCGTAAAGAGGTTAAAGACTGCTCCCTATTGGGTAAAGTAGAAGCAGCCCATAGAAACAAGCGTAAGAAGTCAACCCAAACAACTTCATGCCTACAAGAATGCCTTAGGGATTGAAAGGAAAAGAATTCTGTTAATAGTGGTGAAAAAATCGTTAGATGGGAAGGATGCTTGGAGATAATTAACAATGGGAAAGAATTTCAGAGAGGAATAGTAGAGGATAAGGAGCCAATGGAAGAAATGAAAAATGAGCCCTAAGTTAAGATGAAAATTTGATGCTGAAGTAAGAATGTATGTAAAGAAAAGGTCCCAAAGACTGAAGACATTCACTTAAAGTTCCTAAAATACCCTTTAAATAAGGCCCCAAGGAGATAACACGAATTTATCTTCGAAATTTGTTGAAATTTAAAATAGAATATTGACTTCCAGAGAAACTCAAGTTCCCTACAAGTTTATTATTCCTGCGATTATGAAGAAGAGCGTGTATAAATGAGGAAAGTTTATAAAGAGCAGCGGTACATCGACCGCATTAAATGTTATAGTTAAAAGTATTCAGATGTGATGAAACAGATAAACGGAGAGACTCTAGACGAAAGTCTAGTCTTCTTTAACATAAGAGAATACATTTAAATCCCTCTCAATACAAGTAGAATATCAGACGTCTATGTAAATAACGCACGTAAAGTAACATACAACCTTTCTGCATCATCGTGACACACGGCTAACATTTTCCGAGCTAGTGGGTTGCATAAGGAATTATTAACAACTAAAGCTATTTCTTTAAAATTATTAATGCTGAAATTACATATATTTTACTGTAATAATAGGTATGGAAATTAGGATGTCCCATTTTAGTTTTCTACTGCCTTAATTAGATTAAAAAGAAGAAGTAAAGCTCAATCGGCCATAATCGTACTCGCCCCGAACGTGGAAAGTAATGGTTCGTTTCACTCGTTTGGTGTTAATACTATTCTGACAATTGGAGTTATCTTTCTAGTTCATCTACATCTACATCTACATAAGTACCCTGCGAGCCACCAAAAAGGTGTGTGGCAGGGGGTGTAGCACCATGAGGGAAGGGTAAGGGTTGAGGGGGTTGGGAGTTAGGTGAGGAAAGGTGGGGGGAACCTGTAGGAAAAAAATATATATACATATATATATATATATATATATATATATATATATATATATATATATACACACATACATATATATACATACATACATACACACATGTATACACATCCTCGCGAAGTCCCTAACCTGTACGTTAATACTTATTGTAATGAACTAAGTCCTGGGGAATTTCGACTACGAGCATTCTGTTCCCTTATCGTTCTTGGAAAAAATGACATTTTAAACCTGTCAGTCTTGCAGTCTATCTCTCTAGTCTTATATTCGTGATCCCTTCGACCGTAATACGTTGGGGTTCGTATTATATCCTTGATGTCATCGGAAAAGGGCCCATCTTTAAATGTTTTTAATAAGTTTAATCTATATTGGAAACGCCGCTGTGTAAGAGAATCCCAACCTAAATTGTCTAGCAAAGTGGATACGCTGCTGAGTTGGTCATAACAATGTTTGACAAATTTAGCCCCCCTCCGCTGAACTCGATCTAATTCCGAAATCAAATTTAAGTTATGAGGATCCCATATACTGGCAGCATACTCTAGGTGGGGCCTGACCAAGGCAAGGAAACATCGTTCTTTCACCTTTTCGTCGCATTTACCTAGCACTCTTTTCACAAATCCCAATTTTTTATAAGCACGACCGCATATTTCTCGTATGTGTTTTCCCCAGGACAGATCGTGAGTAATTGTTACACCCAAGTATTTAAAGGAATCTACCCTCTCGATATTGGTTTGTTTCACTTTGTAACTATAAGGGAGGGAATTACTCTTTTCCCAAAAATGTATTACTACGCATTTTTTAAAATTCAATTCCAATTGCCATGTATAGCACCAATTTTGAATTGCATCTAGGTCGTTGGCTAACACGACTCTGTCTTCATGACTTCGGATGTCCCCATAAATTACTGCATCATCGGCGAAAAGACGGAGCTTGCTATTAACTACGGTACTGAGGTCATTTATGTAAATAAGGAAAAGGAGGGGGCCTATGACACTTCCTTGTGGTACCCCCGACGTGACCTTGACAGTATCGGATGATACA
Source organism: Hetaerina titia (assembly GCA_037158775.1). Taxonomy (NCBI): domain Eukaryota; kingdom Metazoa; phylum Arthropoda; class Insecta; order Odonata; family Calopterygidae; genus Hetaerina; species Hetaerina titia. The sequence goes on along the minus strand of CM073775.1, from coordinate 19,960,876 downwards.
CCGTCCAGGACGACTGTTTGGACACGATCACTTAAAAATTGTTTAATCCAGTTAATAATACTTTCGTGTATTCCATAGGTTTCCAATTTCGCCAGTAATTTGCAATGAGGGACTTTATCGAAAGCTTTCTTAAAATCTAGGAATATCGCATCAACTGGAATATTACTTTCACCGGAGTTCAATACATCATGTACAAAAAGTGCGGGTTGAGTTTCGCAGGATCTACCCTTACGGAAGCCGTGTTGGTTATTAATTAATAAATCTTGGCTATCGAGGTGCCTCATCATGGAACTAACAATGATGTGTTCAATAATCTTACAGGAAATGGAAGTCAGCGATATTGGCCTATAATTACTGGGGTCCTCCCTGTCTCCGTTTTTAAATATGGGTGTTACCGAAGCTACCTTCCAGCCGTTTGGCACGCTTTCTTCTGCTAATGATTTCTTAAATATTATATCTAGATATGGGGCAATTTCAGCAAGGAAATATTGATTGCTTCCATTGAATGCTGAAATATTTTCGGAAGGTTCTCGGGTGTATTTTGTGAGGATATGTTGAAAACACTCTGGAAAAATGAGTTTAATATGTTGGCTTTATCTAAACTACTCGTTACTTTATCCCCCTTTTCGATATTCAATGAGTTTACGGTGGACTTGTTTCCCTGCACTTCCCTGACGTAGGACCAAAACATCTTTGGGTTATCGTTCAAATGTTCGCCTAATTTTTTCCTTTTGAATTCCGCTAGCGCCTTCCGGAAGGCCTTCTTGGCAGTGGACCTAGATGCTTTGTAGTTCTGTATGGTTTCGTTGATTTTATCAAGGGAGGAATCTTTAACTGCGTTTTTCATTCTGGCATGGCACACCCTTTGCCGCCTAAGAGATTTCCGTACTTCAGAGTTGTACCATCGGGGTTCCTTATTCTCTTTTATATATTTACTAGGTATGAACCTCTGTATTGCTGAACGTGTTATCCTAAGAAAATTATTCCAAGTATCCTCGACACTACTAGTTTTGCTTAATTCGTCAAATATAAAAAAAGAACTTTTTAATTCACATTTTAAGCAATCATAATCCGCTTTATTGAACAAATACAGCTTTCTCTTAGGTTTGTTGACTTTATCTACACTTAGAGAAAATTTAGCGTTTACAGCCCTGTGATCACTGATTCCGTCAACAACTTCTATATTTAAGACCTTTTCGGGTATATTTGTGGCTAACAGATCAAGAATGTTCTTTCCCCTTGTTGGTGAAGTGACTAATTGATTCAGGGAATTCGAGGTGAACGCGAATAAGAGGGACTCGCATAGATCCTTGTCTTTACCTCCATTTATAAAATTGTACGAATCAAAATCTATTGTGGGAATATTAAAATCACCTCCGATAACTAGGCTATGCTCACTGTTGTGGGATGTAAAGCTTTGTATCTGTTTTTCTAGGTCTGGTATTGAGTTAATGCTAACGTGGGGTGGTCTATAATACGCACAGATATATATTCTTTTCGATCTGGGTGTTTTCACTGAGCACCATACACTTTCTATACAGCTATCAGGAAATAGCTCGGCTCTACTGACGTTAGAGTTCTTAACCGCAATAAACACTCCTCCTCCGGCTCTATTTTTTCTGTCGTTTCTATAAACTATGAAGGACTTGGGAAATATTTCGCAATCTGCGATGTCATCTGTTAACCAACTTTCAGTTCCTATAATGATATCCGACTCTGTGCTATGAATGAGATGGTGAAATTCCGGTATTTTATTTTTTAAACTTCGGCAGTTAACTACTACTACGGAAATTATATCCTCGTCTAAAACCTTCTCTGCGGTCTGCTTTCTGGGGATGTTATTTAATCTCTTTGATGTCTTAGTATGCGATCGGCCTATATTCTGATTAGTAATTTTATCTTTTGTCTCATTAGCAGTGCAAGTACTTGGAAGAATCTCTTCTGGTAACCTAGTATTCTTAGACCCACTAATTGACCTACACCTTATTATATCGTTATTTAGGCAATCTGCTCCACTACCTAACCTACGAATTTGCCTAAAAAATATCTACAGTGCTCGAAAATCCTATGAGCCACCCGAGTCGACGCCTCAGGGGTGTAGTGAACCCCGGAACGGTTCAAGGGAGTGGGACACGACCCGAGCACCGGTCTCAAGTCCACAAACTCGGCCCCTATGTCCCGACAGAATTTCCACAGCCTTCCGTTCAGAGACAAGTTAGTTAGTAAGTAAAGTGTGTAAATTGATCAATAGAAATTGTAAGGAAGACCCTAAAAAAAAGTATCAGCCACTCAAACATTAGCAGCACTGCAACGCCATGTTGTAAGCAGATCGTACATCTCTGATGTAATTACTGATTTCTGTCAGATTTTACTGATCAACCGGATAAATCCCCAAACTTATTCGCAGAGATTAGCTGATGGTATTTTTATCAGCGAATTCTTTTTTCAATAATTTTAATTTGATTGTGTAGTCCTTCCAATGCACTACCACCTAGATAAAGTTGAAATACCTGGTCGGGGTGCTCAACAACACCGATGTGCAGTGAGTGACAACGCTGTACTGACAGGGGATATGTGATGAGGATTACCCAAGAGATTGTATGAAAGCTATCCGACATTTGAAACTTCCGATAGAGAGATTTGCAACTACAGAGAGTAAATGAATGAAATGAGATGGTCTGAGGGTTAGTTTTCAAAACATTTATTTGTTTTATATGTCAGAACCTTTTGTTTGATCTACTTCAATTATTTCACAGAGATCAAGGGCTTTACTATAGCTGACTTTATTTATTCATGTTTGTTGGTTCAGAAGCATTTGTTTTTGTCTATACTCCCAATAAAGGTTACTCTATGACAATTTGGAAATAAAATGTTTCTTATTATTGTTATCAGTTCATAAAAAATAAAATATATTCTGCATTAAGTTTTTCAAACTATTTCTCTCACCTTCTCAGAAAGAAAGGTTTAATATTATTTCCTCCTTACATGGTGAGAGAAGAGGCAATCTCGATGAGAGGTTATTCCATTTATAACGGCTTACCATAAGTCGCATTACTGGAAAATATTCATTTTAACTTGAAATCCTAGTGAATTGCTTGAGCGCGCGCACACACACAACCACATATATGAGTAACCGTAAACGTTGTAATCAACCCGAAGGTCGGTTTGGTAGGTGACAGTAGAGTTCATCAACAAGAGAAAATGCCACCACGCGGAGTCATATTCCAGTTTTGATGTGATTTTTATTGAAAGGGAGTAAGGTACTGAGGAAGGAGATACCCCTGAAGAATAAGATACCCCGGACGAAATTGATTTAATTTACGTTCATTGCAAAAACAATAAAAAGGTTTTCATGATACAGCAAAACAGTGTCAAAATTGTGTATTTTTGCCATTGTTTCAAAATTAGAAATGAAAACCTTATCCGATCCGGTCAGATAATTTGATGATATATATCATCAAATTTCTCGATGTATTCAAACTCACCCATTTCTATTGACCAGAATCTCAGAAAAAATCAGTCGAAACAATTGCCGCATTTTCCGGAATAATCACGTACGACGTGAATGTTAAACGTACCTATGCAATCATTAATAGGCATTCATATTTTTACCAACCTGAAACATTACTAAACGTTTTTCTTCTGCTGTAATTGCTTCCCTGAAATATGTATACGGATTTTCTTACTCTTCTCTTTTTCGGAATTTTATTTGGTTTCTGCCATAAATAGTTAAACTTGCGTCTTTTAGAAAAATTGGAACAATTTATCTCTGTCACTCCTTTTATTTCTTATGTTTCAGTATTCTTCTTATACTTTTCTCTGTTTTAACATTCTTTTTATGCTAAAATGACGATATCGTTAAGGTTTTCTTTCTTCTTGGTCTAATTTGTGTTCATATTTAAATCTTCCTGAGAGTTAAAATGTTTAAGTATCTTTTTCGTTCCTAAAAATAATTCTTAGCAGTGAAATACTGAGAAAGAAAGCCTAAATGACAAGATGTACGCCACACCACCTTTCCGATACTTTACGCTGGTATTTACGCCTGTATCTTTGTTCAAGTGGTAACGTTACGGACACGCCTCGTGGGTGAGGGGAGAATATGAAGCCACCTTATTCAATCAACCCGGTACTTCTACTTTTGGCAGGAAATGAGAATGGCTGGTTGAACCTTTAAAACGTTTGACCATTAAATGATAGTTGGTTCATAAAGGAGTACTTGTTAGTCTGATCCGTCAATTTAAAAATTACATCTATTTAAAAAAATAATACTTTTTTCTAAAGAGCGTAATTATATTTGATAATATTCTAGATCTCGCAGTTGCTGGCGAAACTTTATGGAAATTGAAAAGAAAGAGCACTTTCAAAATTGAGAAAGAAATTTAAAAGAAAAAAACAGGTCTCGACTCTTTGAGTCATCTTCAGCATCTGAAGATGAACCAGGCGTCGAGAACCGGGTCTTTAATATTACAAGGGTTCCTTCTGTCTCTTCTCCAATAATTTTGCAGACTAAAATTTAGACGTAGAAAAATTGTGATACTACCTTGACAATAATGCGAGTGAACAGTTTTATTTTGTTAGCATAAGAATAAAAGCGTTTGAAACAAAGTATAATTTAAATTTATTTACCATCAAAATTTATTGGTGCAAAACAAGCTATGAGCCTAATAACTCTTTCAACAGTATGTTGTTCTAACTTTCATCATAATTTTTACCACGTTAGCACAATAATGACAATCCTATATTTTTTCAACTGAAATAAACTGTAAAGATTATCATTATGGTTTTTCAACAATTTTAGTTAATATTTCCATATTTTCCACTTTTTACTTTCCATATTTCGCTTTTTTATCCCGGAGAGAATCTTAGATGCAACCCCTTTTGTAAAAATTATTATGGTTCAAACGATACAAGTATAATTTTCCGTATTTTTTCTCTTTACTTTTTTCTAATTTTTCTTTTCTTTTTATCGAATTACAGTCATATTTCTCCAATAAGAAAGTTTGGATAACCTTATGATTTTATAAACTCCCCCTGTCAATACCAATCTAAATAGCTTCAGATAATTCACCTACTTTCAATAAAATCCTTAGATATGTCATATAATAGTTACACGTGCATACATTTATGGGTGTCATTATGTGTTTATGTAACGACAGATTTTTGTTTTTATTTAAAAATATTCTTATGCCAACCTTTTCAATTGCCAAACATTTTGAAACACCCAACTTCATAATAGTTTTGAACTTTTCCTAATATTTTTTAATGACAGCACTTTTTCAAAACGAGCAAAACTCGAAAAGTGATGATTTGAAATAAATATAGCCGAGATTCCCATTCCGAAAAAATTGTATCTGCGGAGTTTTGTAAACTCTGGGCCACACATGAATTATCCCAAAGAAGAGACCTAGCCGAATGATATTCACGTGACCAAAATGCATCGGTTACGAATTATTTCATATTTTTAATAATATTACTAATTTATTTTATGTTCGAAAAGTATCTCAAATCTGAGAGTGGTTAACAGTACCTGTGTATTTTTCTCATATGAATGTTAGGCTGCATCTACTCTAATTTAGTGGTCTCCCGTGGCCTTTCACATCTCAGTGTTGGGACCTATTCCGCGACTCACTTAATATCTAAATTCTGCGATTAATTTGTTAAATAATTTGAACTACGTCCCTTATTTTAACTGCTCTGAATCTGGCTTCACTTAGAACATAGAACTTAGAATATGAGAACAAATGCTTTCATGCTCAAATGGTATGTTAGTCAAAGCGCACTTATTAACTTTTAGTGAATATTAATGTATAGATACACTGAAAAATGTCCTGCAAACTGTTTTCCAGATGCCTGATACTAAGTATATTGGAGACGTCAAAAAGTAAAAAAGTACACTCGAGTCTTAATCCCAAACGAATGCTTTCCCTTCGAAATACTAAGATTTTCCAGATCGAAGTCCACCACTTTCTTCTTACATAGTGTAATTGACATGAGCTCCAAATGTTTGGAAGTGGCTGTGCATTCGTTGTATTTCTAAAGAAAAATCCTGGCTAATTCTATTAATCCTCTTTTTCCTGTTTAGGAGACGCAGGGAAATGAAAGCGCATGCTCATAGAAAAAACACCGTAGTGATCAAACATTCTCTTTGGATCACTAGTTTTAATCAGAATTTAAAATTAAGGCTAGAAGAAGAAACGCTTAAATGATTACAACCACAAATAGTTGACTATTTCCATTAAAATCTTGGAGCAGGAGATTATGACTGGTCTTAGTCGAGTCCTCTGATTCGCGCGGTTTACGTGCTTTAGTTACGCATGCTCAACAAGAAATTTTACTGATTTATTAACTGATTGTCCACCAAACGGTATCAAAAACTATCACCTCTAAATCTACAGTAGTTCATACTAGCCTTATAGTTTGGGATGAGCAGGCAAATAAACTTACAGGCTCATAAACCGTTTGAGCCAAATTGACCTGGTAAATATCGATGGCAAGCATTGCCAAGTGTGATTTCGTTTCACCATTGCATCTGACCCAAGAGCCGAAAAACACGGCGTGTAGCTGCGAAGAACTTAGCAATTATTGAGAAACGCCTATTTTGATAGTGAAGTTAAGCCAAGTTACTTTTCGTTATTAAGACCTTAATTCGCGAGTGTTACCGTCTCGGATCCTAAACAATTTAGAGTTCCAAAACCACATTAACTCTGCCGCTAAGATATCAGCCATTCGCTCCCAATTGTGATATCGACGAATTAGTTAAAACATTACTCTGAATAAGCAGACCAATGATGAAGGACATAGAGGACTTGTATACCACCAAGGCACAGAGAGAGGAAAAATTTCATTCTGCCTCTACTATTTCCATAATGAGAGGTGAATTTTTTTTCCGCAGTGCTACTCCCGTATTTGCGCGCTACAATTCCACTACAATATAAAATAGCAATATTGTTTGGACGATATCTCAAAACAGCTGAAGTACGTTCTTCTGAGTAATAACCCCGTAAGTAGGTTGGAAATGGTTCTTCAAGTTCATGGTATTTCACCAATGTTTTTCAGTGTATGGTTATGAAAACACAAGAACAATTTTTTATAAAGCGGTTCGTCGAACTCAATACATCAATCAACAATGTAACATGTTGAAAAACGCTTACTTATCCATTACATTTTATTTTGCAGTGCAAGGAAAGGGTTGAATCTAAAATGGACGTAAGAATGAGGTGAGAAGAATACATCACTCTCTGACTGACCTACAAAAGAATTGAAAATGTTTTTAAGCAGCTTATAAGCGACCGCTCGAAAGGCTTAGCGACCGTTAGAAAGTACACTCCCGTGGGTGAAATGGAAAAGAGCATGGCAGTGGATGAGAACAGTATTAGTTGCGATAGAAAATTGAGAACTAAAGTCCAATGTACCACTTTAACTGCTCTGAGAGTAAACTGGAGGATTGTGTGAGTGACAAATGGCAGTGCACTAAGTGAAAAAAACAGACGAATCCAAGAGGTTTAGAAAAAAACTTATAGAGAGAGAAAGAGAGAGAAATGTAAAAAAATAGAGAGAGAGAGAGAGAGAGAACCTGAAATGCGTATATCAATAAGACAGAGCATAGGAGTCGTCGTTGTTGAAATTCAACCAAAAAACAGAGTCTATGACGTTATAATGCAATACTAAACTATTAAAAATATTTGGGAAATATCAACCTTTCGGTATTCATCCCATTAGGTTAATAACATATGCACTTCTTTGTAGTGTCATCAATTTTTTCGCAAAGGTACAAAATATTTGCTTTGCGCTCCGAAAAATTGAATTGCATTTTCCATTTCAAATCCACAATTAGATCTTCACTCACATGAGAGAGTACAAAAGACTTCGTTCATCCGTAAGGTAAATTATAGGCTCTTGGTCTATATTTCCCCTTACGGGAAATGGGGAAAATCTGGGAGATGATCCTAAGTTGTTTGCTATAGAATTATGCTACTTCGGAGGTATTCTCTCAGATCTTTAGGCTGCGAGCTAATAATATTACCAGTATAAAGTGCCGCGTTTAAGATAACGATCGTTAATTTTGGAATACGAATACAATTGACGCTGTTTTAACACCTCAGATCAGTAGCATTGAGATTGTTTAATCTATCCTCGCATTAATAAAGGAATCACTGAGAAAGCTGGATCAGATTATCTAAAGACAGCCGTTTTCAAAGGCTGTTTAGAAGAATCAAATTTATATTTTAAGTCAAAGCTTCTGTGCGAGGAATGATCTACAATTTATCCTAATCGTATTATTTGTGCATCGAAAATCTTTTTCTGTAATCTTTGTTCCAACTCCTTTTAGATAATATTAATACTATATCTTTCTCTGAGGCGGTCCCAAATATTCTACCATTTTGTTAATCCATTTACATTTTACAATTTTTTTTAACTGTCATCGATATTATCGATTCTATGCTTCCTCGTTTTCAGTTACTTAGTAGACAGTCGGGACTGCGTTGAATACGCATATAGTCAAGACATGCACGGGATTGCTAGTAAAGCCGGGAAGTATATATAGAAGATGCTCTGCTTGTGGCTAAGGATACCCATTTATACGTTTTACGGACACCGAATGCTATCTCAGATTTCCGCCAGTAATAGGAAGGAATACACTGGTGTCCACATCCAGCCCTACCATGCAATTGTACTTTTACTCATGTGTGGTTTTTTTAAAAATAGGATTAAATGCTAATTTATTTATTTTTACCTTTGGTAACATTTTGAAAAATAATCATTAGAATTAGTCCACAACCTTATGGTAGATTTTGCCTGGAACCTGCCATAACACACTATTTCACTCCTAACTCCTTAATATTATGAAAAAATAGCTTTGAGTCCCTATAATCTATAATAATCACCTATTCCTTAGCCCTGAATACTTTCTACTTCTCTTAATTCCATCTTGACTGCCAAACCCTCTCTACCCTCTTCCTTGCTTTTCCAATATTTCCTTGTCTATTACCGTCTTCTGTATTCTGTTGCGTCTAAATATCTCGCGCACTCATGCTTCTTACCTTCGTCAAACTTTTACTTCGCATGTATTTCAATAGCGAGCCCAGTACTTCATCATTATATCCATTAATTCATTTCCTTTACTCCAATTCTCTCCAAACCTAAAACTCAAAGCCCTCTATGTATGTTTATCCTCTTATCTCTTAGACTATGTTTCCGAGCTATAGAAAGCAACTCCCCCAATCAAAGTTTAAATTAGTATTTTCTTTACATCCTAACTCAAGGCATCTCTTGTTAACTCCTACCATTTTTAAAAGCAATCCTTCTTTTAACGTCCCTGCTCCTCTACCTACCTTCCTCCTAAACGCTTCCTGTATAGGTAAACTGTTGCAATTGTTCTAATGTACATCCCGCAAAGTTGTTTTTGTTACCATTATGTTGATCATTTCATTACCTTCGTTCTAATTGATAATCATGCCGTACGTTTTAAACTTATTTTGAAATTTGCCAATTAATAGCTGCACATTATTGTCTGACTGGCTAATTACCGCTTGATCATCCGCAAATTTTAACTGATTTAATAGATGTATCACCATACTATATTTCACTCCTGCCTCAGGTCTTTCCCATAACATTTCCCACGCATATTTAGAGAAATTAACTGTTGATATTGGACATCCCTGTCTTTACCCATATCTAATACAGTACGTACAGACTCCGCTCGCCATCCACGCCTTTCCGGTAAGCGACATTTTTTCGTCCAGAACAAGTCTTCTATCTTTCCAATTTAGTCCTATCTTCTGAAATATGTTCATAAATTGTGCCCATTTTTCTCTGTGAAACGCCTTGAAATCCATAAATCAATAAATACATCCTGTCTATACAAATCGTACTATTATATGAGTCTAGATGAGCTGAGACGAAAATAGTTAGGAACCTGCAAGTTCCCCCCGAACACCTTCTGCCACGCGCAATAACTTTCGGGGTGGTGTATAGGTATAAGTGTAGATTGGTAATCTTCACATAATGAAGCTTTATTGTTCTATTGTACTCGCACACGGATTCCATCTACTTGTTGTCATTGGAACTAACACCCAGCTAGCAATATTTTCCGAGAAGGTCCTCCTTATGTAGGCTACGAATGAGCTCATGTAAACTCCTGTTTATTCGTTTCATATATTCTTGAGTAGTTCTGCAAAAATTTAAATGTAGTCAAATTCTCGCTACCTTGTTCATTTTCATTTCCTATAAGTCCTTCCTTTTCTCTCTCGCTGTCTTTATTCATGGTCTCTAGCGAACATTTTACGGCGTCATCATTCCTTTTGTATCCAAAGTCCTTGTTATTTATTTTTGTCATATTGTTCCGCTCTACATATATTCTCTTCTTCTTGTCAGACGCTATTCTGCTTCCATTAATTTTTTTATTCGTTTTGCTTCTCTTAGCTCTAGCGGAATTTCCTTATTACATTTTTAAGTTCCTTCATCTTCCTGGAGTAGGCGCGTATTTCACCTTGTCTCCGTGGACTCTCTATATCCTTTTCCACCACCATATTTCCTTTTAGGTATTTCTTTCTCACCTGAGTTCATTGTGTTAGTTTATTAAATGATGATGCTTTCATCTAAGGTACATACCCTTTTGCTACTAAATATCAATTTTCATTTGAAAGTTGTAACTTGTAATCAATAAGTGCTGGCTCAGAATGTCTCTTTTGTTAATGCATGAGTGAGTCCACCAAGAAAATCGTGAAATTGATATCGCAGGTGTCGAAGTAGATTATCTTGAAAAAACGATTCCATTCTTTTCGCTCCCTCCTTCAGGTGTATGCTTTTCCTTTAGTTAAATCTTCAATTTCGTAACTCTCAGATGTTTATTCCACTCCATAAAACTTGTCTAATTCCTTTACTTATCGCTTCACCTGATAGCTTCCATAATCCTCATTACAAGCTCCAAAGACGGCACTCCTCGAAAAAAAATCAATAATCAGCCCTGGGCCTCAGTTACCGGTCTCATTTGTAAAATTAATGGAAGAAATTCCGGTTATTGAGGTAATATGTCATAACATTGCTCGGAAATTGATCTTGTTGGGCGGATCTCAGAGTGTATCTTAATCCGGGGTAATGCAAATTATGGCCCAGCCACAAATTATGGTGATTTAAGAGGCTTTTCTTCCACGTTCTAGTTTTCTAGAATATAAAGGCGAGATTATCTTTTTGATTTTTCTCTTGGAAAACCCTTTCTTTTCTATGAGATGATCCCTTTTAAAATAAATTAAGTAAGTGTGACCTTTCTAAGTCAAAGGGTTTTTAAATATTTGGTGATTAATTCATTTTACATATGTGTGTTAAGTTAATATAATGTTTGGTGGACACTGCCTTAAATATGACCAAATTTTCATGAATATTGCAGTTAACAATAAATATTAGCTGTAAAGTGAATTTATGGGAGGCAGAGAATGCATAAAAGCATAAAGAATATAAAGAGAATTAAAAGATGTCTGGATTTGAAAAATAATGAAAAATTCTCTAAATTTTATTAACTATTGTGAATAATTCCAGGAAATGCATATGCGTTTCCATTCGTATTCTGGTCAAGATAATTTTCCACACCCGCTCTCCAATGCTCACGCGCCGCAAGACAGGAATCGTCAGGAACCTTGAGGAATTTTAATTGAAAAAGAATAGGTATAGGTTTTTAAGATTTTAAATTCCAGAAACTTTAAGACTACTGAATTTTATTCTTGGTTAGTTTAATGGATAACATTTGTTTTAGTTTTGCTATTGCTATGATTTGGCTGGAACAGCAAAAATATTACGTCCACTTGGGTGTAATATTTAACACGAAACAATTAATATAAGAAGTACAAAAAAATTCTTCAAATGAGAGATTTTTGGAAAAAATAAGGTATACAATGAAATTAATAGAGAAATTTAAACTACAGGAAGTGTATTTTTCTAATTGATCATTTAGCTCAGTTTAAGACATTGTGGATGAGAGACGGAAACTATGATAGAGCTGTTTAGAATTTTTCATTTTATCTTGGAAAGCCTCTTCTCCGGCTTAGCTGCTAGAGTAGTGCATTCCCTTCTATCGTGAGAGGTTCTAGTCGGCACCAGAGGGACTCTTCGCTTGCACTCGTGGGCCAGTCAATTTAAGAGACGTGAGGCGAGCTCACAGGTGTAGTAGCTCCGGGTGTGGGTCTCAGAGTTAATAATTCAGGAATCCGCCGAGCGCCGACGTGGTATTGTCGGAGTGCCTTTCTTCGGTTCCTCGGCTTGGGAGTGATTCCATCACCGTTATAACGCCAATGAAGGTTAGACACGTTTTCATGCATCTGATTTTGCAGCTGCATGCTTCACCCGTTGTCCTGATAGTGGCAGCATCGAGAGGAAGCAGAAGTCGACAATGACCCGTCCAACGAGTGTTTTGTTGAGAGATGAATACGTGACCGAAGGGAAACGTCGAACAGTGGGCTAAAATCGAAAAATGCAGGCCTAAGGCTTCTTGCACCCTGAATTTGCAACTTTCAAAGGCAACTCCGGTGATTGATCTTCGTGGTATATATATATTATCATAATTCTTACGCATTAAAAATGTACGGGGTCGTCGTATTGATCACATTTTGCAATGAGACATGTTTCAATTTCCTCTATACATTTTCAAATCCAAGGGTTTCCACTGTTCATACAACGTAACGTTCGCTATTATCAAGCGATATAATTGTATTAAACGGTTATTGCCTTAAAGTGGTTTTTAGTTTCAAAGTTAGGTTCCACAAATTATGTATAAATTATAAATTTTGTATTAAAATACCCAGGGCGATCTTTTTAGCCATATTTTGGGCTGTATTTCCATGAAAGTTACGAATATATTTTCCCAAAAAAGAGGAAATGGATATATAGTTGGTTGAAAGAATAACAGGCCAAGAAAAATTGAAGGCTAAAGAGTTCCTAGCATGAGGATACTGGAAATAATGGAATACAGTGGCAACGACTGATGCTAATAACCAATTTTCTTAAAAAGATATAATTATGTTAATGAAGTATATAATCTCCAATCGAAACGATCTGACATACTTTATAGTAAAAGGAGGAAATGAAAGATTGCTTTCCAGGAAAAATATTCCCCGAACTATTAAAATAAATTTAATTTTAAATCGATTGTTAAGAAATTTAAGAAAATGCATATATATATGTCCAAATTATCGAAAGCGATAGGACAAAACGAACGGACGGAACATTTTCATTGAAGCCATATGGATAAGTGCCAAAGAAAGTTCTTTTTAGCGACTTAGGCAATGGAGAGAGCATTATGATAGATGCATTTGTGAGGGTCCCATGTTTCAAACCGGGAAATGGCTCAGGTAAGTTCCCAGCTAAATCCAGACAGTCTGCGATTTTCTAGATTCTAAGTCTTTCTGGGAGACAGCAGGTGCCGCCGGTAAACATTGGTGCTTTTACCTTAAATGCGTGAATTGCACACACCATAGGACTTGTTACAATGGGAAGTTTGTCCTAAAATATAAACAAACCTCTTCTGTCTTTAGCCTAAAGGAACTTCACTTTGTAATATATTTCAAGGCAAACGATTCAGTTACAGTTTATATTGTCTTTGTGCTGCTGAGTGTTACGCAAAGCAGTTGAAATGAATTCACAAACTGTTTATAGAGACAACCAACGATGAAAAATTAAATCTGAAGAAATGTTTAAGGCTTTCATTGATTTCATTTCATAAATATTTCAGTTTTTGAATTTTAACTTTACCATTGGATATTTTGACCAATCTCCCTTTCGTTTGTGAAAAACTGTCAGAAAGTGTGAGCATTTCTATTGATACAGTGAGTGGAGACTTATTGTTATGTTACGAAAACCCAAATATAGTTCCCTAACGCATTTTTGTATTAAAAATGAACAACTCGATACATTGGAAAGCATTATTTTGGTCATAAGATCATGTTCACTTAAGTTAGAATAGGACTGCCTAATTACGTGAATTATTGCTTTCAGTTAATCATTTATCTAGGATTTTCTAGGAAATAAATCGATTGAGTACATCAATCAAAAAAATTCTGCCTATTATAAGTATTCCTCCACCATTTGTTTTTTTTATAGTGCTGAAAAAAAGGAACATAAAAGAAATTCAATTTGCTATGACGGGCATCTTTCCTCTCTGATGCGTAGGTAAGTCGCGACCAATGAGTACTTTGAGAAACACATCCCTAGTCTGGTGAAATCTTCTGTCTGCGTGTGGAATGCATAAATTTCATTCTCGAAGGTAAATTATAAAATGTAAATATGCATTGGAAAATAGATTGTATGACCAACTACTTCGGCGGGTCTGATAGACGCATGCCGTTGTTTTTTTGGCGTGTTCGGTTTTGTTGAATAAATAGTTTCCGATTTAATTTAACTTTAATTATTTTTGTGTAGGAAGACATTAAAATAATTTTCAAGTCCTAAATTTCGTTTGGTCTAAAAATCTACAATTATGTGTAACCCATTTATCATCGTTTTACTTGTATTTTAGCAAATCTTTCGGTCGTGTATGATATCCCGTATCCCTCACAGTTGCGCTTTCCATTTCACACAGCGAAACCTGTTTGGGATCAGCGAGTCCAAAAAAATAATGATACAACCTATATTAAATGAAATAATATTAATTCGACAATAGGCTGAAAAGTAATGCACACGTGCTTGTAGAGCGCGAACAAAAATGGCAATATCAGGCTAAAAGCTCATTGAAGTACAATTCTTAAGTTTAAGAATCATATATTTTCTTGCAACATAGTCACCGTTTAGGCTAACACATTTCTCCCAACGTGTAACAAGTTGTTTCATTCCGTCATTGAAAAACTCTTCCGACTTTTCTCGAATCCATGACTTGACAGCTGCCTTGTATCTCATCATCTGAGGTGTAATGATTGCCCTTGAGGTGTCTCTTGAGTTTAGGAAAAACATAGAAATCGCAAGGCGCAAGATCGAGGGACTAAGGGGGGTATAGAATCGATTCAAATTCCAGGTTTCACAGACCCTCTCCACTTGCACGCGAGGTGTGCGGACGAGCGTTGTCATGTTGCAAGATTATTGGCGCCAGGCAGCGTTTAACACGATACACTCGACTTACGGTTTTTCCAGACTGGCGACCACGAAATTTTACTACCCATTGATTTTCAGTAGACCTATGAACAGCATAATCGCCATAAACGGCCTTTGAAAAACGATGAATCTCAGTAGGAGTCAGTTTTTAAGTCACGCTGTTTGACTTGCGTTAACATAGTACAAGAGCACGTCTCCATACTTCCGCTGTTCAAAATACACTGGATGAATGTAACTACCTCAAACCTGCACATGCGTGATGAGGGGGGATGTTACTCCCACATGACACCAGGAGTGTAGCTGAAGGTCATTTTGTTTGTTTCTGCAAGCATGTGTGCTTTAGTTTTCAGCCTACTCGCATAGATTGTATTTGGAAGTTTTTGTTTGAAAGCTGTGCAAATTTTAAATTATATAGGAAAGGTGAGAGGCTAAGGCACAACCCTTTATTAGTGTAACTTGTCAATCAAGTTTCCTATGGTGTTGGTGCCTAATCCTTAGCTTGAATATGTTTCTATTTTTTCATTTCTCTAAAGATAGGCGAATTATTTTACGTTGTGATGTCTCATTAACTCATCGTAGTTTTAGTTTTTCAAGCATTTCCGTTTGATGTTGGAGGTGACTACCGTATTTTTGGTAAATATGACATGAAAGAGTCTCGGAACGACTTATCGAGAACTACACTGTTTGGGCAACAAGCGCAACACTTATATTGCAGCTCAGCGATCTCTCAGTAAATCACATTGACATTTTACCCCGGCTCCAGGAAAATGCCCCCAGATAGTACTTGTGAGACTTGGCCTCCTGCGCCAGAAGGAATATCGATTTAGTGAAATTGTCTCCAGTGCCCCATCAAATTTGACTTGGACACTGTAAAATTATTCACGAAAATTCCTTGTTAAATATTTCACACGAATGCATTCAAATATTAACTGCGTCTCACTTTTTTTCCCCCTTAGAGCAAAAACGTAGTAATGTACCGTACGAAGTTTATTTTTCATCTTCCATAACTCATATGTTATCATTACGAATTAGTATAATGCCTCCCGCACCACTTTTTGATATATTGATGTGTAAATAAGTTAAGTTTCATACCTTCTCTCTCGTAGTCCCACCCTGCTCTCCGCAAACCGCAGGAGCACTTCCCTCAACCCTCACCCCTTCTTCTCCAGTCCTTCGGTAGTCACTCCTCCCATTCCTTCCTCATTCTGTTTTTAATATAAATCACTGATGTAGGCCATGTTTCATATGTTATCGTTAAACAAAAGGTTAAAATTAACCCCAACTTAGAGCCAGAATTCAGTTTTATGACTCTTAGTTAAGTTCAAAGCCGAGCGTTATACATCTCAAGTTTTAACAGAGGGTATCGCTCGAATAGCAATATATAGTATTTACATTGCCTAATAAGCAAACGTTAATTTGTGAAATCGTATTCGTCGATAATCTCCAAGTATAGCTAATGTCCAAATTAATTAACGATTGGAGTCACGACACATTATAGAACCTCTAAAATGCAACAATGTCAGAGTGTAAAAATCATTCGCCTTAAGTGGAATTCGAACTACGATGAGCCACAGTCCGCGATGCGCAACAGTGGCTAAAACACTCCACCGGACATCGAGGGACCCGGGTTTGAATCCCGGTCAAGGCGAATGATTTTTATACTCAGCAATTGTTGCATTAGCGAATGATTCCGTCAAAAAGTTACTGTCGCGACATCTTCCGCAGTTTCTTGGAATTTGTCAAAGGTAAAACACCCTTAGTGTTTAAAGGTGGCTTTAACCTCGTGGGCTGTGGCGCTTTTGGTTTAAACCCTGAAACTGTTGCATTTAAATGCATATTAGCGGATGAATACGTCAAAATCTTACTGTCGTAGCATCTTCAGCTATTTCTTGGAATTATAAAATCTGGCGTCAGTGTGCCATACTATTGATACGAACGCAGTGCCAATACCATGGTCGGTGAGAGGAGATACTAAAAATGCTAATTTTTGGTACATGATCTGTTTCATCTATTTCGTTGAATGGTTCTCATTCGACGATACTATGCTCTACTTCGTTAATAGTTTACTGTCCCCTAAGGTGGCAAGTATTAAGCTGCATCTGTTAATAACCTTCTCTACTACTTCTGTTCCACACGAAAAAAGCCAGTACACATTAATCTAAGAATCCTAATTACACTAATCCTAAGAATAATTACCCATTTGTTCGGTACAGGCATTTCTAACTGGGTAATGTAAGCGGAACATTTTAGCCATAAAAAATATTGATAATTTCTGGGTGATTTGAGATACGGTTTCGGAGAAAACTGGAGGAAATGAGTTGGATACAGAGGAAGTCAGCAGGAAGAGGAAGGCAAGAAAGACAGTAGGAAGTGTTTGGTCAAATAAAGGAATTTCACTATTTGAATCCCTTAATTTGTCCTAACAACTTCCTCTAATGGAAGAAACGTTAAATGTCACGATAGCTGTGATGATTGTGTGTAAGGTAGGAAGAGGGAGAAAGAGAACACGCCCGTTGGGCGGAAAACCAAATAGTTGAAATTGTGAAGGACTAAGTAAGGAAATGTGGTGGGAAGACACAAGTATTTAGCTTCAGATGAAGGGGTCAGAATTTCGTGTGTAATGGTTTTCAAAGATTGTACACTACCTAGTTAAATTTGAAGTCGCTCTATGATTACGTAATTTGCTAGTTTAAATTTCAAAAATAATTAGTGCTGTTATATATCAGGCAAATACATATATTAGTTCAACATCCTGATAACCCATGTGTGATATCCTTACATTGAATGAAAACACATAACAGGCAGCGTTAAGTGCCAATCGTATAACTTTCCTCCTCAGCATGATACTTATACATCTAAATCTACCTAATATCCTGTATGCCACCGGAAAGATGCGTGACAGGAGATGCATTCCCATCAAGCGGTATGATAGATTACGAACATACAGAGGCACGCACTATGGAAGAGAGACATTTGCAACAACAAAATTCCAAAAAAATGATTTAGCAATCACTTATCGGAATCAGGAAAAATGCACATTGTGACCCCATTATTTCTAGTAAAATAATCAAACAAAATGGATGTTTCCTTTATAATATAGCCCTGATTACTTAAAAATATCCAAGCATACATGTTTATACCACAGATGCAAACATGCTCGTTCATACACTAAAATATGTGCACACATGCAACACAAACATGCATGCCTACATATTTATACATAGAATAAATGAGTAATGATGATTCTATTTAATTCCTAGTTCATGCTCATGTGAGTACCAGCTGTTGCTCTCTCTAATTGTTTTCGGGAAAATCGATATCTAAAACCGTAATTGTCTCTCTTTAATCTTGTATATGATCATGCCTTATGCATCCATGCATTTTAAAAATGTGATTAACATCTTCGGAAAATTAATTGTTCTCAAATTGACCCAGAGGATTCAGTTTAAAAATTAATCTTCATTGTTTGAGGGAATCTAACGCTAATTATTTCAACAATTTGTCATGCAGCTGTCTGTTCCATAAACTCCTTTATCCAACCTAGCTACCCTACGCCGCACGGGATCTAATCCTTTTATTAAACCTGCCTGATAAGGATCACTGATACCGGCTGAATACTCCAAACGAGATCTGACAAGGAAGAGGTAACATCGCTGTTTCACTATCTCATTGCATTGCCCCAAAATCATCTTGGCGAATCCTAAACTTCGGTTAGATTGTCCGCATATCTATCTTCACTATATCCATGTTTAAATATATTTATATATATATATATATATACATGCGCACACAATTATATAGACTTTACTTTTGAAGTTGTCATATTGTTCTTACCGATATTATTGACAATGGGTTTAACGTTTTGCTGTGGGAAAGGCTTCATCAGCTTCAAGTAATTCACAATTGAGCCCTATGCCCTTGCACCATTGTCGGAAATTCGTATCCGCTCGTAGGTGGTGAAATGGCGTGTGCATTAAATAGACCTTCATTCAGGATCAGCGGGCAACTGCGTTCCACGGATAAATCATCCCGTATCTTGCTGAATTTCAGTCTAGACTGTTAATGTGCGCGTCCTTTTCTTTCTGGTGGGGTGGGGGAGGGGATAAGACAAAGGGCAAGGTGGTGTGTGGGCCTCATTCTAGCACGGGATGAAATACGCTTGGTGCTTTGTCGTCTTCGGAAAGGCCTTACGGACCATCCATTAATCGTGCGATGCCTATTGTGTTAAATTTTAAACCCCGTACCACTATTCTCAAAATTACATACTGCGATGCCCTATATTCTCTTCTAACTTCCCTCTTGTATCTTAGATTCCTAACTAATTTGACCCCTTCCCAGGTATTTTAATATGTTTACAGGACTTCAAGTATTTCAATTGACGTGTCAGTAATCGTTTCGAATGGCAACTTTCCCTCAATAAGAAAGCCTTGTTCCAGGTTACTTATTTGCAAACTTTTCCCATCAATGTGTAGTAATCAAGCATGTACTAACACCAAAGTAAATCACTTATTGTGATTGTGCCCCCTAATATATTATATTAATTTATTCATACTATAAATTACACAGGTCTACAAAAAAAATTTTTTTTGGTGCCGGAAATCTTTGTGCTGATTTTAACTATATTTGTAGAGCTGAATCCAAATATGAAATCCGTTTTCATTTAACAGCTCTACTTTTTTAGATATGGCACATCTTACGATTAGTTGTTTTAATATTTGATATTTTCCGGAAAATAATTTTCAAAGTTAAATAAATCTATAAGTATACTAATTTATAACCACTCTGCGGTGTTCCTTTTATTTTCAATAAACTGTCAATAAGTTTTATGTATATTTCTATATCGTAGGCCAATGAGATTAAAAACAAAAATCGTTTGTATCGACTTCGGTAAAAGATGGCGAAATTAGTTCATAAGGTATCCGTTAGATGTCATCCACGTTTTCTGTTCTCTTGACAGCCATTTTTGTTTCATTAGTTGCCCTTGGCTATTCGGAGCAGGTGGACGGACTTTACTTCAAAGTGTAACTTTTTGTAAAACATCATCTAAAAATGAGCTCAAGTCGAAGATGCTGTGTTAATGATCCTGATGTGTTTTGTTACGTTTTTGGGGAATATATGGTAAAAGAAAATAGGAAAAATATTACATACTTTGTGAAACGTGCATACTTGGGATATTTTGGCGTTAAGCTTGTTGACCAAGATAAAACATGGGCACCGCATTTTGTGTGTAAAACTTGTACTGAACATCTGCGGCAATGGACAACAGGACAAAGGAAAAGTCTAAAATTTGGTGTGCCAATGGTGTGGAGAGAACCTGTGAACCATTTTGACGACTGTAATTTTTGCATAGTAAATATTTCGGGAATTAATCGAAAAAATCGCCACCAGTGGACATATCCAGATTTGCCTTCAGCTAGCCGCCCGGTACCCCATTCAGAAGAAATACCGATCCCAATATTTCAGCCGTTACCAGGTATATCTAAGGAAAAATTTGAGTTATTTGAAAACATTTCTCATTCTATTGGCGATAGTGGCAGTGACTACGAGGGGGTATCAACAATTCCTTAACTTTTTATTCAAGATGAACTAAGCGATCTTGCTAGAGAACTGAACTTATCGAAAAAATTGAACAAATTAGTTGGATGTCATATGTTGAGGTCATAAAAAATTTTCTAGCCAATCACAAAAGTGAAAATTATATTGAGCTGGTAAACATTATGCTCAGTAACTTCAAATCACTTGGATGTAATATGAGCACAAAAGTTCACTACCAACACAGCCACTTAGACAATTTTCTTGGAAATTTAGGAGACACAAGTGAAGAACAAGGTGAAAGATTTCACCAGGATATAAAAGCAATGGAAGCTCGCTACCAAGGAAGATGGGATAACCATATGATGGCAGATTACTGCTGGTGCTTAAAACGAGACTGTTTGAACAAAGCGCACTCAAGAAAATCGCGCAAAAGAAGCTTCCGATGTGTTGAGTGATGTTTTTATGTATTTTTTTCTTTTCAATTTGTTTTATTACAGTAAAAAAATTTAGTATTTGTGTTCAATTGTATTTTTAAAATTCTGTTGTGTTTGTGGGTGCTTTAACAGCCCTAGAAATAAATCAAGTCTTTATATTTAGTGGGTTTTATTATTAATATAATATTCCCATATCATCATGTAGAAGATTTTTTTACGTGAGTAACAACATATCTATATCTAGAAAACTATAGCTGATAGGAAAAAAACTAGTGCCATAATTGGATTCAGCACCCCAATTGTTCTTTAAATCAGCATTAAAAGCTTCGGCACCAAAACCACTGTTGGCCTGTGTTACCATAAATATATAAAAGTCAGAAAATGTGTATATCTATATATACATATATATTTGTTCACAAAATATACCGAGCTGATTGCTGATTTGTCCGTGAATTTTTGCGTCCTCTGATAATGTTTTCTCTTTGATTTTGTTTCTCTACAGTGAAATGTAAACATTTATTTAGCTTTTAAAGCATCACACTTAGAAAAGCTATCGGTATCTCACTCTCACTCAGACTCAGAAGCTGTGCATAATTGCCTACAATCAAGCAGTATAGGTTATGCACCTATGCACTACTTAACAACAACTAATTATTTAAACGCATACGAGGTATGTTCAGAAATAAAACTTCAAAAATATCGCGTTGGTGGCCTGGTGCAGGAATATTGCAATAGTAGTGGTTTGTACTTTTTGTACTAGGCCCTGCGCTAGAAATTTTCTTATTAAAATAATTGACATAAAAATGAAACAATTTGCCTTTTCCACTTAAAATTTTTATTCTTTAGTCCTAGGTTTCATTGTAGTATAACATCGTCAGGTAAAAATGCAAGTCAATTATAGTCAATTATATTCAAATAAAGTCAAGCACAGTATATATGCACACCTCTGGGCGGAGGGGAAGAGGAGGTAGGAAAGAAGGGATTGGTTGAGGTAGGAAGAGGAGGCTTAAAAGTCTATGGTTTGAGGCGATTGGTAATATTGACAAATTAGCAGGCTGGAAGGAGGGGGGACAATACAAAGTTGCAAAAAACCCGCCTGATATCGGATTATTTGGTTTTTGGATTAGGGGAATGATTATTGTGAACGGTGAGAACGGCACTCGGTAACTAGTCAGGTGACTCAGTAGCGGGCTGAACGTGAACGGTAAAGAAAATCGTTGGTCAAAACATCTTCTCCGTAATTCGTGTTCTGAAGGATTTATAATTGTTCCAGCGCATCGACACGGTGGCCTTTCTTCTCAGAGTGACGAATTTCGGGGGTGAAATAGCTGCTGTGGCCACAATCTCTCAGGTGTTTGGCGAATAGTGATGCGGAGATGTTATTTCTAGAGTAAATTTTTTTTAAATAAAAGTTATTTATCGAGCTATATGAGCTTGACTGAGGATATTTTAAGTGTCCTCGTGGAATATCGTCGACTGAGACAGCGGAGTCTCTGAAAGTGTTACCTGTTAACCTAAAAGTTTAGTTAAAATTCTGTTATTGTGCGCGTTTAAAAATTGGATTTGTAATGTTTAGTGGGCATTTCACTAACTGTAGTCTGTGTGATAATAACAAATACTTACTTTTGACCACGACATGAATTTAAAAATTTTCCTTTTGTCATATTCGCAACCATTTGCAGTCAATAAATGAGTTCATGTTTGCGTCAACATTGGCTAGTAATTTAAATTAATTTTCCATGTTAATCATGATAAACATTTCACCTAAAAAATGGCATAAACTCCGAAAAAATGGCATAAAATTCAGAACCTGGATGCAATGTCTATCGAGTCGGTACAATAAGCAGTCTAATTGAACTTGTGTGGTATTCTAATCGATCATTGTTTGAGTTGTACGACTTGAATATTTGTATCTCAGTTGTGAAGTTCTACTCATAGGTGTAATTTGCACAATGCATCTTAGTATGCATGCCTCCAACTACCAGCGAGAATTATTTATTTGAAAATGTATACAGTATTTTTCGAATTTATTTACCAATAAGAAAATAAATTCTAAAATTCATTAGCTCTCGTTTATCCTTGTGATATGTTACCTGAGTCCCGATTGGTAAATTTCGTGTTTTTAAAACTATGCTTTTCTTCACCTTTTCTGCGACAAGAACGCTTCTGCGCAGGCCTTTGTTTTTATGACTCTTGAAATATAAATTTTCGTTTGTGTGTTTAAATACCGCGAATAATCGCAAGAGGGGTGTAATTTACCTGGGATAAATCTAGACTGTTCGTTGTATATTACTTCGGATCATCAAAATCACTTCTCTCATTCTCAGTGAGTACGTACGATGGTCGTTGTTGTGGTGATCAAGGCTGGCTCCATGGAAACCTTAGAACTATCTCCTTTCTAGAAGATGGAATAAAATAATTTGGGGAGCTTCCGATAGAATAGAATTGGGCCATTCGTAGCGGATACGAGTCGAGTAAGTCGGAGTGTGTCCGGAAAGCGTACATCTCCTCTTCTCTACCCACACATTTCCTCGAACTCTCCCCTTTTCTTTTGTCAGGTCCCCCATGACTTCTTTCCAGACGCTCCGCGAGGTTCGCTCGAGTTGAGGCAAAGTATTCTCCAAGGAGGTTTAGTGTGGGTGGGTGCGAAGACTTACGTTCGCCTCACACCCCTACCGAGATTTCTCGCCGCTCTCTTTTCGTATCGAGAACCCATCGCGTGAGTCCTTTCTTGCCAATCTACCTTACTGACCTTCTGGGCTTTTTCTGGACATCTGAATTCACTTTTGCCGTCGGGAAAAATTTACCTCGTTATATCGATGGAATTATATTTTTTGGGACTCCCATTTTTTTCACATGTGCAAAATGGTTTTGATATCATCTCTTTTGTGCCTGTTTTCAAATATTTGAACTGAGATTATATGGGTACGTTAATCTAAAATACTAAGGCCGAAAACACAGATTTACATGTGACATTTCCCACCAAGAGAAGAATTAATAGATTTTGATCTGAGCTATTGCCTAGGAAGGACTAGAAACATATATGAGGTTCAAGTGCAAACCAATTTGCCGGGTTCTCAAATAAAAAGTTTTGCTTAACAATGGAATTGTTTCCATTTATCCCGTAGTTTTGAATTACGGAATATTACCGTCTCATTTACTTCATAATTAGGGAATTAGAAATTAATAGACTATAGTTGATTCAATTTCAGTTATTTATCTATTTATCTGAAACCTTCACGTTATTATTTATCTAAGAAAGCAGTCATAATTAATATTTTATTTCAAATTTCTTCCCGACTGGGATTGTTAGAGGATAGATTTGTCTCGGCTTAATTCATGGTGTATGTTTAATTGTTTCTTGTTATATGGGACCATTATCTATTTTTATTTCTTTCACTTTCACTGTCAATTTTAATCGAGGATAAACCTAATAGAGGAAAATAATTTATATGTTGAGGATTGACGAGAAAATTGGGTTTTGTTTTCATAGAAAGTGGTACGATGGGCAGTATCCAATCCATGACATATACAGGCCTAAGAATTAGCCGATTACGTTAGTACAAAACCCGGATGGAAAAAAATCTATTGGTTACTCCGGTAAACATTTATACCTTGGATTCCTATGTTGGCAATAATCACTTGCGCCAACGTTAGTAAAAGGTTTTTTATTTTTGAATTACCCAGAACTAATTGTCCAAATACAGGTAATTGTAAAGCTGTTCTGTAAAATATCGTTAAATCCATTTAAAAGTAAGTGAGAAAGGGAAATGGCCCTCTTCCAAACAACTGTGGGAATCTACAGCGAAGCTTCTGTATTATTATTGTAATCAGCAATTAAGGTAGAATCCCTATTAATTTTGAACTAATGCATTAACTTTTATTTATGTGTTGTCTCATAATATTGTGACTTCATAATGAACCTATTTTTATGAAATAGAAAATGTATGTCTCTCTCATATGGTAAGGAATTAGTTTTTAAAATCCCGAATATAATATATGACGGTATAAGTCTACAAATGCAAAATTATGTCAATGAGAATCTTGAGTCATGGAATTGTTTAGAGTTGGTGATAATAATGTAAAAGTTTAAGAATTTAATCTAAAAGATTTCTGTGGTATTCAGCTTCCAGCCTGACCTTCCTTCATACCCTTTTCTCCTCCACAGGAAAAAATAAATATGTTCGGGTTCACGTTTGCAAACCATTCTCCTTCCAGTTAGAGAAATAAAGGATTTTTTCCATCGTATCTATTGAGGGCTACTCATTAAGTAGGAGAGAATATTCCACAATATATTTTTAAAATCTCTTTTGGGTGGATGACGATGAATGGAAAAGTAAGATGCGTCTTTTCTTATCTTTTTTGCACAAAACTCAAATAATCCTCTCGGCCTTTTTAGGCCGAGAGGATAGGCCATTGAAATGAACTTTTTTTTAAATACGAAAATATTTCAAAATTGTAATGAAACAATCTAGCCATCTACTTTCTCTTACTACTGGGCTGTTAAGTGGAATAAACAGGAAACGTCTAATTTACAGTGATGAATTTAGAAAAATGATTCCAAGTGGAATACTGCGTTTACAAGATGCCTAATATGTTTCGGGAAAAGTACTATTCATAAGGGTGAGTTGCATTTAGTGACCTTAGCAGTTAAAATCCAATAACAACGTATTAATAAAGTGTACCAATATTTAGGGATAATTTGCAGTCCAGTAAATGGAGCCTTGAACTACTGAACGGAAGCCTCATGTCCAAATCCGTGTGAGGCCTTAGCATTACCAAAACTATATGAGTCGCTCAACGCATTTTCCCGGAAAACTCCTGTATGTTTAGTAAAACTGGGAATTGATATACAGCTAACGTCCAATTCCTTCCCAACTTTCTAATCTGGGATTTGCACACGTCTTGTGGCTTAGTATTAGATAAACTGTGCTCTAACCCTTGAAACAGGTATTTAAATAATAAGTGAGGTGTTGAGGGTATCATCTTTCACTGTTTCTACCTAAAAGTCTTTAGCGCTTGTTGAACACAATTTAACACGTGTAAACATTCTATTCAGGAAATTTTACGAGAGTTCCTTTAACTTTTTATACCCTATTTTACTCAGAAGACCATCTTACTGTTGTATTCATTTCACTCAGTTAATATTTGTCGAAAATTATACCATGAACCAGCATGAATAGTAGTTCGTTAAGGTCTGCCCCAAAAGTAGTATTACTGAGTCAATGAAAAAATATATTGCCGTTAATGATAAATTCACTCAAATGTGTTCGAATTAGCACCCTTGTGCGCTCACACACCGCCGTCAGCAGGTGTTAATGCCTCGTACGCCTTCTTGAAGGCAGAATCCGGAATGCTGCAAGGTTCCTTTTGATCGTTTAAGAACGCTTGCGGCACCAACCTCGTACACACCTTTCTCGTGCCTATGTTTTCGGTCACAAGTCGATGCACTTTAGGGGTGCCAAATTCATCAGCAACTATACAAGTACTTAATCTGTGCTTGAGAGCTTTGCGAAATCACTTTTTGAGGTCAAAGGGCCTCCTGAACGTTTGGTGTCTGCATAATCTCTTTTACCCTTATAAAACAACATGTGCCACGCAAAAATACCCCAACAATCCACTATCACCATAAGCTGCTTTGAGCATGCTTATGAGTCTTTTTTCGCGGTTTTGCCAAGTTTTACGCAAAATATGATGGTAAAGCGCTGTTCCAAAAACTGGTTCATGACGAAACGCAACGAAGCCACGTAATAGAGGTTTCGCAAACGAATGATCCTCAAAGGCTGGTAGTCAACTGTCACCGGTCTACAGCCTTTCCGTAGATTCCCTTCTCCAGATATCACCTACAGAAGCCGCCGCGCGTCTGTCCGTGTATCCGGGAAAAAATGAGTCGAACTACTTTAGCGACAGCATTTGTATGCCCTTTTATGTTAACTATGAGTCGTTAAACATTAATCTCAAAGGGAAATGTAAAATTTGCATTCATTTATGGATGAAAAAACACTTAAATGGACAGGCTACTTCTGTTTGATTTATTTTGTCTTCGATTATGCTGGTTTGAGATATGTTTACTTAGAAAATTCAGCTTTCTGTATCTGAATAGATTTGTCCCACTAAATTTGCTAAGAATGATATTTCAACTCTTGATTTCCAAGTAAATATATGTTTTGAGCCCGGCTTACGGGAAATGGAGAGAAATGCGTTACCGTCAAAGTCATTCCATTCCATATTTTTACTAATAATCTTCTTTTGGCCTGTGACTTCTGGTCTATTTGATGAAAACGCTATTCATTCAAAAACTGGTAAAAATGGATAAATCCTAATTTAGATCCATTTTGTAGCTTGTATCCATATTAAAATAGTGCACTCCTAGAGCTGGATTTATGTAGAATATGTTTTATCTTATCTAAGAAAGTAACGCTTGATGTTCGGAAATAGTGGAAAAACTTTCGTGATATTCGCGCAAGAGCTTTATGGCTTGAGATCGTAATTTCGCTCTCGAAGCGTATTAGGATGCTATTTGCCCTGTAAGGCTTTTGACGAACGTCAAAAGCGAGCTGATTCCAAGTTGTCCTCCTGTCTTCCAAATCGCGATATAGAGGACGGTGACTGAAACCGTATATTTATCCCAATTATCGAATTCGACGTATCCTAATGTCGTCGGAAATTGTACGTATCTTCATCTTTCATTTATATGAAGTCCCTATAGCTGAAAACGAAGGTAATGCGATGAAAAATATTAGTTAACACAATAGTACGATAATAGTGGTTGCTAATCTCGACGCTGGAAGCTCGGAATATGTTAGCCAATTTTGACATTCAGAGATGATGTTGAGAACGATCAGATGTGTCCTTTCTACGTCACAATTTTCTTATTCAGTGACTCGATGTATGTCCTTACTTTTTTAGTTTGCCTAGATTTGTTACCTTCGCTCCTCGGTCGCGTAGAAGCGTCAACCTAAACTGGCAAATGAGGACATATAGTATGATGATGATGATGAAAGACGTTATCGAACATAATTTTTAGGGAAGGTTAGTGAATGCTAGAGGCAAACATTTATTTTTCCTTTCGCGTGAATTGGTATTATTAATGTCTTGCCTATTTGATTAAAAAATGGAAATCTATGAGAAATTTTATTTTTTGGATAAGAGTGTATGTCTATCCAGGGAATCCTTTTAATTCTAACGAGTAACTGTCTTCTTGGAATTTACATTTGGCGATATCTTGAGCTGATGAACTAATGCAATAGAATTTATATTTTTAATATAAATTTCAGTTGTTTTTCAGAAATAAATTTCCTTTTTCTTGGTCAATGTGTCTATCTCCTAAATTCTATTATTCTTTAGAACCTGCTTAATTATTCGAGAGCATGAAGGGCTACGCTCTTAGTGAAATAAAATCTTAGTCTTCTCTATCTCTCATTATAAATACTTTTTGGAACTTAACTGCTTCAAATGCCACTTCAGTTAAATGTCAATATCATCCAGTTAGGATAAAATTTGTTATTATCTTTATCAGAAATTATATCGAGGAAGGGAGCGTGAGTATTAAGTTGACTTTTTCCTTAACAATCGTCATGAGAATTGAAAAAACTTGATTGCCGATAGCTATGAATGTTTCTCGTTCGCTTCAGCTTTCATTTTTTTGCGACAACCCCTGATAAGTAATCATAAAAAATGAGCGATTCTACATAAGTTTGTAGTTTATTATTCCATTTATTTCTGTTTGCTTGTCTCCTGATTCACAAACGAGTAAATGTGTTTTAATTCCTGTCGGTCAAGCAACTTGAGAAAATAATTAAGAAAAATGTACAAGAATTAGCAAATTATGTTTATGACTGGGGAAGAATGTATAGTAGAATAATTAAATATTGAAAAAAATAATAAGCTGCCAAAATTTTTCCATATTACCGCTCGGAAACAAAATAGCAAGATCCCCAAACCGTGGATCCAGGCTTATTTTGTTTTCAAAATGGATAATCCCTGTGCTCCACATTCAGTTGGAGATTAAAAAATGACCAATAAGTACAAACTCTGCTTCGTGCAATTAATTCCTCAAACACAGATTTTGAAGCTGAAAAGTCCTCAGGACAGCTACAGAGACTTGTTATGGTCAGTATTTCTCTTTATAACAAGAGCATGGTACATGTGCGAATTGGAATTCAGCAAGCAAAGCGAAGCATTTGTTTTATGTAGTTAGTCTCTTTAATAGTAAAAGTTGTTATCTCCGTGGTAACTTTATGGAATTTGGCTACCCGCGATTTTAGTCCCTTAATTTCGTTTGTGTGATTGATTGGTCCCTGACATAGGAGGAATCCTTGTAAACCCTGAATGCTAAATAATAATAAGGGGGGGGGGGAAACTCCACTGGCCGTAAAAATTAACCCTGAATGCGTGAGTGCGTATGATTCAAAAGGTCCGATACTCCTGAGTGATTGAGTGATTGCGTATTTACCGAAGTCCCTTATTTTTCGTTTTGTTATTTCTGAGTGATTATCGGGTCCCTGGCATAGGAGGAATCCTGGTAAACCCTGAGTGTGAGTAAAAATATCTGCTTCGACCGGGACTTGAACACCGGATCCCTCCACTTGCCAGGCGGATGCTCTAACCACTTGAGTTATCGAGAAAACGTACTTTACTCTGAAATCTGCGATCTTATAAAGCGCCAAAGTGCTCCGACTCATCGCCCAGGAGATGGCTTTAGGGAACTGTTACACCCACCAAAGGAGAAATAGATATACACAAGAGGAGAATGGACAGTAGGTTAGCAAGCATACAACATGCTGTTTCCCATTTTTCCGTGTGTCTATTTCAATGTGAATGAATATTTGTTCGCCGTATTGCGGGATTTTGTGTTTGAGTACGTATTTGGCCAATGTGGCTCGTCTCTTCTTCTGGCTATGCGCGCCATGAAACGCACCGTTCCTATCCCTTATGATGTTGTATGCTTGCTAACCTACTGTCCATTCTCCTCTTGTGTATGTCTATTTCTCCTTTGGTGGGTGTGTGTAAATAAATAAATAAATATATATATATATAAATGTATACAGTGTTCGTCCGGAAAATAAGTTTATGATGCTCATTGCCTTTTTTGACAAAAGGGGAGTCGTCCACTACGAATATATTAAGCTAATATTCCTCAAAATAGGACCCTTGTCAGTCGATACACTTGTTTCAGCGGCGTTCCCATTCCTGGAACGCTCCCGCGACGGCATCATCGGGAACCTCTCGAAGACACCTCGTCACGGCCTCTTTGACGGCGTCCAAAGTCCCGTATCGCGTTCCTTTCAAACTGCTCTTTATCTTCGGGAACAGAAAGAATTCCGGTGGTGCCAAGTCCGGGCTGTAGGGCGGGTGCGGCAGCGTTGCCACGCCGTGCTTGGCCAAGAAGTCCGACACGACAAGCGCGGTGTGAGACGGCGCATTGTCGTGACGCAGCCGCCAGATGTTTTTGATCGCTGGCCGGACGCGGGCGACTCGTTTTCGAAGCCTGTCGAACACTTGGACGTGAGTGTGAGTGAGTGTGTAAAATTCACAAAGGTCTCACACACCCGAGTGACTGGGTGAATGTGTATTCACGTAGGTGGTGTCTGTTTCATTAAATCCTTATAATTTTCATTTATGTGTATGATTGACGGGTCACTGTTATAGGAGGGATCCTTGTTAACCCTGAGTGTGTGTGTGTGTGTGAATGTGATTCATAAGAGTGAAAGTTATTTCGTAACACACCCTAGTGATCGAGTGGTTGTAAGTTTGTTTTATTATTTTTATTATTAATTTTGGCTTTTGAGGGGTGGTTTCCCCCCCTTTTCTTTCTTATCACTTAGTACCAATAAAGTTTACGGTCTCGGCATTTTTTTGTTTACATGAAATTATTGACTTTGCCATTCCACATCATTCATTTGAAAACACGACCAAAGTTTTATATGGACAATTTTGAAAAAAAATTTTGTTCTCCTCAGCTCATCCACTCATTAATATTGCATTTTGTAGGTTTAGAAATGTAGACAATGTCTTCTGTGTGTGGACAGGTTACGATAGGCAACTAGATCAGTTGCTGGCACATTTAAATTCTGTCAACTCAAATTTACAAATCACCTCTGAAAAAGAGGAAAAAGGTTTCTGAATTTCCTCATCCTATCAATATGTAAACACAAATACGGGTTACAGTACTCCATTTTTTTGAAAGAAAATGTATACGGAACAATTAATTAATTCATTTTCAAGGCATTGCTTCGCCTAAAAGCTTTCGGCATTTAATACAATGATCCACCGTTTAACATCTATATCTTATATAACCTTTTAGCCTTTATGTCAAAATCAATATAATTAAAACTTTAGCGGTAAACAATGGCTTTTTAGAAGATATAATTAATAAAATTTACTGGAATAAACTTACGAAAATAGCCCTAAGCCACATGTACAACTCCGAACATTTAAAACATCCTACTCATATGGCGATGAATACTATATCTAGGGAGTATATCTGAAAAGGCAATCAAAGTTTTATTTAAAGACAAAATTAAATGTGCCTTTTACAGTGGTTTATGCCTTAAGAAACTGGTCTTTTACACTAAAGACAAAGTTCCCAAACACCAGAGGGGGTGAGAGTATGAATTAAAGTGCTTGGAATGTAACACAAAGTATTTTGGGCAAACAGGTCAAATTTAAAGAAAGGATAAAAGAACACCAGACTCGGATAAAAAATAAGAACATAACATCCCTATTTGCAAAGCACCTCATCGAAAGTGACCACAAAAGTGACTTTGTGACTAAAGTTCTTCATTTTTTAAAGAAAGGTCAACGGTTTGATGCTTTGTAGCAGTTATTATTTTCAATTTTCCTCTCCCTCCTTCGTCTTATTATTCATGTAAGTATTTTTGATGTATATGACACAAGATTCAAGGTTTGGTGTTCCTCAAATTTCTCAGTCCTCGTCTTCTTGGACATCGCGATCATCCTTTGAAAGCCTTTAGGAAGTCTTCCGTCATTGTAGCTATTTTTGATAGAAATTTTCCTCGGCTTTGTTTCCGAGTTCCTTGATGATTTCTCGGTCGATTTTTTCTACTCCAGGAGCTTTGTTTTTCTTTAGATCTTTTACTGCTCTATCGAATTCGCTCCTCAATATGTATGGGCCCTGGTTTTCATCATCCGTTTCACTCTCGGCCTTCATCAGCTTTTCCTCCTGCGACCTCGGACCTTGGTTGACTTCTTCAATGCATTGCTTCCATCTATAGCCAATATCTTCACCTTCTATCAGTCTATCCCCGTTTCAATCCCTGATATTGTTGCTTTTCATTTTCCTTCCTTCGAAATGTTTCTTAACCAGCTTGTGCTCGTATGCTGTATCGGTATTCCCCTTCTTTATACTTTCGTTGATTTCCTCGCAGCAGCCTTCTATCCAAGTCTCCCTAGCCTTTTTGCATTCTCAGTTCACTTGGTTCTTTAGCTTCTTATTGAGTCTTTCCTCATCATCATTCTTGGCGTTGTTGTGTTTTCTTCTTTCTTCCATTAGTTCCCTTATATCCATCGTGAACTATGATTTTTTCGTGTCTGCTCTCTTTCTCACTATTGGCTCTTCTGCAACTTCTGCGATTGCCCTCTTCACTTCATCCCATCTCTCTTCGGTGTTCCTTTCTCCTTCAACAGCTAATTTACTGTTAATGGCCGAGGCGAATCTTTCTCTGTTGTCTTTTCCCGCCAGCAATTTTGAGTCCCACCTTGGCTCTTGTTTTGTCTTCTTAATTTTCTCGTAACTAAGTTGGCTCTACGTGATTACTAGGTTGTGATCGCTATTTATGTCTGCATCGGGGTAGCTCTTGCACTGCTTCACCTGATGCTTGTATCTCCTTCTCTAGTTGTACGACAATATTGCCTTAACTCTTCTGCCCCACTCTTTCTTCAGTATAATGCCAATGTCTACGATCCTCCGGCCGTCTCCCGCGTATCTCGTAAGACTCGATATCCATTGCTCCAGTAGCCCTCTGCTCCCGACCGCTTGAGCTCGCTAACTCCAAGAATGTCTATACCCATCCTCTCCATTTTTATCTTGACGCTGTTCAGCTTTCCGCTCAACCCTAAGGATCTTTCATTCCATGTCCCTATCCCACTCCTGCCTTTCCTGGATGATGTACCCTTCCCAATAGTCCCCACCCGGAGGTCCGTTTGGTGGACTATTTTTCCTCCGGATGAAATCATGCCATAAATAGGTTGAGACCAAGACTGCATCTCCCCGGAAAACTAATGTGATTTTTTCCCGTTGCCTTTCCCAGAGATTCATCTATGGT
Source organism: Hetaerina titia (assembly GCA_037158775.1). Taxonomy (NCBI): domain Eukaryota; kingdom Metazoa; phylum Arthropoda; class Insecta; order Odonata; family Calopterygidae; genus Hetaerina; species Hetaerina titia. The sequence goes on along the minus strand of CM073775.1, from coordinate 19,927,548 downwards.
TATGGATTTTCGTCAAGATTACACGCGTTCCATTACATAAAATGGATAAATGATGCAGAAACTGGAGACAAATATGATGTTTTACCGCGGGTAAGTTATAATTGATATTCTTTGACTCTTCATGTTCTAAGATTGAAAGTTTTACCGGGTATATCACGATCACCTTTTATATCCATACGAGATGAGAGAATCCTTTCCGAATCGCTCCTCTAGAGTATTATCCGAAGGGCGACGCGTGTTAACTCCATTAACGGGTTTGGTTGATTCGGTTTTAGGCTGTGAAGGGTTAATTTGTGGTCCAAGGCTATCTCTTTGTTCATCACCCGCGAATGAATGCCGTCTAATTTGCAATTCTGAGAACTGGTGCGCTTCGAGAAATCACTACGAGCTACTACATAAGCAGCGTCACTCGGGAAAATCAAAAGCTACATTATAGTAATTAATTGGACTCGTATCCGCAATTTAATTACTTTCCCGCCGGCTTAGAAAGTTTATGTAGCACACTTAGTTATGAGTTTGTTTCCTTAGTTTATCAGAGACTGTATTCTACCCAATGTTTTCGAAAATGTTAACAAGTCTCTCCTAAATCTGTCAAATATCTCTAAATAAAAATTATAAGGCTATACATTTTTCTAAGTTTGTTAATAATTTCCGAATAAGGTGATAGGAATTAACAATTTCAAAATTGTTCTTCAAAAATCCTGAATTTCGAAAAAATATTAAATAATAGGCAAACAGTATTTCAATAGTGTAAAACTAATATGTACTTATCACTGCTGCTTACCCTGTGAGAATTAGGCTCTTTGTAAAGATGGTTTTGTAATGGTTCCTTTTGTTACGACATTATAGAAGGATTGTTTTCATTTGAAGACATTCTGTTGAAAATCATTTACATATCGCAAAAATTTAAACAATATTTTTTTCATGTTGTTGAAGTTTTAAGTTCCCGATCATTTAATTTAAAATCTCTCATTTGGCGTTTATTTATTTATTTGTTCGTTCTGGTCCGAAAACAGCAATTTTTGGCCTTTACGTACATCGGACAACAATAACAACATTAAAATGTCTTCACTTGTGATCAATAAGTTTTTTGGAGAAAAATGTAATAAAATGACTACCGCCCTATATTTTTATGGTCGTCGACAACAAGCTTCAATCAGATGGTATAAAACCTTGTGGTTTTCCAGGTGATGAAGGTTATGAACGATAGAGATTTCTATGAAATGGAACCAAAGAAAACAGTACAGGAACACTTTTTCCAACGATCCCATTATTTTAGGCTACTTCATTGTTTCTTTTTTAGGAAATTTTAGTATATTAGATTTGTTACAAATATTTATTGTCAGAATAAGAAGTAAAATTTATTATTATTCTTAGGAACCGGGAATATGTACGAGAAAACATGTTGGGTGAATAGGAAATGATCATATTAATTTCCGTTCGCCAAATAATTTTTACGACTTCTTCTAGCAAGGGAAAAACTCAGATATTTGTTAATTTCACCGGTTTCAAATTCCAGTGGTTATTTGAAAGCGTTACTCTCTTTACTCGTACTTAATAGTGTCATCTTATTTAGAATTGGAGAGTATTATTTCAAGACAGAAAGGTAATTTGGAAACAATGTCCGTTATTCCTTGCAATTAAACACTTGTACGCTCATGAACAGAACGTGATGTAGTTATCCACATTTGAATTTAATACTTTAATGTACCCACAGCTGAGATTCGTTGACATGAAAATATGAATGCCCTTTTTGGAAAAGAAAAATTATTCAAGATATGTAAAAAAGCGAAATGGAATGAATAGGTTTTGAATATCATATATTTCGTCAAAATGACGGTTTAAATTCAATAGTACTTTTAAATGTTCTGTAAATACTTAATTAATTCATTGGCCATTGGCAATTCATTCATTCATATGAATAGATAAGATTAAAAAAAAATAGCGACCTATTAGGTTGCTAACAACGTTAGGCGCCTAAAGTTATCCGCTTCGTTCCCCTCCATTTATTCCCCTTCTTTTCGTGGCCGATAGATGGTATTTATTCTCGTTAAATTTCAATGGATTCCAATTTCTTTGTCTGGAGTTTTAGTTTCTACTTTTGAAATCAGTAAACGAAAAATATATGAAATTTCAATGCAACGTATGTTTGAGGTGTTTTTTTTTAAGTTCATATATTATTCAAAGAATTGACATTTTACTCGTACCGTGTTTCACGGAAAGCATTATTCTTCTATCTTCCTTCACATTTCCATTCACCCCACTTCAAAATCTATTGTGATCAATCTCTTCTACAGGTGATTTTTTTCATCCCGTCAAATTCCTGGTGCGATGCACGGTCCTCCTGAGGATGTGGTGTGGGAAATTGAATGATATATCGAATTTCCTCGACTCCGACTTCAAAGTTTGCACTTTTAGGTGTCATTTAATTCTGATTTAATTTTAACTTTCATATTCGATAATGCGGGTCGCGGTGGTCTAGTGGGTAGAGCATTGGACTACTGACCGGAGGGTCCCCGGTTCGATTCCCGGGTAAGGCACTTTGGGCACCAAGCTAGTTGATTTTTCGGTACCAGATCTTCCTGGGAAACCATAACCGGCACTGGGAAAGGAACTGGCTGTAACTGGCTAAAGGCACTGATGTGTGAATATTCACACGCCGGCGGGCTTGGTAGAAGGGTGACGTACTAAAAAGGTAGAACGGTGACCATCACGTACTAAACCGACCTTCGGGTTGATTACTGTGTTTATGGTTTTTATTCGATAATGTCCCAAATATTCCATTTTTTGACGATTTTTAAACTTGTGGACGTCTCTGATTTATAGTCAAAACCTAGATTTTTAATTCAATTCCACTTTACAATTGAACGGACGATTCGAGCTAGTTCAATGTGTCTTGTTTATTTCCACCGTGATTCAGGCCTAATTGTTAGTTTCGTCTGCCCCCTTAGTATGTAAATGTTGGTGCTTTTTAGACCTAAACTTTGTTTTACCGCTATTCTTCGTTTTACTCTGCCGTCTTCATTACTTGAGTCCATGCACCAGAAGTTTTCAGGGGTCCCTTTTAATCAATATTTTATCAAGTTAAAGAGGGAGTGTGTCATTTGTTTAATTATACATATATATGTTAATATTTTTTTAGTACAGTAAAATTATTTTTGACCTTTTTTTATACTTTTGAATAAGATATTACTAATAGAGTTAAGGAATGTGGTAGAAATACTGCGATGTATATTTCCCAAATTTTACTGTCAAATATGTCCGCCAATGATACATTTTTACGCCATATTACGATCTCTAATCGCCTTACTGATTTATTTATTTTATTTTTTCAATGAATTCTTGTTGATTCGAATGTTTCCAATGTCGGAATATTTTTGAAATGGGTTTAATATCTCGAAAAAGAATTTCGTGATAGGAACCAGATCAATCCAACCCTTTCGCAATGAAAAAAGAGAGGCGGCATATTTCTGAAGATTTTTCCAGGAAATTGTGTAGGTAAAGACATGGTTGGATGCTTTCGAGTTTTCCACTTTGGTGAAGTTTAAAGTAGCTTCCTAGAAGATTATAATCGAAATTTTTCAATGAAAGTAAGATTTGTTTACTTCCATCCGATGTTTTTTCTTTAAAATATAAAACATATGTTGGATGATATCCGAAAAAATATTTCATAGGCACTAATCCTTCAAACAATGACTTTTTGGATGGGTGCCTCTACTGAAAGCTAACCGGGAATTTTGGTTTCAATATAGTCAATTTTTCTTATTATAATTTTCTTAAAGTAAATGAATCTAATGAGTATAATTCTCCAACGTGTATATTATGTAATCGGAATACGGCTGGGCCACATAGATTCAACTGGTTTTCTTGTATCAGGTACCTCATGGTGTGTTTAACACTGTTGAGCAGACCCTCAATTTTTACTACCTAATTAGAACCTAAAGCCATCAAATTTTCGACCTGAACTCATCACCCCGTATAATTGAAACGGTTTCTTTGAGGAAAAAAGTGCATTATTGGATTCTGGAACATTGTTAATATTGCTTCTATTTAATATATTTTGTTATTTTTATTTAAAAAATGATTAAGTTTTAGTCCTCATGATATCATCTTAACCTTTAGTGAAATTTTCATGGATATTATAAATACATACGCTGATTAATACGAGAGAGGGTCAGGAATTATATAGCAGAAATTCAAGAGTGAGATGCTGATCTGAATTCTATTTTTATCTTCACACATTATCTCCGACGTCATTTGTGCATGCCATACATTTACCTGAGCCCTGAAATATGGAAGGGGAGAGAGTTGCTGGGAGATGGGATGTTAAGGATGTGGAATGCGGTAACCTACAATGCATCTATTGATTGCCGTGTTCATTAAATGGGATCAAATTCATCATCAAATATACGTAAGGTTCCCATGAAGAAATTTCATGAGTGAATATGCCACGCAAAGACACTAATCTTCTGCTTAATGAAGGAACCAAATGGTTACGATAATGGTCGGAGCGGCCGACCGGATTTCCTTCGTTATATTTGATACAGTGCAACCAGTGCTCCTTCCCTTCAACCAGGGACAAATTGACCGTTCCACTATATTGAAATTCTCACCCCAGGCATTTTTCCTTTGTTTCCTCATCTGAAATCCTTACTAGCTATTCGGCCGTTCCACCGAGACGGGAAATAGTTGACATCGAAGGTGTTTACGAAGCATGATTCTCTTCTGTGGGAAGAGTTTATAAATGGCTCAAAATATGCCGAGAAATAATTTGAGGCGTGCACACCAATGGATAATAAAAATGTGTAGCTGATCACTCGTTCTTTGCTCTTAGTACATGTAATAACCACTGTAGCTTAGTCGTTTAATTTCGCCGAAATTAGTAGAATATTGCTCACCTGCTTCTTTGCCGTGGCGGCTCCTAAATTATTTCTTAACGTTCTATTTACCTTTTTCGGTATGAAAAATTATCATTTGTTATGATTCTAAATGGGACTGTTTCATCAATAAAACTTTAAGTCCGTTTTTCGATAAGGAGGTACTTTATATTTGTAATTTTAAAATATCAGCTGAGATTCATTCTAAACATGTTAGGGAGAAGCCATTGAATTTATTTTTGAGATTCAGTAGAATACTTGTAAGACCTCCAAGCCTTCCATGATATTCATCATGGCATGACTTTACAGAAATGAATGATGACAGAAAAAGAGTCACGCTTTTATGATAAGATTTTTATTTTAAATAAACCTGTCGTGTAGTATGGAATCCGCATATTTTCACTGCAGCATTTTTATTTCCGAATTTTATAAGCAAAATAAAATTTGGTATCATGTGCAGAGAAATGGAGTATAAGAAACAATAGGTGATTTTTTTTATTACATAATGCGTACCCGATAGTAATTTGAGGTTATAAGGAAGGAAAATTATTATAGTACATGTTTTCTTATCTTAAATTTTAAAAAAGATACTTGCAAGAAATACTGTACATTTAGTTGGGTGAAAGCGGCACCATAGGGGAATGATTATTTTGACGTATCTGGTAAAGACTACTTATAAAATATATTTTCATTATGCGTTAAAATTGCAGGAATATTTTCAACTTTTGTCCTGTGATACAAGGAGACGTGAAACATTTCAAGAAATATGGATTATAATCATTTGGTTATTAATTCCGTTAAAGTCATACTATATTTAAAATCTTCCATTTTTTTGTACGGATCCATCTCTGGCCGAAGGTAATTTCTATTATACTTCTTATTCTTTAAAGCTTTATCTACATTGTCGATAACAATTCCCTCCCTGCTATCGGCAAGACTTTCTCCGATGCTGTGAGATCACATGGATATTGTCTGACGATCTCGTTTCTCCGGAACCCTCTTTGAACGAGATAAATTAACTTCTCAGGGGCTCCTTTTTCCGTTCCTTTTGCCTTTCAGCTATTTACTTGTATTTCTTCTCATGGATTTTTTTTACTTTCTTCATTTTTAGAAAATTTTCCTTACTCTTGGTAGACTATATTATTCCATTTCCAAAAGGTATTTCCTTTTTGCTTTTCTCTCTTCTTACTTAACCATCTTGATCGCTCCCTGCTTTGATTGGTCCTCCTATTCCCGACGTGTTTTGTTAGGAATTTTATAGTGTGTGTGTGTGTGTGTGTATGCCGGCCCCGGTGGCCGCGAGATAACGTCCCGCCAGGGTGGGATTTTTCCACCTAGGACTTGGGTATTTGTATCGTTGTCACTGTTATGTACACAGCTCTAAACTAAATGCTTGAGAAAAACGCCATAAGCGGGTTCTAGTAACTCCTTCCCATATGTACCTTCAACCCAAGGCATGATGGTAAAAAAAAACAGAAGTCTTGTGATCATTGCGGTCCATAGTTGGCCAAATTCAACTTGTATATTTTTTTATAGAAATACATATATATTCATTCACACATGGAAATATATTAGGAAAGAGGATAGGAAAACACATAATAGACGAATATGCCTGGGCAAAGCCTATCAACATCTGGGTCTCAATGTCGTTCACTAATTATGGAGGGTTGAAGTTGATAGGTGTGGATTTGTTTCATGCAGGATAGTGGGATATTTTGTTCATCCACATATATGTTGTCATTCTTTGCCTGGGTTTAATTTTTCAAGTCCTGATGAGGACTTGAAAATGTGTGTGAAAAAAATGTTAGTTGACACCTGGGTCGTGAATGTTGTAATGTCTGTGGATTAATTATTTTCTTTTTGTATCACTTGGAACTATTTCCACATCCACCCTCTCCGCTCCCCTCTGGCCCCCCTTCTCCCTTTCCCCCTCCACAACCCCTTCTTTCACCCCTTCCTACCACCTGTTCTCCCCTTCCCTCGTCCCCTTCTCTCTCTATCCCACATACCTTTCCCAGTCATTCCTAACTAATCTTCCGAGGAAGCTCGGAGCTTCGGAGCTCGATTCCGTCGAAATTATCAAGAAATAACATGTTAGTGTTCCTTTTATGTGTTTTCATGTTATGTGTTGATGTCTAAGTTTTTTATGTAACACTTCCGTGTTACTTCGAAGAAATCATATACATATATACACACGTCACATAAATACGTTTGATATTACTGCATTATTTTTCTTTATTATATATATATATATATATATATATATAATAGCAATTAATAACATAAGAATAAGATGCATATGATGTAAGACAAATGCTTATGAATCTTATAACGTCTTTAGTGATAACATATTCTAAACATATAGGCATAATCAGGGAAAAAGTATCCCAATCATAGTTTTTTACGATTAGAGTGTACTAGAAACAAGGTGATTGATCTTCACACTTTTAAATAGTTTAATTGAAATTCTCATTTAGCGGATGACTCCGTTAAAACTTATTGTTGCGGTGTATCGTCTTCGAATCAGAGCTTGTTTATAACTTTTTCAAAACATGTAAAAAGTGAACAATTCCTTTCATGGCAAAGAGAGTGACAATTTTAAATTAAAAAATGGCAGTCATTTCTGCGTAATTGCATTCATTTCGTATTCTGTTCATTGGCGATTTATCAATTGCCGTTTTTACCAATGGTTTTTAATCATCCGTTCTCTATTCGGTTAAATTAATTATATATGAAGTAGTAAATTTCTATCATATTCGTAGTCTGATAAATCTGAACGAATAGAGATTTATATTTATTTAGATATAAATTTTAATGTATCCTCTCAGTGAGTGCGGTTGGTAAAATTTAATTTATGTGTTCCCGATTCTGAAGAACCGGACTACTATCGTAATATCTTTAAGAAAAAACCGTTATTTTACTTTAAAATCGTATTTATAATAGCCATGCCTACTACGCACTTCAAATTTTATTTAAAAAAGCGGGCAAACATATTCGCTGTCACCTCGAAATTGACGGGCTGGATTCAGATGAATTGGGCTGGGGATCGATGGTCATATCACCCGCAGTGAGAAAATCGTGCCATCGTTTTGTGGGAAAATTGAACGATGGACTTTACTCGCAAGTATCGTTTTTCCGCGGTATTGCTGAGAAAATTCGTTAACAAACCACTTAAAAATCCTTTACGAGGGCTTCCTCGTTTAATGAGTTTTCACAGCAATGTGCGCATTCGTGGGGCCTCTCTCGCTTTTTTTGCTATGATCCGGTCTGCCCGCAGGAGCGTTGGAGGTGGGACCGCCATGGCCAGCCGGGCGGGTCCTTTGGCCCCAGAGAATCGGAGATTTTACACTCCCCTTGACGCCCTGAGGCTCCTTTCATATTTTTCATCCCACGACTCTCTTTCGCATACTGTCAAAGGGGATAGGCACCGACGGATCGGCAGCGACGCTTTATGAGGGGTGACCTGGTAATAGGGAAATGGAGATTGATGTGTGAGATAATCAGTCGATCCGCATCGTATCGATCCAATAGATTTATTTATATGGTTTAGGTAGACTGACTGTATTTCCTCAATCTTGTTGCACTTGACAAGTCGGGTGAGAATCATTTTTTTGGTCTCTAACTTGCATCTTGAAATGTGAATTCATTGTGTAATAACTTGAATGTTGTATTGAAAAATAATAATTCGTGTTTTTGGGAGAGAGAAAGGGGGATACGTTCCAAGAATTCGTTCTATTGGTGTTAGTCGTTTTGCCTGATCAGTGAAATAAACCTTTTTGCTGAAAATCCTCAAATGAGAATGGATTCTGATCTTTATTAAGTGCTTTTGTTGTATTGGAATGAAAACTAATAATATTAAAATTTGAAAACAAATTGGATTTTGGTGTGGGTAATAAAGACTTTACTCGTTTTTTGGTATTGTACATATAGATTTACGGTCTGGAATTTGATGCAAAAGAAAAAGATCGTCCTTGAGAAGTGAATTGAATACTTTTAAACCCAAAATCATAACTATAGTATACTGATTAGTAATAATAGAGCAAAATAGTCACTTTAATCTGATTTTATCTTTTTTTAAACAATATTTAGAAAATTTAAACAATTTCATATTAATTATTGGCTCATTAGTTACACAATTGGAGGAGAAGTGTTTATATTGTATTAACCCTAATAAAGAAGAGGGAGATGAAATAAAAGAACCCGTGAAGTCTTACGTACTGTAAGAACGGCCATGGAGTCAGAAATATCTTCCCTTGTGTGTCCCCCCTGCCACTAGCAAGATAAAATGTGTAGAAAAACACGTGGTGGGTTTCATAGTGGTTCACCTCATACTAAGCCCTATCTGGTATGATAAATTTCACCTCTGGGCATTCGGGGAGGGGGAATTGTTCTCTGTGCCGCCTGTGGTATCCCAGGAAGATTTGATCACAAAAAATTCCACAGCTTGGGCTAAGGTGAGGGTACCCATGGCCGTCTACTGGAATAAAACCCATCTCCTCCAGTCAGTAGCCCAGAACTTCAACCACTGCGCTACCACGCTTCACTTAAAATAGGAGCGATAAGACTGTTGCCCCACTGTGCATCTACATAATACCCTGCAACGCCCCTGCAACGCAACCCTGCCACACGCCCCTGCAGAGGCGTGTGGCAGCGGATGTTAGGTCACAACCCGTAAAAGAGAATGAAACCGCATAACAAACCCGCAAATGCATTCCAAACTACACCCACAAAGTCGTATATATATTTAAGAAAAAGCCTTTATCACTTATACGCATGCAAATACATAAACTATCAACAAACATACATATGTACAGAGGAATATACCTTATGTTTACACAACGTTTAATCTTGAATGGTTTGTAAATTAAGTGCCTTTAATATTTCTATTGTGATTTATTATGATTCCTGATTGAACGGAGAAAGAAAAGTGGAAAGTGTAACCGTAAGGAAGATAATAAGGAAACTGTAAAGGAAAGTGAAGGGCAATGGACGAATATGAAATCCGGCGCTCGCTTCAGTGGCACCGTAGAGTTGTGCATTTTATCAATCGATATTAAAAAAGTGACAATAATTTGGTAGAGAATACAAGGTGTGATAAAAAAATGCCCGGACTGATTTCATTCTGCGCAAACCGTTTAACAAATCGAAACAAGACACATTGCGCCATCTAGCGACACATTTCACGACTAAAAGGAAAAGTGTTGAGTTTGTTTACGTCGAGTCCTTATGCAGCCGCAGCGGTAAGTGTCTTAACCTGTTCGTCGCCGCGTGTAACGGCAGCAATGAAGGAACTAGAGGAATACCGTATTTGCGTTAAATTTTGTTTCAAACTTGACAAAAGTGATACGGAGACATTTGGAATGATTCAGCAAGCCGTTTTTAAAGAATTTATGAGCCGAAGCCAGTGTTTTGAGTGGTACAGTCGTTTTAAATCGGGCAGAACCTCGACAGCTGAGGATTTGCGAACGAGGCCGCCTTCAACTTCGACAGACCCCAACCATGTCAAATTGGTTTACGATATAGAGCAGGAAAATTGCAGATAGACTATTTGGGAGATAGCCAATGAAGAGAAGATTAGTTTTGGATCCTGTCTGACAATTTTGACCGACATTTAGAGCATGGCGTGCGTCGCATCAAAATTCGTCCCGCGGGTGCTGACTGATGAACATGAGTTTTTTTGCTAGAACCGGAACTTCCGTGATCCCGCAGCCAACCTACTTTCCAGGCATGGTTCCATCAGTCTTTTTTGTTTCCAAAGTTAAAATCAAACTTGAAAGGGCGCCTATTCGACTCTATTGCGGACATTAAAACTGATTGTACGGCGGAGATGAAGAGGATCCCTAAGGTGGCTTACCAGACAGGGTTCAAGAGCTGGAAGAAACGTTGGCAGAGACGAGTCGTCAGCCAATTCATGCAATTTGAGGGCGATAAGTTCGATTAATGTTCCGATATTCGATATCCGATTCCGATGTTCGATATGTATCCGCCGAAATAAGCAAGTTATAAAATCAGTCCTGTCTTTTTTTATCACACGTTGTATATTGAATTAAAAGTCGTAATATTTACAAGTTACTGATTTCAAAACAGATTATATTTCATCTCTCCAAATTACTTTTCTATTAGCTATCCTCGTCATGTTAGCATGTATTTTTTATTTTTATCACAACTTCCATTATTTATTCCATGTATTTGTCACGGCTCTTTCGTCTGCAGTTCTTTCTACTAGCATATTTTTCCTAGATCATCTCTATAGCAGCATTTTGTCTTAAAATAGAGGCAATATCTTTTTTCACCGTTTTATTAAGGCTCCTTTCCTCTTTTGAAGTTATTTTTTAGAAACATTTTCTCAAAACCTTCCATGCCGTCTTTACCACTCTTCTGAGGAAATCTGTTCTATTTCCTGTAGTTCTCATCTCCTATGTCACCTGAAAACAAAAGGATACTCTAGATATTTTAATGTGCTAAGTAATGTTCGTGAAAATAGCTCGGCAGGTCGTTACTAGGAGAGCGAAGGAGATTTCTCTGTTAGTTGCGAGGTGAGTTCGTTTTTGATGTAGGGTATCAAACGTCAACAACCCAAGCCGTAATGCAGTCGATATCGGTGATACCAATTACACGTACAGTGATGCGCAATGGTTACTATTTGGGGTCCTGTCGTTTGGAAGAACATTCTGAAAAAGGGCGTCATGTTCCTGGGAAAAGTTCGGGAACAGGAATCCAAAGAAGAATGGTCTTTTGTTTTTGTAGGTGAAATTAAGCCTTTAATTTGTCATTTATAAATTTCTGGATATTGGTTGTGCTGATTTAAGAGTCAGATTAAAAGGAATCATGAAGGCGAGAGTTTTTAAATAAACACCTGCAACAAGGCACATTTCGAACTGCCAAAGTAGGAGCATATAGTACTCCAAAAATTAAAAACTAATAGGTCAATAATTCAGTGTCGTTTGTTATTCACCAGAAAATTAATGATTTTAGGAAAATCTGGAAGATGTGCAAAAGTGCTAATTCGTGGCTTTTACACCTCCCCAATCACGTCCAACAGCTTTTCTATTTTCTCGTCCTCGGGTCGGTCGGCACCCGGGCGTTAAAAAACACCTGGCCATGGCTCATATCACGCCAAGCCTCCCGTACAACCAAACTTCTCTCTGTACTGTATTGTGGATTTTTACCGGAGTCGTGGTTTCGACGAATGAGTCTGCGGTTCCAATTAATAAAGTTTATTTACGAAAACTCAATACAGCTCTAAATTTCTCTCCATGCCCTCATGTCGTTCTTGATTCTGCAAGTTTTTATTCTAAAAATGTGGGAAAAAATAATATTTGGCCTGCTTATTCACGCTGAATTTATTGTGAAGAATAACATCCATCTTTGTAATGTTTGTTTTTAAAACTGAATAAGAGAGAGCCGAGTATTTAAGTTTTATAGTTCACCAAAGATAGCTGTTTAATGCCTTAATCCTATGTAATTCCAATTTCTAATAATTAATTTAGCTAATGCCGTGTGGTAACATTATAAGAAAATTATTTTTTAAGGGTTTTCCTTATGTGAACCCCCTTTTACTTTCCTATCATATGACCAGAAAGCTTTAGGGTTAATGTTCAAATGCTCGCATAGTACTTTACTCCTAGTCTTGTAAGCCTTGTATTTGTATTATTGTTTCAATTTTAAAGGATCTATACTTGTCCAATAACTGTTTATTCTCCGAGGATTGTGTTCACGCCTGCTTTTTTACTCTAGGGTGTAACATTCTATGCTTTCGAAGAGCTTTTCTAACGCCTTTATTGTAGCAACTGGGGTCGCGATGTACTTTATAGGGATGAACTCTATCATGCCTTTTCGAATTTTATTCACAAATTGTGTCCTAGTTTATTCCATGTTGGCATCGCTTAAGTTCATTTTGAACTTGGGTACTGAAATGTTTAAATGACTGGCAACATTTTTAAAGTCTGCCATATTGTAATTTTAATTTTTTCTTTTTGATTGAAAAATCTTTTTTATTCCTAAGTCCAAGTTGACATTAACTGATTTATGGTCAGACCAATCCTCGTCTTTTAGTACACTAATATTACGTTCCGACGTGTTCGTAGGAAATATGTCTAATATGTTCTTTCCATGGTAGGGCATGCGTACTGTTTCAAGGAGGGAATTTCTTTGAACCTATTAAAATAAGGAATTACTAGACGCGGTCGCGGGTCCGAGATTTAACGCTATTGATGCCGCAAACGATACCAGGGATTCTAAATTCACCACCAATTATGTTGATGGTTTTATTATTTTTCTTTTAAATTTTTATATTGTTTCTTTGAGGATATGAAGAGCTTTAAAATCTGAGTCTGGAGGTCTATAAAAAGAACGTAAATTATTGTTGGGTTGATTAGATTGCTGGGTGCACCAAACACTGTCTAGTTTGTTACTGTTTCCAAATACATAAACTATTTTTCCCTGCCACGAAAACTCCTCCGGGTCATGTACATCTATCGTGTCGATTAACTTTGAAATCTATTGGGAAAATTACTTGGTCGTTTATATCATGCCATACCCAACGCTCTATGCCTAATACTATATCGGCAGAATAACTTTGTATTATGTTCTCGAGGTCCGCTGTTTTATTTTTGAGCCTTCTGCAACTTAGCACAAGAATAGATATGTTATTTTTATTTTCATCACGCCCGTATTTGTGTCTGTCTGTAATTTGGGACGCGTTTGTGGAGGTGCATGTCAAATATCTTTCTATATCAATGCCAATGCTCTTGGTTACTTTGATATGTTTATTAATCATATTATCTGCGCTAGCCCCAGATGTTACCGAGCCGCTAAATGACTTGGTCCCTACCCTAAAAATTGCCTACAGTGGTTGAGTATTTTATCCGCTACCTTACTCGCCGCTTCCGCCGTGCAATGGACCCTAGATCGTTCCAGAGGAATCCTGCACGATCGGAGGGTTGGGCTTAGGTCAACGAAGGAGGCTACTATATCCGAGCAGAATGGCCAAAGTCTCTGGGTTAAGTTTCTTCCACGTTGGCATAACTTAAGCGCGTTTTAAACTCGGGTAGTGAAGAGTTTAATTGACTGGCAAATGTTTCAAAGTCTGATTTATGGTAATAATAAATTTTTCTTTTTGGTTTAAAAATGTTTTTATTCCTACGCCTAATTTGACATTAACGAATTGATATTAAGCTAATCTTTAAACTATTATGCCATTTATCCAAAATTAAAATTAATCATATTCCCCTCGTAATTACTAGTATTCGTGAAATTGGATGGTTGGTTACATGGTTGGGTTCTCTCATTCTGTTACTTAATGATGTCGCGGTGTGATTGTTCCGAAGAATTGTCGTTTCGTTAACGGATATACGTTCAGGGTTCTTTTGGATGCCTCTGCGGGGCTGGGCAATCCTCGCTGGCTCCTAATGAGTGACCACTTCAAGGATGGCATTCGTCAGGTGGCGGTGGGGATCGCGTGAGAGGTAGAAAGGGATGAAAATGCGAGAGAGGGAAGGAGGGAAAGAGAAAGGGACGAAGGAGCATTAGGGTACTGCTGTTATTCTCTCCAAGCAAACGGCTTTTTCCCCAACCTTTACGATTTGGCATCATGGATATTATACGACGCCATGTGCCGGACGCGACAGTCCAGACGTTCTTGAATTGGGTCGCTATCCTTCCTTCCCTACTCAAATGGCGGGTATTCTCACCCCCACTGCTTCCACTATCCCGACCCTCATTTCGTCCCCTAACATGCGGAGTGGAATACCGTGTCCCGGAGATCTATTCCATTTTAAAACCCCACCCTCCATCGACTCTGGCAGATTTCCTTAAAGCATCAAAAAGGGGATAATTTTTTCTCTGATAGCTGAGCTTTATTGAGAGAAAGGCGGAGAGTTCTTCTGAATACGCTGCATCCCGAGCTCTGATGTATTTGTATGTTGGAAAATATTTTTCTGGGAGAAGATAAAGAAATCCCTGCTTCCTTCTTTATGTTGTCTAAAGGGGTGAAGGGAAAATCCCATTATGGCTAGCGCTCGCCCGAGTGTTTGCTAATTGAGGGATATAATTCCTAATGGAAAACGGCGGCCTCAGATGGCCACTTCGTGGGCCTAATCGTAAATCGAGATCAGTTGGCATCGCGTAGTTTTTTCAAACCCAGTCTACCCTAATCTCATTGAAAATCATAAAACATATAGCTGTGTTTCAGAAAGTAATTGAAAAACATTTAAAAATAATTTTGCACACATCATACGCAATAGATACCATTTTGGAAAGTATATTAAATGATAAAAAACTAGGTTACGGAATTTCTCCAGAGAGAAGTTCAATGAATGGATTTTACCCATTTTTTGAAATACTACTCTCGCTGTGTAAGTGTATATTTAACAGATTTTGTAGATACGTGTACATATATGTGATAGATCCTTTATTTCCACAATATTTAAAAAACTTATAGGTCTAAGTAACACAAAAATGTACATTTCACATTATTATTTAGAGGGAATGATCTGAGTAGATTTGAGCCAAAAATAATCTGCTAAAAGTGGCTAGCCTGTTTTCTGCGCTTGATAGTAGCAATCTTTGAAATACGAGGGTTCAAATCAAAAAGAGCGGGAAATTAGAGAATTATTTATCTTTGAAAAACTATTTCATATTTAAATAAAATATTAAAAAATTCAATTTAAAGCTTTTTACTTCAATAAAAGAGATGAAAGTTTGATAATACTAATCCTCTTTACAGTTCATTGTATTGTACATTGTATAAAACTTCGTCCACATGATAATTAATTATGGCTTCTTTTAGCCTCCAAAGGGTGAACACTACAGAAACTCTATTGTCATCAACGGCTCATTTTACCTAAGGTCTAGCATTATAATTTTTTTTTAACTTCATCATTAACTATCAGCTTGCACATAGTGTGTAAATGACTTACAGTTAGATTCTTTTAAATCTTTTAAATTATAAACCTGTACAGCTTCTTCATACCCCGCATTCCACCACTAAGGCGTGTGGCGGGGATGTTAGAGCACCACCCGTAATAAGAAAAAACATCGCATACAAAAGCCAAATATTTTTACAATGCATAAACAAAACATGGTATCTCACCGAATTACTCCTGTAGAGAAATTAAAATTAACACGTTCAATTTCCAGTAAAACATTTACCACTACTTAATAGCGGAGAAAATCTTAGAGAAAAAATCAAACACTTTAAATGAAATTTTTCCTCCTCCTATAAAAAAACTTCTTACCTAAAATGACGCTTAATCTTTCATTGAGCTACCTTTAGGGACTTACTGGCCAATATCCGTTCCAAACCGCTTTGGGGAACATCTTTTACGAATTCACTCGTTAATAGTGGTGATTTCTAATGCATAGCAAAAAGTAAAGTGACCCTATAGATGGAATCTGGTTTGCATTAGCTTATATGAGGGGATTTTTATTCACTTAAATAACCCAAAGCTTAAGAAGCGTCCAGAAACGAGTTCTTTTCGCCAAAATTTTACTAAACGAGACACCTAGCAGCAAATTTACAATCAAGAGTTTGGCACTTCTGGCCAAAATGGACGCAGTGGAGCTGATTAAAATTTTCGAAATGTGTATAGTGCCAAATTATTATCTTTTTAACAAACAGTTGTACTCAACTTCCTCGCCCTTTAATTTCCCCTACTTCCTTTCCCAGGAATAATATTTTCTCACATCAATTTTCCCCCATCCCCTAAGGGCCCTTCCCCACTTCCTTTCCCGCCTTCCTTTCCCCGCTGCCTAAAATTGCGCTAAAGGGTCTCGGCCGCCGGAGAACCATGACCAAGGGTGGAAGGTGCTTGTAATGGGGTACCAAACACCGTGTTATGATCAGCACATTCCGCAGTTAGTCACCTTTCTCTGACCACACATAGTTTCAAAGAGTCGCAAGTTCCTACTCCCACATACATCATTCCAAAGGTTATCCTCTTCTGGGGCGATGCACAAGCATCACCCGTTTACGCATACCTAACCCACGCCTTCCTTATGCTCAGTGATATACCTTTTCCTCTCAATGCCCTCTCCATATTCTACCCACTATTTCTGCATATTGAAGTCCATACGTCAAAGTTGTGTCAAATGATTTCTACTTTAGGGATTTACTTTGGTCGCATGGATTTTTAAAAATGGGGAACATACATTCCCCTCATTTCTTTGATTGATTTGAAGGGATAGAGTGCATTTATAACGATGAAAAGTTTGAAACTAGGCTCTATGTTGCTAGAAAATTCGCAAAAATTAGATAAACTCGATTGTTAATACAAATGCAAGCGTAGTTTTATTTGTGATGCTCAGTTATGCTGTTAATTAACCTATGATGCAAAATATATGCTGAAAATTGAAAAAAATGTTCATTCTCTATTTTCTAAATTTATGTTTTGCTACATCATTATAAACAAACACGTAATATTTTCTAAATGAATTCAATCGATCAATTTCAAAATTGCTGTATCACAAGAATTAGTTAAAATATTTTTTTTGAGCTTTTCCAAATGTGTGTGGTTCAAGATTAGAGCAATCAGTACAAGATTGATGGATATTAGGATTTTAGTAACTTCATTAATATAGACGTATTTCAGTGAGATTTTCCATCGATTATTTTGCCTTAAATTAAATAATCGGGTCGCATCAGTTTTCTTGTGGAAATATAAAAAAACTCGACGAGTGGTAGATTTTTCGAACCGCAGATAATTTTAGCGACTAAATAAGGTACGTATTTCTGATAAGGATTATCCTCGTGTACAAGAGCAAATGATAAGTTATGTAATCTCCATTATGCTAGTAACCATCCGAATAAATATTGTATTCTCGTTTTTTCATTGCACTGAAAACATTCTTTTGGTAGATAAGCGCGCCCGGGCTGGTGTAATTACCTGATAGAATTAAATATCTACCTATTTGTATTATTATTTTGCTTTTTCATCAAGGTAAATTACACTGTGGGTGTTTAAAATCACATCGACTTGGGAGTTCTCCTCGTTGAATCTCTGTTTCAATGAGGAGCTTGGTCATGGCAATTATTAACTTTTTTACAGACAGGGTTCCTTCCCCAGGTCCCTAAAGTTCCCTCTCCACAATGCCATCTCCTTCCTTGCTTCTATTTTTAACAGATATATACTGGTGATACATACTATTAATAGACTGACGATTACTGAAGTTGTGCATAGAGTTTTATTCCATTTCATCGCATATGTTTTTTTAACGCTTTTCTGCAACTTTTTTGCATTTTATAATTACTTCCATAAGAATCGTGCAAGTGGAATTGGTGAAGTGAGCATTGCAGTTTCACAAACATTAATGCGTAGTGAAATTTTTATTAAACCACGGAGATAAATATCACCTCTGCAAGAGTAAAATGATAGCAAATGACACTTAAGTTTTCCCCAGCTAGCACACTTCTTAAACGCATTTGGAATCCCATAAGGACGAAACTGCAATTGAGTAGTCACATAATTTTATATGCCGGTTATCTTTTCTGATAGCCAGCTAACTGAGACATTAAATGTAAACTACCGTGAAGAATATTGAATGCATTCAACCTCGAAGAGAGAGAGATATAAAAAATTACCTGGCACTAAAGATTAAAATATAAAAGGAAGAGATTATGCTGAGAATAACCTCTTCTAGCGGAGGCACGAAGATAACATTTTAATAGACCTGAGTAGTAAAGTATGTTAACGGCATTTCAAAATGCCGCCATTAAAATGAAACGGGGCTTCAGAATGAAGAATGCTGACCACATAATTTTCTTATAATGAGAGGATGACGTAAATACCATATTTTTACAGTAAAAACGAGAATATGATAATCCTTGGTTAGCGTGATTACCTGATTTTTCTAAATATTGGGTTAAGGGATAAATATGCCACTATTTATAGTATCCTCGTAGATTTTTTAAGCGTTTCACCATTCATTACACACTTATTCATAACGTAATTTTATTTATTGTCTCAGGCCTCACATTATGAAATTTACAAAACATATCTAAAATGAAAGAAGTAGCTTTATAATTCTACAAGAACTGGTTCGTATTGAATTACCAATTTACTTATTAAATAGAAAAAATCTTAATTACGTGGTTTCTCGATTTCTCAGTTGTACATCTCTTTGCGCCTATCGGGATTTCCTCAATTATCTAATAATCCTGCCGCTACCATATTACCCAATAATCCCTGGTGTTGCAATTGACTGCAGATGTGGGTTGGCTTCCATTAATACTCTCAAATTGCGAGCCCAGATGGCACAATAATGGCGTTAGGAAAGCGCTTCGAAAGCAGAGGATGTTACACTCAAGAGTAAAGAGAGCGGGTGGAAAACATGACTTCCGTGAAGCAAAGGTATTTATTGGACGAGTGTAGACATTACAAAATAGAAAGTAAAAGATTAATACGCATAAATTGACGAGATTTTTAAAGAAGAGTTCTTTGTAAGTACTTGGATGGAGATCGTGCGGTGAACAAAACCGTGGCTTGCTCAAGGGGTTGTTATGATATAATTAAAACTAATAGCGAGGAAAAAGCTAATATTCTCAATAAATAATTTCCCAGATATCAACCGTTTTGAACTAATAGCTAATGTAACAATCAAAGAACAAGGAATTATCAAATTCCTTAAAGAGGTGAACACCAACCAATTCTCGGCCAACATACATGGTTCGTCCGGAAAATAATTGTACTGATTTTTTCCCGCCGTTCCAGGCACGCCCAGCACCGCTCTGACGGACTGCGATTGTAGGGGGGTATGTTGGCAAGCGACGCTAAAAAAGGCAGTCGGCTCTGAGCTGTGGTGTTGTGAGGAGCTCTGTTAACGCGAACCTCCACGCTCGACCCACGTCACGGAACGCGATGCCGAAGTTTTTGGAGCAGCTTTATCCCATCAAATTTGCGGTGAAGCTTAGAAAATCGTCTACCGAAACTGTCAGTATGATTAACCAGGCTTACGGAGAGTCAGCCGTGTCCAGAAACATGATCTTTCGGTGGCACAAGATGTTCGTGGAGGGCAGAGAAGAGATCGACGACGAACCACGGCCTGGACGCCCATCAACGACACTCACCGACGAAAATATGCGAAAAGTTGGCGATGTACTGAACTCTGATCGTCGTCTTAGTGTTTGGATGATAGCAGAGCAGTGTAATGTGCCAAAAACAATAGTGAACGAGATTATTAGGGACCAATTATAGATGCGAAAAATTTGTGCAAAGTTGGTGCCGAAAGTGCTCAGTGATGATCAAAGACTCAATCGTTTGGAAATCGCGACACAACTTGCGGATCACTGAAAAAATGCTCCACATTTTTTAGAGAACGTTTCTGTTCCCGAAGATAAAGAGGAGTTTGAAAGGAACGCGATACTGGACTTTGGACGCCGTCAAAGAGGCCGTGACGACGTGTCTTCGAAAAGTTCCCGATGATGCCTTCGCGGGAGCGTTCCAGGAATGGGAACGCCGCTGGAACAAGTCTATCGACTCACTAGGGTCCTATTTTGAGGAATATTAGCTTAAGATATGTAAAAGTGTAATTAATTTTTTTTCCTGAGCTCAGTACACTTATTTTCCGGACGGACCCTGTATACTGGTTAGGCCCTTAAAACAATTAGCTCCTATTATAATGACTAATTTTAGAAGTAATATTTATAAACCTCTCGTAGAATATTAAGTCCCTAATAATTAGAAAACCGCACCTGGTAGGCCTATTTTTAAAAGTGGTGACAAGAAGAATCTCAATAATTAATGCAGGACATTTTCCCTTACGTTGATACATTAAAAAATATTGGAGCGTATTATTCTCAGTTCGATAACTGGATATCCTCAATGCATAATCTTCATCAGTAACGATCACCATGGATAGCCGGCGGATATATATCATATTGGATACTGAATCAGACTTGCTCACACCTGAGTTTTATCAGGAGAGAGCGGTAGGCAAGTAGATCCTTTTTTTAATTTTAAAAATACATTTTACAAGGTTTCTCATGTAAAACTAATTTATAAATCACAGATGGCCGGTATCAATAAGTGCGCCAACAAAACACACCATGGCGAGGACTTGCAGGGTATATTTCAATGAATAACTTAAAATAACTAAAAATAAAAACTGTTACGATAAAACAAAAACCGTCACAGAAATTCTTCCTAAGGTGATTTTTGGAATAGTTAGAAAACCAAAGTTTAATGGAAGATAGAAGTTATTAAATAAATGCAGAGCCACTGTTTTCAGGACGGGCGTCTCGTTATGATCTGTTATGTTTTACTAGCTAATTTATATACATTTTTTATTTAGAATTGTGCAAAAACGAGCGAAACTGTAATTAATTCAACACAGTACATGTTAAAACACTGTTAACGTTTTTTGTAATTTCAAGCTTCCTGACTCCAACCTCTTGTCCTATCCGCGGGGATGATGCCTCACGCGGCCCGCTACCAAAAACCGGGAATCACCTTTTTTACCTGCGGCATCAGTGGTGGAGACTCAATTTTCATAGCCGGGGGTTGGAATTCTTTTTTCCTTTTTGCTTTCCAGTTCTACTTGATGTGTCTTATATTTAAAAGAAGTGCGGGATATGCCACGACAGTGACTTCAACGGAGTCATACGCTGATGTGCATTCAAAAGTAGCAAATGTGGAAGTGCGTACACCATTCGCATCGCCCGGGATCCCGTTCAAGGCGAAAGATTGAAAATGTTGCATTTTTGCCTTTGTGGTGACGGTCCATAGTTCATTGTGTTTCCTCATATTTAATAAATTTGATAAGCGTAAAATTTACCCATGTTTAAAAATAAGTTTTCCGCTAACATTTACTATACATGCGTGAGCCACCATCAGCGTGTTTCCCGGTTATTTTGGGGGAATTTGTTTTTCCTTTCTTTCCCCCCTTAAACACCTCACCCCTTTCAACCCTAAACCTAACCTTTTTTACCTAGTGCTTGCACACTTCACACCTTTTTGGTAGACCACTAGATATTTGTATAGCTATAGATTATTACGACAGAGAGGAAATGTTTTCTAATTTTCGGCAGAATCCATTAGGTACACTTTTTTTCAATGAACGATAAAGGGCTCAGAATAACATATTCCGACCGCGGTAGGGTCATATTCGGGTCAAAATTAATCTTTTGTATATTTTCCCCCTGCCACACACCCAAGGAGGCTTTCATGGTAAAATTAACTAAAAAAATAAATCCAGCCCTGGAACTCAGCTCTTGGAGTAATGTAGAAGGTGCGAAAACCTTCCAGATCCTAGCCTTTATCTTCTCTGTTTCATGCTCTGCCGTCATTGAAGAATGCAATCTTGGCACTGAAGTGATAACCTAATAGGTTTGTGCAGAAATTATGTCAATGCGTCAATATTTTGAAAAGACTAGTGTTGATAAGTCAAGAGAGAAAAGAGTATCAACATTTTGATAAAATTGGTTTAAGAAGAGGTTTTTTTAAAATTGATTACTTTGGTACGAGCTATGACCTGGGATAAGTCTAATATGAGTTCGTTTAAAATGTATTGGGAGTATTTTTTCCGAACGTGACTCGGTCGCAGCGCGCTGGTACCATTCAAGCTCGGCGGTGGTGGTGTCTGAATTTCAACAAGCACCATGCGCCAATCGTCTGAGAGCGGCCGCTTGGACTAGATCGTGTTTTTAGTGGGCCCCAGTAGAGTGATTCCGTGCCAGCGCAAAATGCAGCGAAAGATTGAACAGCGGTACGCCATTAAATTTTGTGTAGGACTGGATTTATTGGCTACACAAACATTAAAGTATAATATGTCAAGTATTTAAGGGTGAATTTATGCCACAAAATGCAGTTTTTAAATGGCACATGCTCTTCAAAGATGGCCGAGAGAGTATGAAGGACGAGCCGCACTGGACGGCCGTCGATGACAAGAACCGACGATAACGTGCAACGTGTGCGTGAAAAGCTGAATTCAGACCATTGATTAAGAGAGCCGTTGATTGTAGGTGGTATTGGTATTTGTCAGATGAGGGTGTATACCATTGTTACGGAAATTTGGCGATACAAAAGATCTGTGCTAAACTCGTTCCGAAAGTCTTGGCGGAGGATCAAAAGGGAGTTCGAGTGTTTGCTTTCGAAGACCTTCTGCAACGACATCGTGACGATTCCCCAACCCCTTTACAGTCTCAACTAGGCACCACATGAGTAAAATCCTCTCTCAAAAGACACCATCACGGGATCCTAAATGTCGTTAAAGAAGCTTGTACGCGTACTCTTAAGGATCTTTCTAAATCCACCTGCTAGGGAACTTTCGAGTCGTGGAAAAACCTTTGGCACAAATTTCGATATTCAACAGATTTACTTTGCAGAATTTTGAGGTAAAGTAGAAATATATGAGATTTATTTTCCTGATACTTTTCATACGAACCATGCATGACACTAATCACTAATCCATACATATCGGGAAAAATTGCGTACTTATCTTGTGGCTTCCGTATACCGGCTTTAACTGCCTCAGATTGTGCTTCTGTCACCCTGGGATACCTTTTCTTTGAAGGATATGTTTTCCGTATTTTAAACCGCATTGTAATAAATAAATGACGTCAGTTTTACATGAAGGTAAAAGTGAGTACAAGTACATGTACGACGCAGGGGGAAGATGCAGTAGGAAAGGGAGGATGAGGGGTGAAAGTCGACCTCTTGCCTCACACCGATTGGAGTCAAATTGGCTGCGAAAAGCAATCGCCAACCAGGTGCAGCATTAACCCTGTTTCACGTTCTTTTCTAGAACGCTGCCACTTAATTTGATTACTTTGCTGACCTTCTCTACGCTCGATAAATTCCACTGTGTATGCGGTATGCCTCGGTGGGAATATTTCATGATTAAAATAGGAAAACACACAAGATGACTGCAAAATGAAACTGTTGGTAGGAAAGCTGAAGTTTTAATATGCTAATTAAAAAAGGCTATTTGGGATTTTTGAGTGTTTAACCTCGACCTTGACATTGCGTTGGTCTACTACCACTGTGACAATTTTGCATCACGTCAGCGACTACGACAGTGTTTATTTTGGGGATAGGTTAACTGCTAAAGCGATGACGATGGTGTTTAATTAACCTTTCGCAGTTTTTAGATAAAAGTAGGAAGTACGAGAAAAAGATTCGTGTGACAATACTTATGAAAATTGAAAAAAAGAACAGATTTATTTCTTCATACTAGATATATACTTGGGTTTTATACTATTTTGAGGATGATATTCTTTTACACAAATTTTAATAAATGCAAAAGTCATTTTGTATTTGTTTGTCTATCTTTCTGCGCATTATTCTCCCGGTTAATAACGTATATGCATAATCACATGCGATAAGACCCAGCTCAAAACACCTAAGTAATACTAAATTGCTGTTCTGGCGTTTAAGATTTAGATTTTTAAGGTTTGGATGGACTTAGAAAAAACCGCTATATATATATATATATATATATATATATATATATAATATATATAATATAATATATATATATCATATTTTATATATATATATATATATAATATATATAATATAATATATATATATCATATTTTATATATATATATATATATATATATATATATATATATATATATATATATATATATATATATATATATATATATATATATATAAACTTGGAAAAGACGCTCTCCGGCGACGCACAAACACACAAACACTAACACAAAAAACACTACACACATAGAAACATAAAAGAAGGACACTTACATTGGATATTTACGTTTCGACGGCACGGCCGTCGAAACGTAAATATCCACAATACAGTGTCCTTCTTTTATGTTTCTATGTGTGTAGTGTTTTTTGTGTTAGTGTTTGTGTGTTTATATATATATATATATATATATATATATATATATATATATATATATATATATATATATATATATATATATATATATATATATATAGTCCCTGCCTAGCAAGATAACCTGATACCCATCTCAGCAGTGAACCCATCTTTAATTTCGTATCCCTCCTACCCCTCTTGTTTGGCAAAAACTTATATTCAGTTCTTCATCCTATATCTCTTGAATTACATGTATCCCCTCTATCAACTAAAAAGAGATGTTTCAGACGTGATATGATGGAATATAATGATTAATTAAAATTGGCAATTTTCCACAAAATAACATATTACTAACTAACTACTACTACTAAAATTAACTATTCAATATTCCATCACAATTTAAATATTGTTTGTATTCAAACTTCCTGACTTTAATTCAAATAAAAAAGCATTTTCCTACATTTTATGTAAAAGAAAAATTGTATGATCCTTCAATAGTGATAGATAGAGTTAGCTCAAATGTAGTGGAAGTTACTTCAGATGCTTCCCAGAGAAGTGCCATCGGATCTATTTAATTCCTACTTTGCCATAACATAACTTTACTCCGTAGTCACTAGTAAGAAACGTTTATTTGTCGTCGATGCAGTGATTTACCGTGATATCCATGATTCTGAGAATACAGCAGCTTTGACAGATGACCATAATTCTATACAGATGGCCACAATGCTGGTGCGACACTGGGCAATTAGAATTAAATTTAAAAAAGTTCGTAGTCATACATTTTTGGAAAAAGAGCAATCCCCACCCGACCGCCTATTGAATTGGGAACACATAAATGGAATGAATAGACGTAATTAAATACCTAGACGTTATCCTCACTCACGATCTCTCCTGGATGAAACATGTACGCGGAATATGTGGACAAGCTAACAAAAAATTAGTTGTTGGTTAGGCTTTAGTATAATATTCTGCAAGCATATGGGATCCTCACGAAATGAGATTAATTGCCGCATTGGATCACGTGCAGCGTAGGGGAGCTAGATTTGTAAAACGTTGTCATGATTAACTTAGTAGCGTATTCAAAATACTAGAGCAGATAGCCCGGGAATTACTCGCAGAGCGAAGGGTAAATTACAGATTGAAGCTCTCACATAAAATGGATGGAGATCTATTTAGCAGTGATGTTGAAAATGTATTAAAACTTCCATCGTACCACGTTAGGAGGGTCATGTCAATAAAATGAGAGAGATTAAGGGTATAGCAGATAAATTTAAGGTGTCTTTTTCCGACTACGGTAAGGGGAAAATCGTAGGCGTTGTCTTTATTGCAGTTAAAAACTCTTGCATCGGAAGGCCTGAGGTAATTGGAGGTTTTGGTTTGGAAAGCGTTTAATGCTCAATGAAGGGTCCTTATTTAAAAAAAATCAATGTTCGCGCAGACCGCCGGACGACGAAGAGAATTCTATAATAGAATTAGATCAGCAACTCTAAAAATCAAATCGATTCCCCTGCCTCACACTTTAGCAGTGGCATACAGGGTACATAAATAAATAAATAAATATATAAATAAATTTCGAAAGAGGAAGTTATCGCTTTACCCGTGATATGCTATCCAGAGATCATCTCAGGTGCATTACAGAGTGATGCATTGTGTTATGGTTAGAAAAATCATGTCAATAAAATTCGAGAGGTTAATGTGAAGGACAGGTGGATTTAAGATAAAATTTTTACCATAAATGATAAAGGATCAAAATGAAATAACGTTAATCCAACCGAGCTGGAAGGGCAAGATATTTTGGGTCAAGGGTAGTCCGATGTGTAATCTACCCCTGCCAAGCACCCTAGGTTTTGCTCGCAGGGTACTATATCTGAAAGCAAGCCCCGGAAAAACCGAAACTAACGTTTCAGACCGGCTTCAATGATAGTACTGGCTCCATTCTGTAATATATGTTGATTTTATTTTATTTTTTAAGCCAAGGGAAATGTATAAGTCCATAGGGGTAGAGTTAAAAGAACGAAAATGGAAAAAAATTCAGACCTAGGCTTGCCCAGCCAGACCTGAATAAATTCGAACTGGAACTAGGGTTTGAGACTGGCTTCAATGACACTAGTGGCTCATAGAGCAATGAGTAAAGACTAGAGACCCAGATTGAAAATAATATATATTGATCATAACCCATAAACTCCGAAGAAAAATAAGGAAAAATGTCAGAACGTTCGTGTTGAATATTGGGCAAATATCCCGAATACGGTTCCAATAAAGGGCGACAAACCTCCAAAAGTAGCAACTTTCTCCTCCGAATTAAAGTCTACATTTATAAATTTCAGTGGAAAGTTTTCCAATATTTCACACGTCAAAAGTCAGAGAAACTTTATAGCAAGACTTACCTACGAGATTATATACGACTACCAGCGTTTTTTTTTGAGGAGAACATATAATTCATCTTTGCCAAAACTGTGTTGTTTTTCGGCTACCAAATAATCCTGGGAAAGCACAGGCACTGGCGCCCCTTACTACTGTGATGTGTGAATTCACACGCCGTCGGGTCTAGTACCTAGTGGCCTTTATCCTCACCCATCAAACCAACATTCGGGTTGATGCCTCTAACTGAAGTGCTTTATCATAAAGAAACAGAGTGCGACATTCAATGAAAATGAAATAAGGGATCAGATATGCCGTAGGGGTAAAATGAGTACATAGTGTGGGGCTATTTGAAACGGCATCACTACGGAAGTGAATGAGTTTCGCGAGCTTGGGACTTAAGAAGCAAAAAGACGCCGTGCGTTTGGCAACTGAAGACGATAAAAGATTAATAAGGTTATCCTGAAATCTACAGCATATAGGTGTTAAATATTAAATGCCGCCCTTACTGCCATTATCTGCCTAATAAACCAGGCCAAATAACCAGTAGTTTGGAAAAGCGAAACTTATTAAAGATGTCTTCTTTCAAAGCGTCTTAACCGATGTCTCACCGAAGGTCTCCGATAGTTTAAGCAACTGTGCCGGCCAATCGATGCCCAGAAATGATATCTTATATTATAAAGTAGATCGTTTGCTGAAAAGTATTATGCCTAATAAATCCTATGGACCCGATCGAATACCCGCCCCTATATATAAGGAACTACATTTGTGAAACACTATTATGCCAAGATGAATAGCGCATGAAAATCATTAGAGGAGCTAGGCTGGGAATCACTCACGGAGAGAAGGCTGAATTACAGATAAAATCTCTTGCATTATTTGGAAGGATGTCTCTTAAGCAATGATATTGAAAATGTGTCATTAGCCTTATCGTATTACGGTAGAAGAGATTATGCTGATAAAATTTGAGAGATTCAGTACAGAACATATAGAGTTAAGATGTAATTTTTCCTACGAACAGTGGGGATCAAAATAACATAACGCTTGTCTGACCGCGCTGAACGGGAAAGGTGTTTTGGATCAAGGATATTCTGCTGCGTAATCACCCCTACGACACACCCTGATGGTGGCTCGCAATGTACTAAATAGCTACCCTATCCCCTGAAGTACCCTATCTTCAATCCCCTCTCCTTTGTGAAAACTATTCTATTTAGTGCGACTCTTCTCCTCATGCCTCTACTATTTAGACAATTGTTTTCCAGGAAATTTCCAAGGTAAATAAACTGTTCCACATGTTTCAGTTTATTAACTAGTACTCTAATGTCTTTCTCTTTTCCGGAAACGGCATAAACATTGTTTTGTTTATTTTTATTCTCATCTCATACCTATCGCACTGAATTTTCAATTTCAGTATATTTCATATGATGAAACCATACAGCCGGTACAAAAGCGAAAAATGAAAGTTAATTATCCCGTTGAAAATCACTCTCGTGCTAACTTTCTTGAGGCAGGAAGGCCTTTTTTCCTCGACCCAAACAGCCAGGTTGGGCAAGCGATGGTTTTTTGGGATCACCCCTTTTCCTCAGAAGACTCTCCACCCATTTTTAATGCTGCTAAATAGGCGAGCCTCGGTGATTTTGGGAAAGCCTCTGACGGGGCTCAGAATTTCGCGGCCAGGAAATCTCCGCCAGAGAGCTCCCAATTAAAGTCAAGAAAAAAGGATATTTCCTTTTTTATATTTATAGCATTAATTAAATTAATGCGTTTTATATAACTTATTGGTAATTTATTAAGTATAAAGTATTTATCCATTTTTGAAGATTTTGAATTTATTCCGTTCGGTTTTGGTGTCAATGTCGTAGACGTCATAATATGACTGTTTCTTTAGATAATTTAATGAGTTAGCTCACATCTATTCCTCAAATTATGATCTTTATCCGAAATTAATGGAATACAGAAATTATTCATCTTATTATGGTGCCGCAGAAAACGGAAGTAACGTATCCTGAAGCATTATTTTCATGCCATGCATCCCGGGGCAATAATTTATTCCCAATCGACATTCCTTAACAATGGATTGAATCAGGTACCAACACGTTTCTTCAAAGAGTAAAGCTAAATCGTAAAAAATCATCCCCCATATTCCTCGTCTTTTCATCCAAGAGACGTACTCTCACAACTCGTTACACCGCGTTTATCCTTCCCCAACGGGGCCTTCGTCATTCTGTGATCGTAATTAGCAAAGCATGAAATTTTTTCCTGACTAACTGGAACACATCTACACAATAATGTATAGCAAGCTGGAGAGCTTTCTACACATTCATACTGATAATTTAATTTCGGAACATACCCGGTGTATTTGTGCCCGTGGAAATTAAAATTTTAAGTATGACATGTTTGGACATTTGGTTACATAAGTTTCAATTCCATAGGTGTAAATGTTTAAAAGGTGATAAATATGGGGATAGGTGTAGTAAAATGAGAGGAAATAGTTCCACGAGGCAATATATGAGCGGCAAAGGTAAATAATGCAAAAGCATTTAGCCCTCTTACTTTTGTTCCCCCGCCTGTATTGTCTGTGATGAAAAGGTTATAAGGGATTGGTTGCCTAGAAGTCATTCCTGGCAATGGCAGATAAGGTGGGGATAATCTAAAGCCACCCCGTGGAGGCAATTAAGTGAGGGAAAGGTGGGGGAGGCGACAGCCGATGCGAGGCCGAGGCGACCTGACGCTGTCACCAGCAATGATCGCAGCGTGTGCGGATAATGGTTGATCGGATTCTGGTGGGGGTAGGAGAGTTCCGAATTAGAAGTTCGTCCGAAACCTTCACTACAAATTTACGTCCCCCTCCCCGATTTTACTCTCACCCTCTCCTCGTGCCATCTGCAAAATAATTAAAAAGGGAAGTCAGTTTGCGAGCGAAAGTATTTACCCCTTGAGAAGATGCAAGGAAGTATTTTATCTATCCTTTATAAATATAACCTCCGTCCCTGAGGAAAGAAAAAGTCAGAGGAACTTCGATGATTCATAGAGATTGAAAATCCACCATCATATACCTGAGTGCTTTCCCTTAATAACTAGAAATGTTGGGAATCGT
This sequence comes from Hetaerina titia, assembly GCA_037158775.1. Classification (NCBI taxonomy): domain Eukaryota; kingdom Metazoa; phylum Arthropoda; class Insecta; order Odonata; family Calopterygidae; genus Hetaerina; species Hetaerina titia. The sequence continues at coordinate 19,897,425 of CM073775.1, read as the reverse complement.
GGGATAACACAAAAAATTTCACGGTATACGCATATGCCGATGTCGTAAACTAGGACATCATAGTTGAAGAATATATTGAATTTACGTGGTATTCTCGATATTATGAATAATGAATTACCTCGCCGTTCCAGCATAAGGATGTGGGAGAAGACGTACTGATAATTCTTGCGTGTATGTTATTGAAGGAGTCGACAAGGATGGAATCGAGAACGGTAATTCATCATTTGAGGGAAGTATTAGCAATGAAATTTGACCAAAGAAGAGCATTAAAATTACCTTTCTAACTATACTGTATACATGATCTTATCTACGCGTGTCATATAGCCACTTGTGTTACAAATAAGAATCGAAAACATATTTGATTGGTGATGGTAGAGTTTTCCCAGTTCTAAGATCAGCAGCTGGTGAAATTAACAGATCAGGTTATGGAGGGCATTTCCCAGGAAGATTTGTTAGCTGAAAAATGACACAGAAAAGGTAAAGCTGAGACTATCCTGAGGGGTCCACGAAAATCGAACCCGTGTTATTCGGTCAGTACGGCCCAGTGCTCTACTGGAATTTCTCATGGGTATTTCACGTCCCCATATTAATTATGGCTTCGCTGCTGGAAATATTTTTGGAATGTTCATAATGTAGATTAAATACATGAAATATTATGATCTTCAGAAACAATTTATATTAAATAACCGAGTTTCAATTTTATCACTAATACGTAGGGTACATTTCATAGGCGCTAAACAATATGCGTTATACTATATACAGGTGTTCTCCTCTTCATCAAAAATACGTTATGCAGAGATAAAATCTCCACATTTCGGTTTCTCAATTTCTTTTCGTAGACTGGATTTGTAAAGCTATTCTATTTTTTTAGTATGCATTCATGCGATTTAAGTTATCTGGGAAGCTTCATTCTGAAAATAGTACCTGGCTGAAACTGTTAAAATGTCGAATTGGCATTTTTAGGGAGAATCTCTTATTGGCTTCCTCTAGAATCTTGCATTTTTGGTAGATATTGTATCCACCAAAACATATTTTCCAAATTTCCTGTTCATTTATACATATGTATATATATTTCTAAAAACAAATTTTTTACACTGCCATTTGTATATTTTTCGAATGTCCGGTGACCACATTCTACAGAACGCAAGTGACCTTTTGCTCTTTAGATATAATTGAATATCCAATAACATTCCTCGATTTTACACCGAATAATTTAACTATATTTCTTTCAGCAGTAGAATATGCCACTTGTGAGTATAAATTTTCCAGATAAACATGTTCTTATTAGATGAGGGGTATACACTTCTAATAAATTTTTAGTTTTGTGCACATATAAGCTACATGATAGGAATTTTAGGACTGCTTTATTTTTCGTTATTCTTAAATCCTAATCGAATATTTTCTCATGGGTATTTCTGTCGCGTATATCTTGAGCCTTCGACAGAGCATTCAATACTCGATCCTTAGCCATTTATTGGAATGATCTTCTGTAGCTTCTCCCAGAGCCCATTCCTCTTGTCACTTTATGGGAATATCAGACTTGCGGTTAACGCTCGGCAGTGACATTCCTCGACCTAACCGTGTTAACGGGAACTCGACCCGACCTTTATGAAGTTTGGCATCACTCATGAAGTTCATGGGTGCTGTTCACCGCATGGCGTACAAAGCAGTTACCGTTTTTATATTTACACCTTCATGTACCAGGTTAGGTTGGAGGATATATACATGCACGTAGGGTGATCATACATCCCGGTGTAACAAAATCTTAATATTATTCAGAAACTCTTTCAGTGGAACTGATTGTGAAATTATTAGGTTTTTCAGTGAATTCTTACAAAGAAAACATTTTACTTACGTGATTTTGTTTTTGTGAGAAAAATATTCAGGTTAAAATTTTCTTTTAAATCTTCTATTTTCATCTGGAAATTCATTTAAGTAAGTCACTACCGGCGAAAGACGCCGAGTTTTTTCCATATTGGTAAGATTGTACAAAAGACAATGGAAAAGACGATGCTATACAGAGCTATGGAGTTTTTAAGTTTTATACTCAATCAGATTTGACTGACGATATAAAACGAAGGTGGAACCCAATAGCAATAATTTTAAGCTACTACAAAATGAAGAAAAAGGATAACACTTCAACTTAAGAAATACATTTTAGAGAAATGTACATATTCTTAAACTTCTTTTATTAATTGTAAGTTACAGAGGACGTCTAGGTAGCTTTGCTGGCTAAAGTAATCGGCCGGATATCGAGGGGTCCGGATTCGAATCTCGGTCAAGGCGATTGATTTTTATAATCTGTAATTGTTGCATTGTAATGCACACTTAGTGGATGACTCGGTAAAAAGTTACTGTCGAGGTATCACCTGCAGTTTATTGGAATTGTATTATTGATAATTGGGTTTAAGGTAGTTTTGTATTGACTTCACACCTCGAGCCTTCTAAGCCTCTCCTAAAAGACACATCCTCACCACAGCGTTAAAAATTCTTCATCAATTCTTCATACCTCCTTCCTCCCTTCATTCTGTCCAATATACGAGGTATATTAAATAAATAACGTGAATTTAAATTATTTTGCAAAAAAATTATTAATTTGTCTATGGTAAACTTATCCCCTTTGGAGTAGTTTGCTAATATACACTTATTCCAGAGCTTTTTCCAATCCTAAAAATACTGCTGGAACTCAATCTTTGGAAAAGCTTTCATCCCTCTCAGCGATGCGTTTACAATCTCTTCTATGCTTGTAAAACAACGGCCCTTTAATACGTATCATCTTTATATTTGGGAACAGAAAAAAAGTCACTGGGGCCATATTTTGCAAATATCAACTTTAGGACATATTGATCGGTAGTTTTGGCCATAATTTCATGAACAAGCATTGAAGTTAAGCGAAGTATCAATGCGAAATTCATGAATTGTTTTGCCACAATTACGGGCGATTTTTCGTATTACTTCACGTTGAGGTTGCTTGTAGCACTCTTTATCGATCATTTCATCTTGAGGCAAGAATTCACATTGCACTATGCACTATGCGGATTTACAAAATACCCATTACTTTTTCAACGTACGTATAACTTTCCTCCGCTTATATCACCGCCCTTAGATCCTCCTATCATTCATAGTCTTGAATTTCCAATCGACTAAAAATGTACTCTATATACACCTTACTTGTTTTCCTTAGATTCTCCCCAACAATCCTCTCCCCTTCTTCACCACGCCGAATGCTGCTTCTTTTGTTTTTCTTTCCACACATTTCATCTTTTTCATCATTCTTCACACCCACATGACAAAAACCTTCAGTGACCCTGTTGCCGTACCACATAAAACCACGCTCCGTATCAAAATTGTCAATGGTATTTACATCTATATAAAATGTCCGTCATGAATTTCCTGCTGCTTGTTCCGTTCCAAGTGCACTAATTATTGTCCTCCTATTTTAATATTTAATTTATAATATCTTGTTCATAAAAATTTATAACCTTCGTTTTGTTCGCATTGATTTTCTACCCTTACTTATTGCTCGCATTGAATGCAACCCTTCGCTTGATTGACTAGGTGAAGGTAAATCATCCCCAATTTAATTGACGTTATGTATTCCCACTTATTTTCATTCTTATCTCCTGATCTTTTAAAGTCACTTTTACTATTCTCCCCGTACATAAAAGACAATTTTTTTTAATATAAACAGCTATTGGACACGAGATTACGCGTGAATAATAATATTCTTGTAAAATAAACGGAAATTAAACATTACTTCACTTCTGATTTGAAATATTTCAGATTATCGTTAATACAGTGTTTTTTTAACTTAAATATATTGCTTGACATTTCTGAGAAACGTTCTTGATCTTTGAGGAGCCCAGGAAAACGTAGACAATAAAAACACGCATCAATAATATTGACTTTCGAATTTGGAATTTTCTTCTATTTTATTTAAGAGTGGAGCGGCATTATATGCAGTTATATGATACAAGGATTCTTTGGAGCAGGGCTATCTTCTTTCTTCTTTTTCGAAAGAAGTAATGAAAATATTATGTGCATGGACATACGGATGATCTGATCTCCATCATTACGTCTGCGATGTTCTTCGCCCTGCGGTAGACTGGAAATAGTCAACGAACAGAATAAACAGGCATGTTTGATTTATGCATTCTTTTATTTTTTAATTTAGACTATTTGAATTTAATAATGAACCTTTAAATTTAAAAGTCATGACTTTTTGGGGTTATCACAAGGATTTCAAGACACTTAAAGGTCTAAACTCCCCGTGTCCTGTTAACATTTGCGTAATTTCTTTGTAAGTTTTAAAGTTGACCTTCATGTTTTCCTTCACGCTCGGTAAAAATTGCCTGATTGTTTTCCCCTTTTATAAAGTTTTCCATTCCCATTTATCCAGGAAATACGCTCTTATAACCTTCCTGTTCCTGCTCCATTTCTCAGTTGGAGAAAAAGTTACATCTCCTATAGTAGCCTCTTCCATCTGCTTCATCCGTGACTTGATTCTTCTTTCCTCTATTAAGAACCTTATCGGCTGTATCCCACTTATTATTTGTAAAGCTTCATTATAGACCGTATTGTGGCTCCCGGGGTTTTCAATTAGGCAAGATCGTTGGTCCTCCTCCAGTTTCCTCCGGATTCTGTTGCAATTTAATCTCTCTCCCCACACCTCACAGCCGTATGCCAATATTGGGAGGGTGACTCCGTTGTATATAGTTCTTAGGCTATTTGTGGTGATGCCAAATCTGTTTCTGCACAACCTTCTCCCGTAGGTATATATTTTTTTGACCTTACCTGCTACGTAATTTGCGTGTTCTTGGAATGTTAGTCTGTCAGCGAATTCAATGCCCAGGTATCTGAGTGTGGAGGTTCTTTTGATGTTTTGACCATAGATTTTTATAGTTGGGTTTCGTGACATTTTTTTCTGAGCACAAAGTACTTGGTCTTAGAAACAGAAATTTTCAATTTCACTTTCGCACTCCATGATTCCACTATATGGCTACATTCCTTTGCGATGTTTTCCATTTCTCTCCTGGAATTTGCAGGCATTGTGATCACAACGTTATTAGCGTAGGCTGTCCATCTGCAGCTTCCAGGAATGGGGTGATTCAGCAAATCGTTCATGGCGATGTTCAAAAGAAAAGGACCGAGTATGAATCATTTTGGTGCCCCTTTTGTAATGTTTTTTTCGACCTCCAGATTATTTAGTTGTATTTTGGTTGTTCTATTAAAGGAATAATTTTTTAGTTCCATTATTGATCTCGGAATGATATAACTTTTGACCTGGTTTATGCAATTGGGCCACCATAAGGAGCCGAATGCTTCTTTGCAGTCTATGAATAAGGCACCTTATACTTATCTTTAGAATTCTTGATTTCTTGCAGCAGTTTCATTGCCGCGGCTGCGGTGGATCCGCCTCTTCGGAATCAAAATTGGCTTTTGTGAAGTAGATTCTCCTCACCAACTGCTTCTTCAATTTTCATTTTGATGATTCTTTCGAACATTTTCCCCATCTCGGGTGTTATGGGTCTGTCTGCTTTAGGATCAGAGGAGTCTTTTTCTTTAGATTTCAAGATGGTGCATAGGACACCCTTTTTCCATGCCGCAGGGAAGTATTTGTTTCTGCAACAGTCTTGTAGCAATCTAGTTAAATAGTTGAGGATAACCCGCACGACTGCTTTGATCAATTCGTTTAAGCCATCAATGCCTGGGGCCTTTTTCATTTTCATCTCTTTAATCGAGGTTCTAACTTCCTCATCGGTGATGCCTATCTCCGCACTTTGCAGGCAAGTGAGATTAGCTTCACTCCTAATTACTTTTTTTAACCATCGGGGTTACGGTAACATTGTCTCTTGCTCTCAAAGCTCCCTTCAACGTGTATCACGCTCTTGTGCTTATTTTACGCTTAACACTTCCCTGGGCCGTTTTGGTGTTGTGAAGTTCGAGCGTACGAATTCGTATTAGCATGCATAACAAACAAGTCATTCGTAAATCTAGTTAGGTTTTCCGCAAATGAAAACGTCCGGGAATTTCTCTACTCTGGGAATCTTAAGGAATTTTACGGATGTTTGTTTAAAATTGTTATCAGCCACATTTTACTTAAAAAATTGGTGATCGAGATGGTGCAATGGCAAGCGTACTGGCTTCCACCTAGAAAACCCGGGTTAAATCCTCGAGACGGGCAGATCTATTTTAGTGGTATTCTGATCTCTACTTTAGGTGATTTGTGGGGAGCACTTAAAGTGAGCACGCTGTCCGCCAGATGGGAGGCTAAAGTGCAGACTTCTTGGCCCCTTGCGTTAAGAGTTGGCTTTTACTCCACCCTTTCATCATTCCCATCCATCTATAATGGCTCAAATAACCTCAGCTATCGGGCACCTACTGCTTCTACTTTCACAAGCTCTACACGGTTGCATACTAGGCTGCTTTTGAGGATGCAGCAAGATAAAGCTTGCCTGTTCCTTTGAGACCACGGAGGAAAATGCAAACTTGATGTTTGCTCTGACGGTTAATATACTTACGACCTCATTAGGTAGATCTGGGGGTCCAACGATATTCTCGGATCTCTTCAAAAGACGAGAGGGGTTTAGTAAGTCTTTGCACTATTGAAGAAGAGCGGAAGCATTGAATGTGCTCGTTACAGGGAATAGTTAGTGAGTGGCAGGAAGCTCTTTTGTATCTCAGGAAACATAAGTGTGATGTAGATATGTCGTATGTTAAAATCTAATTTCAGTTGGGACGAATCAATCATCTCTCCTGGGTTCAGTGCGAAGAAAAGCCATACTATGCAGGCGAACTCTGTTTGGGATCATATTATATAAAAAAGAAAGTTTCGGAAGATTCAACGCGTAAAAACTGAAGTTCTGCAAAAATGATAAAAGGAAAAAAAATCTGCTCGGGAGTTATTCCGATCGTTGGTCGTTGAAATGTTAGCCATCAAACGATGTATTCGTGTGTGAGTGCATAGTACTAAGTTTCTTCTAAGATTTAACTGGACTTCATTTGCAGAGAATAATCAAATTAGCGACAGTATAAACAATAATTGCAATACTGGGCGCCGCGGAAATTGGATGACATTTAGACTAATTAATCTTCTCTACTGAATGCAACTTGAGAACTAACGGAAAAATTCTAACTAGCTAAAATTTTAACGTGACAATTCAATGTCCTTCGTTTAGTTAGACCGCAGTTTAAAAACACACAAACATAAACAGCTTTCCTACTGGAAGTAATCTTTTAGCTATACGGTGTCGTAATGTAATATATACTATGAGAAACAAAAATTTGAAAACAATATTTATAATCCAGCCATTTAAAGAAACCTTTTTAATAGGTACTTCTAATGCTCGTTTTCTTACGTACGAGAGTAGGCTGAAAACTATTGCACACATTATTGTAAACCACAAACAAAATGACCTTCAGTAGCACTTCTGTTGGCATGTGGAAGTAACATTCCCTCTCAACATTCATGCGCAGGTTTGAGGTAGTTTCATTTATCCAGTGCATTTTGAGAAGAGGAAGTATGAAGAAGTGTTCTAGCGCTATGACAACGCAAACAGCGTGCCGTTATGGAATTTTTAACAGCTGAATATGTGGTAGTATAAAAAGTTTCCGGCCTAACAAAGATAAATGACGTTTTTTCTGAAATTTTATGAAATTTTTGAGGTCGGAAACAGACCACAATTGTTAGTGACTCCTACAGATATGCAATGTCGTTTAAGGGCTGCTTATGGTGACAATGTTGTTGATAGGTCTACTATAAATCGATGAGTAGTAAAATTTCGTGATTGCTAGCCTGGAAAAGTCATAATTGTTGATTAAACTTCTTTTGACTGTATTTTGGGATGCACACCGAGTTTATTAGACCGATTTTCTGGAACGAGGGGCAACGGTAAATTCTTCTCACAATATACAGACTCTTAAAGACCTCCGATGCGGAGTTTGTCGTGTTAACTGTAGCCTGGCGTCAATAATCTTGCAGCATGCTAACGCTGGTCTATACACCTTGCGCGCAACTAGAGAGGCTCTACGAAATCAGATATTTGAACCAATTCCACACCCTCATTAGTCCCCCAATCTTACGCCTTGCGATTTTTATTTTTTTCCTCAACTCAAGAGACACCTCAAAGGTAATCACCTCAGATGATGAGATGCAAAGCAGCTGTCAAGTCCTGGATTCGATAAAAGTCGGAAGAGTTTTTCAATGACGGAAAGCAACGACTTGTTACACGTTGGTAGAAATGTATTAGCCTTAACGGTGACTATGTTGAAAGATTAATGCATGATGTTGAAAGGTAAGAATTTTACTTCAATGAACTTTTTTCTCGATCTTGCTATTTGCTTTTGTTTGCTCTCAACAAGCATGTGTGCATTATTTTTCAGCTTACCCTCGTATTATATTTTATGCAACTTGGATAATTTTTCGTAAATACTCGTATTTACAACAATATGCACACAAAATAGTATTTAGATTGCAAACACATGCACTAAAGAAGCCTTTTAGGTCTTTGGTATGAATTTATGCGAGTTTGTGTAAGAATAGCATTGTTGTTTCCAAAGAAAACTGAAAACCAGGCCTTTACTTTCATGAATATTGACATTAAATTTCGAAATTTATATGAGATCAATACGTTTACTAATCGCGATGCAGAGGCAAACAGTAATATGGATATCTCCTTGCCATATGAGCAATGGATGTTCGGATATTATTGTTTTATATCCGTGTATTCTACTCCTACTTACTCTCGACGCTTTTGCAGAGCTTACTGCAGAGTCCGTACGATTGGCTGTCCTATTTATACGAAATGCATTTTTGAAAGAACAATAAAAATGTTCCTAGTTCTCCTTTGTGCGATATTTCCAAATCTATACTTTATTTGTTGAAATACTTGACGCATTTCTAGATAAGTTTATGCTGCGTCTCTACACTGAGAGCACAAAAATGTTTAAAGACAACGAATAGAATAAGTATGGCATATTTTCGAAATCTGACTTATTTTTTAAAGTAATGGTGATATTAAAGAATGTAATAAGTCAACGGCATGGATTGCATTTAGGAAACGAAATGATAAAACGCTTTTTTAGCTAATTACCCGCAGGTTCCGCATATTATATGTATTAAACCATTATAAACCAAAATGGAAACATAATGACAGCTTTGTGCAATTTGCCTGCTTTTGTTAAAGTACGTTTTATGCCACTTATAGAATGGTATACGAGTATAAATAAAGTCATTCTCTCTTACGTACAAGTTCACCTTCGCATGATTGCATTTAAATATACGTACCGATGAATGGGTTTGATGCTATTTACCTAAACTCTTGCTCACGGTTGCGATGAGTTCTCTCCTTTGTAATTCAAATCAAATTCCGTGAATCATGCTAATAAGATTCATTATTTCAGCGGAATGCTATTGGAATATTTGTCTGAAGTACGAGAGGCATGCTACCAAAACTTACAATTCACAATTACAAAAAGTCTCATCTTTCCAGTGGTTAACTAACGGTTGATGGTAAATAAGTGTTTTTAGAAAAGGGTAGTAAAGGCACCCTCGATATCATGATTTGAATGCTGTATCACTCACCCCTGGTAGAGTAAAAACACGCGGCAAAGGCAATATTAAAGAAGAGAATTTACAATCATGCATCCTTGCATTTTTTCTCCCTCGCATTCCATCCCTCTTGAAGAAATGGTAGATTCAAGGATAGATTGGATTTTTTTTCACGCCACGAAGATTTTGAAAGGACTCAGTTCTTCTGCGTAATTCAAGAAGCTTACCATCCGGTGACCTCAATCGTCATCTTATAGCATTCTTCGTCATTTATTTCCAGAACGCTGCTCGTCAAGAGCACTTTACGAGGCCTTAGATTCACAACACTTGGTGGAGGACAAATTTATGCCGGTGTGACATTCTTAATTTTTTTCGTTGGCGTCAAATTAATTAAAAATAACCTTAAAAGGGTTCACTTTCAAGAGTTTACTGAGTGGTGCATAATGGTGTCGTCAAGCGTGAACAACTCCTGTACAATGATATAAGAAAATATCCAAGCCTGTATACTGTAACTTGTAAATCCGTTCATCCTATCATAAGTTGGAAAGAGCGCCAAGATAGTGTCTTCCATGTTTTGCTTCTCTGAACTCGGCCTTGGCCTTCCTCTGTATTAGTGATACTTTCTTTTTCTTCGATCGTGGTCTTAAGGAATCCCAAATACGTTAGACTATAGGGATCTAATTAGTTTTCCTCCTCTTAAATTGCTTTCGGAAGTTATTCTCTCCTTGCGCTCTTCGAACTATTTATCTTATTTTAGTCTATTTACTTTATTTTCTTTTATTTATTATTAGTAGTTTTTATTCTAAATTTAGATGGCTTCAGGTTTTATTTTCTCAAATTCTCTGATGTAGTTTTAATCACCGGATTTAATAATGATTTTTTCCTTGATATATCTTTCACGTGATTTTTTAATTGAATTCTATCAAGGTGTGTAATTGAAATTCTTGATGGGTATACTTTTACATGGGTATATTTTATACTTTACCTTCAGAAATTAACTAAGCAATACATATGGACTTATTCTCTCTTACAGTATAGCCGGTTCATGTAGCTAGAAATGATGAAGATTTAAAGAATTTAACAATTTGAATTTAATTCTTATCAATACAATTTTAACATCGCCACGATCTTCACTCATGCATGAAACACTGTTTTTGCATTCTGCCCTCACTCACCGGTTGGATATTCACTGTGTTGTCATTCGTATCTTTGCACCACATCGGGATTGGCCAGAGCATTTCCATTTAGTCAAGCTCAGAATGTTGGCAAACGTATTGATATTTAAATTTGTGCTCTGTGCAGTTATTATAATTTGAATCATCATGGAAAATAATGGTGTTATTTTCTGGAGATTGAGTCCGTATTCAGGTGAACGAAGTGAGCTTAAATTCCATACCGAGTTTCAACTAGCCTATGCTTCGCTCAGTGTCGATAATCGGTTGTATTGATCACCTATAATGATGATATTTATAACGAGTTTACTATGGAAATACTTTAATCGTAAATACATATTTTTGGGAGTACTTTGATATATTTTGCTTAAATACTTTTGATCGCTGTGGATATAAAATTGTTGCATAAATTTGCATGCATGAAAAGCGAATTTTATTACATTCTAATAGATGGCACATTACATATTGCTAATTGAGTAGTTCTTCAGTATCAGCCAATTTCTAATGTTTCATTTTTATGGACGGAAAAACAAAGAGGGCTGCGGAGAAAACAGTAGAGCGTTTTCCGTGTACAGAGAAGTAAATATCATCCCCTATCCCTTAATCCCCCGCGCTCTCTCCGGCATTCTGCATTTTCTGGTTTGGATTTTAAGCCTATCCTTTTTTCGGCGACCACTCCCCTCTAACATTCGTTCGCTTCCCTCACCGGACAGCGAGTCAACATTTTAGGGTGATGTATGTTGCTGATCCGAAAATAAAACGAAGGCACTGAGTGGACGAAAGATTGAAGGGAAATACCGGTGGCATTTCTGCTTTCACAGCCTTGAATATTCTCAGTCTGATTCTACTTACTCTGGAACCGTGCACCGTCCCCGGAATATAAAAAGAACAAGGAGGATAATTCTTACCCGTTCAAGGTAAAACATTCTCGGACGGTTCTTTGACACCCATACCAATCACCAAGACTTCGGAACGGAAGAAACGGAAGTTCTGAACCAGAGGAAATCCTCCACAGACTATACACGGGAAGGCATCCAGATTCTTCTTTTTTGCGATGCAGATAAATGCAAAGGAGAATAAGAATAAAATTTGCCTTAATTCAATTATTAAAAACAGTTTTAAATATGGTTCATTTATGGGTATGTATCTTAACATTTTAAGTGTGTAAAAAATAACTTTATTGGACTTTTAATGGCCAGTAACATACGAATACGCAATTTTCCGTTATGATCGGTACTTAAATTAATGCATCACGCAAGTAACTTCAAAAAGAAGGAAAAAAGCGCAAAAAGGTATGAAAACAGTGCAGTGTTTTTTACTAAGGTTATATTTTTATCGCTTCAATTATGGGGTTTTAATATTAAAAAGGCCCTTCTCTCAAGGGAAGCGTATTTCTATTTCATTTCCTATCAGATTACGTGTGATTAATGTGAAATTAAATGATTTCTTTGCAATATTTTTATTAGATTGATAATGTTTTAATTCGTGCTAAAGTTCAATTACTAATCATTTTCACAACGTGCTTTTTAGTGATTAAGTAAATTTTTAAAGTAGAGTAAAATTAAAATTTAGAAATGAAGTGAAATTATTTACTCCCAAACGATGAGGAAATGATAAAATAATAAAAATTATGTAATAATTACCGATAGGTATTGTAATAGATTGTTAACCCCTCCACTTAACCTCGTAATTAAATTCCCGCCACTTAATTATTGATTTTGGAGAATTTTTGGAAACTCTACCATTGCAAGGCATTTTTAATAAAAATAATTTTCAAAAGTTAATAAATTTCACTGGATATTTTTAAAAATTTTTCCTAGCCATGGTTTCAATTTTTAGCAAATTTACCCTTTCTGAAATTAGCTTATTATTAGGTAATCTACCAGTTAAGGTAGTTTTTTGGATGGACACAACTATCAAATAAACACTTTGTGACTCCCCACCTAGCAAACTAATCTATATCAGGTCCCTCTTCATCTCGGTGTACTTCTTTCCTCCCATCATCCGGTCTAACATCCCTATCCTGTTCCTACCCTTACCTCGCTTGCCCAACATTCTCCCCTCTATTACCTTCTTCAACATTCCACTACCGCTCAATACGCCTTTCATCCATTTTTCCTGCCTCCATAGGATTTCTCTCAAAAAACCCCTCTCCTCCCCCACCATTTCTAGTACTTCCTCATTTGTTTTCCTTTCGGTCCATTTCACCTTCTCCATTCTTCTCCACGCCCACATTTCAAAAACCTCCAATCTACGTCTATCCTCCTGCTTCAGCGACCACGTTTCCGCGCCGTACATAGCCACGCTCCATATCAGAGTTTTTACGAGTCTTGTCTTAACATCCCTACTCAACGTCCCCGTCATCAACTCCCTCCTCCTTGAGAAAGCCTCCTTGCCTAGCGCAATTCTTCTCCTTACGTCCCTACCACTTTGACCGTGTTGGTCCAAAACACTTCCGAGATATGTAAACTGTTCTACCTGCTCTATTTTTTCCCCGCCTATTTTAATATTTAGCTTAGCCTTTTTCTTTCTGGAAAATCGCATAACCTTTGTTTTATGAATATTTATTCTCATCCCATATTTATCGCACTGAACCTCCAATTCACTCAACAATGCTTGCAACCCCTTGGCTGACTGAGCAACTAATGCTTGGTCATCAGCAAACCTAACCGATTTTACGAATTCCCCTCCGACTTTCATTCCTACCTCCAGTTCTTCCCATGCCTCTTTAATCATTTCCTCTACATATACGTTGAACAGTACCGGTGACAATGGGCAACCCTGCCTTACACCTCTTCCTAACACTGCCCATCCGGACTCTCCGTTCCCCACTCGCACCTGAGCAGTCTGAGACATGTACAGGTTGCGGATCAGTCTCCTGTCCCTCCAATCCATTCCTATTTTCTGCAATACACGCATTATTTTTCCCAATTCACTCTATCAACGCTTTTTCGAATTCTACAAAACAGGCAAATACGTCCTGATTGTATTCTATATTCCTCTCGACTAGTGATCTCATTACTGCAATGGCATCACGCGTACCTCTTCCTTTCCTGAACCCAAACTGATCATCCCCTAAGTAATCATTTGCCTTACTCTCTATCCTTTTGTTGATGATCCTGAGAATAACTTTAGCTGCGTGGGATATCAAACTTATTGTTCTGTAGTCCTCACATGACGAAGCCTTTGCCTTTTTTGGAATAGGAACTAACACCGATCTCACAAAATCTTCCGGCCAGATTCCTTCCTCATAGATACTACGAATCAGTCCATATATGGCCTTCTTTCCACCTTTTCCTAACCATTTCAACATTTCTACAGGAATGTTGTCCACCCCCACGGCCTTATTTGCTTTCATCTCCTTTAGTGCCCTTTCTATTTCATCGTCGAGTATGCCTGGACCTAAGCTATCTTCTTCTACGTCATGTTCCTTTTTTATGTCTAACCTTGTCGGCCTAAGTTATTTACCATACAGTGTTTCTATATATTCCTTCCATCTCTCTTGGATTTTTCCTGGTTCAACTATTATCTTACCCCATTTATCTTTAACTGTTAGCACAGATCTTGCCTTCTTACTTCCTGATAATAAGTTAACCTTGCTGTATAGAGCACCAATTTCACCCTTCTTCTGTAAACTTTCCATATCCTCGCAGTGCGTTTTCCACCATTCTTCTTTTGCTTTATTTGTGGCCCTTCTCAATTTATTGTTTAACTCTTTGTACTTCATTTTGCCTAACTCTGTGTTTAAATTTTTCCATCTTCTTCTCTCATCCATCTTTGCAATCATCTCATCCGTTACCCATGGTTTCCTAATCCTTTTCCCGTTAACGGTTCCTATAGTGTCTTTAGCGGCTTCCAAGATTCCTTTCTTGATACATTCCCATTTTTCTTCGATAGTACTCAGTTCTTTACCGTCATCCATCATTTTCTCTACAGCCTCCTGATACTCCTTCCTCGTTAATTCATTTACTGCTTCGAAATTCCATTTTTTAACCCGCCGCCCTTGCCTTATCTTCTTGAAACGAACATTACATTTCATAACAACTAAATTGTGGTCAGAGTCCGCATACGCTCCTGGGAAACTGTGCGAATTTATTACACTGTTCCTAAACCTGTGCCTAACCATAATGTAATCTAAGTGATACCTTTCTGAGTCACCTGGCATTTTCCATGTATACCTACGCCTTTTGTGGTGTCTAAACCATGTGTTAGTGTTGACTAACCCCTGTCTCCTGCAGAATTCAATTGCTTTCTCACCGCGTTCATTCCTCGTACCTAACCCATAGTCCCCCACCTCACCACCATCTCTTCCTTCGCCTACCGTCGCATTCCAATCTCCCATCACTATCAAATGTTTCCCTGCAGGAACACTCGCGACTATATCCTCTAACTCATCATACATCCTATCGACTTCTTCCTCCTTGTGGTTGCTCGGTGGCATGTATACCTGAATAATGATCAAGTTCGTCGGCTCTGCTGTAATCTCTACGAGTAAAATTCTATCTGTCGCTTGCTCTTTGTTGAATACGCTTCTTCCTACCCCTTTATTTAAAATTACGGCAACCCCTCGTTGGCTCTCGTCCCCGCCGCTGTATATTACTCTATAATTGTCACTCCAGTAATCCCCGCTATCCTTCCATCTCACCTCGCAGAGGCCTAAAACATCTATGTTACCTCTTCCATCTCTCGCTTAATATTTTCTAATTTGCCTCTCCTCAACATTGTCCTGCCGTTCCAGGTTCCTATTCTAACTGCTTTCGCCTTCTTCTGAGTCCTCTGTCCTGATGAAGTTATTTCTTCCCTGCAAGGGTTTCGTGGGATGACGACCGCGGAAGCCTTGCCTCTCCCGCTGCCGGGCACGACACACGGCCTCTTGGGCCGAGTCCCGTAGTTGCCAGGACTCATATTATCTATAGTGCCCATCATTATATTCTTGGGAATCATAATTGAGGTGGTTTCCCGTTGCCTTCCTCAATAGTGTTTTTAACGTGACACCATCACTTAATGGCCGCCCCACTGGGGTCAGACGCCATTGCAGCCGCCTCACTGAGGAACAGACGCTGCGTGGACTACCTTTCGTCTGGCTCCTAACCTTCGACCTATCTGGCATGGGTGACCCTTCCAGGAGTAATTATTATTACTCCCGCCAGCACAGCTCTAGGGGTCATCGGAACACACAAGCCCTTCCACCACGACAAGGTTGTAGTCCATGGGAGGGGAAATTAGCTTATCAAACAGATGAATGCAATCATTACTCTAATTTTAAAAAATCACTTATGATCATGAAACAAAATGATTGTATATAATTTGAAATTCCATTTTAAAAAAGGCACTTTACGGTGCATTTTCCTTGGATTATACGTGCAATGTAAAGCCACACAAAAACTTCCCCGTTTTAATCACAAGGCAATATTAACTTTGAGCTCTGGTTCACTTTGTGGCAAATCCTTTCGCTGCATTCATTAAGTAATAAAAGGTAAATTGTCCAAATTTAATATTTTATTTACCTATTCACTTTATCATTTGAAATAGTTGACATACAGGGTAGCACCCAAAACTGTTAGGACTGATTTTTTTACAAGAATTTTATTGACGATATACTTACATCGACTTAATAATCTTCAAAGTATGCTCCTTAAGCTGCTACACACTTAGTATAACGTTGCTCCCATTTCCCCCGCACGCCCGCTGGAAATTTTCTTTGGGGATGCCGTTGATGACCCTCGTCGAAGCCTCTTGAACGGCCTTTATCGCGTCAAAACGTCGTCCTTTGAGCTGTCTTTTCATCAGGGGGAAGATGAAGAAGTCCGGTGGTTCCAGATCTGGAGAATAGGGCGGGTGTAGCAACGTGGCAACGCCGTATTTGGCCAGGAGCTGTCTGACGACGAGCGCGCCATGGCACGAATTTTCGTCACCATCTTGGCGCACACCTTGTGAATGGCCAAATCCTGTGAAATAATGCGTTGGACGTTGGATGCTGGTAAACCCAACTGGTCTGCAATTTTTTTACTGGTTAAGCGTCGGTCTGTGTTCAGCAGTGTCCTCACTCTGTCCACATTCGTGTCGGTTCTTGCCGTCGACGGCCGTCCGGAGCGATGGTCGTCTTCAACGAGCTCCCTACCCTCTTTAAACAACTTGTGCCACTGTGGAACGGCTGAAGGCGGTGTCCCTATAAGCCTGCTTGATCATATCGAAGGTCTTAGATGCCGTCTTCCCGAGTTTCGCACAAAACTTCACGGAATAACGTTGCTCTAAATTCAGATTCATTTTGTTTTTCTACGCGGACAAAAACTTGCTTCACTAAAAACGGTATCCTCACTCAACGACAGCCTGCAGGTGACTGAGGTTGGTTTTGGTCTGTTGCTAAGATCCCCCTCCACCTTACCCTGCCAGGAAGACCCTCCCTCCACCTCCCCGCTTGCGCCAGAGAAAATTAGTTTTACCACTTTAGGGTGCGACCCTGTATTTATACATTATATAGAATTAGTTTTATGTTGATTTTAGCAAATCTGGAGTTTTCCACTTTATTTCTTCACATGAGAGAGATAAAATGGTAATTTCTGAGATTTTGAGACTAGATACTCGTTTACTCCTTATGTAAGGGTGTATTTAATAGAAGAATTTCAGGGTTATTTCTTTTTTCAGTGGTATAGCACATATTTCTCCTATTTTTGTAATAAAATAAGTAATATTGATAAAGACACTGTTTTCGGCTTTACTAGGTGGAAATTTTCTGCATTGTACACATAGATAATAGAAACACAGCATTTCCACAGTTAATTATTATTGCAGACGATTATTTCGCCACTACATGGCATCATTAGTTGCCACTACCAAATCAAATGATGATGCCCCACAGTGGTTAAACAATGGTTGGAAATAAATATTGTGCTTCTGTTGCCTATACTACTGGTTAGTATTTATCATATAATTACCTTTTCTCAGTCTACTCTGAAATGAAAAATACTTTCAAGTCGGCGTATACAGTATTTCTATTCTTTAAAATTTAACTTTCAATTTTAAGATTATAAATTTTTATGACGTCGTCGATGAGGCTTCTATCCATCCTCGATGACAAGACACCAGTTACAAGATATGGGCTAAAATCAATAAATTAGGGGTGAGCACCACTGTTCTTAAAACCCTGGTGTGCGTTTCATCTCTGATACAAATGCGTCCCTTTGATGTTAATGATCCTTTTGGGCAGATTTTTGTTATCATCAGTAGAAGATTCATTTTCAAAAAGCATGTTCTGCTATTCTTTCGCTGGATCGTTTGCATTGAACGTGTTGCGATATGCCACAGCGAGGTCGAAATACAAGAACCCTTGTGCCAAGCAGGAGCGTAAAAATTTCGTGAAAATATTCCCGCGTCATCTCTCCCAGAATTTTTAGCGACTTTAACCCAAGTGAAAAGAAAGAGATTTTCGGGATAAGGGGTGGCAATCTGTCTTGATACCAGTCCAGAAAGAGGAAAGAAAAAAAAGAAAATGTTAAACTGTCGTACTCTATCCCTAACTATTTTGCCTCTGCCAACTAATAAGGAGGATAGGAAATCGCCGGCTTGGAAAGGTGACACCTTCTTTTCACGTAAAATATGGTTTTCGGCGTAGTATGCTGACCATTGATCTTGCAATCCGCGCAAATAATTGCGTAATTCCAGAAAGCCCATCTCATGTGTCAATATGTCATAATCGTTATTTTTTTATATAGAAATGGCATCTGACAGAGTTTGGTGACATGCATTTAAAAACGTTAAGCAAAGGACGCTTTTAGGGAAATTTAAATATCTTTATTCAGAATATTTTTAATCGCTGCCTTTTTATGGTTAGTATAAGCGAGTATTTCTTTCGCTTCTTTACTCGGGAATCAGTGCCCTTTAGAGCCCCGTTTCAAGTATAATTTTGTTAAACGTAGCACTCCATGATGTGATGAAGAATACCCAAACATCAGTGCTTCATTGCTTTTTGACGATTTTTTGTCGAGCGTCCAAAATTTCAAATGCAGCAATATAAGTAAGTCCAGTTGAAATTTCTTATTTTGTTTTTGTTTCACCACGGTGAGTGCTTTTTTTTGCAGGGGTTAGAAAATTTTACTCCATCACCCCTACATCTGGGTCGACAGAATACATCCTATGTGGAAAATATGGAATCGTTGTAGGCTATCAATCAAATTGCCGTGGGTTTGTTCAGCTTTCAGGATCTACATGATTTAAAAGTTTTAATATTTTACACTTCTAGTTCTACTCAACTTTAGGGGGCTATTGTATGACTATGATAACTCCATGTGAAACACTCTTACAGTCGAAACTAGAATATATCTCATTCATTAACTCTTATGCGTGAGAATCTTATCCGAAACCTTCAGCGACGGTAGAATACGGGAGAGCTTTCCGAGCCAGTCCGCTTACGAGAACATAGGTGAATTGCGAAATTGCCTTGATTGAGAACGCGGCAGTGTTCATTGACTAACTCTTATCTCTAAACTAAGGAGGAGACCCCAATCTCTCCATGAAGATTGCTACTTCCCGTTGACCTACAGAAATCCACTGTCGGAATGCGAGAACTATCGGCCTGCGCGGAAAGTTGGATAACGATAGACACTAAGTTTATGAGCCAGACGATAAATCACATGTTCTCATTCGACTAATTGAATGTTTAAAATAATCCGCCGTGTTAGTTATCCTTTAATATGTGAATGGGATATTACATTAATTATCTCTTGGCTTTCCTGTTGTTTTAATATTGGTAATGTGGGTAATCTCTTCCCATTTCCCCATATCCTTCGTACATTAGCACATGTATGTTGGGTTTTGAGAGGTGCTAGAAAATACGAGGTTTTATGGGGAAATCCCCATAAAACCAACTCTCCGGAGCGGGGTTTACCAATTGCAATGTGGCGACTGTGACGCTAAATACATCGGTCAGACAGGCAGGAGCATAACGGTTCGAGCGGAAGAACACCGGAGGGATATCATGAAGAACACTGGGATGTCCCAATTCGCAACCCACCTCTTGAAGGAAGGCCACCGTGCGGATTTCACCCCCACATTACTGCACGGAGTGAAGAAAGGAACGCAGCTGGACATCCGTGAACAGTTAGAAATTCTAAAAATGGTTAAGAAGAAGGAAAGGATAACTAATGACCACCTTTTCCCTTTCCACTCACCCCTCCTGGACATTCCTATTCTACACCCGAAAACCCCATGACACAGACCCACGCTCTTCCCTCCCTCTCCCCCCCTCTTACACCTCCCCCCCCCTTTTTCTCCTTAATTACACCTTCCCATCCGCTACCCCTACCCGACCGAGTATATAACTCAGACAAAATGTACATTGTACCACTAGTCCTGAGGATGTTACAGTGTAAACTAAACTAGTCGACAAATAAAGTTTTATTTCTGTAGAAAGCAAAGATAATATTTAATTTCTTAGGTTAATTAAAAGCTTTCCAAAATTATGCCAGTATTTATTAGATAGCAAGCTTATTCCGATACATTTTCTAGAATTATTTTTCCTAAAGCATTAGTATTTTTAGGCAGCTTTGGTCATTATTAAATTTATCACTCTAAACCTTAGAAGCTCGAAAAGGAGACAAAGCGAGTTAGTATTATGTGTTGCATATGAATCATAGCTTATTAGGAATAGCGTTTTTCGGCTCTTTATGATATCTTAGTAGTTGAAGTGTGGTCGATGGCATCGAAGACCTCCCAAATATACTCAACATAGTGAGTTAATTGTGTCAAAACCCTTCCCGCATGCCCGCATTGGAATGCCATTAAGTAATGTATTGCTGTTTACAGTATTGTTTTCTCTGCTTTTGGTACCCTAAATTTCCCCTTCCATCCCTTGTCCCTCTCTGCGGGTGTGCCCTCCTCCCACCTGCAGCGTTGGGCCAGATTCCTCACCTTGAGTGGGAGAGAGTTTTGTGTGGAACGTTCTTGTGGTGGTGGTGTTTCGCCTGGCTACTTGCTATAAACTAGCTTGCACGTTCGTGATAAATGTCTTGCTGCATCCTAGGGTAAAATTATTTGTTATAAGTAAGCGTATGTACTTGCATGCTTGTGGAGTGAAGGGAGTTAGATGTGTGTTTGCATGCGCGTCGAATGATGGGATGTTACGATGAATGTGTGCACTGCTGTGGATTGGGGTTTGCATGTGTGTGTTGGTTTTGAATGCGGTATTTCTTTTTTCTTTTTTTGGGTGGTGACCTAACACCCCCCGTCACACGCCCTTGCGGCGGCTTGCGGGGTATTATGTAGATGTAGATGAATTGTAGACATTTTGTGCTTTCGAAGGTCCCAAGTGGCTCAGTGAAGGAAACAGGCCCACGTAATGCTATTTCTTAATATATTACCCTGCAGGACTTAATGAGGGTTGATTTGTATTCGCATCTATTAAATAAACATTCACGAAAGTTTCTTTACGGTTTAATATTTTGAATGAGTTATGATGGCATATGTAAAACTTAATGCTAATTTCATAAAATCAAAATAAGCCACGTTTTTGTGCTTTTTTTCTCGTCACCCTTTCATTACTTTCGTCCCATGAAGTGATTTTAAAAGTAACCGGAGCAGAAATGTCAATCAAAATTATATAAAAGGCTGAATTTTGCTCAATGGACATTTGAAGTAATTTAAAGGGTCAAAGACCAATGATAATGCACATAATGGACGAATTACGTCCCTATACTTGAATGGAAAGTATTCCGGGCTAATGGTCACCACTGTGGTGATTTATTAATTGATTGATCAGTTGCCCTAATATTTAATAGTTATTATTCGTCGGATGAAATTAATTCTGTTGAATTATCAACGTGAAATAAAAAAATGACGTATCCGTATGATAAATATTATTTAGTATTACCCAAGCAGTCATAATCTAGAATTGTAATTATGAAGCATTGAGCAGATATGGATTTCGGCATGTTTGCAGTATATATGCGTGCATCAGTGTATTAGTAAAGTTACATTCACATTAAACACAATCAAACACTGACTCCGGCGTGGTGGAAGGTGCCATACTTGGCATAAATGAAGAAAGATTAACTTGAAAAATTCCACTCGGCATTTTCTTTTTCACGATCATGGTTTCGTCGCAAGTCACCTATTAATATTACGTTACCGATGAAGCCATTTTCGTGCATAATGAAAATTCTAGTGGAATCTGCCTAAGAAGTCTTTCTTCTTTTACGCCTCGCATGACATAAAATATAAATTTTAATATTAGAAATGTACACTTTAGAGTAAAACTTGCTAAGTTTAAAAGGCAAGGCCGAGAATTCCACCTATTCAATGGGATATTATATCCTTAGTATATCAGCTTTATTCCCTCCACGTTTATCACTTAACGGGCCGAATCTGACGTGATCCGTAGCGTGACGATAGGTCCCGCCATAAAGAGTTACCACCGAATGTTCGTAACAATATAATCAGAATAGAAAGACACGTTTCAGGCGTGATATGGTGGAATATCATGACTGCCAATTTTAGTTGAAGAATAGAAAGAGTTAATACGGTCATTTCTATTAAAATCTCTTTCTTCCTTAGAATTAATGAACTCTTGTTACTTTTGATATTATATCATTTCATTGTCTCGTGTATTAAAGGGAATGAATTAAAATGATAAATCTTTAATGGAGCATTTTAATGAAAACTAATGAACTAAAACTTTTCATGTACACAAGTCATGAAATCGGAAAATCAAGAAATGAAAGTAAATCAAGAAATGAAATGTACATGAAATGGAGTGAGTTTAAATGTAGTTAAAATTTCCTCGAGGCCAAAATCACCGAAAGCTGGTCTACTCCTGTGCTAAATTTATAATCAGGAGTTTATATGAATTAAAAGAGATGTTTTGAGATGGCTACCAACTTTTTTAAAGTCACTTTGGACTTCTAGTTCACTTATGTCATCAAAGAAATTAGTCTATTTTCATAAGGTAGCGGCATGCATTACACCACACATGTGAAGTGAAAGAAGCACGGCAGGACATGTTTACTACAGTACATTTTGATAACCGTGATTCCATCAGGAAATCCGCAATTACGAGCAGACGAAGATTTAATTACAGACAGATCGAGTAATCGTGTTGCAATTCTCAGTTTGGAACATATCACATGATGATTTAATTATGTTTAAATATGTTATGTTGATGATTAAAATTATGTGACAGCTTACGTCTTTAATTATTTGGTCCAGCGTGTTTGAGAAGTACAAGAGGTAATCCTTTTAGGGTAAAAAACACAAAAATATTCACACAGTTCACACAAACGCATAGTTTGCTTTGACAGTTTGGGGAGGAACTTACCTCAAATGAAGCTGCAGTTGTTTTGTTAAAAGTAAAAGTTCATTCTACAAATAGAACGGTTGATTGCGGAATCAGTTTCTTTCCACATGCCACCATTTGGTTACAAACAAGGATTAAATTTATGGAAATAGTTTACCGCTTGAATTTTTACGTAAGAGTAGTGCCAAAGGCATCATAAGAGGTTTAAATTCAAGTTCCTGAGTGGTAAATGAACTTTATACAGTAAATCCACTGGAATAATACGTTCTTACTTCCAGCCCAATGAATTGAAACACCGTCAATCCTCCAAAGATATCGGGAGGTTGATGATTCGAAAATTTTAAAAGCGATCGTGAATGGTAAGGAAATCACGTGACTCCCGAGTTTGAAGATAAAACAGATAACGATCTACGTATTGGCCAATCGGATTTCAAATGATTCTTCGGATGCAAGGCGAGAAAAAATATATGGAATGGATTCGGGAGAGTTTCAGTTTGAAAGGGGTTTCCGTTTGCCTTGCGGTAAAGGCTAATGGGCGTAGAAGAATAATGGCCACGATTCGCTTGAAGTGTCTTTTATCTGCCACTTCAGTGGGGACACGAGGAATCCAGAATACGGAGTTCATCCACTTCATCTTTTAGTACTTGGGCTTCGAGGGAGAATTTATTCATCGTAAGTTGCCTGTTAGAAATATGGTCATTTCAGTACGAGTGCCTGGGGGAGATAGGGTTTGCGTCCCCAACATACGAAATCAATTGATGAATTATGTACTTTTCGTTTTAACTGATCCAAATTCTTTTTTAAACATAAGGATTTAAGGAGTAAATAAGTTGGTTCTATCTTATATTTTATAGCTTAATAACCTGAGCATACTAGTTGGTTATTAGGGTAGGTCACCAACATATTAACTCATTCACATCTTTTAAGATAAGTGGGTTATTTGGTAGAGGTGCCATGCTCAGGAAAATGAATAGGAACCCAAATAAACACAAACACAGGCGAGGTGAAGAAGGCGGAATCGAGCAGATCACAAGTGCAAAAATATTTCCATGACCGGGTCTTGTCTCATATCTATATATATGACTTACCTAATAATTATATCCATGTGAATGAATATTTTTTCGCCATATGGAGATTTTTTCGTGTTTGTATGTGTGTGTGTATAAATAAATAAAAAAAATATATCTACACACTGATAAAGATTTTTAAAACATAGAAACACAAAGAAAGGACACTCACACATGTAGTTTCGATGGCACGGCCGACATCATCAGATTCTGATAAGGACAGCCGTGCGTGAGTGTGATATGTTAGTGTCCTTTCTTTGTGTTTCTATGTTTTAAAAATCTATATGAGTGTTTTTATATATTTGCGCGTTGCCGTACACATTCTCTACCGTCTTCTGCTCCACTTAGCCAACATTCTTCCTTCGCTCACGGCCTCTAACACCCTACTTCCTTTCAGCGTTTCTTACCTTTCTCAGCTTCATATGGATTTCACCTGACAATTTCCTCTTTTCGCCCACTCTGTTTAAAACCTCGGTATTCGTCTTCCTTTCGGACAAACTAATATTCTCCATTCTCTGCCAAAATCATATCTCAAAACCCTCCATTACCTATTCATTTCTTTTAATATTTACGGATAATTTCAATAAGTGCGGAGACTAAGGTTAAGATATTAACAGAAATTTTTTTTAAATGGGTCTACGAGTATACATTGGTATGAAGGAATTTACACCTAATTTCGAAGAAATGAAAATTTTAAAGGCTCGCATTTTCTTGCTTCATTATAAAATTGGTAGAACGTTTAGGCTGTTATGAAAAAACGGTATTTGTAAATTGGTTTACTTAGCTAATTTTCACATTTGGAGAGGCTGGTTTTTTAATACAAAATTTCACTTTACCATACCTGGTTTATTGATGATTTTTTCGATCCCTTTTCAATAATCAATTAGCCGAAATAAAAAACCACTTTTACACACTACGACACTGACCAAAACTATGAGTGATTTCTATCGGTTGATAGAAATATTTCAAAATAAAATGGTTAGGTAAAATCCGTCCGAAGTTGCTATCTATTTTTTCGGATTTTTGTAAACTACTGGCTATCAATGGGAAAGAAGTCTCTCTAGATAAAAGTGTGCAGTCGGATAAGATACGAACTACGTTAGTGATAGCACGTTTGTGTATGTAAAATAAATTACCAACTTTGATCCTAATGCATAGAAATGATGGCAGCATATCTACCTGCCGCCATTGATCTTGTGCTTTTAGTCCAGCTGGAAGATCGTATTCTAATATATGTGGACGGGAAACTACGTATTTTGTACTGCCTTGTGATTAAAGTTACCTTGAGCGGTAATGGTGTGTTGTGACGTCAGTAAATAGAGGTCTTTTAATTCCCATTGATTGGTGCTCGGTCGTTGTTTACTGTTCTTCGATGTGTACAATTTATTGAAGGACCCATCGGTTACTGAATGGGGTAAATATCAATTTGAGATATTATGACCAAGGACTTTTCCGATTTTTCCTATTTTATTTATTCTAACAGTGTGAGTGTGGTTTGAGATAAAAGTTATGGATCTGTTGTTTCGATTCAATTCATATGAGCTTATTCTTTTCATCAACACACTGTCGTAATATTTAATTGAGTTTCGGACGAAGGGTTCTCTCCTTGGTGTTCCATGATTTTTCGTTTGAATTTTCTTAGCATTGGGAACTACACTTTACTGCTTCTTTGAGATCAAGGTTTATTCGATGGTGCGCATGAGTGCGTCTCGTCGTTTTTTTCAGGTTGGGCAAAATCCGGATTCTGATTTAAGTTTGTGATACGAAAAGGATTCCTTAAAGGCCTTTCATCCCTGCTACACTTTTTTATTCATATTTTGCCTTTGCCACAGTAATTCATTATTTTTTTTAATTCTTGACTTCCGAAAAATGTAACAGTGTTCGTTTAGGTTTCTCCTTATAAAAGTGCAGTTTGATCTTGGTTACTTCCCTGAAGAATATAGAGCTTGGAAATATTTTTATTTTAGTTGTAAAAATTCCACCCTTAAGGGCCTTATGTTTTTCTCGTTTAAGTGATAGCCTAAAAAATTCCAACTCATAACTGAATTTGAAGGGCGACTGGTAAATCCGATCTGCGCAAGAAATGGAATCGGAGAAAAGTCGTGTTAACCTGGATTAAATTGCATTATCGATGTCTAAAGTTCACCACCAACTTCATCGGGGTATCCCTTAACGTGCTTACCATGCCGATATTTGAGTTTTACTAGATAATTTCTCTGCATAGGACTTTCCGATTAAGTTCAGAACTTTTAACTAAAAGAAAATTTCTGGAGAGTAATTATTGGGTGATCTTAGTCGATATGAAAAGTACTATTTGAGAAAGAAATCATTTCATTTGCGTCAAAAACTGCGAAATTACATGATAAATTGGCATTAAATTTGTAATTTGAAATTTTACAATACGAAAATTGGAGTCTACTTTTAGAAATCACCTCGAATATATATTTTTCGTAAATTGGACTCTCGGAAAAAATAAAATAATAACGAATGAATCGTAATGCACTTTTCACTACCTTATTCATATATTTTATTGAACTACCTGAAATTCAGCATTAATACAATAATATCATTTCAGATTTCAGTCACTTTGGTAAGTTATTTCTTACAGTACAACTTCATCCGTGACAGAAATTAGGTAGCACAATAAATTTAGCAATTAAAAAGGAATTAAATATTTTGATTCTTTTAGATATATAGAATTTCCATTTTCCCACTGCAGAATCCGTTAATCATCCGGGAGGAGTATCGGAAAAGGAATTCAGGAATTTGAATCGTTGCAAATCTTCTTTAATATCTCTAACACAATGTAGATGTGTACTTTTGTGTGAGATTTCAATACTATGTTCAATAAAGTTCAGCGCTCGTATTCAAATTGTTGTAGCCAAGCTTAGATATGTATTGCATTTCTGAAATTCTCATCTTTTTTAGGTTTACATTTCAAAATTGTTTTCCAGTCTTCAGAGACTTGTTTTATCTCCAATAGAACTGCGGAAAACAATATAATCGTTTACTTATTTAGAAAAAATGGAACGATCGTTTCGAAAACCTTTGCGTGCGGTCTTCTATATTTATCGACAATGCCCCGGAATGGTGAAATTTTTTTTTCACAACGACCACTATTTCTCACTGGCCCCCGTGTACATGAGTACATGTAATGAATGTTTGTCACGGCACATCCCTGGCACTGAATTAGTTGGGTGTGAATGAGTGGAATCGCAGGTAAAAATAGTGCTGTGATATCTCCAGAAGGTATCAAATAAGTGTAAAATTCATTTTTCACAAGTAACTTTCGTGTGGGTTGGCTATGACCGATCACTTCACTGAGTGTCGGGTTAGTTTGCGGCCGTCGAAAGGACTGCCTTTCAGCCTTCCTGCCCTTTCTCACCTCTAGCCCACCGATCGTCTTTCAAACTCCTCCGTCCATCTTGCAATCTCTAACTTCTCCTACACTCCCACCTGCCCACTCCCACCTGCCCACTCCTGCCTTTTCCTTTAAGCAGTGCCGTACGATTCAAAATGTTCAATCAACTTCCCCCTGGTCTGTACCATTTAATTTGAAAGAGTACTATATATAACTATACAGTTTTCATCTTTGAGGTGAGGTAGCGTGTTTTGTTTTGGACACCTTACTAAGTTTTGATGCCCCTTGCTCTTTTTCTGTCTAACTACATTCTACAATATGTTACATCAAGGAAATAGGCTAAATTACATTGAAATTTAAGAGAAACAATGGACTTAATAAAGTGGAACACCTTATTCCGGAACTGAAAAATTAGCGGTCGTCAAGTCAAAGTAGTTTTTGTTACAGGAGATGACACTTCATCAAATGACTTGAGCAAAAAGAAAGTTGAAGTTCAGGGGGCAGGGGTTTATTCCACCAAACGTGACCACTAGCAGGAGTTTAAGAGTACGCGAATCAGTCGTGTGGGCAATGCAGCGAAATTTCTGTAACTAAACCTTTTACCTACAAATTTAATGATTCAGCGGTAAATAAAAGTAACTAGAAGTAATTTTAGCGAAGTCACCCGCTGATGTATATACGTACTTATGTCAGACTCTCACATTTGGAAAATTATTTCTTGACCCAGATTCGAACACTGTTCCCAAGATTATTAGCCAAGAGCTCAAGTTAAGCTTCCTTGGTGTATTCTAGCACTGGCACAAATTATTATGGATCTTGAAAGAACAAAATTCCTTGATGAAATATATGCGTAGAATGCAAGAAGGTAATAGAATGATGTGCATTGTGCAACAGTCCACGAGGCGAAACCAGCGTTTAAGCACAGGGTATTACATATTCGTTCACTTTTGACAGATTCAAAAAGAACTATGAGAAATTTTCATTCGGTGTAGAATAATTATTTTAAAACGAAATGCTATTATTTGTCCTAAGTTCATCAGTGTATAATGTATTTGGCTATTTTAAATATTAAAAATTAGAAAACCGTATTATTAAAAAAAATATATTAAAGTTTGATACTTTTGAGTTAAATTTAATAATAACTGGATGATTTCTAAGAAGAAAGATTTGTAAAATGAGGGAGATGCTAATGCCAGAGACAAGAAAGAAACGTCTACCTCAGCATTATTTTGGACGTTGGCTCGTGCAGACTAGGCCACTTGGAGGTGAATGGACCATGCTTATTTGTATTTTTTTATATGGCTTTGCCTAGCAGTGTCATTTAGAGTAGTAATTTTGTTTAAGTAGCCAGTTGATTAAGAAAAAAATATTGTGGATGGATCACTCTATACAGGTTGAGTTTTAGAAGATACTCCATAGTCTCAGTCTCTCCTCAAAATAAAGACAACTTCTATCTATATTATAGATCCCAAGAGCTGTGCCTTCGGGGGCAATCATAATACCTCCTGGTACGGTCGCTTATTTCAGATAGACCGAAGGATAGGAGTTAGACAAAAGCTTGTGCACGCAGCATCTAACCCTAGCGGGGCGGCCATTTCAGTGTCACATTAACACTATTAAGGAAGGCTTGAGGGAACAGTAGAAATCCCATGCGTCGATGATGAGCATACATTTGGGTTGAAGGCCCGACTGTGGACGAGGCAAATACGCTACGGTAGACTTCACACGAAATTCTCAAAATCCGAAATCAGTAGCGGCCAGCACAGAAGATGATTTGAAATACGTCGGGCAGAACAGGCATTAGAAAATATGAAGCGGGAGATGGAGCGAGGAAATATGCAAATTTTAACATTCTAAGAGGTGAAATGGAAAGACCGCAGGGATTTCTGGAGTAGTATTTATAAAATAATACACAACGGAGGAAAAAAAAAGTCGTGGAGTGATGGATATTATGTTGAAAAAAATGGCAGCAAGAAACGTTGGAAACATCAGTCGAGTAATATATTATTTGTAGAATTCAAACATGAACCAATGAACTTTTTTATTCTGCAGGTACTGAAGGGTCCAAGCATTCATTTGGAGGAAGATATACTCTTATGGTTACAGTCAAGTGGAGGAACGCGGAAGGTAGCGAAGAAGGGTAGATGAAAGAGCAAAAAAGTATAAGTGTATGTTGAAAATAGCCAGTGTGTCATATTGTTATCAGCTAAACTAAATTATGTCTAGGAAAAGATATAGGAAAGAATTACTCGTTTGCACAGAATCCCAGGAGGGTATGCTGAATCATCATATTTTAGTGCGAATAAAGTGTAACGTCATACCCAAGAGGATAAAATAGGGAAAATGTTTAGTGAAACATAGTGTAGAGCAATAACCGGAAGGATATGACAGGAGAAACGGCAGACTGTAGAGAAAATTATGAATAAGGATGAGGATAGAGCCGTCTTTTATTTTGGGGCGACATTGAGACTATGGAGTCTCTTCTACCACCTAATTCCAACGGGTTCAGTAGAATACAAATAGGAACAAATCCAAAAACAAATATTGAAAACTGCAAAAAACCTAAGAAACAGTAATTAGGAGAAGGAAACAATGGAGTACAGATGATATGGTTAGGAATGTATGCGAGAGAAGGAAATAGAAGAATAAATAAAATAATTAGATGGAAAAAGTACAAAGAGTTGAATAATAAACTGAGGCGAGAAACCAATAGGACGCAAGATCGAAGCGTGGTGGAAGACGCATGGCGAGGATAAGGTAAGCTTACATAGAAAAATGAAATTGGTGTACTGAAAAGAAAAATGAAATCATTATGAGATAGTAGAAAGGATAGTCCGTGTGCCCTCTAAAGCGTAAAGCCAGAACGTTATCCAACATAGGCAGAGAAGATGAATGCAGAGCATTTTGATTGGACATGATATGTTGAAGCATATGATAGAGGAAAGAACGTTAGGCAAGCGAGAAAGGAATTAGAATAAGAAAGACTTGTTGGAGGGATTGAAGGGGGGAGGGAGAAGAATGCGAATTTGGAATGGGCTTATTTTAGTGTCAGATGTCAGGTTGTTTGTAAGAAAAGGTAAGGAAATCTATTTTCGTACCATTTTATTCTGCGTCCATCCAAAACTCACCTTGACCGGCAGAACACCTGTAATAATAATGGTAATAATTCAGGGAGAAGTAGTGCCTTACGGAAATCGTGAGTCGAAAGGGATTGCGCGCTCCCCTCTCCTAGTACAATTCGGAGGCATTCGGAAATATAGCAAAGTGTTGAATCGGGAGGGGAATGGGAAATCATGGAGTCCCTTCTGGATTTTCCCCGTCCTTATCCTAAAATTGGGGGAGTTGCCACCCACCAGCATCTCTCCTCTGGAGCATTCCCGCTCTATTCCGGTCACGTATCGCCACGGAGGATAGAAAAATGGAGTCGTGGAAAATTCGATAAATCTTCAATCGAACAATCTCTTCGTCCCATCATTCTCCGGCGTGGGAGTGATTTTCGACCCTCGTAGTCGCCCCGGTGTGGTCCGGCGTCCTTGTGGTTTACGCATGGGGGAGTAGAGATCGAGTGGAGGCGAATTTCTCCCGGGAACCGTGAGTGGAACCAAATAATTCCGTGGAGTTAAGTCGCGTGGAAATCTCTGTTTTCCTGAAAAAATGAGAATTTCGAGCAGCCAGGTGCTATTTTTCCCACCACTTCACAAAGGTATTATATTATTTCATATCTATCACCCTTGATAGCTCTGAGAACCTACAAAATGATTCGCCGAAGATGGATTACTACTTATTTTATGGGGTTAACTTTATTTCTTCTTGCAGACAACTTTATTTCAATCAATCTTTAGCTAAAAACGAGTCGTTTTGACTATTTCTCATGTTTGGAATGAAATACGAGGGTGGTCTGAAACGTTTCTGACCTAACAAAGATACAAGACATTTTTTCTGATTTTTTTTCATATTCCAATACAGTCTTCTTATAACTCTACACACTTCTCCCAGCGATGCTCCCATCTCTGTAACCCGTCCAAATAGTACTCGGCGTTTTTCTCTGCAAAACATTTGTTCACGAAGGTGATTGCCTCTTCATTTGACGAAAATCTCTGTCCTCCGAAGGCAATTTTTAGATGAGGGAACAGAAAGTAGTCGCTTGGGGCTAGATCTGGTGAGTAAGGCAGATGGTCAAGCAATTCAAACCGTAATTCGTGGATTTTCGCCATGGCAAACGCTAAGGTGTGAGATGGCGTGTTGTCTTGGTGAAACAGGATTTTCTTTTTCTGCAAATTTTCCGTAAGTTCTGTCTTCAGCTTGTCAAGTAATGATTATTAATATCCTTTTTGTTTTTTTCCTTTTTGAAGATAATCGATTAACATAGCTCCATGACTATCCCAAAAAATAGTCGCCACCACTTTCCCGGCCGAAAAAATAGATTTGGCTATTTTTGGAGCAGGTTCCCCATTTGCATTCCACTGCATGGACTGTATTTTTGTTTCGGGCGTATAATGGGGTATCCAAGT
Organism: Hetaerina titia; assembly: GCA_037158775.1. NCBI lineage: Eukaryota > Metazoa > Arthropoda > Insecta > Odonata > Calopterygidae > Hetaerina > Hetaerina titia. Next base: position 19,865,478 of record CM073775.1, on the reverse strand, counting down.
TTCATTTGAAGTAACTAACTGCACCAACAGAGCGTTGGAAATGTTCATTTAAACAATTTTTGATCTAACGTGAGCAAACGCGGCACCCAACGCGCAGACAGCTTTCTGATGCCTAAATGTTGATTTAATATATGACAAACACATTCTTTTTATATGTTGATAACCAATCTCTCTCACTTTAATTCGGTGGCCGTCTAACACTATTTGGTGAGCTTTGACGATGTTTTCGTCGGTAGTTGCAGTTTTTGGACGTCCCGAACGTTCATCGTCTCCCAAGATGAAATTCAGCTGCCGAAAATTTCACTGTCGTAAATGATGGTGCAGAGTCCCCATACACAGAATCCAACACATCTTTGATTTGCGTAGGCGTATTGCCTTTCAAAAACACATATTTAATGACAGCTCGATACTCATTTTGTCCATTTTCACAAAAACACATCAACTCACTCAAACGATTGTTACATAACAACTGCACGTCAAAAATCGCTGAAACTTCGGTGAGTAACTTTCAACAAATGAACAAGTATATTCACTGACTTTTATTTATGAGTGCTGACAACTTCACGCTGAGGTCTGAAACTATTCAGACCACCATCATAAGGTAACAGAAATGGTCTTACATTTGTAACTAAAAACAATTTAATTTCATAAACGCAACTGCTACAATTATCGTAAGCACATCTTAAGGTGATGCGGGTGGTCATTAAGCTATCTCTTAATTTCTGGTTTAATACAATGATAACCTCATCATTGCATAAACATTTTGAATTATCATAATTATTTTGGAAACATTAAAATAAATTGTCTGCATTTTGATACTGGTTTTTAGTAATAAATTTTATTGAAAACATATATTTTTTAAATTTGAACATTATTATTTCTTCGTGAAACCTTAAACACTTCTATTTAACTGAGAATTCAAAAGAAATCACACGAACTATCGACCAGTATTTGTATGCCATGGATATAAATTTAAATTTCGAATACGAATGATATTGCGCTGAAGGAAATTTTACCGCCTTTTTATGCATTAAATGCATGTACAATCGCACTCGTAATTTTGAATATTATCAGTATTTATCAAAGAAGGTACTAGAACACTGAAAAAGGTTCTTTTTGACAAGGAAAGATTTATGATAAATTTGGATAAAAAATTTACCAATAATATAATTTCCTAATGTACATACGATATATACACCGGAGAATAATTCATCAAGTTAAAAACTACATAGTTGGCATATATTTTCCTAAGGGGTCTCCATTAATGAAAGAATTCATTCATTTTCATTCATTAATTCAATCTCAATTCATTTTTTTCCTTTACTTTTTCATTATGTAGTGATTTCCTTAAGTTTCCTCGATGACTCATGATAGGCAGTAATTTCACTCGTTCGAGTCTTATATCGTACTTGAATACCAAATTAAAAATAATTTAGTGTTGAGATATAAAAATTTTAATCATTGTAATTTCTTTAGCGTTTATGAGTTATTTTATCGGCGAAATACAAGGTTTTTAGAATTTACCTTAACGACAGGAGAAGGAATTTTCCATACAGGATCCTTTCAGATCCTTAGGAGGTTTAGTACTAGATTAGCGTTATGGCATATCATGAGGTGCCATAAAATACTAAATTCTGTAATGCCCGCTTTTAATTGTATAAACCGATGATACCTAATTTATGGTTGAATCTATATTTCCAGAAACAATCTGGAACTCTTTTTCTCCGATTTGGCAAACCGGGTAAGGTTTTAGTTTGGCGAAGAGTGGCTCTCATTTGAACACTTTCGTAACATGTACAATTTGTAATGCAAACCATTTTATTTAAGCTTAAGTGAAGGATTATACAAGAATTCTTAGCATACTGTACGGGAATCATGTTACTAAAGACCCTTGCGACACGAGAGAAAAGATCGAATGATACTATACGGTCGAGTTTCCATAAGCAATTTTTCGTTTCGCTAAGTTTCTCCAGCAATTGAAATGTGAGGGTTTTGAAATCATCAAATAACCATATATAGTTATGCTGGTGATAGTGATGGTAATTCATAAATTTACTGTTAAAATTGCCAGTTTCATTGATAATGATTGTTACATAATGATTATCATCCCCTAGTGACTTAATTTCTTCTTTCCTTAGAAGTACTTGCTAGAGCAAGTATTTCTAAGAAAAGAAGAAATTAACAGCTGCGATGCAGCAGTGAATATTAATGCTGATGTTACCTTGAGATTTATTTACTTTACTGTACTCAACTATCACTTCTCTTTTCTTCCAGGCGGTTTCCGACCTCCTCCTCGGCGTGTTCTGCATGCCCTTCACATTAGTTGGTCAACTTCTTAGGAATTTTATCTTCGGATCCGTCATGTGCAAACTCATTCCTTACTTTCAAGGTGAGTAGAATTAGTTTTACTACCTTTTAAAACTTTGTTCGCTGGTGTTCCAAAAAAAATGTGCGCATAAGTGTGCATGGACACACATGTATCCGCGTATTTGTAAGCTAAATTTAAAATATTTATTTTGTTTGTTCATACTTTTCTCACTAATAAAATGGTTCTTAGGATACACAAGTAATATTTTATATGATGAGCATGTAAAAAAATCTTATATGATCCAGGAACTCCGAAAGAAGTTCTTCTCTCGTTGGTTGGCATATTGCCTTTCAGATTAGACTTTAAGACGGATTGCTTCAGGCAGAAGTCATGCAGTTCATAATTATGGAAATGACAACGGGAGCCATTACACGGCTAATTTGTGCTGTTCTCAAGCATCTTTCCTTAGGCTATGGGATTGACCCTTGGTTCATATTCGACTTTTCTCACCTGCTAATATTTGTTTGTTTCCAACGTGGAAGTGTATGGTTCTTGTTCCCTTGGTAATTAAAATGCTGCCGCGCAAGTCCTCCTCGGGCGAACCGTGAAGCCTTCAGTCAACGTTAAAAAACATTTTATCTTATTTGCAACTGTATATGATCCAATAACTGCAAAAACCCCTTGGGTGTGCGGCTCTGTAGCATTTCATCCACGCTTTATCAGCTTCATGCGACATTCATGTTCGTTAGAGTTTAGTAAATATTAAAACTTGATGTATTTAGGATTTAAGAGTTGCATAATCCAGAAGTATAAAGTTTATAGTCTTATTGTAGCACACATACGCTGCTGCATCTCTGCTCGCTCTCGGGCATGCTAGTGTAGATTAATTTACCGAATAATCTTGGATTGCTCTCTCTATAAAAAAATGCCCATTAGGAGTTTAAGTTAAGTCAATGAACACAATAATTTATCATCACAATATAATATGTCTCATGGTGGTAGCGCAGGAGGGCCCATGTCTAATAAATATTGCATTGGGTTAGTTTAACACAGGATTACATAGTAAAAAATGTCCTAGCTTTTTATATGAGCTTCCATATTTAGTTAGCAAATGCTATTATTAAGAGTAACTGATAGTTTGTGTTTCCTCATATCTTGAGTTTATTTAACTGTGTAACCTTTATATGAAAAATTAGGCCATTCAGTTGGTACCAAATGGAAAAAACGGCGTTTTTAAGTAAAACATGTTCTGAAAGGTACTATTAGTCTAATTTTGATTTTGATTTTTTTGTTTTGTAATTTAGTTCATTTTTAAAATTCTTTTATGGAAACTTTTGTAGTATCAGTTTCATTACACATTGAGTACATATGATGTCACAAAATTGTAATAATGGTTATTTATCTGTTCCATTATTATCAACGGAAGGAAAAACTAGTCGAATTTAGCAGTTGGCAACCTGGCTCTATTAGTTTCAATTTTATTGTTAAATTAGTCAGAGAACTTTTGAAAACACTGTATACAAATTCAGGTAATAGCAAGACTGAAAATTGTAAGCATTGAGGAATACCTATTCTCACTATCATTCAATTCCCATAATTTTAAAAGTGATCTTATTCTTTGTCATTATATGTTCTCTTTTCGTTAGGTTTTGAGCCATTCCCGGAAAACTATGACCGTAACTCTTCAGTCTCAGTGAGCTTTTATTTGCCTAACCCGGATTTCCCCCTCGATTTAGTTAACCCTTCATTAATCAACTAAGTCTTTACCAATTGAATAAAGAGTAATTATTAATGAAATTTGTGATTGAAATATTATTGCTTCATATAACATGTGAAAATATCCCCAGAAGCGCGTTGTTGACAGAGACTAAGTAGGGAATTCCCTTTTGATAAATCATTTTCATGTGAATACTTACGAGTTTTATTTCCGTTTTTTCTGCTTAATATCATGTGTGCTCAGTTGATGAGAATGGGGTTTATATCGATAGTGGATTTATGAATAGTAAACGACGTTACCAATTCAGAAATCCACTTCGATAAGATATCTACCAACCAAGTTTGCGTTAGATTCTTGTACTATCTTCTGTTATTTAGGTTGGTGTATTTTCCGGGTTAATGGTGGTTTAGGTACTCATTCTACACACATTTAAAAATGAAAGGAATTGAAGTCATCAATTCTCCAAAATCATATCAATCAGAAAGCGGGGAAATTGATGATTACGTGTTATACATGTATATCCTAATTCTAATAACATACGCGTTTAGGCTAAAAACTAATGCACACAATCTTGTAGAATATACAAAATTACCTTCAGAAGCACTTTTGTTGGCATGTAGAAGTAACATACTCCTTCAAAACGCATGCGCAGATTTGAGGTCGTTTTATTCATCCAGTGTATATTGATAAGCGGAAGTATCGAGGCATGTTCTAGTGATACATCAACGCAAGTTAAAAATGGTAGTTTTCGAATTTTTAAAAACTGACTTAGTGACTTCTACAGATGTTCATCGTCGTTTAAAGGTTGTTTATGGTGACGATCTTGTTGATAGGTCTACTGTAAATCGATGGGTAGTAAAATTTTATGTTTCGAACCAGAAAAAGCCATAATTGTTGATGAAAATTCTTTTGACTGTATTTTGGGATGCTCACCGAGTTTATGTGACCGATTTTCTGGAGCGAGGGGCAACGGTAAATTCTTCTCACTATATACAGACTCTAACAAACCTCCGACATCAAGTTGGTCGTGTTAAAGGTAGCCTGGTGACAATCCTCTTGCAACATGACAACGCTGGTCCAAACACCTTGCGCGCAACTAGAGAGGCTCTGCGAAATCAGAAATTTGAACCGATTCCACACCCTCTGTAGACCCCTCAATCTTGCGCCTTGCGATTTTTATTTTTTTCCTCGACTCAAGAGATACCTCAAGGGTAATTATAACCCCTCGGACGATGAGCTGTCAAGTCCTTGATACGAGAAAAGTTGGAAGAGTTTTTCAGTGACGAAATGAAGAAACGTGTTACACGTGGAGAGAAAGTGTTAGCCTTAAATGTGATTATGTTGAAAAATAAATAAATGATTTTGAAACTTATGAACTGTACTTTAATTTACTTTCTATTGCTACTATTATGTGCTATTTGTTTTCCTTCGAACTCAACAAGCATGTGTGGGTTACTTTTCCGTCTACCCTCGTATATATTTAAAAATTGTTTGCTTATTTTTGGTACACATCACGGCAAGATGGCAAAATGATAGATCTACTAATTTTTTTGGATGCATTGGATAAAAATACACAAAATAGCATAGACTAGGTCACATTTGTGTATACTCTTCCGAAAATTTATAGAATCGAAAAAATCGGTTTTAATAATTTTTGCACATACATTGGTGACAGCTCATGATTTCCTCAGCATTTACCTAGATATGGAGGAACTGATAGATTTTTCACTTGCTGTTAATATCTAAAAGCGTACACTTTAATGATTTATGCACATCGCTGAGACAGAACAGCAGCTGCGAAATTCGATGTTTTCGGATAATTTCTTTAACAGTTCACCTTTGAAGAAAAATGGCAAAACTAAGGATATTTTATGCAAAACTATGCTGCATCAATAGACCCTTCATGTTATATATGAAAATTCATTACAATAATTTTCAAAGTACGTACTCATATGTTCGTTAGCGTAACAGTGTCATGACTTCATTGTCGATTATATATATATATATATATATATATATATATATATATATATATATATATATATATATATATATATATACACACTTAAATTATGTCATTTTTGTTTCACGGGTTTTTTTTCTCTTGAAAATTTTAAACATATCATAAGTTCATATGGGAGTAAACAAATTTCACTGGAAACCCTTGAATTCACTCAAATTTAGGAAATAGCATTCCAAGTATAGTATTCCCACTTGTAAAAAACGCAGAGCGATTTCCTGCAAAAAAGTGAGTGGATACTCGTACACTACTTACTTATTGTTCAGTTAGCGTGCTATTGACCTCGATGTAATGCTACCATTATCGAGAGACGTGACGGTGAGCACGGAAAGGTAAGGCAAAAAGCGAGACCGAATTTTTCAATGCTGACGTTCTTTTTTGTATGGTCACACTGGCATGGAAGTGTTTCTGCGATTACATGCATAAATGAGAGATCTGGCTCCCGAATTGCGGGTATGAAATCCCTCTTATCGGGCTTACGATTTACCGAGCGTGCGTGACCAATTTACGGGAATGTTCCGGTTAGCGACTCCGGTTGACCACTGCACCAAATTATGTCCTCCCCTCCAGCGTTTCTGTTAAAAATCGATTGTATCTCACCGGCTCAAAGGACCCTACTGCTTAATGGCTTAGAAATGGAGTACTTTTGCTGGTATGATATTCTCCAGGTAGGGCGGTCAGGGGCAATGTCATACCAATCGAAGGAGTGTACGAATATATTTGGAAGTTCTGCAGGGTTGATTTACTACGTGGGAGCAGGCAATTGATATGGGTGGACATAATTGAAGTCTTTTCCCGTCTTATGTTCTAATTTAAAAAAGAAATTAACTATTAAAATCTTTTAATGGAATGAACGCCTGAGATAGTGATTTGAAACATTACAATGATGTACCATGGAATGTATCCCGAAGAATATCTTCAGTAGCACAGAAATAGGTAAAATTTAGCGTTTTCGTCTCCCTCACGTCCTCGGATGCGGATGTTATAATTATTTAGTGATTGGTTACGTTTTATGGAAATAAACCATTAGAATTTCATGTAATTGTTTGATATAAAATGGTCTGCTTGGTTTGGTTTGCACGGCAAGCCAGAGAGATGCAGTTATGCTACTCAGCTGTTAGCATAACTATTTAGAAAATTTCACAGCATATTATTAAAGCCAACATACTAGGAAGACCGTTTTTACTAAGTATTTCCAGTGTTTCTTCATGATATGAATGCAGTTGCGGCAGGAGGAGTAAGTGTTCAAATAATGAGCAACTCAGCAAAAATAATGTTTAGGCTGAGTGTACGAGTGCTCGTATATCTGTTAGATGCGTTCATTTATTCAAGGTTGAAGAATATGGAGCGTGGTACCAATGATACTACTTCATTCATCTGTTTAGGAAAGTGCAACAAGTTGGGAATTGTTAGTTGAAGTGAAATTGTGAAGTTGGGCCAGTTGGTATCATGTATACAGGTTGAATTTTAGCATAAAAATTCATATTATATTTATATTTTACGCGCATTACATCGATGCATTAAATCTCTTATTCATGCAATAATCGTAAACTTATTAAATATTAAAAATACATATATTTTCATAGCTTGGAAAGGGGTTGAATTGATCAGCAGGTAGACTCTTCCAGTCTAAGATCCATTTGTTGACACATGCAATTTTTTTAATTTTTGCTCCGTGCACCCAGCATTTCATCTTGCATCTATGATTATTTCTCCCAATAAAATTAGGATTTTCAACGTTCTTCCTTATTTTTCTTCAATCATTTCCTCCCTTAATCATAAGGAGAATTCCACAGAATCTGCTTCTTTTTCTTGTTATTTTTAAAGAATCCCAGTTCAGTATTTTTATCACTGCTGTTAAACTCTCCGTCCTGTGCCTCCCAAACACATGCCTGGTAGCCTTTCTCTGGACCCTTCCTAGTTTTGCATTAAGACCTTCTTCATGTTGATCGCATATGTATTTCTGATAAGTATTTTAAAATTAATCTCATAAACGTTTATAATATTTCCCTTTCAGGTTTCTCATTACACAATGCAAAGCTTTGAACGTTGTCTTGGCAATAACGTCCACGTTTAGCCGCTGCCTTAAATCCTTGGTTGATTAAATATCTAATTATTTACAGCTACCATATTAAGGGATGAGATTTCCAGATGAGGTATTTTAGACTTACTTGAACACGAACTCCGTCCCTCTCCCACTCACTTTTCATTTCTCTCCCAACAATTCCCCCCTCCTCATGTACTTCCAGCACTGTAATTCACCTTCTGTATTTCCAACTGTGCCCTGCCTTTTATATTACAAAGTGTACCACGCCACTAAATATTAGAATCAATGACCACTGGGCCTCATGCAAGAATTCTTTCCTGATTGGGATGATCCTAATCCCAAAACACGCCTCCAAACACAACACTCCCTTTGAAAAATGTTAGTATATCCATTTTAGCATCCCTCCCACCCTTTGACCCTCCAATAAACTCAAAACAATAGAGCAGGTGTTCATCTGGCTCCTGGATTCCTGAATTTACCGAAGTATTAATATTAGACATTAATTATCCCGATCTATACCTATTTTATCCACCATCCGCCCCCAACAACTTCCGTATTATTCCCACAAATCTAAATATTCCCCCCACAACTCTTCCCCTCGTAAATCTTTGTCTACCTCCCCCTTCCATTCAGCGTCTCCAGCCGCTTCTGTTATAATCTTCTTCTCTGTTCGTTGTTTCTCTTCCTTGAAAAATATTCCTTGTACCACCGAAAATTCGAAAACGTGCGAGTTTTGTTTTTTTGTATGTTTCCGCGTTTTTGTTTTTTTTCCCTAGGGCTAACTTCATATTCATTATTATTCACTTGGTTGCATAAAAGACCCGCCGATCTCAGGGTAAATTACGCTTCCTCGATAGCTGAAGTGATTAGAGCATCGGCTCGGCAAGTCGCAAGATCCGGTGTTCAAGTACCGGTGAAGGAATTATTTTTGCACTTGTGATCTGCTCGATTCCGTCTTCCCCACCTCTACTGTGTTCGTCCTTTATATTCTTTATATATATTTACTTGTGAATACATAAATAAATAAATATATATATTTATTCACATTAGAATTATATATTAATAATTAATTATCCGTACTCGTTCTCCTGCATATCTAAAATGTATGAACAAATTTTCAAAAATATTGCGTCAAAATTCATTGGCTCTTTATTTAAGTACAAGACGAAGCAGAATATACTCTCTAGTTTTAAAAAATACTGAAGATCGCGCTTGTATATTAGCGGAGTGGAAGTAGAGGTGTTATCTGGGAAAAACAACGCCATATTTAGTATTCGCCATGTTGTGGTCTGGTGAGCATCAAGGCTTTGTCGTGGAAACGTTCTTTAGGACAATAACAACAATATTACTGTGCTGGCGACGCATAAGGCACTGTGCTGTAGCCATGAAGTGCATTTTCACCTCTCCGACTCACTATACAAGCAAAATGTTCGTCAATAGGCAAATGGCAACCCTCGCGAACTTAACCAAAGACCTCTTCATAGCCCCAAAGTGACATTTTAGTGCGCAGTGTCCTCGCATTAATGGCCCTTACTTTTTTGGAACCTCAAGGCTCAAATGTACCTGTGAACTCAGTGCGCTATATTGAGATGTTGAAGAACGTTCTACTTCCCAAAATGGAAGAGTATGTTGTGAAATATGACAAAAAAGCCTTTTAGTTCCACGGCGGTTCAAAAGGTTCCACGGCTCATGCCGCTCGTCGTTCATGCCAAATCCTGCAAGAACAATTTCCCGGCCGCCTTTTCTCCTTACGAAAATAATCCATGGCTATCTCGCTCCAAGGATTTGAGCCCATGTGATTTTTTTTTCTTTGGGGAGATCTCAAGGTTGAGGTTTACAAAGTTCAACCACGGACCTAGGAAGCTCTTAAGGAGTCATTACAGATGCCATCGCTGAAATTACGCAAGATAGGGTGAGAAGAGGTTTCAAAAACTTTTTTGAATGACTCAGCATTTGCCTCGCTCACCAAGGTCGTCATATGGATGAAATAAATTCCAAAATCTAATGAATAAATTTATATTAAATGTAGTTTTCAGAAATAAAAATCTTTTTAAATTACTTAGTTTTTTTTACAATTTACCCGTCAAATCAGGGATTTCATCCCGTTTCACCCTGTATATCTCAAAACTACTTTTCTCTGACATTTCTATGCTTTATCTGCATTCTAATCGTGGAAACTCAACATTTTGGTTCTTGTGGACAAGTATACTTATCCAAGTGGAATTATGAATCAGAATAGGGGCCAAAACCTGCATATGTTCCTAGAAATATGTAATATTTCTTTCTGATCGGGGTAAATGGGGAGGGTAGTGAGGGGTTAGATTTTTTTCTGGGGCACTTGTAAGAAGTTGAGGGAAGAGTCTTGCACTTGGGATTTCCTAAGACTTCTTTAACGATACCTTGATAGCAACGGCAAACCAATGAGTATCGCGGGTGATGTAGATTTAAAATGTAATAGCAGTTTTTTCCAGGTCAATTGAAGGATTTCTAGGACGGCTTTGCTTCATATGTTCCTTTAATCTTCCGCTACTCTCAACTCCTCTCTGCTTTGAACGCATTGTTGCGATGCACTATATCTATAACCACGCTACCATGGCTCTGCGGTTACAGTGTTTCGGAGACTTAAACTGAGACACCATGCATGATGGAAAAGAGGAAAAGTGGGATCTAGCTCCAATACTCCTTGGCTTTCGGAGATTTCATTTTTGTCACTTCTCATATACTTTCTCTTCAACCCATTCATGTAAACCTACTTAGAATACTTGCTGTAGGAAAATATACAGGTTCATAATAATTGGAGATCGAATACTAAGGTGAGGAAATTTTTGAATAGGTAGCTTCATTTCCAGCTACAACCAAAACTCCCCCTAGGGCACCGCCAGGGCTTGGGGTAGGGAGTATTAGGGTACCAGCCCTACGCATTCAGACACGTGAAAAGGTACCTATAAAAATTTGCACTTAGACATACAAGTTTGCGCAAATGCATGTAAATCAACACTCACGAACAATGATGCCTATATAAAGAATTCAATAAAGAGTTTGTACGATACTATCTCTCCCTTTTGCTTAATTTTCTTTTATTTTAACTCCACTGCCCTCAAAAACTCAAATATCCATCTGGAGGAGGAAGCGTAGAATCAGCGTTACTTCCTGTTAGTCAAGGAAGTACAATATTAATATATCGCTTATATCTTGCAATCAAAAGACTCTACTCGGACTCAATTTTAGTAACTTGCAAGGTTTTTTAAAGTTTTCTGCCGTACTACCCTCAGGACAAAAGGATAAATTTTAAAACATTTTATACTTAACCCTAGGTTTTACATGCGACTTAGCATTTTTTTTTGGTTTCCGTACGCAATCAACAGCCTCAGATAGATAGACTGTCTCTTATATTTTATATGGTGATATTAATTTCGAATTAGAACCATGTATGAGTGGATGTATACTTTCTATATTTTTAGTAAACTACCTGAATCATTTTAGTGTATATCTACCAATTAGATGTATTTTGTCGGGTTTTTAATTAAATCCCTCGTCACCGAAGAGTTAAATAGGCATTCGTGGAAACAAAATAAATTAAAATGTATAAATTTCGAACACGAATAAATAAGTAAGATTAGAAATTATTATTTTTTTGAAAAAAGGATTTAATGAGAGAGCATTTTAAGTTTTTTTCGGAACGAGTTGAAAAAAAGAGATTCGTCACGAATCGATGTGAGAGCAAGTCAATATCCTAAGTATTAAAAAGCCATAATTTGATTATTGAAATGAAAGATTATTTTTTTCAATATTTAGTGTATAGCTCCTATTTCCATCATACTTTAATTATAATGTACCTATATTTGAAAAATTTTAATTATTTTACTTCGATCGTGATTTACCTGGTTCCAAAGTCTACGTTCTCTGGAACATGTGATTAATTTACTTGAATAATTATCAATGCTACTGAGAATGCTCCAAGACAGAAATATTTAACCATTAATTTGTTTTTTATTTGAAAATTTTATTTATAGTTTTATATCGGTTGGAAAATCTTTTCAATTAATCCAAGTTTGCATCTATTGGACTTAGTCTATAGGAAACGTGACTTTCAGGAAATAAATGATTTTTTATATCCTAGAATCATGAAAGAGGTTGGTCCGTTCATTTATCTACTAGGTAGTTTTAATACACTAAAAAAATCCTTTAGCAAATCATTCCACAGGTTGCCATATCTTGACAAATGTCGGAAAAAAAACACTTCTGTTTTGTAAAGAACCCCGTGTTATATGGAAGGTTTTGCGTTATCTGAAAAGTACTATTTTGCGTGCAATTTCCTATTTCTCGTAGTATTTCAATTAAATAACCAAGTGATCAGTTTGATTAGCTATAATATTATAACTAATAAAAGGTGATGTGCAGTTTTTCGTGAATAATTTTCAAAAGACTGCCGAAACTAAGATTAGTCTCATTCATGATCATTTTGATGGCTGTCCTTCGGCTTAATAGGATCAAGTCCTCCACTTTATTCACTGTAGCATCGTCTGGGATTGATGGTCTTCCTTTTTTTGGATTGTCTGTCATAGAATTTTGATCAGTTAGAAAATTCATTTTACACCTCACACCTGTGTTATATGATGGGCTTTTATTTTCATGAAAAGACATCATTTCATCGTGGATTTGCCGCGGACTGTAACTATTCAAATGAAGGAACTTAATCACACTGTGGGCCTCTGTCTTCTACATACTGCAAGTTTTGTTAATCAACGGCTTCCTGAAGCAAAATAAATCCACATTGTTAGCTTTAATTTACAAAATCGTGAAAATAAGTTTTAATTAACATGCAGAATAACTTTATTAAGATATATTGGTTATTTCTTAGTAAAGATTACTTAAAACAAAATCCCATGTTATATTTTCACTGAATCTAGTGTTATATAAGCACTTAATTGCTGCTAATTATTTGTAATAAATAACTAACTTTATACCATTTATCTCTTTGCGTAAACGATTGCATGTCAAAAAAACACTGCCTTGTTAAAGGTGACAGCTCATGTCTAATCCTGGAGCCTGTACTTTTATAGCAACCCTACTTTAGGGTTGACCTACCGTAATATTTTCCCGGTAATAAGATTTTCCAGCTCTTGTCAGCATTACTAAACAAAAATATTACTTATGAGTAAACAATCTACGCTGAGGGATTATTTTAGTGACAGTATAACTGGCTCTGACCTTTGATTCCTTTTCTTAATACCTTGAAAAAGGTTTTGTTGCCTATGCAAACCGTTTTAGTGTGTTGGTGAACACAAACGTAAACCAGTTAAACTATTCTTATAATTCTCACTGTGTTCGACGCATAATTCCACTCGAAATCCCACTCTGTCATTACCCCGAAATCTTTATAAGAGAAAATTTCCCGTTTTATTTTTCAAGGATATAATATACCGTTACTTCTTCTTTGAATACTAGTCAGTCACTATTAATCATTCACTTTTGTTTCGTATTTTTTAGATATAGATCTAAAAAAATTCGGTTCAATTTTTTTGATCAACCTTTTATAGCATAACTGTAAAACACCTTTACCACTCTAATGGAGCTAAAAAAATAAATTATAAATTACTGTGCTTTGATAAGTATCAAACCGAGCGTAATAGTATGTAGCACACACAACGAGCAGTAGAAATACTTCCGCCGTCACCAATCGGTATGTATATGATGTAAAAAGTGGCCGCGTAAAAACCTTTCGTGGAAAGATTTATTTTATACAAAATATTCCTATTTAATCATGTAGAAAAGTTTTTTTCTGCATGTAATATTAAAACCAAGCAGTAAATAATTTTCGTCAGTTTTTTTCATTTGGCTGCATCTCTGATATTTTTTTAATACTTTTATACTATTATAATCAAAGATTGTAATTCAATACGATAAAATTGTAATAGAGAAATTCTGAATTGCTTTAAGTATGACTCCATCATGAAGAAAAACATTTCAGGCATGGTAATAAACTGAGGAATGCAGTGATTCTGGAAGTGGGATTTATGATACACGAGTATTCTCTTATCTCACTCCAACTGTTTCAATTACCTGAACGCCTTAGTCCCACAAAAATTTTCAAAAGAGTGAAAATACCGGAGACTTTAGGTTAGACTAAAAATATAGTATATACCACCATATGTACACCCTCTTAGCTTTTCAAAGCAGTCACTTCAGAAAAAGCAGGCAATGAATGTTATATCGATTTTCGACGTTTAAAGGTATGCAAAACATCCCTTTTTGCAGTTAATAGTGCACCTCTTCAGCATTCAGCTAATGGAATAACAGGGATAACTTTTGTTATTTTTAGCGAAATTTATTTCATAAAATGATCTTGGCATCCATCGCTGCTAATCCGAATCACTGGTTCTAACATAATCATTTCGCCAACATTTGAATCAAGAGTAGGCAGATTTATTAAATGTTTTACTATTAATTAATAAATATTGGCTTTACGGACTACAAACTACACTTAATCGTCTTTAGAGCGCTATAATACTACTTACGTTAGCGTTATACTCCAAATAACGTTTCTGGGCGCATATCGGCATCACCATGAATTTTTGAGGTTCCAATCCTCAAGGCAAGCTTGGTTTTTTTTTAGGTACTCTATGTTTATATCAGTATTTGGTAACATATTAGGCAGTGTTCATAAACGTCCAAGTAAGTGATGAGAAATCGTGAGAGCAACGTCAACGGATTGATTTGTTAAAATCCATTATGTGCAAATAAATGATTATACACGTGAATAAACAATAATTATTATAAAAATCAGCGTCCATTTATTTATATAGAGACATTTAGTGTTTCCTAATCACATGATACGATTTATCGTCTTTAAGACTTCGTGGTACTCACTGTCAAGTAAAGCCGAAATAACTGGTGTTACATAAATACTAATTACTTTCTTAATAATTTCTTCCTTCCTGTCTTTATATACTGCCTTTAAAACTCCTTTCGTAATTGAACTCAGATTGTAACAATATTATTTATTTCTCCTAGTGTATGCATTATTAGTAATTGAAATCTTCATTTATAACCCCTAAATTCAGCCATATATAGTAAGTTAGCAATTAATTGAACTTATTAAAATGTTACTAACCAGCTCTTTGGTGATTACTAAAAACTTACCTATTCGCATTTTTTGCGAAGAAACTAAGAGGTTTCAAATATCTTTACATGATAGCAGAACATGAGCGAACAAAAATTTAAAATTATTGCATATAAAAATTACATCAAATATCTTTAATTCACAGATAAACTCACAGATCTAGTTGACGATACATTTGCCATATGAAAAACAATGGTATGTTAGTCGTTTAATAAGACTATACCTGAGGTATATATCGAGAAATGAGACACACGAACTTAGGTTAACAATTAAAGTTTAATAAATATCAGTCCGGGAGAAATGCAAAATGCATTACGACCTGTTGCGCACACGTGCGATCTTGGCGCTTAGGGGGAACTTCTTGGGAATAATAAAAACAGTTAATGTACTCAAAGGTTCTCATGGCGAATTATAAACTCCTGAGTAAAATTGTGAGGAAGATAAATCATTCGTGAAAGGCGCTATTTTTGCATGACAACCTCCAACATTCTAAAGCTCAAAAAAATGATTATGGCATTTATTTGTTCCCGTGATACTTACCATATTATAGATTGTTTTACGCTCAATTTAATCTACATTTAAATAATGCATGTTTGACAATATATTTAACTTAACAAGTTTCCATTTGAATATAACACATTATTTAATTTAGGATATTAGCGTCAATCGCCAGCTGCATTAGTTGAAGATCCCATCAAATTTAAATAAATACCTCATATTCAGGAATAGCTGAACAATATTAATTCATATTTTGAAATTCAAAATTTAGCGCGATTGTCCTTATAACTGGCCATTTTATACCTTCCACGGCAACGTCAAACAAGGGTCACACATTTGTTTTAACACTCAGAAGTAAAAATCCTAGAAAAATGACGCGTACATTTCTCAAATGGACATTAATTTAACGCAGATCCCAATCCACTAATACTCCTTACGATAGAGTCTCGAAGGCCCCTTTAGAGAGGCTTGTTCTCTAAGACATGTTAAAGACCGAATTATTGAACCGCACATAATCATTTTAACCCTGATTCGGATCACAATGCATCAATTTCAATCAGTCGAAATAATTCTCCACGGTTATATAATGTTAGTTATTATTAATTCATAACAAAATAAAAATATGAAATTATGAACCTACATTAATAATAAAAAATAAAATATACGTTATTATAATAATTCGTACCAATCAAAACGAATGATTTTTTTACTTTGAATTATTTAGGCTCCGGGTAATTAAATGCGTATAATATGATAATGCGATGTATCTTTTTGAAAATTAACCTGCAACATATTGTTAAAATGGATGTTTTCGTTCAACTCAAAAATGGAACAATTCGCCAATGCAGAAGTTCGTAAAGAAATCTTAATCTGTTATTTACAATATTTGCTCTGTTTGCTATTGAAGATATTTAGATATTGAAATCAATCTCAAATTTTTAATTTAAACTAATTTTAGTGTTTAAGTATGTTTTTTCAAGAAACTGTAACAGTAACTTTAACGGAGTCACCCGCTATGTGTGCATTATAATGCAACCATTTCAGAGAGTAAAAATCATTCGCCTTGACCGGGATTCGAACCCGGATCCTAAAAATCATTCGCCTTGACCGGGATTCGAACCCGGATCCTAAAAATCATTCGCCTTGACCGGGATTCGAACCCGGATCCCCGGATCCCCGGGTGACTCCGTTAAAGTTACTGTTACAGTTTCTTGAAATTTGTCTAAGGAATGAACAGCCTAAGTGTTTGAAATTGGCTTTATTAACATCGTGGACTGTGGCGCGTCGCGCACGACTACGAATGCCTGTGACATTGTATGTACGGTATTTCGTCATAACATCTTGTTCCTTTAAAGCCCCCAAAATTTCAGAGTGTAAGAGGACGTCTCGGTAGCTTAATTGGTTAAAGCACTCGGCCGGATATCGAGGGATCCGGGTTCGAATCCCGGTCAAGGCGAATGATTTTTACTCTCTGAAATGGTTGCAGTTTAAGTATGTTATTATTGTACGCCTGATAAAAACGCAACATCTGTTTTAATCCCCAAGGAAAAGGATTAAATACCGCCCTGTGACAGACGGAAGGAGCTGTGATTGATAGGATGGGGATCTATGATATTCAATCGTGCTTCTAGAGGCATCCACAACCATTATGCTATGATAGCATCTTCCTGCCCTACGGTGCTTCCGCTATTTAAAGCAATCTCTCAACTGCCTTATCAACATCCACATTTCCTACGAAGGCCTTTCTTGTAAATTGCCACTGCCACAGATCCAAGCAACCCCAGAATTATATTAAATATTGAATAAAAATTGTCGATCCTAGTTACTAACCAAAGGTTAGTAGGACATCCTTGTCAAATACCGACGTTCCAAGCTACAGATTCATTATTTAGATTATTTTGTGTGAAACAATCGAATTTTCTTTTGTCTTTAACGTAGAAAAGACAATATTTTACAGGTTGAAACCTTCCTGAAATAGCTTCCACGGTCGGATGAATGTGTTATGATATGGGAACATAAAAAAAACTTTTCTTTTTACAATTAATACTAGCTAATGTTATCCCAAAGTTTTATGATTCACCCGTAGTGTGGTTTAAATCAGTCAAATAATATCGGTTCCTGATATATCTGTGATGCTCCGTTACATATTTAAATGCTGGGATACATTTTCCTTCGCAGAAGTAACATCTCACCCTTTCACTCTTAGAGGCATCTAAGTTTTGCTTCCTGTTAGAGCCAGTACGACAGGACATTGGTCAGAGGTATGATGGACTAACTTTAAAGCCGACTAAAGTTTTAAGGGAAGGGCGTCCTATGCACAGGTCTTGAGAAATGAAGGGTGTGGGCGGAGGTGTGGAAAGTTTTAGGGTACTGCCGGGCGCCTTATCATCAAAAATACCTCGGGAGCTTCCTCGCCAGTTTCACACCACGCACCCGCTCCCCCGGGTATCGTACCATGAGGGGATGAGTAGGGGCGTTAAAGATGTCACTTGCATGCCCTAGGTCCTTCTCGGGAATTGCTGCAAGTTATCTGTTACTTCATTTAAGCATCCAGAGGGAAGTTGTGGGACCTCCAACTACCTCCTCTTAACACTAAGAATGCAAACTTGCGTCGACGTCTCCCTCACGAGCGGCGGTCGGGGAGATGATGGACGGGGTGTCTGGGACGTCATGGATAGCGATTCTTCTACGCTCTCTTTCCTGAGTTTCTTATGTGGTTCACTAAGTAACACGTTTTCGCGTTCTTTCAATTATCTTTTTATTTAATCTTTAAAAAGTAACGTATCGATCCCCCTCCTCTCTCAAACAAAATTTTTACGTAGAAAATTTGGTAAAAATGAATTATAAAAAGATCGTTATCCTCAGACAAAAAGAATCGTGTCTATTATTATTTTTCATGAAACTGAGCGCATAAGAAAGTTTAAATTTTGTAAGCACTATGAGAGTGATGAACTTTATTAAGAAGCTTTGGAATGAATGATTGCCTATAAAAACATAGTAACGAAAGACAGGTTTGAATGTTCAGAGGAATCGCTGGGATGGGAAATACGGGGATCATCCGGAAAGTAGTACCCGTTCGTGAAATAAAGACACAAAAGTAAATATTAACAAACATAAAAAATTTTATTTGAAAGAGGATACTTTAAACTACTTCTCAACATAATCTCCAAGCAAATTAAGGCATTTGTCATAACGTGTGACAAGTTTCTGTATTCCTGCTGCATAGTCCTTCGCCGCCAGCTCATTGAGATACAGGGTCACTCCTTCTTTAAGTTCTTCATCGCTGTCAAATCTTTTTCCTGCCAAAAAGTCTTTAAGCTTTGTAAAGAGATGAAAATCTGAAGGGGCCAAGTCCGGGCTATACGCTGGATGGTCGAAAGTTTCCCATTTGAATTGCTGCAAAAGTTTTTGTGTTATCCCAGCTGCATGAGGCCTGGCATTGTCATGAACGAGAATGACACCAGTAGACAATAGACCTCGCCGCCGATTTTGTATTGCCCGCCGTAATTTCTTTAATGTTTCACAATACGCATTGGCATTAATAGTGTCTCCACGGGCCATAAAATCAATAAGCAATACACCTCGTCGATCCCAGAAAATGGTTGCCATGAGTTTCCTGGTGGACAGAACTGTCTTGAATTTTTTTGGTTTGTTTGGTGAAGGAGCATGATGCCACTCCATTGACTGTCGTTTACTCTCAGGTGATGCATAACAAACCCATGTTTCGTCCCCAGTAATTATGCGAGTCAAGAAAGAGTCTCCTTCATCAGAATAACGTCCCAAAAACGTCAGTGCTGCAGCCATACGCTTGGTTTTGTGCTCATCTGTAAGCATGCGAGGGACCCATCTTGCACAAATTTTTGCATAATGCAGATGGTGTTTAACAATTTCATGAACAATTGTTCGAGAAACATTGGGAAAATGCTCACAGATGTCATCAATTGTGACGCGCCGATCGTTCCTCACGAATTCGTCAACTGAGCTCACCAGTTGGTCTGTAATGACAGACGGTCTCCCCGAACGCTCATCGTCGTGTGTGTTCCCCCTCCCCATGTTGAAGTTGCGACACCACCGCCGAACAGATGACTCGTCCATTACATTGTCTCCATACACCTCCTTTAATTGGCGATGGATATCACATGGGCGAACGTTTCTTGCATTGAGGAATTTAATCACTGCCCTCACTTCACAACTGGCGGCGTTCTCAATTTTTTTAAACATTGTAAACAATCACAGAAACAACACAGGCAATGCTAGCGTCACGCAAATTGGCTCAGAGAAGGCAGACAAGCCACTGAAGCTATCTGACCTCGTCCAGCGGCTACTCGCGTCGTCAGCACTTCATGCGGCACGAACGGGTACTACTTTCCGGATGACCCTCGTACTTGTACGATAAGAAGAAACCGAGAAAGGTATGAAAATGGATGTAGTTATTTTAGTTGTTGTTAGCTATTACTACTGCAAGAGTTCAAGTTAGTAAACCTTTTGTTAGGTCGGAACCCATACTGCAGGCGTTGTTGAGCGCATAAAAAAACACTGTACAGATTATGGGATATAAGATAATTAATTATAAATAGTATAAATATTCCTCTGAAGAGGAAAGCCTAGCATTGAACATTTAACATGTAGGCCATTAATTAGAAGTGTTGAAATTATTCGCATAAGTTAAAGGAAGTCTGGAGTAGAATTAAATTAACAGAGGAAGAAGTCACAAAGAGGAGAGATTTAACGACGAGGATTTTACATAAAGGCGAAACGGAAGGATTGCCAAAGATTTCAATTGGGATATTGGTGTTCCTTAAAGGTTTGTGTAGCGTGATTTCTTCGGAATTATTAGAAGAACAAAAGGTGAACTGATACGAAGGGCTTTTGGGTAAATAAATGTATGAAAGGTTGATAAAGCTCTTGAAAAAAAATTTAATAAACATCAAAGAAAACTAAAGGCTATTAAAAGAATTGGAGGGTAGATGTTGAGGAAATGCTACTGTAATACACATCGCTGTAATTAAACTTTTTATTTCAGGAACCACCATAAACCTGACTAATTGGTAATTTTTCCATGACGATGATGATCAGTGGCATGGATAGGCAAAAACTTAAACGATAATTTCGGCTGCTTTGATTTTTGTAGGGAAAGCGGTTGCTTTAGGAGAGAAGAAGATCATACATTCGTTTATATATTTAACTACATAAGTAACAGCATTTCATTTTAATGAAAGCAAAACAATGCCACTGCATACTTGCCTTGATTTGTAGATTAAAACAAGATGGTGAAGATAACGAAGCATGTAGTTGTGGGTTGAAATTACTAGGCCGTAATCAGCCCTTTTTCAAAAAATAAATAGTCTAGGCATCCATGAAACATTTATCAATGCTCTTTTTAATGCCAAGATCCTTATCAAGATGACAACCCTGAGAGCTCTTCATAAATTTGAAGCACATTTGTGCTTAGCAGTAATAAGAGTAGTAGTAATAATTCGTATATTCGTTGAAATTTTTTCGAGCGATTTGCAAACTGGACTATATGCCGGTAATTATTATTGACATGGATTCTTGAATCCATTAAGTCTACTTAATTAGAGAAAAATACAACTACCGCAACTTCCTTTTTCCTTATTTCACCGAAGGAAATGCGTTTAAGGACTTCTGAAAGTCTGAAAAACGAGGAAACCTCTTCACTAATAAAGAGACTATTCACATCAGAATGTCTTTGGCATGCTCACAAACGTTCATTAGTGAAGAATTCATTTGAATTTTACCTTAAACCTTGAATTGTTTTCCGATTGGACTTGGCCCTTATCCACGCATGCTCGTGAAAACCTTGTAAAGAATCTAATTTTGGTCGTTGAAATGGATTAATATAGCAGAGTCAGGGTGTAATAAATTCCTTGAATGGCTATTTTCTTATTTGTAGAAACATGGGCACTTTCTAGTTTTAAAATTCTCTCCAATAGGCATAATGCTGTTGATTTGTCGCTTGGATTTAGCATGGTAATTATTTGTATAACGATTTCGTGGCATGAGACAGTGTGTTTCGTGGCTTTATTTATTCGTCTTGGCTGAAAACAGCACTTTTTGGCCTTTACATTGGAAAAGAATGACAACACAACAGTAACAACAATACAAACACCCAAGCCCTAGGTGGACAAAATCCCACCCTGGCGGGAATCGAACTCGCGACCTGGTTGGATGTTTTTTCTCGAAGTTTTGTTTTGGAAGTTAGGTAGGTATGCGATGATGGCGTCGAACTCGCAGTATATGTAAAGAGTAAAGTTGGTGCTTTAAGGTGCCATTTGGTGTTCCTTAACATTAAGAATAAAATATGCTTAGTTAAGCCCTCAAAAATGTTATTCCCGACCTATATTTCCAGTCATACCAGGACAAAAGTCATTTTCAATATCACTGAAGATAACATCTCTGGGCTAAATTTTCATTGATATTGACATTGTAGGTTGGATTATCATAAGGTTTTTTGTGACTTAAGTTTATTTACCATACAAATAAGGATTTCTTTTCTGATTTTGGCCTTCCGGTGTTCATCGTTTGTCACTCTAGAGTGTAGGGATTTTTTTTGTCTGTTTCATGTAACTTTTCTTTTACTTTATACCAGGTTTTTTATTATTTAAATTTAACATCACTATGTGTGCTAACGTTTGATTTATAATTTTAATTCAAAAACAAAAAATGACTATGAAAAACATTCAATGCCTATGAACGGATCATAATATTTTTCCAAAGGATTCAACATGCAATGCACTCCAATATTAAGCTTTTATAAAGAGTACTCGTAGATTTCACGTGGGTAATTATGAGTTATTCGCTGCATACTAGAAGAAGCACATCCGCTATGCCTTCTTATCATTGGCGGATGTTTATTCTTGATTGGATGTTCATCGCCTATAATTTCCACCCTTGTGCATGAGATATAACTTTAACGTTATATTAAAAATACGTTTTCATCAACTATATGTTTATTTAGCTAATAGACTTCAGTGGGCCCCCCTCTCTTGTGTGTTAGAGGTGAACGTAATGAAAATGCATATTGAATATTACTCATATGCCCAACACTACTTTTGAATGTCTGCGGATATCTCATTTCAAAGAAATGCTGCCGTGTGTTCTCTAAATTATTGAGCTTATTTTAATTTTATCCTAATTGTCGACTTTCATTGAAGGGGAAATTTTACAAATTTTCACTTACAATTTAAGAAACCACCCTTTCTAACAAAAGGATTTTTTCCTATATTTATTACAGGGAAAGCTAATTATTTGGTGGTCATACTTATATATTTGCAAAAAACAGATTTTTAGAAATTATGTTGACAACTATGAGCTTTTTCACAACGTGTGGGCCGGAGATTTTAATCTTTTGGGGAATTCTTAACACGTGCTCCCTGATATTTGTTACATAAATGAATATAATCGAGCCTTCTTAACGAACAAGTACTCGTGGCCAAAATCCGCTGGACTTTCCCCCTCAGCATATCGTGATAGAGTGAACGGCCGAAAATCATTCTCCCGTTAAGTGTACTTTTGCCAACGCTTGTGCCTCGACGACTTCATTTATTCAACGTTTCGCCAAATCTCCTCTGATAACACGCCCACGCAGACACCTCTCGATGGAAGATCCCCGCGGGGGTCGCGTAATCGCGGGACCCTGAAGAATATATCTCTCTGATCCCTCCTTTCTCTTCTTCCCCTCACCCCTCCACACATCCCTTCATTTCCATTTATGAATTCCAGGCTCCATGGGTCCAACCAATCAAGAGGCGGAAAGCGTGGGCAGTCGCCACCCGATTTATGTGCACGCGCGGATGGGTACACTCGTGTATAAAACGAACCACTTTCAGGGATAGAAACCATAGTTGCACTTTCTCTTCTTGTTTTAGGAGCTTCTCGTCGGTGGAGATGGTATCACCACCATGGGTGGTAATGATACGGTTACTAATTGAATGAATTACCTTCGGGAAATTTATGTAATTATGTAAAACTCCCACTCCTCTTTCAAGGACTTTGTTTCATATCCAAGAGCGATTTAAAAACGACCTCCATAGTCGAACTCGCCTCATTTAATGCGAAAACACTTGCATGGAAATACTGATTATATGTGATTTCGATTACTCTTGGATGAGTGGTTTCTTTCGGTACCCATTTTGGAACTTGGATAACGTTAGCAAAGTGATGAAATTACTACGATTTTTGTGTTCAACCTAAAATTACTCTTGACAATTCAAACATCAGTATTTATTTAAACATAAATAAATTACACATCAGGGTCGCGGTAGTCCAGGGGGTAGAGCGTTGGACTACTGACCGGAGGGTCCCGGGGTCGATTCTCGGGCAAGGTACCCTGGGCACCTGCAGCTCCACCCAAAGTAGTTGATTTTTCGGGTACCAGATCTTCCTGGGAAACCATAACCGGCAAAGGGAAAGGAACTGGCCCCCCTACCCTGATGTGTGGATACTCACACGCCGTCGGGCTTGGTACATGGGTGAACCCTACCATCACCTACTAAACCGACCTTCGGGTTGATTGCTGTGTTTATGGTTTTTTTTAAGTATATATAATTTTTCCAAAAGTTAAGGCAGTCTAATTTAATCATTGGTCGTTAATTGGTATCTAAAAATGCAGAAATTCTATCAGTAGAGGAAGTAATACTGGAGATAACGAGTGTCAAATGATTGCATTTTGGGAATGAGGTAATAATTGGATGGCAAGGAGAAGAAGGTGAGAGGATTTAGATACCCTTTTTTGGCATCCCTAATTTTGATTTTCAAATAAGTGCGGTTGTATATTAATGAAAATAACAACATATTTTGCTATTGATGAATCTAGTTAATGACTTATCTTCCTACTCGCTAGGCTTTCACCATTTTCTAAACACACTCAGACATTTTCCCCTTTCCACAAAAAAAAACCGAGCACTTCGTAATGGCAACAATTTACTTTGTATTTAGTAGTAACCCATTTCACACAAAAAGTTCATCGTGCTTTCCACAGCTTTCTTTCCCATCGCTTTACATCTGATCACCCCCCCCCCCTATAACCTTTCTCCGAAACCTTGTCTTAATATTGATTTTACGCACCTGCCACACACTCTGGCGGTGGCCATGTGGATGCATATCAAATTCATTCCCCGCCAGATTTAACCACCATGTGTGCATATTTACCAAAGAAAACCACAGCCATGAACAGTAAGATAGTACCAGCGATCGACAGAGTGCTCATTGGATGCCTTTTTCCATAATATCAGACCAAGAGGGCGCATTTTTATGATTACTGCTTAATGACTACTGTCTTACTCCTACATTTCCTCTGATAGTAATCGCATAATCTGCTGTGTAGGTTAGATGCTTAGGTGAATTTTCGATGGGAAAAGTAAATTTTTCCTCAAGAATTTGTTGTCTCAGGCGTAACTTTTTGGAATTTGCATAATATATTGAAATTAAATGAAATAATTTAGTTTGTAATTCCACGCACTTTATTTAAAAAAACGACTTAGGTTTCGATGTTAAACGTCATCATTAGGTAGTCCTCCTAGAAGCAAATCGATTCGTAAATTTAATGAGACGATGGTGTATGAATGGGTTTCGTCTACTGCATTCAAATCACTACATAAATGTCCTCTTAGTGTATTTATAATTTGAATGAATTGATGCGGCCAAACCTTTCTTGCCGAGTGTGTCATTTTGTCGAAAATAAAATTTAAGGGTTTTAAATAATATGTAAAATAGTTTTCAATTAATACAAGCGAGTATTTTTTCTGGCAAATCTCTTCTTCAGGTGTCAATACACGGAATAATGAGGAAATAATGAGTTTTGGGCAGCAGCTGACGTGGAAAGCATCCTGAGATCCATTTTCCCTTGAAAAAAGTTCTTTTAAATAGGTTCCCTGAAAAGAGATGTTAAACATCAATCAATGGTCATCTCAAGTTCAGAGGTCAAGGTATAGAATTCGGTCATGAAATACGGTAATCATAAAATACTGTAATTTGATCCTTCTGGTTTGCGTGCGGTAGTAAGCTTAGGACGATGTGGGGTTCATATTCACGTCAATTTACATGAGACTATATTAATTAATGTCCGATGATAAGACCAACCCCTTATGATGATCTTGAATTTCCTTGGTAATCTCGGAAACCTTTCTTTATTTTTAGGGTGACCATTGAAGGAGAGATTTTGACTTCGTATTACAA
The DNA here is from genome assembly GCA_037158775.1 of Hetaerina titia. Lineage (NCBI taxonomy): Eukaryota > Metazoa > Arthropoda > Insecta > Odonata > Calopterygidae > Hetaerina > Hetaerina titia. The sequence goes on along the minus strand of CM073775.1, from coordinate 19,839,568 downwards.
AGTCAAAATGTATCACCTTAGCAAGCGCAGTGTAGCCACAGCCACGTGAAACATCTCCCAATTAGTACAGTCAGTCCTTTCTTATTTTACCGCATTAGCCATCTACCATGCACAAAGGCTCATCTCCCGCCATTCCCAGTAGAAGCAGAGACCATGCCTTAACTTAATTGGGTTTAATCGTTACTAGGTATTTTTTAACGCATTTTAACACGACTTTCATTACTATGACAATCTTTTGAAGGTACAAAAGAAATATAACTTAAATTATAAAATAAGTTTTCATACCATCAATTAATATCTGTCACTTTGAATTGAAATAAAAATTAACTAATCGGGAAAGTAAAATAACTAACCAATATAGTATTCGCTATTTTATTTTAATTTACGCTACGGCCACTAAGAATGCATCGTTCAATGATCGTGTAGGTTATCGGTGAATGCCATGCATTTCAAGTATAAAATTATGCACGCAGTCATTCTCAAGATTAAGCTCTTGACATTGTATAAATTTCTCGACAGCTGCTAAGCTAAAGGAAGTTCAAGCGATTGTGGGAATACCATTTTGAGCGGATTCTCTTAATTCATTTAATATCGTCGAATGGGTTAAGTGTGGTTCATAAATAGCATTGGTTTATCCTAATGTATTTAAACTTCTATGCTGTAATTATCATAAGTTTTGTAGCCATATTTGTCGTAAACGCTGAGGTTTTTCGGCTCCCTTTATTTGTTAATGTCAGATTATAAATACTCAATTATGCAGTATAAAGATTCTTCCGCTCATTGGCTCATCGTATGAGGCGTGAAATAGTTCTTGGCACATTTCAACAATTTTATGCCGAAAAATGTACACATGAAAGGACGAAGAAATATTTCTTCGCTGAGTTGCCGCAGCAAAACCTCCATGATGAGCGTCTAACTCGATAACAATATTTCATGGAATATATCGAGGAGTATTGTCTCAAGTGGTAGTTGCAATCCTGAATAGTACATTCACTGAAGTTTATAACCCATAATCGTTATACTTTGTAGTGCATTAACGTGTATGCAAATTTTATTTGAAGAAATGATGATAATATGTTAGCTAGTCATACTTAATTTTTCTGTTATTAATCCTAGATGGTGTCATTATAAAGATGATGTGAACTAGAATTATAATTATATAATTTGGAGAACAAAGAGATGTGTCGCAAAGTGGATTTGAAATAAAAGTTAATTTGATATGAAAAAAATATTACTAAATACATGGTCATAATAACACATTTATGCTTAGCTAGCATAAAAAAAATTTTCGGTGATCCCTAATTTTGAGTCTCCTACCAGGAAGCGCGAAAGCATAAGCTGCAATAATTCTCTTTCATGGAGAAGCTTTAACTCGTTCATAAAAAAAGGTTTCGAAATATATTCACACCCCTGCTAAAATCAGCGCGTGTCACAATGAAAACTACTGAAACGTAAAACAAAAGTCAGAGAGAGAGTTGCTTTGAAGGATGTTTGGGTACGTCCCACTGCCTCGAATTTACGCTTTGGTCATTACCAGCGAATGTCCCCTGAACGACCGCATTTGCTTCCGCACTTTCGACCCTGTTTCAATCCAACGGGACGGAATGCAGGTAGGGACCATAGTAATAAGCGGAGTACCGAATGTTCGGGGCTTTGGTCAAATAACCATGGCGAGATACTCTACACTCGCTGCAGCGCATTAGTTCACGCCTTAAAAGTTCTTCCTGCCATGACTCTTGACTCATTCCCATTCGCGACTTCATTCAACGTTCGCGTTTCCACCTTTCGAAATTTTAACCGATTTTTTTACAGCCATTGTTGTCATTTAAGTCAGTTTCATTATTGCCACCTCTTGCCAAATTTAGCTCTTCGTTAAACGCGCTAATGCGACGACGAAGGAAGCAGATTGCTCAAACAATGAGGTGAAAACGCTTCGAGGCACATTTTCATGAATGCGCACGGAGGTGGTGTGAACCCATTCTACCAATCAGTTCAAAGGAATTATTCTGCCGTGCATTTGAAATTGAAAAACAAAATCTCGCCAAGAGAATAAGAGATGAAAATGTATAATCAGGTGTAGACAGTTGACTTGGCGATAAGGAAGTGCAAAACTATATAAGCATGTATTTTGTCATAAACTATCCAATCGATTAGCAATAATGGACATTCATTTTTTATCCGGCCAAGTTTTTGATATATATTGTCTTCGAAAGGTGAAGATTTTGATTAGCCCAGCTCTTTATGTGGTTACGAAGTTGTTTTTGTCGATATTTTGAAAGATACTGCGTAATGTCTGTACCTGTATGGTTACGTTAACGGCAAGGTTGGGCATTATAGCAATGTTAAAAAAGCACGATCAAGGATAAGGGTTCGTTTAGAGTAACATTGTAAACAATTGGGGGGAAGGGATAATTCTGGTATCGATCCGAATGTGATCATCTCAAAAGTCATATACCGAAGTTGGAGGACAAATTCAGATATTTTTGGTACTGGATTGTTGTGCCCTTCCTTAATTCATCTCGGAGTAAACGAAGTAAGGTCAAATATTGCTGTACCACTTAAATTTCTAAATAACAATATTTAATAATGTTTCATAATTTAACGACCAATGTTTCCTCTTTTATTCCAAGTGTGCTGACTGATTATTCCTCTTCTAAAAACCTAGTATTAATACATTTCGTTTTAAAAAACCTTTTGATCACTTCTTTCCAACGAATTCAATGAAGCTGTGGTATGGTATGTTGGTCTTTGGTAGTAGATGTGATTTATTCTTAAAAATATTATGGATTTTGTTTTTCTTGAAATCATGAAAAGCGCATGAAGGAGATCAATAAACATGAAATCTCGGCATGACATCTGCACAGTAGGATCCTGTTCAAGGTTTTGTTCAGTTGAACTGATTAATCACTGCAACATTCCTTAGCCCTGCATAACATGACGTTATATCAATAATCTAATAACTGGATTACAATAATCCATTCTTTGGCTCCACGCTTATCTTCTATCACCTTCCATTCCTTCCAATAAGCATGAACTTTTCATGGCATAACCTCGTTAACCCAGCATTCTTCCCTCTATCATAGACTGCAAAATTCTTTTGTCTCTCAATGCCTTCTTTGTTCAATTTTACTGTCTTCTATGAATTTCTCCAAACCATAAATCTCTCCTTACTCACCATGCCAGGAATTCGTTTCTCTTTCCGTTAATTTTATTATTTCGTTCCTTCATAGCTACACCTCAAAGCCACTAATATTCGCTTATCCTCCTCCAACACTAGTATATCTCGTCAACGTCTATAATTTCGTGCTGTAGTTGCAGGCGCCTTGCTCCAAGCCAGGAAACGATGGCCCAGGTTTTATACAAATGGTTTTATATAACTTCAGATGGGTCATGGTTGTACGGCTATGCCCTGAAATAAAAGTTCAGTCTCCCCAACGGTCAGTTGATGAGATAAAAGGAAATGTGAAGAAGTAATTGATGAACGTTCCGAAAAAGAACTTTGTCAATTTTTTTTTAAAGTGAAAAGGGCACACTGCTAAGTGTGTAAGGTCCCAATGGGAGTCAATTCAAGGGGAATAAGGTCTCATTGTTCTAGCTAGGTTATACGAGGCATGTTTTTTAAGTAAGTACCGTTTTGCGATTCTGCCGCCGCGCCGTAGCGCTAGGGTCGGCGTTCCGCGCATGCGCGCTGGTTACCCACATCTCTTGTCTACGCACTGACGTCATTAGTCTGATTTTTCAATGTATACGTTGTTTACTGAGGGTTTAAGATGCCTCCGACAATCGTGAGTCCCGCTGATTGTGAAATACGGGCTGTTATACGATTTCTTAGTGCTAAAGGCGTAAAACCGATCGATATTCATCGTGAGATCGTTGAAGTTTACGGACAAAACATTATGAGTTATCGAATGGTAAGGAAATGGGTGAGAGCATTTAAAGATGACCGCACAAATGTGCATGATGAAGAACGGAGTGGGCATCCTTCGGTCGTTATAGAAGATTTGGTGCAGAAAGTGGACGAAAAGGTGAGAGAAAACAGACGCTTTACAATTTCATCATTGTCCGACTGCTTCCCTCAATATTCTCGTAGTGTTTTGTATCGCATTGTGACCGAGAACTTGAAATACCGGAAATTGTGTTCACGTTGGGTTCCAAAAATGTTGATGGATTTGCACAAAACCCAACGTTTAGGCAGTGCATTGACTTTGCTTGAGCGGTACCACAATGAAGGTGAAGATTTTTTAGACCAAATTGTTACTGGTGACGAATCATGGGTGGCCTACGTCACACCAGAATCAAAACAACAATCCATGGAATGGCGACATTCATCATCACCCAAAAGAGTAAAGTTTAAGCATACAATTTCTGTCCGGAAAATCATGTGCACAGTTTTTTGGGACAGAAAAGGAGTATTGTTAGTGGAGTTTCTGCCTCGTAATGAGAAAATCAATGCAACGTCTTATTGTGAGACATTGAAAAATCTGCGTCGTGCAATCCAGAACAAAAGACGTGGCAAGTTGAGTAAGGGTATCGTTTTGCTGCATGACAATGCCGGTCCACATGTGGCTAATCAGACCAAAGATCTCATAAAATCATTTCAATGGGAAACTGTAGATCATTCTCCATACAGCCCTGATCTGGCGCCCAGCGACTACCATTTGTTCCTGCACTTGAAGAAACACCTGGGCGGTTGGCGTCTTCAAGACGATAACGAAGTCAAAACATTTGTTATGTAGTGGTTAACAAGTCAAGCGGCAGAATTTTATCAGGAGGGTATTCAAAAACTGGTACCACGTTACGACAAGTGCCTCAATATTCCCGAAAATTATGTATAAAAGTAGATTAAGGTACAGGCTTACATGTCAAAATAAAATTATTGCGATATCTTTGCACGTCTTTTTTAATTCCAAAATGGTACTTAATTAAAAAAACATGCCTCGTATTTCTCAAAATATTTCATGGCTTGATACCTCCCGGAAATTCCTCTTATACATTTAAGCACCAATCATCAAATGCTCTAATAGCTGGAGATCGAACACCCCCTTCCACAAGTCCTCTTAGGTTTCGATGTAAGTAGTAAACGTCTTAAAGTAGGAATAATTACTAAGTAATTACTAACTACAGCAATTATAGCAGTGTGTTGGCAGTTAATACCTACGTAATCTCCATATTCTCTCATGTCAACGGCTGCTCATATCATCTGCTGCCTTACCTATATTAATTATTAGCTTAATACTGTACAGTACTTAGGTGAATTACAGAATATGCACAGAATAACGCCGCCAACAATTCCGTCTAAAAGCATAACCACCCGATATTTGCTAGATCTTCTATATTTCCTTGATTTTCTTAAATATTCAAAGAACTGAAGAAAGTGTATCCATTTGGGTTTCGCTCAAATATTAACCACTTTAGCTCTATATTTTCATTATTTCAATTATTTATTAAATGTATGACATTATTATAAAATAATCGCGGGTATATTTTTACATTTTCGGTACTATTGTTACTCCACGACCTAACATGTGGAAGGGCTATGCAAATTTTGAAGTGAAATATTTTTACTTCTTTCGTCTAATTAATTTACGACTTGCTATTTCTGAATTTAAGTTAATGTAGATTATATCTGAAAATTATAAAACACATAAATTGAGATAAGTCGATAAATTCACAAATGTCATCCAAATGGATTTGCGGAAGATAAATTCCGTAGAACTAATGTAACTCTAATAGATTATTCCCCTGGAGAATCACCCAAGAGGTAAAATGGAAGGACGCCATTATGGAAAATATAGAAGAAGCATGATGAATGAGTTCGGTTGGAATATTTCATTTTTTAGAATTTAATGGAAAGTTTGCAGCTCTAATATAATTGGTAGTATTCAGGAGCTAAACGCTTATAGGTCAGCTTTGCATTCACGGAGGGTACGATCAATCAGTATGCTGGGGCACAATCAAGCCTAGCCAACTTATTCCATAGAAGATTATGCTTTGGCTCTTAAGGTACAGAAACACATTTTTCCCATAATCATGACTAGTAAATCACAGTGGCACTAGGAGTAATGAAAATAAATGATTAACCCGATGAACAACTCATCGATTGACTATACTTATACATCACATTGATATATGCCTCCTGTTGTAGCTGACTGCATTATTTTCCCTTAATACTATTAATGTTTATGCAAATTTGTATGCCATGTGCTTTCTGCTTTTCAAAGGAAGATATACCGAAAGAAGAGGGAGTTTTTTCGACGACCATTTAAGTAGCATATAGATTTGAGCTTTAATTTAATTCATCTTTTAGGTTTAGGCGATAAAATCCTAATCTTTACATTTATTTAGTTATTATAGCATTGATTACTTTGAATTAGATAGTTAAATAAATGATCGCTCATTATAAATGTACGGGAGAGCATTGTATCTAGGTGAAGGAAAAGAAAATTTCAACTATGGAATTATTTCAGAGTAGATACTATGTAATTTGTCCAATAAGAAACTTCGTTTGATCCCTTTAGAACGAAAATTATATTCGTTGTTGTTTCCAAGTTTAAAAGTAAAAATGACTTGTTTCGGATAGTTCATAATAAATAAATAAGATATTCGCCACTTACGTACAACACGCGAATCCTTCTCATCGTTTTTTCATTTAATTTGAGTCACTTACATTTCATATTTCATTTCAATCGACATTATAAATACCTTCAAGCGACATTTTTGAGATCGATGCAGTTGAAACAACAGTTGGATCTGACACAAGTTTAAGATATTTTTAACAGACTACGATTCGATTGCGCATCGGTATTTGTCAAGCATTCAAATAAGGGAGAACAAAGGCGATGGTGTCTATCTGCGAATGCAAGGAGGTCTGTGCAGGTTTTGATGCTAACGGAAGCCATTTTAATACCCTAGTGATCAAACCAAAGGCTGATCATCAGAGAAAAGGATAGAGCGTATATTTCGTACTAAGCCCAAGGGCGTCTGCAAATTTCCCGCCATGGTGGGCGTGTAATTTTTATCCCTCATTCAGTTCTGGTTCTTTCGGCCAGTTTTGCGACCTGGAAAACCTAATGGAACTAGCTAGATTTGCTCAGAGGAATCACCCGTTTGAACAGAGAATCGCAAATGGTGCCACCCACTGAGCCTTGCTTAGATCTCTGCACGCCTAGCCGAGTAAACGATATTTGTGGCAAATAGCCAGCGGTATCCTTCGGCTTAGCTGGTCATCGAATTTAACATAGTTGGTCTCTTACATAAGTAACATAGAAAATTTACTCGGTTTATTCTGATTATGTGAAATTAAAAAAAGAAACCTTAAAATACGCCGAAGGAACAGATAGAATACTAAGTTCCGCTAAATTTGTTGCAGTTGGAGTTTTAGTTCACCCCAATGTGGTGTGAGCCCAATATTCTGGAAAATTTTCCAGAAACCTTCCGTAACATTTCCTGATTATTGGACAGAAGCAACATTTGAGCGATACATAGACATCCAGCTAAACTTAATACACGTAATTAACTTTAAAGAGTCTTTAAAGATTTGGCTTTCGCCATTCGCATTCGTAGAAGTCCCTTGCAAATTCGGAGAAATTTACTTCAGGGGGAACGGGACTCACCATCGAGACAGTGTCATGGGCGCTATTTGCAGTTGAAACCCCCAGGTAAATCAGTCACTCACGAAAACGCATCAGCAACGCCCATTCCATCCGATTTCACGAAACCAAAATAATTACTCTCTCCCCAGGCTATTTGGACCGCCTAGTGGAAGAATCCATTGACATTCCATTAGAGAAGAGGAACATCAACCCTAAAAATAACCCTAGAAGTTACAAAACTAGACAAAATATGGTCCTCTAATAAATAAAAATTACAAATTAATAATTAAGCGATGATCAATATATTTGCAAGAAAAGAAGAGGGATTCTTGATGTCATAGCAATGATGCGGCTACTAATAAATAGATACATTTAGTAACAATCAGGATATATTTTTTGTTTCGCTGATTTCAAAAATAAGCTTGCACAAGAATGAAGGCGTTGATGACAGGGGCATTAAATAAGGATATAAAGGAAGGACTAGTGAAAACAGGGAGGACAGTTTAGTGCGTTGAGGAAATATGGCAATCGAAGCATTACGAAAACCATCAATTGGATTTATTTTACTCGTATATGAGGGAATAGGAACGGAAGGAAAACCATGTATGGAAAACTAGCGAAAAAGTGCTGCCCATGGTGAAGGAGAGGAGAGTGTCTTTGAAAGTTGTCTGAAGAAGGCTGGAAATATTTTGATTTTAAATGGTATTCTGAAAATTGTGTTAGAGGACAAGGCTAAAATAAGTAGGGTGAGGAAAACGATGGCCTTTTGGACAGAACAGAAGGATATTAAATGTGTTCGGAATGATAGAACAGTGAAATATAGTGTGGGAAATTCAGGGTGTCTTTATAGACGGACCTTCAAAATGTAGCAGCACTTAATATTCGTACACCCAAAACCTACCTTAAAAGTAGATTACCAATAATGTAAATGATTATTGGTAAAACGGTGACATTTTAACCATTTACATTAATATGGCAAATTTTTACCTTTTAATGGAAATTTGATTTATATGTTAATTCAGAAGAGGCATTGGTCTGCGAAATATTTATCTTAAAAAGGAATTTCAACATATATATTAAAAATTGAAAATACCAATGCATAAGAGTCAGAGACTGTTAAAAGTGTACATCTAAATGATAACCTCTACAAAATAAACCCGGATTCATTTAAGAATATTCATTTTGTTATGGATTCACTCAAGCAGTCACATGCAAGTCTTTTGCACAAAATGAATCCGTCATAATTTTTCAACTAAAATTCAAGAATGATGCATTTCTACGGTTTCTCAAAACATTTTTGATTTTTTATCCACTTTTTATTGACTCACTTAGCGATAAATACGTTTTAAGTGTTGAGGTAATAAATTTTTAATACGTCATTAAAGGGCATCTGAAAGAATAAATGTGCTCTTTGCCAAATTATTCCATGCATAGATTGTATATGAAAAGTGAATATATTTTGATTTCCCATGGAAAATTAAATATTTAATTAAACTAACTCCTAGCAGCAGTGGGACTGAGCGAGAAAATTCCTACCAGTTTTCCTTATGCGAGAATGCTCATTCTCCAGGGAAATAATGCCATAGGTGGAAATTTCCACCCATTCCTTTGCCATATGGTTATGGTAATGGCTTTTAGACCACCGTAATTGTACTGTCTGCGAGGCGCTAAGTCCGAAGGTTTGAATTCATGTTGTAATTAGTGGAATTTCATGTTCCATTGAAAAAAAACCTTCCTTCCTGTGGAGAAGAAACTCAGGCCATAGAACTTCGCCCTCTTATGACGTTGTGAGTCAAAATGTCAAAATTCTCTTTTCAAAAAAGAAGAGAGGGGATTTTATCCTGGGTGAAACTTTGACTGGGACGGTTTTATTTTTCTTCTAACCCGGTATCGGACACGAGAATGGTGGGGCTTCGTCATTCCCCCTCCTTATTTGCCCTTCTTCCCCCCTAAGCAGACATGCCAAACCGAGGATCCGCGTCTGTCGTCATATCTCTCTGTATACGCAATGCCCAATGAATTTGAATGGTTTATAAGCCCTTTGTTCGCGAAAGCCTCGTTTCTCCTTTTGTTGGATCCCGGAGGTTTTCTCGGGAATATCACTCATCCCCTATCTTGCCCACTGTCCTCCCTCCGGTCGCGAATAGTCCTCTTCTTAATATTCCTCTCTTTTTATGCCTCCCCTTGGGGACTGTGACCTTTGGAACCTTCCCGTTTCACTTGACTCTCCTTTCATCCTCACTTTCTGTAGCTGAGGGAATTCCATTTCGTACTTATTCCCTCGCCTCATTAGGAAATGTCGATCTTTCCCCTACTCGTGCATCCACGGGGTCGAATCAATTTGGCCGTTTGGTTTAATGGACTGGAAGGAGAGTCGATGAAATGTAAATGTTCGACATGGGGGATGACTCGAAATTTCCTCGGGGTAGCTGAAAACCGTGATTTGATTCGGTTTCGCTCAAAGAGAGGTGGACTGGCTGAACGGACTGAAAACATTCCTCCCCATTTGCCGTCTGTGTAGTATTAATGGGACGTTTTTTGTATTCAATTTTCATCATTGTTATCCATACTTTTCATTTCCTACCGGGTATTTTCTGAGAAAGACTGAAAGCTGAAAGGACGGGCGAGCTTCCATTTCCAGAACAACATGTCCGAATAAAGTGGAAAGACTATTTAACTGACATGTTTAGTTGTTCATTCGTGTATGTACTGATGTTCAAAATGAAATTTTAATTTGAACCAATTAGAACCGGTATTGCTTCGCCATGAGACGCCCGCAGTGTCCGTGAATAGAATTTTGAGAAGATATTTTGTGTATGTTCATTCATTGACAATTATTTGAAGTTTTTTTTAGATATTTGTAATTATTTTTCAACAAAAATTTCTGGAACAAATGCATTGAAATATGGTGAAGGGAATAATAATTTCTTTCTTCTAATTACAACGAAGTTCAAGGGGAACACAACAAAAATAATGTGGTAAATACATTAATATCAACTAGTAATTTTGAGTTATTCTAAATATATTTTTTCAGGAAATTTTTTGAAATAGAATCATTAGAAAGTTGTACATAATTATTAATAATATAGTTAGCCAAAGGGGAGCAGTGCATTTCTCCCTGACCCCTACCCTCCATGGATCTTGATAGGAACATATACCAGGGTTTTTTTTACTTTGAACTGTGGCACATCTCTCTTGACTGACAGAATCATTATGCAATTTACTTTCCCTCGCCCAAAACTGCTCTCCTAATTTTCTCTGCAATTCGTTTCACCTTTCAGGAACAAATATTAATTCAGCATCACGGAAGTTTTCATAGCTGCATGTTTTCATAAATATGTGTAACCCTTCGTCCAATAATATGGATCTTTATTTTATGCACTTTTACCTTCAACGATTTCTGTAGTGCTGGTCAGTTTATTTATGCTATAAAACATAAATTAAAAGCCAAATTAGGAAAACGATAATGTTCAATTAATTGATGAAAACAAATGTGAAATTCATATTTTTATAAATTAAAATTTCAAAAATAAAATTAAAGTTTAATTGCAATATTTACAGTAGATTACATCTTTCTAAATGATAAAAAATATCGAACTGTATTTATTTCAATATATCAAAAAGATAATTATACGAGTTACTTATTCTTTGGTGGCTGAAGACGGTGGGATCCTTTCATGCCCATTTGATGTTGCGAGATATTCGAATATTGAATCTATGACTCACGAATTACTCAGCATTTTCTATTTCATATCGGTGAAACGTATTTTTTTCCGGGTCGTGATTATTGATTTTTACACGAATCAGTCAATTTCCGAGAATTAGATATATTTCGAGAAAAAGGTAATTATATACCATATTTTTTAGAAAGAAGACTTTCGTAATTAATGTTTTTGGACAATAGATGTTTTGCTTGATTGGCGAGGTCTATGAATCACCGTCTTAATTTGATTATAGTTCTGCTTGCTTCCTTTGATCTAGCACCGTGTCATGATATTACCTCAACATATACAGCATCTTCACGTCGTTTGAGCTTTTCCTGTGGGAGTTAATATGGGATCGTTTAGTCATTACAGGATCAAGTGAGTTGGTAATACACTTGAAGATATTTCGTAGCTGCTGTTCGCTGAAATACGCTGCGTTGCTTGTTATGGAGGAAGTAGACGAGCCAAGAGCACAATTCCCGTGCAACTTTGGTAGTCATGGGTTGCTTAAAATGTGTACACATCACATATTTGGTCAGGCTAACATGAGGAAGACTGCAGACGTGAGGCTACACCCATCTTCATTGTTATATAAAGGTTTTGGGTGGATTAATATGCAGTAGAAAATGAAGCTGCCCGCAATACTGCAATGATGACGTGAACACTTTCAAAACGCCACAGATTAGTAAATGACTACATTAAATTGGTTTAAAAATATGATTGGCTGATTCAATATGTTTTCATTATGTGTTTTGCAGTTCTTATGTGCTATTATGTGTTATTTTTTATACCTACCATATTTTACGTTTGATGATATATAAGAACTGTTCCATGAAATCGCGGGAAATGCCGCAACAGTTACCTTTAATAGAATCATTCGCTAGATGTGAATTACAATGCACGATTTCAGAGGGTAAAAATCAGTCGCCTTCACCGGGATTCGAACCCGGTTCCCTCGATATCCGGCCGAGTACTTCAGCCAATTAAACTCTTACAATCCGATTTTAAAAATTTATTTTTGTCCCCAGCAAGTCACTGCTAACATGTGTGGCAGGGGGTGAATATTATAATATTTTCTTTTATAAATTCGGGGCCTTTAAAAGAACAAGAAGTTGCGACGAAAAAGTGCACATGCAGGTGTATAATGTCACAGGCATCCGTTGTCGTTCGCGAAACGCCACAGTTCACGAGGTTTAAGCAAACTACAAGCACAATATTGTTTTACCTTTGAAAATACCATAAACTGCGGAAGATGAGATCCCCTAAAGGTAAAACTCCGTTGTGTTTAAAGTTCGCTTAAACCTCGTGGACTATGGTGCATCGCACATGACTAAGATTGCCTGTGACTTTGTATACATGGCATTTCATCACAATAGCTTGTTCCTTTAATTCCCCAAAATTTTCGGTGTGTAAGAGGGCGCCGAGGATAGCTTGACTGGCTTAAGCACTCGACCGGATATCAAGGGATCAGGGTTCGAATCCTGGTTAACGTGAATGATTTTTACACTATGAAATCGTTGCATTATGACACATTTTTATATCCAACATCTGATTTGTGTTAAGTCCTAAATTAAATCACAGTTTTTGTCAAATGCTTTCTTGCGTGCATTCGCATTACTTTTTTAAAGTTCTTCTTGTTTGAGAGAATTTAGTACAGCTATCATTATTGCAAATGAAAAAAGTTCTCAATTTAGCGTGGCAACTCTCAGGGAAGGAGTGAAGAATCAAAGTTTAACCTTATGCGTATACACATATATAAATATAGAAAGTTGTAACGTTGCAACTGCAACCTAAAATTGTCATCTTGTGGAAATAAAATGCTTTTCAACTTTACACACATCGAACCATAATATTTTATTAACTTTCCATTAAAAATACAAACTTAAAACACACTTTGCAAACTTTGATGCGTGATTTGAAAAGGCAATGGAAAAGGAATGGAATGACAATAAACATAAATAAATAAAAGTTTCACGGTCTTCAAGAAGAAGGAAGGCTGCAACAAACGCTTACATTGGAGAGCAAAAACTAGACCAAGTGGAGCAATTTACGTATCTCTGAAGAATCTTGGACCAGGATGGCCAAAGTAGTAAAGCCATAAGGAGAAGAATGGCTTTAAGCAAAAATATTATAATGTTGAATGGCAGGGTAACAACATTCGTTGAATCATGGCGATAGGCATACGAGATTGGAGGTTTTTGAAAAGTGAGTATGGAGGAGGATGAAAAAGGAGCAATGGACAGTAAGGAAAACAAATGAAATGCTAGCAATGTATGTGGAGGAAAGAATATTGTTAGGAGTAATCCCATGAATGAAGGAAAGATGGATTCAGAGTGCTTTGAATGGCATTGGAATGTTGAGAATTGCGATAGAGGAGAGAATATTAGGCAAGCGAGGAGGGGATAGGAATAGAATGGGATATTGGTAGAAGGGAAGTATGCGGATTTCAAAATGGATTTATTATAGCGTTGCTAGTGCGTGGAAAAACAAGGAAGATTTTAGTATTGTAAGATATGTGGCCGTCCAAAACCTACGTTAAATGGTAGAATACCAATGAAAATTCCTCTAAAACTTTATTTCCGCAGTGGTAATTCAACTTACATATTTAGTCGAGGGAAGTGATACCGATATTTAAATACTTGTCTTGCTCACGGGTAAGCGAAAAGTAACAGTAGGTAGGTATAGCGTAGGTTAACAGGTATTCAGCAATAATTTTTCAACACATGATATGAAATTTATTCGCTAAATTATTTTAACACAAGATATTATATTTGTCTTGAATTGATATGACATATGACGTGGTAATAAAGGTGAAATTATTACTATTTTATGTTTTAATGAAATCTTAGTGAATATTTATTCATGCAATCACAATATTAATGCGGCAACACTGGAACTGTACTTTGATGGTTCTGTTCTCTAAGTTTTCCGCCAAATTGTACCTCTTACATAAATTATGAATGGCAAGTTTCTCAATTATTTTCATATTTAATCACAAAAGATCCTTTACTGCAAACATCATCTACTTCGCAATATTTTTTTTTGTTTTTTTTTCTCAATTTCTTATCGTCCCTTCCTTAACCTCTTCAAGTTTCCTTGGATTGTTTTCCATCCATTTGCACTAATTATTCCATTTTATTTGAATCTGACTGCAATACCGGAATTTGAATACTTGGTATTAGTAATGAAAGTATGATGATAACTGATTTTACTCTTTACGTAATCAAATGAACAAACGTGATGAGTAAGTACAAAGGGGGTACTCATTGTTAACCACATTACACAGACGTTGTGATTAATGGATAAATATGATAATGGTATAATAATGATTTGATTAATATGATAATGGTATAATGGTATGGAATTCTCAATGGGATCTGTCCTGACAACTTAAAAATTTACATTTAAATGGAAGAAGAATTCTATTTTAACCCAAACCTTTTAATTTGGTCCAACTGGTTTCAACGCATTGCTTCATTCTCAGTCACATAAGCCAGTGGTTTCTAGTTTTGCATTTCAATCAACAAGAATTGCCACCCTCATGAATTCGGTGTTTAAGGAATTCACAAATTTCCAGCCAAAATTTGGAAATCTTCTTTTTATTCGAACGAAAGAAGAGTACCTAATAGTACTTTTTCATTCACGATAATTGATCGTAATTAAACTATGATAATTACATACAAAATATTAATAATATATTATTATTATAAATGGATAAGTTTAGCCATTAATTTGGGCTTAAAATAAAGCTAGTAAAAGCCTTCATTTAACGTTTATTTTAGTCGTAAATGAACAAAATAGTAACGAAATTGCGCTGTGTAGGGAAACTTGCACATTAACATGTCTGCATATGGGAAGTACTGTAAGTGATGGCAAAAAAAACAGGCTGGTGAAAACTTTTTCAATAATTTAATTTAAATGGCACCGAATCTTGGTCGTAGAGGCACGGAAATAAGAGTGGCTTGAACACTTTTGCAATTTAAACATGGAGATTAGGTTGATGCAACGAAAAGCAGTGGAAGTGGTAGCATTGAAAATGTAGGATATGAAGTTGCTATGAGAATATAAAAGAAGTCTAAAAATTAATGTAGAAGATTTTAATGAGCATTGGGACGTCAAAGGTTGTCAAATAGGAGTAAGTGTCAAGGAATTGAGATGCAGGAGGAAAAGAATGAGTTCTCATATGCTGGATGGTATGAGGATAAGAATATATCTAAAAGAATGAAATAGTTTATGCAATTGTGTTGGGAATAAGGTGCTTATCACCGTATTATACGGGATTTAAAAGTGAAGCGGTTTGCCATTACTTGTATAAGATCAACGGATTTCCTTTCATTGATCATCCTCTGTTTCGAAAATAGCGAGTCGTCTCCATGGACGAGCAGTAGCTTTTATACACTTGATTTATTACCTTCCCCTTACGTGTAGGCAAAATTATTGCTTTCATAAAAAAAATTCGACTCCGGAAATTTATGGTTAGAAAACCCCTGAGCACGTTTTGACCATTACCCAAATGTTGTGCCCATACCTGTGTGATAGGTTTCTGCTCACCACGATAAATCAAAAATATAAACATAGGCAATAAGAAATGTTATATTTGATATTTTTATTGGATAGCTTAACTCGTAAAATTTTTCGTCGACCACGAATATTTCGGCCTTTTTTTTAGCAGATTTTGCAACAACGGCGCTTCTGTAAAACAATCAATAAAAGAAAATGTGTGATCTTAGGCCTATTTTTATTAAAGTTAATTTTATTCTTGATACAACATGTTATTTTCTCACTGAATGTACATGTAATGAGTTATTAGGGTTAATCTTCACCAATTATATGCATGAGGCATTGATTTATTTTGTAAACTCATTATTATTTCAAAAGGTACGAAATATAAATGTTTAAAACCTCACGTCTTTCAGTAGATTGTTTTTAATTGGCGAAGAAACTATTGAAATCCTGCAAGAATGAATATTTCTAAAAAGGTTCTGTATTAAGAATTAAACTGTAGTGGAAGTGATTTCAATATTCTTTCTATCGTCATGTCACTCTGCGGTGGCACAATAAAAATCATTGAATGGGCCTGAGAATTGAAGTAAACGACTGTTATTTATAATGCTCTCCGTATTTTTGGCCATGCAAAGTAAAATTTTGATAGATGTGTGGAGAAAATAACGTCCTGATTATACTTTCGATGCATATTTTCTTAAATTTGTAAACTCTACCCCGTTCAGGCCATTCTCGGAATCCATGAGGTAAATAAAGACTCGTTTGATTAGAGGACTCCTCTGCCAAAGTATGTTTGCGTTACACCCATGAGGGAAAGCTTAAATTCGGATGTCATTCATGTCACTCACATTTTCTCTTGATGTAGCGCTACATATTGGCATACAGATCCAAAATATAGATCCATAAATAATTTTTTCCTTAATTTCGCGTTGTTTAGCCTGATTCCACTCCTCGTTATAGCAGTAGTCCCGGTTACTTCATGCAATGACTGTTTAATAGAGAGTGATACTAAATTTTTATTCAATTAAATAACATGAAAAAATGTCTAATATTGTTAACTGAATGTGTAATGGGGTATGAGATTCGTAAACAAGCATAATAATATATTGTGTAAAATAAAGTATCATTTTCAAAAGTCTGCACGATGTCACTGTCTCGGATAATTGGCAAAGTCTAAATTTTCGTAGCGATCACTGACATGATTTTTATCTACAATGACCAATTCACTTGAAAGGTTATACTATTGCATTCCTAGTGCATGCCAGCTGATCAACGCGAACTTCTAGCTCTCCCGCAATGGTCAGCGTGCCAATAACTGCCTACGGATATTTGGAAATTATTCTTATAGATTTTCCATTAAAACAGTGGGCGATATCTCAGCATGCTCTATCACTGTCCTTCCTATGAGTTTCTTTTATATACCTACCTTTTCTTGAACTTCGTGTGTAATTTTTAGGTTAGATTCCAGTTCTTTCTTCCTTATTATTTTAATTTTTAAGAGGTTTCTTGATATATTTTTAAAATTGCGCTTGCTAATTATTGAGAAAAATATATCCAAAAAGGGCCTATATGGTTGGGATATTAGGCCAACAATTTTAGAAATGGGGAGAGAATATGACATAGAAAGGAATAGCTAAGATCTGGCCTGATTTGACGTTGAGATAGAAGGTTTCTTAAGGAAATTGAAATCAAGTAAGGTAATGGGGATAGAACATTTCCACGGAATTATGCAAAGGTTTAGAAAAACGTGTGAGGAAGAATTTTATGGGCTGATTTGTAGCATTGGTGATGGAGCAATTTAGCCGAAAGGCTTCGTGATATCGGTGATAGTCCCCATTACTAAAGGGATAGCCAGAAATTTGTGGGATCTACAAAACGGTAATTCTGATTTCTCGCACAGCTTAAATGTTTCCCAGGTTTATTAAAGAGCGAATTGAGAATAGGACGAATGATTACTTAGCAGATGAGCAATTTGAGTTAAGGAAGGGTAGAGGTACGCTAGATGTCTGCGCAAAGATGAGGTCAATAGTAGATAGGTGCATATAATACAATCAAGACATAATGATACGGTTTAAATTTTTTAAAGATTCTTTAAAATCCTTTCAATTAGTGAATCAAGTGAAATTAATGATCGCATTGCAGAAATTTGAGTGGCTGGATAGGAGATCCGATCCCATTTGTTCGATCAGTGTTAATTCCTATTCCAAAAAAAGGAAAGGCGGATATATGGAAGGACTGCAGAACGTCACGTACTTGTGTAGGTTTCATTCAGGTAAAATGGCTTTCATGGCCATGGGTGGAAAGCAGTACAGCAGATCTTACGGATGATCTTTTTGGGTTTAGGAAGGGGAGAGGCACTGATGATGGCATAGCAGTGATGATACCAATGATAAAGAGGAACATAAAATACTCTCAGGGTGTATGTGTGTTTCGTATTTTCGAGAAGGCGTTTGTGAGAGTAGAAATACTCGATATACTGCAGAAAATAGGAGTCAATTGGAGGAATAGGAGGTTATGCACGATCTGTACATGTCACAGATTGCTCAGGTGCGAGTGCTGGAAGAGGAGTCGGCATAGACTGGTTATGGACTGTCCATTATCGCCTGTGCTTTTCAACATGTATGCGGAGATGATGGTTAGAAATGCATGAGAATAACTGAAGTTAGGAAAGAAAATCTGGTGGAGAATTCAGAAAATCAGTTTTCCTGATGAACAAGCTTTAGCTTACCAGTCAGTCATTATGCTGAGCATATTGGAAGGTTAGTGTGGTGGTGTGGGGTAATAATTAATATATTAAAAGGGTTATGATTTTACTTGGATACGATATTCCTATTTTGACCATCCGTATTGTTCAAGGCTTAACTTTGAGGAAACTTTCCGCATTGGTGAGAACTGATAATTATCAATTGTGATTTCAGGATGACGCCGATGCGTCGAAACTAGTTTCACCGAATAAAAAATTTGGCATAAAGATATATTGGTTTTTTACTTCAGTGACTTAAATCTTAATTGGATTGTTATCCTACTCCGTATTATACATTTTCACCGGGATTTAACTTTCTATAATTTATCGTGCCTTTGTCATCCTTAAATTTATTCCAAGCGTCTAAACCGTAGTTGAGACAGAGAAAATCCCTGCCAGAGCATAATAAAGCTGTACCTAAACAAGCCTCACGATGATTGTAACCCTTATCGAGTGCACATTCATTTGTTGCTTTATCGAATGAAATTTCTATCTTTATAGTTTTAAAAACAATATATCCATTTATCAGCCATTTTTTATGATTTAAACATTTTTATGGAGTTTTTTCCAAATATTTTTCTCCCTAACAAGATTTTCTCCCCCGCAAGAGAATATCCACTTCGTCAATGCCAAAGCTGATTATAATCACTAAAATATACGTTTACTGAAAATTTTCCTCGAGCTAATATAATTCTTAATGTGCCCATTATCGCACAACAAAAAGAGCGAATTACTACAGCTGAAATCTTCGCTTGCTCTAATGTACTTGGTGTGAATTTTTTGCACCAACGAACATTTCGGTATTTTCCGGATGAAATTTACTTCCCACCTGGGTTCAAATAAATTTGCAAAACTATGCCAAAAGCACCGAATATCTTGCCTGTGGGACAACGTGAAACGAGCCCGTTGTCTTCGCACTCTTTCCTCCTCATCTCCTCTCCCATTTAACACCGTGCTGGCCCAGTTATCAAATGGGACTCTTAAAAGAGAGTAGAATTCATGTTCGCCTATTGACAATCATCTCCCAGCCCTGAGAGCCACTCTACTCTCCGGCGAAAATCGCACAGGGATATTTCACATAAAGAGTCCCGCAGGGTTTAGCGGCGGTTGTTAAATCGGCCATAGACCTCTTCCACTTTTTCCAAACGTGACCATAAATACAAAGCGGATTTAGAGGTAAGCCATAGTGGCCATATCTCCCTTCCCTTAGGTCTGTTTAATTATTTTATATTCATTTTATTCGGTTCCAAAATCTCATTGAAAATTACCTGAATGTAAAAACCGAATTTTTTTATTTGAAAAACTTACATTTCAAGTCTTCATTCTCCAACAACTGACGTAACTTCCCACTCTCTCACCTTTAAATTGCTGACTCTGAGTCATTAGCGGAATTTAAAAAATACAGGGGGGCCATTTAATAAACTCATAAAAATATTTGCAAATTTTTTCGAAGAAGGCTGAAAATCAAGATACTGGTTGGGTATCACAACGCAAACTACAGTAGATAATGTAAAGATGATTTTAATCTGAGGATAAAAGGGGTTCAAAACGAGCGTATGGCGTTAAAGTATAATTAATTTAAATTTTATGAAATTGAAAAATATTCCGTGAGGTGGGACTTATGGCCTCCGGCTACATACAAGAAAAATGAGAGCCTTTGAATGTTCTGTGTTCATGTATTACTCATTTGATTTCGTTTTACTCAAGAACTCGGCATTGATTTTTCCGTTTGTCAGCAGCTTGTTAACTAGCGAGAAATAGCAAATTAATATGCTTCACTTCCAATGCTTACAAAGTCACATTCTATTTTTTCCGCATCATTTGATTAATATCCGAGGTATGCTCATAAAATAAAAATTTTGTAAAAAAGGTTTCTTCATGATAGTCCCCATTGAAAAAGTCCCCACTGTTGGAAATGAATCGCTCCCCAAGTTCCTTTCATTTCTTGGAAAGTTTTCAGAACACATTTTTGCGGATGGCGTACAGCTGTTGTGTCATATTTTCTTCTATCTTCTGGCGTTCTTTCAGGCTTACCCTCAATTTGTGAAACCGGAAAAGTTGGACGGGTAAGTAAAAAAGTGTACCGTGGGTGGGGAAAACATCAGCGAATAGTTGTCTGGTTTACCAGATAATTGCAGTTAAGAAGTGGCACGTGAGTTGGCGCATTGTACAGGCATCCAACATCCGACACACGTTTCGCTATCCTCTTCAGGCTACACATTATCACTGTTTTCTTTTTTGTTGTTTTTTCTTTCCTGTTTTTTTCTTTATGTATTTTCTGTAAAATTCTCGATTGGACTCCCGTATTTACTGTCTAACACGTGGGACGATTTTTTGCTGAGCAAGGCCTTTCGAATTAAATAAAAAACAAAAATACCTTCTCATTTGACCAACTAATGCGGTTTTTTGGTGGAGGTTATTCTTTACCCATCTACTTTTACGATAGGCATCACATACGTAAACCCAAGACTCATATTATGATGCATTTTTAAATGTTTTCACTGCCACGATCAAAAAGGTATTAAGTGATGTTAACACGATTGTTCATTTAATAATTCGTCAGCAAACTCGGTTCCAACGTTGCCGAAACGAGATGCTTATGACGTTTGTCCGATAAAATTTTATGTTGTGATCCTGTGCTGATCCACATCCCTTAGTAATCTCTCGGAATTTCAAACGGTGGATTCCATAATCATAGTAGCAACTATGGAATCCTTGATATTCTCGTTTGTTGACATGAAAGGTCCTTCAAGTCTAGGATATTTTCATCTGTCGATATTCTACCCGTTTTAAAACGATGGCACCGTTCCTAACACTACTTTCTGGTCATATCTCCTTGCCCAAATACTTTATGAATTATTTTCAATTTAATAGTAAAATGTTTACAGAGTTTGAATAACGATTTAACAAATGTGCTTCGTAATTTGTTCAGTCAATTTTCCTTACGGCATTTCCAATCTAATTCATATTTCAGTGATTACTAAATTCGAATAAATAGTTATGGTGTATATGAGTATCGTGTGATAATAAATGGTGTGAAAGAGCTCCGGATGGTGCGATGGCTAACATGCTGAATAACCACCGAGTGGACCTGGGTTCGAATCCAGGAGAGGGCAGATATTTTCGAGTGAGTACTCCGTCCGGATGGGACGTTAAACTGCGAAATTCTTAGCGCCCTTTGATAGGAGTAGTTTAATGCCGAATGCCAAGATACTGGGTTCCTCTCCACACTTCATTCTTTCCTCTCCAACCTGAATGGTGCAAATGACATCAGCTTTCCGTCACCTCCACCAAATCTGCTACTACTAATTTTGTAATATAAAATAGGAATAATAGTAAAAAAATAAATGGGAAAACTGTATGCTGAGTATGCCTTAAATATGATATATTCGTATCTAAACTTAACGGGTGGTCTCCACTCATGGGTTTCAACTTATCTATTCGGCGGTTGATAACTAAGACGACTCCACACTTATGGTCGGAAATAAAACAAATCTGCCTGCATTCATTCAAGTTGTTTGAGCCAAACGGAGCCCCACATTTTCTGACCACCATGTTAATGAAATGGTTCTTTCCGTCAAGACTGGGCCATTATGACGGAATCAAAGAGAATTATGTGATCGTGACTCAGACGGATTATAGTGTCTGCTAATCAGGCTGAACGCTCTGTGCATCGGTAAGCGTTGAACAAGTAGGTATCTTAAACTTTTAATTATTGCTAAAAAATAATTGAGATAGACAATTAGTTTTGATGTGATGTTCATACTCCTCAACATTGTCACCATACAAGAGAAACATTTCTCCCAAAGTTTCTTGACCTATTATAGAACTTAGCAGATTGCGTCGAAATCCGTTGTTCCGCCTCTTGAATGGCGTCATTGTTTTGTCAAAACTCCGATCTCGTAATTTTTTGAACTCTGGATTATTGATTAGCGATCCTCATGAATCGTATGTGAATGGCAATGGGCAAGTTAAAAAATTCCTTTGCCTCCTCACAACTGCGTTGTAAAGAGGATATCCTTTCCCAGATCAGCCGTCATTTCATCGTGGATTTGCCGAGATCTGTAACTTTTCAGATAAAGGAACTTAATCACACTGCGACCCCCTATATTCTCCATACTGCGAGTTACTTCAACCAATGGATTCCCGAAACAAAACGATTTTGCATCAATGGCTGTAATTTAAAACACTATGTCAATAAACATCAAATAATGTGAATAGTAAGTTTTATTCAGATATCGCGGTTATTTCTTATTAATAATTTCTTAAAAACGTTACCTGCACGTATATATAAAATGTGGTTATTTGAACACATTTCATATTTTCCTAGAGGATTGCTTGGAGACTAGTGAACCATACTTCGAGCCTACCCTTATTCCACGATATTTTTGCTTCTTTTTTTCTTTATGTTGACCACATGTCTGACTCCCACTTAAAATTCACGAAACTCCTAAATGCATCATGGCTATATTTCGTATTATTTTGTTTTGTGTTAACCCCAAAGATTCTCGCAATCTTCTCCCAGTTCTAATTTTAAACTGATTTTCGATAAGGTACTTGTTTGCATTAGTTAACAGTTTAATCCATTGTTAATTATCAACTTTTCCTTTGCCAAATTTGTAATTAATGTTATTGTCCATGTTTTCTTACGTTCTGCCGCCATACATTGTTCGGATTCGAGTTTATATGAACTGTTAAATCTATCTGGCCACATTCCTTCCATGATGCTCCCAAATCACTCTACTCATTTTGGATCCAAATCATCTTCGTTATGCCCCATTTTTGTTGGACTTCGCTTCTTTAACGCATTAGCCACGTGAAAAGACATGTCTACAGGGTTTTCCGGAAAATAAGTGTACTGATTTTTTCCCGCCGCTCCAGACGCGCCCAGCACCGCTCTGACGGGCTACGATTGGAGGGAGGTATGTTGGCAAGCGACGCTGAAAAAGGCAGTCGGCTCTGAGCTGTGGTGTAGTGAGGAGCTCTGTTAACGCGAACCTCCACGCCCCAAGCGTTCATTGTCGGCCCATACGGGCACACATACACCGTCCCGGTGAGCGAAAACCCACCCTAACCGGTCATTTAACAAACAAGATAAAGCCATGACATTCCAAAAAAAACATCTCATTCGTGTGCGTGTTGTTTGTGAGAGACGAGAAACTTATGATTTAAAGTAAGCTATGCTATAACAGAGGTTTACAATAGTGGTTAAAGCCGACAGGTAACGGCTCATTTAGAATCTAGGTTAAACTTGGCGGAGATCGACCCACGTCACGGAACGCGATGCCGAAGTTTTTGGAGCAGCGCTATTCCATCAAATTTGCGGTAAAGCTTGGGAAATCGTCTGTCGAAACTGTCGGAATGATTAACCAGGCTTACGGGGAGTCAGCCATGTCCAGAAACATGATCTTTCGGTGGCACAAGATGTTCGTGGAGGGCAGAGAAGAGGTCGTCGACGAACCACGGCCTGGACGCCCATCAACGACACTCATCGACGAAAATGTGCGAAAAGTTCGCGATGTACTTAACTCTGATCGTCGTCTTAGTGTTCGGATGATAGCAGAGCAGTGTAATGTGCCAAAAACAATAGTGCACGAGATTATTAGGGACCAATTACAGATGCGAAAAATTTGTGCAAAGTTGGTGCCGAAAGTGCTCAGTGATGATCAAAGACTCAATCGTTTGGAAATCGCGACACAACTTGCGGATCACTGCAAAAATGATTCACATTTTTAGAGAACGTTGTTTCGGGTGACGAGACGTGGGTCTTTGAGAACGACCCGGAGTCGAAAAGACAAAGTGCGGAGTGGCACACCCCATCATCACCCCGTCAAAAGAAAGCTCGCATGAGCAAATCTCGGATCAAGGCGATGCTCATTGTCTTTTTTGACAAAAAGGGGTCGTGCATTACGAATTTGTACCTGAACGACAAACTGCAAATGCTGCATTTTACGTCCAAGTGCTCGACAGGCTTCGAAAACGAGTCGCCCGCGTCCGCCCAGCGATCAAAAACATCTGGCGGCTGCATCACGAGAATGCACCGTCTCACACCGCCCTTGTCGTGTCGGACTTCTTGGCCAAGCACGGCGTGGCAACGCTGCCGCACCCGCCCTACAGCCCGGACTTGGCACCACCGGACTTCTTTCTGTTCCCGAAGATAAAGAGGAGTTTGAAAGGAACGCGATACGGGACTTTGGACGCCGTCAAAGAGGCCGTGACGACGTGTCTTCGAAAAGTTCCCGATGATGCCTTCGCGGGAGCGTTCCAGGAATGGGAACGCCGCTGGAACAAGTGTATCGACTCACAAGGGTCCTATTTTGAGGAATATTAGCTTAAGATATGTAAAGTGTAATAATTTTTTTTCCTCAGCTCAGTACACTTATTTTCCGGACGAACCCTGTAATAGACTAGATGGAGGAGTATTCATCAAAGGTAGCTCTCGTCTCAGTAGCTATCGGTATGAATACGACGATAACGCTGTAGAAAATGTGTGATGATATGTAAATGATTAAAATCATAGAAAGGTAATAATACGTTCAATCTACTGACCACTTGCCTCCGGCACAGATTTTCACTCATAAATTGATGAAAATTGATGAGGTTAAAATCTTCCAACAACTACTCGACAATTGTTGCGTAGAGAAACCGTCAAAAATTCCGATTCATGCCAAAAACGTCTGAATATATTCACCGAATTTTTGCTAGAGCAAGCGTCTCGTGCTCGGAAGCTTTGAGAGTAATCCCCGCAGATAATTACAATCGTAGACATACCGGATGAGACAAATATGAAGAAGGAGACAAATATAATAAGAAACAAAAGTGAAAGGCAGAAAATTGTTCAATAATAAGAATTTTAACGGGCTTTTGGAGAAATATACGAACTTCAATCATATAGGTTTGAAACTTGGAGCGCTGTCGCCAAACAGTTTGGAAAATGTTTTTCAATATTGAACTTAACGATATAGAACATTTTATCCCTTATAGACGTAAACACTATGGCGTAACAAAAACGTCAGTGTTTCCTTAAGGAAACATATCAAATGAAGAGTTTAATTGTTTAATATTGTTACTCTACCGGTTAAGGCTGGTTTTGGATGTAAATAACCTGTTAAGCGGTACAACGACACATCTCCTTGCCTCTGCTGAAAAAAAATTTCTCTTTGATCATTTCCTTCACATCTAAGTTGTATACTAAGTTGTTTCCTTCATATCTAAAGCACAGGTGATAATGGACTGCTTTTCCCATTTCCCTAAAACTACCAATCCTGCCTCTACATTCGCCTATCGCACTTGATCAGTCGGAGACGTGTAGGCTGCGAATGAGTCTCTTTTCACTTTAACTTACTCCTAACGTCTTCTCGATATGTACGAGGAAGACATTAATAGTGACCTCAATATTACTATGGCATAACGCGTGTCTCTCTCTTTTCCGAACCCGAACTGATCATCCCTTGAGTAATTATTTTCCCTGCTCTTCATCCGCTTATTGATGATTTTGATGATCGAGTACCACTGTAGCTGTGTGCGCAATCGAATTTGTTGTTTTGCCTTTCTCTTTTCTGGAATGTGAACTACCCCTGATCTAACAAAATCATTATTTCAGTTCCCTTAATGCTCTTCCTATCTCGCCATCAATTTTTCCTCGACCTAAGCTGTCCTTATTTAGGTCATATTGTCTTCATGTGTCTAAAACTTTTGGCCTAATATCTATACCATGTAGTTCCTATAAATACTCCTTTCGATTCTCTTGAGCCCTCCTCGGTACAATTATTACTTTTCCTGACTTATCCTTGATTGTTGAATATATTTTATATCATACTTTCTGATTGCCTAAGTTCATTATTTGAACATAATTATTTTTCTACCGGTGTTTACATTCTTCCATTACATTTACTTGTCTAGCTTTCTATTAATTCCCTCCGAATTTCATGGTTCTCTTGCCTTTTCTTCATTTACTTTGCCTTCAGGTTCGTTTGATGATTTTTATGTTTTTTTATATATTTCGATTTTTTCTACTGAATCAATCTCCTTGTCTTCAACCATACTTTTTTCTACAGCTTTCTGTTACTTCTCTCTCATCGTTCTGGTTAACCATAGGGAAATGAGAATTTAATAAAATGTTAGAAAAGCCTTGCTTACGTAATATCCAAGTGTGGTGTAACAAAGTGCCTTACCCAATAGTACCATGGTAAAACTAATTAGAAGAAAGTACTGAAATGAGTTATGCATTTGTATTGGAGTGATTAAATCCAAGATCTCAGCAATTAAGACAGTAGTCCATGTGCAATTACGAATTTAATGTAACTCTGATATTATAGCTATTTTTAAAACTCATATTACTATATTTTCAATGTATCACCATCCTCCATAGATATTTATTTGTATATTATACACTCAAGGAAAACATTTTAGCAATTGTCAAAATAACTTTTGAATTTTTGTTATTATTAAGTTGTAGGAATATGGTAATGAAATACTTGATTCCAACTGAAGAAAAACACCCTCTTATTTGCCTTTATTATATTATACATTGCTAGTTCTTTATATTAATTTTATGAATTGATGGAAATTGATTGCTTAAATGAATATATTTATGATTCATACAAAATGAATTAACATAACTACCTCTTCACGTGACATTTGCTGTTGTGTTTAGATGAGAAGTGTTGATTCACTGAACAAGGAGATACATTAAATATAATTTGAAAAACGGACCCCTTCTAGCCACTAACTGATCTCACACAGGCACCAATGCGTCCCATTATAATTTATTTTTTCCTGCTAAATGGAAAATCACACACTTAGAATAAAACTGTTATTACAAAAAACGGTGGTGCAAGTAATAACGGTGCGACATGGTAACTTATTCTTAATCTTATGCTTAATATTTTTTTCAGCTAAATCATCAGCAATTCATAAATATTATGTGGGAACTATATTTGGAGGACGATGGAACGACATATCTCTTTTCGTTGATCTCTAATTAACACCTGGAAGAAGGGATGTGGAGTAGCCAGGTGACATCATAAATAGCCATTCAGTCTTTATCTTATAAAACCTTTTTCATGTTTCTTTCGGGGAGAGTGCCTGAGTGTGACGGTAGAAGGGTGGCGTATATTAATGAGACTAGTCGCCAGAAGATTTCTATGAAACAGCAGAATACCCCTACGTCATCATCCATCCAATCCTACTCAAGTATCCCTTACATATAATAATTAAATATTAATGCAATGGCGGAACGAATGAGGTGAATGGGTACAGATTTTCATAGAATACCTGATTAAATACCTCGAGTAGATTTATTTAAGGAAGTTAAACATTTTAATCGTGATCTTGAAAAGTCATAGCTATGAAATAAGTTTTAAGACAGCATAAGTTGACTATGAAAGATTAAGTAACAATTTCGTAACTTTCCCCTTTGGTTGTATATTCAGAAACAAAAACAGTGGTAAAACATCCTCTTATCGCTTTCTAATATATGCTCACATACTCACCGTGAGGGAATTGAAATGAAACCAGACCATGGGGGTAGACAATATTCCAGTGGAACTGCTTAAAGTTTTGAAAAAATGTTGAAGGAAGAGTTTTTATAGACTTTCGTAGCATAAATGATGGAGGAATTTGGCCGGGAGACTTCGCGAGATCGGAGTCCCAATTCCAAAAACAGGGAAATAAAGCAAAATGTGGGAACTGCATAACAGTAAGTCTGATTTCACACACAACTAAAGTTGTTCTCAGGTTCATTAATAAGATAATGGAGGACAGGACTAAAGAATACTTAAAAAATGAATAATTTGAGTTCAGGAAAGGGAGAGGTACGCGTGGTGTCATCGCAGTGATGAGATCAATAGCAGAAAGGTACATAATATACAATCAACACCTATTGGTCTGTTTTAAAGATTCTAAAAAAGCGTTTCAACGATTGAATTAAGTGAAATTAATGATAGAATTGTAGAAGATAGGAGTAGAGTGGAGAGATAGGAGACTCATACGAAACCTGTGCATGTCTGTAGCATCGCACAGGTTTCACCAGTGGCATCGCACTGTGCAGGCGTGAATGCTGGATGTAGTGTCATGATGACCACTCTTAGGGGTGTCCCTTGTCGCCTGAACGTTGCACCGTGTATGTAGAAAATATAGTAAAAAATGAATATGAAAAACATGAAGTAGAGATATAATTCGCTTTGGATTTCATTAAATAATTTTGGTTTGATGAATGATGAATGAATTGTTGAATTAGATGCTCAATTGTTAGTTTGTCAGTCAGTCAAGGCGTTGAAACGTTTTCTGAGTGCATTGAAAAGTATTTATAGGTATTATATAGTATATATGTGGTATACCTAAATATGTATTATATGAAAATAAATGTGATTAAAACTAAGGCTCACAGGTTTCTAAGTAGTGGAGAGCTAAGCTAGATGTTAAAATATTTGAGCAAAAACTGAGCAGATGGAACACTTTACCTTTCTAAGAATTGTTTAATTTATATGGTACATGTACAAAAATGGTTTAATTAATAGGAAAATAGGTGAAGAATTCCGTGCGCAATTGTGCTTTCATAAGGAGAAGGGAATTGATGGCAAATAGGTTGTACAAGAATGTTAACAAAAGGCTCGAAAAAACTTCTACATGGGACATAGTTACAAATGGCGTGGAAGCATGGCCGTCGACGAAGGATGAAATGCGTATTTGGAGGTTTTTGAAATGTGGGTGTGGGAAAGGATGGATTAGGTGAAATGTACTGAAAGGAAAACAAATGAGGAAATGGTGGGAGAAAAGAGTATTCGTTCAAAATTTGCATTTGAAACGTCACTTTAGCTTACGATCCCTGATTGGCTGAAATTTATGAGGATATTTCCCAGATAAGTAACAATGAATTTCAGTAATCAAGAAAAATTTAACTACCACCATGCCATTCCTTTGGTGATAAACTGCTAAAAATACTACCGTTAATCAAACCGAAAATAGTCACAAAAAAATGTACCTGTATACCAATTTCCAGGTTTTTCCACGCTAAAAATGTTTGCGTACAGGCGTTGCACTGTGAATCCCCACTGGGTGACGCAGGTGATTTTGCGCCAAGTATTCGTTATTATATGAAAGAATGACAAGAAGAGTGATCTGGTATAGTAATGAATTGAGGATCCAAACTAAATGAAAAAAAATAGTAGATTTTTTAAAATTGTATAGGCAGGCAGAAATTACGAATAAATTATTATTATATAACCTCGTTGCAATTAGGCATTTGTTCTGGTGGCAACGGAAGTATGGTTAATGGTCACTCTTACAATGCACACGCATGCACACACACACACACAAGAAGAACATATATGACACAAAATGCTCTTATTACAATGACACTTTTAGATTACCAACCGCTCCTTTGCCATTACACAAGGGTTAGATTCACACCATACCTACAACGGTCCGAACATTACGGCACTCAATCCACTCTTCAATTTTTTATACCGTTAAAAATCACGCGCCGTTAACACACCATTCACTTTTGCAATACAGCTTCTTAAGCCGTCCACATCACATAAAAACAATATTTTAATAAATACATTAGTATAATAATCACAGATCAATGAAGTTTTCCACCTAGTGGCTGCTTTACACTTTTTCTTAAAACTCCTAAAATTGGATGTGAAGGACTCAAACAAATCTACAGGCAGCTGTTTCCTTTCAACAATAGTTCTGTTTAAAAACGAATATTTTTTCTTATTTGTCTTTTTTGCGTTCTTATTTTTATTTTATAACTGTGGTCGTTTATTTCCTTAAAGTTTGATTTTTCTCTTTCCATAAGTCTTCCCACGCATCGTCATTTTTAACAACTCTATACATCGCGCTTAACCTGCTCCTTTTTCTTCCATTTTTAAAAATCCCCCATTTCAGTATATCCCACATTTCCGTGACACTCTCTGTTTTTTGTACCTTCCTAGTACATATCTTGCTGCCTTTCTTTGAACTTTTTCTATCTTATTAATGTGTGCCACCTCATTTGGATCCCATCCTATGGACGAGTGTTCTAGCATAGGGCTAACCAGTGCCTTATATGCTTTTTCTTTTTTGGCTACTGTACTTCCATTTAAATTTCTCATTACCCAATGAAATAATTTTCAATAACCATAAACATTTGTGCAACGGGTGAATTTATATCAATCGTCAATATTCAGGAGTAAAAAAGAAAAAATGAATTGTTGATTTGCGGAGAGGGCTGTTACTTCAGGTATGAATGAGTTCAATTCTTTTCGGGTATTACATCCAATGCTTGGGAGGTTTATTATTTTCCTTATAAGAATGCTGAAGATTAATTGAGTAAGTCACACTATCAAAACTGCAAGAATCACCCACACTAAAATGCTTCAATACAATTAATTTGGTCAACATCTTTTGTGGATTTTACTTGTGCTTCTTTTTCGTCGAATATTTAGGTATTCCTTTAATGGATATGTTCTCAACGAACTGTCTTCCTTTCTAGACTATAATCTTCATTAAAACATTTGCTTGTTTGTTAGCTACTTAGATGAGATATGTGTTCAATGGGATTTTTATATATAGTTGTTTGCAACGCAATGTCCCTTATAATTTCCTTGGGAACCAGCAATATGGTTTCCGAATCGAATTTTTCAAGGATGTTTTAGTTATTTAATTTGTATTCGTGTCTTGGAAGGCTTTCCTGTTTCTTGGATGAAATTAGAATTATAACCAATTGCCATTTTTTCTTACTGATTTCTCCTATTTTCCACGCGTTTTTCACTTTTTTGGGATCAAAAATGCCATAGAATATTTCTTTGTCCTCTCTGCAACTGTCACTGTCTGTTAATAGTGTTATATACTATGCTTTGTTTATAAATGGGTTCATTTTCTTACTTTCCTCACCCGTTCCCGTTGTAGCCGTGTCGGTGTCCGTGAGCGTGTGGACCCTTGTAGCCATCTCCCTGGAGCGCTATTTCGCCATCTGTCGGCCACTGAGGTCTCGCCGCTGGCAGACAAGGTTCCACGCCTACAAGATGATCGCGGCCGTCTGGGTCTCCTCTCTCCTCTGGAGCGTTCCCATCCTCGTCGTCTCCAGACTTAAGGCCCTCAAAGGTAACCTCGGTAAGTGGGCCAAGACATAGACCCTCTCCACCCGCCAACTATCCGCTCTCATCGATACCAACGAGGGTCAATCCCTCAGTGGGATCGATGAAACTTCCCTAGGCCTTCACCGTTAGGACGTGGAAATTCACTAAATCATCTGAATGCGAATTCGATCTCTTTTAGTGAGTGAAGAATGTTCTATTGAGGTTACTCGATGACATTTAAGGTAATAATTCTGTGTATAGCATGAGGAAATCTCTTTAATATATGGAAAGGCCCAAAAACCTGGTACAAAATTAAAAAGTACTTTTTGTCTCATCAAGAGAAACTGGATTTGTAAACTAAACCTCTCTCAGACGAAAGTAGCTGGGACATGCTTGGATATATGACACTAGCCAATATGACAATGCATGCCAATATGACACTAGGAGAGACAATTTTGATTAATGTACAACAGTTTTGTGGGGATAAATAAGTAGCTTAGGCATAGGGGCTAAATCCCAGAATTAACCACAAAGCTAACAAATTTTCTTTAGTTCTTGTTTCTTCTTCAATGTTCAACATTGGGAGTGGTAGGTATGAATACTCGTGTTCTGATAAGAATATGTTTTTGCTGTTCTAAGTTTATGCTACCTTATAATCAGATGCACGACTTTTAATAATATGCTTTTACATATTAGGCTCTCTTTAATTCTAGAACATTCTTAGTTATTCCCTGTGCATAATTGACTATCTTTCATGATTCACTCTGTTTGCACCGAAATTCATTTTGAAAACAGCCCCTACTTAACTTTCATGGGGGTCCGTGCTTAATTCGTCCGTGATAATTCTTACTACATATGTTATGATTCAATGTCTACAGCTGTGAAATAAAATTTCAATAAACGAGAATTAGTTGAAAGTAATTTGAATGGTTTACATGTAAATACTAGTACATAACGGTTGGTGGTGCAGATTATCTAAAATATTATTGTAAATTGATTCCTCTAGGTCTAGTTTTTGTCTATCCGACCGACGAAAATATTTGGTTGTCCTTGTAATGGAACAACTCGAAAAAAAATAGGGGTTGGTATGTATGCAATAACCATAAGTACAGCAAAAAACCCCAAAGCCTGTTTGGTAGGTGATGATAGATTTCATAGATCGGAGTAAAGGGGTAATTTCTATTTCCTCTGGTATACATTTAGACAGTATAAAATGAGTCTCATTGTACTTGCATGTATCAATTTTTTCTTGGCTGATAGTAGTTGTACATAATAGGCAAACTATTGCCAGAATCGCATCTGTCTCAAAGAGCTGAGCTGAGTTGAATTGGAGCGGCTGGGAAGAAGGAGTCATTTCCAGATTTACATATATAAAGATTTACATAGATAAAGGAGCGGTGTCCTTGTAAATTAAGGAGACAATAGAAACAAACACCTCTCTTGCAGCACATTGAATTTTATTCCGCTTTCTGACGAACGACGGCAAAAGGTTTAAGACTCAGCTATTTCATCGGATATTACTTTAGTTCCTTTGTAACTAAGTTTTGTCTTTTTTTAAGTGTGATTAGAAAAAGGATTAACTTGAT
Organism: Hetaerina titia; assembly: GCA_037158775.1. Lineage (NCBI taxonomy): Eukaryota > Metazoa > Arthropoda > Insecta > Odonata > Calopterygidae > Hetaerina > Hetaerina titia. Next base: position 19,806,373 of record CM073775.1, on the reverse strand, counting down.
TAACCTTCACTTCACATCGGGAGCTGAGTTCGGCTGAATGGGCCGATTAGTAGTTATATAATGTAACTAATACATTTCATTTAAATAAAACGATGACTCGCATTATTCTAAAAGGGATGTCTTAATGTTTCTCGATAATAAATCTCATAATTAACAATTCTATTTACCCATGAATAGGGAAAAATATTAAAATATAATTTAGCATACATTCTTAAAATGATTTTCAAAATTACTATCAAGATCAAATGTGCAAATCTTAATGCAATGAAAGTAGTTTAATTATGTTTATTGTAATATTCACGTTCAACGCTAACTCAAGGGTAAACTAAAAACCAATTTGTCCTTCCACCATATTTTTTCAATGGTAGTATATTTAATTTTTTGCTCGATATTTTAGAACGAGAAAATATTTTCTCCCACAAATGTGTTTTACCCATTGCCGTTATTAGGCTTTTTGAGTATTATCTTATGGTTCATTGGAAGTTTCGATATCATACAAAGTAAAATTTAATCTCCGCTAGCCCAGCGCCCAACATTTTCCGCTCGTTTTCTGAAATCATCTTCAGCTAGTAGTGCTTGCATTTGGATAAGCTAGCTTTAATGCATGCATATACATTCAGGAAGGTTTTAATGTTAGAATGTTGTTAACAATGCTGTTCCGTGCACGATAGTCATAGCCCATGGAGATAATGAGTGCATGTTTCGCACTTCTAATTGACATTGTTCGGAACAGGTAACTCATACTTCAATTTTTGAGCAGAGAAGAGGGGTTACATACTGAAACAAGATAACTGGTGACTTTTTAATTACTTTAACTTAATTGATAATTACAAAATTTACTGAAATTTTCCCCCATTAAATTTTGTTTGTTATTAGAAAATCATACTTGCCCGATTGTTTAAAGTTAAGGGAAAATAATAATAACAATGGTAAAAATTCATGTCTAACAGAAATTCGAGGATCGGACGAATTATTTTCCCATTATTTTCACTAAAATTTTATTTGAAATCCCCAACTACCTCACGAAATTCATGCTATCAATTAGCGTTCAAAGTTTTGTACACATTTTGCTCATATTGGATATTTCATGGATTTTATTTCCCTATTGTGTACCACAATGTAAAAACGTAAAATCAAATACGTCTAGTTGTTGTCATACTTATCTTGAAAACCCGCAAAATTATCTTGAAATCTTAAAATTCTATCGGGCCCATCCTTATCTAAGAATTGCCTTAGGAAAAACGAGAGGGCTAGTCGATCACTTCAGGGATGTTACCGATGGAATATACCGTTAATTATTTGAATTCCGGGAGTGATTACCGTGGAGATGGTTTTAGGGTAACATTGAGAAGAATTTCCGTTAGAGTCTATAATACTCTTTATGATCATCCCCAGCGATTCGTCTTCAGACAGTTTTATCAATAGCACACAAGACAAATATTACAGTTACCCGTCACCTGCGGTCCATACGGGTCCAGTAGTTAACAAATTAAGAATTCGTTACTGGATACGGCAAAGTTACGTAGAGAAAGTGAAATGCACGGCAAGCAGGCGATTTTAATTGCGGCATAGTGGTTGATAGCGGATGGAGAGAATTTCGTCATGATTATTATTAAAGATTATTATTATTAACCGTTTAAAGTAGGTATGTTTTAGGTGGACAAAGTCTATAAAACGAATCAACGATAAATTTATTTGCCTCTCATAATATGCACAACACATATGGTACTACAATAGATACTTCTTCAAATACGCATAATTCATTCCTCTTGTCATTCCGCCCAAAATGCTTTTCCTATTTCTACCCATTTATCACTAGCCTAACATTCTTCCCTTTATCACCGCCTTCAACATCCTATGGCCAAGTAGAACGCTCTTCTTTGGATTTCTCTTAACATTTTCCTCACCTCCCCCACTATGCCTATCTCTTTCTTGTATGTTTTCCTCTATGTCCATTTTACCTCCACCCGCATTTCAAAAGGCTCCAAAATACGCTTATTGTTTTGCTTCAACAATCCTCTTTCCGTGCCGTACTCAACCACGCTCCCTTTCAAAGTGTTAACCAGACTTTTCTTCTAATCCACATTCAACTTTTCTGTCATTAACTCCGTCCTAGTGATAGCTTCTATTTTAAAGCAGCTCTACTTCGTATGTTCGTACTTTACCCATTTTGGTTTAAGACACTTCCGAGATAAGTCAATTTCGTGACAGTTAGGTTCTATTAAAAATCCCTTAAAGCGCCCTAAGATTTGACTCGGGTTAATTTGTCACGGTCTCGGATGTTGGCCCTAGAAATTTAAAAAAAATCCAATTTTACATGAAGCAGCTTAAAATATACGGAAAAGTCCTGCGGAAATAAAACGTTGACTATTAATTTTCCTAGAATAGTTGTTTAAAAGAAAAATATTATTTTTACTTTCCGTAAATTGAATGGAAAAAATCAAATTTTATACCAATGTTAGCCCGTTTATGTCATCGCCTGAACATATCATCACTTGAGTCCTATTGTAAAATAATGATAGAATTGGCTTATGAGTGACCATTTCTTTATATAATACAGTTGTAAAATATCTCAAAATCTTTAAAGATAAGAGGCAATCAATTCTAAAGAAGGTTTACCCTCAGTCACTTGTTATTGGAATTTAGACAAGTTTTAACACACCTGCTGTTCTAATAACAGTAGGTTGTCGAAAACATAAGGACAAAAATCAGAAGAGACAGACAAAATAAACTGAGGTGAAATTTTAGTTTCTGGATTCATTCAAATTGGCGACGAATTCTGGGGCAATTTGAGCAGTAACGTCATCATAGTCCACCAGTGAGATTGCTAATATTTGAATTTATTCGTAAACTCAGGCGAAAAACATTTTCTGCGCTGAAGATTTATGATACGTCGGTTTTTTGCCTTGAACAACCCTGTTGAGGGAACAGTTCTCGAAGTTCTCCTTTTAATTTTTACTAGGCTTTTCCTTCTTTCATATTGCTGATTTCGCTATTTTTTCCGGTTGAGAACATGTTAAAAGGATCTTGTCATACTAACCTTTCCAGCAAAAAAATCGCTGACTTTCTTTGCACTGCTGGAATTTAATTTTTGCTTCTTTTCGGGAATATTATTAACGTTTCGGAAAGAGTTTGGCCTTCAGCACTCTCTGGTTCGAATAGGACATTTTCATTTTTCGCTTGTTTATATTGACCCTCGCAACCGCTTAGCAGTGCCAGGTATAAATGTTTTGTAGTAGTTAAGTGAGAGTGAGCCTACTATGCATTTGAACACCGAGTAGTTCGGACGGGTACTGACGATCGGAGTCCAGAGGGGTCCGCGCACGACAAGGGCTCTTTGGAAGAGCTGAGGCCGATCGCACATCGCCGAGTGGTAGCAAGGACCACGTTTGGTGAATGGCATTTGCCTTTCCATTGCTGTCCTATGTTTAGTCGACCAACGCTGGTAAATTTAAGAATTACAATCCACAGTTGAGTGGAGAATATGAGCGGGAGAGGAAGAGAAGCTAAAGATACTCAAAGAATGGCAGAGAATTAAGAAGTTATGGGTCATGGAACAGATGTCTTAAAGGATAGATGAAAGAAGGAAACGGAAGAATTTGAAAGCAGAAATGGGGAGAATACTGAAATCAGCCAGAAACATATAGATAGCACTGAGGAATAGTGTAAAGGGGAAAACTATACTGAACCTAACTCTAAGACCGGAACGTAATTAAAAGAGCCAGAATAAATTACGGGAATGTTGTGTGAATACACGAATAACCTTATGATATGAATACTAGGTCGGCCAGCTTTTAAACAGAAAGGGAATACCAATACCACATATAGTAAAATAGGAGATGAACGGGGCCCAAAAATACTACTTAGCGGGATAGAAAAAATGCTAAAGAATACGAATTCCTCAATGTATTGGAATAGTTAATAGAATTCTCAAGGGTTTAGGGAAAGCTGGAAGGTAGAAATTTTCTGAGCTTATAAGTAGAATATATTAGGAAGGAATATGATCAGAAGATTTACTTATGTCAAATGTGATCTCAATTCCTAATAAGTATGAAGCAATTTTATGTAGGTGCAATGCCATGATAAGTCACATTACTTTTGCAGCAAAGGCAGTTCTAAGAATCATTAATATTAGTTTACAAAATAGTGCAAACAATCACCAAGGCAAAGATCAGCTTGGCTTAAGAAAGAGGAAATCAACTCTAACTCCATTGCAGCAATGAGAGCATTATAAGACAGGAACATTCAATTTAAGAGATTGAAGAGTATTTTCCATTCAATTCTCCCATATCATATTCTTCCTTGGTCTCCGTAGGCAGCGCCTTCTTCCCCTCCTTCTCTCACAAGTGAGTCCTTACACAAGTATTTTCCTTAGCGGCTTTTCCTATTGGTAGTCGCCAAAATTGAATGGGGATGTTCAGACACGGTATTTTTTTATGTATGATGGCCTCTTATCCTGATGTAATGTGTTAGTCGCGCTCCTCACTCCGCTCTCTACTCGTTTGAAGGCGGGCGACACAAGTGCCGCGAGGAGTGGCCAAGTCCAGCGTCCGAGCGCGGTTTCAACATCTTCGTGGACGCTGCCCTCTTGGTCGTCCCGCTGATCGTCATGGCCCTCGCCTACTCGCTCATCGTGTCCAAACTCTGGAAGGGGCTGCGGCGGGAACTGGTGCATCGACGAGGGCACGGGGGCTGCACCAACACGCACCACACCTGCGCCGGGATGAGGACCCCTGCATGCAGGCTGGTGAGGCAGCAGCACGGCCCGGATCACGGCGCGGGCGCGACCGCGTCGAGGATCGGTGGCGGCGGATTGATGGACGACGGCCATACAGCCATGGCGACCACGGTGCTCGGCGACGGCAGTGCCATCGGGCAGGGTGAGTAGCAAACTTCCTACAAACTGTCCCCAAGCATCAGGGCAACGAAAAGGGCTTATGCCTGGCGACTAAGTGAACCGCAACACGTGCATTGTCAAAAAACGACCGTAATGATTTTGCTCGAACCTTACCGATGCAATTTTTATTTCATCAGCTCCTTTTTTCTTCGCTTATTTTCATGTTTTCGGACGCTTTTCATTAGATTTCTTGTTCCCTGCGCTCGAAACAAGGCTTTTGTATTTCAAAAATTCATTTAAACTATTCTTGAGCTTTGAAAACTTAAATTTCGGATGATAATGTGGAGGATGTGCATTAGAATTGCAGAAGAGTTATATTATGCCAAAGAAGGGCTGTCGTCCGTAGACATAATTTTTATTTCTGAAATTGGCATTCAAATAGCCCATCGTTGTTTCTCACATCATGTCAATTTTGTTTGAATTTCGTTCACCACTGCTCATTATTTCGAAAGGGCTCACGTCGAAGATAATTTTCATATTGGTCATATTTATGGCAGTGGTGGTTTAAAGAAAGTTTAAACGTAGCTGAAGCTATGGTTTGTTTTCTAAATTAAATTATTTTTCAGCTGAACTAGGGTATTAATTGAAACATAGCATGAAGTAGTTCCTAACAAAAAACATTTTGATGTTTTTTTTCTGTTCATCGAGAGACTTAATCAAGAGATCGAAAGAGCATTCATAAAGAGACCAATAAATTAAAAATAAATGTGGTATTATTCTAATTTAAGCATACACGAGAAATACATAAAAATTACATCTCTTCTTGAATTTACGTTACCTTATTTTTTAATTTTTTAAGCTAAATCCCATTTTTTCCCGGACTCCACGTTACTGCAGACCCGGCCTTAGTGTCTTTTTGTTTGAGTCACGAAATGAAATTTTACCTAACAGCAATGGGTAGAATATGGTAACTTTGACTGAACGATGGGAGAGGTATTTCATCATAAGAATGTTACCGTGTAGGTAATGAACAGTTTTGAATAACCTAGTGTTGGTTTTGGTTGACGCGATGGGAAATATTGCTTGCTGATTGTTAAGGTTTTCTCGAAATCTTCATTACGCCTTTTCGGTTTTTCTGATTTCACGGATTAGTTAGCTGGGAAAGGATGGAATATTTTTAACGATGCAACCATATTTGAGACAAAAAATCCACCTTTTAATTCATGACAAACTTGTGTGTGCGTGTGCGCATGCGTGCGTGTGTGTGCGTGTGAATTTGTGTGTGTGTGTGGAGGGTCACCTGATCAGTTGGTAGGGAGAGGGTCAGCGCACCAACAAAGTGTTAGCTAATTTTTAGAAATGGAGACGCCCCAATATAAAATTATAGGTAAGCGTCAGATTAACTTAAGTTATTCCGCGTAGAAAATCAGCGGGATTCAACAAATATATGTCGGCTAAAGTTGACTTCCCACGAGAAACTGCTAACGATTTGAAACAAAATTTAGGCTACAAAGGAGAGCGGGTCACTGCTTACTAGAGATACAGCATAGTTTTCATAACATCAATAATTTTAGACAAATACCCTAATTTTACATATTTATGATCATAACTTTAAACCAAGAACGCCTTTAAATATTTTCATACTCCCGGGATAGCTTTTTCAGGTTTACCTTTCACACATTATTTTCTCAGCAGTGGTTCAATCTAAGGCGAGCAAGTGGTGACTAAAGAGTACTTTTCGGTGTGCATTCATCCACCACAACCATCCATACATTACGACTGCAACTCTTTTCAATATATTTTTTATTCATTCAATATTTTTTCCTCTGTCGTCTTCAAAAAAGATTTGCGTTATTATTTTTCTTTTCCGAATTTTTTTCCTTCGTAACAGTTTTCTTCTGCGGAATAAAATTCTCTTTTTTTTCGGATGGCGCAAGAACCTTTTAACTCCGTCCCTTCCTTATGTGTTCACCGCTCATGAAATTATTTATGCTGCTATGTAGAAGAGAGGATAAGGGGTGCAAATATGACTCCTTTGGGGCTATCCCCCTCGCTTTTCCGTGGTGTGGAATCGACAACCGCCGCTCCCACGGGGAGTGTGGACAATTTTATAGATATGGATACTTTATGGATATTGGAGGATAGAAGGAGGTACTGGAGAGACTAGGCTCCTGAGAAAGAAGCTCTTTTACATAACACGGTCAAGGGAGAGGTGAAGTAAAGTATTTCAGGGGACTAAGGCAGCTATTGAAGTTTTTATTTTAACTTCCTAAAGAAGAGTTCCGTTAAGAGAAGGGATGTATATTCATTCTTCATAAAAAAATATATGTATGATTTCCGGTTGCTAGTGCGTCGAGTGGGGAGGTATGAAGTAAGTCGCTTCATTTTAATCGATACTTGAAGTGTAATGCAAAATGGATGGTTCCAGATGAATTTAAGTACATGAGCGGATAAATGGAGTTAAGTAAGTAATTGAAATATTGTATCTACCTTAAAAAAAATTAGAGTTAGAATTTGGATATTACGTTTGTAGTTGATATTAAGTTATTAATATTTCGGTGGAATAATTACGAAGAGTTTCTATACGTTGGTTCGACATGTTTTGGAATAATTTTAAATTTTCCACCTGGTGCTTATCCATTTGTTTTCTTACATAATATTGAGCTCTCATTCCATTTTTATAATTTAAGTTGTATACCCATGATGCATATATTAACTAATGACATGATAAAATTCAATGATTTACAACAGATAAGGTATTAGAAGTTTTCAAATAGGAGACGTAATAGCCTCACACCATAACTCTAGAGACCAGCACCAATTCATGGTAAAAATCCGGATATTAATATACTTATTTGCTAGGTAGAAAAATAAAGGATAGGAACTCTTTTTGAAAGAAAATTGCCTGTACTTAGCGTATTGCAGAATTGTTGTGAGCGCTTTTTATAATTTACGATTTGCCCTTATTCCGCTTACTAAAATGTTCACTCGAATGTTGGGAGTTTTCTCGCAGCACTTTAAACGAATGGCCAATTACTCACGAAGGATAATTTCTGTTGCATTTTCTATGTGCACTTTACTTGAAGGTTAACCCAGTGCGCGTGACTTTTATTTTATTTAGCAGGTTAACTGTGAAATGCAAATCGTGGATCGGTGAAAAATAGTCTCTTCCAATTTTCTGAATCGAGATGGTATTCCAAAGTTTATGGAAGGTATTTTGGCGAAGTAAAACAAATGGAGAAAATGAAACATGGACGACGCATAAAATTAAAATACGACGAAGTTAAATTGCAGGGAAATTGTATTTATCCAATATTTCAGTGGGGGGAAATGCAGAAACGACATTTGAAATTCATTAATCCGTCTTTAATGTATATGATGGTTGGAGGCGTCTCTTTGTGGAAGCGAGTCATACTGTAAAAGAAAATACTTGGTCCTTCCACATACGATTTTATTAAGCACGACCTAGGTTTCGACTTGAAAAGACAATATCATAATGTCCTAATGGTGACTCGAAACCTAGATCGTGCTCAATAAAATGTATGTGGGAAAACCAAGTATTTTCTTTTCCAGTCTTCATGCACTTTTCAATTTTAAATATCGAAATAACCTGATGATATAATGTTGTTAAAGGCATAACATATTATTTGCAGTTCTTTGAAGGAATAAGAAGCTATTCCTCATTTCGGAGTACATCTAAGCCACTTCTCCGTTTAAGAAATAACTTTCTTACCAGTGCAGATTTATTCTTCACTTTTACCTTATTTCCTCAAGTCTTTTCGTTGTAATAATATTATATTTCCAGTTTTACACTGATCTCTTTGCTTCTGCCATTGCTCTCAAAGTAATAATTCCCCTTAATTCTCCACTATCCTGGGTTTTTAGTTTTCACCAACCACTTCCTCTTTTCTTCAGCTTCATTGAAGAACTTTCTTTCGAAACAGAATACTTTTGCCATTACCGTTCTACCGTACCATACCATTCTACCGTGCGCGCACGCGCGCCCATAGCGTCCTCGATAGCACCCTCAATGTCCGACCAAATGCTTTAGCTAGTTAAGCTAATCGAAGTATCCAAGCACACCTCGATAGCTTACTCTCTAAAATTGTTGCATTGTAATGCACATACCTGTACATAGCGGATGACTCAGTTAAAAGTTACTCTCGCGGAATTTTCCTCAGTTTCTTGGAATTTCCTGATTTTTCAATTACCATATTTTAAGGAAGACACGAATTCTCAATTAAAAAAATTAATTAAGCAGACTACATAACTTATAATGGTTACACCCATTTTTCTCATAAAAATGCTGCCCTCCATACGATGATTCAAATCCTCCTACAAACCCCAATTTCTCCCAAAACTTTTAATAAAATACTTATAATACCCATTAATATAGCAACAAAATGGGAACAAACCTAACCTGGAAGACGAAAAACTTCGTAAAAAGCAAAACGAAATTGCTATAAATTGGATTTCTTCCGTACGATCGACAGAATTCAAAGACTTCCAAGTGGTGCTCGATCCAATTACTGAGAGATCTCTCATATAAGATTGCCAATCATCTACCAACATTACTCAAAGAAGGATTTTATGGGATTAAATCACTTCACGATACGAGCCATGATTCGCTAGATTTCATAAAAGCCAACTTTCCAAATAGAGCTCAACTCTTTTTTTGCGAAGTACTTCCTAGAATACAAACGCAATAGCGATTTTTCCGCGAAATATTACACATCTCGCTAAAGGATAAAAATAGACGCTCTCGATCTAGATAGAAAGGCACATGAAAATTCCTAAGACGACTATTTATGATGAGCAATGGTACCCGCAACCTCCCCTTCCCTTCAGAGAAATTAACAGAGGAAAAACCAATCCTTCAACTCGCCTGATAACCCCCATGCTCTCAGGGCTCCTCCACCGCACCCCCAAGCTACGTGATAGCCACGACACAACCGCCTCTTCCATTACCTTCCACCCCTTTAACCAAAACCACCCTCTCCACAGTCCTGAGCGTATATATTTCGGTGGTTTATGTCAAAGAAATACGGACCTGATGATGCCGCAAGTCAGTAAAACACGTACCATAAAATAAATTCTGTAGAAAAGAACGAAGTGCTTTAATATGGATACTAAATACTTTCACGATGTGAAACCAGCAACCGTTGAGTATACTCATTTATTTTGCCACGAGTATGGCTCTGTGGCCCATTTACCTTTCTTCAGGGCATTGTCCTGTCCGCAGGTTTGCGGCCGCTCTCATCCTCCGACTCGTATGACCTTGCCTTCTGCCTGTACTTGTTCCCTCACCCCTGAAACTAATGACTTAGGTGCTATAAAAACCACGTCCATCCATCTACCACCATCAGCAGGTCGTAAGCCCGCATGCCACTTGACACTACTCACCACATTGCACCTTTTACCTTACTCCCTCTCACCTGCCTTTTCTCCTACCAAACACCTCTTCTGCCTTTTCTCCTACCAACTCTTACTCTTCCTTGAAGGAACCGTCCTTTCTTATTCTTGAACATGGGTTAGATAGCTGAGCAAACTTATCAAAGAAAGGACGTGGGAAACCGTAACTATTCGAGGAGAAAGGAGAAATGACTATAAGTACAAGGCTCCAAATTAACTAGGTGTTCAAATTAACTAGGTTTCAAAACTTAGCGTCATAATTAGGTGAACATTCATAAATTACATTTAACATATCCCCTTGATAAATGGGGGGCTGGGTACGGTGATGATTATTGGCGGGTGTTAGGAAAGGCGGGGGGCGATTGGTTAGAGGTTGCAAAGGTTGGCGTAGGAATATAAGAGGGAGGGAGTGGGGGAGGAGAACCCGCAGTGTTCTGGATGCAGGAGTATAATTTAAAACCAAATATATGCATATTTGATAATGACGCTAAGTCTTAACCCTAAGTTCTTTGACGAAATATTTTACCTGGAAAAATACGTGTAATAGGGAATTCATGGATCACATCCACAGAGTAACGCTGGAAAGAACATTCTATATAAATTCAAAATGAAATGACGGGCCAACGAACTACGCACTTTAACCAGTTTGGTATAAAGCTGGGTAAGGTTTATAGCTCTTTTGGTTTCCAAGGGAGCTATGAAAAGTACCTAATGCTATGACTGACTTACCAGTGACCTTCTTTCAAAAAGAATGGGGAAATGAGTTGAAGACGACGAGCGTTTCGTTGGTGGAAGGCCATCCACGTCGACTTATAACCCCCATATCGAGAAAGTGAACGGTCTCTTACGTACAACTCAAACTTTGATTCATAGGCAACTTGCAGAAGAATAGGGCATCTCGATTGGTACATGCTATGAGATCATGGCTGAAAAATTGAGACTGCATCGTCTCGCCGGCAAATTCGTGCCTGACCTGATGACATCAGACCAGAAACAATATTGAGTTCAAATCTGTCTGGAACTGTTTTATCAAGCTGTAGAGGATGAAACCTTCATCATAGAACAGTAATCATTATTAAGGTAATATTTTGAAAATGCTACCATTACTACTACAAATATAATGAAAGACCAACTTTGTTTTGCTACTCATTGATTTTGCGTAATATTCTACCGTTTAAGGTAGTATTTGGATGGACGCATACAAACTACCGTTGCATTTCTAATGCTTACCTAACGAAACATGACCTAACACTTTACACTAAAAGAAACCCTTTTTCAACTTCGCATATACTTTATGGTCTTTCCTTTCTCCCAATATTCCTGTCCTTTTTTTCACTCTACCTAATCTCATTATGTTCTGCCCTCTGTATATTAGAACATTCAATATTCCGTCACTAAACTAACCCACTTCTCTTGCCTCCTTTGTATTTCCATCAACCCTCTTCCCTTAATGACCGTGGATCGCACTTTTATGTTTTCTTTTTCGGCCATTGAACCTTTTCCATTCTTCATCACACTCGTATCTTATAATCTTCCAATTTACGCCTGTCGTCTTATCTCAACAGCCAAGTACATATGTAATCGCTTTGCTGGTATGGGGAAGGGTTGGAAATTATCAACGTCAATTATCAATAAATGGAATTTGGTGGAGTAATGGGCCAAGGAATTAAGTCAAGAAAATAGTTCAAACATACTTGTAAAATCATGCGTGTTTATCGAACCGACAAGGAAAGAAATATCCTTTACCGTTTTTAGGTTTGGAAAGAAAACAGAATTATTTCAAAGAAATTTAAATTCAAGTTTAGAGAAGATCTAAAATATTGATGGAAAAAATGAAGACTCAGGAAAAGATGTTAAAGAAAGAAAACTTACATGATAGAAACAGATGCGATGGATGGATAAGGAACGATGGCCCTTAAGAATTTGAAATAGAGAACTGATAGGCAGAAGAAGTGGAGAACGCAAATGACCTCAGCTGTCGGTCGCCTCCCCCCTAAAACTACATCTACTAGGAGTGGAGGAAAACTAAAATAGGACGTGTGCAAAGGACAAGGGAGTACAACACACTATGATTTGTAGGGGCACGGACACTTCAATGTCAGAGACATAGGGCGTATGGGCTGCAGCAAACGGCAAGCGCACTCAAATAACCTCTAAAAACGGGTAATAAATCTCAGTTTTTTCTTTTTAACTAAATTTTATACTTTTTTAATTTTGGAAAGCTTTTTCTGTGTAGTTCTAAGTTACTGAAATATCCTCTTGCCTTGAATCTGCTTTTCAGGGATAGTAGGTAACTCTCATTTCAAGTTAGTATCCATGTAAGCATAATATTCATTACAAAGAAGAAAAGGAAAATAAAATTTATGTCTAAGGTGCAAAACTATTTTACGAATATTTAGTGAATGGAAAATCAATTGTTAGATTTTCAGATAGTTTATCATCTAAAAGCCTAATATGTACCATCTGATATGTAATGGAAATAATAACAAAATAAATTGCTTTACTACAGTGTTGAAACAATTATTATTCAGTTACCGGCTAGGAACTTAATTAGACTTCCACTGAAACTTATTGATCGTCAGTGGTTTTCATTAAAATGTTGCGTGAAATAAAATTCTACGAAATTTTTCACACACATATACTCTTTCGGTAATTAAGTTCCTGATTCCGCGATTGTAAACGTAATCAGTATTATTCTGGGTTCTAGTTACTGGGAAATATTACCGAATTCATTCTCAAATTTGACCCCGTTTTAAGAATTGCTGTTAGAATTTCAAAAGAAGGCGAAGGGGTTGTTTCTTTGAGTTTCCTCGACCAGTCATATTTTTATCTACATCTACTCAATACCCCGCAAGCTGCCGCAAGAGCGTGTGGCGGAGGGTGTTAGGGCACCACCCGTAAATTAGGGAAAGAAAAAAAACACCGCATTCAGAAGCCACATATTTTGAGCCCAGTCAGCCTGATCGCAGTCATCGAAAAGTTACCAATCAATCTTTCCATAATAAGTCTATACAGACCCTATATCCATTAGAATTAATTAAATTGAAGATATTATACTTAATATGATTTTAGCCGTTGCTTTTTCATTGTGATAATTCAATTATGCCCCAATCCCCCATGGTTGTAACTGTTAATTACTCAATTACGGTATCAGTTAACTTAGTTCAAATTTTAATTACACGGTAATTAAATGGCTCCAGCTAACGTCCATCTCATTTAAAAATCCTATTTAATCAAAATAAAATTTTTCTGCCCAACCTTCGCGGACATTTAATTTCATGAAGTCAAATCCATTCCCCAATCAAAATGCCCATTGAGTCTCCTCTCTCCTTGCTTTTAAAAGGGAGAGGTTTCAGTAATTTTAAGACTTTAAAGAGACCAATTAAGGTTCAATAAGAAGGATAATATGTTTCAATTTGTGTTCATACTAATTTTTAAAAAGGATAATAACCACTGAATCTTTTGCTAGACATTCCAAACGCACGGAAGGTATGATCAGATGTGTTAGCGATTCCCGGTAGTACTTTCATATGGTTCGTTTTTCTCTGCGGACGGTAAATTCTGCGGCAGAGTATTTCTAAATAAAACTTTAGTACATGAAAACTTATTTCTCTTTGTTGTATTTTGCCAAATCTTGGAGATCCCAAGAATTGTATAACCAAGAATATTACCTCGAATTCCTTTTACGGATACTCGTGAGAACTACAATAAAATAAAAAATTGAAATTTGGTATTTCGCGAATTGGATATATAAGGTGGTTACTGCTAATATTATTTTCCGAGAGGTCTCCGGGAAGAAAATCGTACATACTTTTTCTTCCATACCACCTTCCTTTCTTCGATCCATTTTAAGCATCCACATGTATAGTCTTATTTCACCAGTTTAAATTTCCTTCCCATATTTTCTCCAAGAGTTGGAGCAGGATGCGCTTAACATTCGGAAATTGTGTTCGAAGTTGATTATGCGCCCGAGGAATCTGTCATTTTCCAGCTTGAGAGTGGAGGAAGGTCGAGAAACGAGTTAGGCAGAGTGAGGGGGAGGAAGCTCCTTTTTATTCTTGATATTCTGGGCTCTTAGTTTAGGGGTTGAAGTATTTGGAGGTAGCGGAAGTCTATTCACAAAAGTTGCTCGAGAGTTGGGTGGAAAATAACGTCGCGCATGGTCTTGAAAAGATTTTGTGGGCCCTATGGCCGGATGGGAATGGAGTGGAAATCGGGAGTCCGTTTGTTAAAGTCTGCGATTGAAGGGTGGGAGTTCAGATAGGGTGAGGGAGACGTCCGGTAGACACCTCTGCGTATCTCTGAGATTGGATTCGGTCCTCCAGCTGGGGAATTCCGGGTGCTCTCGCCGGGGGATCCACGTTTATTTTCGAAGTGAAGGAAACCCGAGGCCATTCATTGACTTGGGGTCTGCCAAATGGAAAAAGGCAATCTTTTTGTTGGAATGTTTCTACGAGTTGTGTTCAAAAATTAACGGGAATTTTAATTTTTCGAACAACAATATTTATTTATTCTTATACATTGATGTTGTCACTTTCAAAGTAGTCACCATTGGAGATAATCTACTTGTACCAGCGCTTCTTCCAATCCCCGAAACACTTCTAAAACTCGATCTTTGAGAAAGCCTTTAGTTCTTTCAGCGATGCGCTTATAATGTCATCTAAGGCTGTAAAACGACGGCCCTTCAAGGTTCTCTTAATTTTTGGAAAAAGGAAAAAGTCACACGGAGCCATATATGGCGAATATGGAGGCTGGGGCATCGTTACAGTATTGTTTTTGGTCGAAAATTCACGAACACGCAATGAAATGTGCAGCTGGTGCATTATCGTGGTGCAAAAGCCATTTTGGAACGAATTTTGCTGCCACGCGTTTCATACCCAAAAAATTGGAAAAAATGTCATGATATGATCCAATCGATATACCAACATCATCAGCAACCTCTCTAATTGTGATTCGGCGATCATTCATAAACATTTATTTCACTTTTTCCACGTTTTCATTGATTTTTGATGTCCTTAGGCGTCCAGGGCGTTCGTCATCTTCAAGGTCTTCACTGCCTTCTTGGAAACGCTAATACCACTCGTAAACTCTTGATTTACTCATATCAGACTCACCATAGGGACTTGTGAACATTTCACACGCGTTGTTACACTTCATTTCATTTTTTACGCAAAATTTGGTATAAATTCTTTGATACATTTCTTTTAACAAACGAAAATCGCCGAGCTCATAAAACACGTCTAACGTTAGTGGCTGGCTCAGAAAGAGTCCACCATGTAAACAGCTGAAAGTTTTATTACTTCAGGGGCATTTATACCAACACAATAAAACATTTTGACCATTGGACTCTCCAAGCCCGCGAAATGAAAAAATTTCCGTTAATTTTTTAACACACCTCGTATTACAGGTATGAATGAAGTAATTATCTTTTATTTTACCAAATTTGATAAGTTACACATCGTTTCCTATCATGTACATAACTGTGCAGTTAAAAAATAAATTAGAATTATCTTCACCGTTCGTGAAATTACTTTAATATATTTTAGGTATTCGGTTTGTAGTTAATTTCTTTCCGTAAATTTATTCCTATTACACTCATGCTTTAACGCCCAAATTTGAAAGAATCAACACGAAGCCTTTTGTGAAGGATGTGCTAGGATAGATAATAGGTAGTTGGCTCCATAATAAGTGTTAAGGCTTTTAACTTTCTTATCTGTAACTGAAAGACAACAATGTGCACAACTGGACCTGAATGGGGTGGCTAGATCCTTTTTTTGTCACACGCGGATATCTAAAAAGATATAGCTTTCGTAAATTCCCACAATTGGACAATCTGGAAGTCAGATCAATGTTGGGCAGACGAATCTAATCCTTCTAATCGGTGACTGGATTATGTATTATGTATGGTTACCTGGTTACATATACACAACATATTCACTTTGATTTTCCCGAAAATGGAGCTGAAAGGTGGGCTTTGGGAGTGTAGCCTCCTAAAACTTCATGTACCGTTACTTTGGGGCTCCCATCAAAAATTCCTATATTATATACAACACCCATGTTATTAAATAGGGACACACAAAATTCTTGTAATACGTGCTCAACTTAAAGTAGGTTTTAGATGGACAAGTGACACTTTTATTTGCCTATATTAAGAACACACCACCTGACATCCGGCAATACAATAAGTTCACCTTCTATGCCTCATGCGTCTACCTCCTTTTATTCCTTTCAGCATGTCTATCTTATCTATGACTTTCTAACGTTCTCTCTTGCATCGCAGCCCTCAAAATTCCATTGCCAATTAAATATCTCTGCATCCATATTTCCTGCCTCCTTTGGATTTCTCCCAACAATCCTATCTCTTCCCCCACCAAGCCTAGCACTTCCTCATTTTGCTTTACTTTCGGTCCATTGCCCTTTTCTCGTCTTTCTATGTAGCCACATCTCAGAAGCTTATCCCAATAGCCAATCTACATTTATTGCCCCCTCCTCAAAATTTCTTATCCATATCAAAGTTTTAATGAACGGTTACTTAACGCCCCACTCAATGTTCCCTCTTTGGACGAAAATATGAAATGTAGGGATGTTCAGTTTGAGTATATCCAAAACCTACTTTAAATTGAAGAATACCAGTTATGGTAGTAATTTATTCATGATTACCTATAATTAATGGATTTTAAAATTGATTTGAAAATGAAAAAATAACGAGTCATTCAACAGATTCAGGTGAGATATAGTGAAAGTTCGTCATGGTGAGAAAAAAATTGCACTTGCATCTTTTAAATGACAATATTTTTATGACCCTCTATCATCTTTTCAGCATCCCGTTTCCACAGCAAACAGTGAAACTCCCTCTCTCCAACTGAATTCACCCTTCGCGTATTTTCCCATCCAGCTAATCCCTACCCTCCTCTTTCAGTTTGTGCAGAGCAACTTTTCCCTGATAATGTCCTTAATGAATCACTTACTAGTATACCTCATCCCTCAATCTGCTTCTATCCCTTACATGTCCCCCGTTCCCTCTTAACCCTTCTTTGATCTTCCCTACTTCCTACCGCCAAGATACCATATACCTACCATATCCTCCACCTACCATCTTCCTCCCTCCTCTTTTTACCTCTCCATTCCTTTAGTTTCTTTCTTTCTTTGGGTTTTTCATATTTCCCCTCTTTGTCCCAGCCTACCTTATTCCTCACTCTTTTCTCCCCCCGCCTTCCTCAAATAGGTATAAATATGATTTGTAACGCAATTTGAATCTTGTCTTGTACCTGAAGATGGTATGATGAAACGAAACGCGCTGTACGTTCCAAATAAATCTGAGTAAAAGTGGTAATTTGTTTTTCTCATAAGAACGAATTATTTGTTCGAAATTAATTGACATCAAAACGGGCTAAATAAATTAATGGTTTGGACGCTATTAAAATACTACCATTTTCAACGATATCAGGTATGATGTGGAGCAATATCAAATAATAAATCTGGAAAATTCTGCATATTCACTGATCCAGCTCGAGTGTTATCTTCATGATTATCGGTAAAATGATTCTCTTGTTTGGCACCCAATATCGTGGTGCATCGTTAGAATTGCTATTTTAGAAACCCAGCCTATGTCATTTCTATATATAGACGTAATGATTCTTTCCGCGGAACTCCAACACAATATTCCTTAGCTTCCTTCAAGCTTCATAACCTTTCTAGAGCATAATTTACTCCCGACAAATCCATCGTAAGAATAAAATAGCTAATTAAGGTAATCCAATAATCTGAATGGCAAATATATTAAATATCTACCAAGGCTATCTAAAATTATCTACCAAGGGTGTGTTCATTTTTCGAAATAAGCAAAGGACGGACTATCTTTCCGGCATATTGATGGAATGTAATGATCTGATGATATCAATTAGGAATTCAAATATCCATTAGTCATTTTTAAATAAGAGTGAAAACTCGCAGAGATATGACATGAATGTACAAATAAATGAAACACCTAAAATTACTATCAATTAATATCAAGACTTTGTGTTAGGATACTTTAAATTATTCCATATACATGCTTATTCGTAGTTTAGCTTAATTTTTGTTAGCACAAAACATGACTTACCTTACAGCTAACAGTTTTAGGCATAACTTTGTGAAATTCCTCCATGGTGACTTACCTTATAAAAATATTTCTATATTTGAAAAGTCTTGTGTAAATAAAAAAAATTAAACTTAATTATATAATGTAAAGGGACAATGTCAATATATGTACATGCATATGGCATAAGTATTGGGTTGAAACGTAAATATAACAGTAATTCAACATTTGTAGTGTTATATATATTTGAGAAAGTGTAAGTGTGCTAACGTGCCACAATTCTGCTAGTATTTGTTATAGAAACTTCATCAAGTAATTTTTATTTAGTTAGAATCTCATGTAACATCATACCATATCCTTATGAACTTACTCTGTTAGTAAACATTGTTGTGTCCGTTACCACACCCGGAACTCCATACTTTGTGGAACTAGATTCAAGTATTTGTTATTAGAAATTAGCATGTAAAGTTTATGTACAACCTCTGATGTTACTTCGATGCTTGTTGCATGGTACGTTCCTTGATGAATAAAATGGACACAAACTCTTCCACCCCATCCGTGTAACTCCCTCCGCCCCTTCAACTTGAACGAACCGCAGCAAGTGGGAAGCGCACAGAATCAATATTCATGCTTGCGATCCCGTCCCTTGCAGCTATGCAGAATTAAAAGGATGCCTTTAATAGTATATTGGTGGCAGAGTTAAACAAAAACCAACTTGTGATTTATTGGACTCAGAACGGCGAATCGATTTACCGGGTTTGCATTGAGGCAAGCGCTGTCAACGGCGATTGGAATCGTCAGGGGCCGTGCCTCTGCGGAGCCAGAACGGTAAAATCCATGGCAGGCGGGATATTTCTCCCATTCTGTTCCCGTCGGGAATTTTACGGTAACCCCCTCTGATGGGGTAGAGAGAGTCTGTCGGCTTTGCTGGGCCAAGGTTCCCGATGGTTCCAGGCGTCGCTCCCTCCGAGGAGAATAAAACCAAATCCATGCGAGTTATTATTTATTCAAATTGGTATCACTTAGCATTTAATTGAGCGTACGTGCTGCAGTTATTGCTGATAATTTAGGACAATACAGGAACAGTCGTTTTGATGTGAGGGAGGGTTAAACGCTTTGGCTTGTAAATGCTTTGCCTACTATAGCCTCCAGAAATAACAAACAGCGGGAGTGCCAGTATCGGATGGGCATTAGGGCAAAATCATGAAGGAAAAGTCGTCAGGGCATTTATTATAAATACAAAAAGCAACATAAGTGGACCTATTAAACCAACCCGAAGGTTGGTTTAATAGGTAGGCGTACTGCCCTCCTCCAAATGAACCCATTTCACGTATTCCAGAAATTCTATTCTTTGTCGTGTAAGCGTCAAATAATTTCCATTTGTAATTTCTATCATTTAATTATTCATGCAAATGTTTATTACATCCAATATTTATTCATTTAAAGTCGTAATCGGATTTCAAAAAAAATTTGACGGATTTACTTACGCAAATTTTGATTATGTCAATATGTGTCATGGAGGATTATCGAATTAAATGAACAAGAAGTACAAAGACAATTATGATAGTAATGCGCATGATTTAATTGTGACGCTTTATCCATGGAAGCGTGGCAATACTGGTCTGCCCTTTCAACGCAGCTGGTCTCCATCATGCTCCAAGCAGTCTGAGCGGAAATATCTGCCTCCGCGTGGAGTGTAGTTTTCGACTTTGTAACACACCGCAATGGACGGTTCGCCTGAACAGCGATACACCATCAAGTTTTGTTTTTAGCTTTGAAAGAATGCAATCCCAACATTCCAGATGCTTTAAGAGACTTTCAAAAACGACTGCGTTTTAAGGTCACAGTCCGGGAGATGGGACAAGGCGTTCAAGGAGGGCCGAGAGTAGGTCGCCGACGAATCCCGTTTTGGACGCCCATCAACGGCCAGAAACGACGAAAGAAACGTCGTGTGCGCGACGTTTTGCGTTCTGACCGTCAATTGAGTATCCAGAAAATGTCTGACACCCTACACACGTCCACATTTGCATTACATGGTTTAGTGACCAAAAATCTGGAAATGTGCAAGGTCTGCCCGAAGCTATTGCCGAAACTGTTTACGGAAGACCAGAAAGAACATCGAGTTTTGCGCTGTCAAGTATTGTTGGATTTGGTTCAAATGAGCCCGACTATCTTAACTCTGTCGTAACCGGAGACGAATCCTGGATGTTTGAGTACGACCCAGAATCAAAAAGATAGAGCAGCGAGTGACACACATAAACATCCCGCTGCCCTGAGAAAGCGGGAATGATCAAGTCTCGTTTCATAACTATCATAATGGTCTTCTTTGATGTCTAAGGAATCGTCCATTTTGAGTTTGTACCGCAAGGTCAAGAGATTGAAACGCCGTGTCGCGTGCGTGAGGGCCGACATTGAAGACACGATCAAGCTCCTCCATGACAATGTCCCCAGCCACACTTCCTTCATTGTTACTAACTTCCTGGCCCGGAGCATTCCTCCCGTGGTTCTGCAGCCCACTTACAGTTCCGAATTGGCTCCGTGAAACTTTTGTTTCCCCGACTGAAGAGAGAGCTGAAAGGAAAGCAATGGGAGACCATGAAAAACATTCACAAGCATGTTACAAAGTTTCTGAGGGACATTCCCGTTGAGAAGTTTCAGGGTACTTTCTAGGTATGGCAGGTATCTCTTCGCTGTTGTGTTGACGCACGGGAGAGTATTATTAAAAATGTTAAGTTTTTCTACAAGTGCGATCAATAAATTTATATTTCCCAGAGAATTCGCATTACTTGTATAGTGGACCCTGTGTATCAGGATCACTCTTCGAAAGATTTCATAACATTGAAAAGAATATATTTCCGTTGTAAAATATATGTATGAAAAATCGAAATGTTTATTAGAATTGTTTTTGTGTAGTCTAATTTCCAAATACTATTTTCCTGGTTAAGCTTCCCATGCATTAAGAGATAAGAGAATCAATGTAATAGTCACTTTGATGACTAAGTTGACTGCAATGATGCTATAACTTAGGCTGGAAATTCTTAATGATTAGTTTTCCTATGATTTATGAAAAATTATCGATAATTAGTTCAGTGATCCAAATATTTACTCGAATCCTTTTTAATAATTTGTAGTTAATTTAAACCCACTACAGAGAGCAGGTAATATAGTAAAGGAATAATTCGAGTCGCCAATTAATACCAGTTACCGGTGTTTTTTAGAGAGAATGAATTTCACCTAGAATCAGATACATGATCTGAATCCCGATTTCTTTTTATTGGTTATCCTTTGGGATATTTAAAGCACCTCGTCTCGAAAATAACTGTTAGATTACTCCATTCATTTCAGGGTTGTCATTCCTTATAACGGCCTTATGTGATTTTTTTCCTTTTTCTCTCTTAAGAAACCATTTTTAACCTAACCTTTTGGTGAGGAATTTTTCTGCGTCACCAGCTGTTTAATTTGTATGTCAAGCAATCTCTTCAGCCGGTTATGGCTTAGTCGTGAAACTTAAAGGCCGCTAGCTTTATTCGCAAATAACTGCATGGAGTACGAAAACATTCAAGATATTCAATGTTGTCATATCGGTCACCGACAAAAAGGTAATCTTTACCGATTTAGTGTATAAGAAAGAGAGCGCTTTTGTGCTGAAATACAGCTTAATATTTTATGGTACTCACACGGCACAAGATCTTGTCAGCTCATTTCGCCGGTGAATAGATCAATCATTCCCCTTTGGGTCCGGACTTAGAGCCGAGTGAGTTCCGCCTGCTTGCACACCTACAATAAAATCGGTACTTCTCGCACAGAAGTTGGACACAGATTATGAGACATTTGGTAAATTTATATTTCCAGTCACAGTTTATGAATAAGCACTCTTCCAATTACTTCAGAGATATGTGACGACTTCGTTGAAAGCGGATGAATATGATGGATTTAATGCTACTAAAATAATTTTTTCTCTGTTGTCTACTATATGTATATCCACATGACACTCACCATCCTCTTGCCCTTCGTACTAAAATTGCACACGCAAATGGAATATGATGGAAGATAAGAGTATGGATTCCATTAGTAAAACAGGATAAGTTGCTTGAAAGAGCTATAAACTGCATCTTTCAAATTTGCCCACCCCGAAACCGAAAGACATCCGAGGTATATTAGTGTATGAACAACAATATGTGTAAGATGTTTTTCTTTACGTAAATATCCATGGGGAGGCACTTGTATGGGAATGTAATTCGGTTGTTTTCCTGAGTCAACGTTTTAGTTCGAAAACTTAAACCCTTTTTGCGTTCAGTTTTTGAGTCGATAAAAAATACGCTTCTAGTAAATAGTCTCGAGGTATCGGTGATCCTCTTGCACTTATGTGAAGTTGATGGAGTATTTAAGGTTAACAGAGTATCCGCTGGGATATACATTAAGACTGTTTACTATAACCTGGTTTAGGAATGCTAGAGCATAGTTTTTGCAAGTTCATAGGACCTGTGTTTACAGTTTTAATGCTGCCAAACTGAAGGTTTCCGTTTAGGAGGATGGGAAGAACGCGAGAGAACAGAACTTAGGAAAAATCTCCTCTTACTATATCCTTCGCTCTTGCTCCTCGTCTTCCAAGGAAGGTTGAGACACTCCCTTAGACCCATTTTGAGGCTTGGCTCCTCTCCTCTGACCTATAATCTTAGCGTCGGGAGTGCTTGCGAGTTCTTATTTATATTTGTGTCATACTTCAAGATTCCTTACCAACGCTGCAAAAACGTTTTAAGTGCTCCGACGTCATAAGCAACTAAATCCGAGTTACGTTTCCATTTTTGTGTTTTGTAAACACTGAAAAGTGTGTTTAAATCCAAATGCGAGTAGTTTTTATGCTGCGCTGTTAGGAATAATCTTTGTTTTTTTGAATGTCTACTGTATCCATTATTTTTTATTGAAGTTGCATTGCTGGGCAATTTTTCTTTTAAAATTAACTGCAAAACAAGATAAAAGAAACAGCATATAAAATTGGCAATATCTTTTCCTCTATAATATGAAATGCATAATACGTTGGTACTACAAGGAGGCGTCCTATGACTGGTTTAGATTGAATTTAGAAATATTTTAATGAAATGAGTTAAATATTAGTCTCTAGAAATTGTATGGGATTGATTTTTAATTTCAATGGAAAATTAAATAATTAACATTCGAAATTCTCAGCTTTAGAGTGGGGTCAATGATATAACGTGGAGCCAGCCAGAAACCTAAGATTCAAATGAAATAGCTTTCAGTCGATTATAAAATACGCAAATGAAAATAAATTTCTACAAGATTTAATTTAGGTAGACTAGCTATCGTTGCGCGATCAGAAATGATGGAGCAACATAGTTCGATTATATTATACTGAACATGCTTAGAATGAATTGTGTGGTTATTGGTTGTCACACACGAAAATCTATTGTGAAACTATTGAAAACTCTAGTGAAATGCGTGTAAAAACGGGAAAATTAAAATTAATTTGTGGAATCGCAGTTTTCATTTGCCTATGCGATGGGAAAAGTTCACAAGACAACGGCTCAAGCAGATCCGTATGATGTATATAGTTTTCAAAAGTAAATTGAAAAAATTTACAAAAAATGTTTTCAGTATTAAATTTGGACTAGTTAGAGGTTTTATTTGCGATACTTCACCTTATACACCCAGGTGTGGTAAAAATAGGCAATCGTATTCAGATTTCATCGGTTATAGATTTTTGAAATGAGAGTAATAGATTGTGCTGAGGGTGTAATGTTCAAATTTAACATGTACTCTCTTAAAGTAATTCATTATTAAAATAATTTTGCATTTATTTCAAAAGTTTAATCAACTTTTAATCAATTCACTACACTTCGTTGAAATCCAACTGGAAATAAAATGACACTAAAGTAAAATGAATTTAACTTCAGCCGAGTGTCGATTTTGGGTAAAATACTTCTTTCATCAGTTGGAGTACACTCCGTTTTTTAATTTCGGGATGGCTTTTGCCATATTTTTTCTTTTAATGGAACCAAGTTTTTCCTCATTGTTAAAAAATGGCTAAAAGAGATTGGTATGAAATATGTATAAATAGAAGTGAAATAAAAACAGGGGTAGACATTTTAGTGACTAAATTACCATATCGTTTAAGAATTTCTTCATCCAATATCTGGCACCAATGAAAATGTAATTATTTGATTGCATTAATTTCCATTTTTACTACGCCAAAATCACGTACCTTACTTATTATGAATAGCTTAACTCATAACATATTTATTCTGAAATCCATTAACATTTGTCGAATAATATCCCAAATTTGTAACTACATTAATCTGAAAAATTCATTATATAATATATGAGGAGCGGTAAAAAAACTATCATAAGCATAAGACGGATGATAAGTATCGCCATTCCGGAAAATCCATCGATTACTATAAAGTATATAATAAAAGTAAATGTAATATTCGTCAATATGAGTGCATGAATTGAGGTACAAAGGTATGTATTTGGAAATATATCGCTTTTCTCAGTGAAAACCAATACGCTACCCGTAAATCCATGACCTCGTTTACATCAGGAGTCTCCTCATTTTCCATACTTTGCTATTTAGGATATTAAAAAAGTGATTGTTAATTCGGAGTGCATCGTATCCAACCAAAATACAGCTAAAAAACTTTTAATTTCAGGTTAATGCCAGTGAATGAAATATGGCAGCTGTTCAAAATGTTTTTTGCGACTGAAACCGTTGGATCGTGCTCCAAAGAGCGCAAGGATATTCTTTTAGACGTCCTATAAAATTTGCATTTGGAAAACGCAGTTTTAGCCGTTGTTTAACGTAATATTTTTAATATGAATATGATGGATGAAATTTCCTCAAAAATGGAATGAGTAAAATAAATGTAATTACTATGATGAAATTAATCTAACTTGGCTGCTACGAGTCTTGACTTACCCAAATGATGCCATAAAATAAGAACTCTAACACGTAAAGCAAGTTACTTTTTACCAAAAACTTTCTTTTTTTAATTATTACACGAAGTAGTAATAAATTACTTGTTATTAATTAAACCTTTCATAATATTATCGCATCCTATGGAGGCAGGAAAAATGGATGAAAGGCGTATTGAGCGGTAGTGGAATGTTGAAGAGGGTAATAGAGGGGACAATGTTGGGCAAGCGTGGTAAGGGTAGGAACAGAATAGGGATGTTGGACGGGATAAAGGGAGGAAAGAAGTACACCGAGATGAAGAGGGACCTGATATAGATTAGTTTGCTAGGTGGGGAGTCACAAAATGTTTATTTGATAGTTGTGTCCATCCAAAAACCTACCTTGACCGGTAGATTACCTAATAATATATATATATATATGTATGTATATATATATATATATGTATGTATGTATGTGTATATATATATATATATATATATGTATATATATATATATATATATATATATATATATATATATATATATATATATATATATATATGATTTCTTCGAAGTAACACGGAAGTGTTGAATAAAAAACTTAGACAATAACACACAGAACGAGAACAGATAAAAAGAACACTCACAATAATATCTTGATAATTTCGACGGACTCGAGCTCCGTCTTCTTCGGAAGATAAGATATGACTGAGCTCAGTCCTGAGTCCTGAGTTATGAGTCCTGAGGCCTGAGCTCAGTCCTCAGTCATATCTTATCTTCCGAAGAAGACGGAGCTCGAGTCCGTCGAAATTATCAAGATATTATTGTTAGTGTTCTTTTTATGTGTTCTCGTGCCTTGTGTTACTTTCTAAGTTATATATATATATATATATATATATATATATATATATATATATATATATATATATATATCATTTCTTCTCCTCCTCATCTCCTATCCCTTCTCCTAGTCTATATACGCATGTGGATAAATGAATATATATATATATATATATATATATATATATATATATATATTCATTTATCCACATGCGTATATAGACTAGGAGAAGGGATAGGGACATAAAAAGGCAAACACAGGAGATGTGGGAAAGGTGGAATCTAGCACATCACGAGCGTGTAGCTATATATCTAACCGGAATTTAAAACACAGTTTTTTTCGACTTATCCGGTGAATGATCTTGCATCTCACGTTACCTTTATCAGATAATATGAGAGGTACTCTTTTATCGAACGGGAATAACCGTCTGGAGAAGAAAAACTGAACAGGGTAGAGGAAGGATTTGGGAAACGGCTCCCTGTTCTCCATCCGAATATGAGAGCCTGCTTACGAAATATACTTTCCTTAATGGGCCATATACTACCCCAAGCTTGGACTCGAAATACGAGCCCAAAAAAAATTAAATCAGTGCGTATGGCAGCCGGTTTACACGTAGCCCATTAGGTTTACCCCGTTACTGCTCATATTTTCCCTCACCTGTAACGTCGCCGGTTAGTTTGTTGCTAAATGATTTCTTCAGGCGGTAAATAATTTAAATATTCCCGAGGGGCGGACATGGACAGGGGGAAGGTGGCAAGAGGCGGAGAAAGGTTGAGAGTTCAGACGAACCAGCAAAATAAGTTTTTCTCGTTTTTTTCCCATCTTCTCATGGTCCTATCCCTTTGCACTTCCTTCTTACAAAGGAGGGAGACCCTAAGAAAAGAAGTTTCTACAAGGAACCCTCCGTGAGGGAGAGGGTAAAAAAAACAGGAGTTTTAGCTGAGAAGGAATGAAGCGTTTGGAATAGCGACACTGGCTCCGCATCCCAAGAAAAAACTTTGCTCAGTTCTGACTTCTTTAATTATAGTCCTCCTTTTCCTATTCCTTTAAAAGCATTAGCAAAAGAATGCATTATGCTTCCAAGAGTGAATGTAGGGGATCAGTAGGAAATAGGCAAATTTCTAAGTACAAAATTTAAATAAATTATAGTACTCGCATGCGAGAAAATGAATGAAAAACGACAATTTATATAATTTCCTTAATTAGTGTTCTTTTTTATCTGTCCAGTTTGGAAAAAAGCTAATTAAAAAGTAATTACTTCGTGCATTGGTGTCTCAAGCGGTGGTACATGTGGTGCAATAAGTGGTTCAACGTTTCCCTCGTGTCTCAGGAAACTTATTCAGGAATGAAGTAATTTTGGACGCAAAACTAGTCAATAGTCGAATTGTCGGAGTCGACCATTGAACGTCAAGATTACTGCGGTGTCACGATTCTCACCAGTGACGTTTTTATTGCTGGGACAGGCAAAGAAAATATCGAATATGTGCAGTCTCCAGTAAAATTTTGAAGCGAAAGAGAAAAATCTGAGAGAAAGCTTCAGACAGAGGTAACTGACTTAGAACTGATTCGGAAGGACAAGGATCTGGCAGGATGACACGAGTATCTATCTGGGTATACGCAAACGAAAGAGACATGCAATAAGTAAACTGTACAAGGTTTTTATTGAAAGAATTGGGTAAAGTTTGGGAAAAATAGATTTATTTCAGATATTGTGCCATTATTCTTCCAAAATTAAGTGCATTCCTTGAGCGAATCTTCTCCATGATTCGAAGGCTCCCTGGTGGCGGATTCTGGAAGATTCTTAAGGGTACGTGTGGAGCCTCTTTTTGATGACACTTAGGGTTCCATTGGGGTGTCCTTTGAGAGAGGGAGGATTTCACTTCAGTACGGATTAGGAAATAGTCTGCTTGTGACTAATCGGGATTGTATGGAGGTTGGAGAAACGTCGCGATGTCGTTGCAAGAATGTCTTCACAAGCAGGCACTCGACTCTGGTCTTGGTTGTTTTTCAAGGCTTTTGGTTGAGTCAAAATTAGTCTGGTATGGATATACCCCTTGTCAAACACTCTAGCGATGCGTAGTAGGGTGCTGAAGTATCTAAAATATCATTCCATCAATTCTAATGGACTTAATTCCATTTAAGAAATTAAAATGCGAATTACTTCATTTTAAAACACATCTTTATTTAACTCAATCGGGATATCTTTTATTAACTAACATTATGTTATAACACTAAATATATATTGATAAGAATACACAAAATATATTATTTACAGGATTAATCAATAATTACAATAGTTGTTTATATACATAAGTGTCAGTGTATTCAGGAGGATCCAGGTAATTCTTTTCGTAGTATGTCATCATATCAGCGAGATACAACTGCTTCATGCGTAGTTCATCTTTGAGGACATTCAATTCTCTGGCGCGCAGAATTCTTAATGGCCCTCACTTATCTTCTAGTGTAATACAATTCCAGCATTGCCTTCTCAATGAAATCTAAAAGGAAGACATTTCGGCTTCCGAGTGCATCCATTTTATTCAAAAGTGCATTAACATATTTTGCCAATGCTCTCTCCTTCTCTTCAATCGCCTGTTCCCGTACCCACTCACCCATTTCATATGGCCACCGCCCCCTTTGGTACTTCATTAGGGCACGGCTCATATGTTGCCTGGCATTATCTCTCATTGAACCCAGTTTCTGGTTGAACTCAGCAATTATATCAGCCTGAATTTGTGCCTTTGAATGTTGAATAATTTCTCGAACATGTCTAGACTAAACAATGAAGAATTCTACGCTTAAAATATTCCCTCCTTTCAAAAATTAATTCTATAATGGTTACTGGAATGAAAAAGTAAATCTTGAAGAGGTTACTATTTTGAGAGCTGTTTGTTATCCACCATAATACTATTCTCATGATTATAGAATGTTTTTTTCTAAAAAAAAGGCCTGAAATTCATGATGATGTAACTTAGGCAGTTACTTATTTTGCTTTTAAGTAAGATAAGTAACTGCCCTATTTTAACGTATATTCTAGTCCTCTTTGTGTAGACATAGGAATAGCTGCTAACCATGTAATACTCGTAATATATGTAGGCATGTTGCATGATTTGTATTCGGTCGCCCCCTTTTCACGCGATTTTTGGTGTATCGCGTGGTACCAGGTGCATGAAGAAGTAAAAGGTTTATATGTAGATAGGATGGTGACATACCACCCCCTGCCACATGTTCTTGCGACGGAATGCGGGGTATTTTGTAGATGTGGATGCACAAATCCCTTTAATAATCCTTTCTATTTATGGTGGAATTTCACACGCTGCACACGGTGTGTTTTTTAAAGATAACTTATAGCCCCTTCTTTCAAAAATCGACGTGCGGGTTGATTGTAGTGGAAGGGGGTTTTTCCATTCCCTCCCAATTGTTTGTGGTAGTATAACCTTTTGTATAGATTTCCGATGAGCACAGAGACTGGTTACTCTTCTAAGCCCTGCATGACACGATGCTATACATGGTAATGCTCCCCGTTGCATTTATCATTTCTTCAATTCCGCTTAATTTCTACCTCCCTCCAATGCGTTTAGCATTCCTAATCATTACCTCCCTCTATCTCTCGTTTAGAACATTCCCTTCTATCTACAGGGTTCGTCCGAAAAATAAGTGTCTTGACAAATAAGTCTTTTTTAACAAAAGGGGAGTCGTCCACTTAGAATTTGTACCTGAACGACAAACTGTAAATGCTGCATTTTACGTCCAAGTGCTCGACAGGCTTCAAAAACGAGTCGCCCGCGTCCGGCCAGCGATCAAAAACATCTGGCAGCTGCATCACGACAATGCACCGTCTCACACCGCCCTTGTCGTGTCGGTCTTCTTGGCCAAGCACGGCGTGGCAACGCTGCCGCACCCACCCTACAGCCCCGACTTGGCACCACCGGACTTCTTTTTGTTCCCGAAGATAAGGAGGAGTTTGAAAGGAACGCAATACGGGACTTTGGACGCCGTCAAAGAGGCCGTGACGACGTGTCTTCGAAAGGTTCCCGATGATGCCTTCGCGGGAGCGTTCCAGGAATGGGAACGCCGCTGGAACAAGTGTATCGACTCAAAAGGGTCATATTTTGAGGAATATTAGCTGAAGATATGTGAAAGTGTAATATTTTTTTTTCCTGAGCTCAATACACTTATTTTCCGGACGAACCCTGTATTACCGCATATATTATCCTAAGGTCTTCAACTCAAAGTGCCCATCATTCAGCCTTCTTCGAATGTCTACTTATATCATTCTCCCTTTCACTGCCATTATTAGGAATTTATTATTACTTTTATTATTATTATTTATTAGTATTTTTCTCACCGTCCGACATGTTTCTATCTCAGTTGATATCAACATAGAAATATCTTCAATTTATAAAATTATTTCCTTTGCAAAAGAGGAGACATAAGAAAACTAATCCCCATTTTGAAGTTTTCTAAAATCATTCTTTTCCATCGTCACCTTTGGTTCACGTCCTCACACTCGTCCAATTTGCATAGGCTTCTCTTTCAGGTGCAGTTATTCCTGCGACTTCAGTGTCAATTTTCCCGGCTTAATCTTAAAATATTTCAATTGGTGAATTATTCCACATTTTCGATTCCGTCCCAAATGTTTAGCTTATATTATCAATCAGATTTGTTGAGAAACAAATGATATTCGTATTCTTACAATATATTCGCGTCCATGCGTCCGTGCTAGTAGGTTTCCAAAGCGCCGAGCTATTAGAGCACTCTTATTACCTCTGTGCAGGCTAGTTGATCTTTTTTCCTATAACCATAAATAATAATAAGTGGAGATAATATTCAATGCACGGTTAGTTGATGACTACCTTTGGTGGATTTCGCTGGAGGGCCTTGACTCCTTAGGGATACAACCACAAGATCGACTCCAGTTCAGATGGATACAAATACTCACTCTTTCACCGGACATTCACGAATCATAATAGTACGAAACGGAAGTCACTACAGAAATATCAGACACTTTAAATTTACAAGTCGGAAAAAAATTAAACATTGCAAATATATCAGGTATATTTGTAGGTGCATGTTTATGTTAGTTGCTAGTTAGTGTGTTTGCATGTGTATGGGTTGTAAGGGTTTTTGCATGAATGTATACAATGTTTTGTTTATGGATTGTATACATTTGTGGATTTTGCATACGATGTTTTTTCTTTCTTAATTAGGGTTTGTGCCCTAACATCCTCCGCCACACGCCCTTGCGGCGGCTTGCGGGGTATTAAGTAGATATGGATATGTACAAGTTGCTTCAAAGTTTATAGAGTTTATTACACACTATGTGTTCAAAGACAAAAATATTTCAATTAAAACTCGTAGTGCTATGGATGATAGTGATTGTTTTTTCTTGGTTTTATTGCTTTGTCTCTGCAAATATTATTTAATTCAAATTCTTTACCATATTTTCGTTTTTTGACAAATATTCAAAGTGAAATTCATCACAAATCAAAGCCTGATTCTTCCTGAGGCACACATTGTATGGATTTCCGCCAGTACTTAAATTGATTGCAAAGTTGAATAAAACCATAAAATGCGAAGCAAATACACATAAGTAAGTCGCGAAGTTTTCCGAAATAATATACTATTTGCAGTCTGTAATATTTAAGAGCGTATGCTTTGTGTGAGATAACCCAGAAAGTCGTCTGCCAGTTTCAAAGATGGACATTTATTGGTTTTCTACTTGTCATTTGACAATGTTGTGAATTTTTAAAATTCTTCTTTGCTGTCTTATATATCCGCTTTAAACCTTGCAAGTTTAGACTTTTGGCTATAACGGCCCTTTTTTACGGTAAAAGCTTTCGTCATCGCCATGTATCGATTTTCTCACCTTTCGCATCGGCGACGGCGTTTTGTGAAATTACACATCGGCTCCACGTGTATGGTAGACCGTGTCCGTCGCCTTTTCGCAATTACGTATTTGAGTATTTCATAATTTAGAATGGACAGAGAATTTTTTTGACAAAACCTTAGTTTTATCAGATTTCATTATTTATCCCGTTTGCACAATCCGTCACATAATCTTGAACTATGACCTTCACTGACCTTCCGGTTTGTCCCACTTATCTCCCGCTGCTGCTGCACGATGCCAAGCACACATTGCACACCCGTGCGAGGGTAGAGGACGGAACTTGTTTTTATTATGTGAAGTATGTCTTTCAGGTTCCGTACGTCGCCAAGGCATGTCAAGGCATTCTCTTCCTGAGTATTTGAACTATGTGGCAGCTGCTTTCCCGGCATATTAAAGCAGGACGATGGTTGCATGTTTCCTGCAACCTCCTTCTGCTGAGCTTCTTATATCATCAGGATTATCTCGATAAAGTCATCATCGCGGGCGTTAATTTTTAGTTTCATATTTGCTCATGTGGGAGTGAATCTTCGTCAAACACGCCCATCTTCCTTTGTCCTTGAAAACTCTCAAAATACTATCATATCGCTACTTGTGCCTCCAAATGATTTAAGCAGAAACTAAACACAAATTCATTGACAAATCTAATTCCATTGAAAAAAAGAGGCTAATGTTCCTTTATCCTTCGTGGTCATGTGTTACAGGAAGTATAAAGAGTATCATTATGCCCGAAAGTTGCTACAGAGACACAAAATAAATAATAGTTAATTATAATATTAAGCGTCAGAAAAATTGATAACCCTCTAATATTCAGCACTTTTCCTTGTATCCCTATTCAAGTTTT
Organism: Hetaerina titia; assembly: GCA_037158775.1. Taxonomy (NCBI): domain Eukaryota; kingdom Metazoa; phylum Arthropoda; class Insecta; order Odonata; family Calopterygidae; genus Hetaerina; species Hetaerina titia. The sequence continues at coordinate 19,773,565 of CM073775.1, read as the reverse complement.
CTTAGAGGTATTCCATAGAAGTATTTTAGACATAAAATAATGATGCATAACTGTTACGTGCAAAGAAGCTATTATTTAATATTCTGCCAAGCTTCAATTTGTGAAAATTATGCTACAAGAGAATAAATATGTCGGTAGTCTGAAAATATTCCTACCTAACAATTAAACGAGACATTTTTTGCTCCAATTGATTTTTTTTTCCAGTCTCCTTTTCAGTCGAAACCCTTTTTGCAGAGATACTCTTCACATTTTTAACCCCTACGAACATTATTTGGCGTCTTTCTCCGCGAAATACAAGTTAATGTTTGCGAACACCTCCTTGTCATATGAAAATCTCTGCCCTCCAAACTTTAAGGCTCATCCTTTGCAGTCCACTGTTTTGACTGTTCTTTTGTCTCAGGCTAAGCGTTAGATACAATTTTCCACCATAGTCATGAATCGACGTAAAAAATCTTATTCGCTTCGTACATAATTGCAAATTGCACCAAAGTAGTCTTAGAAGTGTTCAATCAAATGCGTTTCTTGTCCAAAGTGAGTAATCACGGCACCCAACGGGCGGATGGCTTACACATGTCCATTTCTTCCGTCACTGTATGACCAATTTATTTTTTTCGATATAATCATAGCCTCTATCTCTATAAGCTTATTAGACGCTCATCCAGGATCACAAGGTTAATCTTTTGTTTGCTATCGGGGGTTGTCCCAGTTTTGGCCAATCCGAACACTCATTAGCAAGGTGATACTGCCCCATTTAAAATCAGCTGCCCAAAATTTCACGGGTGTGAACAATGTGGCAGTCTCCGTACACAGCGTTTAACTTGTTCTCGATTTACGTGGGCTCATTGCCTTTTAAAATTTAACGACAGCTCCACACTCAATTTTTTCCATTTTAAAAACGATTTACTCAAACGATTGACAAAAACAACTGAGAGTCCCAAATGCCTGAGACACAGTGATCAATCACCTTCCAACTCATGCGCAATCACATTCTTCAACTATTGATGACGATGGCTTCCCTCTTTAAGTTTGGAGACCACTTCCTTAAGTTTGCAGACCACGCTCTTTTTGCATTTTTCCAATATTCTTTTTATTGTGGACCTGAAAATGCGTTTTAAGGTACAAAATCTCATCTTTCGATATCTTTTACTTCACTCTATTATACCTTGAAGTTCTAAACATATAAAAATGTATGTTATCAAGAATAAGAAGAGAAGAAGAATAAAATGTATTCTTTTTTTCCACAATAGTCTTTTAACTAGACTGCGCAAACATATATAAATTTAGTGAAATACTATTTATTATTTTAAGTTTATTTTTAATAGTCACGTGATTCAATTACTTTAATTTTTAAAATTATTTTATTACCTGTGAAATTAAGTCATGTTGGATTGATTTAATTAACTTCGTACAGAATATGTGTTTCCTTAGATATCTCATTGCTTGCGCTCCTAGCTCTTGAGAGGAGCATGTAGCATACTGCTCAGAAATAAGAATAGAATTCTGAGTACGTATTTCCATGACTAAAAACTTCTGTCCCACTTCTCGCCTGCACGGTCTTTTCCTTTTGGCAAACAGCGGACGAATTAATTCCGTTCGGCTGCGATCCAATGTTTCGTACAGTTCTAAAAGAAGGCTCGCTTCGGATGGCCTTGAGCGCTAAATACTCCTGAGTGTTTAGGTATTGTTCTCCCTTCTCCAGGGTTGATCCTCAATCCATCTCAAGAGCTATAAACATCTCAGATCCTAGTATTTGAGATGGATGATGCTCTATAAAACCCTCCAATGCCGTATCATCTCGGCGAGTAAACGTCTGCATTGGCATATTCAAGGATAGGAAAAATTGAGATTTCCGCAAAAATGTCTGTCATGCGGTAAGTATATACAAAATTTCCATCATTGATAATTACGAAAGGTATTCATAAAATGTTTACTGTTATCAAAATAATCATATTAAAAACTTAATTTTTTATTGTTTTTCTTAAGAATCCTCTGCGGTAACTTGTCACCATCCAGAGTTAAATATTTCTTCTAGTCTTTCGTATCCTTTCGAAAGCTGTCATTGTAGAACTGAGCAGATTGCGTGATAAACCTTCTACCTCTAAATCTACATAATGCTCCGAAAGCCGCTGCAAGGACGTGTGGCGGGGGGTGTTAGGTCACCACCCGTAAATGGGAACAAAACCACGTTCAAAACCAACACATACATGCAAACCCATGCTCACAGTGGCGCATACATTCCTGCAAAAATCCTTTCATTTTACATGCATGCATATACATATCTACCGCCTTTAATTTTACACGCATGCAATTGCATATACTATCATTTTACATATAATTGCACCTAAGGATGCAGTAAGAAATTTATCCATAATAGTGCAAGCTAGAATTTGATCAGTAGGAAGACGAAATTCCACTAGCAAACAATATTGTAAAGGGCACTAAATTATTTAAAGGCATTTTCATAAAGTAATGCGGAAAGAAAGGGTTATGACTACAACAATCACGAGGTTAGTAAGAGGGTATATAATTGAGTACAACTAATTGTTCCCTAGACTCTGAGGGTGACAAGTGGAATTTTTGCTATCTATAACCCCACAGTTGCTATCCCGTATTGTTCGTGGAAAGAAGAAGTCTGCTAATTATGGTATCTTTTTCCAGAATTTCATATACACGATCTAAGCGACCAATTCATGAAGGAATTGGAATAATTAAACCATTGTCCCACTTCTTAAATGATGCTATTTGTTTTATAAAATCTCCAGATTCTCCAGTGGTTTTCTGAATTTAGGGAATAAGCAAAATTAACTTGCGTGAAATCGGGAGAATTGTGCGAGTGTGACAAAATTCCGCGGCGCTTTGTTTGCTTCAGAGAAACCAGTGGTCGTGGAACCCAAAGTGATGACATACATATTTCAGTTGTCCTGCTCTTCGTGAATAATTTTCCATGAACTGCCGTACCTAAAATCAGTCTTATTCATGATCATTTAGGTGGTTATTCTTTGGCAGGATGAAGTCCTTCACTTTCTTCACTGTGGCAGCATCGCCCGTTACTGATTACGATAAAGTACGATAAAAAACCATCGTTTCAACGTGGATATTCCGGGCACTATATCCTTTCCAAAGAAGGAACTTAATCCCACTTGAAGACTCTATTTTCTCTATACTGCTAGTTGCTTTAATCTATGGCTTCCTGAAACAACAAAAATCAACCTTTATCGCTGATATATACAACATTATGTACGTAAGGATAAATGAATGTTCAGAATAAACTTTATGAAAACATATCGGTAAATACTGATTAAGAATTACTTAAAACCAATATACCCCAAGTATTTCCTTTAGCTTCGATAGAATCATGTATGGTAAGAAACTACCGGGGTGAGTTATTTTATAAAACAGAAATTATTGTAACTGGTATTGTAAAAATCGTCCACTCTAGGTGATTAGATAAAAACGCCTTTTCTTTTGGAAAAAATACTACATTCTTTAGGAACTCGTGTGATTGCAGGTGGGTGTTTATTGAACCATTCCAGGACTACTTCTTAATGGAGGCTTCATATCCTCTTAAGGGTTCGACGCGTCAGACGTCATTGATTCACTCTTCCGTGTCATTCATTTTCCCGCGCGTGACCACCGATCGTTAGTGCACTCGAGTGCGAATGCATTCTCAATGGAAGTCTTCCGCGTCGAGGATTACTCGCTTGGCTTCTTAGAGGTTGGCCACTGTCGTCTTAATTAGCTTCCGAAACAGATTTGAGAAAACCAGTGAGGGAGTATAGTAGTCTGATCCCTTGTTTTGGAATACTTTCCTCGCAAATTACTACTAATACTTCTTCTCTTGCAACCTGGCAATAATATCCCATTTCCCTTTCACCCAATTAAAATCCATAAAAATCTCTGGGTGGAACTAATATTAGCAACTTTATGGAGTAGTTCACGAAAAAATAACATTAAGCGTTAGTGTATCGGTACGGTAGGCTTAAATGCTAACGGCATTGGATTTTAGACAGCAATAATCATTTGGCATAAAATATGTGCTTTGACTACCGAGTATGTTTATTATTTAATAATTCCATTTTAAGTGCAAAATTAGTTTTTATCCAAAGAAATTTCATCTCCTGAATAATTTTTTGAAGTCGTTTCAGTCAACTCTGTTATTTTCGTAGAGCTAGATTTCCCAAAAACAAATTATCATAAATTTAAGTTTCATATTCACCTATTTAGGCAATCTACCGGTTATGGTAGGATTTTGGATAGACACAACAATCAAATAAATATTTTGTAACTCCAAAAAAAAACCCAATACAGTAACCTACTGTATATCAGGTCTATCTTAATCTCTGGGTACTTCTTTCCTCCCTTCATCCCGTCCAACATCCCTATCCTGTTCCTGCTCTTTCCTCGTTGGCCTAACGTTCTCCCCTCCATTACCTTCTTCAACATCCCACTGCCGCTCAATACGACTTTCATCCATTTTTCCTGCCTCCATAGGATTTCTCCCAATAAACCCTACTCTTCACCCACCATCCCTAGTACTTCATTATTTGCTTTCCTTTCGGTCCATTTCACCTTCTCCATTCTTCTCCACACCCACATTTCCAAAGCCTCTAATCTACGTCTATCCTCCTGCCTCAGCGACCACGTTTCCGCGCCGTACATAGCTACGCTCCATATCAAAGATTTTACGAGTCTTTTCTTAACCTCCTTACTCAACGTCCCCGTCATCAACCTTCTCCTTCTTGAGAAAGCCTCCTTGCCTGGCGCGATTCTTCTCCTTATGTCCCTACCACTTTGACCGTATTGGTCCAAAACACTTCCGAGATATGTGAACTGATCTACCTGCTCTATTTTCTCCCCGCCTATTTTAATATTCAGCTTAGCCTTTTTCTTTCTGGAAAAACGCATAACCTTTGTTTTATTAATATTGATTCTCATCCCATATTTTTCGCACTGAACCTCCAATTCACTCAGCTATTCTTGCAACCCCTTGGTTGACTGAGCAACTAATGCTTGGTCATCAGCAAACCTAACCGATTTTACGATTGACGTTGAACAGTCCCGGTAACAAAGTGCAACCCTGCCTTACACCTCTTCCTAACACTGCCCATCCGGACTCTCCGTTCCCCACTCGCACCTGAGCAGTGTGAGACATGTACAGATTGCGGATCAGTCTCCTGTCCCTCCAATCCATTCCTATTTTCTGCAATACACGCATTAGTTGTTCCCAATTCACTCTGTCAAACGCTTTTCGAAATCTATGAAACAAGCCAATACGTCCTGATTGTATTCTATATTCCTCTCGATTAGTGATCTCATTACTGCAATGGCATCACGCGTACCTCTCCCCTTTTTACACCCAAACTGATCATCCCCTATGTTATCATTTGTCTTACTCTCTATCCTTTGTGTTCGATCCTGAGTATACCTTTAGTTGCGTGGGATATCAAACCTATTTTTCTGTGAGCTTCACAAGACTTGTCTTAAAATCCCTACTCAACGTCCCCGTTATCAACTCCCTCCTCCTTGAGAAAGACTCCTTGCCCAGCGCAATTCTTCTCCTTACGTCCCTACCACTTTGACCGTATTGGTCCAAAACACTTCCGAGATATGTAAACTGTTCTACCTGCTCTATTTTTTCGCCGCCTATTTTAATATTTAGCTTAGCCTTTTTCTTGCTGGAAAATCGCATAACCTTTGTTTTATTAATCGCCGGTCCTGCTTTGACCTCTACTGCTAATATTCCATCCGTAGCTTGCTTTATGTTGACTATGTTTCTTCCTTCCTCTTAATTTTATATTACGGCCACCCCTCGTTGGCTTTCGTCCCCAGCACTGTATATTATTCTATGATTATCACTCCAGCAATCCCAGCTATCCTTCCATCTAATCTCGCAAACACCTAAAAATCTATATTACCTCTTTCCCTCTCTCGCTTAATATTCTCTCATTTGCATGTCCTCAACATTGTCCTGACATTCCATGTTCCTATTTTAACTACTTTCATCTTCTTCTGTGTCTTCTGTCTTGCTGCTCTTATTCCTCCCCTGCAAGGGTTTCGTGGGATGACGACCGCGGTTGGACTCCATGGGAGGAAAGTTTCATATCATTATATCAATTTACAAACGACTATATTTAGAGACATTTTCTCAAACAAGATTTTTGTTAATCAAACAAATAATTTAATTAAATCACTTGCGTAACCCTCCAAAGGAGTTTAGAAAAAAATATAAGAATACTAAATTTGTTTGCGAAGTCTCTATTTCCCACTCTATTTTCACATGTCATACACTTTCCTTTTACAGCCTTTATACCACTCCTCCATTTTCCCTTTAATCTTACGTCATCTTTACCCATACTGCACCTAGTTGGAATGAAATCATGCTTAAAAAATCTGTACGGATATTTTTATATTAATTACTTTGGTCCATGAATTGCATGAAATTCCAAACAACATAAACCATTCCTAATAATTAATTGATTTCATTTTATGTCAATTAAATTATATATGACGTGAATTTGACATGGAATTATGTAGTATAGCATCGCGCCAGTTCAAATATTTCATTTGTTCCGACTCTTTCGGTCGGTTCCCACATTAAATCAAGGAAAATGTCGCTAACATTTACACATAAAAGAATAATGAATGTGGCGACAAAGTCATGAGTCCTACTCATGAAGTCTACTGGTAGTTCCATACTTGGGTACATACTTGCAGAAGCAACACTGAGCATTCTTGCAGGGTGGCACCGTCTACTATGCGTATATGTGGTATCGTTTCTGAACACGGGCTTGACTCCAAGGAAATACCAGTAGAAAGATTTTAACATAGTTTTCTTGTGGATTTGTGGTTAATATTTTATCAAATGTTCGTTTGGTTCTCATTAAAATTTTGAAATATAATTGAAATATACGTAGAACTTAGCGAATGGCACAAAATGCAATACTTTTACAGGCCATCGCTATATTTAAAACTTATTCGGCTTAAATCGTTCACATTTTCAAATATTAATAAGAGTATATTAAAAATCGACGTCTTTTTCAGCTTCTGGCTATAATCGGTTCCTCTAGACTCTCATAATAGGCAGACACCCATTTTACAGTGAGAGGCAACGCATCAATTGTTCCTTGTATGGTATTTTTCATTTTGCAATGTTTCACCACATACCGAGCGTGCTGATTGAATATCGGCGCAGTGGCAAATAGAACTGGAACGTCTATAATACATTCCGTTTTGGGTCTCGCCGGCAAACGGGGGAGTTCCCCGCTTCAAGAGTAACGTGAACTGCTGATAAAGACGCCCATATTTCTCCTCTTCCCTCAGCTCACAACCGCGTGACTCTACCTCACGCCATAATCAACACAACTCCCTCCTGACTCCATTTATCTCTCCAAATTTTCGTGGTAACTTCCACTCGGGGCTTCGAGGATTATCCTATCAACTTTTTTTCTCGGTCAAATGTTATTTGTCGTCATATTTTCCCTCGCTCCCGATAACGGCAGGAGTATCGAGGAAAGAGAAAGGGGTTTTCCTGGTGTTGGAATACCGAGCTCTGATCTTACAATCAGTGTACCACGACCTCATTCGTTTCTGACTGCGGGAAACAATGTATATTGTAGCTAAATGTGTGCCAATCCGAAATTAACCTCATCACATAGAGTTAATAAAATTGTAGACTGGAACTGGAAGGAAAAGATGAAGACATATTGGAGAAGTGTCAAACGAGAGTTATACGCAATCAAATGTCCTCGTACGCACATCATGATCGTCATTTCATTACTTACCGTCCATCTCATTGTCCCGCGCCTGGGATTTCTCAATCTTGTCGAAATATTAAAACCAGCTCCTCTGGCAGACAAAATATCAGTAGCTCCATGCATACGGAATATTACGCCATGCTCTCCTCAACAATTATTTTTGCAATTGTATTTATGTACTCATACTGAGCACCAGTGGGATGGTGTCGGCTGATGCGAGGTAAAAATTGGGGAGGAGAAATAGTTGTCATTTTGAATGGAATTGCAAGGGAGGTAAATTTATTCAAAGCTAAATATCGATTGGAAAAAAATAGGTGATTGAAGTTTTTCCCTCGCACTGTATACTGTTTACGATAACGTGGTGGTTAAATACCCATTTATTTGCTCATTGTTATCAATAAGCAAAGTGCATAGCGAAGTTACGTAAGGCCAGTGTGGAATAGTAAAAAGACACATGGTTAAAGTAAGAATACGACACGGCCTTCAGTTTTGATTTCATAATCCTGGAGCCTATATGAACTATTGAGATGCAGCACTAACTAATTAATCGTTAAAGATAAAAATATCGGATGATGTATTGGATTTCTTTTATCATTGTTTGGAAAATAAGACTGAAATTAATATTTTAGATCAGTTAGTGATTAATGATCTAATCTGTATGTAGCACATTAAAATTACTTAGGAAATTTGCACGGAGAGTCAAAATACATTGATCTAGAAGGACTAATTTCCTGGAATTTACGCATTTATGACTTCTACATCCATAAAACAGCTCGGAAGCCTCTTCATAAGCTTGTGGTGGAAGATTATGTTATCCGTCATTCATGTAGAGCTCCTATGCATATAAATAAATATCTCAAAGATACAATCATTTCAAATTCCTACGAAATAAACATTGTATAACCTAGTATTATTGAGGCCGCTTAGTTATATTATCCCTCTGATATGGTACGTACTTTGTTTTAATCTACTACACTTTTGTCTGGATCAATTCAGGGTTTTTTTATTGATTGTAATATGATTATTCCATGACCGCCTGCGATGCACAATATCTTCAGGTTAAAACGAAGTAATGCATCATTTTCAGCTTAAGATGATATTGTGCATCGAAAGCTGTTGTGTCGATTATCTAGTGGAAAAGTGTTATCATTTTTTCATTATTATGGAGAATTTCTATTGTTCATATTTTTTGATTTCCATCTCTAATGCCGCTCGTCGCTTAAATCTTATACGCCACTTAGATATCGCTATGTAAACCAAAAATTATTGGACCGTAAACTTAAATGGCACCAAGTGATACGAAAAAATAAAAAGAAGGAAAAAATTTAAACAAATACACGTAAGGGGAGAAATAGAGAATACAGACTAGGTTATTTGGGTGTGTTTGAGACACACACCCAAGAGAACGGCATTTTTTGTTTACGTTGATTCACGAACGTCGCTGCGTTCCTTGTATATTTTCATTAGATATCACTACTTATATCTATTTCTTAGGTAATTCGTCGCGAGTAGTGCTCTCTGTCTCAAAGTCGGTAACGGCAAGCTTGACAATGTGCTGTGTGCCGTTGATTGCGGCTGTAAAACAAAAGGGTCGGTGACGCGAAGGAAGAAGTTGGCGAGTCATTACTTATTTTTCTTTCTACCTGAAACCTCCTTTGGTGGCATGTGGGATTTGGTGTTTATAATATGGAAAGAAATTACTATTCAGGAAATTAATGAACTTCTAAGTAGACGCAACAATCATTAGAATATGTTATCACCTATATGGAAACCAATTTTCCATTGATGTTATTCCCTCTTCGAATAATTGTACTTAAGACTATGCTCGATTATAAAGAGATTTTGTATTTAATTTAGTTTTATGTCACATTATTTAACATAAAAACTACAAAAATATTGCTCCTTTTGTTGGGGTTGCAGTTTTATTACAAGATATTTTATTACAACCCGGTTTGAGAAGTGCTTTAAAGTTTCCTGAGCTAAAGGCTCGTTCGCAGATACTTTAAAAAAGCTTTTGTTTGTTCAATCAAACGTGGAGAGCTTTCAGGCAAAAGTTAAAGTACTTCAGTAACAACACTTTTTACTTCTCACGGTGTGAACAAAGAAAAAGTCATGAAAAGATATGTCATGAAAGGTCATGTAGTGCTCAACTACGTGACCTCCTCTTGATAGCTAATTTCGTCGGAGTTACTTTTTTTCCTAATTTCGCCGCTGCGGATATTCTTCGGTGGACGCTTCGCCGTGAAGAATGGGTATCTAGCCGATGCATCCCAGAGAACCCTTGCCTGACACCTGCAGATATAGTGAGAATTGCGCTAAATAATGGAACGGGTCAAACATAACCAATGCGACCTAGTGGCATCATAAAGGTGGTTTTCGTCATCGTGCACTTGATTTCTTTGATTTTGGCCTTGACGTTATAAGTTCGAGAAATAGTTACGAGTAATTACTCTCCTCAAAACCGCTGCCTCAAGATGCTTCTCACGGCATATTACGTATTAAAAGAACAATCAACCCCATTGTCTCTCCATTTAAAAAATATCCACATTAAAGGATCATATATTTCTGAAACTTGATTAAGTTCTGTACGCTGCTGGAGATTAATTTTAACTGCCCACTTTAATTATTATGACTTTTACAATATATTATAATGGCCTCCTGAGAAATGACAAACAGGAAATGAAAGATAGTGCGAGAATTTATCAAAATTGATTCCCCATTAAGTCGGCTAAAACGAGAAATATTTTATTTTTGTAACCTGAAAGTTGATAACTAATAATATCACTGTTTTTTTCATTCCAGAAGACGGAATTGGGACACTTATCTTTTGATTATAACTCCGCTCATCGAACAACTTGGTTCCTTATTTAACGCTCCCTTCTTTTTTATCCGGCGCAGGCTACTTATATATTTACAAGGTGGTTTCCTAAATGTGGATTCGAGGGAAAATAATCTCAGTGGTTGCCTTTTTCATAGGACCTGATGATCTGTAGCCTTCAGTTTTACAGGATGTAATTGGATTTTACAGGATTGTAGTTTTACTACCATCCCGATCGATTTCAAAGCACCGAATTCGGTTTTCTCAATGGTTCCTGCATATATCCCTCAAAATTTATATCCTCGAATTCTTTTAGTCCTCTGGGTAAACAAAAAGTTTGAAAGGTATACTTTATATTATTTGCAGGTTGGTTGAAAATTACCGAAATACGGTTACCGAATAAACTATTTGTTGATATCATGCTTGAGGTTTTGGAAGTGTTTGCTTGGAGTAGAATGAATACAGTACCTTGGACAGAAAAGAAGGTAAAATTTGGAAGAAGAAATGAAATCGCTCTGGATAATCCGAAAAGAAAGTGGGATTTAGTAGAATGAATATTGAAAGGTAGTAGAACGTTGCGGATGTGAAAGGGAGAATGTAGGGTAAGCGGTGTAGATGAAGGAAAAGAATAGGCTTTTAAGGCAGCAAGGTTACAGGGAGAATTTGGGAAGGAATGATAAAGTCAGTAAGATAGCGCCAAAAAAAAATTCTCGTTGCACGTAAAAGGTAATAGTATTCGAGAACCATCCAAAACATTACCTTTAAATTGTATAATTACTTCAAAGAAATATCACAAAAGCAAGGTTCACTAGCCGTACAAAATTGTTCAATAACCTACCATGGTTATAGAAGCGGAACAAATACGTATGACCCTATTGGTGAAGAACAATTCTTGTAACATTAGTTTCAGTTATCTTTTTCATGTAAATATTTTTCTGTAGTGATCCGGTCTGGGTTGCTGCGTATTGAGTTTTCATGGTGGAGGCATCTTATAATGGTGCTGCAGAGATTTTTAGTCCTTGTTTTAAGGTTTCTTCTTCTCCTTTCTACGGTCAATTCTTATGATTTGATAGGTAACGTGACAACCACATACACTTTATGGGATGGCTACGTTTCAGTTGCCATACCATACGTTAGTTACGTACAATAAATTACTTTATTTTTTTAGATTTAGTTATTTCTCATTCTGCAGATACTCTTTTAGTGTTAAAGAACAATAAATTTAAGTTTGGTATTCAAAGTGATGAATGAGTTTCGAGGCATCGAAAAAAAAACAAGTATAATGAAGAGTTCGAGAACATTTACACATGTGTGTTTAATGTAGCATGTGTGAAGGCCTGTGATCATTTTCAAAATTTTTCTTGCTACTTCCCAGAGTTTAAATAGCTAGTAAAATTACAAAGATGCTGGTAGTCTATTAATAGAAAGTCTATCTTAGTTGTTAGTAGTGTTGTTGGCAACGGTATTTGCTTTTGCCTCCTCTAAATACATATTAACCTTATTTCTGAAAATTGGTTTTGATATTTCTGGCCAAACTTCAATAAATTTTAGTAAATTAATTTTTAGATTTTCTAACTGGTTGTTGGTTTTTTCGAATCCTCCTTTACTTATAATCAGTAAAAAAATGTATTATGAATACCTTTACCCTTGAAGGTAAGTTGTGAGGAACTGGAATTTATATAGTGTGAGGAGACTATATTTACCTAATTTTCAAAGAGGACATAAACATTTTCCTTTTCCGATATGACCTTGCAAAAATTCAGCACTCGGTGGGGTTATAAAATATTTATTTATTTATTCTTCGAAAACCACTTTTTGGCCTTTACATCTTACAACAATGAAAACGCCACAGTAACAACAATACAAAAACCCAAGCGTGCAACGTGAAAAAGGTGGAAGCAGTCGCAAAGTGGAAAAAATCCCATTCTGGCGCCTGTCGAACCCGCGCTCCATTGTATTGGCATACGAGGACGTTACCCTGCTGCCACCGGGACCGGCCTATTTAATTATGTAGTGAATTTTTAAAATAATGTTGGGCTCATTTCCCTATTTACCTCTAAGTTATAATCACTGGTTGTCTTCTCACAGAAACAGAAAATTCAGCGAATTTCACTTTGCCAAAAAGTATGGCAGACCTTGAGGAATATAACGGATGTCACTGAAAATATAGTTATTTGACTTTTTAATCAAGGAAAGTTTTCTGCCAGTTATTACGAACTTTCTTTGAGTTTCCATATAAAAATAGAATAGGAGTTGCAGTAAAAGTAATGTTTTTCATTTCTTTGATTTTCTAACATTTTTATTATGCTTCTGTAACCTCAAGGAATTACTTGTTTTTATTCTGTTAAGGTGTTTAGTGTTCATTTACAATCAAATGAATGCTTGAACCTGAGTAATTAACGATACCCGGCGATTATAAACATTATTTTTGTCACACTTATTCTGTTTTTCTCACCACAGTGAAAATTCACGCTTGTTGGACCAAGCGGGAAATATTGAGAATTCAAAAAGTTCTCTTTTCAGAGCGCATATTTCATATTGAACAATTTAAAATTTTACAAGATGTAAAGCGAAATGGTTATTTATTATCTAGTCTGAATACACATTTTGTCGACAACATAGCATTCATAGGCATGGGTCTATCATTGTTTTCTTAATAGAGCACCAGCACTCCAGTTTTGAATATCCTTCTAACGACCCTTAGCGGACGAAATCGGTTTCCAAACATTAGTTCCCTCATGTTTGCTGCATGACCCGCCCGTCCTCTCGTGCCATTTTCCGACACCATTATACCCCCGCTGACCCCCAAAGTGCATTCGCCTCCCGCTGCTATAAAATCGAGGTTCCAGCGAACGTCGTGGAGAGGAGATGGAATATCTTGGGCGATGACTCGGGATTAGCCGGCTAAAGAGTGGGATGGCATCCTGAGAAAAGGCGAAAAGTTTTCTTCCTAGAGCTTTTCTAGTTTCCTGAATAACAGAAGACCATCGGCGTACTCTTAAGTTAAAGTAAAATAAAAATATGGTGGTGAATGAAAAAGAATATTCAAAATATAGTTACCAAAAAGGTAAGCTCTAAACAACTTTTCATGCGAATTTCAAGCTATAAGTGAAAATAATTCCATTATCTAGCTTTGAAGATGTTACTCACATGTTGTTACGACGCATCCCTTATTTACCGCATATGAGGAAAAGCAATTAGCCGGTGACATTTTTTTCTTATTGTTGTTATGCACTTTACGAAGGGTTAAATGGAAGAAAGGGATCGGGAAGGTGCGGTGGCTAACGTACGGGCTTCCCACCGAGAGGGCCCGGTTTCGAATCCCGGCGGCGACAGATATTTTTCAGTGGTATCCAGATCCCTACTTGAGGTGCTTTGTGGAGGGCACTTTGAGTGAGTACGCCGTCCGTCGGATGGGACGTTAAGCTGCGGACCCCTTGGCGCCTTTCGTTAAGAGCAGGCTAATGCCGACGCCGGGTTTCTCTCCACCCTTCATCCATCCCTAATGGCGCAAAGGACCTGAGCTGTCGGTCGCCTCCCCAACAATACTACTACTACTACTTAAATGGAAGAAAGAATGTAATGGTTTCAATTTCGTTCTAATAAAGACGTTTATCTATCCATCTACTTTAACAAGGAATTTTGCGTATCAGTCAGCGTTTATAAAATCCACTCTTCGATTGAGGACCTAAGGGTTGCGTATTTAATTATTTTCATAGATTTTCAATTGCAAGTATCTCAAAAGATATAGGCAAAGCTACGGCTCTAATTAACAAATGTTTACTTTCATTCAAAAGTATTCAATCGAAATATACCGATCGTATTTGCGACCCATCCCAAATAATCCACCGCGAAGCAAATGCGTGGGGTGGCTGAAATATTAGGTCGTGGTACTCTGTGACTGCTCTGTTTTCATGGTGAGTGGCTCACGTTAGGCACGCCCTCAGTCGATCGATTTCGGGTTGGTCCCAGAAGCTGTGACTCCGCGCCTTGAATTTATATAAAGGAAGGATCAGTTACATTGTAGATTGGATTCACTTAGGTAACCTCTACGATTTTGTCTTTTCCCCAAGATTTTCTCCAAAACTTATTTCAAAAGAAAAATAATTTTTAAAAAGCTATGCAAATATCTCAGACGTATTGGGCTTTTCTTAAGTTTTACATCACTTTATCATCTGGCATTCTGTTTGGTTACAATACTCCCTTAGGGGCTAGAATAGCTTCTTTAAATATGTTGAGAAACGATTACTCATCGAAGTGATTCTCATTATTTTTCTATGAGGAACGTCAATTTAAGTCAATGTAAGCTAAACATTTTTCTTTAGCCGTTTTCCTTCCTTTAAGAAATTGATTTTTCGGGTACGTGGGTAAAAATTATAAATTGGAGTTCTAGATTAAATAAAAAACTGCTACCGGTGACAATTGGCTTATTTGCTAACATCGTAGAGGTTGTGTTTACATAAATGGTTACTCATGTTGAAAATCGAAAAATTTAACTTCCCCCAACGTGATTTGCAATAAATGCAACACATATGGCTGGATTTCTGACTTGACAACAGCTATACGTAAAAGGTCAGTCCCAAAAGCATGACTTATTTTTTTCCTGAATAGACAGACGAACGGGCGGTGGAATTCATGGCTGGGTTTGAAGAAGGGGAGGCCGGCGGTAGTTTATTTGGAGCGCGAATCGATCGTTTGCGAAATCTCTATAACGTGACCTCGCTACGCTCCATCACGAACCAATGATTTGAACAGCGCTGTGCCATAAAATTTTGCGTTAAACTGGAAAAAAACTGAGAAAAAATCATATAACATGTTCAAGGTAGCCTATGGCAATGACACCATGGGCATATTGAATGTTTTTGCGTGCCACAAATTGTTTCGAGAGAGTAGAGAAGTTTTTCAGGACGCCATATAGCCTTCAAAGTGACAAAAATCTTCCAAGAATAAAGGCTTTGTTGGACAAGAATCGTAGAAGATTAAGTGGTAACGTGGTTCCTGAAGAAATTGGCATCCCTAAAAGTGCTACAGATCGACTTGCAACCGAAAACACGTACATGAGAAACGTGTGCGTGAAGTTGGTGCCGCTAGTGCTCTCGGACGAGCAAAAGGATACTCGCACGCGGATCTCCCAAGAGCTTCTCGACCATGCCTCAGCCGCCATACAGCACTGACTTTTCCCCACCTGACTTCTTCCTTTTCCTCGACTCAATTCCTTACTAAAAGAACGTCACCTTGGCTCGGTGGAAACGTTACAACAGGCTGTGACGAGAGAGCATAACAGCATACCAGGCGCCGTCTTCCAGAAGGCGTACGAGGTGTAGAAAACTCGCCGCCTGCGGTGCGTGAACGCACAAGGGTGTTACTTCGAAGAATTTTGAGTGAATATATCAATTCTAGCAAGATATATTTTTATAATCTACTTTGTACCACCAATTTTGGGACAGACCTTTTATGTGTAATGAAAGAGTAAATGCATTTCCACACACAATAGCATCGTTCCATTCGATTGGCATTGAAAATGAAGTCGATAAGTAAATAGTTTCCATTATTTAACATAATTTTAATTGCTACTTCACACAGGTCATTTTTTGGAATGTGGTGTATAGGAAATAGTTAAAAAGAATGAAGATACCTGTATTCGACAGACAGTTTTAAATTAATGAATATTGGATTGGATTATCTAGAATTGAAGAAGTATTATTGTCTAAGGTATGAACAGCCTAAGTGTTTGAAATTGGCTTTAACCTCGTGGACTGTGGCGCGTAGCGCCCGACTACAAATTCCTGTGACATTGTATGTACGGTATTTCGTCACAACATCTTGTTCCTTTAAAGCTCCCAAAATTTCAGAGTTTAAGAGGACCTCTCGGGAGCTTAACTGGCTAAAGCACTCGGCCGGAAGTATTATTGTCTATTTTCTGGAGAAGAAAAATCTTTGAAGATCTTAGAGAAAATTTGGTGGAATACGTCACGTCAATAAGACGGTAGTTAAAGCTTGAAAGGGAGTTGAATATATAAAAATTATTACTGATTCTCGGGAAATTGCATATTAACAATTGATAGAAAAATAGTTTTGCGTAATGCTAACTTGAGATAACTAACTGGAAACATTACTATTCCTCCCTTAATTTGTGGATACAAAGTTAACTCAATTTAATAATCGCAGTGTGTTTAATATGAAGACCTTTCCGTATTTTGACCCTTTCATCCAGAGTACGAAAATTTCCGGCGAACCTTTGATTACATAAAGTGAATTACTTGGAATGTTTAATATAGTAATTTAACCCCGGTCTCCTGAGACGCCACGGACTCGAGGGCTGGCTCATAAGGTGGGCAGTTCGTAGCGGCTACTCGTAGGTTGTCGTGTAAATGTTGTCGATGAGCGAAGAAGATTACTTGATCCTCCCAGTGCTACCCACCTACCCTTTTCGAGTGACCATATATGCAAATGGGTCCTCTCCTGAGATATAATTCCCACTCGAAGTTGGCCACGGCGGCGAAGGAGGGGTGAGAATGGGGAAGAGGGGGGGGACGAAGGATGCTGGAGTGGGTGAAACTCTGTCAGAAACGGTAAGCAAACTAAGTTTTACTCTTCCACTTGATCCACGGACCCATTTACGAATTTCATTACGGAATTATCCTTTCAAAAGACCTAGTCCGCACTCCTCATCCACTCCTACGTTTCTTTGCTTTTCTTTTTCGGTTTACGAATTCCTTCAGCATCTTGATCTCACTTGAGTGGGGGTAAATGACGTCGTCACTCTTGAAGTTGAAGGAAAAATATGCTTCCATTGAAAACGAAGGGTAGGTAGCACTTTTTCCATGATCTATTATATGATACTGTTTAAATAAGGTGCTTGAATCATTCCGGGCTAAAAATCTGACCTCTTCCCTCCCTCAACTCGGGCAATTGAGAATTCCGCAAAAATTTAGACATTCTTTCCCTTTGGAGGAACCAGTAGGGCTGCAGAAAGTTGTTTGTCTTCGCTTAACTTACGTGGAAGCCATTAATCACCTGAGCTGCGGTGAAAATTGGACTTGAGCCGGACGGACTAATTGTGAAACTTAGCATATTTCAAAAAATAATGGTACTCCTACGAAATGAAGTGCTCTAAGTCTTGCATTTAGCTGAGGTAATTATAGAAAATGGTAAAACGAGAAGTCTTCTTGACGAAAAGTTTAAAATGTATTGCATTTACCAAGTTATAGTATGTCGCTAATCTCCTTCAAACTTCGAAATAGACGTTGATTGTTTCAATGTACAACGGAGCACCAAACAATAGGAGCGCTGTAGCCGTAATTTGACGATTATTTGCGCAAAGAGTAATCACTTCTAAGGTTTTAATGAAAAGAAAGGTTGAATTATAATGAATCATACTGTTTGATGCGACTTTTGGAAATCAAAATTTCCTCCTCTTGTAGAATTTCAAATTGTCATGCTTGATTTCGAGTAGGAATATTTACAGGCTGGAAATATTCCTACTCGACTTTAAATAATGTCATGGTAGAAAAATTTCGTGTGATACTTTTTTTCGATAGTCTAAATAACATCAAATGCTTTCATAATTTTGATCGTCATTATGCCTTCCATAAGGCTAACTTCATTAGAGTATTAGGACATTTATTTATACTCGTATAATGACTATCATAAAGATTTACAAGGGTATTTATCCCATCAATTGGAAATAAAATTAAAATACTTGTGCATCATGTTGTACTACGTAAAGTTCTTCCTTAAACAGAATTCGATGCAATGGATATTAGATAGTAGGCTATATCCACGCGCCCTTGCATAGCCTTATGTGCGCTTAAATAAATTACTTCTCATATGTCTTGGAAAGTTAACATGTAATACTTCGGATCATAAGTATTAAGAATAAACTGCTTTCGGCATATTTGTTTTACTCATCCCTTCCACATATCATTCAGATTCATAAGTACATATTAGTACTCACATATACGTAATGGTGCATAAAATCTCCAGTCTTAGTTCCAACAACTGCTTTTCTACGAACAAATCAGCGTTTTCCTTCATAAATGCGGTAAACACGAAATATCATTCAATCTACACATTAAATGGTCGCGGTTCTTGTTTCACCTGTCGACGGAAATCGATTTCCCTTTGTTCATTTATCCCAATTCTTTTTTTTGTTTGTTCCTTTGTGCTAACCGATATCATTCATCACGTTATGCGCCTACTTTTGAATAATTTTATATAAAAATACTAGGACGTTGAGTAAACGTTAAAAAAATTATGCCTTATAGACAATGTGTGCATTCCTCGTAGAGGAGTTAACGATTATTAATTTTCCATGATTGAAAACGAGGAATGTTTTAACGTTATCATTCAAAGTTATCATATAGTTTTCAATGCATATTAAAGGATATATCAGTGCAACTGAAATTAGTACATGACTCTCAACCAGGATTTATATAAATACTATATTTAAAGTTACCGTTCTTGCGAAGAGTTTTAACAACTCCTTTGAAATGTGAACAATTTTCAAGAAAATGGAATGAGTGTTCTTTGAAGGGATTACTTACATGTTACTTATTTCTTGCTTGGTTATTGGCTTAGAAAACGTGTAAGATTTTTAGCACATAAATAAATGGGTAATATCCTCAATTTTCCAAGTTTTTAGTAACCAGACCGATGGATTTAATTGGCGCTAATCAGAAGACCATTTTGAGCCTTTGACTTCAGACCTTTCAAAAAATATGAAACAACTCTTTTAATGGGGAAAGTTCAATTTGGGATTTCCTGGTAGACTCTATCAGCCCTAACTGCTTTAAAAAGTTGGGTGAATCGCCATTTTAGAGGCGTCCAACTATAGTCTGAAGAAAACTTGAGAACCAGAATGGGATATTTCAAATGCATTGTAAGGAGTGAACTTCACTATTTCCCTAATGGCGTCTCGTGCGTGCTCCGCGGGTTTCCTAATTGTACGTTTATTTTTATCTCCAGCCCTGAACGATTTCTTTAGCGTTCTAAAAAAGTATTCTTCGTCACATCTAAAACTATCGTTTCTTTTGATTTTCTACATCTTTGCGTGTATAGTTGAGAGAACTTTCAACTATTTTTTCAAAATAATTAATTTTCCGTATTTTTGTACATCGCGTTCCCAGTTTTCCTATCTTCTCACCTCCACGTTTTGCATCGCTGCCACTTCCCATATCACGTTGCATGTGTGGGCTACGAATTTCTGTGGCAGCCTCGCTATTTTCATACAGATTAATATTCTGATAGAATTTGGTTCCCGATGTACATAGAGACTTAGTACGGCTATACATTACGAGCCACACGCCACTAAACATGCTTAATGTATCAACATCTACATAAAAACCGCGTGTTCCAACATAATGGTGAGCGGCAGGGGGTGCAAGCACCAGGTGGGATGGGTAAAAGTTAAGAAAGAGGAAGGGTGGTTAAAGGGTTAAGAAAACGGAAACAAACATTAATTAAAACCCAAAAAAGACGTACAAATCCTTATCAATGCTAGTAGAAAACCTATTTCCAAACTAGCGTTAATGTAACCCCCTGTTAGTTTTTTGTTTGCGAAAAAAGAGAAAATAAAAGTGAAACTAAAAACACTATATCAACACCATAATAGTTTGTTTCTAATTTAGTGAAAGAAATTTAATAATTATTTTATCCATTTTCACTCGAGTGGTTCCCAACCTAGTTCTTCTTATAAACGGATACACTATTATGTTTATCATAAAACTGTTTTACAAATCTTTTTCTATTTGCTGCGCACTATGTTTTCTATTTGCTGCGCTGTATATAAACTGAATTTGTGAGGATTTGATGTGCTCACTAAAATAGTCTCCTTTAGCTCCACACATTCCCTTGTTCCTTTCCTTACACTCCAAATGCCTAATCATTTCCTGCTCTGGGTGAGATTACGGATAATTCTCCTACTTGTAAGAGCTCTTAACATTCCGGTACCACTGAATATGCCCTGCATCAAGTTGTACCTCCATTCATTTTCTCCCAATAGTTTTCTCTCTCTCCTTATCGCGCTTATGACTTCTTCCCCTGTGTATGCATACCTTTCCGTCTATTTCTCTTTTTTCAACCTCATCCGAATTTACATCTAAAAAGCTTTAAACACGGCTTTTTTCTTGCTTCACGGAACATTGTTTCAAACCGTGTAAAATACATTTCATATTAAAGTTTCTGATCCGTTCTTCGTGCCTTTAGCTGAAATGTCCGCTATATACCCCTTTTTGTATAAGCTTCTTTGCCTTACGTAATCCTTTTTTATTTTCAATATTACTTAAGCACCTTTGTCTAAAACAATCAAATAGGCGAACTTCTCCACCTGCTTTAGTAAACGTACGCAAATTTAATCCCTATCTTAGGACTCTTTTTACCGATATATATGTATGTTACCTTCGTCTTGTTTTCATTGATTCCCATTACATAACTGTCTCGCCGGTACTCTAATGCGCTAAAAAATGTCGAATCCTTTATTAGTCATGACAAACTTTGATTGATTTGTGGCAAAGAAAGTTTAGCTTTATTAATACTATTACTAATTAAGCTAACATGGAAGGCAATTGTCGGAGGACAATTAGAAAGAAATGATTTTTATTGGATCCTCAGTGGCTATTCCAGACTATGATATAGAGATTCCGTAGAGGTGGATTAAAAGCTATGCGCCTGTAATCGTTCTTTTGCGGGTCTGAAAGAGAATCAGCGAAAGTGAGACCGTTAGAGTCTAATTTGAGTGAACGGTATGAGTTCGAAAAACAATGTTCCGCTTTTGGTCTTATAAACATGCCTCTCCGAGGAAGAAAGGAGAAATTACTTGCCGGCGTTTCGGGGCATTTTCAAGGCTTCCTATGTAACGTCTCCGTACCCCCCCTTTCCACCTTTGTCTCCACAGAATCTTCGCCTCACAGTTTCATACCGATCCCTTTCCTCTCGCCAAGGCAGCCCGAAATTCTTCCGTCTGTGTGCGCCGTTTCAGGAAATGCCGTTAATGAGTCCCGCTGCTCGGTAACAGGGTTTCCAAATCATCGCCGGCTTGCTTTCCCTCCTTGGGTATTAATTCATTTGTCTTCCTTTCCTTGAGCGCGACAGAAGCTTAACAAAGGGCGATGTGAGGTTTGGGAATATCGCAGCGGAACTTACGGATGCTTGTATTTTGTAACATCTTTCCATTCGGCACACCCACCGGGGACTAGATGTGAAAGACGTTTAGGTCCAATTGTGAGCGTAGAGAGAGCAACACGGCAATTGACGTGTGTTTTCATGGGTATTAGCCGTTATGGGAAATCTTGGGAAAGAATTTAGCAACAAATACTCCAGAATATCTCTTACTCAGTTCATCTTCTAACGTGGCAGGACTAGCAAATTAAAATGAATGAATCCTGTAAATTATTGCTGCTGACATCATTGAGGTCTTGGATTTCTTCATCCAAAACTCCTCAGAACATTTTGAAGGTAATTGGACTACTTTTACTTTACTCGCCTTGGAATGGGCCATTGAATTTTCATAGTTGTAAGTGCTTACCGGTTGAAAATGTAAACATGTCGATACTATTATATTGTCACGCCCTTGCGGCGGCTTGCGGGGTATAATGTA
The DNA here is from genome assembly GCA_037158775.1 of Hetaerina titia. Taxonomy (NCBI): domain Eukaryota; kingdom Metazoa; phylum Arthropoda; class Insecta; order Odonata; family Calopterygidae; genus Hetaerina; species Hetaerina titia. The sequence goes on along the minus strand of CM073775.1, from coordinate 19,751,397 downwards.
CGTGTATATATAGATGTACTATGACCGACAGGCTAATGATTAATTAATCTAAAGAAATTGGTTTCGAAAAAAATCAGTAGATGGCAGTACCTGTCTAAAACTTAGTACTGACCGGCGAATATTTAAACATTAATAAATGGCCATTGTTTTTTAAATATAACTCGTAAATTCGGGTTTCCTTGAAGGAAAATTTTGATAGTGATGGTGGAATTGAATGCGACGGTAGGCGAAAGAAGAGATAGTAGCTAGGTAGAGAATACGGTTACAGAATAAGAAAGATGTTCATCTACATTAATAATACCCCCACAAGCCGCTACAAGGACGTGTGGCGGGGGTGTTAGCTCATCATCCGCTAATGGAAAAAAACCGCATTCAATACCAACACATACATGCAAACCCATACCCACAGTGGTGTATACATTAGTGCAAAAGTCCTATCATTATACATGCATGCAAATACATATCTACCGCCTTTCATTCTACACGCATGCAATTACATATACTAACATCCAACAAACAATTGCACCTTAGGATGCCGTAAGAAATTCATCCAATAGCGTGAAAACTAGAACTTGATAAGTAGGAAGACGAAATTTCACCACCACAAGAACATGCAACACAAAAAGCTGTCCTCTCCAAGGGCACAGGTAGGGAATTTGATCCCACGCTGAAGGTGGGTTCCCCCACGGTGAGGGACAAGGGATGAAAGGCAAATTTAAAAGCAAGCAATCGCAGAGAAAACAATACTGTAAAATATTGTTTGCTCTGCTTATGTAAAGTAGCACGATGGAAATTATTTCGTTCTTGGAATTAATATATAGTATGTACCTGAAAATTAAGGATAAAGCAAGTATAAGAACTCCGTAAATTTTCAGAGTATTTTTTTGGATTATTAAACTTACGCATAAAAAAAAACGATTTGTGTCATTAAAAGAGACGTTTCGTGCGTGAGATGGTGGAATATCATGTTTGATTAAAATTGGCAATTTTCCACAACATTTTTTTTTCGCCAAAAGATGATGTAGTCATATCGAAACCGGTCGTATTAAAAATTTTATTATGTGAAAAATTGTCAATTTTAATTAATAATAGATTTGTATCAAGTATTGCTACAATGCCTCAAAATTCTTCAAAATACATCACAAGAGCGTCGACAAACTATTCCCATTGACTTTCACACGAGTCGATAACTTCCTGAAAGGCGGATTCCGAAAGACCCTTAAGGATACTCGTGCAAGCCTCTTTGATGGAACTTAGGGTCCCATGCTGGTGTCCTTTGAGGGATGATTTCACTATTGGAAATAGAATATAGTCTGCTAGTGCCAAGTTGGGACTGCCTAAAAATTTGGGGTCTTCTTCAACGCATTACAGGTCTTCGAAAGTATGCACTGCTTTGTTAATCCGTCAAGACCTTCGGAACTAGTTTAGCTCAGATCTTTCTCAGCGCCAAATTTTCGGTGGTAATGGTGTGCATTGTCATCTTATCATTGCCTATACAAAAAGCGATCATGCGCACACTTAAACGACGGTCTGAATTCAGCACTTAACGCACACGTCAGGACAAAGTTGTTACCGATACTTTTATGCAAACCGTATATTACGAGTGAATTTTTGTTTCGGGCTAAATTACAAACAATTACAATTGTGTGGAGGTGTATGTCAATGTAAGCGTATTTTCCTAATCCAGTTGGTGTTATTTAGTATTACACAACCAAAAGAAAAAATATGACCATAAAAAAACATGTAAATATAAATACGGCGAGTTTTGTCATACGAGTACATATAGATTCGTACAAGTAAAAACAACTTTCACCACGACCTTCAATGACACCTCCCTTCACCTCTTCTCTGTCCACTATATTAAGCGCTGTGTCTTCTGATTCTTTACCTGATGATGACTTCGTAAGTCGAAACCTAGGTCGTGTGTGGTAAAATTTGTGTGGAAGAACCAAGTATTTTCTTTTTCCATTAACTTTCACCATACTTGAAACACGTTTCCGACATTTTATCTATCAGGAAACAGGATAAATGTGGCTAAATTTGGGTAATTCATTAGTGAAAATTTACAGTAAAGAAAAACTGTAATTTGGTTTGAGAAGGAAAATAGGCTTATGGAAAATTTAATTTTCACATTCTGTAGAAAAAGAAGATACATGTCTTCTGTTCATGAAACTTTTTTTCCATCATAAATATATTCTGACGGGTCTTTTAAGATACACCATATTCATAAAAAATGTAGAAAAAGTAATTAATCAAAAGAAGTGTTTGATTTTTGAGGCAGTTTTGCAGTAAGTGCAACGAATAACTTTCTATGACTTCCGCATAAGAATAATAAAATTCCAAGATGACCATCACTGACATAATACGATTATATAGAGTTCCATTCGAGTGGCATTGAGAAAGGAAGGTTTCCTCTCAACGAAAGTCCGTAAATTTATCATATTCGTCACTTAAGAGCCACAGCTTCTCTACACGTGTTCATTATAAATTCATAATAAGAATATGAAGAGAGAGAGAGAGATTCCTTGTTTATTATGAAATAGAAATGTAGCCTTTGATCGTGGCAAAGGGACGCCTTGACTGAGGGAAATGTGACTGTAGAATGACAGGCATTTAAAAAAAATTGAGTTTAAAAAAACTCTTTATGTTAATGAATCCTTATTTGATCATAGTAGTATCACTTTCACCTTCATATTTCCATCTATAAAAAGCCTCGAAGGCAATATATTATTCGGCAAAAGGTCTTGGTTCAGTAACTCACTGTTTCCTTCGCAAATTTCCTTGAATAAAAGCGGTTTACGGTTACTTGCACATATACTATGTAATAATGGGCACTTCTGTCTTACTCCTCTTTCTAACAGTGCCTGTACTGACTCTCCATCTGCCACTTCCATCTATGCCGTCTATAACATGTACATTTTTCAAACGTTTTGTATGGGTACAAATCCCGTCAGTCTACTCCCATTCTCTGCAATACAATCATTAATTTCACTTAAATGACTCTTTGAAACGCTTTCTCGATATCCTCAAAACAGACAAAAATATATATTCTCTAATATTCTATGTTCCTGTCTATTATTGGCTTCGTAAATTCAATGGCATCACATGTGCATCTACTCTTTAGAACCCAAACTGATCTTCCCCTATATTTTCATTTTACCTCAATCTCAATCTTCTCATTGATAATCATAAGAATCAGTTGAACTGCATACAAAATCAAGCTCTATGTTTAAAGTTCCTTACAGATTGCTGCACCTCCCACTTTTTCTATTCCGACTGAAACTGAACCAACGAATACTTCCATCCAAAACTCTCCCTCATAATTGGTACTAAATAGTCCAGGAAAACTCTCCCTTCCACATTTTCCTGAATCTTTCAGTAGTTCCGCAGAAATGTTAACTACCGCCGTGGCCTTATTTGATTGTAATTCCCTTAATGACCTTTCTCTCTCAGTGTCGAGTAAGTTTAGAACTAAGCTATACTCATCTGCATTTACATAATATTCCGCAAGCCGCCGCAAGGTCGTATGGCGGGGGATGTTAGGTCACTACCCGTAAAAGGGAAAAAACCGCATTCAAAACCAACACATACATGCAAGCCCAAACCCACAGTGGTGCATACATTCATGCAGAAATCCTATCATTTTACACGCATGCAAATACATAAATACCTGATTTCATTCTACATACATGCAATTACATATTATATCATAAAACAAATAATTGAACTTTAGGATGCTGTAAGAGATTTATCCAATGTCGTACTAGCTAGAATTTGGTAAGTAGGAAGGCGAAATTCCACTACCACAAGAACATGCAAAATAAAACGCTCTCCTCCCCAACGATACAGGTAGATAATTTGACCCAGCGCTGCAGGTAGCGAGGGATGAGGGATGGAAGGGGAAATTTAAATACAAACAAAAGCAAAGCAAACATTACTGTAAAGAGCACTACATTATTTAATGGCATTTTAATGCGGTCATCCGGGGAAACTACGTCATACTCTCCTCCTATATCTAACTTTGCCAGCCTAATACTTTTTCCATACAGTCCTATAGATTCGATCCATCCTTCTTAAAATTTCCCTGGTTCAGCAAATAGGTTTCCTAACTTATCTTTGATTGTTAACACATATTTTGCATTTTTTACTCCAAGTGCTTTCAATTCCAGTATACGGCAGCTTTCACCCTTGCTCTTTAAACATTCCTAATTTTCACACTGCGTGTTTCACAACGCTTCTTTCAACCAATTTGTTTCGCAACTCTTTATACATTCTTCTGCCTACCTGCGTATTTAGATTCTTACATTTATTTCTTTAGTTCTATTTAGCACGACAAATTTACCCTAGCTCTGCAAACTTTTCATGTCCTCGAACTACGTTTTCCACCACTCACCGTTTGCCTGATTAGTACCCGCTCCAACATATTTTTTAACTTTTAACATTTACTTCTTCCTACGTCTGTATTTATATTCTTCCATTTCTTTCTCTCCTCTATCTGTTATTCATTTCTATTGTAATCCATAGTTCCCTTAATCCTTTACAATTTACTTATTCTATAGTTCCTAATGAGGCTTTCGATATCATCATTAATATGTTTTTATTTTTCCTCCTTAGTATGCAGCTCTTTTTCCTTACTCATGTTTTTCTCTACAGCCTTTTAATACTTCTCTCTGGCTGATCCGATTAAAGCTTTTACGTTCCATTTCCTAAATCGTATTTCTTGTTTTATCCTTTTGAATCGGACAGCACACATCATAATCACTCAATTTTGGTCCACGTACGCATCCACTTCTGAGAATTGATTGCGAATTCATCACGTTGTTCCTAAAAATTTGCCTAACCAAATATTAGCCAACTTATAGTTTCATGAATCTCCCAGCATTTTCTATGTACACACACCCCTTTTTTGTGTCAAAATCAAGTATTGTTGGCGATTAACCCTTTTCTCCTGCAGACCTCTATACTCGTATCTATCTCCCCACGGTGATTCCTTTTATCGAAACCCTAGTCCTTTACCTTACTATCATCTCTTCCTTCCTACCGTCACTAGTACTACCAAAGGCTTCCCTCCGGGAACACCTGTGAGTGTATCCTCTAGCTTATCGTATTTACTATCGACTTCTTTCTCCCTATGACTGCCTGGTCGCATGATATACCTGAAAAAGGACCAAGTTTGTTGATTCTACTTTCACTCTTACTAATAATAATCTATTAGTTGCTTGGTTTACGTTTACTAAGCTTCGACCAACCTTTTTCCAATGTTATAGTCACATCTTGCTTACTCTCTCCCCTTCCACTCTATATTACTAAAAACTATTACTCCAGTATCTACGCTATCTTTCTATCTCACTTTACACATCACTAAAACAACAATTTATCCTTTCTTCGTCTGTTGCTTTACACACCTTAATTATCCTGCCCTCATTATTGTCCTAACATATCAAGTTCCTATTATAACTAATTGTTTTTCTTCCGCGTTTTCTGTGCAGCTGCTGTCGTCACTTTTGCTTGGAAAATATTTCGTGAGATGATTGCCCCGGAAACCTTGCCTCCCACGGCACGGCTCACGACCGATTGGGTCGATTACTATAGTTTCCAAGACTCATTTTCCTTCTTGTGTCCGTCCTAACATTCTTTTGATGACTAAATTAGGTGGTTTCCCCTTGCATTCCTAAAAAGTGTTTTCAACATGATAGCATCTCTCAATGATTGCGCTTCTGGGGTCAAACGCCTTATCCTCCTCACTGAGGAACAGACGTTGCGTGTACTACCTTTCGTCTGGTTCATAACCTTTGCCTTATTGAGTGACCCTACCAGGCACAAATATCATTACTCCCGCCAGCAAAGCCTTTGGGGTCATCAGAAGGCACAATTATTTCCACCACGTCAATTTTGTCGTCCGTGAGGGCTTCTGGCTTTTTATATTTTGAGTCCGGTCGGTTCTACAATATTCGGGAGTTGTAAAGTTAACAAATCAACAATCCTATTCGGTCGTAATAATTACATGGGAATGATTCCTTCTTTCTAAGGATATATTATGGCGATTACTGGTTTTTTGTTTTGAAGGAAAAGAATAGTACACTAGATACCCTGAACTAATAAATCCTAAGCAAAAATTTCTGTACATAGCTCTGAAGTGAACTTCGGTCTGTACGACGAGTCTTCCCTTTTTGCTTTGGAAAATGAGTTTTTGCACAATATACGGATTTTGAAATATAGTTAATACACTTTTTGAAATACTGTTCATAGATTTTAGGTTGATGGTATGATGCAGCGCTTTTCCCTTTTCCAAACATTCATAGCTATGCCATAAAAAACAAAGAATGTGTTGCTTACGAGATATTTTTTTAGGTGAATTCATTTTTGTGGGTGATATGGAACGGTTCGAAAACAAGATGTTGATTAGGCTTATGAATGTTACTGGTCACAGCTACTTCGTGTGCGGAAAAAAAACTTTTTTATTATTTCATTGGCATATTGAAGAAAAGATTTTTTTGCAATTTTCCATTATTTATATCGTTCAATCTCTCTTTGGTCGATTGCGTGGCGGGGGGTTCATATTAGTTCTGGGTGAAGGTGTTTTTGTAAGAATATTCGTTTGCGAGATACACGAAAGGTACTAAAATGTGGGGAAAATATTCAATAATACCTTTGACAACGGCTTGGATTGAGTAGAGCACAAAGATTTACAAAATTGTCTTTTGCAGACATTGATATTTTTTGTTGAGGAGGAAATTCAAATCACTGCGTGGAATTGCGCTGTTAATTAGGCAGTTCACAGTTACAGCGAAGAAAAGATTATGATGATAAGCATGCAACGTGCGTATACATTTTCGGGTTTTTCCTGCTTCACTTTATTTAGCATTGTATTTTTTATGATCTGTGATATTCAAATGGAGCACTCGCTTGAGTGATTTAATCGGCGACCTCCCTTCTAATTAGAGCCAAAGAATGACGCCCTTGAACAAGGTACACACCTAGAGCCAAAGGTCTGGATTGTAGAGGTTGAAAATACATGGGAAGATTTTACACAGATAGGACACGGTAGGCTGAATGATTTGTGTTTCTCGTTTAATTTGGAATGTAATTACTTACTCTGATCAGCCTGAAAAAGGTTGTATTTTTATTTGTAGCGTTATTAGTTGGAAAATAGAAATAATTAGCGCAGCGACGTACAACATAAAATTAATGTTCGTTTCGGTACCCATTGTAAGAGGGCACAAACCCGAGGCCTGGTACCAATTACTACTCGTAAATCATTTTTTTCCATTTTGACTGCACTTGGTAATATATAAATATTTAAAGCTATGTTATCTTCCTTATTTTGTATACTAAACTCTTTCTTAAAGCTTGAATCGTGGGCAAACCCTTATCGTGTGGGATATTCGATTGATTTACTCAGCCTTATAATTATTGCGTGTAGTGTGAATCTCGTTACTCATTCAGGAAAAACATAGGAAATATTTTGGACTGGAAATCAAAATCTGACATGGACATGTAGATCAGAATAAAATTTAATTGAGTAGCATGGTGATTAGGAGCGGAGATATGAAAACTTCCGTGACTTAAATAAAGTATTTGCGTCTTGTTTCAGGGATATTACGTTTTTCATTTCTTCAGCAGAATCGGTCACGGTAGGGGATCCAACTCATGTCAGGTGATGAGGTTTCATGCGGTTTACATGGCCAACTTTTTGTCATTTAGCAGGCTCCAGGGTTCCGTTGATAGTTGCTCTTAAGCAGTTGATACTAGAATGTAGATAATGATCAATGTTTTTTAGGGCTATTAATCTAATTTTCTCTGGCCCTCTCGGTAAATTTTGATTTATAATTACACGTAGTTACATATGAGTTAGTTATGAGTTACATACAACTTAAAATGTCTCTACTAAAGTGCAAAAATGCTCTTTGCCTCATCAATATAAATGGTAACAATACAGTTTGTTCTACCTCTACAGTAAGTGTGAGTCATCTCACAAAAAGAATTTTTCAAAATAATTAGTATTTTTTAACATTATATAAACATTTTTATGAATGGATCATTGACCAATGAACAACATTATTAGACTAAGTGGGCACATTGAGTCGAATCACTTCTCCTCAAGAGATGGGATGAATACTCGCTGTGTTTTTCATACAATGATGAGTTAATTTCTGCTTCAAATATCCACATGAATGAGATATTTTTTACATATCCTTACGCTTACATATATAGAGCCTAAATGCAAAAGTGAATACTACTACCACTACCCTTCTCCACCCGTTCACTGGGTAATTTCTCCGGTACATTATTTAAGTAGTTTTGCAGTTCAGTGAGTTTATGCAGTACTGGCATACCTTGCGTTAATTACAATTGTATGCCCCAGTATTCCCGCATCGATAATGATATGCTTCCTAAATAACTTTCTTCTTCATTGATACTCTTGTATCATTAACTAAGATGTATACAGAAAAATCTTAATTTTGGTTTGAACTTTTAGTAGACTCAGACTATCATTGGAAGCCTGAGGAGGGGATCCACGGTGTGGATGAAAAAGTGTCAGAACTGCTTATGAGTATATTTTTCTGTGTATGTACGAGTAGGCTTCGTAGTCTTTTGATTATTGCTCAAAACGACAGAGATAGAAATTTAATTTTTGTTAATTGTTCTTAAGACCTTTCTACATCTCTTATATCTCTCTTATCGGTCTCGGTGGTGGCGGCGTAACGTCCTCGCAGGTAAACCCAGAGGTCGCGGGTTCCCGCCTAAATGGGTTTTCCTCCACCTAGGTCTTGGGTGTTTATAATTGCCTTTAATGTAATATGTATGGGTTAGGTGTGAGAAGGGACTATAAAGTCTCAATCATGCTCCAATTAAATTAAATTAGTAAATAAATACGTGTGCATAGTTACCATCCTGATTTATACAACACTCCAGCGTATCTTGGCCTTTCGAAGGACGTCATTGTAAAACTCAGCAAATTCCGTCGAAAGCCATTGCTCTCATCTCTTTAATGAAGTGATTTTGTTTTAAAATCTCCAACCCCGCAAAGTTATTTTGAGTTCTAGGAATAATTAATAGTCGCTTGGAGATCTAGAGTATAGGGTGGATGTGGTAAAATTTCAAGGTCCCATCGCTTTGATTACTCAACCAGATATCAAGATGAGTGAGCAGGTGCATTGTCGGCAAGAAGACGGATGCCTTTGGTAAGCATATCGCGCAGTTCCTTTTTCAGACCATCGCGCAATTTCTTAATCAGTGCACTGTAATGGACACCAGTGACGGTCTGACCCTTCTCCAGGTAGTCTGTTAAGATTTATCTATCGAAGATGAGCTATCGAAGTGAAAAGTTTAGCAGAGGAATTGGTCACAGAGGGAGGATATATTCTTTTATTTTATCGTTTTTCAAGCACAAACCCAATGCTGATTTTTCAAATTAAACCTTATAATTTTTTTTACTTATTTTAGAAATGTTATGCCTCTCAAGTTCTTCACTTAATTTAAATAATATGTCTAACGGAGCGATATTTTTATATTCTATCAAGTACACCGAAGAGACTTAATGCTTATGCAAAAATATTGCGTTCACCTCAATCTTCATTAATCGCTGTAATTTGTTGGGGGTAAAATGAAAATTATTTGTTTAAACATGAAAGAGTACAAATATGTATACGAGAAAAATATTATTAAGTTGAGATTGCCAGTGTTTACGTGTGCAAAAAGCTATTTCAATTTGGTAGTTTGCTCTTCACGGGATCTTTTTCTCATGAGATATTGACTTATGAAATTCATCTTCAGCACTTTCCTACCTAAGTTTCTGGATGATGCTTTTTGTGAGGAATGAGGTTTTCTATGCGTTCGCCCTGTCTTAGTTTGACCAAAAAAATATTTTCTTAACTAAATCACCTGCAGTGAAGCACATGGTTAATATGTTTAACGAGAGAAGTCAAGATTCGTCTGAAGAGAGCCATTAACAAAGCTTTGTGTCTAACGGATGAAATTTCTCCACCATCCCCAGGAAAACGTTTCAGTGTTAATGCCTCTCCCAAAATGTCAAATACCAAATAATCGAGTTCCACTGCCTTGTGTGCATTGCAATAATATTTAATACAGTATATTTATATTTAATTTACTTAAGTAAACATGCCTTGTCTTATGAAGGTTAAACTTGCGGCAATGCCACAAATAAACAACATAAGAATAAATTAGGTGCTACTGGTTTTAAATGAGAATGTGAGATGAAGAGTCCATGATAGACTAAAGACACGATCCCTAAGCGGCTTTATATCCCGGCAAATCACTTCACGTGCTTTTTAGCACTTCATTTTTGTGTTATCCCCTTCATTACTGGGTAACCACACAAGCTAAATCCCTGTCATGTTGCAACTTATTTTGCAGGTATGAATCCTTTACACGTCCACGGCGAGAGCTTTATTTGATCGTAAAAATCCATATTATTTCCATAGTGTCAAACTAATTTGATTTTCATGTCAATCAAAAAGATTCCTGAAATTGGATTGATTCCTCCACGTTTAACTACACAGAAACTAATTATTTCAATTATTTATGAATCATATTTTGTTTCGATATATTTTGTATGAGCGGAAAGTGATACTATTTTAGAATACTACTTATGCCCTTGAACTAACTCTGTACAAAATATAGAAACTTTTGTATAATTAATACACAAAGTCCCCATTTTAAGTATTAAGGAAGTGTGTCTATTATGGTACAGCAAGGTTCTATTCTTCATTACAGTGTAGCAAATTTTAAGTGTAGAAATTATTAACCTTTATCGTCGTCAATGATTTTTACGCATTAAATTGTTGTATCGTAATGAAAATTAGCGGATAACTCCGTTAAATGTTACTTTCACGGCATATCCTGCAGCTCATTGAACTTTACTGTGCCCCATGTGGATTTGTCTGTCTGTAATTTATATCGGTGAGTAACTTCAATTACCTCATTTGTCGTATTCGGTGACACCTTAAAGGTCATATATTTAAACTACAGCATTTTCATGTATATTGGGCAAGATATCCTGCAACGTCCAAAAAAAATCATAACATGAACACTTTTCCTGCATTAGTTCCAACGTATCGTATACTGTCGTGTTTATTCTTAAATCAATGAAATACATAGATTATAAATTGTCAAACATTATATTTGAATTCAGTTAGTCATACGTCTGATGGTTTAATACCTAGCTTATGCAGAAATGGGATGGTTTAGGTACGCTCCAGTAGAAAAAAATGAGGTTCGCAGGCCCCATGTGACTGATTTTTTAGAGTTATTCCCATATCCAGTTTTTTCACGCGGAAATCATCTCACATGTATAATTCAGACATCATATACGGAGCTGTTTGGTCGATTCTAAATCGAATTCTTTTCCAACTTTCAATGCCATCTGGCTTTCTTTCACAATTCCTGCGCTACCAAAAATTCAGATTTATCCATAAATAGCCCATCTATCTCCAATTGTCAGTGGTATTGATATTCAGTTGGCTTTCTTTACAGCATAAGGCATATCTGGGCTCTTTAGTGAGGATTTATCTCCGAAAGAAAGCAAGGAAACTTTTCATTTGCTTCTACATTTACATGCGTATATCTTACTTATTCTGGAAAGCCTGTTTGATTTATCCAGTTTCTCTCATATTGAAACGTATTCCTTCAAACCATTCCCTTAAAGATTCGTTTTATTCAATATATTTTATAAGTTTCCTTGCTTTTAATTGCCACTCTAAGGTTAAAAATTATTGTACATTATTCCACGTCACTTGATTGATCCCTGTGAGCACAATCCGTCCGCTAATGTATGGAGATATAGTAGCTGTAGTAGTACAATATGGAGATATTGTGAAAAAATAGCTGGTTTGAAGAAATAAAAGAGAAATAATATCGGCTATAAATTTATTAAGAAACGTTTTTATTGTGTGTAATTGTTACAACATATTTGATGCGATGATAAGTGCTCCATTAAATAAATGTTTGGCAGAACTCAATATTTTCAACCTCAACCTATTTACTGTTGGTTGAAGTCTTTATATGATATAGTAGAATATTCTTAAAACCCAGGAATAATATATTAAAGATTTCCTAATATTTAGTTCAAAAGGTCTGCCTGTTTTCATATTAATATATGATTTATTAGTGGTGATTTTTTTGTAATGTAGCTGTTGCAACTGTAACTTTGCTGGTGTTATTTAAGAATATAGCTATTTCACTTATATTTAATGAATTTTTCAAATCTAGTCTGGAAAATATAAAATTTGGCATACTATATTTATATTTGACGCCTCATTTTTCTGAAATATCATTTGCAGCTAATTATAATAACACTAATTACTTTCGTAGTTAATGGGAGTATATATTTTAAATTTATTTTTTATAATATTTATTTTTAATTTATTCAATATATCGTGGGAGGTAACCTTAAATACATTGGAAACCGTTTAAATATTCGAACAGTTAGTAGATCACGAAAAAAGCATTCCTAATGTATTAGCAAACGGAATATGTTTCCATAATTTTTTTGACTAGGATTTAGTGTAATTTCAATTATACACCGCATGTGTGCGTACAGGATATTGATGCTACCTATGAAAGACGGTTTAAATTGTATTGAGTCAAAAGATGTATATTGGAATTCGGTATTGAAAGATATATGTACTGTCTGTTAAACAAAAATAAGCAGAAACCATGAGTACAGCTTTCTCAAGTTTGTAACGAAAATTTAAGCCCTCATTCAATTTATGAAGGAGGGTATGACTCCTTTGTAATCTGCATGTGACTGCCGCGGCTCCAGTCCAATGCAGAAGCTATCCACAGTCTACCAATGGGCAATACCTCCCTCATAGGCGCTCCAGCATGACCGACTCCCATAAGGGTTTTTCATCTGATCAGAGTGAGAAGACCCCACCAGAAACGTCCCAGAGTCTCAGCGTGACCTGGAATCCCAACTGAGCAAGGAAGGATTCCCTTTCGTCTATGTCCAAGTAATTGCGTGTGTGGGGCACCATTCCCCAGGGACAAGCGCAAATAACGGCCCTCGTCATGAGGAAATGCGGTCGGGAGCGAGACTACTTAAAGGGTCTGTGTCACTCCATTTCACTTTAATGTTGAAGGCTACGGGCTGCTGGGTCCCTGAGCGGCGCTAGATACTCGCTGTAGAAATTAATTGAGCAACAGACACGTCACGCAGTTTCATGGACTAAAAATATGAAATAAAATTACTCTTCAAAAAATTGCTCTTCAAAGAATATTAACGTGCAATTTAGAAAGCTCAAGAATTCTTACATTCGTAAGGTTAGCACTTAGAACGCTGTAACCACTGGACTTTGTTGTGTTCACAGCGTGGTTACCATTATATCCAAATTTAGATAATACGTATTTAGTGGAATGATGAATCCTTTGAGATAAAAAAGTACCCAAAAGATTGAATATACAGAAACTAAGGCATTAGGGTATATAAAGTGAATACTTTTGAATCATACATCGACTTTTAAGTTTAAAATAACTCCATTTCAAGCGACAAATTTAGTAATTAAGTTTATAATTGATTTATTATAGATATTATAATCCTTCCATTAACCCTTATTTTATGCTTTTAAGAATTCTATTTTCCATAAAGACATATCAAGGCTTGGAAAGGATGACAGCACAATGAATTTAACTCTTCATTTTTACGATTAAATTACCTTTCCTGTCAGTGCACACTCATATTTTCTTTATACGTTTTCGTACGTATTCTGTCATTCTTTATACGGGTTCAGCCCCAAAAATAAGTAGAATTTTTTTCGCCAACGCGGATGGCCGTATTGGGGCGATTTGTGACGAAAAGAGTAGTGAAAGCCATGGAAAAAGCAATGTGATCGAAATCAGTTTTTTTGCGGGCAGTTACAGCCCACGTTCGAGTATCGCATCACAAATTTACGTTCTATAGAGTTTGGAGATCATTATAATGGTTGAGGATGCTTACGGAGATAATGCAATGCCCCAAGTGGTAATATCCGATGATGCGATGTTCCGGGAGAGTAAAGAGAAGACTGGCGACGAGGAACGCTTTGGACGTCCGTCAACGACACAGTGCGACGAAAATGTGAAAAAAGAAATAGCTATGTCCATATTCATATCGACGTCTGCGTGTGGGAATGTTAGCAGAATAGCGAAATATTCTAAAAGCAACGGTTTATTGCATTCTTGCGGAATATTTAGTCATGAGAAAGGTGCGTCAAGATGATCCCAAAGGTGCTGCCGATAGGTCAAGCTACTACTCTCTTGTATATTGATTGATTTTTTCTTCAGCCAAAACTGGAAATCACCGAACTTCTTGTTGTTACCATGAATAAAAAGGAGCTCAAAAGGCAACCATTTTGGAACAATGGATAACGTGACGAGGTGACTGAGCAAAGTTTCCACCATAGACAGATGTGCGGGGTTGTTTGTGGATGCACAAGGGTCCCATTTGGGAGAATTAGTAATTTTGACTTTAATCTGCAATAATTTTTTTCCGGATCTATTTAGCATTTTTAGGAGCAGACCCTGTACGCCAGTGGAATCTCCAAAATCCACTCGAATCTTCAGTGTTAGTTTTATCCCTTATATTCTATATTTCATATGCTATTTACGGTGCAAACTATTGATTTTGCATGCACAAGTATGTACGAGAGTTTTTGAAGTTTTAATTAATCAATGATGGAAGCATTCATTGCAAAAAGCATATGGGTGAAGTACAATGCGGGAAACGAAGAAGTCTTTACGAGAGCGTATTGAAAAGTAAGGTCTCCAATTTTTTTTCATAGACAATTAAATTTATGCAGAACTTTGTGTACATCATTAGAAAGGTTGATCATTTAGCTATATTTCTACATAGTCGGCTTAACGATCAATCATTTTTTGCATCATTGTAACCAGCTTTTAAATACCGGCGTCGTATCTTTCTCCCGCCGCGTCGCGAAGCATACTAACTGCTTCTTGCACTTCTTCCTCGTCTTACTTGTATTTCTGTCCCCTAAGGTGTTTTTTGAGATCGGAAAAACAGCGGTAGTCGCTGCGGGCTACGTCCGGGCTGTAAGGAGGGTGGTTGATGATATCTCAGCCGAATTCATTGCGTAGGGTAGTGATTTGATGTGATTCTTGTGGACTCGCATTGTCATGATGGAAACAAACTTCTTTGGTGAGTCTACCCCTTTTTTTGTTTTGGATGGCTTGTCGAAGTTTCTTTAGAGTCTCAGAGTAGCATTTTGAGTTGATTGTTTTTCCTTTCGGCATAAAATCCACCAACAGAACCCCCTTCCTGTTCCAGAAAACGGTCGCCATAACTTTACCCCCTGACTTCTCTGTCTTGAACTTTTTGGGTTTTAGTGAGGTTTGGTGACGCCATTGTTTCACCTGTTCCTTCTTGTCATGTAGTGTAGTGATTTGACCATTTTTCGTCTTTAGTCACTATCAAATCCAGAAATTTGACGAGGAAGTGCAAGAAGCAGTCGCCAGTTGGTTTTGCGACCCGACGGGAGAAAGGTACGACACCGGTATTAAAAAGCTGGTTAAAAGGATGTAAAAATTGATTGATCTTGAAACCAACTATGTAGAAAAATAACTCAACGCTCAACCTTTCTAATGATGTACGCAAAGTTCAGAATAAACTTCATTGTGCATGAAAAAAAAGAAGATCTTACTTTTCAATACGCCCTCGTATAATAAATCCAGTGAAAGTAGATTTATATGAAACATGGCAGAGAAGGCACCCCAAGGAAGATCAAGGAAGATTTGTGTACACCAAGAAAATATAACTGTTGGGTAGATGACCCTCGTGGACGTGCACGGGAATAGAAATTGCAAAGTAGACTGGAAAGCCAGAGTCAAACAACCTCTTGATTGTAGTGATGTTGAACCTTTTTTTGGACTGGAAGTTGGAAAACTTAACAATGTCTACAAATTGATCCAAATATGCCCCGCTACGAAAAGCTCCTCCAAGATCTTGATTCTCCTATTTCTTGTAATTTGGACATGAAAAAGGTTTGTTTTGTCTGGTCTCATACTTGTTCTTTTAAGGCCAAACCTCTCTCCAAAATCATCATGTACGGTAAATTTCAACTGCAAATGTCTTCAATTTTCCTTCTTTGTCGAGTTTTTTGTGTACATTTCTCATCAATTTTCCGTCCTTTTTGCGATAAGTGAGTTTTGCCGTTTTACTTACCCAGCTAATTAATTTTCTGCCTTTGCAAAAATTAAAGTAAATATTTTTCTACGATAATCAAATAATATTTCAGTAAAATCGATTGAATAAAATCTTATAATTGGTAAAAATTACTATATTATAAAAATATTCTATAATTATTCCTTAACATCTTTTATCTAAATCTCAAGGTGATGGAATCTTAAAAATTCTCTGAAAAACATTTTCTTGTACGCATCTTTGTGTATTTTTATACTCAGCTGGGATAATTCGTTAATTAACTTAATATATTTGTTTTCTGATCTTTTAGTTTCAATTTCTTTAATTCAGAGTGGTAGTGGTTTCAACCACAATTAAATTGGAGTTATAATATTTATATGATTGCCAGTACCCTATCAGGTTTTCAATATAAGATTTGTACGTCAAATTCTAGTTTGCCAATGAAATTTAACTCTCGATGGAAAGGAATCCATGAAAAAGGCAAGGACGAGGTTGCATACTATATCGAAAACACTATTAAGAACGGTGCTCAGAATAGATTATCATATGGCAATGACAAGACATTATAATTCTTTAAAATATAATACAAATGTTCTCAAATAAAGATTCATCGTAATATTTTATTTAATACTTATTGTAAAATGGCTTAATTTTTTTAAATATCAATAGCATTGTATGTAATGTATGTGTGATTCAATTTTCAGACATTTGACTTTAGTCTTGTCTCATGTTGTGGTTGCCATTCCAATTTGAAATAAAATACACTCATTTCTTTTTATCATGAAATGCGTGTCCTGGGAATTTTTACCTTTGCTTTGACGAGCAAGATAATTTCACATGGGCGTACGTAGGTATGCACTCTAGGGAGGACGATGAAAACACTTCCATTTAATTTTTAAGAAAAAATAAGAGAAAATACTTAAAGCATGTCGCTGTGCATTACCATGGTGTAGTATCCAGCCAGTTACTTGGAAATGTGACTTTTCGCGATTAATATGACCTTGGAGAATTTTAGGTTCATCCATATAAAATTCTCCATACTACGTCAGGCTGATACACCATTTCCTGAAAATACCAAACTATGTGACCATTGATTTCCCAACAGAAACCACCACTTCGGCTTTTTGGGTATTTGGGATGTCAAAGATTTTCACTAGAGCTATGCTGATTGCTCGTAGGATTCAAGTAAATGGGCCAGATTTTACTTTTAGTAATGCTTTAAAAAAATCCTCATTTTATTTAGCATTAAGTTTAACTGTGAACTAACCTGCATGCGAACGTCACGATGTTCAGTTTCAATCGGGCAGTTACGGAACTTATCATTTACATAAGTACGCGTCTCACGGACAATTTCAAGCACTTACAAAGTAAACGATATTAAACTTGCTCTATATATGATCGTCGGTGCTCAACGTTTTAATTGGGTAACTAGGACTTCGTTATTCTTGATAACCTAATTACCTTCCGTGCAATATGATAAATTCCAGTCTTATCATTATTGCCTCTCGATGCATCTCCGAGTGTAATTCGTGGTGTACTCGTTCAAGGAGAGGCGATCGTAAAATAACGAGGATAATACAGGTCTCACAAGGCCCGTATGCGTGTTTACCTTCATCACCATGAATGTTATCGACCTGTTGTGGGTGTTCTCCATATAGATCTAACCGCACCTGATCACTACCCGTGTGCTGTAATCATTTCATTGAGCATAACTCTCGATGTCGTGGTGCAGAAAGCAGTTATTTCAACACCTTAGTTATACTGTTGAGTCACATTGGTCAACAAAGAAGGTGTAAAGTTTAATATTTACAAGGTGCCTTTGAAAACTTTGCATACAAGTTTAATCAAAATGTGATATTGGTTGTGAGAATGTAGGTTGAATAAAGCCGAAAAATTTCGACGATAACGTTGTTTTGAACAAAGATGATCGTCGCAGATTCTTTGAAATGAAAAAAATAATATTTAAAAGGAAAACCAATGTTACAATTGCCATTCGTTTAATATATTATTGTAAAATCTTAAAAAAATTGACCAGATAAAACAAAAGAAATTTGTGACTGATTTTTAAACTTCAATGACATATTTTAAGAAACTATAACAGTAACTTTAACGGAGTCACCCGCTATGTGTGCATTATAATGAAACCATTTCAGAGAGTAAAAATCATTCGCCTTGACCGGAATCCCGGTCAAGGCGAATGATTTTTACTCTCTGAAATGTTTGCGCTCAATGACATATATTAATCCTATAAGGTTTTCTATCTCAACTTAATAATGAACTCGAAAAATAATAATTCATTTTGAAACAATTATAAGTTCATATTTTTTTTAATCTTAAAAGATTTATTTGGCGGACTGGAGGATGAGAAATAACTTTCGAATTTCTTTCAAGGGCGTCGGGATACAAAGAGTTTTAAAAATCCCAATTTTAAATTTCAAAATAAAGTACCAGCTCTTTCGTAGTCATAAAAGATTGTAATTTTAAAATATATTTCTTTACGATTATCTAAAATTTAATTTAAAAGTAAAGAAAACCCCTGAAATATAGTATAATAGGAAAATATAATCTGTGAGAGAGTAAAGAGAAGTTTTTAAAATTTCTTTGATCAAAACCGTTACTGTGCGAAACTTGAGATAAGTGATTGGCCTATTTTACGCTTTAATATATCCTAAAGTGACTTCTGTGTGTGGCGTAGTTCACAATTTTGAATTATCCTTTTCATCAATAATGAATCAAAGTTATTGATTAATTAATTGTATATTTTATTGCATTTTCTAAAATTTGAAAGAAAAATGATTGGAAACCGGTGAAATGTCTCTCAAATGACATTGGCACGTCATCGAGTCTTCCGAAGTTATATGGTCGCACTCCTGAGATTTTCTATAATTATGTATGCCTAGTCAATTATTTAATTTAAGTGGCGATAAACATGATACGATTGAGTGAGAGAGAATGCGATGGTGTAATTTGCCTGCAGTTATTGATTCCACATAGTTTATTCAACATATTAAGTTGCTTTACAGTTTGCTATATTTTTTTATTATTTCTAGGCTACTGTTTAGGTGGGATGTGGCGTGGAGTTTTCAATATATTTACTCTATCGCAGAATAAATATTTATTATTCCTTTCGTTGGTATATAGTTTTTGAATATTTATTGCTCCTTTTGAAGAATTTAGCCATTAGATGCTATGACACAATCGGATTCTTTTTACAGAGTTCTCTTTGATCATGCAGGGAAGAAAACCCCCAGGGCACGGATCTTCAACAGTAATTATTAGTGCCTATTTATAATACCTTCAATTCTTTTTTTTATTTTGTATAGTTAATTCACTTCATCTTTCTAAATAAAAATTGAGAGTCAACAAAAAATATGTGGATTATACATTACGAGTGTTTGCACATGTAAATTGCATATTTAAAATTTTACTGGGAAAATTATAAACTTAACTCACGCTACCATCTATTGATTGTGTTTCAATTGAAATTTTCTGATTAAATAAGTTTAAAGATTCTATAAAATCTAGCGGATTCGACCGAAGATTTACTACTACCGTATTTAAATTGCCTTTCTCCGTTTGCAGGTAATGCGTCAGAATTTAAATCGAATCTCTCTTGAATTGCAAAAAGAGCAGTAGATATGTGGTGCGCCGAGAAATGCATTCACCATGGGAGAGGAAGTGTATCCACCGTGGGTGAATTGCATAGCGGAGGAGAAATGACCCCGCTTCGAACCCGAGTCAGGTGCCGGCAGGCGAGAGAGGGAAGAGGATACGCTTCCTTCCACTCCGGCTCGTTCATTCCGTTCTCTGGGAGCAACACATCGCCTTCCTTCTCTCTGCGCTTGCTCGGGCACCTGGAGAACTCGGTCTCGTTGCCCGCTTGAGGTAATCAAAATATCGTTTGTTGTCCGCTGAAATATGCGCCACCAAATTGAATGTAGTTAGCTCTCGTCTTCAAGGAGTATGACGGACGACTGTTGTTTTATTCATCTAAATGATGCTGATCAAAATTCGAACGACCAAAGAGAAAACTGAATGAAAAGAAAGCAGGTTAGGATGTTAAGGTCTCAGGTTCCCTCGTTCAGGACAAGCTGTGAGGGGCTTATATTATTGCATTATTGTAATTTAATTTGAAAGATTAAATTAAACTTTTTTCAACTTCTTTACATATTTTTGTCAGGATTTGAAACTTCTAAATTTAGGTTTTTACTGCTTGACTCTCTAATTGCTTTTGGATATTTTTAATTTTAAACTGCAATTTTATTATAAATGTTCATTTTTAGATTTCAGGGTCATGTATTTTATCTTGACGGAGTTCTACATCTGTGATCGTCTCAATATATCCATTCCCGTATTCTTGCCAGTATTCAACATTTAATCCCTTTGATCCCATCTTCTTACTCACGACATACTTACACCTTTCCACCATCGTCTCCTTTTTTCAGCTGATAAACATTTCAGCTTCTCTTTCGGTGAACGTTCTTCACCTTGCAATATTGAGATGAACTAACCACCTCAGCTTTCTCCTCTGAACGTCATTCAAAATGACATCTTCCGTTTCCAGTTTTTCCGCCATTTCACCATTTCTCAATAGATCTACTCTTTTTTAACGTATATTAAACCGAAAAATTCGTTTTTCATGTCACAAAACTATTTTACCTTTTCTTTATGCTCCATATCTCTCTTCCATGTCGAGGCATACTACCTGCGCATATATCCTCTTCTTTTTCGTTATTCTGACTCCTCCGTCACAAAAGATTGAATGAAGTGCTTCCTTCAAGTTCCTGTCTTTATTTTCAATTGCTTAAATTTCCCAGTTCCTAAATTGATAAACGATACACGCAAATACAAAATTTGCTGAATCCGTCTAGCTTTATGTTACCTAATAAATCAAAAGAGAGATGGTACTTTTTTCCACACTTTATTATTTAAAGTCGACCGGTTTCGTCGCATAGGCGACATCATCATCAGGCGACATCACCACCTGATGATGTCGCCTATGCGACGAAACCGGTCGACTTTAAATAATAAAGTGTGGAAAAAAGTACCATCTCTCTTTTGATTTATTAGAATGGATTTCCACAAAGTGAAGCCTGAAACCATCGAGTTTATTATGTTACCTATCCTATTTGTTCCTGAATGGATATACTGTAGGAGAAATTAATACTATCTCGGACAATTATTTGATTAATACTCTTCCTTTAATATATTCGACTTAGATGATAGCGCTAATTTTGAGAGAGTAATGAAGTACACTTTTATAAATATTACTTATGAACGTGTCAAACAAATTACCACCCAAATGGTAGAACTTGTTTAATCTTAATGATATGTTTTTGCAATTTAATTATTGGCTTTCACGATCTGTTCCAATCAAAATTTATGTCTTCGAGATATTAGCGACAGAGTTTAATCAAGTATAATTTGTTAAACCTTAAGGGCCTTTTAAAGAGAATTGAAACCTAAATCTCTTGCGTGAATAAATGACATACGAGATTGAAAAGCAAAATGGATACCATTTATTATTTTAACGACTTTTCCTTTTTTTAAAATGTGATATTCGAACATAAATTCCACCGAGAGATATTAATGAAGCTTAAAACGCTACTATTGTGATGAAAATGCAATAAAATAAGGTTAGAAGGGAATCGGTTTTTATAATTCAACTGTTAATGAAATTATTAAATGATGACAGGACATTGTTAAGTACTTGAAACCTTGCTTAAAATATGCAACTTTTATAAGCAATATATTGCTTTAGCCATAAATTTAAAGCAAAACCGTTTATCTTTCGTCAAGGAGTAATATCCAGGGATAAATCTGTTGTCGCAATGGTCATATTTATCCGTGCATAAACGCAAGAGAATCCATTTCAGTGCTCTGGTACTAAATTGGTTGCACCATTTCTATTCGTCGCTCTATTGTAAACACCAGGAGAATGCAGTATGATTTCATAGGATAGATACTCTACAGACTTGTAAATACACGATTCTGCGTTTCACATTCCAGGTAACTTAAACCATGCATTATCAACTTTGCTCTTCCACTTGTATTGGTCATTGGCAATGTAGCATGATGAAATTTTGGGGGGAAATAATTTTTAATGGTATTGATTGATCTATTATCGTCCGGTAGATTCTATAGTTTTTTGTAAACTTATTTAATGTATTTAATAGCTGTAAATCAGAATATAATGAACCATTTAAATAAAGAGGAAATTCTTGTTTTTACCTTTAGGCGTTGGACGTGAAGCAATCGTCTCGTAAATTAAAACGGCATCCAGTCCCCCTTATTTGTAACAACAATTTACTGTCTACTGATTGATTTCCTTGTCACAAATAACTTAGAACAAAAGTTGACGCACAGTTTTAGAAACGATTAGTATTACAACTTAAATCACATGTAGTTAGGCATTTTATTGTCGCGTGAATCACTTTTTTACGCATTTTGTGTTATAAAAAATGCCAGGAAAAGTGCAACGGGAAAGAGAGGAGCTTTATGAAATACGTAGAATACGTAAAACTTTAATAATGAGAATAATTTAATTCATCGCGTAAAAACCTTGCGGTTTCCTTAGAGTAATTAAAATATTATTGAGTTTAGAGAATAAAAAGAGACGTTTCAGGCGTGATATGGCGGAATTATTATTAGGTAATCTACCGTTTAAGGTAGGTTTTTGGATGGACACAACTATCAAATAAATAAAATATTTTGTAACTCCGAACAAAACCCAATCCAGCAACCTAAACTACATCAGGTCCCTCTTCATCTCTGTGTACTTCTTTCCTCTCTTCATCCCATCCAACATCCCTATCCTATTCCTACCCTTTCCTCGCTTGCCCAACATTCTCCCCATTCTGGTGGAATAACATGATTAATTTAAATGGGTTTAGAGAGTTACGCGAGAACGTCCTGCTGGATTATTAACCGCTAATGAGGGAAACGGAGCCAGACAGTTGCCATCCGATGCATAATTGTTTCTTTACTTAGCACATTGGCGATGAAGAGACTAGACCTAGGCCCTGGACTCTAAATGGAGGTTGTGGGATTTGATGAAGAAATTATGAGGGAACGCGCGAGGGAAGAAGGCGGGGAGGAGGAAATATGTATGAGCAGAAACCTCCTTTGCGTCAGCTGGAAATAAGTCGGTGGGAGAGGCTGTTGTGTGTTGGTTGTAGTTTCCCAATGCTCAATTCTTTTCCTTCTCTCATGAATCAGACTCGAAGAGTCTCAGGTGGCGTAGAGAATGAAAGTGCTCTTCGCCAGGGTCAATTGCAAATGTGCGGGTCGAGAGGGGGGGGGAATGCTGAAGGCGAGGAAAGGAGAAAAGAATGAGGATTGTCTCCGTGACACAGGTGTTGGAATGCATGTTTCGGGGTTTTAGTATATTCAAATAATTTTTTTCATAATGACCAATTCATGTTTGATGAAAGGTTGGATATGTTAGGTAGTCAGATTTTGTAAAGTTGCAAGATGATAAGCCCATTGAGAAATATTAAAGAAAATCCAAAGGATTTTCCACTGGATCGACTGCAAATAATAAAGGATTGTTTCACAGGAATAACTAAAGGGAAGTGTTACTCAGAAAAAGTGTTCTCAGTGTTACCTCAGTGTTACAAGTGTTCTTAAGTGTTACTCAGAAGAAGAGCGGTTTCAAAGTACAATTGAAAATCTCCTTCAAAATACCGTTAGGGCTTATAGAACACTACGCGTTATTTAGGAGGTAAAGTATTCAAATTGCATTATTAATGTTTATCTGCACAAGGAATTTGATTTTGTGCTTGGCATCTTACCTATCGAAGTATTTCGGTCAAAGCACCTCCGCGATCTATTTCTCATAATTGTACACTTTTTGATGACTGTTTCACCGGTATTGCAGTCAGCGTCTTTATGCCACAAGGGCTGAGTGTTGTGCACTTTTAAGTTTTAAAGTCATCATACATCATACATTATAAGATACCCTACGTCCAAGGAAATGCTTATCTTTCTTCTCGCTTCAGCGAAAACTTGGGAAGTTAACCATCTACATCTCCGATTAACGATTCCAGTGATACTCAACTTCTTCACGTTCCGTGTAGTTTCCGCTGTATCCAGTGCTCCTGCGTCGAGCTAAAGTGCCCATCCAGTGACCCTTATAGGTTGATAAAAGACTATAAATAAATTTTATTATTCCGTTCTCGATATGAATGAATATCTAATGCGCTCTCGACGAAAATTACCCCGTGATCCACCAAAAAGGCGTGTGGCAAGATCCACCTGGAATGAGTAAGGTTTTTGTCGACTTATATTCATACGAGATTGAGACCCAATAGTCTCTTCTTCCATTTATCCCCTATGCATACAAACGTAAAGACAATTACCAACACCCAAGCTCTAGGTGGAGGAAATAGCACCTAGGCGGGAATCGAAGTGGCGACCTCTGAGTTGGCAGGCGAGGACGTTACCCCCGTCTCACCGGGGGTGGTGTACAAGGGAGAAGGGAAAATTTTTCACTAAAAACCTCGAAGAAACATGCAAATGAATGTACATGCTGGCGGAAAACAGTTCAAAACAAGTATTGATTTCACCCAATAAAATATTTCTTTGGTATACAAAAAAGAGGGAATACAAATAAACCACAACCCTTTCTTCGATAGAACTCCACCATTTCATGAGGCTGGGTGCTGATTTGTCTCCATCTTACATGTATGCATGTATCTGGTGATCTTTGATTGACTCGAGGCTTCCCGTCCAATGGGTGACACCCGATTTGTCGATTGGATTTTTTGAGCAAGTTTCCAAGCACTGGAACTATTGTCTCATTTGAGGGTATTTGAATTTTTGTAAATACGAGGAGTGTTCATAAAGTAAGGCCCGTTTGGTCACAGGAAAAAATATACTCATATGAAACACATTTTATTGGCACTTTTAGTAAGCTACAAACCTACTTCACTTATCTACGAGTACATCATCGCCGTGCACTTCTAAGCATTTTTCGTACCGCTGCACCAGCTTCTTTAACCCCTCTGCATAGAAACTCGCCGCCTGAGGGTTGAACCAATCGACAACGCCATTCTTGAGTTCCTCTTCGGTTTCGAAACGTTGTCCACCGAACCACTGTTTCAAGTGCAAGAAGAGGAAGTAGTCGCTGGGTGTAAGGTCAGGACTGTACGGTGGGTGGTTTAAAGAGTTCCCAACGACCCAAAAACTCTCGTCCACTGGACATTCTTTGCTCTTTGTGGTGGTCGGTGAGCATTTTCGGTACCCACCTTGCACGCAATGTGTGGTATCCGAGGTTTTCTGTAACAATATTGCAGACAGTAGTGCGTCCAAGTTGAGGAAATTTTTCAGCCAGGCCATTAATTGTCAATCGACGATCACATCGCAGTTTTTGTTCCACTTGCGAAACAATTTCATCGGTCAGAATACTGGGCCTACCACTTCGCTCTTCGTCATGGACATTTGTTCGTCCATTTTTAAAATCACAGCACCATTGTCTAACCTTTCCTTCACTCATAACTGTAGGTTTAAAAACTAGGCATAATTCCCGATGAATTTCAGCAGCCGACAATCCTTTTGCATACAAGAATCGTATGACAGAACGCACTTCACAGCTGGCGGGATCAACGATTGTCACGGACATTGTTGTTTGCATGCACGGACAAGCAAACGACTTCTGAAACAAAACAAATGCTGCTATAGCTTCTCAATAAATCAGTAGATGGCGCTGCAGGAGCAAAACTGTGTTCTGAAGCGCCAATATTTAAATATAAGCAAACGGTACTTACTTTAAGAATACGCCTCGTATCTACGTGAGCTTCAAGAGCATCACACCGCGGAAGCCTTTGCAAAGAAATATTTCGCCATTTGAATTAACTTATAACTATTTTCGAGTTAGTTAAATCCACATGATTCATAACTTTGTGAAAAAATTTATGTTGTGCTCTATATCCACGTATTTTTTAAAGAATGTTAAATTTGTATTGTATTGTTGGTCGTCAACAACATGATTTTTACATTAGAGGACTCACATCTTGAAAACTTCATGCGAATTTTCAAACCAATTGAGATTTCTCTGTGCATTCAATTCTACTGTTGAATGTCGGTTTCAGTTTGATTCGGCCACGGTATTTCACTCGATGGTAAAAATTACTAGGGAAGGCAACGAACAGGTGAGGTTATTAACGCCATCAGGGTTCTACGGGTAATATGCCAGGAAGATAATTTTTAAGGAATGAGGGAAAGGTGAGGGAAAACCCGGCGGCGGAATTGGTATGCTCTAAAATGCATTCGCATACCCGCCAAGGGGTCCACGATTTTAAGCCCCATATGGCGGACGAAGTACTCCCCATGAAATGCTACCCTTACCAAGTAGGAGGCGTACCTTATAGTATTTTTACACTCCTTGGATTCAAAGTGGGGTCCCCGGGGTGGAAATATATACACTAGCCACCAAAGCAACTTAACACTCCTGTTTCCTACATCCCGGGGTAGTGACAACCTGGAATTTGTAATCTTTTATTGCGTTTTTTCTTATTTTTACCTTATCCTTAAACACATTAAGTCCCGTGTTTGTTGTCGCAATCCTAGGTTAAAATTTATGATTCAATATATATATATATATATATATATATATACATGTAATTATTTTATTCTATTTAGTTTGCCTTGTGATCTATGCTCCTAATTTGGTATGCTTTGCAACTGGGAGAGATGAGGTCGCTTTGAAATATAATTTCAAGCAAGGTATAAATTCACCACGTGACTAGGGGGAATTTCGAAATTCGCAGATGTAATGGACTCTTGGGGGTTATTTGGAAAACCCTTCAAATGTGGCGCATCGTTCATCGAATGGGACTAAATACGTATCTAGTGTCCCCCAATACCCTTCGTCAAAATTAGCACGGACCGAATCGCCTTTCCAAACTGATTTCTGGTTCGCCTAGTATTTGCTGTTCTTCCTTTGAGGAAAGAGGGTAAGTGTTGACTCAAGCTATAAAAATACCAGTAGGTATTGGTTTAAAGAGAGAGAGTAACTTTAGCACAGAGGAGGAAATAATGATTTTTTTTCAGTCAAATGGGAAAAAGAGGCATATTTCTATATTGAATTTCGTAGAGGGCCGAAGAAACTAGATGGAAGTGGTGTTTTTGGGATGATGAAAATCGTAATAAATGGAGAGTTTTGACCAATGGGGGACGGAAGAGGTCAGGTATTGAGGACTGTACATAGGTTGATGGGAACTAGAATGGTGGGTGAGACGAGAGTCCTACTATCCTTCATTTTCCAATACTTTTGTGCAATACTATTTGTTTTGGAGTCTCAAGTTTTCACTATACGTTACGATATTTCATTTAAATTTCCAATGCGTCCCATTTAAATTCCATTTATTGTTGGTGAGCCTAAAAATATCGCTTGCGTGCTATCATGTAGCAAGTTATATTTGTTCAAAAACTGCTTTATGGTTAGCGATGAAGTCACTTATTAAAATTGTACGATTATTCATGACATTTTTATTTTACATGTGATGAGAATATTTTCCATAGAAATGTAAGTAAAAATAAGGAGATTAATGAGGCTGAATTGCTTAGACCATACTGCTATTTTACAGGAACCATTTCGAATGCGCCAGATAATATACTATTTGAGGCACTCAATCAAGTAGAAATCATACGCACAAGTACATAGAATCAGACGTCGGTACGCACAAATGGAGACGTACTCACCGCAGAAATACACGTACAGAACTGTTGAAGATTGTTTAACTCTATTCTGAGGATATGTTATTCGATATTTATACCTTGCTTTTGAATAAATAATAAAACCACAATTAGTATTTTTATCTTTTATCATAATCTTTCGCATAGGTCTACTTGCACGTCATTAGTATGCTACTCAGACTTTAACGAGAGAAATTTAAAATATTATTGCACGGATGTTTCCGTCTTTCTTCATTTATCCCATTTACTGCTTTCACCAAGAATTTCCTCTCTTGAATTAGAGATATTTTACTGCGAATCATACAAGGATTGCGTAAAAAGTATCGGGAAGGAATTCGGAATAAAATATTTGTTTCATACGACGAGTATAATACCAAAAAATTCTTCGAAGTACAAGCCTTGTACATCCCAAGAGCGGCGGCTTTTGCCTGCTGCATTTCCACGACTCAAGGAATTTCTGCTGGGCGGATTCCTGAAGGTCCATAAGTGTACACGTAAAGCCTTCCTTGAGGACACCAAGGTGGTGCCTTTTGAGGGAAGATTTTACTTCAGGGAATATAAAAAATCTGCTGGTGCCAAGTCGGGACAGTAAAGGGGGTTGAGAAATCGTCGCGATGTTGTTACAGAAGGTCTTCGAAAGCAGACACTATAATCCCCTTTTCGTGACGACTTTACAGCTGATCATTTGCATCACCAACTTTCAGTAATGATGGTATTCACTGCCATCTTACAAATGACAATGCGACCTGCAATTATGCGAACACTTAACCGACGGTTTTAATTCAGCACTTTAAGCTCATGTTGCACGTTGTCGTCGGTTCTTGACACCGACAGCTGTCCGGCGCGGCTCGTCCTCCACACCCTCTCGGCCATATTTGAAGAGTTTGTACCACTCAAAAACAGCATTTAATGGCATAAGTCATTCTTAAAAACTTAAAGAATCATACCTTAATGTCTCCGTAGCCAATTAATCCAGTCCTACGTAAACGTTTATGGCCTACCGCTGTTCAATCGTTCGCTGCATTTGGCGCTGGCACGGAATCACTCGAAAGGGGCCCACTAAATACACGATCCAGTCCAAGCGAACGCTCGCAATTGTTTGGCGCTTGGTGCTTGTTAAAGATTAGACCCATCACCACCGAGCTAGAATGGTGCCAGGAGACTCACAGTCACGTTAGGAAAAAATTGTTTCCATTACATTTTATATTCACATTACATTAGACGTATCCTAGCTCGTTCCAATGCTATGATATTTTTCAAAAATCTCGTCTAAAATCAATTTTATCATAAGATTAATACTCTATTCTCTCCTAACTTCTTCACACAAGTATTTTCAACATATTTGACGCACGATTATGGCCTGTTTGGAAACAGCCAGAAAATCAATGGAAAATTAAATTTCTATTGTTTGCAATTTTACCTGTTTTCTTTTTTACTTAAAAATATTACTGAGTGTTAGGTGGACCTTGAAAATATTTCGAGCTTATGGTACTTGACCCATGATTTCATTATGTAAATACACCACTTTCACCCAATTGAACAAAACCCCCAAGAATGAGGTTATGTGCCGCACCTGTGACACATAATACGACGTACAGGTAAATTGGACAGACCATACCAGCATAACAATACTAGTTTCACGGAACATTTGGCATAGTATAAAACCGGTCTTATTGGAAAATTGGCCTCCAGTTAACACATTTTCGAAACATACCATTCCAATATTCTTAAAGATTGATCGCTAATTAAGCACACTCAAAAAATTCACCTCGACGCCGCCAAGAGCTTGAACATACACATACGCATAGAAAAAATCTTGAAAAAGGAACCTGGAATCATCGACAATTCCTTGTTAAGAGTGAAATTAATAATTTAACCTAGTTCATGAGCTTATAAGTACGCAGGCCACACAATACAATCGAAAACACATCTCCCTCACCTCCTTTTCCCTCCCCGTTCCCAGTCTTACCTCCCCCAGGGAAACCGGTGCCCCGCTACTTCCCAAACCTCCTCCCTCTTGAACATATTTACTTGACCATGGGCAGTACTTCGCTAGCGTTACCTTCCCCGTTGCCAAATTTTCCAATCAGTTGATGGTCACCTAGTTCACTGATATATTTGGAAAGAGTTTTTCTTAAATATTCACAGGATAAAGGATTTTTTTTTACAGCTTATGTATTCCCTCCTGAAGGTCTACGTGCCGCAGAATTATTTCTTATTTGATGGTAAATTATATAAATAAAGCAAAGAGCTGGCAATAGGCTCTCACGCCTCTGACGACATTTATCAGATATTGACATGGATGACTTCGAACAGTACCTGATTATATTGCATCCAAACAAAACGCAAAATGTATTAAATTAAATGTTTGTGGAAAATTAAGTGAACGTTGTAATAATTCAGCATGGGGAAATTTTTTCAGAGGAATCCAGATAGCGTTGATTCGTTTAAAAGGTTGCGCGATACTAGATATTAAAATGACAGAAAAGTTACAATGCGAGCACAACATGGAGGGTACGTAATAAATAGACGTTCAATTTCTTGTATGCTGGCGATAGCTTTGCTTTCCTTTGAACCATGACACATACAAGGGTAGGGCTTTAATTATGGTGCAGTATTTTGATAATTGGAAAATTGCGTTTCGTATTCTTGTTTTTCGTGTTCTACTTTTGCAAAGGTGGCCAAAGTTCCTGTGAGAAAAAAATTAAAAAAAGAATGACACCCTCATCAGTTCGCCTGTGTATATTCAAGTTTGGTGTTTTAGCTCATTCACTATCTTATTCGGTGGCAGTTACCCATGTGGCAAGAAGAATTCTCTTCAGAACTACTGGTAAAAGCGAGATCGTGACCCGTAATCCTCACTTCTCTCATTGTTTACACTCTACTAAATTGATCTTGCCCTGTGATTTTTTCCATTCCTCAGTGGGATGGTCACTGCGGAACTGAAAACTCTCGAGTAAGGAGTAAAGTGGCTACTACTACATTTTTCTATTTGGTTACTTTCTGGAAATTCAGCGTTAGAGTAAGTTTGTCAGACTCCCACGCGCTCAAACTTATATTTAATTTTGATTTTATCTTACACATTGAAGTTACAACATCCCCATTCCGAAGCATATTGCTGAAATAAGGTCTGGTGTGGTACGCATATGGTGTGAACTGCGTATTACCTAATTGCAGTATCTCTTGTGGCGAGATTTTCCACGCCCATTAATTTCAATTTTCAATTTCCTCATCAAAGAAGATCGAAGTCTTTGAACATCTTTGATAGGGATTACTCGGTGCTCTTTTTGCATAAATAATCTGTTCTTTGACAACCAACATTAAATTCTCTCGTGTTATATATATCGTGTTTCTTATACACTTAAATGTCTTTCGATGCCGGCCTCAATTCTTTTTCAACTTGTTTCAAATATATAATTAGATTATCTTACGTTAGGATTGCTACTCAGTATGATGGAAAGCGAGTTTCAAAAGATATTTGTTGTAGGTAATGTATGTAATTTATAATCGCTTGCTTCTATTATACGAATATATTGATTCGATGAATATGAAAGGAGGTTATTTGCAAAGAAATTGAAAAATTATTTCAAAACTGTTGAACTAAATAAATCAAACTTACGGCTTGGTTTCTTCGTTCCACAGCCACAACCAGCACAAATTTTGGAAGAGCAGATCTTGCGAAACACAATTAGACCTTTTTATTCATGATATACTTAGAACGGGAGAAAACAACACACAAGTCGACGCAGTATTACTAGATTTCAAAAAAGCCTTCGATAAAGTCCCACACAAAAGATTGTTACTCAAACTTAGATACTATGGAATCAATGAGAAAATTATTAATTGGATTAGAGACTTCTTTTCAAACCGCAAACAAATAGTAGTCATCGATGGGTTGTGCTCAAAGGAAAGAGATGTCACATCGGGCGTCCCCGAGGGAAGTGTAATAGGGCCTCTTCTATTCTTAACATACATTAATGACTTAAGCGCACATGTTTTTAGTAATCTCAGGTTAATTGCTAATGACACGATGGTACACAGTAAATAAGGAGCCCACTCGATAGCGAGCTACTCTCTAGTGACTTATACACAATCTCGGATAGGTGCAAGAATTGGGGATTAATGCTAAGATAGCCAAATATGCAGTTTTGAAATTTTGGAACAAAGAAAGTGGTGAACAGGGCATGAACTACGAAATAGAGGGCTCGTGAACAGGGCATGAACTACGGAATAGAGGGCCCGTGAACAGGGCATGAACTACGAAATAGAGGGCTCGTGAACAGGGCATGAACTACGAAATAGAGGGCTCGGTACTAACCACGGCCAACCAAGTCAAATATTTGGGGGAAGCTCTAACACCACCCCTTTCTAATGCAAAAATTTCAGAGAGTAAAAATCATTCGCCTTGACCGGGACTCGGTAGCTTAAATGGTTAAAGCACTCGGCCGGATATCGAGGGATCCGGGTTCGAATCCAGGTCAAGGCGAATGATTTTTACTCTCTGAAATTGTTGCATTATAATACACACATAGCGGATGACTCCGTTAATATAGTTACTGCTGCGGTATCTCCCGCAGTTCCTTGAAACCACCCCTTTCATTGGGAGCAAATATCAGAACAATATGCGGATTCGCTGTAAAGAAACTGGGCTTCATTAAATTGGTGGTGGGGAAATGTAATGAGAAAGTCAGAGGGAGGTGTTATTTTGCTCTAGTTAGACCTCATTTGGAATGTGCCGCGAGTATTTGGGATCCTTAGGGAAAAATCTGGCAAAAATAATTAGATAAGTCCAGAGAAATTCCATTATATTCATTAAAAATTGTTATAATAAAAACACAAGTGTAACAGGCCTCTTAGGAGATTTAAGCTGGGAGTCACCTGAAATCCAAAGAGAACAAGTGAGACTTAGACTTTTAGAAACATTTATAACCAACGAGTTTAACGATGACACTAAAGGAAATATAATGGCCCCACATTATTTGGGTAAATTAGACCATAAAGATAAAATACGGGAGATAGATTCCAGTACAGAGAGATTCAAATACTCATTCCTTCCAAGAACAATAAAGGAATCATAATAGTAAGAAACCGAAGTCACTTTAGAAATATTAAAAACATTTACTTTACCAGTCGGAACAAAATTAAACATTTCAAAGACAATAGGTTGAATTTGTATTTGCATATTTATGTTAGTTGGTAGTTTGCTTGCATGTGTGTGGATTTCAAGGGTTTTTGCATGAATGTATACAAGGTTTGGTTTGTGGCTTGTATAAATTTGTGGCTTTTGTATGCGAGTTTTTTCTTTCTTTATTAGGGGGGGTGCCCTAACACCCCCTCCACACGCCCTTGCGGCGGCTTGCGGGGCGTTAAGTAGATGTAGATTATCGTAAGAATTGCTTCATTCTTTTCATTATCTTTTTCAATTAGAATCTCTACTTTATTTC
Organism: Hetaerina titia; assembly: GCA_037158775.1. Taxonomy (NCBI): domain Eukaryota; kingdom Metazoa; phylum Arthropoda; class Insecta; order Odonata; family Calopterygidae; genus Hetaerina; species Hetaerina titia. The sequence goes on along the minus strand of CM073775.1, from coordinate 19,718,100 downwards.
AAGGATTATGGCCATGACTCAAAACTGAAGTAACAGAGGTAATGGCATGGGAGAAAATCTAATGGCTGTGGTATTGCTAGTTATAATTCCGTTGACCGCTCCCTTTACGAATAATTCCCTAAATGCACGTTACCGTTAATTAAAAACAAATCCTTTTCTTGGTAGTAGTTTTTGTGATCCTTTGAGAGAATTTCAAAATTCTGATCTCCTAGTTTGGGAAAGGGTTCGTAATATCAAAGTTTCATTGATTCGAATTTTATCTTTTTAAAATTTTGATAGTGGGCAGAAATAATATTCAGGAAATGTTGATAAGACATACCTCAGCGGGAACTTGAATTCCTCTTCAGAGGCGAAGGAAAGTGTGCCTTTTTATTATTGAACAGATATAGGGAATGGCCGCTCTTTTTTTGAAAGGATGTGGCCGTACCTACATATGCTTGAGACGAGTGATCATTTAGCCTCCAAAAAAGTGTGTTTTCGCATTCAATGGCTTCTCCATGTAGTTTGGATTCTAAGAAATCGGAGTTGAGTATTTTTAGGGTTAACCTGATTGGAATGGGGCGCAAGGGGCTTGCGGAGATGGGAGCACTAATGTTGACCATGGGTTGGGGGAAGTTAAGGATGGGCAAAGGAATCAAGAGGGCTCTGGGGGATGAACGTCCCCGTCTCTTGACAGATGCATCCCTCTTTCAGCATCCACTCCACTTTTGCAAAAAAGTGGTTGCCCTGCGGAGGCAAGGACCATGGGTGCCCTGAGAGCAAACCGATCATCTTTGAATGTTACTGGGGCATCGGAAGATTGGTCTTCGGATAATGCTGATTCTGGACCTAGGAGCAGCCCTTTATTCTTCTGGAAAGTGTGTAAGACCGTACCCTTCCCTCACGTTCAGCTTTTCAAAAAGAAGTATTCTCTAAGTCCATGGGTGAAAAGGAAGTCTGACTGGAAAACTGATAGATGGGGATTGCAAGGAAAGAGGAGTGGTTGTTAGAAGCAATTCAAAGAAGGTCGGAAAAGTAGATGTAGGATACGTTGAGTGGTAGTCGATTCATAAATAATGTCACATAAGAGGATGAAATCATATTGAATAAGTAAAATGGAAGAGAATTGAAGAATAGATATTTTTAACGGCATCAAGGGAAAAAGAAAATTATTGGAACAAAAACATTTTATTTTAATGCAGCTCCTTATATTTTTCATTTCAACCACGAGCTTCTCTGACCACTGCTTAATGATCAACCCTGAAGGAGACCTTGACAGTTGTTGAGATTAAGGCCTGCCTAAATTGTTTCCAACCGAGAGTTGTCGCAGCATGTTCCCCACTAAGGTCTATATCGATCTTGTGAATTTATAATGCATTCAATATAATGAACCTGAAATTGATTGGTAAATGCAAGAAATTAAATATAATGGTTCCAGTGTTTATTACATTTTATACATATTTGCAGAATGTTGCGATCATTTCATGATAAAATATTGTCTCTGCAAATTGTACATATAAATTCATACTAAAGGGGTATTATGGTATAGATTTCAAATTTCCATGTTAATCGAAAAGAATGAGAAATATTCATAATGATTATTCACTATGTCCCATGCAAGATCTAGGGAATGTAAGTATTGCATCTTGCATATAAGATCATTTATCGGCGAATGACTGGCGGTGTGAGCACTATTTGCAAAGCATTTAAGCAATATAATGCAGAAATCAATCTCTTCGATTATTTTAATAATAACTTCCGACAGTGTTAGTAATAGAGTTCCCCTATTTTATTACATTTAATTAAGCTTACCTTGAAAACTTAAACAAATATACCAGAAATTAATATATATATATACCGAGATTAATTGTGTCTTTACTGGAATCTCAAACATAGCATTACAAACAATTCTCTTTAATGAAAATATATAGAGATCTGATGGATTTTATGGTGAATTGACATATTACACATACTTCACACAAGTACCTATTTAATATTGAAAATATTTCAAAATGTTGTGGTCAAAGTTAACAATATTTTTAAAATTACTTTCTAGGTGAAAACGAAGATCATTGATAAAAATTAGACTAAAATTTATATAGTGCAGTTGATCCTGACGAGTTTCATGTTATCCTAGAGTCAAAAACGCAACCATTACTAGCTGTTATTTATAAAACATCACTCAGTTCTTTAATCCTATGGTATCTTAGATATATAAAAAGGTTCACCTCCACAAGACGTCTATGATGAACTAGTGGATTAAAAGAAAGCTTCTCATATTTCATCTCATTATTATGCTTCATTTGTCTGTTACAAGACAGTTAACAGGCAAATTAGTAAACGGATTTTGTTCCTAATATTAATGATTCATTATGTGTAGAAATCAGGAGCATGTAAGGGAAGCTTGTGGCAGAAGGCCAGATTAGAAAGTGTACTGCTATATCATAAGCATCCTGCCAGTCTAGATTATTATGTTTAACGCACTTGTTCGGTTTAACTTTCAGTTCTGAGGTCTGGTTTGATGACGCCTTGCAAGATAATTCTCAATATTGAGTTCGCAATGTGATACATTACTTTTTCTTATAGTTAAGAATTTAACAAAAATAAGAAATTTTGTTTGTCCATGCAAACCTTACCATTATAATGTTAGATGCGTATTTGAATACATATCAATCATCACATTTTTGAGAATCTTGAATTAATGTGATACGAAGATATGGAGAGGTTAAAGTATGAAGAAGATTTAGGAGTCAGTAATGGGGACGTAAAGGAGGCACAAAATAAACGGGAAGGAGACCAAAAGATTCATTTATCAACCTCGTACGAGGGGTACATTGATGTACCTCGTACATTGATGGGGCTTCAAAACCGAATGCAATATATGAGATACTAATTATTTTTTTAAAGATTTAAATCTATAAAAAATATTTTAAATACGCAGTAATAACTTTTCTGAAACACAATGAGTTGGGTCATATTCACGGAGAATGTTATTTCAGTATTTTTGACTTGCATTTAGAAGAAGGTTCTTCCCCACTTATTCTAATTTTATATATCACCGTTCCCTGGTTAAAAGTTTTATTTATTCGTCTTTGTCCGAAAATAGCACTTTTTGGCCTTTATATCGGACAACAATGGCAACACAACAGTAACAACAATACAAATACCCAAGCCCTTGGTGGAAAAAATCCGACCCTGGCAGCAATCGAACCCGCGACCCTTGGGTTGGCAGACGAGGATGCTACCCTGCCTATTGTTTATTGATTTTATTTATTTACTTATTATAGTTCTTTATCATTATTCTCCTTGTCTCACTGGAACCTTCTTACAATGTGTAGCATGTAATTCTTGTTAGAACAAGTACAGGAAAATTTGGATTATATTTAAATTTAACTGGACTAGAACACATTTACTTGAAGGATTTCCATGAATTTTATCGACCATCAGTTTTGTCTTAGAAAACATTCATGCTTTATAAAGACAGTTGTGCTTTACGTGTCATTCAAAGCTATTCCATTTTGTATGAGTTCGTAAGGATTATTTGGGTATGACATACGTAACCTGATATGATGAAACTTTATTATTATTATTATTATTATAAGGTTATATACCGGTAAAGGTAGGTTTTTGGTTGAACACAACTATCACATAATTAATTTTCGACTCCAAAAAAACACAATTGAGCAACCTAATCTACATCAGGTCCCTCTCCATCTCTGTGTACTTCCTTCCTCCCTTCATCCCGTCCAACATCCCTATCCCGTTCCTACCCTTTTCTCGTTTGCCCAATATTCTCCCCTCTATTACCTTCTTCAACATCCCACTGCCGTTCAATACGCCTTTCATCCATTTTTCCTACCTCCGTAGGATTGCTCTCAACAAACCTCTCTCCTCGCCCACCATACCTAGTACTTCCTCATATGTTTTTCTTTCGGTCCATTTCACCTTCTCCACACCCATATTTCAAAAGCCTCTCCAATCCACGTCTGTCTTCCTGCTTCAGTGACCATGTCTCAGCGCCGTAAATTGCTACGCTCCATATCAAACTTTTGACGAGTTTTTTCTTAACATCCCTACATAACGTCCCCGTCATCAACTCACTCCTCCTTGTGAAAGCCTCTTAAAACTTTATTACTTCATAAATTAAAATTGTAAAATTATCATGTACATTTAATTATATATTGTATCGTATGTGACTCACTCGTCTGGTATTGGCTGGTTCTCTGCCAACACTAAATAAAACAATGTTATTCTTATTTCCATATTATAGTTTCTGTATTAAATCATTATATTAATATTTTGTAATTCATCTTATATAATGAATCAATCTTTAATTGAAATTCTATCTTACTTGATGGCGTAGTTACAACACAGACTGCTTAAATTATTAGCAAAGCAATAAGGGCGATTATCTTTTGCTGGAGTTTAGTTACACCTTGTAGTTAATTGCATAAATTGCAAATATGCGAAAACGTGATCGGAATAGTTTTTTAATAGATGGGTTGTGAGAATTAACGCTCACATATTTATGTCTTCACATCTGTTATCTTTTGCGAATAAATTTAATGTCTTTACACCTAATTTTCTATAATTATTAGTTAAAAGTTTCACCCCTATCTCCAATTCTTAAGCACACTATAGCAATTAAATGCTGACAAAATGCAAGTTGGTTAAACTCGTCGATAGAGAACCTCTGAGTTTCCGCAAACAACTAAAATATTATCATTTAAAATATATTTTAAACCATGAATACAATTTCCATTTTCCATACACTTCAAATATTCAGTTAATATGTAGTGTGGATTATAAGAATACGCAGCGAGAAAACATAATTTATTTTCGGGGAGGGAATATAGGACGGAGAATAACTATCATATTAGGAAATATTTAATAGCATTTTCCTTTTGAATCTTCGCGATTTAATTATTAATATAGCCACAAAGTTAGTGAAGCCTCATTTACTCAATTTACGTCGAATATCAGTTTGAAACTGCACTCAAAAAAGGAAAATATTTTCGTATGTAATTGAAAAGTTGTAATTTTTAAGTTGTAAACTATAAATTAAGAATAATTCTCTTCCTCTATTTTTAGATGCATTTCGTAGGTTTCAATAATTCGTTAACTGACTCCGATATGAATTCAATTTTAACCCATAGTATTTAAATTTGTCGTCGAAAACGATTTCAGGGTATTTAAAATGAGAAATTTTCTTGACATTTTTCCCGTAAACTTTTATAGTACGATTATTATGAAGGCTTTTCCCAAAATACTTATAAACAGTCTTACCTGTCGAGACTTTTAATCTAACTGAAGAACTCCACATTGTTAACTGATCTACCCAAGTTGGCTTACCTAGTGGCTAAAGTATTTTATGTACTACACCAATTTTTCATTGCTTTAGAATAGCATTGGATGGGGAGTTATTGAATAATCTTGTGAGGAAGGCAGAAAGGGTTCATTTAATTTTTTAAATTATTTGCCCATGGATTCCGCCTGGAGGCTGGAGCTTTTTCTATTTTTATTTGTGAAATCACGTACTTGATATCTGATTCAACAAGTGTAGGATCAGCAAGTGAAAGATCCTGTGTGTCCCCGTTTTCATCCGCGAGCAGCCTTGTTGTCTCTGGTCATCCGTCTCACCTTACTACGTCGTTTGGGATTTAGATGGACAGAATATGGTCCAAAGTGTCGCTTAGATGGGTTACATAATGTTATGGGGCTTAATTAGAGCAGTAGATGGGCTGTGTTTTTAGGTTGTTACTGGCCATTTCATATAGAAACCCCCAGGGATTTTCTAGCAGGTTATTTTTGACGGATTTTATCCAGAACTTCTCCTTGAATTTTAATACGAGTTTATCGTATTTCCATGTAATAGTTTTTAGCATTGTGATGGCATCTAAGTTTTAAGAGTGGCCATTTCTCCTAGATATTCTGCATTTTATTATTTATTGGCTTAATTTATTGTTCCTCCAGGAAATATCGTTTCCCCTCTTTTGTGTTTTTCGAATTGCTCCCTTAGCTGCCTTTAATAAATCGCTTGTGATAAGTTCCACGCGTTCATCTATATTTTCATTGGCTGTTTTCCATATTTGTTTTTATTAATTTTTCACGGGATTTTCAAAAATGCGTTCTCATAGCCTCTCCAGTTAGTCGCTGCTAGGGCGAATCTTCTATTGTTACAAGATGTGTTGTAAACTTTTAGCTTAAGGTAAAATGTTATCACTTGTGTAAGTTTGTTGTTGCTTATGTTAAATTATCCATGGACTTCCCAATTAGAAATATATTTCATGACGTTTCCATAGTAAGCAGAAATGTCGATGCTTGACTCGCCGTTTGATGAGCTGAAGGTTGGCTGGAATCCAGGTTCATTTAGAATATAGAAGTTACTTGATGATAGAAATTTCTCCAGAGACATATCTCTACCATCGGTGGTTGTTGAGAAACAGGTCTCAGTTATTCAGTTTGAATCCATTGCTATAAACATTTTTCATGCTTTGGGTTGGACAGTATTTCAGAGAGTTCAACAATTCTCTCGTTCACATCGTGTGATGGCGGAAAGTAACCAGATAAAATGACAGAATAATGATTTGATATAGTTATTTGAACTATTGAAAAGTGTGAGGTTTCTCGGTTTTCTAGGGAAAGAAAATCTAAGTATTTCTTGAAGCAGATAATTACTGTGAGGAGTTTTTCTTTAGCGTGATCTGGTGCAAATTTGGTCCTTAGCCTTAGGCCTAGGATTTTCTAATTTTGTGTATTTTGGTCAAGATACACTTGTTTTCATTTGATTTTTTGCAGATTATGCAAATTGGCTTTTCCTTATTTTCTCAAAGTTGGTAGTTGAATGGCCTCAGAGCAGTGTTCTCCGACTGCTATGTAATATTTTTCGAGATGCTCTATCTGTGGCATTTATAGTATCCTGTTAAATGGATGTAGTGTTTGAAGGAGTGCGACTCGAATCCCATGTATATCCTGCCATTTAACAGCGATCATTTTTTACTTTCAGTGTCTACCTCTATTACCCAGTTGCATGTGTCGGTATTACAGTTTCCGAATTTTAATAGTGGCTATATGTGGTGGTCTTTTGGAATCGTGTTCTGCTTTTTAATGTTTTCTAAAAGAGTTATGTTGTTGTTGATTGAGTATGCTAAAATTCTTGGTTTTATATTTAGTTACTCATTGACTGTGAACAATTCAGTGATTTCGGGTATTGTTTTTATTATCTCAATAATATTGAGGGATTCTGATGATTTTGGGATATTATGATCCTGATTTTTTGTTTAAATTTAGAGATTACGCTAATTCGAATACCTATTTTAGTGGGGCTCAATACTTTCAATAATTTCTCTATAGAGTCATTTCCGGGTTTGAGATTAAAATGTTGTCCTATTTATTGGTGAGATTATAAAGGCGTTGCTGTTCTTCGGAATAAACTTTTTTCCACCAGGGATTTTTGAGTGTTTTCCAGTGATCTCGGCAAAATTCGGCCTATGGATTGCCTGAGCTCTTTTTATTTCATTCCTAATGAGTTACTTTATTTTACAAATTGTATTGCCCTCTTTTTCTCCAGTCTGCAGTTCAGTAGTTAGCTTGATGTTAGTTTTTATTCGCTCATAAAATGCCAGAGTCATTTTCGGTAGTTCTTATACCAATTCTCTTTTCTTTGCAACCCCATTATCTCATTGGCGATTACCGTGGAGATTATGCGGTGGTCATTCTCGAATGAATCTTTAACCTTCATTAGGTCATAGTTCTCGTGACAGTGGAAGGGGAGTTAATTGATTCTTGCTCCTGGCTCGTCTTAGCGTGCGAATTGTCCCAAGACATGTTAACTGCTTTGATGACAGGGTTTTACATCGCAAAATTAAGCGCAAAATAGCGCTCACTGGTAGCAAAGTAGAGTTAATTATCGCTAATGTCAACTTGCAATTCAGATTGATTTCGAGGATAACGCAGATGCTCCGGTTTGCTTAAGTACTCAACCGAGATACACCTGATTAGCACAGATTATTACCATAAATTGCTAAAAAACTTTCTATGAGTTTAAGTTTTTAAGTCTTGCCGATTTTTGTGAAAAAGCCGAAAAGCGTGCAATTTCACAAATTTTAGAAAACTTTATTGTTCGTCAGTAATTACTTTTCAAACATTTTACTCAGATTTGGTGAGACACACACAATAGCACCTCCAAAAAACTTCACGCCAATCAGATGAACTGCCTTGACAATATAAGCCTTTGTATTGTATTGATTGCTGTTGGAGCACAAAAGCAGTAGAGATTATCAAAAATTAAGGATTTTGAAACTGCATTAAATCACACAGAGTACAAACAAATGACAAAGATCAAACACGGAGAATATTAAGCAAATCGCTGCACAGGTGACGGAGAAATAAGGCACTTCCGGTTTGGATACCGTGTTCATTTTTTGAGAACTAGTCCACGGAATGTCACAAAATTTGCACACATAAAATATATGCACAACACATTAGACATATCCGCATTACTTTGTGATTAAATAATCGGTTCACGAGCAAATACCGGAAAGTTTTGTGTTTTAAGCTCCCAGGAGCTTACAGAAATCAAGCAATGCATTCGAAATCGCACGGTAGAAACAAAAAACTATTTTTAGCAATCACAAAAAAATTGTTCTGGTTCAGATGTAAACTTCAGCCACAATCGCTGTTGGGAAATATTTAATCGCCGGCGGCACGGAGCTTACAGTAGGAGCGTCCACTCGCCTCCCTTTCACTTACATTTTATCTTCCCTCCACAGGCGGATTGAACGGGAGGTGCTTCACGGGCAACCCACACAGGTCACCCATACCGGCCACCCTCCACCAACAGTTTTCCATGGCGGCCGAAAGGTCCACCTCGCGATCTCACGTGGCGGCCCTGCATCTCCGGTTGTTCCTTGCCAGGATCTCGAGGTGCTGGAAGTCTCAACCCTCCGCATCGTCCGCTCCGCCCGCACCGCCGGACCTCGTGATGCCCGTGCAGCAGCAGTCGGCACTCTCGCAGTCCCCCTGCCGCCAGGGTGGCGTGCTCGACGCGCAAGATGGCGGAGGGGTCGGCGACTGTGGAGATCCCTGCGGCGCCGGGCCCAGTCCGTTTAATCGCCATGCGGCCGTTAGATCCACGTACGTGGACAAGAGCGTCGAGTCCAAGAGAAAGGTTAGTTTCTTCTCCACTGCCCAAAAAAGTTCTTACTGTGGAATACATTATCTCTTCCACATAATATATAGGTACTACTATCAACACCACATAAAGAAAGTAAACAACTAGGCACGAAATAAGAATTTAATTTCATAGCACTTTCATTTACACATAAGGTTTTTCTATTCATGTCTAAAGACGATGGTAATAACATCTGTTATTTAGGTTCATTTAACGTTTTTTTCTTATTCTTGTGCAAATTGGTAAAATTAAAGAATATTAACAAAATTGCTTTTTCATATGTAACTTGGATTGTAGAAATATATCCTCTAAATGGATTTTTGGATTCGTAAATTCTTCCAATTAGTTCCTTTATTATGGCTCATTTAAATGCTTGCTTAAATTAGTACTTAGCTAGAGCATGTGCGTTCTGATGACCCATAGAGCTGTACTGGTGGGAACAATGATAGTTGCTCCAGGCGGAGTCACCCATGATTATAAGTTGAAGAGTTGGAGCCAGAAGAATGGTACCCGGTGCAGCGGCCATTCCTGAGTGAGGTACTGCAAAGTCCCCTAAATGAGGCTGTCTGACCCCTAGGAGGAAAACTTGAGAAGAGATGAAGGTAGCGTTGAGAAATTGTCATATTATGACATCAATATACTGAGACAGTATAATAATAGAAGAACCGACGACCATGGTACAAAAGAAGAAAATATCCAAGACAAAAGGAAGGAATAAATGGAGGGCCTGTATGGTAAAGAATTTGACCAGGGAAAATATGCATAGGGAGAGAATATGACTTTAATAGGGATACATTAGGTCCAGATGGCGAGACAGAATGGGCATTGAAAGTTACATAAAATTCAATCAGGATGTGTATATCTGTTGCGTAGATTTCAAAAAGGCATTTGAATGAATAGTTTATAGAATGCGAATGAATAGATTTGATGAATGTGATAGGTAAAAATTAATACTTGTATGTTCCAGATAATAGGAGTAGATGGATGTAAAGGAGAATAATCTGCTGTCTGCACATGTTTCAGGCTCAGGTACGACTGGTGAATGGAAAGACCGGAGGGGCAGTGTTATAAAGATTATTAAAATAGGGATGCCCATTATCACCTGTGCTCTTTAACGTGAATGTGGAGGAAATTATTAAAGAGGCATGCAAGTAATTGCATATAGGAATGAAAGTGGATGGGAAATTTATAAAATCAGTTAAGCCTACAGATGATCAAATTCTTTGTTTGTCAGTCACCCAAGCCTTTGAAAATTTACGGAGATGATGTCTAGAATGAGCATAAATATGAGCAAAATAAAGGTTGTTCGCTTTTCTAAGAAGAGAGAAGCTAAGCAAAATTTTGAAATAGGAGAACAGAATCATGAGCAGGTGGAACATTTCACCAAGGTCGCAAATGTTTTTGACCATTATGTTCAAAGTCGGGACAAAGGGCGAAGAATTGCATCAGACAATGACGCTTTCACAAGGAGGAAGGAATTGTTATCATGGAAGTTGAGTTAGAATGTTACCAGAAGGGGTGTTAAAACATTGATATGGAGCGTGATTTATATGCCACGGAAACGTGGTCAATGCAGCAGGAAGATTGTAGGCTTGGCGCGAAGACGGAGCCGGCGTAGATTGTAGACTTTTAAAATATGGGTGTGGAGATGGATAGAAAATTTGAAGTGGATAGAAAGGAAAACAAAATGATGGGAGAACGTTGTGCAATCGGGGTAAGGACATGAATAAGATAGGGATGTTGGGCGGAACAAATGGAGGAAGGAAGTACGCGGCATTGACGCGGGATATAGTGTAAGGTTGGATGTCGGGTTGTGTTCTTTGAAAGTGAAAATGGCTTTGTCGCTGTTCTGTTGGAGCTAGTATACATCGATTTACCTTAACCTTTAGATAAACAATAATTATGATTTATCATTGCGGTGTTCACGTAAACATACAAACTTACAAATGTAGGTAAAAATTAGTTATGTTATTGTTGAGCAAATTTGATGGCAAGGTGATCAGGTAATCGTAATGTATTTTGAAATAACCGGTCATGGTATTCTTTGATGATCAAGGCAAAACAGGTACGAGAGCAGATACGAGATGTCGTCTTAGAAGCTATTGCTTCGTCGGTAATTTGTTCTCCAATTGTCCCAGACTTCAGTTATCTCCTCTTTGTCAGTATTTTCAGTGGAAGTAGACGCGATATAGTTCCAGTATCTCGCACGCAATGAGAGACGGGATAAAATCCGTTTTGCGGTCGCACCCTGCTGCGGATCATCATTACATACATACATTTTCCATTAGCCTCTGTACCTTGAATCCAACATTCAGTCAATCGGCGGTAGTGCTGTTAATTAATCCTCATAGTGTTAATTGAGATTGACTCCGGTCTTCTCTTAGTTAAACCTTTGCAACTGGAAGTTTCACTCAATCCTCTTTGTCAACCAGCGTACGTCAGTGTTCCAGCAGCCACTTCTACCGAAAGAGCAGGCGGAATATAATCCCAATTATCCGTCGCGTCGGTAATCAAATTAGGGGCGTTCACGCGATAAGACCGAATCCCTATCGACTTTCTCAATGGATTTTGAGTAGATTAACACTGCGCGTCTACTGGCGAGGAGAGTAAATCGTTTCGAAACTACAGACAACCCTTCATACCTCGATATGCACCTACATATTTCCATATTTTTGTAAGGGAAATGGGGATAGAATGTAATTTTTTAAAATTTTAAACCCTGTCAATATATGCACACAGCACTAAAGGAACGGTTTTTTAGCGAATTGGATTCATTTGGGTAAGACCGATGAAAATACTATTGTTAGAGTTAATATATTTTTTCTATACATCTCAATTGAGAAAATCTGCAATTTTGTTGAAACGTGACCATATATCATATATTTTTAGCAAATAAAATGCTTTTTGCCAACTTAAACCAAGTTTTCGGTATCCCCCCGGTATTAATTCAGCTAAAATACTTTTATCGTCATAAATTTGAGGAGCTTAAAGAATTTTATTATTTATAAAAGTTGATTTTTTCTGCGATAGAGTTTGATTCACAAAATATTAATAAAAATGGAATATAAAAACACATTTTATGTATAAGGTAATTATATCTTACAAATACGGTTGCATTTTCAAAATTCAAACCTGCCAAAAACATGTTACGGTGTAAATTTCTCTAAAAATCGACCATAACTACCTTTGAATAATGGGATTTATTCCAATGTAATTTTAAAAAAGTTCACCAAAAATACCCAAGTGTTGGTCTAAGAAATCTAAGTTTTTTATTGCATCTCTTTGTAAATGCTCAAAGGAATTGGATTTCATTTTTCATAGACATGAATACGTACGTGAAATGATATTGTACATATGCTAACTTTATCTATTAAATGTAATAATTGTTAAATTGAGGTGAAACGAATCAATGCTTAACGTTGATCAAAGTCTTTATTTCTTAAATAAGGTGTCTGTTAAGTCTTAGAGCAGATATGACTTTATTCACTTTATGAATGTGTATGTATGGTAATGTATAGGTATTGCACATGCATATTGGATATTCTTATTTTCAACGGCTGTAGCTTACTCGTTCTCCATGAATTACTAAGTTATCATCATTTACGCCGAATCCAAATGTAGGTTCATTAGCTAAAGCACTATACTCTGAGCAGTATATCTTTTAAACATGTTTATTTTCATATACAAGTAGATATAATGCTAATTTAGACATGAGCATATATATTAAGGAGTAAATTTTCTAGGCTAAAAATATGCATTGCATGAAAAATGCAAGAAAATAAACTCCAATTCCACGATACGTTTAATGTTTTATGCATGCTTTTCTTGAAATATCGAGCCAAGGGCATGAAATGTATATAACCACTTTTTCTTCATGTAAATCGAGCTTATTTCCGTGAAAACGATCCAGGTAGTAATTGTTTTGAATGTCCTAATTAACCCAAGTATTAATACTGCAGCCGTTACTGCATCTTCCATCGGTAGGAACTATGAAATCATATTGCCCTTAGTAATTTCTAATTGATTGTGACTTGACAACCGTCCGTTAGACTAAATGAATGCATAGTTAATCTCATGGCACTCAAATGATAAAATCTAACAGAATCGTTCAGCCAATTGACTGTTCGGCGCACCGCCTAATCGATTGAGATGACTCGAGTACACAGATACCACTTAAAAAACAATAGGTGACAGAAGGAAAGAAACTGGCCCCAAAAAACTGTAATTTATATAATTTAGGTAACGGCGACCTTTATTAGGTAGGCTCTGTCCTCACCAGTTGAAAATCGATCTCCGGGTAGATAACTATGTTGGTGGATTTGTGATTTGATATAAAATGGAAATATGAATACTTTACAATCATATTCCTTTTCCCTTGTTGCTTTATCGAAGTAACTTATTGAATAAATGCCCTATTCATATATGTATATGTTTCTCACTCAAATGAAGATTTTTGTGCATGCCGTGGAAATGATGAGAATAAATTTACGATGCCTTTATTTTATGAATCTCTATTATGGCACGGGGATCCTTCATTTTGCGTTCGCATTGTATTAACCGTACCTCTTGCCGGTGCTATCGAAACTCCCCCTTTTATTTCCCTGTATCCGCTTGGATGGATGGGATGGGTTGTCTAGGTGATGCTCGACAGGCATGAGATGAAGAGAAAGAAAGCGCCGTTCCTTTTATGCGTGATGGGTTTTATAAAAAAGAGAATGCGACTCTTCCCGGAATACCTGTGTAGGAATGTGTGAGGGGTGAGAATACTACGAGTAAGGTTTCTCCGATTCGCCGGCGAAATCAGAGAGTGGTGGATAGGGGGTCAAGAGGAAGTATAACGGTCCTTGATTCCGCACCTTCCACATAAATTGAGAGAATACGCACTAATTTGCCGCGAAAAGATTCCCGATTGACTTTTATTGGAAATTTATGGTCTAGCCCTCTTTCTCAAAGGATAAATGAATGGGATTATTTCTCTTGGTCGGGGGTGCATTCCATGATTCCCAGCTTAACAAAACTGCCGAAATCTGTTAATTCACGCTTACTTTGAGCATGGGTTTAAATGGAATTGTAGGGTAGGGGGATGTGACAAAAACTAAAGCCTTGTGCCTTACGAAATTTGGGTAAGCCGATGTTTTTCAAGTAAGGAGGCGAGGATTATTTATTGATCGCTTTTGTCGATTATCATACTTTTATCGAGCAAAGCCAAAGCGCGTCATATTTATATAGCAGAAAGACAACACACATATAAGAAAACACAATCACAAATAAGTTTCTGATATGCTGTACTGATGAATGAAGAACAATATCTAGGGAGTCATGGGTGTAAAATTTCTAGTACAATATCTTTTTACCATGCCTTAGCATCGTAATTAATAAATTCAAATACACGGCAATTACTTCCATATTCATCGCTGGGTTATCACTGCGACCATAGGATCTTCAAAAAAACACTTTATGCAATTATTTTTTAAAACTAATTTATTTCATAGATTTCCACAAACACTGAAAATTCTTCGAAATACCGTTCTTGGACTTCTGCGCATTTTTTCCAGCCACTTTTACCTTATCGATACGCATCCTAGAAGGCGTCTTCGGCGACCTTTCACGAAGTCTTCGTCACGCCTGATTGGATCTCTACTATGGACGAAAAACGTGTTCCTTTCAGTATTGCCTTAATCCGGGGGAACAAAAAAAAGTCTGCTGGAGCGATATCAGGACTATAGTGGGGGTGGGGCAGCGATGGCATGTGGTGTTTGGCCAGGAACTCGCGGACTCGTAGCGCCTTGTGGAAAACACCTTGGGCACGAGTTTGGCGCAGAATTTTCTCATCGATAAATCTTCAGTAACCAAACGAGTCAAATCAGTACTCGATAGGTTCAGTTCATTGTCAACCATTTTGATACTCAATCGTCGGTTAGAGACCAACAAGTCGAACACGAGCCACATTGTTGTCGGTTTTGCTGGTTGAAGGCCTCCCAGAGTGTTGTCCATTGTGAATCTCTTCCAGGCCCTCCTTTGAGGCCTTTAACCATCTCGAAACTTATGAGTAGGACAGAGCAGAGCTTCATGAATCATTTTGTTAATCTTTTCAAGACATATTTTCAGTTTACGAAAAAACTTACTAATCGCGTAACGTTGCTCGATTGTCGACTCTTTTTTCTTCGTGGCACGGTTGGCGTACAGGCGCAGAGGTATGCAATAACTGACGTTCAACCTCTTCCACAGCTTGAATATGTATATATAGTTGCAACATTGGGTTCAGTGGTCCCCGTATATGTATATACAGTTTCTTGGAAAACCCACGAGCGTGCACAATAATGTAAATTCACTAATAGTCATAACAAACACAGAAACTAAAACATATAAAAGAGGGGCTCACTGGTTCTCGAATTTTTGGTGGTACAACCACCTTTCTCAGGAGGAATTAAGAACAAAACTCTGAGTTCTGTTCCTAATTCCTCTTGAGAAAGGTGGTTGTACCACCGAAAATTCGAGAACCAGTGAGTCCCTCTTTTATATGTTTTAGTTTCTGTGTTTGTTATGACTATTAGTGTGTAATGTGTGCAATGTTGTCTACCTACTTAAGTGCCAACTTTGCCCTGCCTTTTACATTGGACAGTGTACCACACCCCTCAATATTAGAATCAATAATCATAGAGCCTCATGCAACAATTCCTCCCTTATTGGTATGCTCCCAATCCCCAAACATGCCACCGAACACAACACTGCCTTTGACCAATGTTTTAAAGTATCCGTCTTAGCATCCCTCCCACACTCAGACCCTCCACTGAAACTCAAAACATTAGAGCTAGCTTTCATCTGGCTCTTGGATTCCTGGAATCGCCCAGGTATGAATATTAGACATTAATTGCCCCCTTTATGCATATGATTTCATCCCCCTCCGCCCCCAACAACTTCCATATCATCCCCACCTTTTTTAAAATTCCCGCGCCATACGCTACCCCTCCAAACTCCTCACCTCGAATGCCTTCCCCCCTTTTTTCCCCCCTTTTCTCCTATTTTCCCCTCTTTTCCCCTCTTTTCCCCCATTTTCCCCTTCTCCTTCATACCACTGCTTTCGGGCCCTCCTCTGCCTCAGTTCTATTCCTAATTCCTCTTGAGAAAGGTGGATGGACCACCGAAAATTCGAGAACCAGTGAGTTTTCCCTCTTTTGTGTGTTTTGGTTTCTGTGTTTGTTATGACTATCAGTGAATTTACATTACACGTTTGTGGGTTTTCCAAAAAAGTTTATATATATATATATATATATATATATATATATATATATATATATATATATATATGATTTCTTCGAAGTAACACAGAATTGTTGAACAAAAAACTTAGACAGCAACACACAGCATGAGAACACATAAAAAGAACACTCACATTAATATCTTGATAATTTCAACGGACTCGAACTCCGTCTTTTTCGGAAGAAAAGATATGACTGAGGCATGGGTACGTGGTGCAGAGAGAGAAGGGGACGAGGGAGAGGGGAAAAACAGGCAGTGGGGGAGGGGAGAAGGAGGGGTATATGGAGTGGGAGAAAGCGGAGCGGAGAACAGGTGGTGGGGGAGGGGTGAAGGAGGAGGTTATGGAGGGGGAAAGGGAGGCCAGAGGGGAGCGGAGGTGGAATAAGGAGGATGCGGAAATAGTAACAAGCGACACAGAAAACTAACAATTCATCCACATACTATATACCACAACACCCATGACCAAGGCGTCAACTCACAAAGTCACTATAAGGGCTCGACAAGTCAAAACCCAGGACAAGGATGACATGTATGCAGATGAATAAATTGTCCCACCACTTCGCAAGAAGCAAATCCACTCCCATCCACCCCAGCCCCACCTCCCCATTTAGTGAACGACATTGAGACCCGGATGTTGATAGGTTTTACACAGCCATATAAATGCCAATTCCATTATTTTTAATTTTATAGGGTTATTGGATGGGGGAAGAGATGCTAGAAAAGAAAAATTGTAACAGCGTGGTGGGAGGCATGTTTTGGGATAGGAATACCCGCAGAAGGGGAAGAGGGATTACATGAGGCGCGATGATTGTTCACCCTGAGGTTCAGGGGTCCAGAAATCCCGCCATACGGCGAACAAATATTCATTCACAGAGAAATAGAGTTAAGGAAATGGGAAAGGAACACACATAAAGAACGAACACGAGAGAGGTGGGGAAGGCGGACCTGAGCAGATCACAAATTTAAAATATTTTCCTATATATATATGGAAATATTCTATACACTTTCCCACCGATTTTCAAATTCTGTACCATTTTTATATAAGAAACGTCCTTCCTTTTCAAATCATTGTTTCAAGTTTACGAGCAATAAATAATCCAAGTGGGCTTAATCTGGCAAATAGGGTGCATGAGGTGGCAACTCTAATTTTATTTCATGAATTTTGGCCATTGTAATAACGAATTTGTGAGCGGGTGCATTGCCTTGATGAAACAACACATTCTTCTTAATCAAATACGACGACCGCTTTTGCTTGATGTTTTCACTCAAACGTTGCAATATGTTTGCATAATACTCGCCATTAAAAGTTTTTCCTTTTTCAAGATATTCAATGAAAAAATCACACGCGAATCCCAAAAAAAACCGAAGCCATAGATTTGCTTGCAGATAAAACGGTTTTCGCCTTCTTTGGAGTCGGTTCTTCCTTTTTAATCCATTATTTAGATTGTTCTTTTGTCTCTGGTGTGAAGTATTGCGCCCATTTTTCATTCATGATTATGAAACGGCGCAAAAATTCTGCTTTTTGTCTTTTAAACGTTTTAAAATACTCAATAGAAACATCTTCACGACACTGCTTTTTCTCGAGTGTGAGCAAAGGCGGCACCCATCTTGCAAACAGCTATCTTGCATACCTTTTTGGAATGCTTACTATGCCTGCTAGCTCGCGCACGTTTAGTTGATGATAATCCAGTATCACTTTACGGATTTTCTTCCCCGTTTCTTTAGTTGTCGACTAATTTGGTCGACCAATGCGATAGTCGTCTTGACAAATAGTAAGGTCTTGTTTTAAACTCTAATACCAAGTATTTTACTGTTCTAAACGAAGGAGGAGACTCACCTAGAGTAGAATCCAGTTCATCTTTTATATTGGTTGGGCTGAGGTTTTTTAAATAAAAGTATTGTATCACATAATGAACTATTTTCTACATTTACACAAATTCACTGAAAACGTTTAACATTGATGGCTTCCGAACAAATAATAAACAACTTAGTGTCTTCAAACTTGAAATTTATCCCTAATGAATTGCGTTCTTTTTAATACAGTGGTTTCTATTTTAACATCCATTAAATTTTTTTCTGGATACTTATATGGAGTATTTTAACTTAAATTAAACTAAATTAAAAGTCAAATATATAACCATTCCAGTAGATGAGAGAGTAAGAAGAAAGAATGGAAAATCTTACTTTTCAAGTAATTTACTTACAAAATTGAACTTTATGATCCATATCTTCATAAAATTTACAAATGGAAAGATAATGAGGAAATGGATAAAAAGAGGCCGTAGTGGATGACCAAATTATCATGGAATTAGATAAATATAGGTAAAATGAATAAATGGAGGAAGATATTTGCCTATATGTATGTATTTCCCTATATGTTGGTTTGTGGGAGGTAGTTGAGGGTGAAGAATAAATTAAGGATTGAAGGATCATTTTTTTGAAGAGGAGGGCATTCATTTTAGTAGTATGCTGTACTTTCCCAAACAAATATAATCCATCGAGTACGTATAATTTAACGAAGTACCACTTAGTTATTAAGTTTCATTTGCCATTTATCTAATGGCTTTTTAATCTAGTAACTTACTATTTACTAAAAAAATAAAATTCGGCTCAATTTTAAATAATTTTGAAATAAAATAATTCAACCGTATTCTATATTTTTATATTAGTCTTACAGATGTTGCATATTTATTGCTAATACCAGTAATAATTTGGTATATTAATTAATAAATGGGTTTTTGTAATGATTACATTTATACAATAAAAATATGTCCATATCATATTATTTCGCTGAAAGTGTTCCGCCATTAGATATCGATTTTGGACGGCATCTAAAGGCTACGTATTTCTACTTATCACCAGAAATTCCTTTCATTTTTCCACATTATGTCCTTCTTGAGTTCTTCGTAACTTCTATCAGCTTCTATGCCGTTCGAATACCTACTCTCTACCTTTTTTTATCCATATCATTCCATATTTTCCCTTCTCTCACGGACATTAACATAGCTGTATATTTTAATATTACACCATATTTAACTTCCAGAAAGGAGGCAAAACTTCAGAAATGGTGGTAGATTGAGATATTTGATATTTTGTATCAGCAATGATTTAAGTCATTTATTGCGTATATATTTTCATTAGATATAGATTAATCCAAGTGTAATGTAATTAAATTGAAAATGTGAAACGACCGTAGTGTTCCCTAAAAAATTAGTAGGGCATGAAATTGTCGAAGGGAGCGATAAAATGTGCGCATACAAGTCGCGTGAAGACGATTTCCTCGTATTTTGGCGTAAAGAAAATGATTTAATAGCTGTCATTGGTAAACAAAATTTCGAATGATGCTGATTGATTTTCATATATTGTGTACTTTTCGATTCTCATGTTTCTTTTTAAATGATTGTGTCAATATTTAAATTTAATTAGCACCCAATGCACATTTTGGGCGCAGCAAAGTTAATGTTAAAATGAGTGCCGTTTAAACGGTGTAAAGATAATTTTAGGCAGCTGCATGATATCAATGGAATAGTACAAAAAGTTAAAAATTATGGAATTGTTCTCAGTTAAGAAAATAATTCCTTAATGCCAGAAACTGCAACCAGTTTTATCGATATCCCGCTGAGTGCCTTAGAGTGTATAATTAGAAAAACGTCTTTATAGGGTGCCATTTCCTAAAAGGCTTAAAAAACAAGCTTTTTTGACAAATTGCCTTGCATACAAAGTCGCATTATCTAAAATCCACTATATTGGTTGAACCCGTTCATTTTGTTATTTCGGCATTTCCCGTAGTTTGAAAAGTTAACATACTTTAAAATGTTCATATTATAATTTTACAAATGATATTGCCGAATGTTCAACGGGCAGCAAACTGAATGATAGGAAACGACCTGTAGAAGAAGGAAAAGAAGCCTGCTTGAAAAACAAATGGTCATATATGTATAGCATGTAATTCTACTCAATTTCAGCAGACATGTAAACCTATGCATACTGCATTTTAAAATGGAGGGCTTAGGAATAGATGCTGTGAAAGGTGGGGAAAGGTTTGTGAGGAGAAGTGTTGGGAGGGAAAGAGTTAGGCGGAGGATTTTTAGAAGGGTGGGGATAATATGGAAGGTGTTGGAGGTGGAGGGGGATGAAAAAATGTGAAGATCGGGGCAATTAATGTCTAATTCCAATATTAATAACTGGGCTATTCCAAGAAACCAGGAACCAGACGAACGCTTGCTCTATTTTTTATAGTTTCAGTGGAGCGTTATAGTTTCAAAGAGCGTGAGGAATGCTAAGATGGAGACGTTATTGAATTTATCAAAGGAGTGTTGTGTTCAGAGGCGTGTTTGGGGACTGGAAGCATACCAATCAGGAAAGAATTTTATATTATATATATTTATATATATATATATATATATATACATATAGTATATATGCAAACATGCATATACACAAACATTGTATATGTATATCCTTCGATTTGACTTTTTGGTTTTCAATACATTTTCATAGTGTGTATAAAAATTATCGGGGAAATAAAGATTTTTTTAAGTTATTACAGGTACATATAAACAGTAATAGAGATTATTACTATATTTCCTTAATATTTTTCAAAGAAAATCTCTTCAGCTTTGACACGCTCTTTCCTCCTGCGACACGACTCCATTGGCGGATTCCGCTTGGGTACGCGTGCAAGCTTTGTGGACGACACTTGGGGCCTCATGGTGGTTTCCTTTGAGGAAGTATTTCACTTCTGAGAATAGGAAATAGTCTTTTGTGCCAAGTAGGGACCCTAAGGGGGTCGGGAATCATCGTGGTACCGGTGGAGAATGTTTTAGCAAGCAGGCTCTCGACTCAGCTTTTGGTCGTCCGTCGAGACCTTCGGACGAGTTTAACGTAGATCGCCATCACCAAATTTTCAGTGGTAATCGTGTGCACTGTTATTTTATCTATATTAACACGTTCTTAATTTAGCACTTCACGTTCGCGTCAGGATAAACTATGTAAGGGTAAAATTGGAGCATCCTGGGGTTTATGCAATTAACTATAATGTTTACCGGATTGTACATATTTTGGCCTATAATGCAGGATAAAGTCAACGTTTTCTTATTCCTACTGACGGATTATTTTCGTTAGTTTTAATGTTGTTCTATGGGAAGAGAATATTTTAAAATATATTTAGATCACTATGCTGTTCATCTATTTTTCAGTAGGTTTTGCTTAGGAAAAATTAAATAGTTCGAATGATAAAATAATGTTAGCAAGTGTGTAAAGTATGTCAGCTAGTGTGTAAAGTATGTCAGCAAGTTTTTTGAAAGTGGTGTGATAGATTTATACTTTAATCCATATTTAAATACTCCTTCGATTGGAAATTTGATATTCTCTGAAGGAATTTGGCCCTGAATTCCTTTTTTTGCTCTTAATCATGGGATGAACAATAGTATTATATCTACATTGATTTTTTATCAAGTATAAAAATGCATTTATTACAATGAATATTATATAAAGTTTTTCCGGCAAAATTAAGTCTTTGTTGTGAGCAAGTTTTAAGTGCTCTTTTCTCTCACTTATTCTGGAGCTATGATATAAAAGAATCGTTCTTTCTTTTCCAATTGCCAATCAGTTTATTACCTAATGAGTTAGAGAATTGTCTATTGGGAAGGGATGATATGCGATTATACTTAATATTGTGTAAGCCTCATGTATTACGAATTCTTAAGTACATTATTTTAATTTTTGCATCCGATGTCAGGTTGGAGAAAATAGTTTTACTCGAAGATGAATCAACTGATTGATAAATTCATCATGCACACAATTGTAATATTTACAAATTTTGAATTAGCATCAAGTTCATATAATTTTATAACTAAACCTGGTATTACAGACAACAATATAATGTAAATGGAAAAATATTCAGGAAAAGTATACCGGTAATTTCTCACGTTACTCTTAACGTGATTACCAATTGGCCTTCTGAATCATTTTCCTGCTGTAGAATATCATGTTTAACTGGAGGAGAATGATTCCCTTCTTAATAATTCCATCTTCCTTTAAACAATCATTTTAATAATATAAAAAATTTGAATGTTTGAAGATATTTAATAATTCATATCCTATAGAATAAAAATGTTTTCATGGATAGTTCATTAAGCTACCATTGCATACTTAAGAATAGTCTTCAATTTGAAATAGATCTGTTAACTGAAAATTTTTTGATGATGTGGACATAACAAATCTTAGATTAAAACTTTAAAACTGACAGAATTGCGAGAGAATCCTATAATTTTTACTATTAAAATGACTGTAACTCTTGATACATCTCCTTTAAATGTCGGATCTTTCTACCGGACGCATTAATATCTGAAGGTGTTCGGCAGAAAATAAAAGGGAAAAGGAATGCTAAGGGTTGAGGCATCACAGGAATGGAGGCTGAAGGACTCCTGAAGAAAAGATTCTATAGAGAGGGAATGAAAACTTCTGGATCGTGTTATATATATTGATGAAATAAAGCGGAAAATAAATTGAAAAATGTATTTAATAAGTTCGTTATTATATAAATATTTATCAAAACATTTTGGTTATATGAATAATATCGAAACATAAATCACCTAAGTAAAAATTCTCTATTTATTATAAGTAATAAAACAGGAAAAGCTTTGATTTTTACAGTGTTATGTTACTTTATATGGACGAAATAAATTATGTATGTTCATATTTTCAGAGTGTATTGTGTTACTCGTTACAGTATCATTATCTACTTACCAGATTTATTAATTCTTACAAACATATATTTCTTGTATTTGATCATTTGTTTAAAATTGTAATTCTTTTGTTAATTGTCACCCAATTCTATTGATTTTTTAAAACTGGAAAAGACAAAGTATTGCGTTCCAGTTATTATTATTATTATAAATTATCATTGTTAATTATTATTATTATTATTATGAACGTTATTATTTAATAAGGTAAATATTTCTATTTCAATTAGCCTGAATTTTGGCTGTGCTCGTTTCGGATGTCTTTGGAATAGTTTGGGGAAAACAGATTAGTTTTCCTTTTTTATATATCAAAGTACTTATAGTATTATAAATGACATTTTAGGTACATTAACAAATTTAAAAGACTGATTCGCTCTATTTTTAATAATATGAACCGTAAATCGCTCTTTATAGTACAGAGACATGTATTGCATGACGTGGGTGTTTAACGTATTAGAAATATTTAGGAATTAATGAGTTACCGTTGCTGGGTATGTTAGGTGCTGAAATTGTTGAAGTAACATGTCATTCTTCCTTTATTCTCGTAATCCTTTTTACGTTATCTCATTGTATTCCATTGCATAACCATTCCTGCAGTGAATGTAGAAAGTGAGTTACAAGTACCTGGAGACAACAAATTGCTTTGCTCTCCAAACTGCCTACGCCAAGATTTTCATGGTTGCGTGCCATTAATTCATTTTGAACTGTTTCGAGAACCTTCGCATTCTTTTCGGTTTCCGAATTATTGACATCAATGTATTCGAAATATGAGGTCCGTGGATTTTTATGTCAAATGTATCAGAAGTTTTCCATTTTATGCCACGTTTTTCCGCTTGATTCACATATTTGCAAATACCTGGGAAAATGAATTTGAAAATACGAGTAATATCTAAGCCATATTTTAGCATAAGAATTAAAAATATCGTAATATAGCATTTATTTATCAAATATGCCTCATATTTTCGACTGAAATGACTCTTTAAGTTGGAGTGAGTAGTGATAAGATGATATCTTTTTTAGATATACGAGCACCAATGTAATATGTATCACTATTACAAAGTCCGTTCAAATATTTTTGAAGCCATTGAGAACATTAAATGAATATATATATATATATATATATATAAATATATAAATATATATATATATATATAACTAAATGTGTATTTTGTAAATAAATGTATATTTTGTCGATTCACTATTTTAATATTTTAAAAAAATTGCACCCAACCTCTGAAATTTTCAGAAAATATCTTATTCTGACAGAGGTATTTGCTGGGAGGAGGAATTAAATCATGAATCGTAAATATAAAATTATTATTATATTTAAAAAAATAGAATGGCTTCAATGCGTAAGGATGAACAAACTTTTATTCGTCAGATGATATGGGAGAAGATACCCCAGGTTAAAGGTACCTTAGCCGTATTTAGAAAACGGCTGCAGTTGATCTTTTATCATAATGTTTAATTGATTTCGTTTAAGCCACTTATCCTGTCTCAGATGTATATAATACGAAGGAATTATATAAAATGTGCCTAATAAAAGTAAAACTGAGTAATTGCAGATTTTTAAATGTGAACTCAGACTTATGCTTATAAAAAATCAATTTTTGTTGGCTAGAAATTGTCGTAAACGGCTCCCTGACTTTTTACTGTAATTCACAACGCCCAAAAAACAGAATTCTCACGATTGTTTAGGAGCAATCATAGCGACTCTAAATTTTATCAAAAAACCTAGAATTGAACAAACTTATAACGAGAAATTTTCATTTTCAAGCTGGCAAACATTTTAAGAATCTATATATCACTCTTTAAATCATTTTTAGTTAACAATAAACTAGGCAGTAACAATTTGAAATACAGTCTGAAAAATCAAGTAATTGATTATAACTAAACTAATCTACCTCAACTAATCTGAAATAAAAAAAATTGAATAAGCAAAATATGTACAAGAGCCACTTAGTTGATATTTTTTAACTCTTATACGAAAAACAGGTTAAACCTTTGACCTAATTATCATTTATAAGTTATTTACATATAATTAGGGAAATTAGGTAACTGGAATTGAAATAAATTGTTTGCGTAAATAATAATGAAAGATAATTTCTCCAATAAAATTTCATTTGTTACTCACTAATTCACTATAATCGATATAATAATTATTCGATATTGTAATCGATTTGACAGAATGAACCGTGAAAATTACAAAGACAATTAAATTTAAATTGCTATTATATTTTACATTATTTGTAAGTTACATTCTGTTCTTTGTGAAACGGATTTATGTAAAACTGAAGCTCACCAGTCAGATCGTACCAATAATAAGATTCTTCGTCATATCTCGTTGTGAGTGAGAGATTTTGTCTCGCTCATCGGATTTGTTAATGGCCGTTTTAATGATATGTTTGCGGTATGTTATAGTAATTAGAAAACACATTATGATATTCCAGTGTTTTTCAGAAATTTTTTTTTGATCCCAGCATTGTCAATATATTGCTTCAATTTTCCTCTATATAAAAGGGGTCTTCTTAGGAAATATTTTTTTCACCTTCTCTCGAAGAACATTTTAAAAGAATCAGGTAGCCCGCTTATTCAAATAGTGTTTCACTCAAACGGGGTAAATTTTGGAGTTGGAAATATTTTTTCAAGTCCGATTTAATCTTTGTTCCCTAGGTGATCAGGATGCTGTTCGTTGTCGTGCTCGAGTTCTTCGTGTGCTGGACGCCCCTCCATGTCCTCAACACAGTGTACCTGTTCAACCCAGAGGCCGTCTACTCGGCCGTGGGTGCCACTGGGGTGTCCTTGGTGCAGCTCCTGGCTTACGCCGCCTCGTGCACCAATCCAATCACCTACTGCTTCATGAATAGAAGGTTCCGGGCTGCCTTTCGCCGGGCCTTCGACTGCTGCTCTAAACGTGCGGGCGGAGGGCCAGGGCTCGGGGGCATCGGATCTGAGAACACAGCTGCCGGCACGGGCGTGGTGCGTCGACGAAGGGGCCGCAGGAGGCGTCGCGGGCGGCAGAGGGGCCGCGCCCTTTGGCGGTGGCACAGTGCCGGAGGGCCGCTGGGGGTCCGCGGCGGCGAGTGCGGATTCAGCACGGCGCTGGGCACGGAGTTGGCTGCGGCCTCTGAGGACGCATCAGGCGCCGAGAGCGGCCTGGACCACGGCGCCCTCTGCCGGCACAGCGGTTGCAGCAAATCCGGTGAGCCTAGCTGCCGTTCCCCCATCTCTCCTTCCCTCCGGGACTCCATTCCCGTTTGCTGAATTCGCAAACATGCCCCCAACACGCCACAAGTCATTTGGCAGAGTCTTGGGGCACGGGGCGAAAATATTTAGAGAATTTGGCGTGAAAATAGGACGTTATTATTAATTTGTGTTGGTTCAACCTTTTTTCTTGAGTTGCTAGCTTCTGGAAGAGAAATGGATAGCGAATCCTTAATTATAACATCTTGGCAGGAAATTTCTTATTATTTGATGAAAAATTTTATCGACTTATTTTTCCATGTGTGTTCACCGCTGTAACATTAGGCAAAAAATGGAGTGAATGAGAAGTCTAGAGAAAGCGGGTAGTTGGAAATGGAATCTTTCTTTTGTCCGGGCCTTTTTAATAACAACGATTTTTTTAGACAATATTATCGATAAAAATTTTCTGAAACAAAAAAATATTTTTTTTTGATTGTTCATTTATGATTAGAAATCAATCGAAGTCTAGAAAAATTTAATTTAATAAAGTGAATTGTGGTCAATAATTTGGTACTTAACATGAGAAATGAGAATAAACTTCAGACTCAATATTTGCATTTTTCATGACGCCATACGTCTGATATGATTTTAAATTTGAGTTCTTATTGCGTTAGGTTTCTTATTAAAAAAGCAAAATTAATTAAGTATACACATGTTCCAGCTTTGCCCTTAAACAGGAATCAGCAACTAAACCAAACATTAGAGTTAATTTTATCGTTGTTTGTTCAATGATTACTTTTCTCTATAACAGAATGGAATCTACATTGATTCTAAAAAATCAGAGAGTAAATACATTTAACATTGACAATTTACTAAAACCTATATGATTTAAATATTTTTTGATTCATTTGAGAAAGTCAGGGCAATATTTTCAAAAATGTTAGAGAGAAATATTTCAAATACTGCGTATATTTTAAAGGAGCAGATCTTTATCTGAATTTTTGTATGTATTTGGTGTATAGTATGCCTTTGAAATGTTCTATTGGAGAAAATAATGATATCTTCAACAACACTTATATCACTCGGAACCAGTTGCCTTAGCGTTTCAGGCGGAATCCATTTTTTCCCCACATTATCTTCAGACGTACATGAATGCCCCATCTAATTTTACGAATGATCTAGAAAAGTAGACTTCAAACTAAAATAGTATATTCAAGCTTAAAAAGTCATTTCATTACTTGTTTGAACATGGTGTGATGTAACTAAATTTTGATTTCAAATTAGACTACTATTTTCAATTGGAACTCTCAATTTATCTTTAAATAAATAATTTTTGCATTAACTGACATTTTATCTTTGTTAATGATGCGTAAGATAAAAAATAGTCACGAACATGGTGTATTTCGATCAAAAACTAGCCCAAATATAGAAAGACTGAAGTGCTGGTTAAGCCTAGGAAATGCAATAAGACTTGCTTGCGAAACAGGATAGATCATCAAAGGGCAGTCAGCAAAAGAGAAATAGAAAATTGGCGTCTGTAATAATTTATAACGAGTGGCATAATAGAAATGATGTGGGGAAAGGTCGGTGTGCTAAATTAATAAGATATTGCGTGGACTTGAGTGCCAAGGTTTTGAGCTAATAATGATAGCTCAGCACGACCAAATCGTTTAATGAATGAAAATTTTATTCCTACCTAGAGCGAGTTAGTAAACACAGCAATTTAAATAAAATACCGTTCTCTCCCTGTCACTCCTTTCATTCCTCTCCCCCATTAGTTTGCGTCTGCCCAAGTGGGCACCCACAAATTGAGAGTTCGCAGGGACGATGAATAAAATTAAACGGATCCGAGAGATGGGGACTTAGTGGAGGCCATGGTGCATTGGAGTCGATTAAACGGCTCTGATAGTAGGACTGAAGTTGATTGATTGATTGACTTTTGGTTGATTGTAATAATCTCAGTGAATCGTCAAGGAAGTTTCCTTAGAATATATATATATATATATATATATATATATATATATATATGGTATTTAAAATGTTTAAAATGGGTTGAACCCAATGCCTTTAAGTTATACAACAACAACAATTCTCTTTCGTACTTTCATGCATAAATTCGATCCACCGTAATTCATTGAAAATGTCGTCTCCTAAAGACCTTTTATCTCTGCCAAAGACGCCAAGCTACAGGTCGATGTCTACGGATAAAGAATTCACGGAAGTAACATGGCCTTTCTTCTCGGTCCACCGGAGGATATCCCCACCAAAAGTCCTGCAGCCCTTTCCCATTCGAAAGGTTTTCCCTTCAGAAGAAAATCATTCAACGATTTAATATAAAGAAAAGAATTTAAGAATACGGAATGTATCATAAAAGAAGGAAACGGGTTTCCCAGATTAATGAAACAATAATATTAATAATGCAAAGAAAGATTATAGTAACAAAATTATTTTTTTTCTATCTTAGGTAAAAAAAACTAAGCCTTTATTCTCTGAAAAAATAACGGTTATTTTCTATCGGCAAATTTCCTGCCCTTGCAAATGTTGAACGATTTCATTCCTCCGACTAATTAAAATATGGCACATTGCTCGTTAAAAATCGACCTAAAAGGCGACCTTTAATTCATATTTGTATATAATATAAGTGCACCAACTACATCAAAATTATATGAATTCCTAAAATATCGTATAAATCCATAAAACTCTTCATTATTGTTGGAGGAAGCTGAAAACGGTGAATGTTCCATTATGGCATTTATAAATCTAGTAATAAAGTGAACATAAAATATTCAAAATCTAACACTGTATAAAAATAGAAATATTTAAGTGAAATTTATATTTCAGAGAGTTTACTCGATCTGTAAGCTTAAAAAAATCAGTGGGTCTTAATCGATTGAACGGCTGAAATTTAATTAAACAGGAGAAAGTGACTTTTTAATTTTCACTTATATAAATATATTGTCCGAAAGCACATTTTTATTTTGAAAAATCTCTCTTTCTCACGATACACTCTCAACTTATTGCGTGTGATAGCAAGCTTCGCGCGCTAAAGTGTTTCTGAAGAGGTGCTCTCGGTCTCCTTTTAGGAATTAAATATTCTCCGAGCTTTCTTATTAAATATTCTTGTCCCGCTTGTCAAAATTTTAAATCCATTGCAGATAAGATTATACTCATGCGTCTTTGAGAGGCCTAGCTCTGTGCGTGTTATTAATTTAAAACGAAAAATATGAGGGAGAAAAAGTATTTAATACTATTTTCCGGAACCTTACAGAGCAAAGACCGGTGGCGGACGCGAAGGCAGGTGCGTGTACCTAATGCGGGAGAAATAAATTTAGAGCGTGAAGAGAGGGTTTGGAGGGTTCCTGCTTCTGCAGCACTCTTCCTTGATCTTCAAATCCTTTGAATTTTTTACTATATTTAAATACTCAGGAATGGAGGTGTCGAATTCGACTAACCATGAAAGTTGGATGGCGCCCAAATTTGTCTTCCGAACGAAGGTGAATTTTGAATATTTAAGCTTCACCCCAAGGTGCGATGTTATGAGTATGTGTCAATATTGGATTATCACCATCATCAGCAGTTCTTTTTGCAAGTTCTGCGTTGTCCTTTACAGTCTACTCTCAAAGACTTTTCATCCTCCTTTCAGCTCGTTTAATAACTTTCTGCACCTTCTTCCGCTAAGGGACTTTCTTCCACCCAAGCTGTGGAACTTGTTCAACTAGTCTGTTAAGCATTCACGTGTGCATTATTATGGGTCCTTCTTCTTTCTTTTTCTTTCTTTTTACTATCGTCTGTTGTATTCTTTTCCACACGTCGTAAAAATCTATTCCATACCCTTCATCCACCCAATTTCCTCATTCCATTATTTCCAACATCCAATTTATGATTTCCTTAATTATTTTTTGATTAAAAAAACGCTCATAAAATATCAGTGAATCAAAATCTACTACTGGCAAGCTATCATATAGCTCGCAAGCCATATTTATACCCAGTGAAACACCACCATTTCTATTCAAATTTTTACCTAATAATCTTCTCGCATTTCCTACCACTTTCCGTCACACTTCATTAGTATGTTAATATTTTATTTTCTCATATTTATCCTCCGTATCTCCTATCCGTATAAATGTATGCGGGAAGGTGGTGAAAAAAGGGTTCCTTGACGTTTTGTAAAGTATGTTGCTTGATTTAGTGTTATACGATTGATTGTCAGTAAATTGGAAATAATAATGTCCATGAGAATGGCGAATCCTTTGGATTTATACATTACCTTTTAAATAGGAGCATGTAATTTCGGTAAAGTCCCATCGTTTTAAGCACTAGGAAATAAGTAGGCGAGGATGTCAAACCTTTGGAGTTATTATTTTTCATTCGTGCCCGATTGTTATTTCGCGAAGGTGGTTATGGAGTGAATTGAATAAACTGTGTCTTTCAGTCTCACTTGGATGTTGGATGGGTTTTAATAGATACTATTTAAGCGATGCATGGTTATACGATATAGTTTCAGCTACTTACCGTCTCATTTCATAAGTATGTAAGTATCTCCTCCATGTTCTCAATTTCACATTAGCCTACTGTTGTTTTATACTCTCTACCCTTATGATTATATTTCGTTGCATCCTCTTTAGTGTATAAGGATTTACCGGACCCACCGGTACATCAAACAAACAAACAGCAAACTTTTTTCTTCCTTCTGATTCTCTGCTATTTTCTCAAACAGCTGCATCTGAAACAGCCTTGGCGATGTGCGTTACAGTCTTTCCCTTGTTGTTGTAAGCCTTTTTTCATCTTTCTCTAAGTTAATCCACTCTGTTATTCCTTCTTTGTCCACCGCTACAAATCATTCATTTATTTCACACTCGCCTTTATTGAATCCACTTGAAAGACTTTTCACGGTTTAAGATCGAACACATTTTTTTGTTCCTAGAAGTACACAGCTATCCAGTACAATCCTCAGACTTTTCATAAACAAACCCATAACCCAATTTTGCAATCCTCATATTATTACTTCTTCCAGTTTTTACGGTTTTTATCGAACCAATATATCTTGAATTCAACCTTCCATTACAAATATATTACGTTTAATCCGTTCCGTAAGCCAGTTGCGTACCCGAAATTTGTTTGTCGGGAAGAATAGCAAATTATATTTTATCAATATTTTAAAATTTGGTAGAATCTATTTTAATCCAATGATAATTTCAATTTTTTTCAAGGGTCGTACGGAAGTTTTACGGTGTTTGGTGATTTTATGAATTTATTAATCGGCAACAAAATGAATTTTGGGGACACCTGTG
The DNA here is from genome assembly GCA_037158775.1 of Hetaerina titia. NCBI lineage: Eukaryota > Metazoa > Arthropoda > Insecta > Odonata > Calopterygidae > Hetaerina > Hetaerina titia. The sequence continues at coordinate 19,686,469 of CM073775.1, read as the reverse complement.
CTGATTTCTACAAAGTCAGACTTGTTATTCCTGCTTCAGATAGAATTTTTTTAGAAAACCCTTTTCAATATCAAATTCTTACTGCACCAAAATTCATGATTCGCGCTGCGTAGTTAATGTATACCTGCTTCCTTGTGGATCGCCGAAGAGTCTTTAGCAGCGAGACAAAAGCTATGCGAATTTACAGGGTTCGTTCCAAAATTAATGCATTTATTTTTTTGAGTAATTTATTGAACATATTTACACAGACATTTAAAGTTCTTCTAAAAGTACTGTCTTTGAGCCTCTCACATTTTTCCAGCAACTCTGTCCGCGCCCTGGAAGGCGTCTTCGGGGATCTCTCGCAAGGTTTTGTCACGGCTGATTGGATCTCTTCTGTGCACAAAAAACGGGTCCTTTCATTGCTGCCTTAATCTGAGTGAACAAATAGAAGTCTCCTGGCCTGACGTCAGGACTATAGAGTGGGTGGGGTAGCGTTAGTACCTGTAATCTGGCCAGGAACTCACGGACTCTAAGCGTGTTTTGGCAACGCGCGTTGTGGTGGAGTTGACAGGTAGCAGAGATGTCTTTTCTCGTCCTGATGACCCTTTATCGGAGTCTCTTCTGCACAATCACGTGGTAGGCAGCGTTAACTGTCCTTGAGGAACAAACTATTAATGGACAACTCTTTTATTGTTGAAAAAGACAATACGCATTGTTTTCACTTTTGATTTGCTCATTCTTGCCTTTTTGGGCATTGGGGACTGGTCGGATGCCACTAAGAGCTTTGATTTTTTGTTTCTGGGTCGTATTCACAAACCCAGGTTTCATGACCAGTGAGGACGTTGTCCAAATAATCAGGTTTATTTTTAATAAGTTGCAAAATTTTACTTGAAATTTCCTCTCGGTTGGTCTTTCGTGACTTAGTCGGCGCGTAGAGGTTTACAATAACTGATGTCCTGCCGTTTACAGAGCTTGGTGAAATCTGGTCTGGTTTTGCGGAAAAGCTAAGCGTTTCCCCACCTACTTTATGTGGTTTAATTCCTGTCGGACTAATGGGAGCGGCGCGGAAAATTAATTTGCATTATTTTAGAACAGACTCTCTAAATTAGCACTCTACTAGGCATCAACCTATTTACACAGCGTAAAGTAAAATATCATTATAGAGAATTTTCAGATTACCGTATTTATTAGTGCAAAAACCGCGTTATTGTCAATACTGTTACAGTCACAGCAGAATACTTTTCCTTCACGTGCACATCACGTATTATTTCGGAAAGTCAAGCCGCTTCGATTAGAAATATTTCCTCTGTTAAGATTGCCGATCATAACATAAACATATGGTATTGGTTTTCTTTATAATTCATGAAAGTTTTGATCGTCTCATAACCGCAAAATTTGGCATATTAATAAAATAAAGCAAGGTCAAAAAGTTATATTTTAAAAGTTTTGAACTGTAGTATTTTCATATGCATGCTCTAAATTGAGGGTAATGTTTTGGATTTTTACGACTAAAATATTAAGGAATTTTTGGATTCATTTAGAGCCAAAATGTCTTACTATTTATGACTCAGAGAGTACGTCCGTGTGTGTTTGAGAGGGAGTATTATGCTTAGGGAAAAAGAAAACTTATAAATAATTGATGAAGACGGGAAAACACGGAACAATCTTTTTCTCCACTTAGTACTAACAGGATTAAGGTAGTATAAATGTATTTGAATACAAATAATCTGTGGAACCGGAAAAAAAACATTCCTAGAAGCAAGACTGGTTGAACCGTATAGAAGAAAGAAGCATGCTGGACATTAACCCAGCTCAAACGATGGGACTGGTCGACACCCAAACCGGGTCTGCATGGGAGACCCTTCGTCTCTTCCATCTCGTCGATAAAGTCGAATTAGATTTCGCTCTAGGGCTTCCCTTCTCATTCACGGCCGCCCTGCCCAGGAACCCTCACGTCGTCCACGTTGTCTATTACCCCTGACGGCCCCGTAGCATTATCACCCAGACACTCCGTATCTCCGAGAAGACGCGTGAGTTGGGCTAGGAATCCGATAGGTCTAGGAGCGGCAGAGTTTCTGAAGGCTAGTCCGGTACCTTCCCTTTTCTCCTTCATTCACTCGATTGAAATACCGGTAATGCATGAAAAGAACCTCCGTGTGTTTAACTGTATGAAAACAACAATAGATTTATATGCTGATGAGTGTATGGGAAATTGTAATCTAATGGAGAAAAGAGGTTTGCTTTCGTGTCGATATTATGGAAATATGAGGAATCGGGGAAACAATGGCATGACATTTATGAATGGTTGGTTGCTTTAATAAATAGTTATATTCACTCCTCGTATTATATTTAGGGAGGGTAAAAAACTGTCTGACACATTGATGGCGTACAAATTGGGCTGACATGGGCTTCGAAATATTTAAGGTTTATTTCACCACTTAGTTTTTGAATAACATTGACTAATATTTTCTAGAAATGGAATTTTTTATCAGCAAGATTAGCTGGGGATAACACTATGAATGCATTTTCTATGAGTTTCGAAAGAGAATTTCCCAAGAATATATAGTCAAAACTGAATATAAAAAAAAGATAATGGCATCGAGTTTGAATAAAAAAAATAGCGATGAAAGCAATATGTGAAAAAGTGACCACTTACTTAGAAAGACAAAACGCTTTTCTTTATCATGTCAACCTTACTGATGAAAATTTCCTATTCCCTTTAGTTTATCCTGAGCGTGGATTGATGACCGGGTTTTAAAGAAGCCCATTCTTCACTCCAGTTATTCTAACCTCTTACACACATTCTTACTTAGGTTGTATCCAATGATATTCATCTCACAACTAATTTCCTATCCATTAAGTCATGAAAAAAAGTGACCAATACAAACCTTGTGATGTAAGTTTACTGTATGCTTTATATCTAACAGAATCACTTGATGATTCTCTCTAAAAAAGTTTGTTGTAAAAGAAATTATGTGAGTATAATTTGTAAATTGCAGGATGCACTTCAGATATTTATTGCATGCAAAATTTATTTTGATTAACTAGTGGAATCCAAAGGAAGGAATTAAAAATCCAGTGGTGCTGTCGTTAAAACTTTGTTTAATTAAAATACAGAGTTAATCAACTGATATAAATACGACAGTTTGATTTTTAAGATTTTACGACTCAAATTTAGGATGAAGTAAGTAATATTTTAAGTGTTAGAAAATTGGCTTTCTTAGGTTAGATTTATTAGGTTACATCGCTCGAAAATGTCCTGCCTGCCTTCTGTTCATATCGATAAAAATTGCAACTAATACCAAAACAATGGAAATTTTATGAAGAAAATTTAAAATTTCATAAAATATGATGGTTAGATTTATATATTAACTACTAAAATGAGCAAAGAATTCAACGATTGCATTCACCTAGTGGAAGTAGCAGAAGTGGAAAATGCACAATTAGTAATACAATACATTTTATATAATGGTCTCGTCCGTGTATTTGACCCGCCAATGTGAGGAATAGGCTATTGGTTATAGACGTCAACTCGTGTTACGGGATGGGAAGGTATCCAGTTTCAGCTGGCTCAAAGATACGGTCAGTTATACTTCCTACTGACCCCTAGGAAAGTCATACAACGGGGTTCTTCTCTCCAGGGTCTCGTAGGCAAATTCCTTAAAGACGACAAGGCGTTCTGCTGATGCTCATGTTGTTTGAAGGAATGTGCGTCCATTGTATCGGGAATCTGCATTATAAAGTGTTCCCTCGTGGCATTAACGGGAATGAGAAGTCTCGTGGAATGCGGGTGGGGATAAAGTCTGGGTGAGTTTTAAAGAATTGATACGATTTCCTGGGAAATGATTGGCAGTGGGAATAATCTTCAGCTCAAATCTATACAGCCAGTTAGCTCGGGAACTCTGTAAGAAGGACTTGAGCTAGCGTGTTTTTATTATAACGGAGTTTGTAGAACGTTCCTAAGTTCGGAGTATCTTTTTGTAATGTTTCAGTTCAGTGTTCACTATATGTATATAAGTGACCTCTGGAAGAAGGTCTACCTATGTTACAAAATTAGATACTTAAAACTTCTACTGAAACGAGACTATCATGGAAAATATGGAAATGTCCTGAATTTTGAAAGTTTATGGAAAGTATAAAAATGTCCAGAAATTTCTGTATGATTGCAGTGCTAATGATTACCTATGTTTAGTTTTCCAGAGAATTAACTGTGATTTCTATACTTTTAATTACTCGTCTCCCTTCTTTATCCCATTATGTGTTTGAATAGCCCGTCGACAATATTCACAACTAAACCTACGCGCGTCTTCATCGGGAGAGTCTTCGAGGATATTGACCGGTTAAGATAGGTTTGCTTACAAAATTTTGATTCTCTCTTTAAAAAAGGCTAACATAAAAACTACTTTCCTCATTATTTCAAATATATATATTTTTTGTTTCCCTAATGATTTAATGGTATTATAAACATTTACATGAAAGTACAATGTATTTTAGAACGCATAAAATCCACTGAGCAATAATAATTGTTACTATTAACAGGTTTAAGTGATATTTAGCTATTAAAGATGATTCATTCGTGTGTTTTCATTAATTTTTTATGAACAGGTTTTTAATGTATCCCTGTTAGGTTTGGATGTTGTTAATTAAAAATCAGTACTCAGGAACTCTATGTAGAGAAACTTAGATTTGAAACTTTAGATAAAAAGATATTTTGTCCCATATACAATTGTTTTTGGAGCTTTGATACGTAACTAGCCGTATATTTATTCATAATATTAATGTTTTTCGCAATGCAAGAAACCTTTTCTCTATTTATAAGGAGTAATAAGTTTAATTTGATGAATAATGAAAAACAAGCGACTCAATGAACTATATTCACTAGCATTAAGACAGTTTTAATTAAATTTTGAATTTTACTATTGTTACCTGAGGCTATATAAATTTATTAATTTTTGGAACAACGAGTTGAGCATTTTGCGGAGTTTGCAGCTGAATCCCATTGAAAACGTTCTCCTGGCGGTTCTGTTAATTATGTTGACCAAATCGTTGGGACAAAAAGGTTTTGCCCAATGTTTTGTGTCGTCACTGAAGCTCATCTGTTTGAGTGACGACGACACACATTGCAGAGTTATGTCGTATTTACTTTGAGATGTACGTAATAAGGTGATAAAATATTCACCATGTAACGAAACAATGCTAGATAAACGAGGGAGATATATTTTAAAAGCATACACATGTTCGGAAAGGAAAGTAGCTTACGTTAACATCGGAGTCATAACCACTAGGTTAAGGATAACAGCTCTCGAAAATATATTATAATAAGCATGACCTTTCTGCTAGAAGAATCGAGAACTTTTATCATTATGTGTTGTGCATGGCTAGTATGACTAAACATTTATTTCCTATTTTCTCTTTGAAGTTTGTCCTTTTTGGGTATACCTAAGTAGATGGAAGGCTTAAATCGTGGTAAATGTAGCATGAAAACATATTCAAATAAGTATTGTTAACAAAGAGGATATAAAGAGCATAAATAAAGTAGCTTCTGGTTGTAACATAAGGTATATTGTTAATCGTTAAACAAGAACACAGTCAACAATTTATTTATGAGAAAACCTTTGAACTTTCAGGATACTTTGAACTTCCATTAAATAAATATCTTTCATGTGATTCCTAGAGGAATTAAATGTATTAGGGATTAGGAAATGATTCAATTGCTATTCCTTGCCATAAAAACCAAATTTTATTGATGGAGGTATTAGGATACCTAATGTATTGGCACGATAACGATATAACGGGTGGTCATGGGATAACCTTTTCTCAATTGTAACCTATAATATTATTTAGGACGAATCAGCTGTAGGGCGATAATCTCCCAGCTCGTGCATATTTTTGAGGTATTTGACTCCTTTGGGTTTTTACAACAAATGTACGATCAATAAATGCACTCATTGATTTTGTACATGGACTCATGGGTTTCCACCGGCAATCAAATTTATTGTTTTGCTCATTTTAGTTCAATTAGTTTTTTTGGTTTTCTCAGCATTTAAATTTCCTATGTTACTTGCAACACATTTATTCCATAAAGTGTCTAATTAAGTAGTTATGTATAGCCTAAGCTGCAAACAAATTGTACCGGTAAAATTCAATGAAACTGAGGTCGGAGATTATGAGGACACAGATAATTCATAGGGCGTTCTCCTTATGAAAGACAAAGCTCTACGGCTAATTAAGAGTGAGTTCCGTCAACGAAGTTTCTCCAGCAATGCGGGGGGGGGGGGGCTTTACTCTGTTTTTCTCTTCAATGAGCGCCTTCTCAGTTTAGCAAAATTGGTCCTCAAATTCTCTATCGGGCAGCTTAAAACTTTTACTGAGGTTAATTAACCAGGATGAAAATTATGGATAATTACAAAATAGATACTGGAGTTTTGAACCCAAGTTTACGGTGGCGAATGGATGTGAGCCTGATACGACCTATTAAAATGAAGAATTTGGCCCATAAGTTTATTATAAATTAGTTTCTTTATACAGTCACTCTAAAAGCAATGGAATAATTTTTTCGTGAAACTCTAAAATTAATTTTTAAAACTCCCTTTGTTTACCTCTTTAAAAATACCCTTAACAGGTTCTCTTCTAATAATATTATCAGTTGCTTACTCTATGCTTGCCACGATTCTTCCTACCTCTTATTTAATATTAATACCACCCCTCGCTTTTTCTCATCCCCTCTGCTACACATTACTATATAATTATCGCTCCAGTATTTTCGCCATTCTTCCATCCCACCTTGGGCAGCCCTATAATATCTATACTCCCTCTCTCAATTTCTCACTCAATACTTTTCCATTTTCCTACCCTCAAAATCGTCCTCAAATTCCAAGTCTTCATCCTAAATATTTCAACTTTCTTCGTCGGGAACTTTACTTCACTTTATAGAGATTTCGCGAGATGATGACTCTGGAACCCTGACCTCTCTTGCTGCTGGACATGACAATTTGCTCAGTAGAGCGAGTCCTCAATTTGCCAGAACTCATACTACGTTTCTCCATGTTCATAATTTTACGTTGTGCAAAATTAGGTCGTTTGCCTGTTTTTTATACTAGAAGTCTTATATATTAATCTTATTAACACGTTTATAATTGTAGAATAATCTCCATCATATATTATATACAAAGAATGACAGTCAATCAACATTTACATACAAGTACAGACGTTCTTTATCATATACTATAGTGAGATATAATATACAATAGTAGTAAAAATTAACAAATGAGATGTTCCTTTTGGTCGTGCTAAATCAGTCAATTCTGGCATGACAGTAGGTACCACATAAACAATTCCCTTCATCAAGAGTGTTTCTAACTTAACAACATCACTCGAGGTTGCAGCAACCGCCTTAATGAGGAATAGACACTGTGAGGACTACCTTTTGTTTGGGTTCTACCCTTCTTGCTCCTATGTTGCATGTGTGTCCCTACCAAGAACCATTATCATGTTCCCACAAGAACAGCACAAGGGGTCATCAGAATGCTTCTTTCTGACCTTTGTGTGCCCTTTTCATTAATATAGTTTACATGACTTTTAACTAAATTAACTGCTCTCCACCATATGTAATAATGTACAGTATTATTGGTTATGTGTTCATTGAGGTTAGGAAGGAAGGCTAATTTAAGTGCAATGGGATCAGACTTTTCAATTCCGGAGTCTCAGTTCATTTAACACTCTAATGAGTTCTCTAATGATTAATATTGTATGCTTAGCTGACAAGCGGACTTCTAGCATTACCATCGTCCGAATTTGATCTCTATCACGGTCTTTAGCTCATTAATAGAAAGAGTATCAAGATTGTAGTATTTAATCATCAGCAGAGTGGGAGAAAGTTTTTTTTTCATTTCCCTAAATAAAAGAGCTTCATAATTCCTTCATAAATATTTGAAGATCCTTAATTAGTATTTTTTCTTTTTTTAATTCATTAACGTTGATCGAAAGGGCCAAAATATTGTCAGCAGTGGAAAAATATGCAGAGAGTCAATATTTTGAAAGGACCAGATTTGAGAGTTCGAAGCATTTACATAAATATATCCGGTAAGAGGGTGGAAAAAGGTTCCCTTGACGTGTTCACGAAGTGCTGTTTGATTAAGTATTATATAATTTAGCTTCAGTAAATTGGAAACAACAATGTTCGTGAGAATAGCGTTTTCTTTGGATTTATATTTTATCTTGTAAGTTTACTTATGCAATTTCGGTAGTCTCGTCGTTTGAAAATACGAAATTACTCTTAAAATAGTCGAAGGTGTCCATCTAAATGGGTTATTATGTTTCATCCTTGGCCTACAGTTATTTAACGCAGTTGAATGTGGAGTGAATTGATTAGAATGTGTTATACAGTCTCACTGGGATGGTGAGTGGATTAATACTATTTATCCGATACATGGTTATACGACAGAGTTTTCTTAAAAGTCATTAAGAATGCCGTAACTTGTAAAAATAACATCAAATAAGATCTATACCGTTTGGTAAAAAAGGAATTTCTCAGCAATATATTTTTCATACGAATAGGGTTCGTTTTTTTTCAACGTGCTAGCAGGAACCTGGTTTGTGTTGTAAGTGATTAGTGGTTTTTTTATTTTGAAAACATAAGCACAATAATAGAAAATATGATAACCATGTATTGTTATCGTATTTTTTACCAAGGTTATACTTATTCCTGGGAATTATGAATACCAGGGTAGATTGAACAGTCCGTTTAAGAACGTAATAAGCTTTATTTGTACGGATATACATTTTCATTTTTCAAAGTATGTCCCTTCTAAGGATATGTATTTGACCCTCGGTGCTCATGATTTTTAATCCCTCAAAAATAACGCAATTTTTCACCTATGCATAACAGGTATTCTTTACCCAATCACATCTTTGTTTGATATGTTATTGTTAGTATTGAATAAACTGTAATCGGTGGGAGTAAAATCTGGGTGACGCAAGTGATTTTTATCGACAATTAATTTACGTTTTTGTTGAAAATCTGTTCTAGAACGGCGTAAACGATGCTTAGGAGGTATCGGTTTTATTTCGACCCTTTCCCCATTAATAAAGCGTATTCCTTCGAAAACCCAAAAATGAGGTGCCAAGATGTTAGTCTAACCTCTAAATACGTTGCTTTTGCTGAAAAATAGGTATATTTCCTTGAAAACTTCTAATTTTCTTTTATTATCTCACTAATCTTATAAGATTTATTGCTTACTTGAAAGGTTGGTTAGAGAACTCTGCTAAACTGGTTGAAATAACCACTCAGTAAATGAATAAAAGGATTCATTCCATGATTAATAACTTTCTTCAATGGAATAAGAACACATTTGTGAATTTAACACTGAGTTTTTTTTTATTTGAAATTTACGCTACCTGAGGTTTAAAGTATGGAAAGAATAAGCTCACTTACTTCAGACTGTAAAATATTTGAAAAATTTATTTTCCTTCCACTCGCCCCTACTTTGCATTCTTTGTGGCGCTAATACGTACATCAACGGTCCCATAAGCCAACAGAGGTCACCACTTGAAATCCGCCCCTTCTTTTCCATCTCTTCCGCCCCCATTTATCAGGACTCCTGCCTTTCAGCCAATTGCTCCATCCACGCTTAACCCTACATTCCGTCTCCAATTCTTTCCCACTGTCAAGGATTTTCAGTATGTCTTACGTGATGATGCATTTTCAGTCGAAATCCTGGTTGGTTCATAAATCTTATATGGAACCACCAAGTGTTTTAATTATTCATATTGAATTCTTTCCGCCAAGATACGCCGGAAGCAATAATTTCAACTAAATGGGTGACCCCTGTGATTCTTCTTATTAAAATACTTCTTTGAAAAGTCAAAAGGCAATGATATGTACGACTTAACTTGCAAGTTGCTTTCCTAAAACGTAGGTCTTAATGCTGCTGTGAAACTTCAATGAAGTCAACCAGTAGCAATTATTTCCGATCAACAGGAACAACACACAAATTTTCGCGACTAAATTTTACACTTTGCAAGTTTTCTCATCTATCTGCAATAACAGGCTTGTAACAAGTACTTTTTCTTAAGGTCAAATGATAAATTTAGTGAAATATTTGTTATTCAAAATGTAGTAGAGTTCACTTCTGTTTGAAATAAAAACATCTAACAGAAGCTCGGCGATAATTTTCTTGCTTAAATTTGGAAAACTGGAATGATAATATAAAAAGAGTGATTTTTGCATTAATGATTGCACAGATATTAAAACGAAATAATTTTATGCGAAATTCCCTTCATTTGAATTGTCACCTTTAATATGCATGAATTTTGGATTGTTACAATGTAAAAAAATTAATCTCATGTTTCGAATAAACATGTCAAAAATTGGCTTTTGACTGCCTTTTTCCGATTCCGTCCCGATGCGTCGTGCGTCTACACAAAACATGCGTGCAAGCTTCAGGCTCCTCAGAAGGCGAGGAAGGTGTAAAAGGACGCTGTATCTCAGTGAGGAAAATACACCCGGAAGATTATGCGCATTCTATTACGTTGGAAGTGCTAACATTTGCACAGTCCCTACCCCAATGATCCCGTCATCTGTTTCATCACAGAGATGCCTGCCGCACCATGCGTTTACATCTTGGAAAGTATAGTCCGTGCGCTCCATCTTGAGTAGCTCGGATTTGGTCGAGGTGTTACTTTATATGGGCCGGATGGGGGTAGGATCGAATGAAGAGTGAGAAAGTTTGCTTGCTGTTAGCTTTCCCATCTCCGAAACATCCTGTTCTCACCGTTTCCTTTCCATTCTCAAATTTCTCCTTTCTCTTTTCCCTTTATCACTCACATCTTTTTATTCCCTTTTCTTTCTTTTAGCGTTTCATCTTCATTTGTTAACATTCCTTTTCTCCCTGCTTCAGCTCTCTTTATGTATTCCCCATTGGATATTGGCGCCGTCGACCTCTTCCCTCTCTACATCTTCCACATTCTAGTTCCTCCCCGCGCTTGCTGACTTAACCTCTTCATCCCTCTCACGCTCTCTTCTCCCCTTGTCCCCCCCTTCCCCCCACCCCCCTCCTCCACCCCCTTCCCTTTCCGCCCCTTAAACGCTTCCCCCATATTACCACCTTACTTTTCTAGTCAGCCACCCAATCTTAACTCGCTTTGTATTCAAAGAAGTGTCCTCTGCCCTTTTATTTCCTTAAAAATGAGACACCCTAAGAAAAAGGATAGGAGGTGCCGCTTGGTTTCAGCGAGAACTGAAGGGAAGAGAACAAAAGACATTCTCGTTTTCCTGGAAATCCTTCCGCCGTTCCTTTTTCTCTCTCTGGCTTCCTCAGACTCCGCCACCGCTTCCTTCGAGTGTATTCTTCTTAGGTGTCTCGACGAAAGTGAATCCCGGGAAAGCATTTCAGTTTGGCCCCGGTGGGTTGTAGGCGTAACCTTTTGTTGGTTTCCCGGTGAGGCGAATCCCTCCCTCTTCGAGTAATATTGAGCGGGGATGGGAGTGCACAGAGAGTAGATTAGGGTAAATATCCGTTTTGACTTTCGACGACGATTCTTTTAAGTCCTTCTTGGGATCACTTGAAAAAGGTCGTATTTCTCAACAAAGCGGAATGTTGATGCAATCTATCATTGCCGTTAGAAGTGATGCGGGAAATACATATAAACCCATTAACAATATTTCCACAAAAGTCGTAAGGAATAAATAGACCTAAGGCGACTTGTTGTTTGCCTCCTTTTTATAATATTAATTTGATATATAAGGTATATTGCGTTTGTTTTTGTAGGAAAAGTCACAAATAGTAATGAATTTACATTTACAACACCGCTAAGCAATTCACTCCCTACACACTCGGATTTTCCTGAAAACGGCTAGTTGAGTCAAAAGTCACTCCGGTAATATGGAATCCTTTCTAGATGGATTCTGCTGTAGAGGAAGGAGCAACAAATGTTTCGTCGGGATCTTATAAATTTAGTAAATCTATTGAAAAATATGTGATTAAGTAGAAAGTTTGCAATAGCTTACTATTTAATGAAAAATATATAAGTTCTTCTGTGGGATGTATGACTAAAACCTTTCGAGATAATTTCTTTTCGTAACTCTAGCAATATTTTATATGCAGTATAAGTTATTGTTTAACCTAAGGAAACAAGTTAAATCGGATTCTTCGTATGCTTGGATACTTTGGTATTTCAACTTATTTTCATTAGGTAATAACAATATCTGTGTAGTACTGAAAAATCAACTAGAAGTGTCAAAATTCTAATCTAGGTCGTCAATAAAAGATGGCCAACCAGTTGTAGTAGGAATCCATTCTCGCGGCTTTTTGCTTGGACGTAATCGGCTTTCTGCTCGATTGCAGTATCGGATTCCTTCAAACGTAGGAATGCATTTTCGAGATTCATTGGATTAGTGAAGAAAGAAAATGTTGTTTGGAGCTTAGTTTGCTGAAGAAAAGCGCTGTGTTGTTTACTCCCTTTCCGTTTTCTACTCCCCGTAGGGGTGGAATCGATAGGCTTAAAATAAAGGGAGCCAAACAAAGTTTCAAGCATTGGACGGATAAAGAGAAGATTTGCACGTGTTTCGAATAAGTCTGAGAACTGAGTTGAAGGGAACTTTAACCGGGAGTAAAAAGATGACGCCGTAATTGTATGGGTAATTTATGTTAGTGTGGTAAGAGTAAGGAAAGAAATGAATAGTCTGGACAGGATATGGTGAGCAAAAGATATTAGGAGCAAAAGGAGGCGACGAACGGTTAAGCGTCCTTAATATTACGCAGAAATCCTTTTATGCCATATAAAGTATACCGATCGGTATGGTAGCGCAGTGGATGGACCATTTGCTTGTTGATTGTAGTTTTCCATGTTTAAATCCCACGTATTTCCTTTGGGCAAAAGCATTGAAACGGTGAAATATTCTCTCTACCACAACTTTTAAAACCGAACAGCGGTAAATGGAGAATAATTGCCCCTCCCTCCTCAATATGATCTATTATGCAAACCTTACGGCGTTTTGCAGTGAGATTTCACGAACAAAACCCAAGCCTCGGGTTCAATGCTGTGACGCTGGGGAAGGTAGGTTCTACTTTAAGAGTGAGCCATTAGACTGACATTTTTTTATTTCATCCAGTCACGGAAACGCGGCCTATCAGCTGTGCTTTCTGTATCATGTGAATCGGGATTTTTTTCAACAGTCTTAATTGTTACGTTATTTGGATAACTTACTGGAGTATCATTTCTTTTACTTAGATATTCTTTTTTCGGAAGAATAAAATGTCAATGAATATAGAAAAAATACATTTCACAGGGTATTGAAAGTGGTAGTAATCCTCATAATTATGCAAAACTGTCACTTATTTTTAATTAAATATTTACCTTTTCTCATATATTTAGATAGCACCATTTTGAGGGCTAATAAAAAATATCCCTAATGGTAACTTTTTACCAACTGACTACGCCTAGTCATGAGGTGTTTTTTCAGGTAGCTATGTAATTTCTGTGCCACCAAGTATTGCAACGAGGATTTATTTATTAAACATTATTATATATATTCTATATATTTATATATATTTATTTATATATGTTACGTAATACATTCTTATTTCACTCAAAAACGTGCCCAAAATGTGAATGTTGAATGAGAAAAGATCACACCAGGTATTAAATAGGAGGAATGTAACGTTCTCTTTAATTAATATTCTTAGTGAATGCAAAAAATGGGTTAGGAGAATTGTATGGAATTTCTTCCACCGAGACTGACGTCTTTGAAAAGCCCTAGGTCAAGATGTTTTCAATTTAAATTTTATAGCCCAGGTATGAGGAGACTGTGAAATTTACAAATCCGCGGCGGGACTATTACGTAGGCCTTCCTAACACAGGAAATTTCATAGCACTAGTTGACGTAGAATAGAAGTCATTAGCGTGTGGTTGACGGGGTCATATTCGCCGCTCTCCTTCGTGATCTGTGCCTCACTCCTTAAGAAACCTTGTGGTTCTAAAAATGCCTATTACGAGTATAATTTAAATTGAACCTAGAAACATATCGAAGATTTCTTTCAAGTCTTTCCTTTTCTGTCAAGAACATTATTTCTCGACAATTTTAGTCCAATGGCTGCTATACGTTGTGTAACAGTATAAGTTTTACCCTCCTCTGCGTATCAGATTGGATATTTCACTTCAAAATGACTTGTTAGTGCCAATTAATCTCGGTCCATTCGATAAACTATGCCAGATTTAAACTTAAGATGGTCTTGCATCAGTATTAATGTATTGTACAAATATTAAATTATCTTTGTGTATACGATATGACTAGTGCTATAGCCCATTACATTAGTCGAGAGGGGTAAACCCGTTATTTTATTTTTAACGTAAAATTAGACCAGAAGAAAAAATCTCTAACGTTGTGAATGAACAAAAAATATTAATAATTCTGGTCTCGTGGCAGGATTTTTTACGCCCATTAACGGGCTATACTGAATTTGTGGTTAGTAGGTCGTTGTAGATTAAGGGTAAACAACGAGAATAACGACTCTTCTCTCAGAATTTCTGATCGAAAAACATGTTACGTTATTTCGGGATGCTTGCATTTCGGATAACAATCAGTGCCATAACTCGTAATAATGCTAAAAATTGTCCAAGAGCCCCTGTAATGAACTGGATATGCTTGAAAGAGAGTTTAACTGTTTATCTTATTCCAAAAACACATTTTACACACAATTATAACACGTCAACTTATAATAGTCCCCACGCAGGTTTTAGCTGAGATAATTTAGCTGGTACGTTAATTATTTTATAGATTATGGTAACGACATTATGGAAACGAAATTCATTGCCCACTGGCTATTTTGGCATAATCGTTTGAATGTCGTATCAGGATATCCATAACATTGTTTTTTCACCAATATTAGATTTAAAAAAAGTCTCTTTAGGAAATGCTAATGCTTTCGTTGTAAATGAGATATATCTTTCGTTCGACGGACGGGAAAGATTTTTCACAAGAGAGATTAAATGCGTTTATTTCCTTTTCTTGTTAATTATTTTTCTACTTATAAAAAATATTTTTATAAACAAGATTTAACAAATTTTATTAAAATGAAACCAAAATAATTGACGAATTTATCCACAAGTGCTTTTTTTACGGTAATAATCTTGTAAGAAAAGGTGAGTTCCAATTAACATTTAGTTTAATTTTTTTAATATATCCACTTCGGTACTTCTTTTATTATTTATTTTTCCTCACCAAATGTTTTACTATAAATTATCCCTAAGTTTTTATTTTATTAATGGTGTAGCCAAACTGAAATACAAGAGTTATGAGAGTGTTAAACAATTATATGTTTTTCAAAATTTTGTTGATGGGGAAATTTTATGACACAGCAATCTCCTGTTTTGGAAAAACGAAGAGTAAAAATAGAGCTTTACCATTTAGAAACATATTTTCTCAATGTTTTGTCTTCGTTAGAATCTGGAACAACTTCTTTAAGTGGTTTGGTTTTGAAAGAGATTGACGAACATGGAGCGTAACTCAACAACGTTAAAGTTATCCGATTGAACTATATGCCTCCTAAGAGGAGAAATGGAATTTTTATTTAATTTTCATTTAATTTAATTTTAATTTAATAGTTTTATTCTATTTTTTTGTGCCGCTATAAAATTTGAGAATAATTTACAAACTCACGGTGCTCCAAATTTCTTTCTCAGGAACGAAAGGACAGATTATTTCTCATTTTTTAAATTTTTCATCAAAATAATTTACCCCATAGGCCCCATCTGTTTGCCTTATGGCGCTCTTTGGAACTGTCAGAACTTTACAAAAAGCTTCAGTTTATGAACAGAAACTCTCTAGACGACATGCTTTCTATTTGAGATATGATTTCTTTTGCAACGAAATGGAATGCTGATGTGAGGTCTGGTGCTTTCCCGGCGTATTGGCTTGATGAAGTTTTCTCGGTTCTTCCACCGGGTCAGGGATTCCATGTTGGCCGACATTTCGATGCCCAACTTGTGCATCGTCCCCAGGTTACATGAATGCCATTCCAAATTTGGCTGTCTTATATACATGAGCTCACGGATCAGGTGACTCGTAATTGGCCCAAGGACAAGGAACCTCCCGGTTGGTCACCGTAGCGTTGTGTTGTGTTCCTTCCTTTTCTTACATTCATCATTATGAATTCTGGCACCCAAACAAATCACACAGCTTGAATAAAGTTGAGAGCCGATCTGAAAGAAAGCTGAGAGGGAATCGAGACCGGCTCATCTGCACTGTAGCCTAATGCTCTACCCACGGAGCAACTACGTTCCTCTAAAATTTAATAATTACTAAGAATAACCTGTGCAATTCATAATACTTATCTGGGCCAGAAAAACACAGTTTAGATATAAGGAATAAATTTCGGAACATTCGCTTAACGTCTCTTAGATGGCAAAAGGTTATTGGAAACACCTGTTTTTATTCCAAACACAATTCAGTGATTCGAGGTAGAATAACAGGGCATTTGAAGTGGAAGCAAATTTGTAAAATTTAAAATTGACACCTTTAGCTAGGATTGTTCATTCAAAGGCCACCAACTGCTACCATTTTCAAAAACCTGGTTGATTTAACTCATATGCTTTGCCTTGCCAGGAATTCGAATCCAGATACCTCGATGCCCGGTCGCATGCATTAGCTAGTTAGTATCTCGAGGGTTACTATTACACTCCCCGTACCCTACAAGTTTAACTGTATAAGATGCGAACCTTAATAAAAAGTTTACTTTTTCAACTTGTACTTACTCTTACGATAATTCTGAGAACCACTATACATGCGTGCAAAATTAACGTTATCTTTCTGTATTCATTTCATATTGTGGATTTCCCACATAAGTAATGGTAAATGAAACTGATTTGAAAAGGCATTCATCCAACCCCAAGCTCATAAAAGCAACGAATTAGTCCATAAAGACTCTTCCTCCCTCATTTTCCTAAACTTTTAAGTAGTTCCACAGGATTGCTTTCTATGTTCACGTACATTTTGATTTTAATTCCCTTAATGCCCTTTCTATCTCATCATCGAGTATTATTGGGTCTGAGTAATCCTCATCTACGAGTTCTTGCTGATGGATCTGGTGCCTCGGTCATCTTTCGCCATTGGATTATTGTCCAATTACTTGTAGGAGTTGTTGTTGAGGAGGTCCGAAATTTTCTCATCGAATTCCTTTTTGGTGATGAGAACCTTGCTGTGCTCTATGTGTAACCTTGCTGGCTTTTATGCTTTTACAATACAGTAATAAAAATAGTATGTTATCCTTCCATCTCTCTTGGATTTTAACTGTTCAACTAATATTTTCGTTTTAATTTTTTTACGTGTTGAAAATGGTCTTTGTATAAAACATCAAGTTCATGGAAATATATAAATAAAGGCAGGGTTCACAAGATATAGTAAGAAAATTTGGATTAGCAACGGAATTGGTAAGAATTATCAATATGTTTGAATCACTGTCATTCTGCATAACAACCCTTCAGCCACGGGAGAAGTGTGTCCGGTACCGGGGACAATCACATCCGTTCCACCAATGCTTGCATACCTTTTGCCGAATGTTTATTCGCTGTTCTTTTCTATGAATTCCACGATTACAGTGGTCGTTTTGAGAGATTTGAAGCTCGGAAAGAGCCGAAAATTGAGGGTGATCAGATTTATTACTGTAATGGCACCACCACCGAATACGTCCCAGGTTTTATATATCTTCAGGGCTTCTCATTCTGAGTTTATCGTCGCAGTCAAGAATTAGATGCGCGACATTGTCTATTCGACCGCATGACGGACAAAGGGGCGAATCGGCTATCTTTAGGTGGTGCCTCACTTCTCTAGTCATGGTTGTGCTCGCGATTACGTCGAACATTTGACTACGTGCGTCATTGTTCGCTCTGCTGTTCGCCGAGTTTTTTCCAAGATAACGTCCTTTTGTATGTCTTTTTTCCCTGCTCGGCAAGCGCACTGAGATAGAGGGTGTTTTGTTTCTCCATATCGCAGGAGACAGGCAACCTTTTTCGTCTCTTCAAAAGTCCTCCGTTGGCATTCGTCGGGCGGACTGTTCCTGCCACGCGCCCTTGAGGAGTACCTTGCGCAACGCGTCGTCACCTTTGAGGCTGTGTAGGATGAGCTTCGCGTAGACCACCTTTGCCTTTAGATATGTATTGGTTAAAATGAGACCACTCAGCTCAAATGGGTCATAGAGTCGGTTACGGGGCACTTTCTTCACGAAGCCGGCACAGATTATTTTGTTGATCACTCTAATAAAATATGCATTATATTTAGCGGGTAAGGGTCACAGAAGTACCATAGCCTCAGGAAGACAACCTGGTTAAAGAGGCGGACGCGGGTCACGATCGGGAGGGAAGGGGTGAAAGTTTTCCAGCACTCCATTTTACGTAGTGGTCTATAATTCCCCAGTTTCGCTCAATCGTGGAAACCAACTCCTCCCACCAGAACTCTAAGATTTCGAGGACTTGGATTTTAGGTTGTTGAGGAAGAATCCGCTCTGCTCATATGACTTTAAGATGTCGTGGAACAGAGTCTTGTGGGACGGGTCGTCTATGAAAAGGGTTGTGTCGTCAGAGTATAAAACGGCCAAGCTGACGGTGCCGTAACGGCGGCGAACCTCGTGTACACTCCCTCCCCGCTACACGCACTGGCGCGGCGGTAGCAAACAAAAAGAGTCCAATATCTACACTAGGAGAAAAATTCAGTCTTGAACCAGTAAACAAAATGGAAGCAAGGCCGGTAAAAGAAAGTCGAGAGCCAAGCCTCTCGCTTTCAGAGAACTTGGCTGTCCACCGCCGCTCGGAACAAAACACGATCGGAATCTCGATTTCCGAGAGAGTCCGGCAGTACCACACTCCGAATCCCGGCGGCCGATGTCTCAGTTGCCGGTGAAAAGAGACACTCGGTAGTAACAGGCACGTCCTGCTATCGAGGAAATGTAATTTAGAGTGAAATCTACGGGGGTTTATGCAACCAAGTTACCATGAAACTTCTATTGATGTGGACCAAATTTGTCCTGGAACATGTATGCTGGGCATGGTTTTTGGGAACTGAGAGGGACTTTTACCGATAAAATCTGCTAATATATTTAGGTATGAGCAAAATTAATTGGATATAATAAGAATATTTTAATCCAGCATCGATAAAGTTCAATTAATTTTGGGGAACTTGTGTCAAAATTTGTACTCTATCTTGAAATTAGCACTCTATAAAAATCGCCTTTTTAGTTTAAGGATAATTAATTATTTTGCAACAGAAAATACATGCTTGTTTTATGCTCGAGGCATTATCTTCCCTTCATGATCAGTATCGGGAGTTAAGACATTCCATGACCAAAAGGCATGTCACACGTGCAAACTTAATGTCACACTTCGTCTGGAAGAACGTATTTTATAAGAATTTGGCGTTGTTTTATGCAAGTTTCGTACTGTATTTACAAAATTGTATGCTAGTAGAGATTAAAATGAAACCTATTTTTTACTTTTTTGAAGGAAATCCAATTACAAATACGTGTTCCAAAGAGGAAAAGAGTAATTAAAGAGTGTCGCCTAGTGTATGAGTAGAGTGCGTCCAAGCATGTTGAATATGTGAAAATGTTAAGCGTTATGGTAAATCTTAGAAAATACACCAGCAATTTGTTATAAGATACACAAAGTTTACACAGAGAACGATAATGAAATACAGGGTCGCACCCTAAAGTGGTAAAACTGATTTTCTCTGGCGTGAACGGAGCGGTGGAGGGGGGTCTACCTGACAGGGTAAGGTGGAGGGGGCTCTTAGCAACAGACCGACACCAACCTCAGTCGCCTGCGGGCTTTCGTTGAGTGAGGACACCGTTTTTAGTGAAGCAAGTTTTTTGTCCGCGTCGAAAAACAAAATGAATCTGAATTTAGAGCAACGTTATTCCGTGAAGTTTTGTGCGAAACTCGGGAAGACGGCAACTGAGACCCTCTATATGAACAAGCAGGCTTATGGGGACACTGCCTTAAGCCGTTCCACAGTATTTGAGTGGCATAAGTTGTTTAAAGAGGGTAGGGAGCTCGTTGAAGACGACCATCGCTCCGGACGGCCGTCGACGGCAAGAACCGACACAAATGTGGACAGAGTGAGGATACTGCAGAACACTGACCGACGCTAAACCGGTGAAGAAATTGCAGACCAGTTGTGTCTGTCTGCATCCAACGTCCAACGCATTATTTCACAGGATTTGGCCATGCGCAAGGTGTGCGCCAAGATGGTGCCGAAAATGTGTGCCATTGCGCGCTCGTCGTCAGACAGCTCCTGGCCAAATACGGCATTGCCACGTTGCCGCACCCGCTCTATTCTCCCGATCTGGCACCACCGGTTCTTCTTCTTCCCCCTGTTGAAAAGACAGCTCAAGGGAGACGTTTTGACGACGATTTCCAGCGGGTGTACGGGGAATGGAAGTAACGTTATACTAAGTGTGTCGCAGCTGAAGGAGCATATTTTGAAGATTATTAAGTCGATGTAAGTATATCGTCAATAAAATTCTTGTAAAAAAATCAGTCCTACCAGTTTTGGGTGCGACCCTGTAAGTACTTGCCTACTTTGTAAGAGATCAAATTTGAATGTGGGCAAAGAAACAGCTGTTGATCATCCGTTTCAGCCAAGCCATCAGAGAGTATACATTCAAAACACAATTTCACTATTTCATACGGATCCAACCAAATCCATATTCACCACCTAATTCATCTTCTCACAGTCGAGTCTAGGGCTTCGTTCATAATTTTTTTCGACTCCGGCGGTTGCATCATCCATCTGAAAGTTTATTCTCCTCATCTTCTCCGTCGATTTTCGTTGCCGTTCCGACGAATAATTTGGCAACGAGGATAGCCATTTCAAATCTCACTTTCACCAAAAACGGCAACAAACCTTTGGCTACAATCTCCGCAGAACAACTTTCAACTGTTATTGTGGGTGTCAAGGACAACACAAGTTGTGTAAAACTTCCCCTTGCTTGCGGTTTCTGATGCTTGCGGTTTTGCTGTGATAATTTCTATCACAAGAATTTTGCAGCTAAGTTTGATCGTGGAGTACGGCCTAGACCTAGTAGGTGGTGGTTACGTGGAGAACAGAACCATGCGAACTCAAATGCCTCTAATGCCACTTACACCGTATTGAGATAGATATCCTTGTAGCATATAAACGACAGCGGTTGACTAGGTTACATTTACCGTTGGTTCCCTCTTAATGTGTTTTCAAATCTTTCTTTATAGCTTTCAGTGGCATCTTGGAAATTGGACCATATTTGAGCATATTAAATGGAAAGGGAAACGGGGGACATTAAAACATATTAAGATATTATCTACGGTGCAAATCCACTAAAAGAAATATCTAGCTTAACTGCTTAATCCCTTAATTGCTAAAAAAAAAATTAAATGGAGATTGTGAAACGAGTTTTTATAGTGAACTATTTATTTCTCGATAACGACGGGGTGCCTGTTTAAAGAGGATTTTCCATTGTGTGTAGAAATTGCTAGCTCATTATACGTTTGTTTACACACATTTTTACGTCTGTTCCTTCAGATTTCGTAAGTTTTAATGCCAGGAATGGAGGAAATATTGTTCAGTGACTCAATTCAAATTTCTTGACGAGCCTTGAACACCGTGTTGCCAGTTAACTCTCTGCAAACTTTAAGATTCCGAGAATGTTTTTTCAAAATAAACATAAAATGAACCATATGGGGATTTATTTTATTATCCCTAAAAATGATACTATTCTTGCAATTTTAACTGGTACATTAAAGTGGAATTTTAAGATTTTAGATTGCCAACCCATCATCGACTGGAGAAGGTCATTAACTCGGTATCAGTATGGAGCGGTGGAAGGTTTAGGGTTTGTAAAGATTTGTTCTCTGAGGAAGAGATTGGCATGAGGAGAAACGCGCATTCAAGAATATTTGACTGTAAGCAAAAACCGGGTGAGAGATTTTTGTAGCGGTTCGCTTAATATGAAAATATAAGAGTTTTAAATCGAGCATCAGAAAAGGCTAATATTGAGTAAAAGGCTAAGTACAAGTACAAAGCTCTTTTATTGGTTTTATGGTATGGACGTAATTGGATGGCACAATTTAATAGGAACCTGATAGACACTTGCGCACTTACATATACCAAGCGGACCTTGTCCGAGAAGATTAAAATATTGTTATCAGGTTTGAGTTATGCTTACTTTTATAGCTTTTATTTACTTTTTACAGGGCTATGAACATTACTCTAGTTTTCAACTTAGTTCATTCTTTTTCATTCCCCGCAATAATCACAACAAGATGTTAAGAAGTTTTGATTGTCTCTTCTTCCCAAGAAGATATTACATATTGATGTAAATAGAGATATTACATCATTATACCTTATTTTAATGTTAAGGTGTCACGCAATGATGTAAATAGTTCTCTATTTTCGTATCAAATGTAAGAAACACATTAATGCAAAAATCGTAACCGACTGCAGTTGCCTTCAAACAGTAGCTCTTCATCGAATAACCTTAGCACGCGGAAAAAAGAACACTGCGCAAGGCGCTCTCGGCAGAGAAACCCGAATCCCTGAGTGGTACTTTCGATCCCCTTTTGGGGCCAAATACGTCGCTGGAAGAGAGTTTTAGCGCGTGCAAGGATTTGGCGGTGAAATTCAATGGAATATATCAATTCGATAAAATATTCGTTTGCATTTTTATTTCGTTTTAAGGAAAATTCAGCTTGTATTGTCTTCCTGAAATTCAATATCGGGCCGAAAATTGATCACTTTGGTCGATTTAAACAACTCGAGGCCAAACGACGTAATTCAATATCATCATCCGTTATTGAACTCTCTACAGAACCCTATTCGCACTGAAAATTGCCCACAAGCAGCCCACTAACATCTAGGTGATGTAATTTACTTGCATAATCTTCCACCGTTTTTCAAAATGAACCAATATGGAAATTAACTTAAACTATTGGATCAAGATTGATAATTTTGTAATTCAATATCAGCAAGTTTTTAGTTAGACACCATTGAGGTTACGTTGTTCAACGTCGTCATCAAATCGGTGAGGACACCAAACGTAGTTTACTTAACACAATTTATTTTTGCTGAATTACAAAGTGATTGATTCCAATTAATGTATTGCTGGCATTTATCCATAGGCTTTGGATGGACTTAGTCAATACAATTGTACAATAATGCACTTACTAGCCTCTATTAACAAAAAAGCATACATTGGACGCTATAGTAAGCCCCTTTTCAATTTTGCAATCGTTTTCAATTCAGTATATATGTATTGATAAAACTCGTTCCGGTTAATAGAACTTCTTGAGAAAGTAAATATTGGATCCGGGATATGAAAATAACTCCTACAACCATAGAGAACATTACGAACTTATTTCGGGATGAGCTCTAATCTCAGAACTACAGTTGAATTCCAGTATTATTAGTTGCGTTATTAGCATTAAGTGGTACAATTATTAGAATATATGGTACGTAGTAACTGAATGAGTGTTTTAAGTAAACAAATTGAGGTAAATTCGTCATATTAGGTCTATGAAATTCGCTCAACCTATTGAATGGAAACATGTTGAGCAAGGTCCATAAATTCTAAGAGCACGTATTTGAATTCTTAGGATTTACCAGGGGAAACACTCTGGATTTAAAAAAAGTCATCCGAGATGCAATGGTTCAAATTTTCGTCTTTGAATCTATTTTTCTTATTCGCGTTCCTATCCGCCACTACTCTAGCCATTCGATTTCTGTTTCGAGGTTTGGAATTGCTCAAAGGTTTGACGTTGTCCTGGATCCTGAATCGCATTTCCTTGAACTGATATTTTCACTGGAGTACTAAATGTTCAACGCAAGTAATTTAACTCAAAATGATTTAGAACTTATTTATCCCATTTTTTTATATGTCATGACTATAATGTTTTCATTTTGAAGTGGAAAACTAGTTTAAAAATTCAACGGCTCCCTGATATTTCGCCTTTGACATTATATATTTATATATTATATGGTGGATATGAGCATTAAAATTGCAATTTTCTCAGTAATTTAATTTTGGACGGTTAATTTCACAATGATGACTATGAATTTATGCGTGGTTATTTTCAGATATGGTTTCAGTGTCAGTTTTTTCTTTTCCGTTTAATTTAGAAATAATGCCTAAAAATTTCATATGAGCGCTAAGACCCCTTGCGCAGACCATTTTTCACTGTGCTTTTTTCTGCGTGTGGAAATGAAATGCACAATTTGATGTTTCGGGAGTGGGATTTGTCATGTGGAATGCAAATTGATGCCATGAACCACATGTTTATACCTAATATTTCTGTCATGTTTTCACAATAAGATAGGGTTTTCAATTTGAAATCTTTGGGTAACATCTTTTATTACGTATGTATCACAGTTGTTACCCTCTGCGTTATAAAAGCTCCAATTTCTTATTTTTTTTTTGTCTCCATATGATGTAGGATACATTGAACGCTCAATTCGTATTCAACACTTCAAAAATATTTCCTTATTAACACAGACAGATGACAAATAAGTTGCTTTTTAAAGCTCAAGAGATTGCAGATCCTAAGATAATAAATTAAATGCTATGATCTTTAAAATTATTTACTTTGACGTTTTGTTGGTTGTGTGTAAAGAATAATTCTTTGTACGTTACTCCTTTAAAAAAGACGAGAAGATTTTATTTTTTTAAATGAAAGTATTTAACCTTCGATTAAGAGTAATGACGCAATAATTTATATAGTACCGCTTGCCCTTTTATAATATTACTGATACATATAATGGGGAATAATTCACAACCAATTGAAGCATCAAAACCACTGGTATTTTTAATAATGCGTTGAGTTGCGCGATATTCAAATAAACGTTCATATATTTAAATACTCACAAGGTAAATAGTAGACATAACATACGTAAACGAGAGTTACGACCTTAGTCAGTTGAGCAGGGGCCTTGAACTTTTTCCGTCAATTTTTATCTTTTACATCTTTTTCCTCGCTGACCTACATTCTACACCTGTGATATTTTTTAAGCGGCCAACTTCCCGAACCGTTCAAAGCCTAGTAACTTTTAAAACTCTTAACGAGTGTTTTCAAAATATGCCATATCCTATGTCATTAATTCCCTCCTTTTTGTGAAAGCCTATTTTCCTATCATAATTCTTTTTCCTAAACCCCAACAACTTTGACCATCTTGGTCGCAAACACTGCCATTGTAGTGAAACAGCTCCACCCACTCTAGCTTTTGCCCCCTTATTTTAGCATTAAAGAGAACCTCATAGCCATCATGTTCTCTCACGGACAGGTCATAAAATAGCAAAATCAATCTCTCGGTAACTACCGCCACCACTCTACAATCAGGAGGTAATAGTTAATTTAACATCAAATATCGGGGATTACTCTGATACCGTGGATGTTATATATATTTCCAATAAATCTTGTAGGGCCCAGAATTGTCTCTCGTAGGAAGTATATTTTCATTTTAAGTCCTACACAAGTACATGGATTACGTGCAGATACCGAAACAAATTTAAAAGGTACTCCTTTCTCTTTCAGTTGCAGATACCGAAACGAATGTAAAACGTACTCCTTTCTCTTTCAGTAGTGGTGACTACGAGCGGGAAAATTCTTAGCACTAAAAACTTCCCAATTTCGCGATAATTTTTTTTAACTCCTCCAAAAGAGTTGAGCCGTAAGTACGTCTCTGATGACGAAAAGGTACCACAATCCACAATTTAAAGTTTCTCAACCTTGACCTAACCGTTTAATATGAGAACTACATTGTGAGAAATACGGGAAGGATCTTGAGAACTTTGAGAATTTGGTTCTTGTGAAGTAAATTGTGTTTAAAAAAACGGATACACATACTTATAAAAGCATTAGTTTAATACCTGTCATCATTATGAATGTTTTATGAGCCCTTCGATAACTGTCAGAATATTATGGATAAGCCTAAAATATTTTAAAATAATATTTTTTGCAGTCACAACTTAAAAAAGTACAATTATAATAAAGTTTTTCTAAACTGGAAATCATGTGCAAGAGAAGAAAAATTCACAAAAAAGAGCGAATAGATAAACTGTTGGAAACGTACGCACAGCTGCAACTATGATTCCCGCTCTGTAACCTCAATATTTAAAAAAAATCAGGAGTTCCCGAGCAAATATTTGTATACCAAAAAGAAGTATTGATCCTTAATGCATTGAGGATCACATAAATTCCTGATTGATTAATCCGATGTCATTTTTTTGCTCACAGATGCGATGTATAGTCAGAAGGAGTCATGTGTATCCAATGTTGACATTAAAGGGTCGCACATAAATTTCGTCAAAGAATATGTGATACCTTGTCATTGTGGCTTGCAGGGCTTATTCCAACCTATCGTTTCCACTTCTCAGTGCTCTTTTTCCCGCCTTATAAAAAATGAGAACAGTATGTGCGATAAAAATGCCCAAAGGCGGAACGCGATTTCGTTTACCTGTCTCCAGTTTGTTTAGTCTGTGATATGTTAGGGCATTTATTTTAAAATATTTTCATGAAAAACACATGCTTAATATACTTGTATAATTATCCAATTCATCACTATATTCCAATTAAGATGCATGAACAGGTTTATTTTTACAATAGATTATTGCCCAAAATTACTTTGACTTGCGGAATTAGGGAGGATACACCAATTTCTTGGGAAATAATCGAGTAAGAAAGGGACATATTTGAGTCCTTCACCGGTTGGCTTGGTCCTATTAATAACCAATTTTTTCTTTTTCACTGGAAAGTTTGTCATGGTTTAAGCTAGTTCTTCTCTTTCATTTTCTTCACTTTCACTTTCTTACTTTTGCTTACTTTTATCTTTTCTCTTATGTTAAAATGAAATACTGCATTAAATTTAAATCATTCAGTTATAGAACAAATTTTAAAATTAATGAATTAAGTCAGTATCCATCCCTTACGTGCTCCACCGCGATATTTTTTATCTATAATACAATTCAATGCGTACACAGTTATTTATTTTTTCAAAGGGAAGTGACATTGCAGTTTCGTCAGATCAGTAGACTACGTGTAGTTATATGCTTACTTCTGTTAATGAGAATACCTCATGATACACGAACCTCATTCATCAATCCTTATATTGGTTTGAAAGGCGAGGATATAGCCTTG
Source organism: Hetaerina titia (assembly GCA_037158775.1). NCBI lineage: Eukaryota > Metazoa > Arthropoda > Insecta > Odonata > Calopterygidae > Hetaerina > Hetaerina titia. The sequence goes on along the minus strand of CM073775.1, from coordinate 19,659,337 downwards.
CCCAACGTTATGTGGAATTCACGTATAGAGGTAGGACGGTTAGTTCGTTTTCTAATTCCACTTGTTTCCTTGGAAGATCTAGTTTACGTGAATTCATGAAGCTGGAGTGAATCTGGGAGTCTAGAGGCATCATTAGGAATCAAACTCATGACCTACTCCCTGTAGAACACGAGTCCCAAGACTCTGCCCACTGGACCTCCACGCCACTGTATAAATATTTTATAATGGGATATTTTTATAGCACCATGGATACATTGTTATTCCCTTTCGTTAGCACTGGTTTATTAAATTATACTTCCTAATATCTGCCAATAAAAAATTCAAAGATTTCTCCCGGCACAGTCATCGCTCAGTTCAATTTAAGTTTAATCAATTAAGTTTAAGGTCGTTACAGAGGTTAACTATTTTAATACAGGTCCTCAGACTCTAAGCGAGGTTATTTTTACACCGCATTTAAAGAATTTTATGTGGGTGAGCCGTCAGGCTATTAAAACTATTTTAATTAGTAAATTATATACCCCCGAATCCATACATGCTGCTGGTGAATACGCTAAAATATTAGCGAATGTAAATTTTGTGTACATTTTATTATGTCTGAGAAACTTCGTATCAAAATAGAATCAAACAACTATTAAAAACCGAATACATATCCTTGAAAATGTGAAGGAAACCTGGAATTAGAGAATATCAACTGCTGATCAGCCAGAGTATGAAGATTAAAGCTTTGCATCAGATGACACGCCTAATAATGGGAGAAAATACTAATATTTAAAAACACAAAGTGATTTTACATGGTCTACTTTTCCGTGGGTGTGGGACAGGACAATACTAGCATCAAAGAGAAGGGGAATTTGGGTGAAGGAAATGTAGTGTTACGCAAGACTGATGAAACAAAAATGTACGGACAGAATAAGAAGGAAATTTTCTTGTAAATTGCACGGAGAGAAAATCTTGCGGAAGATTCTTTTAAGAAGACTAGTTGAACCCGTGCAAATGGCCGTTAGCTACTTAAGGTTTTAATTTCAATACAAATATGAGAAATTACGAAGGAAGGCCATGTATGAACAGAGAAAAGTAAGTTGCGTAAATTTGCTTGAAAAAAGCTCTAAAAGTGTGAAAAGAAAGACGGGAAAATTTAGTATTTTAGAGATACTAAAAATTGGTCTTCTGAACAATTACCAATGATAGTGAGATCCAAATTTACCACATTGATTCTAAACCTTGGGTTTGTCAGCCCTTTTCAGATCACTCCACAAACGTAGCCATTCAATATTAATTTAATGGTTTCTGATAGATAGTTATTTTCATCGCCGATATTAGCAGGATGAGTGGCATACCCTTGCTAGTGGATTGTAATCTATTGGAGCCCTGGGTCTTGAGGGATGGAAACGGTTTCACTCACCATTTATCGCCCTCCCTATCTATTAAATAGCCGTTTCTTTCGCAGTACTTTCCTCCGCCCCCTTTCGCTTTCCCTCCAAATCCCGCCACTTGAGCGTCTCTCGAGAGTCGTTCCCCCTTCTCGAAAAGAATCTCATTCCCCACAGTGGACGCCGAAATCGGTTCAGTGTTGCCAGTGCCTCCTCCCCCACTCCTCATAGGACTATTATGCTCCTTCCCCCACCTCAATATCCCTGCCACTCCTCCTTACCACAATTTTAAAGGAATGTCCCGAATAAATTCTTAAGAGAAGCAAAAGGTTATTTTAATTCCTCATTATTAAAATTTACCCAGGGTATAAGTAGCGGCCATGGGTCGATGAGATTCGAAAAAAGTCTTCGCAGATGGGTTAAAATAGGCTCAAATATTTGATAAACTACGCCATTTGGTTTCACCCTTCATTTATGAAGGTATCACCTCAGTATAAATAAATAATGAAGATTTAAAATCAATGTCAGCCCATTCCGTGTTACTATTGAATTTTACTATTCCTGAAGCAGTTTATCAACAACGAATGAATTGCCCAAAATGATGAAATGGATACTGCGTACAAAATCATCGTAAAATAACATTATTTTGTTGAAATAATAGGTGACTGCTTCTTTCATTGACGGAATGTGGCAAATTCTGTGATTTGTGTCAAGTCTTACATGATGTAATTTGAATCTAAGTATCAGAATCTTAACTGTGCACTAGTTTTCCAACCTTAGGTTGTTTCTAGTATAAACTTTTTCTTGTTATCTGGACTGCACGTTTGATTGCTGTTTTTTTCCGGATGTGTATGCATTTCACGATTATTTTGAATTAAATAATAACTATTAAAGGTGTAGCAACGCATTAGAAAATTTTTGACACTTTGAACAACTTGGCTTTTCCACTCAATTTTTTCTTATGACAACCTGGGTTTCATTATGGTATAACGTCACCTGATGATGATATACCATAACGAAACCCAGGTCGTGATTTACAAGCCAAAAACAAAATACCGAATTGAAACCGATGGGAAAAGTAAATAAAAGAAACATGCATACGAAAGTTGTAAGTGGAAATCAATCGTACGTGGAGTGTAAAGTGCATTTAGAGTGAAATCTCGCTTAACTGGCATAAATTTTTCCTGATTAATACCCGTTAATCGAAATAATATTCCAAATTAATGTTAAGTACGATAATCGGATTCATCTCGAGGAGAGTAAATTACACCTAAATAAACAAGGAATATTGAAGAATTATGAAAAAACGTTTATTAAAATTTGCTGAAAAGAATCGCAAAAAAATGTTTGAGCAAATTCTTGAAAAAATGTGCCATTACTAGTGTGACTAAAATGCTAGTGGAACGAGAGGGAAACACAAACTGAAGCAGCAGGACGCAGTTATCCTAAAATTTCCCTCTCCTCGTCACTGGTTATGGGAATTACTCGTTTGGCAAAGTGCCCGTTGAGATAGGCATATATATATATATATATATATATATATATATATATATATATATATATATATATATATATATATATTAAAATAATTATAAGGCATATATATATAATATATAAAAGGGGCTTAAGTGAAACGTTAAAGTGGGAGGTTAAAAATTAGAGCAGGTAGAACAGTTTACGTATTTCGGAAGTGTTTTGGACCAAAAACGTTAATGTAGTTCGGATATAAGAGAATGAATTTTATTATACAAAGAATCATTTACAAGGAGAAGGATAATCATGGCAGTGACGCTGAGTAAGGAATTAAAGAAACGGATCGTGAAAATATTTATATGGAGCGTGTATTTTTACGGCACGAAAATATGATGAATGAAGTAGAATGAGATAGATTGGAGGCTTTTAAAATGTGGGTTCTGGGAAGGATGGAAATGATGAAGTTAAATGAATGGAAAAAGTGCATGATTTTTTGGGGTACGAGAATGATTCTTAGGAGAAACTCAAAAGAGAAACAGGAAAATTAATGCAAGGCATTCTGATTGGAAATGGAATTTTGAAGAAAATGTAGGAGAGAGCGAATATGAGCCTGGAATAAGGATAAGGATTGCTAGGATAAGGATGTTTGATGAGATAAAGGGAGAAGGGAAGTATGGCGACTTGAAGAGGGGCTCATTGTAGATAAGGATTATGCATTATATTTTGTTAGGAGGGTAAGGGAATTGTCGCCTTTTTTGTATCATTTGGTAGCTTTAGTACATCCAATTCCTACCCTAGCTGGAGAATGACAATAATAATACTTGAGTCAGATGGAGAAGGAGAGGATATTCCTAAGGCGGAATATATCTCAGGGAGAAAAAGAATGGGCTAAATTTAACCAATTTTTGAATTGAGTGACTGACCATTAAAGGTGAGTGGAAAGATTGCCCCTAGGGTCCAATAAATAGGAAACTAACGTGTTCATTTATCGTCATCTTGGGTTCTTTTTTCCGGAGAGAATGTAGTGATGCCTGTAAATTGGGTAGTTTTGTACATTATTAGGGCATCAGACTTGGGTCCTTTCTGAAAGGTCCTTTCGGTATTACATAATCTTTCATACAATGCAACTGTATGAATCACCATATGATTATATGTACTTGCGTAGCCTTTGCTCTTAAATTAGCTCAAAATAAGAAAAAAAAATCATTACTTTAAATTTTTATTTTATTGGTTACATAAAAATGCCGCATTGTGATTATAGGATACTAAAAATTTCTTAACTGGAAAAAATAGTGATAAAAATTATTTAAATTTACACTAAATATTAATTCAACTGGTAAATGCAATCTGATGTGGACGGTCTATTTTATTTTAATGGTGATTCTATAGGTTCGTGTTTTTACTCTTTCGAATTTATTTCGAATGGCGCTTGGAAGAAAACTTTGTCAATGATTCATAAAGTGATGCCTAGAAAAATACAGGTATACGCATTAATAACCTAATGCTTTTTTACCCTGATGAAACACACTACTTTTTCATGAGTCTAACTTGTGAAAGATAGAACTATTTATTAACATATAAATGAAATTTTGGGGCGTAAACGATTTATTGACATAAAACCATGCATTAATTATCATAAAATTACGTTCATAATGATGATCAAAGAAAATTATTACATTTATTAACTCTGCATATGGCCTGAAAATATCTTGAGAACGTAAATATTTTATTCAGTTTAACTGTAACATTAAAATAATTGATAGAGTATCTACTTTTGTTAAAATACCGTGCATCGTGAGTAGGTTTTAGAGCGCATTGTTATTAATAGCAACAGATTAATTGAAAAGATATTGGAGAACTGTGATTTCTAAATATCCTAGTCTTCTTTGTATGAATCTTAACTTTGAGGCAAAAACAGTAGCCGTTCTAATAATACTTAAACCACGTTATGATTTTCCAATTGCAACTGATTGGTAGTTTCCCTTTGCTTTCAGGTTAGTTTTAGTCATACAAATTCATTCAGTTAGAAAGAAAATTCACACAATTACTATTGAAGTTAAGGCTACTAGAAGGAATCATTGAAGAAAAGTAGATGCTGCAATGCGCTACAATTCCCTTAATATTCATTAATGTTCGATCAAATCTCGAATCCCGTTTTTCAATTGTATGATTTCTTGCTTAATAATGCCGGATAATTTGACATTGCTTCCTACGTTTAGTACCCTAAAGGAAAAGTAAAAATCATATAGCACGAAACCGTTTTCTTACGCGTCGGCTTATAAAGTTGTGTGGTATCAAACTGCTGTTCGTACGAAAATAATACTTTGGGTTTTTGTTTGAAACTTACAGCAATTGGGTGGTCCATCGAATAGGAAATGATAGTCTTTTAATTAGAGCTAAAAGAATAAGTGTCATCTTTATTACCGTAGTGGCCTTTATGGAACTCATCTTTCCTTTTTCACGGTCTATATAGAGGTTACTTCTGCGGGTTCAAGGAAGCGATTTAATCGTTAACTAAAAGCACGCTCAAATGCTACGCGAATAAAATTTTTTAAAAACTTTTTTAATACATTTTCTTCAAGTATTTTTTTCATTTAATTGATTGGTATAATAATTTATTTCAAGTTGGATTACAGTTCTTTCTGGAAAAAAATAAGTCACAAGGAAAGGAAATGGTCCCATTCCCTGATTTGTGATTTTGACATGCCTTTGAGCTAAGTACTAGGTATGCTGCATTATAACCTATCAAGCCAACCTTTTGGCAGTAAACTATGGTTATGATAGTGGTAGTGTCACGTTTGAAAAACTATTGAAAAAGGAAACAATCTCAATTTTTGTTCCACGACCTTATGATGGACACCAACATGAATCATTTCTGGCAACTACGAGATTCGACCTGTTGGGCCGTTTGTCATGACCAGCAGCGAGAGAGAAGCAAATCTGTTATGGTCGTCATCATACGGTATCATTGTAAAGCTAAATCGAAAGCGGAATATTAAGACCACATTGAGGACAGGGAGGTTAAAATATAAAGAGAACAAAAAAAAGAAGAAATATAGATTTTCCGGCTGTGTGATGAAATAAAGAGGCAGTGGGAGAAATTGTTGGAGAAATAATTACTGAGCAATACAGTTAAGTTATGGGGATTTTTGGCGAAGAGAGAGAGGTAAGTGAGGTAAAATACTGCATTTTCAAACCAAGGAATGATCGTGACGAAAGATTATTGAAATTTAGCAGAAGATGAGTTGAATGAATCTTGAGTGAGGACAGGGATACGGATTTAGTCGAATAAAGCAGGATATCTCAAGAAAAGGGTATCAAAATCTTAAACAAATTTTCGGCAAGGATGGTGAGAAAAGGATAGAAAAACCAGGATTAATGACTGGATAGGATGAGGATTAATGATTTATTAGGATTAACTATTTTTGGAATATAGATGTTTAAAAGAAAATTAGAAGAATTTAATCACGAAATTAGGAAGGAAATAGACCAAGGATTTAAGTTATTAACTAAGTTGGGAGAATATCAGGGTTAAATAATCAGGTGGAAGAGGCAATGAGAGGGCATGAGGACAATAGAGGAATTGGCATCACAGTAAGTTGGCAGGAAAATCTTTAATTGAACCAGAAATTTATTTAGTGTTTCTAACATGACACCATCACTCAATGGCCTCCCCATTAAGGTCAGACGCTTTTGCAGCCATATTTACTTATTATAAGATGCTTAGTTTTTGCAAAGAATAACAATATTGTCTTTTGGAGCAAATTAGTACGAGACTTAACAAAATTTCCAATATTTAAACAAATTTGAAGGAAAATCAGGGAGTGATATTCTATTAAACTTGGATCATGCTATTACTGACAGGGCTATAAAATGATATTTCTCGTTATTGCCTGGTATTTTAATTCACATAATGAAGAGGTGTAATGGTTGGATTAGAGGGAGCAATAACAAGAAAATTATTATATATGCAAGAAAAAAATGGAAAGTAAACGTTATATATTCAATTGGGAGCGTGTGAGGGAGGCATTTGGTGTTCCCAAATTAATTAGTATATTTGTGAAAAAAATGGCATTGTAATAAGGATTTTAAGAGGTTGTAGTTATTAACAAGAATTCTCGGAAAGGATTAATAAAAAATATTACTAATGTCTTTAATATTGAAGGCAGAAAAACTGAAATTTATACAAGTTATATTTTAACCTATTGCTGAAAATATTTAAGGAAAGAATAAATTTACATTAATAGCTTTTAAGAAATATAGGGATAGCAAAATAAGTTGAACAGGAAGAAAGACTGGAAGAAATATTTTATATATGTGTAGGTAAAGAGGTTCAGAGGGAATCTGTAGACGAATTGTGGACGATAATTATCAATATTGACAATTGCTTAAGAAGTAGCGATGGCATCGAAGATGGAATATTTTTAGTCCGAAAGATGATAGATGGCATACAATTGACTTTTATTGCGACATTAAGGCATTTGCAAATAAGGACAGCTGGAAAAAGAATAATATATAAAATTACCTACGATGACAATATTATAAGAAGATTGAAAAGTATCTGCAAAGTTTGAAAATGTAATCCACAAAACCAAATTGTGTTTTTGTATCTCTTCCCAGCACATAAATTGTAATTGTGATTACGAATTGAATGAAAGCCAAATTTATTTAACCATTTTTTGATGTTACTTTAATATTTAGCTATAAATAGATACTTTGTTCTGTTCTGAGGAGATGATTCAATACATTGTAATTCTGACAGAGTCAAAAGTCCAGCTAGTTTTTAAAAATCGGTGAAAATAATATCCACGTTTTTAAGTAAACACAATGTTTTCTTATTTCTTTAATTCAATATATTCCTACGTTTTTGTCTCAGACAACATACTACGTACACCAAATGCCCTAACTCCGGTGAATGTAGTATTTCATGGGTTAAGTTTCCCCTCAAGTAATGTTCATGTATTGCTTGGGATTTATTTTCTCTTCCTCCTCTTTCCTCCCCTGTAGAAGTGGTTGTCCTGGAAGAAGAGGATCGTGTTTAGCAACGGCTTAGGCGGCGGCGGCGGCGCCACCACAAGCACCTGCGCCGCCGGAGGCGCTGGAAACGGCGTCTGGTGGAGCAGCAGCCTCAGTGATTCGGGCCTCCACCACGCCTTCCCCAGCTTGCAGCCGTCGGGCAGCCGGCAGCAGCCCGTGGTGGAGGAGGGCCCCGAGGACGCCTCCTTCCGCTTCAGGATTCGCTGGAAGAGCAGGGCCGCTCCCAACGTGGCCGGCCCTGTCCACTCCTCAACCGCCGCCTCCTCACCGTCCGCCTCTTCGAGCGACCTCTACTCGTAGGCCGTTGGAACGCTTAAGAGGGAACGGTGAACGATCCTCTCGGCATACTCAGGAAGAGTGCAGTGCGCTCGCACGTGCCAGCGAAGGTAATTGTGAAGACGCACTTTCGACTGACCAAGTCACCTGACTAAGTGGGAACTAACCTTGTGAATTGTGCACGGTAGTCCTCTATTAGGATTGACTAACCGCAGTAGAATTTGAGTGCTAACAAAAAATTAACACTATTTTTAATGAGGGCGGGAACTGATTGATATTAAGCAATTACCATTGCGTCAGTGATTAACTAAGACAAATGCATCACATTGAAAATTGTGTGCATGGCGTTTTTTTCCACAGGTGTATACCGTCTTAAGGTGTAACAAGTTCAAGGCGTAGGCTTCTTAATGTATTACAGCCACATTTAGTACAAAGGTATGGTCACTGTGTATAAAAAATAATTGATCTTCATACATTTCTGGTTCATGCTTAAAAATTGGACGTTAGATCGTTAAGAATTCGTAATACATTACAGTTGTGATTGTCATCGCAAGTATTTCGTTGGTTTGCTATCCAGGTTTTGCGAAATAACATGGGCCATTTATGAGAAAAAATTGTTCGTGCGTCAAATTGTGTGCGCAAATGTATGTTCTGGATTAATTTTATTTCCTCGCGTGATGTTAACGATGTTAAATATCTAATTTTAAGGAAAACTCTTCCAACTAAAATGCTCAATGTTATGGTGTTTACGTGTTTAAGGAAAAATAATCGGTGTCAGTGAAATGGTGATAGATGAAATTTGCTTACTCTGCACCGAATCGGTCCATATGCAAACTTACTGCTGAACGTATCCAACTCCTTTAAGGTAAAATTCCAATGCATACCTTTTCAAACGTACGTTAATTTCTTTTGTTGTAGGAGCGTTTTGATGAGTCCAATTGTGAATAGTGTATTCAACTATATTTTCAAATCAAGTGTTATTCAATATGTCTTCGTCTCTTTTGGCTAAATCTAAACTGTAAAAGTCTAAGAAAGGGAACATTACTAGGATATCTTATGTTTTCAAATTTGAAAATGAACGATCAGTCCGATATATTCCGAAATTTTAATGCATTTCTATTTGACATCGTATGCTATCATGCAACGTTTTTAATATCTTTAAATAGCAATAAATTCTCTTTGTTGTCATTATTAATAATTCTTAAAACTTATACTATCGGAACTTACCATAAAAGAACTGAAACGTTTCCATATAATTTTACAAATTTTTTTATTGATTCATAAATTTGATATGGCTTTAATTGGCATGAATGTAGTATTTTATCTTTGCTCAAAATGGAGTGCTCAAATTGTCATTATGAATGCGAAAAATCTATCGCCATATTTGCTCTACGAATACGTGTATGTGTAAACGTTTTTATCCCTTGTAAAACTCTTTTATAAATGTCGTTTGGAAATACGTCTTAAAGAAATCATACTTTGGATATTATGTTTTTTGATAAAAAAACTTTGTGTAGAGTAATCTTGATCATGAGTTTTATAAATGCGGTTAACTGGAAAACATGAATTATTTTATAATCCTTAAAACGTCAGTTTTGAATACCGAATTGAAGTTTTTCACAACCTCTTTAGATTGAGTTCAGCATTAAACATTGATAAGTATCATTTATCGAATATCAATATTACTAGAATTCCACTTAATTCATTTTGGACCTGTGTTGTAAAAAACGCTTTAGTCCACTAAATTGTTTATTATTGGGTAATTATTATTTATATGGCTGAGAGTACACATTGAAGAGCAGTGTGTTTTCAAACTTTTATTTTTGTTCATCATATTATCAAAATATTTTAATTATAAGTATCAAAAATCTCCGAAGACTTTCAGTTTCCTCTCGATGTCTCATCCCTACTCATTCGTGTTATCCTGTGGAGTGGGTGGAAATCCGCGGTGTGATTAAAAAATCTTCGACAAACGAAAGCGTATGATTGTGAAGGGCTCTGGTCAACAATGAAGTGATAAACGTTGCCTTTTAGGGTCGCGGCTTCATTTCAGGTCATGTGGTCGTGTGGTGATCGGTTAATTTCGATTTCGATTTAGAAATGTTCTACGACGCACAAATGCAGCGGCGATGAAATGCAGTTGACACCATTCGTTGGGCCATGTGGTTCAATCGTATGGTTGCCAAAGAGACATTGTGTTTTTGGCTGAATGAATTCGTGATATAATTCAGGAATTTCAACACAATATTACTCTTTGTCTGTTGTCAAACACAGTTATATTTTTATCGACGGAAAATATAAACGATCAATGTTCTTTTTACTTTATCTGTACTACTCTTCACGTCTTATTAGTTGTGTGTTCATAATTGTAAGATATAACATGACGAAAGTCTTAAAAAAATATTCAATGGACAAATGGAATCCCTAATTTTCCTTTAAAGTATATGTAAACTGATCTAAAAGTGCAAATAAATTAGATCACTTACGATTCTGCTGAATTTTTTATCCTCCTAAATGAAAACGTAATTAGATATCATTATTGGAATCACTACCGTCTATTGAATTTTTATATTTGTCCAAGCTCTGCGATTCATTTTTTAACTTTAAATGGAATTGTATGCTAAACACCCGTATTTACAATTGTTATGGTTTTTCATCCATTCAGGATTATTTGATGGATGCTTTAATGACGACTTAATTCTTATTGAAATAAAAGTTCAGCTATATAAATTTGAGTCACCATATTACATGTCTCTCGTTTTTGTGTTATCATTTTGGTAACTGATCGTATTTTTACTCTCATACATCAAATCGTTTGAGGTTAAATATTTTAATCTAAAATGACCTCAAATTATATTTCAGTGATTGAGAGGGATACTCTTGAATTCTCATCTCTCATAGGTTTGGTGGTAGCAATGACAGTTTCTAGTGTGTGTGTATATATATACATTCAAGTACATTTATATATATATATATATATATATATATATATATATATATATATATATATATATATATATATATATGATTTCTTCGAAGTAGCACGGAAGTGTTAAATAAAAAACTTAGACAGCAACACACAACCTGAGAACACAAAAAAGGAACACTCACACGTTAGTGGGAGGAAATCTTCTGCGGAAATTGGTGATGAACAGAACGATCATAAAGAGGATTAGTGAAGGATAGTGGGTGTGGAATGTAGATTGAGGATGATGGGTGTCGATGGGAAGGTAAAGGGGTTATCTCCAAGTGGAAAAAGCTCAGACCGAAATCCTAGCAGGTGCCAAGGAACCAGAGTCTTGCCAACGCGAGGGTTTTGAGTTTTCACTGTGCCTGCATGCATTAGGAAAAGGAAGACAATTAGAGACACGTTAACAGAATCGTTGAATGAAACATTGTAGAAGGAGGTCTATTAAAGTTCTAGTGGAGAGGCTAATGCGTAAGCAGGTTTGCATGAAGTACTGCGTTGGTAAATACGAATGTTGAGGGGTGTGGTGCACTGCCAAATGTAGAAAAAGGGACAGAGTTTGCAGTTGAACAATTAAAATTAATAAATAATGGCGGAGAGATGAGAGACATTCAAAGTGAAGGACTGAGGTGTAGAGGAATGCTACATCTATTGTGGCCATTATAGTTTGGGTACCCGGAGGAATAGAGACGGTTAATAAAATGGTAAATATCTTTAACATTGGCCAGTAGAGAGTATACCAGGGGTTGGAAGTATTGGTCGACAAGGGTGGAGATTCTCTCTGCCGATGAGTTAAGGTAAGAAACAATTAGCTGGTCTGGAATTTGGGGTTAATATAATTTGAGCAGGATGTAGGATAGAGGAATACGTGAGTGAGGTTGCAAATATGTACACAATTCTCTGTATTATACCGATTAAGGTACGTTTTTTCATGAACACAACCTACCAAAGAATTCGGATATCGTAGAGGCATTCATTTTAGTTCGTAATCTGGACTATCACTACAAGATACTGTTAAAAAAGTCCCTTCAGTAATAGACTTTTTAATTTCTATTTTTTATATTTATGTATGTGTGTGTAGTTAGTGCTTATTTGTTTAGAATAGATTGAATTTTTTATTTTTGCTTGTTTCGAAATTAGTACATAGTCATTTAATGGGCTCTTATGACTGCAGATAACAATGAACCAATTGAAATACCAATTACCTAATTGAATTTTTTCCTTTGAAATGCGGCAATGACAAAAATAAAAATTATTCACCTTGATCAACATCCGTATCCGGACCCCTCGATGTCCTCCGAGTGATTTCTCAAGTTAAGCTACTGAGGCAAAACCCTGGTCAAGGCAAATGATTTTTACGCTCGGAAATTGTTGCATAGTAATATGCATTACTGGATGACTCCATTAAGAGTTAGCGTCGCAACATCCTCAGCAGTTTGTTGGGATTAATTTCGCATAAATGTAAACACTGAAGAAGAAAAAGTTATAAAAGTGTTAATGAGTGTAACGCCTCATATTTTCATCTCGTGGTTTAACCACATTACTTTTAGTTGTGCTTCGGATTTTTAGAAGTGTTTTCCAGGATTCATTAAAATACATATTGATTTTTTTTAAGTAAGCTTTTGTGGGTTTCTTAAACCAATCTTTGTTTGGGAGTGAATTTTCTGTGTGAACAAGAAGTATTCCCATCAACCCTTATCAATATCAAATGTTAGATCAAATAATGATTTGAGATGCCATTTTTAAACCTTTCAGTTACCCTTACTTTCTTATTAGAAAATATCGATCCCTTTGCTTGTGGATCCTTAAGGACTGAAATATAAACAGTTTCATAGAGATTATTAGAAATGTGTCGGAATTGTTTAGTAAAGCACTTCAGTACATTTCCAGATTATCCTACAGCCATTATTAATATAAAGTACACCAGATTGTATCATAACCGATATCTTTGGTTCACCGATTGCTTCAAATTCAAGGTGAGCACTGCTGGAAGGAAAACTTGGGTTAACAAGTTATGAAGACGACATTGTATCATTTGTCAAAATAAATCAGGGTAGTTTATTTGCACAGAGGTAGAGGTATATTAAGCTCTTTTAAAGTACATTATAATATTTAGATAATAATTTGCTTTTAACATAAATTGAATTGATCCAAATAATTCTTCAGTTTACTGCAATTAAAATCTCATATAAACACATAAGTAAAAGGTAACCACTTCTACCTTTGTAACAAAATCAATATTTATTAAAAACTTACAATAAAATACGTTGAATGCAAATCAATGCTTTAGTTGAACATATTAGTATACTTTTTCGAAGGAAATTCTACCGCCAGAATGTAACGGCACCGTCCCACTTACTAATACTAGACAAGAAATAGAACAAAGTAGACAAGAATAACCCATGTTCACAAGAACCTTATTAATCCTCGATCTTATGCGAATTTAAGCAATGTATTATATACGAAATGATATTTTCTTACTTTATTTACAATACTTACCCATGCTCGTGAGTAGGAAATAAATATACGAAATGCATTTATAAATACTGCATATGCTTTACAGTTGCAATGGATTTATATGTGACTTTGACAATGACATCCGGGACTGAAAACATCCTGCAGGGACTGATGCTGGTTATAGACAATAGACAGAGTAAGTGAAGATTGATACCATTTTTATGTATTACAATCAACTGGCAAGTTTCTTGAAAGTTCATGCCAATGCTCAACTGTTGAAAATTCCTGGAAAATTTAGCCCAAAATTATTTATTTTATCTAAGCTAGATAAAGCACACCAAAGATACACTTCAGAAGTAGCAATGTTTAATGTTAATTTAGGTATATTTAAAGGAAATACTCGGTGAAAACATGAGCAGAGATCTAGATATAGTAAAGCAAAAACATTCATTTCGATATTGGAAAGAAATATCCTACTGTATTTATTCAAAGGAGTTGAGCATTTCACAAGGTTTGGATATTTTTATCCATGCAGTTTCATCTTTCTTAGTGACATGCAAAGACATTAAGCCTTACGTATCTTAAACGCCTCTAATCTAAAACGATCATTCCCTGAGATATTATTATAAGAATACAGAATCTTTAATGTATTTTGATTCACCAACTCTTCTGCAGACTTTGATAATATGAATAGTTGGCAAGATTATTGTTTAAGCCGTTCTCGGTGGATTCATGTGCCGAAAATGGACTCAAATTTCAAGCATTTTCGGCTTTATTGTATGCTAAAGCTTCTTTATCATATTATTAATGTTCAGTTACACTGAAACACCCTTTTTCTGTTCCAAGAATTGTTCCCAATGGGCATATAGTATTACATGTTAATTTGCATCAAAACTCTTCGTGTGGTAGATGGAAACTGAAAATAAGTATGCTGGAAGTACGTTTCCTAATTCTTTTCACAAGGGTAAACGTTGAACTTTAAAAACTCGACCTTAGACCCGGTTAATATCTTGGAATAAATGTCAATGCCGGCAAGTGTCTGGCTGTGATTTATGAGATAGCAATTTTAACGTACGCTTATTGATTCAACTCATTGTTCTCTCTTGAAACTTTGACGGTTGAGCTTCCGGTCACCGTTCAGTGTTCACCGGAAATTCTTATGTGTTTCATTCGATAAATCAATCGATCATCAACTCTGAGTCCCAAAGTTTAACGTGCGGGGTGTGATCCGTGACTACTATCGGTTGCTGTCACCCAGGACACTTTCCAAACCTTCGCGCGGCTCGTCCACACACTTAGATTCGAGCAGGGACGGCAGGAACTCGGACAGGGAGTCTGTGCAGTCCTCGCCACCTCCTGAAGCCCTTAGAGCAGCAGAGTCCCCGCCCGTGTATGAGAGCGCAAAGGCCGTCGACGGCCTCGTGTCCCCACGGCCACCCTCGGCCGTGGAATTTCCCGCCATCCTGATCCCCCGCGATGCTCCCCCGCCCTTAGGGTCACCACCCGCACTTCCACCACCTCCTTTTTTGCCACGTCTGGGGCAGCCGAAGGCACCCAGGAAAGCCTGCCGGAATCTCGCGTTCATGAAACCGTAGGTGATGGGGTTACAGCAAGAGGAGCAGTAGGCTAGGAGGTGGCAAGCTGCGACGGCTGGGTAACCGCCGATGCCCGAATAGACGGCGTGCGCCCCAAAGAAGGAGGCGGCCGTATTTAGTGCGTGCAGGGGGGTCCAGCAGACGAAGAACTCAAGCACAAGAACAAAGAGCATGCGTATGACCCTCCTCTTGCTCCGCAGGGACCGCTCGGCGTCACTCCGCCGGAGTTCGCCACTCTCCTCGTCGTCGTCTGATTCGTCACTGTCGTCGGTGGGCTCGGCGTAACGCCCTCTCCGGAGGTGCCACCGGTCCCGCGGCGGCTCGACGTCCTCGCCCCGCTTCCGGCAGCAGCGCGTGGCCGTCGAGCCGTTTCGCTCCAGGTAGACCTCGGAGACGCCGCCGCCTCCGGCTACACCGCCTCCCGCGGTATCCAAGTGGCGAGGGTTGGAACCTGGGCAGGGGAGAGTAGGGGGCAAAAATTGATTAAACATGCATACATATAGATACATTCGAATGATCATCATCCTTGAAATTTCAGTTATTTTTATAGTACAGTTTGTCATTTCACTGGATTATTGATTATATACACACACTTCAGGTGTTACACTGTTCAGTAAATTAAAAATAAGCATTTCGCGCATCAGCAATGATATTGCTTAAGTAAGTTAAAAATATAAGCACGAACATTGTGACGTAACTTTCGGGCCTGTGATACGTTTGCAGATAAAATATTTTGCGTTATCTTTCGTGGAAACTACTGCAGTTTCTATGGTCATTATAAGTGGAAATGTCGCATTTATCACTATTGTTTAACAAATGAGCAATACCTCTATAGAGTTTATCCAAAGATAATGTATATTCCCCTTCCAAGAAATTGATCCGAAAATAGATTTTACGAGTAATGGCCTTGTTTAACTTGTGTCAACTCTGTGTTTTGTAAATTTCGTACATAGAGGTATTTGGTCCATTTCCATCTCTATCCAGTAGGCAGTAGTACTTTATTAGTATCTAGGCTTTCTAGTATGATGTACTTCCTTTTGTTTCCTTTGTCCACCATAAGCCTTAAAATGAAAATACTTCACTGCAACATCTCCAATAGTATCATAACACGATACATGTAAATTACAATTGATGATATTGAAACGGAAATAGTAGGAGCACTGGAAATATGGTGTTACGGAAGAAAAATGAAGATTAAATGAACAAAATAAATCACTAATGACCTACTTTTACAAGGGAATGCTAGCGTAATTTGAATTCACAAATAATATAAAATAACATTGTCATTTGAAATAGTTCTAGGAATGCCTTCTGCTATAGCTGTGACCACATGCACCTTTAGGGATGGATGTGTAATTTTGGCAGTGGTATCATTTTCATGGAATTGGGAAGAGTGAAGAAAATCCCGACGTCGGCATTTATCTATCCTCAATGAAAGGAGCCACAAGGCCACCCACAATTTAACACCCCACTGGACCTTAAATTGTGCTCATGCTCCCCTTGAAGTGTTCTCCAGACGCCCTAGTAGTGGAGGCTCTAAAGAATCAAGCTACTCCCAGGAATCGAACTCAAGCCCTGGAGGTTGAAAGCCGGTGCATTACCCACTGCACCAGCCGAGATGTGTGGGAATATTCTAGATGATCTACGGGAAATACCATAAAAGATTAACGCATTAGATTAAAGACGCAATATTTTTTCGGAATAAAGGAGAAATGGGAAAAACATAATTTCCAGTCCATAGATTGATATGCACATTTAATGAAAGAAATATCCATTGCATTGGTATAAATAGAGGATTAAAAATACATAATTCGGCTGGTCAATATATCGATACATTTTGGTATATAATGACTTAGAACCACATCGAATTATTTCATGCACATGTTACAACAACCCGTGAGTGCGTATAGTGGGGACGTCTCATCTTTCACTGTCACAGTGAGGTCTTAAATTCATACACTCACCCTAAAATGACTATTCACAATATGTAATAATTTTTATCTTCTAATAAAGCTCTACTTGGAAGAGCGGAGGCTGTGGAGATTTTTTTAGTTATCAATTTGTTGACCATTACTCAAAATCATATTTCTGGTTCTCTGCCACAAGTGGAGTAGGCTCACCATCCGGCCCTGTGGGCACTCCTCTCGCAGCCGCCCCTGTATCGCCAGGCTTGCCTGCTCGGCTCCTCCAGGCCCTGTTTCTCCGCGACGATCCCTTCCTCGACCCTTTCCGGGCCTTCTTGCGCTGCGCCCTCTCCAGTCGCATACCCCGCCGAAGGGTCCGCGTTATTAGGGAATAGGTGGCCGTTAGGATGGCTAGAGGCAGCACCAGAAGAACCACATCCAGGAGAACGTTGTAGGCTCTCTCAAAGTCCAGCGAGGGCCACCTCTCGCGGCACTTGTGATGACCTTTGGGGAAAAAGGTGAGAACAATGGCGAGAATTAATTATAGTATGGGTGTCAAAAACGAAGTTATTTTACAGGCCTTGGGATGGATTAGATCCACAAATGTTTGAGGAAAATATGTTATTTTTGCATGAAATTTTTATCATTCACTGTTTATTATGCATAAAATTTATCAATGTAGGTTATTAGAGTAAGGTGCTCGCAATTTATAATTACTTTGTTTTTATGGTGTGTTAAAAACACGCTGCAATAAGATAGATAGATGTAGCTTGAAGAGTGCGTATGGCCAATAATTCTGAACCTTTTGCCATTTTCAGGCACTGATAATTAATAATAACATTCATGAACATGTGAATCTTTTTATGATTAATGGGAATCATGAAATGAAACTAACACTAATTGCAGTTTTGCTGTACCACCAATTTTAAAGATTGCCTATTAAGAGATTGTGGTTAACGTTTTACTCCTACCGATACGGATTATTTACATGGCTAGAAAACATGGGGGGTGAACAAGGGGAATTAAAGGTGGCAAGGTAAATTTCGATGCGGAATATGAACTATAATTATTTGAATGGTAAAAATATCTACCGCATTTAGAACGGTCCTCTGACCATGTAGTTCAGAATTTTTTAAAGTTGAAGAAATAGTCCCCGTATGTGATCACCTTCCATGAAAGTATTTTTCGATTATTATCATTTTAGAGCTGAAAACTCTTATGTATTGTTTAGCAATTCACATGAAATATCTTAATTTTTTCTCTTGGATGAATTTTTATTCATTATTTGCATTATATGACTTATAATTGGGTTCTCTTCTGCCCAATCGTTTCCAATTGTAGATGTGCACAAAACGTACTATATCTTGTAATGAATGAGCTCTTTATTTAATTGTTTAATCACCTTGAAAAATATTTGTTAATGAATTAACTATACAGTCTACACACAGTTTATTTAATCATATATGTTATATAAAGCTAATGAATGTGGATATTTGATAAATATAGTTTTGGCAAATTTGCTATATGTTTAAAGGGATGATTTGAGATTTGGAGAACTATCCTTTAAATGGTGGAAAACATTTATTTTCATTGCGTCATGCACACACACGACTGCTTTGTTGGTCGGTTTCGTATCGATTTGCGCTACCTGTGCCGAGTCCTCTGCTTTTAGAAAGAGCCCATCTTCGCGGCGAACCATCTTTCCGAAGAATGAGAGATATAGATTTGTGTGATGCATTTTCTTTCCGTCTTCGTCCAATTTCCGACTGCGTAATAATCCGAGTTACTACTGAGAAAGATGATGATAATTCTGAAGCCACATATCATCGATTTAGTAGATCTATGTCGGCTAGATTAGAGTTGCTATGCGCCTGACGACTGGCATATTCTGTTCTTTTTTATTATTAATCCATTGTAGCTATTAAAAAATTTATTACTTTAAAAATTATCACCTTTTTCAAGACAGTTTCCACAATCAAGGTCTGTAAATTAAGTAATGAGACTGATTGATTAAATGATTCCATTCCAATAGAATTACAGTTTTATATTATGGCCCTCGAAACAACTACCTTCTGAACCCACACAACGCTGGATATGGTTCTTCCATTCCTCGTTGCAGTGCTGGAACTCCGACACCAGAATAGTCTTTAGCTGGTCAAATAAAGCCGTTTAAATGTTTTCGACTGTCACAAACGAGTTCCTTTGAGGTGGTTTCTCATTCGGGAAAAGAAAAAGTCACAAGGGCTCAAGTCAGGCGAATTAGGAGGCTGAGGAGCCACTGGTATGGTTATGCTGACTAAAAACTCGTTTATTGAAATTGCTGTGTGGCAAGGAGCATTATCGTGATGCAATACCCAGTCGGTCTTGGTGTTTGGTCTCACACGAATGACCCTTTTTCGAAGTTTTTCAAGAACCGGTAAAAGTGTTGATTGACCGTTTGGCATTGAGGTAGAAACTCTTTTTGTACGATTACGTGGATATCGAAGAAGAAAACTGGTTTGCATTTAATCTTCGACTTCTTCATCATTGCTTTTTTTAGCCGTAGAAAGGTTTAAGGGTGTCACTCCATGCTCTGGCGCTTGGTTTCTGGGTCGTACTCAAACGCCCAATACTCGTCACTAGTAATGACGCGTATATATTAGGAAATTTAAGCCCTGAGAAGAAGTGCTAAGAATGCGATACAGGTTATTTATGGCTCCCTCTATGCGTAGGTAAATTCGTGTTAAATGTCAGGATTGTCGAGTGGTTTGTGGGCCCAATATATTATTTTCTAACCAAACCTTTTCTCCTGCAAACGCATTCATCAACCAGCAGGCTGGTGTTCTGTCATTTCTCCAAAATCCAGTAAATCTATACAGCTATAAATACGGGTGGCAACTATAACGCTATTTTCCGTAAATTGTTTACATTTTAGAAGATGAAGAAACATTTGGAAGAGAAAATTATAATAAACCGCGGAGGTAATTTGGTATTCAAGCGTTAAAGTATAATTAAAGAGAATACATTTTTATATCAGAGGGCATTCCATAAATATTTTGGCTGTGGATCTCATATCACCAACTATTCATCTCGATAGAATTTGCTAGGTTACGTTTTAGCGACACGTAAATCGGTATGTCCCTGTGAAAAAAATGTTGACGCATAAGTGGCTAGCGCTTCTCACGGTTGCGGTTAGCCTAGCATAATAATAAGCATTTAATAATAAAACATAATTGAAATAAAAAATCACATTAACTTAATGAAGATGAGCGTATGGGACCAAATTATTTTGCGCCTGTTAATAATAGCAGTGATGCATAATATCAACTTCCGCGGCTTAATCGCCTTCATAATTCCGCATAACAAATGTCTTCTCAGCAACGTCCAGCCACCTAATTATAGAATGTTGTGGATAAAATTTCTTTATGACAGTATAAAGTATTTTCTTCTTTTGGAGCAATATTATCCGATTAAATCTATCTTATAAAATGCATCGTAAGATTGAATAAGATTAATTCACTAGATACATTTGCTATTTATGTAATTATTATTCGTTAGTGTAATTATCATAATTTTTTCGAATGTTAAACATATTAGTTGCGAATTAAAAAAAAACTATTCAAGTTTACCGAATTTTGACCAATTTTTCCCTTTTAAATCAACGCTCGGAATAATAATCAAGTGGAGAAATAATTTTTCAGCTGAATATTTTAATTTATTTTTTAAAATATACCGTATAAGTAATTTTAATACAAGTTAACTTGTGTAAAAATATTTCAGAACATCAGTAAATCTATAATTAATTTAACAAAGTAGAAGACTACTACAATTTTTCACAAACTAAAAATCTCTTCACGACCTGTTTCGATGCACTACATCATTTTCAAGGACTTGTAAAATTGTAGTAGTTTTCATCTCTGTTATTATGCAGCAGTTCCATAACATCACACCTGAATCTGTAATCTATATTATAATTAATTTATTTTGTGGAATAACTTAAGACTTGAACTTTATATTGATTGATATTGACTAAATCACAATTAGAAAACCTTTTCTCAATAACTATTAACGTTTCCTTGGTGGTATTGTAGGTAATTCGTTTTTCCGGGTTTTACTTACCCATTCGCATAAATACTGCCGTAGAAACTCATGTAGAAGAATAAATCATATCAGTCAGAATATGAATAAGGGAACACTAATTCAGATTGATTTAAATTCTCAGAAATAATTCTTGTTTTGCGAGTTATGTTCCCACAGGTGTTGAATACGTTACTTACGTTGGATCAAAGTCGCAAAAGCTTATTCACATGCTAATTCATTCGGCCACCTGACTCAAATACAGACATTCTCTCAAATTTCGGAGTTCGAATATCTTAACTTCGCGAAGAATAATAACAATATATTCATACTTAGTCTACCAAAAAGTGATCGAGACAACTATTAATCAAGAAAACCTGCAAAAATCACGATTATTGTCAATATTCCTTTAATATATGTAGAGTAGAATGCTGGATTGGGTTTTGTTTGGAGTTACAAAATATTTATTTGTAGTTGTGTTTGATAGCTGTGTCCATCCAAAAACCTACCTTAAACGGTAGATTACCTAAAAAAATATGTATTTTAGCCAACATCATGCTACGACAAATTGCTAAATCTCCTATACAAGGTAATATCAAATTCGGCATATTTGAGGCAAATGCTCCACAGCTTAAAACAAATGTGAGCATTACTGAGGGAATTAGGTATTACAAGGCTTCGTGGACATGAGCACTGTTAATATGAGGATTTCAAAAGTCGTCGCCAGGATTCAACCCTAGGTTAACAGCAGATCACTATTCACTAAGCTACCGCGTCACCCGGTTTCTTGCCTAATGTTTTCTTCAATTCATAGGAGTATTTATATACTTAGTTCCTTGAAACGAGATCAACTCTGATTAGATAAGATTTTCATAGGTATGAGACGAGCAAGTGCCCCACATGAATATTTTTCCGCTGCAGTTGGTGGCTTTATTTCACGATCTCTCTCAAACGCTATGGAAACCAACCATATCCCCTGAAATCATCATCCACACTGGCCAGTCAAAGAACGCCCTTCTTTTTTTGTGTATGTGCCTAATCTTTCCTTATATACCTTGCTGTGGACCTGGTAACCGCTCTCTCGAACCCACTATGGGTTATACACTCTCTCCACGGGACCACCCTCTTTACAGTATCCGTTTCACGAGATAGTTCTTCATATTCCAAGTATCCTATTTGAAGATAGCGCCATTTCCCTGCTGCCTGCTTGTTCCTTAATTACTCTCTCCTTCCCCAAATACCACCCTTCATCCTGTTGCGTCGCACTGATAAGGTGCAGTTCTAGGTATTACCGCTTTATCTTCGTCCAGACCATTTTTTGGAATATGGCGCAAAAGTGTGAGACTTCGGATGATAGGACAAAGGAGAATCATTGGGTGCATTGGGTGCATGGAGAGAGATGCAATAATTTGTTTTAGGTTCCCCATCTTTGTGAATTGCGAACAATACAAACAAACCAATGAATCTAAATTATTTGACAGACCGCCTTTGTAACTTTTCTGCTATTTTCCCACTTGCCCTTGAAATATGGAGCCTTGTTGTAAAGTTAGGTGGCTGAGTTATCAGCAATGTGGTATCAATCTTTCGAAATAGACCCTCGTATGAAGTATAAGCCCTCAAACCTCTGAAAAACAACCCTTCTTTCTTACCTACTCCTAACTTTTCTATCCCCCCCCGGACTCCTGCGCTCCCTCAAGGCGCAGTCCTCCAACCCTTCGACGACATTCCGACCCACCTTCTTCCCCGCTTTGTAAACATGTCCTCGACGTCTTCGACATTCACCTGGAGCTTGTTCCCTCTTCTCCCTTCGCTCAATAAGCCCACGACACGTGCGCCTGATTTTCCCTCCCGCCCTATTCCTCCCACGTTATTCTCTTATCCCGGTTGCGGGAGCACGCGTTGCTGCGCGAATTCTCACCGTCACAAACACTTGTGCCAAAACGCACACCTCCGTCGTGTACGAGCGTAGTCGGGTCATCGGCGATAAAAACAAAGCCTGTCCTGCGGTAAATCTCTGTCTGTTTTTGAAAACATGACGTAGTTTATTTCAATCTGTATTTGAAATCAATCTGCATTACTGACCTAGCTGTCACCAGACCAGTAAATTAAATAAAAAGGGACGTATTAGTACAATAACACATCTCAAAATAATTGGGCATGACTCAAAGATCAGTAAATAAATATTGAGGCTCGGGTAACATGCATCGTAACCCAAATTGGGGTCGCGAAGGAATTTCTGTGATTATTAAAAAATATTGGTTTCAAAGTAAGTTTCATTATTTAAGTTCCAATGATTTCATACTTTTTCAATATTGTGTTTAATCCTTTAATACATACATGAGCAACTTCATATTTTGTGTTTTTCAGTGAATAAGCTTTTTCAAAATATATAGTGGTCGTGAATTAAAGTAGCTTGAAGACCTCTGTAATAAAGGGTGTCATATGAAAATATTAAGATATGTTGAAGATAACAGCTTTCTCTCTTTGCGGCGTGGGATTTGAGGCGCTCTAAGTTATTATTTTGGAGATTTTTATTGCCTAATGAAAAAGCTCTTAAATGCCAAAGCTCTTGCTTTTTTTCCTTTGGCTAAATAAATGAATTGAGAAAAAAGTTGACAAAAATAGCTGGACGTGTGAAGATTTATTCGAAATTTTCGTTTTGACGTAAAATATTAAAGTTTAAGATTTTACTTTAAAAGCATAGTTATTTTAACAGTCTAAAAAGATCTTACGAGGCTAATAGTATAATAAGGTAGGATTCTAATAATTTTCAAAACACGAATATAAAAATGCTAAGGAGTCATAAAGAAATACAAGGTTATGGATTATAGAGTCACTAAGATATCAGATATAATATGTTTTATTTTTCACTTATTGGCAATAGTTTAATTTGAGTATTACGAATGATTCCTTATAGTCCATTATAAACGTAAATTTAGCATTTGTAAAAACTTTTCTGTATTGATCTTTACTTTTAGTCTAAAATTCGTATTCCCATATTTTATTTCCTAAAGGTATTCCCTTTACTAAATTTGTGAAATGACATACCCTAGATACTGAAACCCAGTTTCAACGACCTAAATTTGACTCTACCCCTTATTCCTCATAGCCACATTGTTGGATTTGGCGTGATTAACTATGAGCAAGAAGGAAAGCAAGAACTTGGAACACGTAACTCTTTCCTGAGTGTTGCTGTTGAACACATGGCCTTCAGTTTCCCTTATACTGAATCAATTGTTTATACATAAAATGCGCTATACGGTCGAATTTGCATTTTTTAATTTTTTTGAAATTAACAGAAGATTGTGTGATGTTGATTATTTGTCCTGTTAATATTTGCAATGCCTTTTTAGGTTTTAAGCTATGTATTTACCGGAAAAATCATGAGTAGAATAATCAAAATCAGAAAGTAATTTTGGATTTGATAAAATTTTTGTTAATATTTTAAAATTTGCTAATTTTTATATTTTGAATTACTGAAACAATAGCTTAAAGTAGGCAGAAGTCAGCTGGATGGGATGTAACTTCAACGTACTTGCCGCCAGATATCTTTTGGTATGTACTAAATATTTTTGAAAGTCATGTAAAATAAGAAGAGCATTTTTGACTTAGAATATTTCCCAGCGAGAGTTATGTGGAGGCATCGCCTCTCACCTCCGGAGACCTCATCCATCATCGAAGCTTTTACCTTTCTATCTTGCTACAATTGATGGTCTTCGATGGCTTCAATTGGATGGATTTAGTTCGCATCATTCTTGCAGATTTCAGGTAGTAATTTCTGGAAAATATCACCAAAAAATGGACAATGGGAGGTATATATGTTATTCCATAACATTTACATTCAACTTGAAAGGCAAAAATTATATTTTTATTTAATATTCCATGGCAGCGACCATTTCTTCCAGTAACAGCACTTGTAATGGGCTCTTCTATTATTATTTTTAATTTGTAATGATAAATTTTCCTAAATTTATTGACTCACACCAACCATATGTTTCCCCACGCCCTCATTATTGCTAGATCGATTCAGCAACAAAATTCATTACACATCAAAATAGTTTTCCAGGTAAGGAAATGGAAAAAATCCCAGTTTTCTTTTCAAATTTTCTAACCCACCATTTCTGATGGAATTAAAGAGAAATTATTAAATTCTCCAGACGAAACGAACTATTTACAGTTAAAGAAGCTGATGTTTACGTTGTTTCTGGATGAATTTTGTGTTATGCATGGATTTTCCGTGGGTTCATAAACACTAACCTTTAGCCGTAAACATGAACAGCTGACATCTAAATGGGGACACAAAGGCTTTCCTATGAGATGCGAAATGAAGCTCTATAAAAAAAAGTAGAAGTACCAATAAGCAAACAAAAGTACGGACATCTAATTAAAGATCACTTAAATGTAACAGTTAATCGAATGAAGAGTAGTGGAAAAGTAAACAATTTCAACTGAACTAGTACACAAAAAAACAATAACGGTATTTCCCTTAACCCATTCAATTTCCATTACTCTGAACCATATAAAATGAAACTTAAATGTGCCAATAATGTATATTGATTTAAAAAATAAAGCCTACATATATTCATGTTAAATATAATTAATAAGGAGTAATTGGCTACAATTATTACAAAAATAGTTTGGCATTATCATCTAGCGCTAATAATTATTTTCCATCTTGTTTGGAAAATTCCCAGCACCATCAAAGATATCACCTCGGCATGGTGGTCCCACATCGTGAAACGCATCATTTTCTCATAGAAAATCTAATAGAGTACAGATATGTAGGTGCATAAGAGTTTAGAAATAATTCACATCACCCGGTATTCGTACTCGGCACTCCATTAAGGCAAATGATATTTATACAATGAAATTCCTCAGTGGATGAATTCATCAAAGAAACAAAGGCATTTATTGCAATTCTTAGGACATAAAAATATGAAAATTACATTCTTACCTTAAAACCACTGTGGGTGCTGAATGAGCATTCTCAAAAAGGTACGATGAATTCCATTTCACACGGTACTAAGTAGCGTCACCATTCCTAGGGACTCACATTTCTACATCCACCACCAAGAAACCTCCGACTGCCGGATTTTAGTTAAGCAAAAGAGCCATTTTACCCTACCTATCTCTTTCTTAGCGCGAATCAATCCAGGGAAAAATAACTAGATACCTCACACCCAATGCTCAGAGAATAGTCCGGTTGACAGGACGAGGGGTATACAGAATGAAAGAAATTCTTCCCAGCCCCAGTATCGTGTCCTTCGTTTTCATTCCCCACTCCTCCCTACTCTCTCTCGGTGTATAAAAGGCAGGCTTGAAAGAAATGCCATAGGGTCGCGCTGGCCGCGCTGCCACCACTCCCACGCCTGTAGTCGTTGTGCTTATGTTATGCCTCCAGAGGGCGGTAAGAAACGCAGAATTTTCAGAGGCCAAGCCACAAGAGAGGTGAAAGTATATTTTTCCGGGAAGAGCTAAGCCGGGCGAGAAATGATTTTGGGGTTAAAAAGGAAAGAAGATTATATTTGCTGCTCACGGGAATTGGCTGTGGGGCGAAGCAAATGTCGCTGTGGTACCTCTGAATTCGGCGCTTTGTTCGGATTTTCCCTCCCTTGGTTCATTCTTCCGTCCGCCTCTAGTCATACTCCGAGGGCCGGCGACCGGCGCTGTATTCTATTGTGGTATTTGAATAGCTTCGATATATTAAAAGTTGCATGCGTTCCCCTTCATTCAATTTCCACATGGGCAGAAATGGTATTAAGGACTATTGGACTTGGAAATTGGCGCTTTGGTTATATGGTTCTCCATAGGTTGAAATCGAAGGTTTTCCGATGATTAAAACTTACGAATGGACTCACCACGCCAGCAAAGGTGAAGGAAGAAGCGGGCAGGCACAGGTCCCAGAGACGGTGAATTTAGACGGACACAAAGACTCTACAACGGTACAAAGATCTATGCACAATATGCAAAATTAAAGAATGGCTTATTTTAATTTGAATTATGATGTCTAAGGATATAACAGAAGATTTAAGTACATATTCGGTGTCATGTTAGTATTAGGATTAAAATATTGAATTGTGCCCGGATGCATCAATAATACAAGAATACCCTGGCCCGGTAGACTACTGTGAATATTAGTGAAATACACATTGTGCTTCGATTATTATTGAGTCTCACCAAGCAACATCTTCATTGGATTAAATACACCTTTGCATCCATAGTTTTATGATATTATCTCATTCTCCTTCCATTTATACAGATGTAGCTTTATCGAATGATTTTGAACGCGTGCAGTGATAAGCTAGGAAAGTGTAAAAAATAAGTAGAATTGGTAAAAATGTAACATGTCCCGCGAAATCACATTTCATTTCCTTATGCAATTTAACCATTGAATACGTTTTGTGAACTTATTTACTCTAGGTAACTATTGTTTAATTTCTGAAACTACTCTCTGTAATGTTCTCTAACTCCAGATTCATCTCAAGAAATATCACTTACTTTATTATTTATTCAATCCGTCCCTTTCCCCCATCTTTGTTTGACACTTTTTACGTAAAAACCAAATTTCATTGCTAAAACATATTTCTTAATTCAATCCTAATTTTTTCCTGCTAATGCCATCTTTCTCATTTTCTTTCGTGTATACTTTTTGGTTTTTCCTAACAGCATTTTCCACGATTAAAGTTTCCTTACTTTTACTTTACAGCTTTCATTGTATAAAAGTGATAAATTAAGTGCTAAAATGTTCCATGTCTTCATTTAAATATGGCATCACATTTAATTGTCCGGAAAACTTATTTCGACTTACATATTTAGGGATTTCAACAACTAATCCTTTAAAATGCGCCAAAGCACCACAGAAGATATTCCGCAATCTATCTTAGTGTAGTCTTATCTTATTAGCTCTTCATCTTCCGTGCATTCATACTTCTTTCTTTACATGTTAGGCCACCAAATTTTCACTATTTATTCTTAATTACTTATGCACTCTTATCTGGTATAATATCAATTTACTGCCTATTTGTAATTTTTTAAACTATTAAGCAATGATCTATTTTAAATTTACGATTTTTCAATGTCATTTTCTTCACGCTCTCTTTCTAAACATGTATAAAGTAAATAAAACAGTTTCTGGCGTAACTTGGTGTAAAATCTTAATATTGACCTTTTTTTATAAATAATACCACTTTGGTTTTCCCCATAAAATTTTTATTCTCACGACCTAGGTTTCGTTATAGCATAACCTGATGATGTAATACTATGACGAAACCTGGGTCGTGAGAATAAAAATTTTATCCGGAAAAGCAAAGTGGTTTTATTTTTAAAAAACGTCAATATATACAGTAATTAATTGTGCACTTTGAGTCGCCATCGGAAAAACAGAGATACAATAGAAAAAAGATGTATGTAAAGGAAAAAGGAGAATAAGAATGAATTAGGAATTTAATTTAAATACCGGCTTTCAAACAGAATGAAGGTAACGAAAACCAATATCTCACAAAGTGAGAAGAGAAAATGTTTAACCTAAATATATATTACCATATAAAACTCTGATATATGTCACAGTGTATTGCATGAATTGTATAGAAGGGTTTTTTTTAAGATGTCGAGCATATGACTGGACCCAATGAAATTTTCAAGACACATTCTTGAAATTTCACCCAGAGTTAAGGGAAAAATTGTATTTATTAAACCTAAAAATGCTAATGTTTTCGGAAATTTATTGTCCTTGGAGCTTGATTAAATAAACTCCTCATTCGCTTTCGGCAATTCTTTCCACTATTCACCTCATTAATTGCTCTCACGTGTTTTATTAACCTCTGCAGCTTGAACTTCATATTTTTGTTCTTATCGAAATCTATTGTTGTTCAATTTTGAGAGCAAGTAAACCACGGAAAATTTTCGAATTTTATCCTCTTTTGAATAAAAAAGAATAATTGTCAAACAGCAAGAGTGAGATGACGGAAAAATATTAAGGGCTCCAAATTCTCCGGAAATTATTACTGCGAGAATGTGACTCACTGAATTTTTACACGGCGATAAAACCGATTTTCCGATAAGAATCCGATGTGTTCACGATTCAATGAAAATTTTTCCAGCAGTTATGAATGAGATATTCTGCTTGGAAGATACTTCATTCCTTTTGGGCGAGACGCCTTGCTAATGAGATTCAAATCATCAGAGTAATTGAGCAAACCCTTTTGCAAGGCCTTTATTTTGAAAAATGATGTCTTAAGGAAATAGTTAGCCATTTATATTTTCGATATTTCAGTACCCTGTAAGCTTGGGTATGCATCATGGGGGTATATAATATTACGTTGCCTTAAATTAGAACCAGTATTGTGTAACGAAAACAAATATAATACAGTATAATGCTCAGCCGATTATTTCGGATAAATTTTAGAATCGGTAGAAAAATAGTTTCATTTATCTAACTTCCAGCGAACCTGAATGAGTCAAAATATTTCCCCTAAGCAGTGTCTTATTTTAATATCCGCCTTTAATTTTTATCGATTCCTGGCCGTCCTATCGTGATTCAAAGGTCACAGTTTTCCCCATTTCTATTGATTGCCGTCAGGTGACTTATTCAGAGTTATACTCGTACATCTTGTATAAAAACCTTCGACAGCAAATGTGTTGGACCATTTTGTAGGGCGATGTGTAAGGCGAACCTTAATTGCACCACGATCATGCTCTCTTTAGCTTTTGCCCAGGATTTACCAGAAGTATATAAATGTTTCTTTAGCTTTTGGCAGTTTGTGAATTTTTCATTGCATATGTTTCAGGAGTCCATCATCATTCAACGAGTTTACGGGCTTAATGGAGTGAGGTTTGGGGGTTTCTGTGGTGCACTGTGTGACCCTAATTTCACCATTTTCACGTTTACTCGGCATTTTATTGAGAAAATTCGTGGAGTTTGTATTTTTTTCAGAATTTCAGCAGTTCGTGAATTTTTCATTGTATATTTTCCATGATACCATCTGCATACAGTCAACGAGGTTGCAGGCGTTATTGAGTAAAGCATGGATGTTGAGGGTAACCTGGCACACGACAAGAGTTTTCCCCTTTTGCTACTCCCTTTATTACGGTATAGAATTATCAATTATTTTCTGCCATATTTTTCGAATTGTATTTTTGTTACAATGGGGAAAATATTTCCCAAATCGTACTGGACTTAAGAATTTTATGTATTTAAAGGTGAACGTGGAACTGAAACCCAATTTCGAGCCATGCGCGTTAGATCTCGGTTGACTATGCTTTCAGAAATACAATTCCACAAATGAGTTGGCGGTTGCTGCCTGGAGGTTTCACGAAAAAACTAATTAAATGAAGAAGATGAAATAGCCAGAATGATAAGGGTAGGTTTGGTTATGTTTGACC
The DNA here is from genome assembly GCA_037158775.1 of Hetaerina titia. NCBI lineage: Eukaryota > Metazoa > Arthropoda > Insecta > Odonata > Calopterygidae > Hetaerina > Hetaerina titia. The sequence continues at coordinate 19,628,820 of CM073775.1, read as the reverse complement.
AGCCCGGTTGGAGCGTAGGTCTGCATCTTCCAAGTTTTGGAGGGTTAAAATGAGCAAGTCGAGTACGTTTACAAAGCGCGCTTTGGGTACGTTGAGAATTTTTCATCGCGGTTGAAGGCTTTTAAATACCAAAGTTATATTTGTTTTATTTTTCAAATCATATTCACAACACAAAAATCCATTATTCCAACCAATTTCAAACCACTGTGAAAAAATCCTCGTATATATCTCGAACAGCTCTCTTTAAGATCTTTAAAACGAGAGAGCAAACGACAGTGTTTCGCTCGCGTTAAGTCGAGATAGACTTGTAATTGGTGAAAATTGGTGGCATTTCCAGATATATTACGACGCATTCATCCCCACGCCATCGTGGGAACTCCCTTGTACGTATAACACCACTACCTCACCTTGGACCACAAAAATTCGACTCCACGCGTTTATCGAATATGCTAATTTGTATACTGTGGGGTATGTAGTGTTAGCGATAAAACGATTTCAATTTTGGCGTATTTTGGTTGCATACGGTCGGTATTAAGTCCGGAGTACAGTATTATCTGTACCACAAGTAATCATTCGCTCAAGTCTGATCATCAAAAGTCTGTCAAAGTCAAAAGTTGTATCTCGATTATTTTATCAATAATGAACACGAACGTAAGTTTAGTATTAATTTATAGCCATCGATGATGGGAATAATACAATCAGATACTACTACATAAATTGCAGCTGGCAAACGCAAAAACAGGTATACTATTAGAAATGTAAATTTTAATTTCAATGATAATGTCAAAATGAACGAAAGATTAGTAGTTATCGTTTTCTGCCATTAATTACATTTCTTTTCATTATATTCTAATTCCACAACACACTTGAATTTACTTAATTTCATAATGTATCCATTCACACATGTCAGTGTGGTATTGCCAATTGAAATTTAACAATACCCTGCCAGGCATACTTATTGAAGACCTTCTGAAGATTGTCAATTTTTCCCTATCGATAAGAAAATACGGAAGATATCACGTCTAGAAATGGGACTGCATTGAATTACGCGGAATGCTATGCCTTCACCACCCATTGAGTTCGCTATCCTTCCTTAAAAACTCCGGGCACATTCCGCCTAAGTGTAAACAGACGATCCTGAGCTGTGGCAGCAAGGATAACATCTTCATTGGAAAGATTTACCTGCGAAAATGTAACAGAGTTAACCTCGATGGTAACCGCGGCGAAAAAAACGCGCTGTTTTGAAACCTTATTCCAACAAATTTACTTACTTCCAATCTAATTGATGAAAAACTTGTGATTTTATTATTATTTTGTGTTTCTAAGTTTTATTTATCAGTGAGCTTGTGAGTGACCCTGTATGTATTTTTTGAACGAACCTTTTTATAACATTCTTACTCAAAGTCCCTGTCATCAATGTTCTCCTCTTCGTAAAAAATGAAGGAAATACTGACATTGCCGTTTAGCAAATAACTAACATACTCGTACATGTATGTTTGTTCCTTGCACTATGTTTAAAATTTTATATATACAACGTAGAGTTTACCGTTATTTTCATTTATACGGCACGAAAATTTAATATCGTGCTATAATGAGGTATTTAAAATATTGATTTCTCTAGTCTGTTGATCTGTAGTAGTATATTCATCTGCAGACTTTATCTTTATAGTGCTCTTCACTTTCAAGATGTTTACAAAAAAAGAGAGTACTGAATAAATTATATTTATAAATGTATTTGACGTATGAATTTTGATAAATCAATGTTGGCACTAGTCAAGTAAAATAAAATGAGATATGCCCTTCTAGCCTTTAGCTAAATCTTTCCTTTTTTAGAGACCAAGGAGTTTCGTGAAATGGATGGCCTTGATGCGTCCAAAATTATTGATTTGTATATGTACATAAAAAAATGTGATGCCCCCATCTTTTGGGACGTTTATTGTCTATCGTTGAAGACATCACCGCAAGTGTGCTTCTGAATGGTGGTTTGAACATTCTTATTTTTTGTAACGTCGTGATGTGCTTTGGAGGGGTCGCTGACGTGCGAGAGCTTTGCTGGCATAACTACAGGTGCCTTTACAGTTTTTTCAACGCTTATTTTAAATTGAATTCTAGGTTAATAGATGATTGTTTCTCGTGCTTGGGTTTTAGTAAAAGACTTGCGGCCATATGCTTAAAAGGGTTTTGAGAAACAGAACGTAGGGTGGCGAATGAAAACATTTGATGAGATTCAACGAGAGAGCTGAGCGCAGGTCCTGTCAACTCGTCCGAAGGAAGAAAGAACGGCTCTATTTTCTTACCTCTTTGCACTAGATTTTTTATATTTTTAAATCATATTGCTTTTTTCAATGGAGAAAGACTTTTTCTTTCGGTTTTTCTTATATTTTCAGCAGTTTTTTCTGACTTGGTAGGCGTGATTCATGTTGAATTTAAAGAAGAATACCTCTTGAATTGAAACATTTAAAATTGAAGGGTACTTGAGTAAACGTTTTTGATTAGATTTGTTTACTATTCTGAAGTGTTTGATGGCATATGCTATTATTGGTTTAAGTAATTTTTAAATTAAGTCATCTATTTAATTTTGGTGGTATGTTTTTTTTCTCAGTCCACAATACAATTGAAGTTATAACTTATTTTTGCGTTTGAAATGTTTTGCTGTATTAGTGGATACTTTTAAATGTATAGTGCCAGCCCCTTCAAGCTAATAGTAATCCTTATTTAGAGCAATTTCTAAGCGTCAACATTTGTTTAATCTGCAACACAATGCACGTGTGTGATGCACAATTATAGGAATTTTTTGTGGCATTTTGTCCAAGAAACGCTGTCAAATAACAACGATATTTTCATTAATATAGTTTGGAGTATTGATTAAAATAAAGATTAGTCCAATAATTAAATTTTGGAATGTAATCATATTTCAATTATCTTTCTCTTTGATACACTTGACGCAAGAACTTCCCTTCTACGTATGTTCTTGCATATGCTCACTATGCCATTTTCCTTTCTTCGATAAAATGTGTGCAAGTACGGTAATACCTGGGGTCATTTTTCTACACTACGTGACTCAACTTGAGTGATCACAGCGCTATTAAACCGTTTAGCTAAATTGAAATATAAATGTTTTATACGTACACTAACATTCCAATTTTTACCATTTTTTCACTTATATTCCACTCAAATATATTAATCTTTTTTGTGTTTTGACGAATGTAAGCATTAATTATTCAAGCCGTTTCAAATAGAAATTATTCAGTATTTCTTAAAATAAAAACGCAATAGAAATGCTTAAGGTCTGTCCTGAAACACTGAGTAGTGAATATACTGGATTAATTAATTGGTTCCCTATCATATGTATATTTTATTGATTGAACATGAGTACTTTTATTGATAAGGGGTTTTCATTTTCTTTTGTTTAATTTTCATAAAAGTCCATTTTTTGTTTGTTAAACACTTTAAACTGAATTCCCTATCAGTTTAGAACCTATTGTGATAAAAATACTATTGTACAAAGGTAGTTCAATAACTCCTTAGGTATTTAAGAGATGACACTCCCAGCACCGGAAAAGGTTTGCTTTAATTTACACTCATCTCTCACAAGAGAACTGTTTTCAGTGGAGATTAAACGCAATCGTTTGGTTGATTCGGAGGCTGATTTGAGGCTTTTCCGTCGCAATCCAGGCATTTTTATGCGTCAACCAATAACTTTGAACGAAATATGAAGGTAATGAAGTTATTACTAAACTCCCAAGACAAAGGAACAGTCTAAATAGGGAGTTTATAACAGCTATCTCTCTCGGAGGAAAACGTAGAAGACGAAATTAGCCGACAAGGTGATGGACACGGTTTTTAAGGTATGCGCGCAAATACCTCTACATTGAAGTGATGAACACAAGAAAAACACATCCTCACTTGGCAAAGAAAAAAATTATCTTCCATCAAAACAATTCATCGGTGCACACCTGCACAGTTTTTATGGCGAATATTAGGCATTTAAAAATTCAAATTATCACAGCATCCGTCGTATTCACCAGATTTGGCTGCCAGTGACTTTTTCCTATTTTCAATATTTTTAAACCCTCTCGGCAGAAGCAGTTGAATTCGAACGAGGGCTTGATAGAAAGCGTAGCTTTGAGGACCTTCCGAAATCCTGGGACAAGTTTATCTAGCAAAAACGGGTTAATATTGAAAAATGATAAAAACCTACCCAAAATAATTAGTTTTTTTATTGTTTCCAAAGGATTTATTGAGCGAGGAGATTATGTGATATTTACAGATTTTCCTCACTACCTTTAACAAAAATGGTTTTGAAGCAACTTGTAATAGATTTATTGGTATATAAGAGCATTTCCGATTTTATTAGTAATATATTCATACAAGGAGCATGCTCATAAAGTAGGGCCATAGAGTTTGGTCACAGGAAAAATATACTCATATTAAAAACATTTTATTGTCACTTTTAGTTAGCTTCTTACTTACATTTCTCTACATAATCCACGTTCACTTATAAGCATTTTTTGTATCGGTGCACCAGCAGGGGTTAAAGCCCTCTGCATAGAAGCTTACCGCCTGAGAGTAGAACCATTTGACAACGCCGTTCTCGAGTTCCTCTTCGGTTTCGAAACGTTGTCCACCGAGCCGCTGTTTCAAGTGCGAGAAGGGAAAGTAATCCCTAAGTGCAAGGTCTCATCATCTCTATCTTGATGGTAACTGCCAAAATCTCTCGTCCGATGGAACTCCTTCGCTCTTCATGGTGGTCGATGAGCGTTTTCGGTACCCACCTTGCACATAATTTGTGGTATCCGAGGTTTTCCGTGACAATATTGTAGACGGTAGTGCGTTCAAGTTGAGGAAATTGTTCAGCCAGGCAATTAATCGTCAATAGACGATCACATTGCAGTTTTGTTCCACTTGCGAAACAATTTCAACGGTCTGAATACTGGTCCTGCCACTTCTCTCTTCGCCATGGACATTTGTCCGTCCATTTTAAAATCACCGAACCATTTTCTAACCTTTCCTTCACTCATAACTGTATTATACGGTCCATAAACTGGTCATCACCTTCGATGAATTTAAGCAGCCGACGATCCTTTTGCATACAAGAATCGTATTACAGTACACCCTTTACAGCTGGCAGGATCAACGATTGTCGTGGACATTGTTGTTTGCATGCACGGACAAGCAAACGACTTCTGAAACGAAACAAATTATACTAGAGCTTCTCAATTAATCATTAGATGACGCTGCATGAGTAAAACTGTGTTCAAAACCTTTAATATTTAAATATAAGCAAAAGACCCTTACTTTATAAATATACTTCGTATTATTGAGAAATAGTTTGGAAAAACCGTTCCTGAAACCCACCATCTGGGAATTTCTGATGAACGCGTATTTTTGCAAACAAAGTGAGTAGCGGTCGGCAAACCTTTGGCGACCAGCCGTTCCTCAAATACGCCAACTTGGATTTCCGATTTATCGCCCTCTTTTGTTTATTAATTCGCGTATTTGCGTATTTCAGAATAATATTTTCGGAAAACATTCTTGAGGGTATATTTTGAGTTAGTCTTTTTAGAAAACCTTAAGCAGAGAATCATGAATGAATAGATAGGATCTCTAGCTTCAGCGGTTGAATCTCATTATGTGCTTCATAATTTGTTGGATGAAAATGTTAATGTATCCTCTGGGGATATGGGTCTATGGGGTTGTTGGATGAATTTCAAATGCAGTATGCATACCTGATTATGATACATATTTGGCATTTCTTTGCCATCTCCCACGGAATTTAATGAACATGCCATCTTTCAGTGTACAGCTACTTTGGTACCTCTTAAAAGAAAATCCTATATACTCAAGAGCATGCAGAATATTTTTTTAGTGGATAGTCTGCACAGAATAAAAAAAAATGCTTCTATCGGATTTCGCTGTACCGTGAGGTTAGCCTACATTAATCGTGGAGAATGCTCAAGCTCCGTATGTCCCAAGCCAGTCAAGATTGAGAAGTATAAGTTTTAACCTACATGATAGTGAAAAATATTTTTGCTTGAAGTCAACGTAGCCAAGGTGGTTGATGGTAGCCTAAGCCTGGTTCTCCTTGTATCAAAAGTATCCTGTACTCTTATTTTACCCATTGATAATGAAAACCCATGCTATTATAAGGGCATGTCATTGATTCTTATCCAGCCTTCCTTATTCCTCAAACTTGTCTACCATAAATACAATAGCATTTCAAGTTTTTATTTTCCTGTTGGTAGTAGTTCATTATTTTCATCCATAAAATAATCCATTTATTATTTCCGAAGCCCGCGGAAGTAGGACTAGTCGAAATTGGATATATCCAAATGAGATATGTTGCTGTAGTTCTGAAGTAGGATATATGGACTCCGAAAACATTATTAAGAGAAGTCAACATGGAAATTTTCAATGGTTTTTTTTGGTAGAATATCACTTTGTCTCTTTTGGATCTAATTTTAAAAATAATTATGCTAAATTGCCAATTTTATTGGTATATTAGGCGTTTATATATACTTTTTGGCACTACAAGAATTTGATCATAAAAACTGTTGTGCCATAATCTTTCCATGACCCTGGAAATATCTCACCTAAATCACAACATTAATGTGTCTTTTGCCACATGCCGCAAGCTTTAGACCCTATTATTTTTAGTGATCAATTCACATGTGTCAATGATTATATTTTGGACGACGAAAGTCGGGGACACTTTGGAATATCACCCTCTGATTTTGAACAGACTTGAATTAAAAACTGTAAAATGAGAGACACTATACCTTATAACAGAGGCAATTCATCCTTATGTGTTTCGTTTGGAATTATGTTTTCTCTTAAAATACGTAATAATTGCAATACTTGCATTCCATTCTTTCCCCTATACATTAATCATAATCTTATGAACAACCTTGTTTGAATAAAATATAGTCTTCAATGATTAAATCAGGAAAATTTGAAAAAATATACCAAGGGTACGTTTATTAAAGATATACTTTTGATTCGGACAAAACTCCCCATCGAAATTTGTGTCTAATGTGTTCAGGATCTTTATTTCCTCCAAGTATTAGACCAGTCATGTGTTAAGACTATTTTCATCTATTGTCACTGAGTTCACAAGCGAATTGGAATGCTTATTCTCACTTCGAAGTGTTCAGGTAATTGCGAATTATGTAACATTTCCTGTCAGGAAAGCAGCTCTTAATTCCATCTGGGAGCGTAAACATGCTCTCCAATCCGTAAAATGTGTCGGGAAACACTTTTACTTTCCATATTTCTCTCCAACTCTTCAAGAGCCAAATGGGGAATGAGAGAGAGAGCACAAAGCGGAGACCTCTTATGCACCGGCAGCAGCGGATGTGTCCGACAGGAAAAAAGGGAAGAGGAACTTGGGGAATAAATAAAGTGGGAAGAAAAACTGGAGAGGAAAGGGGATGGGGGTGAGCAGAGGAGGGAGGGCGAGGGAGGAGGTGGAAGACAGTGCGGATGCCTGCGAACCTCAGATATTTCCCCCTTTCTCTTTAAAGTTCGGATCTCTCTCAAAGTGGTAAACAATTGCCGGATCCCGTCCTGCCCTCTTATCTCTTTGTCCTCCTTACGGGGAAGCCTGCGAGAAGCATTAGGATTAATAGCGAGGATAGGGAACGAGGAAGAGAGGAGAGAGTGGATGGGTGTTGGTGTAATGGGTCCGGAGGGGAATGACTCTCCTCGTCTTTCTTCCCCTCTACCTCCCTTACGCTCTCCCCTTAAAGAAAGGGAAAAAACGATAAGTAGTTCTAAGTCTGGAGAACTACCTCGGAGTCTTAAATCGGTTTGATGGGCAAGGAGTGGTGGGAGGATGAATAGGACAGGGCAAAATTAGTTGAGTGCGCGGCGGAGGGTTAGTTGAAGCGCTCCGGGAAACGAGAATGAAAGGATTAAGAAAGGAGCGATGTAAGGTGTGGAGGAATTTTGCGTTCTTTTCTAATTTACGTACATGGCGCAAAAAGGTTGACGCTGATAACTCAGGGATGGAGCGTGGATATAGGGGCTGTTCATAATGTGCTGCCTGCCATAAAATTAGTTGTTTGTTAAGTCTTTTCTTGAATTCTTTTTTACACGCTGAAATACGCACTGAAAGAGTTTCACACTCTGAACTGGAGTTAAAAAATCTAAAAATTCTGTCATTGAAATGCATACTAATGGATGGCTCCGTTAAAGTTACTGTTGCGGCATTTCTTGGAATATATTCTTAAACTTTGTATTTTTCCATATTATATTTTAATGAACTACTCGTGAGAGACGAATAATATCGGCCTCACATGATAGAATGGTGTTTTTCGATATCGGTCCTGTTTCTTGCGTTTTGTTAACAACACATTGTTAACAAAAATATTTTCTCAAACACTAAAAGCCTTGTTTGTCAATAAATTCCGCAGTGCAAGCTTTCTCAGTGACATTTGCCATCTTCACTCATTGGCAAATGGTATTATACATCTATCGCTAAGACTAGTGATATTGATGCTGTTTCCATGTAAATCCTATCTAGGTTCCTTATAAATCATGAATGTCCTAAGTACCCCATTAACTAGAGTAAGAATATGCATAGTTATAGCGTCACCATTGCGTCAATTATGACGAAAATATGGAGTTGTTGATATCCCCATGTAGTGACTACTATACTATGATATGGAGTTAATTGATAGGAAGAATTACGAATCGGCGTAGCATATATATGCGCGCGGTTTTTGATCCATATGAAAAGGTTAATTGGTTGATTGGAAATTTTGTCTGGATATAGGAGCGAATTTTATTGACCTAGAATATGTCCTTTCATCGCATCGGAATCCTTTTAATCCTTCGGAAGTTCATCATACCAAATAGGTATCGCAAAAGGTAGCGTATTGCGGATAAACGTACAGACGCAGGTCTTGGCATAGGTGAAGTTTAACGTAAACTTGGTTTTGCAGAATACTTACGGAACATTTCTGAACACCTTTTAATGTGGATAGTAAAGTTATGAAAAATACTATCAATATGCATGATAAACAAGTTAAAGAAAAATCCGAAGTACAAGATGAACGGTCTAATGTGATAATATTGCCAAATTGTTACAGAATTAAAAACAAAAGGCCTGAAGTTGTAGTAATCGTAAATTTTAATACTGAGAAATTTATGTGAACGGAGAACGAGGATATTTACGACGGTGAATTTTTACCTTTAGATTACGTAATTTACAGACCGACAAAAGGAACCGAAGATTATTCATTACTACCAAATTATATGACTTTACTCGTTTTTTAAAAGCTATGCGCACAAATGTAGGTAGGTTACGACAAGATGACCAGCGTTTTGTGCTCAGTAAAGATAAATCACTAGAAAAATAAACACATATACAAATTTAAGACGCAATCAGATTCCGCCGCAGGCGCAATACTCGCCTTAAATAAACCATGTATAGGAAACTATTTACAAATCATGAAAACAGTTAATATATTTGTAGGTGGTTTCATCATTCCATCGATCGACTGAGATAACTGCTGTATTGATACCGCAACGATAAATCGCGATTCATGTGAGGCAACAATTGATAAGCTCACCACACACTCAACGTAACAAATAATAAGAATGCCAACCTGGTGAAACAGCAAGACAAAACGGATTAAGAAAAAAAGATGAGGAAATAATAGAGAGAGAGAGAGAGAGAGAGAGGGGTGGGAATGAGAGATTAATTGAAGCGGGGTTTTAAACAAGAGATCGAGGGATAGGAGTCATCAAGTAGATCCGATTCTCATAGTTTTAAAAAGAAATTTTATTTAGTTCCAAACGCTAAATCGATACATGAACGATAATAGGATTGGAATAAACTGAATGCAGAACTTCCTTATTTATCGCGAAAAAAAACCTAGGCTCTCAGGGTGATTCAGGGCATTTGGTAACTCTAGTGAGTGCCTATTTTAAAAGGGGAAATGAAATCGTTGAACTTCCAGAGTCTCTAAGTATCCTTAAACTTCTGAGGAAGTGAAAAAATTAAATTAGTAAAGCATAAAAATGTAGCACTTCGAAAAAAAACGTATCCTTTATCTTGCCGGAATTCGGTGGAGAGGAATTTGAGCATGAATGAAATACGAAACTTACTGAATTTTTTTACCCTTTAGCTTGTTTTTGGGGTAACGTAAATTTTTCTATTGCTTCTCCGTCCTTTTCTCATGCAGTAGGTATTTTGTATTCTTATAGAAAACGTTCTACCATTTAGTAAAAATCAAATATTGTGTGTTGACATTGGTAGTGACCTTCTTAAATAAGGGTCAATTGAATGAGACCATCGCTAAAATGTGTGCGATGCTTGCCTTTCAAATCCATAGATTAAATAGGTTATTCGCTGGGTCAATTACCTCGAAGTATAAATGACTGAAAACATTTTTCAAATAGGAGAGAACGCTTTCTCAATTATAATATAGATTCAGCGGATTAATTCAACTTCCCGTGGGTGTATCCGTTACATCAAATTTGTGGAGGGTCCTCCAGGAAATAGTGCGTATTTCTAAAAGTCTACTAATTAAATTCACGTATATTTTTCTTTCCGTATATTGAGGGGAAAAATTACGGTAGGGAATTGAGTCGCACAATAGTAAAATTTCGATGCGTATTAATGAAATAATTTACTCTTCACCAAAATAGGCAAATTTGGGTTGGAATATGTTCCTTATGTATATCTAATTGCATTAAAATTGGTACGGGAATGGAATATTTGGGTTTTCCTGAATAATTTATTCAGCAATAAATATTTAGTCTTATCATCTGGGTATCTTCCACGATCACTTAATGAATTTCATGAAATTATTCTAGCCAACACATTTCCTGGTGCTCTGAAAATGTCTTTATACCTGTATTTACGGGTTTATGGGTACCAATTTTCAGGTGTAGCCACATTATTTTCCTCGCGTTAAAAACTATTGCTTCACTTTCACAGAAGACTTTCATGTAAAAATCAATTTTACACCAGGAGGTATATAGTGTTCGAGATCACTTTCACAAGCACTCCTTAGCAGATGACATAAACATAATCACATATATAATATATTAATTTCTTGAATACATACTAATTTGAATGTGGTTGACTCTAACAAGGTTATTTAGGGTGAGCAGCAAAATGGTGTACTCCGTTTTGCCCTGGTATTTAATGCTTGGGTACTCACTCTATCTTCATAAAAATTTCTATCTAAAATTTTTAAATAGGAATTTCTTTTGGAAAACCTTTAAATATTTCTTGTCTTAGTTTCAATAGTAATTCCCTAAAAATCACTTATATATCTTTTTAAATTAGCACTTAACAGCGATAAGGTAATAGATCAATTTCGAATGGATCATATTTTTTCTTTCTATTCTCTATCTGCCTATTCAAACTTTATTGCTGGTTTGAGCACGAGACTGAGACTCAATACTTTCTTTCATCTGGCAATATCCTCTTCAGAGGGAGATCGGGGGACACTTCTTCTCTTTTGTCTCCGCGAAGCGCCATCTCAGCGTTCGTCCTTTCTCGGCCACGTATTAGGACATCATGAATTACCGAAAACGGGAGAGGGGACTTGAAAAAAAGTCTGCGGAAGAAGAGCCAAGTAATGCAGGGGGCGCGAATGGGTAGCGGAGGGACGACCGTGTGATATAAAAAGGCAGGGGGGCCAAGAGGAAAGGGTGAGCCGGGAAAAGAGGAAAGTATTCGAGGGGGAGGCATGGAAAATGTCACGAATAAAAGAGAATTTTGGGCGGAGTAAAGGGAAGAGTTGTTCTTAGGTAGTAGCGGGAAAGGTATGAGAAATTCGGTCAACAGAGCAGCGCGTGGGGTTGAGCGATTGATCATTGAGACGACGAATTCTTGCTGGGAGAGGGATCTTAAATGAACTGTCTCAGAGGGATGGAAACTTGAGAGGTCTACGAGGTAAGAATACCCATTGGCCTGCTCTCAATAATTCATTGAATAAAAAGGTAACTCACTTGCGGACAGAGTCTAAATCCAACTTATTGTTCGTGCCCAATTTTCCCTGATCATCTTTTGGATTGTGATCCGACACTTGCGATATATTTTCGCCAGCAAGATTTGGTTTTGCTATAAATTGACTAAAAATAATCTGTGCTGTGTAATAACTGCGTGTTTCTTTCATTTTAACAGTTATAAAAACCAATTTCAATTTTTTTATTGTGTTACATATCAATAAGATCATCTGTTTTTTTGCCAAATGGAATTCTTATTGTCGAAATCTTATTTTTGTAAGGATTTCAGTGACCAATGAAAACGAAGGTGGGAAATGGTACCTTAAAGGGTTCGATCGCTCGGTAGACAATTGGCGCCTGCGGGACAAGCTCGTGACATTCGCGGCATTTATACTGGGTTCGACCAAAAGGAGATAATGGTTGGTAACGGAAAAGGGCTGCGTACCTAGGAAGATAAGGACAGGTAGTAAGAAAGGAAAGCATTAAAGATACGACGAAACGAAGCGAATGGAGGGAGAAAGAAAGAAACGTTAGATATATTCGATGGCAAGGCCATTTTCATCAGCCGAAGAATGATTGACGAATGACTGCTCAACGGATTGTGGAGAAGTAATAAGAAAGGGGAAAAGGGAATAAATGAATTGCAAATATTAGGAAAACTTTTAATCTCTTCAAAAAAAGTCTGGTTAAACACAGGTAGACGCCACCGGAATGAATGAATACACACCTTCCAGCTCATGCATTTTCCAAAACTATTTTTAATTTAGCAATATCTTTTTCAAGAAAAACTCCGGTACTAATATTGACAATCCCCTTTTGGTATTCTTGGCTAAATAATTTTGATGGTATTAAATGCTAAATCTTCATTCAGCTCTTTCACGTCTCCTCACTCCAAATTGACTTAATTTAAATCATCTTTGACACTTCCGATGCCAGCATATATGATTTCCTCACTGACCTTAATAAAGTTTCGGCATCCAATATATTCACCATAAAAGCATAATCCAGCAATATCCTACCCTTTTTTTAGATATTAAAAAAAGCCCGAAAATACGTTGCCCTTCAAAATATTCTGAATACCATCACATACAGTCCTTCACATCCAATCTGAAACCTTCTACCCCGGCAGGAACAAAAACCCGGTCTTCCATTTCCTTAAAACACGTCTTATTTTTATTCCCCGTGGTAAATATGTCTTTCTCAAGGCATCCAGCATAGAGACAACCTAGGTTAATGCTCCAATTTGATATACCAAATTTTCAAAAAGCATATCAAAAGATATATTAAAAAAACTAATCATAGCCTACCCTCATCCAATGTACCATTTTCGAGAAAAAAGTATTAAATTCCTTTTTAATCTGCCTTAAATCTATTGCCTTCGCTTTGTTCTATGGTATCCCATAAGGTCCGTCCTTCGACTATTCTTTTGTATACTTCTTCATTTCTTATTTTATAAATCGATTAAATCTTAATCATCCTCCTCCAGCACCAGGTTTTGAAGGCTTCTAGTCTTCTCTGGTCTCCTTTTCCGATGATCCATGCTCCTGATCCGCAGAGTGCCATACTCTATACGAATGTTTTCAAATATTGTTTCGTCGTATCTACGAGGAAACAATACGTGGAAATACATAAAAATACATATATCTCGTAACAACCTAATCATTTCATCTAACACTTGTTCACGTATGTCTAACCTTGTTGGTCTAAGTTCTCTACCATAAAGTGTTTCTATATATTCTTTCCATTTCCCTTGGATTTTTTTCTAGTTCAACTATTATCTTACCCCACTTATCTTTAACTGTTAGCACAGATCATGCCTTCTTACTTCCCGATAACAAGTTAACCTTACTGTATAGGGCACCAATTTCAGCTTTCTTCTGTGAACTTTCCATATCGTCACATTGCGTTTTCTACTATTTTTCTTTGCTTTATTTGTAGCCCGTCTTAACTTATTGTATCATTCTTTGAACTTCCTTTGGCCTAACTCTGTGCTTGAATTCTTCCATCTTCTTCTGTCATCCATCTTTGCAATCATCTCATCCGCGATCCATGGTTTCTTTATACTTTTCCCGTTAACGATTCCCATAGCATCTTTCGCGGTTTTAGATATCACTTTCTTGATACATTCCCATTTTTATTCGATAGTACTGAGCTCTTTACCGCCACCCATGATTTGCTGCTGATACTCCTTCTTTGTTAATCTATTTAATACTTCTACATTCCATTTCCTAACCCACCGCCACAGCCATATCTTTTTGAAACCAACGTTCCATTTCATAATAACTAAATTGTGGTCAGAGTCCCCATCCGCTCACGGGAAACTGTGCGAATTCATCACACTGTTCCTAAACCCGTGCCTAACTCGAATATAATCTAACAGGTACCTTTCTGAGTCAGTGGCATTTTCCATGTATACCCACGCCTTTTGTGGTGTCCAAACCATGTGTTGGTGATGACTAACCCGTCTCCTGTAGAACTCAATTGCTTTCTCCCCGCGGTCATTCCTCGTGCCTAAACCGTAGTCGCCCACCTCATCACCATCTCTTCCTTCACCTACCGTCACATTCCTATCTCCCATCACTATCAAATATTTCCCTGCAGGAACACACGCGATTATATCCTCTAACTCATCGCACATCCTATCGACTTCTTCCTCTTTATGTTTGCTCGGTGGCATGTATACCTGAACAATGACCAAGTTCGTCGGTTCTGCTTTTATCTCTTCGAATAATATTCTATCAGTTGCTTGCTCTATGTTGACTACGCTTCTTTTTACCTCTTTATTTATTATCACGGCAACCCCTCGTTGGCTCTCGTCCCCGCCTCTATATTACTCTATAATTATCACTCCAGTAATCCCCGCTCTCCTTCCATCTCACCTCGCATAGACCTAAAACATCTGTATTACATCTTTCCATGTCTCGCTTAATATTCTCTAATTTGCCTTCCCTAAACATTGTCCTGAATATAAATATATATATATGTATGTATATATATATATATATATATATATATATATATATAATGATTTCTTCGAAGTAACGCCGAAGTCTTAAATAAAAAACTTAGACAGCAACACACAACATGAGAAAACTTAAAGGAACACTTACATCAAGAAATAACGTGTGAGTGTTCCTGTTATGTGTTCTCATATTGTTTGTTTGTGTCTAATTATATATGTATATATATAATTACAATTTTCTATATCCCTGAAATGAGTTACTACCCTGAAAATTTGGTATAAAAAATAATGAACGAGGGTATTAAGGAAGGTCATGAACTAATAAAAACACCGTAGCGACTGCTGCTGTTAACTAATAATTAATTTCCATTTATTATGGATTTCATTGAATTGCATTGTACTCTTGACAGAGTAGATATGCGTCTAGAAATATTTGAATATCTGGTAATGTTAATTTTATCTTATAAATGTCGTTTTCATTTGGATAAAATCGTTTTTTCTATGGGTACAATTAGTAAATGATATATTTCGCAATGATGTCTTGCACCATATGGAAAATGCCACCCCCTTTTTTTCTAGTACAAATATGATTTCAAATGTTTTAGCTGCTTTATTGTATTTTAATCTCGTTTGCTACATTTAACTATCATTGGCTTTCATTTTTCAATGTTAATATAGAATCACTTGCCTCCGTTCCAGCCCCAAACTCCACTGAAGTAATTCCTAATAATTCCAGTCTGTTAGGTTGGTGAGATAGCATATCAAGACGCACACAAACAACCTCAGAAATTCCTCTAGATGCTGCTAATTATTTTAAACTAATGTACTAAGACTCCAGGTGCCATATGACCGCAATAAACTTCCTTTTTTTCGGAGATAGCCGAACTCGGCTAATGGCGCTCTATTAAAACAAAGGTACCTATGGAAAGACAAGTACCTATGCATAAAGCCGCTTGGCCTTATGACGGCTGTGAAGCAGAGGAAAAAACTTTTTTTATGGCAATTCCAGCGCAATACACGTAGAAATCGACCTGCGTACGCAGCAATCTTTCGGCATAATGTTCGACACGGAGCGGTGAGCGAAAGTCACGTATGCCGTCATACTTTGCGGCACTGGCGCAAAGGAGAGAGGGTCTCGAGATTGGAATCGCGGGGGAGTGGCGTGGTATGGTAGAGGGGGAGTTTAAAAGGCAGACGCGAGAGGAAAGTTAATGGAAAATGAAATGGGAGGGGCTGTGTGGTGCATTGGATGAGGAAGCCCGGGTTCCCCATGGCGAGGGGGGCGGGAGTAGGTGGATTGGTGGGGAGGGAGGAGAAGGAAAAGAGTTTCTTTTTGAAGCGTTAAGTGGAACGAACCGTCTCGAATCTTCTCCTCCATCGCGAGTCATTCACTCACCAGGGATTCCTTCGAGCGACGCGAAAATGGAAGAAAATCTCCCATCCTGCTTCCCCCAACTACGCCAAGGCTTTGTTTCGGGACCCTTCCTTTTCCCCCGCTCGTTCCAAATCCCGAAAGTTTCGCTCCGCCGGAATTTGAACCTGCCATACTACCGGGATGTCACTAAATATCTGACGTCTTTCCGCGAATATTCTTTAGTTATTTATACGCATCCGTCATCTTAAAAAGCCCTCCTAAGGCTGTTTTCATCCATGCGTTTTGTTCGTTCAAGTGCGTCTCACTTGTGTTATCATTTCGAGAGAAAGAGGGTTAACTATGTTGATGGCTCATCCAAAGTTTACTAATATATCTTTCTGGCCTGAGAAAAGTTTTACTAAAGGGAAAAATTGATGAAGTTTGGTTATTTGTGAAAGTATTTTAATCACGGCCGTCAAAATTTGTCTCAAAACATAAATGAGATTCTAAGTTCAGCCTTTATACCACAACGTAAAAGGTTACTTATTTTTAAATAATTTTGTCTGTTAACATGGTAGATAACAAACGAGAAATAATTTACAACTTAAATGTAGGCTACGTTTACTTGAAACATATTTGATTTTGGCAGATTTAGCCATACATGTATAAAATTTGGTAAAATTTACAACTGATTGCAGCATACGTATTATTTACGATCGTGCAAAATAAACCCTGAAAAAAACTAGAGTCACTGTTTTTAGTTGGTGACTCAAGATCCTCAGATTCTGAGTTTTATATTTTCTTGATTTTAAGGGGAAATTATCCATTTCGATGTCTTCAAACAACATTCTTTTGGACCATGTTCCTTCGTAGACTACTCACGGTAGATCATTTTTAGAGTAATATTCTGATATATCATTTTATACCATTCCAGTTTTCCGGAAATCTATAAAATTCTTATGGTATTTTCATAACTAAGTTTGGCTCTCAGTATCTAGGAACCCTCGATATCGACTTCTAAAGTTTTCGACCATTATCAGGAAAATTCTGCTATTTATAATTATAATATAATAGCAATCAATATTATACCGTTGTTATTTCTTTCTCGAGGAAGCCACTCTGGGCACCCTCAGCTTCGTGATCTTCGTGCTCGGTGATGCTTCGTTCTCAAGCTTCGTGATTTTTCAGCTACACCTTCATGGAAACCTTACCAATCACAAGGAAAGCATCTGACCCACCTATTTTTTTTCTAGTATTTTTAGGTCCCCCGGGCTTTCTCTTTGTAAGCTATGAGTTGAAATCAACCATAGAAAATGTTCACGTTCATTATTTCCAAATAAAAATTCATAGTTTTACATTATTATAATTATTTAGTTTTAGAGGAGTGATTATTTAGAGTTATAGTTATAATTTATTATAATTCAGAGTTTAATTTTTAATCTATTTTACATTTTTGCATTATCCTCCAAGAGATTCTAGTTGACACTTACCTCGCTTTATCTAATCATTGCCATAAAGGTACTGCTAGAAATTACTCATTAGTTATACAGGCAATATCTACATCATATTATTTGTTATTTGTCTTGCTGAATGTGTATAATATGGTTACCAGTGTTTTACCTTGAGAGGTCGGTTGCAATTCGCTCAATGCTGCCACCGGTGCCATGGCAGTGAGAGAGCCGAACCAGATGAGAGTGATTAGCTTGTAGGCGTGCGAAAGAGTTTGCCATCGCCGGGACCGCAGCGGGTGGCATATAGCAAAATATCTCTCCACAGAAATGGCCACCAGAGTCCAGGCTGAGACGCTAACGGATACGGCTGCAAAGAGATCAGAGAAAAGATGTCGTTAGTTTTGGGTGGGCAAAATGTGGGAGGGGAAGGGAGTAGTTTTTTTGTGAAAGAGAAGGGAAGGATGCCCTGGGGAGGTAAGGCCGTTAGGGAAGAGGAAAAAAGTCTTTATCGATTGAATGCGGAGTCGAAGATTATAACGATGGAGGCATCGATCACCCCCTTGCGCATTTAAAGCGTGATCTTAGGGGCGTGACTAAACAACAAGGGTTAGAGGTACACTCAGATAGTCAACTTTTACGTGAGTCATGCTTTTACTCTCCCGCAAAAGCTCACTCTTAACGACGGTGAGATTCGATACATAATAGAGTAGCTGTCGTCGTATTCGCTTTTCCAGCGTAAACGATAAGCAATTAGTTTGAAACCAACTTACTACGAAAAATGACCGGCAATCATTTTATTTATTTTTGTATTTGAACATTCATTGAATTATTGATGAATGAATTTTAGTTAAATGTTTTGGGTAATGGTTTGTCTGACTTTCATGCATATTCAAATCTATTTACATATCCTTGCGAAATATTATGATAACGCATAATTTTGCTGACGCTTACCTTTTGTCATTTCTTGTAAAATGACAAAAGGTACGAGGGCTATGCTCAAAATATAAGCACATAAGTCGTCATGTCTATATTTATCATTTATTTTTATCCATAGTAATTATGTGTGAAAGATCTAAATACCTTCCAACCTCAACATGGAGATGATAGCACTCTTCACAACAGTTGGTGAATGTGTTTAGGCATGCGTTTAAAGATACTCACCATACTTTAGGCCATTTTGGAAAGTCAGTTGTTTTTTGACAATCGTTTAAGTGAGGGTTATTGTGAAAATGGAAAAAAATTGAGTATCGAGTTTTCATTAAATATTTGTTTTTGGCAGGAAATACGCCTACTCAAATCAAATACTAGTTGTATGGTGTGTACGGAGACTCTGCCACATAATTTATACCCGTAAAATTTAGGGTTGCCAGCTTTAAACGTAGCTGTGCCAGCTTGGCTAATGATAGGTTGGAATGGCAAAAACTTCGACAACCACCGATATAACTGAAAAAGTTCACCAAGAGTTCATCCAGAACGACTGTAAAATTAAGGTTAGAGAGTTAGCGTAGGCTATTGGCTCATCAAAAATACATGTTTGTTATATTTAACTGGAGAATTGGGCGTGCGTAAGCTATCCACCAGTTGAATCCCGCATATGGCCACTTTGGACCGAATGCACATTCGAATGAACATCTCCACATAATCCCTGTAGGAACGTTTAAAGCGAAGTGAGCGAAGATATTTTGCATCGATTCATGACTGAAGATAAAACTTGAATCTACCACTGCACTCTTGAAATAGAACAGCCAAACCAGGGGACTGCAAAAGGGAGAACCTACTCCAAATGGGGTGAAGATAGTTCCATTGGCCGGGAAGATGATGGTGAGTGTTTATTAGGATATTCACGGACTTGCCTCCATCGATTATCTTCAAAAGTTAAAAAAATAACGTTCGAGTGCTATGCATTATTACTTGATAAGCTGAAGGCAGAAAATTGCAACAGAATGACCGAATTAGGAAAAAAAGTACTTTTAGTCCTTTTTATTTTTTCACACTGTGGCAGTTGCCGTGGCTAAAATTGCACTTGAAAGGACTCAACGCATTTACCATGCCTGACATCAAGGGACGTTATTCTGTTTTGTAACCTTAGATTTTTGTTTGGAGAACAGAGATTTTCTTTGGACGAGGAGGATATTGAATACATAGACGCCTATTCTGCGGAGAAAGGCGTCAAATATTATTTGGACGAGCTAAAAAGGACCACCGGAAAAATTGTATCGACTAAAACGGAGACTCCTTTGAAAAGCAAATTTCAAAAGAAAATGTCTCGTAAGTTTGTATGTTTGGAAATATTATAGGCTACTCCCAGTTGTACAGTGTACAGCACATCACATGTAAGCATCGTCTTTTCTAAGGTGATACCATATAAATTTCCATTTGCATAAATTTGCTTTAAATTGCATAAAAATGCACCATATAGCTACTATTTTTTTATCCGTTTAAAATGAGGCAAAGTGTTATTTTAAGGAACCTCGTTCTTACGGTTAAGTGGTAACTTTCGTGTTAAACGTAATTTGCAAGATTTTGGTAAGTGATGTTCAGTTCTACAGAGTGGAAAGGTAATATTTTGTTTTCCCTTACTTTTCCTAATGCTTTTTTACTCCATGTTTGAAGGGAGGGAAATATAGTTTGGTTTATAGTTTATCCCATGAGTAAAAATGTTAACATATGAATGATTAGCTAATTTTAATATGGCAGAAATGTAGTAATTTGTTTATTTTAAATCTTATGAGCGGATGCAATATGAATTGTAATGAGTAAACGATATCGTATTTCCTATAAATCATGAGAAAATATACCCTTTCATTTATCATATTATCGTTTCCAAAAAGTATATAAAAGATATTTGTTCCCATGCAAATGAAATGCATGGCTTGATGCTCTGAAAATACATATATGTAATGATTAGTTATCCTCCATGCGTCAACTGTTTTCAAAATAAATATATATTTTTCAATGTTTAGAGCAATAGACTTGCGAATAAGAAATTTAGAACGTCAAAAAAGTACTTTTATCAGAATAAAATTCAGAGGTGCTATGGACAAATATGGGGACCCTAATTGGAACACGATAAGATAATGTGGAGAAAATAAAATTTAAAAAGATTCGTCCTAATTCCATTGTTAAATATTATATATGATAAGGAGTGAAGAGAAAAAACGTAGATTAATTTTAAAATCAGGGAAAATCGGAGGTTATTTGCACAGATAAATAATGATACTACTTAATTTGCATACCATGTGTAAGCATTTTCTCACTTTGTTATAAAAGGTATGGTATTTTTTAACTAATTGGGTACATTTTAGAGTTTTATAAATATGCTTGAAAGCTGTGCAATGCTTAGCAAAAATATGGACAAAAATGTAGTTATTTTGCTAGAAATGTGACTTCAAACGCTGAGGTGGCGCCATGGCAACAAAGTTTCGCACTTAAGGCAATTTGAGATATTTAGGCTCCATTTCCTGGAATTTCCTTCCCTCTAACCTCCACAGGATATTCTTTAATTTAAATAATACCAGTAATAAACAAAAACTCAAACCCTCTTATTTATCGTCATCTTTTTGATGTAACCTTCGTAATTGCTTTAATGAATTTAATTCCCCATTCCCACTCTTTTTTTTGGAATAATACTTACTTAATATCTATATTTGCATTTTTTTCGCTCCCCAGTATGCATTTTTGGCCTTGTCAGCGCAATGAATTGTTATGCCTACGATCTTTTAGTAAAATGTGAAAGTAGAATGAAAATAAAGCAATGCATTTTCTCCATCAAATTAGGTGAACCACAAATAATGAATACTCAAACTAGTGGAAACATGGAAAACGAGGACAGGAAATGGCAATGTTAATAATTCAACGATGGACTAGCGATTACCCTCAACAGAGGTCAAGTGCGGTCAGTTTTAATAATTTTAGACATGTACCTCCCATTAACGACCGTTTTGACGTGAGACAATGATGAGAAATGGTGATTTAAAAACCTGGAAAGGATCAAACATCGATAAATGCATACCTATCTTTAGGTTAATGTGTTATTCTGTTCAGTATTCTTCAAATTAACAGTTAAATGTCAATAGGTTCTGAAGAGATACATGTACTTAAAACCTAAATTATTTTAGAAAAATGATGATTCACTTATAAAGCCAATTTTTATTACCTGCATAACAATATATGAATCCCCTACATGGATATTCATTAAAAATTATAAATATTGTAAGAATTATACTTTTTTGCTTCTTTAATGATAAAAAAGCACATTATTAGATTATAAGCAGAAATATTTCGTAATATCTTGCAAGAACGCTGCTCTTTACACGCTTTCTCTCAACGATTGACGTCTAATCTTCAGCTAAAATTATGGTAACGGTAAGAGCATTTGCTAATAATATAAGGTAAAGAGCATTCGCTATTTTATTACATTTTGTTCAACTTTAAATCGCAAAATACCCAGGTTTTCTAACTTTCTTTAAAAAAATATGGATGTTTATGATTGACAGTTTTTCCTAAGGGCCTCAGTCCTTCATTGGCAAGTAGAAAGCGATTCTTAGAATTAGGGTGGGTGGACAGAGAAAAAAGACGAGAAGACCATTGTAACGTGACGCAATTAATGGTTACTTTTTACAAGGGGTTAAGTAATAGTATTTCAAGTTAGATACGAGACCAGTGATATAAAATATCAACAAATATTGAAATAATTATAAATATCTCTTACGTAAGTACCCGATGCTGAAAATCAGTGTTTAAATTCTTTTGAGAGGAAATGAAGTAAATGAAGAAGTTCTTCGTACATAGTTGAAGGTGTTCGGAGTGATCAATATAACCGGATAAATATATGGAAGGGAAACACAGAGTAGCGATATTCCGTCTTCCGAATGCGATTCAGAGATGGAAGCGTGACTCCGTTCCCTGCTCCATGAAGTACGGTGGATTGACGGAAGATGGCGAGCGCTGCCAGCACCTGCCGCCTCAGTGGGCGTATTTAGTTCCGTTGGCACAGGTCGTAATAGAAGCTGGAAGGAGTGACCTGTTGAGCATAGAAATAAGCAATCCAATATGAAAAGCACTCATATTTTTGTGTGGAAGATTTTTTGGTTTACTTATAAATTTTCGTTTATTGAAATGGATAATAACCCTTTTCTATAAAGCTATCCGTCTTCCCACCCTTCTTGAAGCATATACTCCTTTTCCCTTTATCGCCATTTGCCAAGGTGATCATAGTGATCGTATTTAATAGCAATTATATGTATTTTCTTCTGAAAATCGTTTAATTTTCCAATTTAAACAATATATTCAGCTTTAATTGAAGTTCAATAAAGTTAATATATTTCATTTAGGATACCAAGCAAATATATCCAGCTAAACACACTTAAGCATGTGAGCTTAAATCGACTGCTTGAAAATTAACAAAATATTTCAGTGAGCTTGATTTACTTGATGAGTTAGCACAACCTCCGAAAACTGTACAGCATAATCTGGTATAATATTTTTATTTCATTCAAGGAATCCCAAGAAAAACATTAATACTTTAATAGAAATTCAAGTATGAGGAGGTTTTTAAAATCCCTACTTCCCACATGAATTATATAGGATTATAGTATTTTTATAAAACCACGTCTGTTATTAAACCATGAGCTGGCCTCAGATATTTTCCATATCCAGTCCGAACGAAGCTATTATTTCCTTAGATTTTTTTTCCTTTGTTCCCGTTGAAATATTCAAAAGAGTTTCTTGAAAATTATGGGTTACAGAAATAAAGCTTTTTCTGTCGTTCTTTCATTATTTTAGGCTACTAATGAAGCGGTGAGTCGCGCTTAGAAAAATAATATACATTTTGAAGGCACTGCCGAAGAATATCAAAGCTGTTAGAGAAACTATATCATTCAATATAAATGAATTGTAAAGATAGAATATTTTCAAGTAAGACCTGCTCAAGGTATTGTGTAATAACTATTTCTTACCTTTATAGTAACTTCTTTCCTGTGTAATGCATTTTTCTTTATTTGGTATCTTGGCATGAATTCCACAACCTAAACAGGTATGGAGTAAATTATAATTTACCATATAAATTGCGTAATACATCAGACGCAAGGATTTATAGACTCTTAGGGAGCTTATAAATACGTAGCAACAAATAATTTACATGTTTATACGTGTTTTTTGGTAAAATAAGGATTAATTTCACTCGGTACTGAATATTCCCGGGCGGCTTCGGAGCGGAGGAAGGCCGGAGGGAATTTTCAAGTGTAAACCAAAGGGAAACGTTACAAAATAACATGTTATGTCTTATTGGGTAGGCAAAATCATGGAAGTGATCATCTATCACACTGTTTCACCGATAAAAATAAAAATTGACTTATGGAAGGGTGCGATGGCAGCAACACCGTTTGAACCTCTTCGAAGAGGTTTTGCGGGTGATCAGCTTCACCAAGAAATTAAGAAATCTTTTTTCAAAAATAATTTATCGACAAAGTTACTTCGAAGCAGTTTGGCAAGAAACGAACCCCCAAGGGATACCATTAAGTAAATATACCATATATATTGCAGTAGTTTTAGTGGCAGCGACTGAGAGCTAAGGTCATTTGCAGCATTAGGGAGGGACAGGAAAGGATAAAGGGTGGAGAGAAACCTGGCGTCGACATTAACCCGCTCTTGACGAAAGGCGCTAAAGGGGCCGCAGCTTAACGAAGCCTTCCGACGGACATCGTACTCACTTAAAGTGCCCTCTATAAAGCACCTCAAGCAGGGATTGGGATACCACTGAAAAAATTCCTCCGGCAATCGAACCCTAACCCTCTGGGTGAGAATCTAAACATATTAGCTACCACACCATCACGATCCTTCCACATATATAAATACAAGTACACCATGAAAATTTGAGGCTTATCTATATGTATAACTTTCAAGAAACTTTACTTCGTTACTTAGCTTAAGAAACAAATTACTGGTTTTTAGTAACGTTACATCGATTTGGTCATTTGTCAACCTCTCCGCTATTGTCTAAAGCTACGAGTATATACCAAATGGATATTGGTGACATGAAGGGGTCATCATACGAGTATGTCCATTTGGCTGTTGGAACGCCGGTGATAAATAGGTCAAAGTTATAAATGTGAAGAACTATCTGTTATGCACATGAAAGTTAGCTACTGAGAAACGAACCAATGTCTAATTGTTCTTTTCAAAACATTTCCGAACATTTTCCCAGAACTCTGACACCTACGACGTATCTGGCATTCGCTATTCGGTCTTAGTTCAACTTTGCTCCTCTCTTTGCTCTCCCTTAACGTCATGTTCTTCCCTAACTTGTTCTTAAAAACTAATAATTTCGCTGCGACTTAACTCTTAAAATTAAAGATGATAGGTTTCTCGTCATCCGCTTTCCTGCTTCTCTCGACCGTATGGAAAAAATAAAAATGAAAATGCAGTAGTGTTCCATTTCCATGAGGTGAATCACAAGATGCATTTCATAAACTCATTATGTGACAGTGTAAATTTGACTATTTGTAATTAGAAACATTTCCGTAAAAACTGAAACGAAATCTTAATGATTTCACTACACACACACACATATACATACATATATATATATATATATATATATATATATATATATATATATATATATATATAACTTAGACAGAAACACGTAGCACGAGAACACATAAAAAGAACACTCACAATAATATCTTGATAAATTCGACGGACTCGAGCTCCGTCTTCTTCGGAAGATAAGATTTGACTCATATCATGATTTGAGATAGATCTGAGCCATATCTTATCTGCCGAAGAATACGGAGTTCGAGTCCGTTGAAATTATCAAGATATTATTGTGAGTCTTCTTTTTATATGCTCTCGTGCTGTGTGTTGCTGTCTAAGTTTTTTATTCAACACATCCGTGTTACTTCGAAGAAATCATATATAAGTCTGACCTGAAGAAGGCCTCGGAGTAGGCCGAAAGCTCAAATAATCTACAGTGTGAGTGTCCTTTTACGTGTTATCTGTTTTATTTTGTGTTATATTGTGCCGTCCAAAATTATATATACATATATATATATATACATATATATATACACATATATATATATATATATATATATATATATATATATATATATATATATATATATATATATTTATATCTTGAAAATGACGATCTCCGGCGACGCACAAACACTAAGATAATAGATATTACATACACAGAAACATAAGAGAAGGACACTTACAGTAGATGTTTACATTTCGACGGCATGGCCGTCGGCATCCGGGACATATATATATATGAATTACAAGTAATTGATGGGAATCGAATTTGAAAATTCACCAAAATGGAAAAGATTAGGCAAATATATTCCCCCTCAAGTAATATGATACACTGTGATACATTTAATTAAAAAATTTATGAAGATAATTTCCGAGGGTGAGGTATGATTAACTAAGGCATTACTCCTCAAGAGTACACGCATTCCATACGAGTACACGATATGCGTACGTCCTGGAAGAATCCCCTATAGGATTACTGAGATCTATCATAAATGACCAAATTAATTCTTACATTTTCTTGTCTGACTGTTGGCAGTCGGTGCGATACCACTGAATGATTGTTTTATCAAATGAATGTATTGGCATTGCTGTCGACGTTAAAAGCCCAACTCAAAGAGGATAATAAAAATAACCACAGGATATTTACTGGCGTGTTTTTGGGATGAAAAATGTGGAATTAAGTAAAGTGCAACGAATGAGCTAAATGCAATATATCTGTCTCGGCATTTTTGTTTACATTGATTCACGACCGTAGCTATGTTTCTTTTATATTTAAATAGCAATATATTTCTACTGAAATAGCGTAAATATTTTTTGTGAGGTGGTATGCACTAAGTTTACCGGTGAAAATAACATGAAAAACGTGGTTCATTTTGTGGATTATAGAATATATTTAATATATTAAAATGACATAATATTAATTATTAAAGGAGATTTTAAAAATATACGCCAACAGTATGGGTCGAATAAGCACATGAAAATAAGGGCGAAATATCGATAGTTAAATCCCTCCATCACTGGCCAGGAGAAAGCATTAGCATTTAGCCTTTATCATTAGGTAGGAGTGATAGCTAACAATAATTAACACAAAAATATTTTCTTTTGTAATCAGGTCTTTGGGTGAGCCAAGAAATAATATTTTTTATTCAAAAATCACGCCTATTTCAGTGTAAACCCAATTTATAACCCATTAATAGAAAGAATCAAGGAACCAAGCTCATTAGAATCGGGTTTGGTGAATGTTACTCTTCAAGTAACAAGCCTGAACCCTCGTTAGAATGAATGATCGAAGCAAGAATAAAATTTGTAGATGTTGTTACAGTTTATTTTATCCTGTCGTTCTACGGAATTTTGTCTGCAGTAAATGCATCTTCGATTTACGACCCGTCCTCAGACGCACTCACAACTGCTTTCTGAAACCATCGTTTCCCGGGGTCGAAAATGTCACTTTTCATTGCAACTCCGTCATTTTCTGCCCCATTACTGTGCACCATTTCTCTTCCAACGTAGTGGGCGTGGGTACCTTGGCAATTAACCCCCGAAATTAACCAGGTTTTGAGGTCTCCCGATGTACTCAAAATTATAGCCACTGTTCGCCATACATTTCATCGGCGGTAAATATTGGCCAGTGCGGATATTAAATTGATCTCAACCTCTCCCTCGATATTGCACTGAGCGTGAGAATTGTGCTCCCGTAATATAACCCTCTCCTCCTATCCATCCGTCATCCATCAAGGGAGTCATGTGATGTCCCGCAATGTGACCAGTCGGTTACAGCACTATTCTATAAAATTGTGTTAACGGTGTTCTCGGGTGACATGCGGTTACATACAATTTTCCGAATGTTCTCGACTATGAATTTGATGCTGAGAAATTACCCTAGGTTAGTCCTTCATCGGCATATAGTAAATCTGGAATCCGTGTGACCTAACGAAATACAGAAATAGCGAAAAGAAGTATTTGTGGTAGAAATTTTGCTTGGTTCCAATTATACTTGGTAATTTATACTTAGAACAAGCGGTATTATAGAGATTGAGACTAATTCTCAATCTGATCTTTCACTAAATAATGAACTAGCTTACAGGCTTGTGGTTGAGGATATAATATATAGAAGGCTTGGAAAATAATCGGGAAGGATAAGTAAGGTATAATGGAAGTTGGGTAAAATCATATGTCAATAAATTAATTTCTTCGTAGAAGATTATCCAAATAATACCGCATGACATTTACATGCATGCCATGCTGAAGAAAAGGATGGCCATTGCACTAATCGTGAATTTAGCGCACTTAAAATATATCTTTCTACGTAGCGAGACCGGGACCCTTAAGTTGCTTGATGCTTCGCCTGTACCGTGTTATGACCTACGTGCCAATTGCTTCGATAACCAAGGATAAATATCAGTCCATTGTGTCGAGTTTGTGTGAGTTAATGTTTATGCGGGATGGTTGTTTGATGTTCGGAACATTTTCCAGTCGATGTGCGGATGTATGAAGGGTTGTTATACAGTAGGAGATGACATAGGAGTGTGAAAACGACAGATCATTCGGTGGGAGGGTCTAGAACGTTTACCGTCTCCTTTCACCTTATTCCACTGTGGT
Organism: Hetaerina titia; assembly: GCA_037158775.1. NCBI lineage: Eukaryota > Metazoa > Arthropoda > Insecta > Odonata > Calopterygidae > Hetaerina > Hetaerina titia. The sequence continues at coordinate 19,600,448 of CM073775.1, read as the reverse complement.
GGTGGGGTAATTGATAGATCCGATATCGGTCAAGGATGCATTACTCAAATATTGATTTTCTCTTGTTCCCAGTTTCAAACAATACACATCAATTCATCATTCAATAGACTCGGTAATTGAGCAGTTGTATGGATTACTTTTTTGTAATTTTGAACTCTCTTGTTATCTCCTTAATGCATAATTATTTACCTTTTTTAATCGCAAACTTGTATTCGAAAAAAATGGTGATTTGTAGTAAAAGGAGATCGTATTATCTTGATATCGAAAGGAATTCTGTCCCTAAATTCCATTTAATGAGACGAATCTGCTAGCATACGTTATCTCGACTATTTTCTTGCTTTTATCAGATTATACCAACATATTTCAACATAATCCGCTGTTCATACTGGATTTACAGTACGCTTCTGTTTATGTAATATCGGAATCAAAATTTATGTTACAGGATGACAAATAGTCTTTTCCAAGATGTTCATTTTAAATTTAACTTTGCAATATTAATTAATCCACAGAACTAAGATACTACTAAGTTGTTGATATTTCCGTCATCACCACCACTATAAAGTTTAGTGTTTGCATTTTTCTGGAAATGTATTGTCATATTTTTATATTTAGGTAATTGTGTACCATCATGCCGCGCTGCCCATAGTGTAAATATCAATCGCATAAACCTACTCTCGTGCTATAGGAACTACCTACCCTTTGTGATAAAAGCACTTCACTCAAACTCATTGCCACCCAAGCCCACCGCAAACATGCATATACACATGTCGGTATACGTCATGCAATACTTGATTAATTCATTGCATTCTTGATTTGTCTGTCCGAAAGCTATCCCGCCATGCAATATTTTGAGAAAAATAGCCTACCTAGACCAATTACGCCTTAGACCTCGTCGCACTTTCTTTAAACTCGTCAACTAATTGTTTTGATGAGTGGGCGTATTTTCAGGGTCATAGCCGTAGACCCATGGCCAATCTCCAGTTATGACCGTTTATAGAAAAACCTGGGTCATCGTCTGCGACTTGGACCATTCTCCTTCTACTGTAGCACGAAATTCTTGACGCTGATGAGATAAAAGAGAATGTGACAAGGCAACTGATGACCATGGCAAAAAAAAAGGGTTTGGCCGACTGTTTTGAGAAGTGGAAGAGACGCTGGGATAAGTGTGTGAGGTCCAAGGGAAGTACCTTGAAGGGAACCAATGCCTTTTTGTTCTAGGTAGGCTATATTTGTCAAAATTTATCATGACTTTCTGGCCACGTATATTCGGGTATTTATGGTCGATAATAACGATTTCTTAACGTGCGAGAAAAATGGAGCCGTTGAATTATTCTGCGAGTCTTTTCTTTTATTTCATCTCGGCGTTAAAATAGTCAAATATGAAATTTTGACAAAGTAATACTAATGGTGTCGCAATCCAACTCAATTGTCGTTGACCTTTCTATAAGTCCAACTGGTATTTGTTCTTTACGGGAATCAAGGGATTCCAAATCTTATTCTTTCAGCATGCCTGTCACACTCTCTTTCTCCTAGTAGCAATTTTTAACAAACCTGGCGGTCATTATCGCAATTGTTTCCAAATCCTGAATAATGGTTTTTTCCCGAAGTTCCCAGATACTTGCTGACTATTCGAAACGTCCTCATTGAGCGATTAACATTTTCGATAAGGTTTTCTATAACCCGAAATTAAACCTAACATCTTTGGGCTTACTCGCATGTTCTGATCTGAAATTTCTGTGCCTATTGAAAGGCTGTCATTGTAACTCCCAAGTAGTACCTTTTCTGAAAAATATAATTTGGCCTCACCTATTTCATATATTACGCCTTGTTTACTTTTATTTTATTGGCGAAATTCAGTGATCAATGTTTCTTGATATGTGATTCTAAAACCGCCTCTACTTACAACCCAACGATATCTTAATATTCTTAATCTCTGGAGTATAGACTGAAATTCACCAACGAGTGAAGTTTTAAATAATTTGGATGAATAGAGGAAGTGATTGGGGTTAATCCGAAAAAGGCAGAGAAATTAGATGGCGGAAGTCAGTGGATGTTTTTGGCTTTGATAGAATGGAGAACGTTGAGTAAGCGGGGTAGATGAAGGAAGAGCTTTCTATACAATATGATTGCAGCCAGAAGTGACGTAAGAGTGAATAAGGAAATCATTTTTCTGTTAAATGACTGGAAGGTATTGCGTTAAATGGGAGATAATTATCATTAAAAAGCGTCGAATTTAACAAGGGTGGTCTGAAAAGTTTCCGACCTAATAACGATACTAGACTTTTTTCTGCAATTTTCTGAGTCGGAAACTTTTCAGACCACCCACGTTTTAGGTTTTAATTAGGTGCACATAGTTTTATTAATTAATTTATTTATTTGGCATTATTCCGAAAACAGCATATTTTAGCCTATGCAAAATTACAAATAGCCAAGCCCTAGGTGGACTAAACCCCACCCTGGCGGGAATCAAACCTGCAACCTTTGAATTGGCAGATGAGGGCGTTACTCCGTCACAACCGAGGCCAGCAGTGTTCTTTTGTAATACTTCGCAAATTCGAGCAATTCTTCTGTATTAAATAAGGTATCCTTTTAGCATTATATGGTGTGGTATGTACAGAACCTTTAACCTTTGATTCCCATTTAAATATTTTAACCCACGTCAACGTTATTTACGAGATCGTTAAGCAGAGGTGAGGGAATATTGTTTAAATTCCTGTTAACTTTACTGTAACAACTAAGGAACGTTAGATATATACTGCTGAGAAAAACATTTTGTTCGTAGGTCAAAAATACACGAAGGAAACTTGTGTCTAAAAGCTGCTACAACTCTGTAGATGTGGTGGGGCAAACCAAGTATTACACTTAGTACTTTGTGAAGTCGTACTCCGCCGACAAATGATATTCCTTTTTATTTAGCCAAGCGTGCCGCAATATCCCTTGTCACACGGGTAGAGAGTTCCTGGAACGTAGAGAACTGATTCGGTTCATCAATTCGGTGATTATTCCCGGCGATCTGATCGATATAGGAATGTAAAAGCGCACTGCGTGCGATTTCCAATGCATCGCAAAAATACTTCCTTTAAGTATTTTGGAAAGCGCTGTTCAGTGTTGGTTTTGGCTACCGTTGTTGCTTTGTTTGCACCGCAAGCACCTCCCCTCTCTGTCCTGCAAGGCTCAACACGCGATGGCGGGCCGCACTCCCGTACGTCCGCCTCCGTTGGGTCGGTTTACTGGGTCGCCGCAAGGTGGTTCCTGTTTGACGGTTGTAAACCGTCCTTTGTGATGTCATTAAGCAAACCTGATCCAAGGCCCTGAGTGCATTAAAGGACGTATTTACTCTTGATCCTCGTACCAGCGGAAGTCGAACATGAAATTGCGTTCCAATTGGTTAAGATCAAGCAAGTATTCATGTCCATAACTCCCAAAACCTTTTAAGCGGCACGTACCTTCATTTAATTAGCGGATTTCGTTATCCAGAGCGTGAGCTTGCGATTTGATCCCAAGCCCATAAATATGAAAAAAGAAGCATATTTCTAAGTATTTCATTTGGTAAATATTAGTTCCTCTATTGTGAACTCAGTTAAAACCTTTGGTACATTCATGTGTGAAAATTGCCGAAAAGGCTCAAAAAATGCAGCTGAATTTTATATTTTGTGTATCGCTTTTACAAGGTTATTACGTTAAAATCATTGCCTTTATTCCACTTCAAGTAGAATATGGACGGTCCGTAACGATCAGTTTCTACGGAAATTAATCGGTAACTTTTCATTTTTCGCCTAAAATTATTTCTTCATACATATCTTCGTAACTTCTACTTTCATCATGCTTTCTAAAAATTCCTTCTCTCTCTTTCATCATCCAACCCACTTACTCTCTTCCTTTCTGCCCAAATAATTTCCTCTATTCTCTGCAACACTCGCATCTTACAAGTCCGCAATCTGAGTGCATTTAACTTGCCTTCAAGTTTCACATCAATGAAGATCTATGCTGCGTATCAAAGCTTTCATTATCGTATTTACATTTTACTCTCTATAGTCAATTATTTTCTTCATGCAAATGAATCTTTATCAATATCATTCGTTTCCATATGGCCTCTTTACTATGCCTTTTCCCTAAAATACTGCTAAACTCTTTCATCTGTTCTAGTTTGATCTCGCCTATTTTAAGGATTAACTTAGCTTCCCTACTTCTAGAGAATCCCATTACACATAAACCTTTGATTAATTCTCTTCACATACGTACCTCTCAAATTATCATGCACTAAATATCATCGCTCAGATTTGTAAATCACTATTTCTTGAGCATCTATAAAGCTAACTAAATAAAGCATCACCTTGCCCACATTTATTCCATACTCTCGCCATTCTCATGTTACCTTTATTATTTCTCCAGTATATACCTATGTTTAAAAGTACCGGTGATGGTAATTCGAGTGTACTATTACTCAGATAACCTGACACAAGATATTTGAATGAAAAAAAAACAAGGTAGATAGTGAACCTGACTGATTTCCTCGAATCCAAATAACAATTTAAGGGTGTTCCATTTCCGTCGGTTATCGTTATAATTGCGATGAAGTCGAAAATACTCCCCACTTGAAATTAATCGATGCGGCATCTAAATGCAACTCCTGTGGATATCTTGAATTATTTTATTTGAATCAGAAGGCCATGATGGTACACGGTGCAAAATAGGGAAGTTGATTTTGGAAAAAATATTGAAAACGCTCCGAAAAATATCTACGTTCGCGCCGCAGAATTCGATTGATTGATCGAAGGGCTTGAGCGGTATTGATCGATTCTCTGAGCACTTAGGTAAACGGGTACTCTATGAACCTAATGATGAACAAAATACTTCCCACCAAGGACGAATCTGGTAGATATTTTGCAAATTCTTCTTTAAAATTAAGAAAATTTTTCCATGGCATTCACATCCGTTCCGCTTGACCCCATTCTCTTCACGTTCTCTTCGCCGATTGACTTTTACGTAATAATCCAATCCACGACATTTAAGCGCCACTACGAAAGCTGTTGTTTTTCGAAAGACCATATGGAGTTTCATCAGTGGTGACTTTTCGTCGTGAGAGCATGGGGACCAAAGGAAAATGTAATTATCTCTTAAGGCTCAGAGGAGAAAACCATTTGAATTTCCGAGGGACTTAATTTATGACCTTGGCCAAATGACTGTTTCACAGATATTATTTTATCTTCTCTGAAATAATATCGGTAAAGAAATTAAAGGGTGGTAAAGAAAAAAAATAGTTTTCGGATACCCTTTCATCCTAAGTAACATATTTCTGTTGCGTAGAATAAGAATAGAAATAGAAATTTCGGAGTTTCTTCAAAGGAAAATATACGCGGATTAGAATAAATTGTGTTGTTCCACCCGAGCTATGCATAGCCTGAGGACATTCCGAAATATTTAAACTAGCCCAATATTTTCCAAAAATGTATTAATTTCGTGTCCAAGGCTAGCCGTCATATATTATAAATCAGTGTTTTCGTCAAACCATTTATCACTTTCGGCTCCCTATGAATTACGTTTTCGTTTATTAAATTGTAAAGGAATACTGAAAATTCGATCCCGATAAATATTATACCGGCATTTTGTATATTTTTATCTATCGAGGCGCTTCAAAGACGTACGTACCACGTATTCGACTAACCCCTAATAGCATATAATAGCATAAAAAAATCCTTATATCAGGTTCAAAATATATTTTGAAATCACTTATTTTGAGCACTTCATTCTTTCAGGGTTCCTCGATTTATTCAAAATGCCTTTTGTTTTCCTTATTCCCAGTATTTCCTTTCCCAGTATTTTCCCCCTTTTCTACTATCTTCAGCAGGCTTCGACTGGCTTTTTACTATCTTCAATCGTTCAATTCAGAGGATCCCACCTTCGAATTTATTCCCGCAATCTTTTCTCTTCCACCATCATATCTGTCAGTTCTTCATGTTTTCATTAGTTCTTCTATATTTTCTTATTCTTCTCCTCAACCCTCATCTCCAAACCCTGTTATCTACGCTTATCCTTTTGCTGCAACGACTGCAAGTTTCAGCGCCAAGCAAAACTACCCTACGCATCCTATTCACTATTCACTATTTTTTTTCCCTGCTTCTCTGCTTCAAATTGATGTGATTTACACCTTGATTTCTGTAAGACATCTTTTTCAAATGCATTTCATGGCATATATCCCTACCATTATAACAATTTTTTACCACCCAAGTAGCTGAACTCTTATTTATCAGGAATAATTACCTACATTGTCTTTGTGTCATTAAGATTAATTTTTATCCCATAGTTGTCACACTCATACTGTAACATATTCATTTATAATTGTAAGCCTTTGGAAGTTAGTATAGCCTTATGAAAATATGAAAACCATTTAGCCGATGGAAAGGGACAGCGAGAAATCACTAATTTCCACTGTAATTTCCTCTAATATTGCACATTAGCCTTCATTAGTTAGAGATTGTACCAAAAATACCGTATCATGCGGACTTCATTACTGAGCTTTGCGTTTTAGAGGTAGATATTTTGCTCACTATATGAAGTACCGTGTTCATTTTCCCATTCAACATTGTGATGTTTGGTAGGATAACGAATAAATGAGACCACGTAGTAGTTGCCATGCGGCATTAAATGCACGCATTTCACGTGGATTAGGAAAACGGAGAAATATTATGGCTGCCATTACAACGTTAAAGTTCAGTTAATAGGTTAATATTACGTTCAGAAATGCAGAGATTAATACCTAATATATATATATATATATATATATAAAAGATTATGGAACCCTGTTAGTACAACTCTGAAGTACGGAAATCTCTTAGGCGGCGAAGGGTGCGCTATGCCAGAATGAAAAACGCAGTTAAAGATTCCCCCCCTGGCAAAATCAACGAAAACACATAATTACAAAACATCTAGGTCTACTGCCAAGAAGACCTTCCGGAAGGCGCTAGCGGAATTCAAAAGGAAAAAATTAGGCGAATATTATAACGATAACCCAAAGATGTTTAGGTCCTACGTCAGGAAAATGCAGGGAAAAAAGTCCACCGTAAACTCATTGAATGGCGAAAAGGGGGATAAATTAACGAGTGTTTTAGATAAAGCCAACATATTAAACTCATTATTTCACAGTATTATCAACACATGCTCACAGAATATACCCGAGAACCTGCCGAAAAATTTCAGCAACCAATGCAAGCAACCGATTCTTCCACCCGCGGAATAGAGTTACTCCTTAAAAACATCGAACCCAACAAATCTCCGGGACCTGATGAGATACCGGCGCGCGTATATAAAGAACTGTCGTCTGAAATTTCCCCTTATCCTGATATAATATTTAAGAAATCTTTATCAGAAGAAAGCGTGCCAAACGGCTGGAAGGTAGCTTCGGTAACACCCATATTTAAAAAGGGAGACAGAGAGGACCCCAGTAATTATAGGCCAATATCGCTCACTTCAATTTCCTGTATGATTCTTGAACACATCATTGTTAGTTCCATTATGAGGCACCTCGATAGCCGAAATTTATTGATTAATAACCAACACGGCTTCCGTAAGTTTAGATCCTGCGAAACTCAACTCGCACTTTTTGTACATGATATATTGAACTCAAGTGAAAGTAATATTCCAGTTGATGCGATATTCCTAGATTTTAAGAAATTTGAAACTTATGGAATACACGAGAGTATTATTAACTGGATTAAACAATTCTTAAGTGATCGTGTTCAAACAGTCGTCCTGGACGGTGTATCATTCGATACTGTCTAGGTCACGTCGGGTGCACCACATGGAAATGTCATAGACCCCCTCCTATTCCTTATTTACATAAATGACCTCACTACCGTAGTTAATAGCAAGCTCCGTATTTTCGCTGATGATGCAGTAATTTATGGGGACATTCGAAGTCACGAAGACAGAGTCGTGTTAGCCAACGACCTATATGCAATTCAAAATTGGTGTGATACATGGAAATTGGAATTAAATTTAAAAGAATACGTAGCAATACATTTTTGGGAAAAGAGTAATTCCCTCCCTTATAGTTACAAAGTGAAACAAACCAAAACCGCGAGGGTAGATTCCTTTAAATACTATATTTGGGTGTAACAGTTACTCACGATCTGTCCTGGGGAAACACATGCGAGAAATATGCGGTCGTGGTAATAAAAAATTGGGATTGTTGAAAAGAGTGCTAGGTAAATGCGACGAAAAGGTGAAAGAAGGATGTTTCCTTGCCTTGGTCAGGCCCTACCTAGAGTATGCTGCCAGGATATGGGATCCTCAAAATATAAATTTGATTTCGGAATTAGATCGAGTTCAGCGGAGGGGGGCTAGATTTGTTATGACCAACGCAGTAACTTATCTACTTTCGTAGACCATTTAGGTTGGGATTCTCTTACGCAGCGGCGTTTACAATACAGGTTAAACTTATTAAAAGCATTTAAAGATGGGCCCTTTACGGTTGACATCAAGAATATAATACTAACCCCAACGTATTACGGTCGGAGGGATCACGAATGTAAGATTAGGGAGATAGACTGCAAGACTGACAGGTTTAAAATGTCATTTTTTCAAGAACGATAAGAGACAAGAATGCACTGCTACAGGTTTCCCCCACCTTCCCCCACCTATCTGAATAAACCCAACGCCCTCATCCCTTACCCTTTCTTCCTGGTGCGAAAACCCCTGCCACTTACCTTTTTTGTGGTTCGTAGGGTATTTATGTAGATGTAGATGCAGTATCACTTGTTTAATAACTAAGCGTTGCATGTGTTGAAACCCTGAGTGAACTTATTCTGTGCACGTAGAGCAGACTCATGACAGAAAAAGATACGCCTTCTCAGAATTGCTTTTCATTTAAGCAAGTAAATCTTTTTTTCGCCTCAGGCTCATAGTTTTGGAAAGGACACAAATAATAACTGCACAAGGAAAAAATATACTATTCCTTTACTTGGTCTCTTGCTTAATGCAAAGTTCCTGCAATTTATTTTAAACGATAGGAAGGAATACCAAGATCTGGTTGCTCCGGAAATGCGGTGTCTTTCGAAATTGTGTTATGCCATTGATACGTTTGGAAATACTCCTATCCTAATGAAGAAAGCAATTAGGTGCCCAAAAATTTCTTTTGTTCCATTCCATTTGAAATTACTTCATGCTGAAAATGTCTTATCTCCTAAAACAATTTCTAGTCAAAAAATTTGCAATTGTGTTTTGAAATTACATGTTATGTAAAACTACAAGTATATTGATTTTTATAGGGTCTCTATGCACGCATTCAATAAGTCTCATGTTATTGCATATCCCTTAAAAATTAATTTCACTCATATCTCCGTGCACGGCTCCCAATGTGTGGAACTATTTTACATCACCTATGACCAACCTTTTTATTTGAAATTTTCAAAGTTATGTAAGCCCTTTTGAGTAATGAGCAACTTTTTTCTCCAGTTAGCCAAAAGTTTCTAGCCTAACTCTGCCGAACAGTTTTGCTGGCTTGTACTTTACTTTGAAGAAACTTGGAACTTGAGAATGGTCAGGCTCAAAAAAACTACTTGTTAACAGTAGTTGATTATTTGACCCACAAATTCAAATATATCATGGACTCTTTTAGAATGTTAGTTGATTAATCAACTACTTGGTATTTTTTTTCACCTGTATTTTAGAAAAATTATTACTTAAGTTTTCTCTCAAGTAATTTTGAAAATATAATCAAAATAAAATTTACAGTAATAATTCAGCTGGAAAAATTACCAATTGACTATGATAATAATCAAAAAGACATGTTTGTAGTAAAATTAATGTGAAGAAAATTCTAAGGCACATTAATGTATTTTTTGCAGTGGAATACGCGATGCAAGTCTGTTTGAATACTTTACCCTGTGTATTCAATTACGTCACATTCAAATAACTATTATTTTTAGTGCGAAATTCAATTTTTTCATAATTTACAAAACAATTGTGCAGTCAAGTTCATTAATACTTTTTTGTCTACTTGTGGAAAAAAATATGTCAATGCTGGTAAGTCAAGATTGTTACGGAAATATTCTTTCCCTTCATTATTCATCCGTTTACATATCAGAATATTCATTCCAACCATAGGTGCTGAATTAGTCAGTGACTGAAAAACTTGCCACGTTAGGTGAAATCGCTCGGTAGCTTCAACTGCTATTTATGCTGGGAAAGATGAACTTGCTTGTTCAGTAAAATACGCGGAGAGGAATATCGCTCGTGCTTGAGCATATGTACATGAACTTTAATAGAAAGGTATGAATAAACACAAGAAACAAATCATGTTATATCAAAAGGCATGAACATGAAGGTTGAACTGGTGTTTTGCCCGATAGAATAGTTTCCATCACTCATCAAAAGCTCCCGCTGAAACCTCCCAAAACACAAATAACCCTTTATCAATAAATTCAATTATTGTAGCCAAACGTTATTCAAATTCGGTATAAATACGCTGAACTTAATAACTTAATTTATTTCAAAGTATTTACGGGAAATATTGGAAGTGATATAGCGTAGGGTTATGCATTTGTATTTGGGCTAAAATTACCGTTTCTATCCTACTCAGTCGACCTAACTTGGTATCACTGCGTTGCGCCGAGCTATCTGTTTTATACGTTCAAAACACTGCCAACCACTGGAGAGAACTTCAATTTATGGAAGAGCCTAGAATGAATGGGAAAAATCCACCAAGAGGCGGCAGTGTGTGAGTCTGCTTTTTAAACTAGGTCAAGTCCGAGTCGTCTCGGTTGGGCGCATTTTTTGGCTATTCGATGGTGCGCTGTGGCGGTCATGGGCGCCAGTGGCGGTGGATGTTTCAACTAACTAAAGACCTTTTGAAACCCCGCACCCTTTTAATGGCAGAAATGACACCAAGTTATGCTCGTAATAATGGATCACAGGACGTGACTTACTTCGTCCCCTACTGCAAGGCGGAAAAGTGTATAACCTAATAATCTACCCTTGCAAAATCATTCAATTCAAATATCTAAGCGGGAAAAAGTTTCTTTAAAAAGAGATTTGTTATATTTCTCAAACAAAGTTGCTATAGAAAACCATTTGATATGTTTAACTCTGCGCAGGAATGGATAAATATTGAATACGGATATTTATTTCAGCATAGTGGGATACAGGTCGTGTGCAAATATTTTATTAGATGCAACTATTTTATTTTGTTTTATCTATTGCAAGATGTCATTTGTATTATAATTTATGTTACTTCATGTAACATGAAACATAATAATTAATTTTTTAAAATAAGTTTCTAGCTTAAATGGTTTCAAATTGGAATGTATTTTTGTCTAGGTAAGCCATATCCTTTTTTTTAAAAAACATTTTCGCTGCAGACTTATCTACAGTATGTTTATATGTATTATTATTCATATTCAGCCAGTGCATTCGAGGTTTTTGGAAAAAATACCGATAAATTTAATTTTAATGAAAATTGGTCGATGGCTTTATAAACACTTTATGGAATCAGTTACTAGCAGCGTAATAATGAATAAACGTCTGCTATTCGGAAAGGGCAAAAGATTAGGCGTGTCCAAATCAGTGTTGTTGGCGTTAAATACTTTTGTCTTGATAATTATTTGGATCACTACATTTTGTGGCTTCTTTATTATGGCGTAATGCATGAATTATATCCAATAAGTCATATTTTTAAACCTTGAATGCGGGCGTTGTATATGTTATTCTATAGGGAGTTTGAATATTGTCATTGCAAACATTGGCATTCAGGTGCTGCTAATCATTTGTAGCCACACAGTCTTATAGCAATATTTATTCGCCAATTTGACTGGTTTTAACCTCCAGTCTTCCTTTGTGCTTTATTAGTGAAATATCATGACACTATTTTCATTTCCTTATATGTTGTTATCGGATTTGTTTGTTTGAAAACAATGACTTTATCTTTTATTTGATTGCGTAAATGACCACATTACCATACACTTTCGATGTTCCGATGGATATTTGGATTTGTCCTTTTCTGGAATAGGCCACTAGAAACCAGTTTATCTACGTGTGGCTTGATAGCCTGTTTATAAAAGTGCGTTGTCCAAATAAAATAAATCTTACCAAAAGATTATTTTCATTGTATACTTGATTTACTACTGAATCTAATAATTTAGGCATTGTCTGAAATTATCTTGTTCCAAACTTTAAGAAAGTAATTTCTTCCGTCAGGGAACTCTTATCAATGGAAGAGTTATCATCATGCTCGCTTAACTTAAACTGTCAAAATATGAAATGCAGTTCGAGAGAACAATTTTATCTTGCAGTATTTGTAAACTTTGGCGTGAATATTGATTTCAATATTTCAGTGTGTCATTTGAAATAACTCTCTAGTTTTTGAGATTGCTGTTTGACCTATTCTCCTGATTACTGTTTGACCTAGGTCTCATTCAGTTCCATCTCAAAATAAGTCTCTCTGCCAATGTGTCCACATCTACATAATACTCCCTCCCCCACTGCTCGAGCGTGTTGCTTGGCACCAGAGGATCTTGTTTAACTATTAGTTCACGCATGCATTTGAAAACATACAAAAAACACTCTTAAACTTACGTACATATGCCAAGATTCGTCATATAATAATGGACTAAACAGATACATTTGTGTCTCTACATAAATGTATTCAGGCCCTAGAATTCGACCTGATGATTGCGTTGCGAGGGAAGAGCTAATAGTTGACTCTGTCGGTGACGTTATCAGTCATTTTATTTTATCTCAGTGGTCGGATCAGTTAAAAGGTGTCATAATAATTTCCCTGCTGTCATAAGAAAATTTTACCATATTAGTGACTACTTTACATTTCTAAAAGGCTTTCTTGTCTGCTCTCTTCGTGGATCAAGGGGTTGTCATTCTTACTCTCTTCTCGGATCAAAGTTTAATAAATCTAGTTTTGAATTAACGTTCTCTTCCATGGGTACCGAATGGTTGTGGAGTACTTTAAATGCAGTCAAGCTTATGGAATAACGCCTCATTCTTACCGTTGCATTACATTTGCCTAATACCCTTCTGATGAATCCTAGCTTCGTTAAGCTGTTTTTCAACTGTATTACGTGGAATAGTGAAGGAGAAAGGAGTTCCAATAGTACAGTGTCATTTTCCGGTTCTTTCTGAATCAAAACTTTGTTTTCTGTTTTTTTATGTTACTATAGTTGGTACTTTTTCATTATTATTATATTCCTAGGTCGTTTCAAAATAGAACAGGAAAGTTAAACATTTGGGAAACAAGAGGGTCACAAATGAAAGACAAGCTCAAGAGTTTAACTGCCTCTACGAATAAGCAACTTTTCCATAAGACAGCGGGGTTATTAGGGAACATTCATAACTTCTACTCACATCAGAGAACTTCGATACCCGTGATAATGCGTTTAAGGAGTGATAACTTCGGATATTTTACCAGTAAGGGTAAAAGTTGGCCTTGGAATTTCATGTAACACTTAGCTTATTCCAAGATGGTACTTTGTGTTTTTATGGCCACTAATAAGGACCCTTCATTTGAGCGTAACAACCATGTCCTAGTTAATAAATCAAAAGAGAGATGGTACTTTTTTCCACACTTTATTATTTAAAGTCGACCGGTTTCGTCGCATAGGCGACATCATCAGGTGTCTATGATCATCCGGCGCCTATGCGACAAAACCGGTCGACTTTAAAGTAAAGTGTGGAAAAAAGTACCATCTGTCTTTTGATTTATTAGAATGGATTTCCACAAAGTGAAGCCTGAAACCATCGACATGTCCTAGTTAGTTGAGTTCATCAAAACTCTAATGAATAATATCATTTTCCGTTAGTCTTGCTCAATTTCTCGGAAAATCGAGAACAAATGTATGTTCTTTCCTTATATTTTATTTAAAGAGTATTCATTGGTTAATAGCATTCGATATGATTATATCCTAAATTAAGTTATTCCCAGTAACATACTGAAATCGATTAATAAATTTATTTTCGCTAAAGTCAACATCTTCTAAACATTCAGTTTTACTCAAAATCTTTCTGCTCATGATTGAGTTTTGATTACGACTACTTTAATATGAAATATAATTTTACAAAAGGAGTTGTTTTATTTTAACTAAGAAATATGTAACTAAATACAGTGGATGCTTTTTTTAATGTGTTGAATGAAAATATTTTCTTTTCGTAAGTTTTCGCTTGATAATAGAGACAAAGATATTTTATTCTCCGAATAGTATGATATGGCTTGATGTATACTGCATATTTGGTTATATATTGTATTTTTAGCATGTTAATTAGATCCAATATGATATTATGGAAGAGTAATGAGTGTTTGTAGTCGTTCCTTAAGTAAGTATTAAACAAGTGTGTACTTTTACATTTTATTAATTTTTCTATTTTTCATTTATATGAAATGCAATTCCCTTTATTTAGGTTAAACGTACTAGGAAATGACTGAATAAAAACTTCTCAAATTTATGTAGAGAATTTTTGGACCATTTGTCTACATCCTTAAACTTTGTTATTCCTTCTTTGATGGCTTTTATCAAAGTCTCCCTTATCTTGGAAATAGGACGCATCCTCCAGTCACTACATTAGCGAATGAGTGCATTAAGGTTTTTGATCTGATTTCAGATTCTGCTAGGGACCAAACTCTCGCATTGGCCTTCATCCTCTGGTGGCGTGTGGTTCCTATTTAGCGTTTTGTGTCGTTTTCTCCAAAAGATATGCGCATTGCGTAAGCATTTCAGGAGGAGGAAATATCATTGCATTCCTAAACGTGTTACACAGAGAGTGAGTTTGTGAAAATATTCACATGTTCCCCAGCGTTCCTCGGGACTATATGCGTCCGGAATATGCATGAGGGGAAATAGAGGAGCCCAGGAGCACTTCCTCGAGGGGTGAAGTGATATGGGGTCGAAATTCATCTGGGGTCGGTTGAGTGAATACGGCCATGGGGCCACTGGATAAGCTCCACCTACTCTCCTCTACTTCTTGGCCCCACTCGACGACCATCGCGTGTTTCTATTTACTACTTTTCTGTGGCTCGCTTTCCATTTCAGCCATGGAGTAGGCGCGGAAATCTTTCCGGTACAAGATACCAGCGAAGAAAACAATCTTTTCTCCTTTTGAAATGGGTCACACCCGGAAGCAATCGATCACCTAATGCCGTTGTACCGGTACTTGTCTGAATACGAAAACAACTATTTTCGTGTCAACTAGTAGATTTTAGTAACCTTAGGGGAATGTCTCCAACCCAGTAAAAGACATGAGTCAGGAAGATGACCACAAGGAACAGTATTCAGGGACTGAGGTGATGGATAAAAATTACGTATCTATGAACAGCTCCTACACCCAAAGAAATTTTGTTTTAACACGCATAACTTTGTTTGAGGTTAAATCGTTTTACATTTTGATTAATTATTTTGAAGGATTTTATTTGGAAGGACTAGGAAGGATTTAGGAAAGATATTGTCATGAAAATTTCTGAATTTTTTTACTTAGTTTAGCCCCTTTCTTCACTAAAATGACGACTGTTTAGCAAAATATTGTACCTCTATAGTCCATTTCAAACTCAATACTTTCCTATCCAAAAAAAAATGGTAAATGTTATTAAATGATTTTCCTTAGGAGAGTTTAAGTATGGACTACATTTGTTTTTGGCTGATCCATTCCCTCCAAAAATATCTCTCGATAACCCCGTGTCCTTCAGGCATAACCTTACCAATTGGGGCACACCTAAACTAATTTACGTGAATCAGGAGAAAACTTTACGTTCAATTGTTAAAAGACGGGAACTTGAGTGTATGATTCACACTTAAACATGCATTTATGCATCAAAAGAATTTCGTTTCCCTTCCGCGATGGATGTCGTTCAGAAACAATGTGACTGTGGATGTTTATTTCTTTTGTGAGCCGCCTTAATCAATGCTTGTAGCCGAAATTCCCCAGGACATAGTTCATTACGGTCAAAGTGTTTTGTGGAGGAGAAGAATTGCGCTAGGCAAGGGGGCTTTCTCAAGGAGGAGGGAGTTGATGACGGGGACGTTGAGTAGGGATGTTAAGACAAGACTCGTAAAAACTCTGATATGGAGCGTAGCTATATACGGCGCGGAAACGTGGTCGCTGAAGCAGGAGGATAGACGTAGATTGGAGGCTTTTGAAATGTGGGTGTGGAGAAGAATGGAGAAGGTGAAACGGACCGAAAGGAAAACAAATGAGGAAGTACTACTAGAGATGGTGAGTGAGGAGAGGGGTTTGTTGAGAGAAATCCTATGGAGGTAGGAAAAATGGATGAAAGGCGTATTGAGCGGTAGTGGAATGTTGAAGAGGGCAATAGAGGGGAGAATGTTGGGCAAGCGAGGTAAGGGTAGGAACAGGATAGGGATGTTGGACGGGATGAAGGGAGGAAAGAAGTACACCGAGATGAAGAGGGACCTGATATAGATTAGTTTGCTAGGTGGGGAGTCACAAAATGTTTATTTGATAGTTGTGTCCATCCAAAAACCTACCTTAACCGGTAGATTACCTAATAATAATAATAAATATGTGTGTGCATATATATATATATATATATATATATATATGTGTGAATATGTATATATTTTTTCTTACAGGTTCCCCCCACCTTTCCTCACCTAACCCCCAACCCCCTCAACCCTTATCCTTCCCTCATGGTGCTACACCCCCTGCCACACACCTTTTTGGTGGCTCGCAGGGTATTTATGTAGATGTAGGTGTAGAATCACCATCACTGCTTTGCGCCCTACTTAAATCTCTCACTCTCCTTTTTTGGCTTGAGTTGTGGTTTCCGAAAATCGGGATCCGCGCTCTCTCTCTCCCTCCCTTTCTTGGCATGCTCTCCCCACTCTCACTTCCGTCGTCAAAAGGAATACCCTCTCCCGCTTCCATGAATGTTAATTACTTCACCATTTTCCGCAGGTTCTCAGCCACCCTCTCTCCACTTTCATTCTCCATCTCGTGTGCGAATGCTTCTCTCCAGTTTTTTGTCCGTTACTAACCATTTTTCCACCCGCAGTATTCGACGCTTGGCCTTGAACCCGTACGCACACGCGCATTTGTGTACACACACACCGTTTTTTTGGCTAGATCCCCCCCTACCCCCCAAACGCACACACACTACACCACCTTCCTTTCATTCCAGCCTCACCCCGTATCTCCTCTCCCGTTTTATTGTAGTTCCGACTCGGAATTCCGCGACATCTTGGAATTGAGTGCAGAGGAAATGCTCCTCCAGCCCCTCCCGCCCTCACTCTCTTTCTCGCCCTCTCCCTCGCCTTCCCTCCCACCCGCCCTGCCCACATCCCCTCGTTCAACCTCCGCGCCCTCCTACCGGCGACGACCCCTTGTCTGCTCCTTGCCCCGCCTCAGCCCTCCCCAATGCGGAACACGCACGGAAACGGCAGGAGTACATGTAACTGTGAAACGCGGAAATGAGATGTGGAGAAAAAGGATATAAGGGAAGAAATAGAGTAAATAATGCTGCTTTGAGGATTAAGCTTTTCTGGTATGTGGCATGGATACAAATAAATAGACATTTATAGGCTCGACTCACACCGCTGGCCTCCATGTTCATACACGATAAGACAAATCATTATAATTTGAGCTTTTATAACTTTCGGAGTTCATTTTTGACCACTGTCTATTGATGTTGTGGGAATGAGGAACGTTGGAAAAATATGAAAACAAATAGAAAATATTGTAATACATTAAGAGATTCATAGCGCACACTCCAGCACAATGCCCTGGGAGTTTAGAATGTAAGAGGCAAGATCAAATATTTAACGTCTCGAGGCGTCTTTTAGTTAAATATACTCAATTAAAATATTTAAAATATCATTCTTTTTTTAAGGCAATTCGTACCTTTGAAGCTGGAAAAGACATAAGATGGATTAAGATTAAGACACTTCGATAGCTTAAATGGCTAAAGCACTCGACGGGATATCGGGGTATCCTGGTTCGATTACCGGGCAAGGTTAATGATTTTTACACTCTGAAATTGTTGCATTGTAATGATTATTAGTGGATGACTCCAATAAAAAGCGACATCTCCCCAATTCTTGGATGTTTGTTTTAATTATTGGGTAATGCAACAAAGGATTGTTAATCATGCCAAGAGTCTGTTAAAATGTGGCCAAGCTTAGTATTCGTTATTTGCAGTGTAGCAGTGTATATGTTGATTTCAGAAATTTCATCAAGTATACTTCATATCAGTATGAATTTCTTCTCTTTATGGCACTGTAACTTCGCTTATTTTGTCCAAAAATCTTACGAAATTACTTATTACTCACTTTAAAAAATACGTAAAATGTTCCATCTGCTATGGTTTATGCCATCTTATTTTAGTAATATTAACTTTGCCTTCCTCTTTCTCGAAAACAGCATAATCTTTGTAAAAGTTAGCGTCTCAGGCGTAACTTTATAGAATTTGCATAACATATTGAAATGGAATAATTTACTTTTTAATTACGCACACTTTATTTAAAAAAACATGACCCAAGTTTTGATGTTGGACATCATCCTAAGGTCACCTAATGATGACGTTCAACGTCGAAACCTGAGATCGTGTTTCTTAAATAAAGTGTGTGGAATTACAAAGTAAATTATTTGATTTCATTTCAAATAGAATAACCTATGTGTTTTTAAGCTTAATCTCATTTCATATCTATCGCACTGACTCGAATGTACTCTGAGATGCTTTTGATCCCTTGGTTGACAGACAAACTATAATTTAATCCCCAGCAAACATAAAAGATTTTTAAATGACTTTCTCTTCTATCTCATGTTTTTCCCGTGCCTCTTAAATAATATTCCTCATATATACTTTTAACAGCACCGGTGATAATGGAAAGCCCTGCCTCACCCCTCTTTCTTATACTGCCCATCCGGGCTTTCCATTCCCCACTCTTCCCTGAGCCGTCTGAGACAATTACAAGTTACGGATAATTCTACTATCACTAATTTTTACTCCTATTTTCTGTAAAACATTCATTAGTTCCGCCAATTTACTCTACCGATCACCTTTTTAAATCTACACTACGCGCAAACATATCTCGATTGTATTCTATATGTGTTCCTCTATATAAGTGGCCGCACCAAATCACGAAATACTCGTGCCTCTCCCTTTTTTGAATCGTAACTGATCATCTCCCAATTAATCTATATTTCAAATATTTTATGGCATTTTAAAATTATTTTTCAAACGCATGAAACTTTATGATGTTTGACTTTTAATATTTATCGTTTTTCTAATAAGACTAACCGCTGAATTCGTTTAATTATGCCAATTACACTTGATTTCCATCTCCTTTGCTATCATTTCTGCACGAAAATAACATTTAACGGAGAATATGTCGTCAGACAAATTCTTCCTGAAGTTTTAAACTTCCTGTGACCTTCATTTCGTGAGGGTTCATTAATTAACTTTCCTTCATCCTTGGTGCGCTTCTCCGTGGCGCTTTAGAATATGTGGTACAGTGCCTGGCGTTCAAGATTGTCGGAATAATGTATTTCAAAGCACGTCCGTTCGTGCAGTAGTTTCAGGACTTTCGTGAGGTGACATTGTGGGTGGAAACCCGAGATCTTTTACCAATATTGAAGGACACCCGAGCCATATTCTAAACATTATAGGCTTTTGATGAATTTTCCCCATGTTATTCTCGTTATCATATTGCTATTTATTTCTTAACATATTCCCCACCACTATCTGTTCAATTAAAGAGAAGTTGTAAATCTGAACTCTCATTTGTGGAGTGACGCTTACCATTACCTTCATGATTAGTATTCAAGTGGTTTGAAAGAGACTTATGGGGTATTCCATTAAAAAATAAATTTCGTATATTAGGAGTGTAATAAGATTGGCAAAGCCATGCAATTTATTATACAAATGTGTCCGCAAGTCTGTGCCCACGAGTTTTTTTCATGCCCGTGTAATCCTTTTTTGTTCACCGATAGAAGCGAATTTTACGTGTGCTTACACTGCATATGCGATGAAATTTTCCTGCAAAAACAATAAGCAAATCTTAAAATGTACGCCTCTTTTTCCCCTACATGAGGCATACTGGGCACATGTGCGACTAATAACAAACAGTTTATCACAAACTTAGGCGCAAATTAGTTGTCAAAAAACTATTCTTGCAGAAATTAAAAAAACCGAAGGAATACATAACAAAAGCATAAAGTAAATCCAGGTAATAAACGAAAATTTAATGGACTTCAGGGGAAATTTTAAAAAAATTGACAACGTTTTGCTGCGAAGCTCATAGAGAACAATAACATAAATACGCATGCATATGTATTTTTCATATTGCACGTGACGGGATAGAGAATTTTACTCCGTACAGGTTACAACACCATAACACAACATATTGAGGTCCAAACAGCATTAAGGACACTAATAAAGTTTTACAAAAATATTAAGAACTATATGAAATGCAATGACCGGAATCTAATGAAGTTGTCGAAACTCATAGAATTTCGGGGAAACCTAAAATGATTTTGCACAAAATATTTTATAGTTTTAAAAGCAAAACTTTATGCGAATGTAAAGAGGGCATCTGAAAAACATTTTGGTCTTATTCCAGAAATTAATGAAAATATGACCAAATGTATGTTCTTTAAAGTCAGAAATCTTAGATTTTGTAAAGGATGACATAAACAAGGTCAACATCCAAAGCGATTTCAGAATGTGAGAAAGGAACGTCTTTTCTTTTGATCATCTACACAAACGAGCAAAAGTATTAAAAGTAGCTCTGCGCACACCTGAAGAGTTCATGAGTGACTCAGGAAGAATTATTGACTCAGGAAGAACAAATGTAAAACAAGTGTAAAACAAACAAATCTGGGATATATTCCAGGTAGAATATTGAGGAAAATTGCTGAAGACATCGAGGTCTATTAAAAGAAATTGTATTAAGTAAATTTCGGAACACTTCTTAGCAAAGCGATGAATAAAAGTTCATTACCATGAGACTGGAAGCTACAGTATAACTTACCTTTCCTAAAACTACAATAGTGAGTACATTAATATTTGCAAAACGATTTCTTCGAAAAATATCGCGTAAAAAGTTGGCACATAACTTATAATTCATAAGCAATATAATGGTCTTTATCAACATCAGGAAAATAATTTACCGTAAATATCACGGGTTTAGGTAACATTTGTTCATACAAAACATATTAGGTTTTTTTATTCGGGGTATCCTGAAATCGAGGTAAGGAAATTTCCAAGTGGATCCTATATTTTTTGATTTCTAGACAATCTTAAGCAAGACTCCTTCCGAGATATTCGTACACAAACAAAGATATATTGTATAACTAAGAGAGTGGCCAACTAGATTATGAGCGTCTTCTCTAAGAGTAAGCAAGAAATAGTCGTTTATGGATGGGAGTTCATTAGAGGTGGATGCAACTTCAGAAATGCCATTGGGAAATTTTACAGGAGCATTAATTTTCTTGATAAACATTATCAACCTACATTCATATATTTTCAGCAACCTTGGATACTTTTCTAGAGATAGTGTGCTCTCCGTAGAAATAAAAGCACCGGCAGGTTGTGGGCTATTCTCTCGAAACTTAGTCATTAAAACAGTGGTTTGAGAAACAAGGATTCAAGTAAATTTACGAAAATGTATAGTTATAAAATTTTGGGATAGAAAATAAGACGTAGGCAAAAAATATTATATATATTTATAATATTTATTATAAATATAAAAATATTTGGCAATTACTCACACTCATGCATATGAAACCTTTAATGGGGTACACCAATCAGAATAATTTGCGGGCTCAGTTCCTGCTCAGAGAGTAAATGCCACAGGTATACTGGAGCAAATAGTTTTGGGGACTCAATGAAAGACGACCATTGGCTTTTCCACTTAAAGTATAAATATGTCATAGATACTACCTAAGCCAGACGTCATCTGAAGAAGTTACGCTGTGACGGAACCTAGGGCGTATTAAAACTATTTTATGGGGAAAAGCCAAGAGTTTTATTTGGTCATGAAGGATTTCACATTATTATTCTTGAGACACGGACGGAATTAATATGACATTGAATTATTGTGGTGGATTCTACGTCTACATTCTACTTGTGGGTTCATGTATAGGCTGCGGATTAGTCTCCTGGCCCTCCAATCTATTCCTATTTTCTGCAATATGCGCATTTGTTTTTCCCAATTCACTCTATCAAAGGCTTTTTCGAGTTCTACGAAACATGCAAATACGTCGTGATTGTATTCTATAATCCTCTCGATTAGTGACCTCATTACAGCAATGGCATTACGCGTACCTCTCCCCTTCCTAAAGTTAAACATGATTTTCTCTATAGCCTGCTGATACTACTTTCTTGTTCGTCCGCTTAATGCTTCAACATTCCATTTCCTAACCCACCGCGATCCATGGTTTCTTTATACTTTTCCCGTTAACGATTCCCATAGCATCTTTTGCGGTTTTAGATATCACTTTCTTGATACATTCCCATTTTTAGTCGATAGTACTGAGCTCTTTACCGCCATCCATGATTTGCTGCTGATACTCCTTCTTTGTCAATCTATTTAATGCTTCTACATTCCATTTCCTAACCCACCGCCACAGCCATATCTTTTTGAAACCGACGTTCCATTTCATAATAACTAAATTGTGGTCAGAGTCCCCATCCGCACCCAGCTTTGCGAATTTATTACACTGTTCCTAAACCTGTGCCTAACTATAATACAATCTAACTGATACCTTCCTGAGTCACCTGGCATCCAAGTATACCTACGCGTGATGTGGTGTCTAAACCATGTGTTGGTGATGACTAACCCATGTCTCCTGCATAATTGAATTGCTTTCTCCCCGCGTTCATTCCTTTTGCCTAACCCATAGTGCCCCACCTCATCACCATCTCTTCCTTCGCCTACCGTCGCATTCCAACCCCCCATCACTGTCAAACATCTCCCTCCAGGAACACACGCGATTATATCCTCTAACTCATCGTACATCCTATCGACGTCTCCCTCCTTGTGGCTGCTCGGTGGCATGCATACCTGAACAATGACCAAGTTCGTTGGATCTGCTTTAATCTCTACGAGTAAGATTCATCAGTTGCTTGCTCTATGTTGACTACGCTTCTTTTTACCTCTTTATTTATTATCACGGCAACCCCTCGTTGGCTCTCGTCCCCGCCCCTATATTACTCTATAATTATCACTCCAGTAATCCCCGCTATCCTTCCATCTCACCCCCCATAGACCGTAAACATCTATATTACCTCTTCCCATCTCTCGCATAATATTCTCAAATTGGCCTGTCCTCAACATTGTCCTGACCTTCCGTTTTCCTATTCTTACTACTTTCGTCTTCTTCTGCGTATTCTGTTCTGGTGCTTTTTCCCCTTTAAAGGTCTTGTGCGATGACAACCGCGGAAGCCTTACCTCCCCCGCTGCCGGGTACGACATACGGCCGCTTGGGCCGAGTCCCGCAGTTCCCAGGACCCAATTTCTGTCTTGTGTCCCTCATTTTTCATGGGAATAATAATTGAGGTGGTTTCCCGTTGCCTTTCTCAATAGTGTTTTTAACGTGACACCATCACTTAATGGCTGCTCCACTGGGGTTAGACGCCTTTGCAGCCGCCTCAATGAAGAACATACGCTGCGTGGACTACCTTTTGTTTGGCTCCTAACCTTCGACCTATCTGGCATGGTTGACCCTACCAGGAGCAAATATCATTACACCCGCCAGTAAAGCCCTAGTGGTCATCGGAACGAACAAGCCCTTCCTCCACGTCAAGGTTGTAGTCCATGGGAGCGATATACGTATACATGTATACACTATATATATGAGATACAATATACGAGGTGTGTTAAAACAATGAGAATTTTAATTTTTCGGACAAAAGTATTTAATTAATCTTATGCATTGATATTGTGACCTTCAAAGTAGTACCCATTGGAGATTATGCACTTGTGCCAGCGCTTCCTCTAATCCCCGAAACAATTCACAAACTCGATCTTTGATATAGGCTTTAGTTCTCTCAGCGATGCGCTTTTAATGTCACCTACGGCTGTTAAAAGATGGCTATTAAAGGTTCTCTTAATTTTTGGAAATACGGAAAAGTCACACGGATTCCCCATGTCTGACGAAAATTGGGGCTGGAACATCGCTACATTATTGTTTTTGGCCAAAAATTCACGGACAAGCAACGAAGGGGAACTGGTGCATTAGCGTGGTGCAAAAGCCATGAATTGTTTTCCCACAAGTCCAGGCGTTTTTTTTCGGATTTCTTTACGCAAACGCCGTTGAACTTGTTGGTAGTGCTTCTTTTTGACCGTTTGCCTGGCGGCAGGAATTCATGATGCACGTTGCAATTAAAATCGAAGAACACAGTGAGCATAACCTTCACGTTCGACCTCACTTGTCGAGCCTTTTTCGGTCTTGGTGAGCCAGAATGTCTCTACTGGCATGATTGAGCCTTAGTGTCAACGTCATATCCATAAAGCCATGTTTCATTGCCTGTTATAATACGTTTCTGTAATTCTGCATCAACGTTTACTTCATTCAGACTCTTGAGCAACTTCCTTCCATTCGCCGCTGTTTTTGTTCAAAATTCAACCATTTTGGAACGAATTTTGCTGCCACGCGTTTCATTCCCAAAACATTGGATAAAATATAATGAGATGATCCAATCGATATGCCAACTTCATCAACAGCCTCTCTAATTGTGATTTGGCGATCGTTCATTTACATTTCTTTCACTTTGTCCACGTTTTCATCGATTGTTGATGTGCTGGGGCGTCCAGGGCGTTCGTCACCTTCAAGGTCTTCACGGCCTTCTTGGAAACGCTTATACCACTCGCAAACTCTTGATTTACTCATAGCAGACTCACCATAGGCCTTTGTTAACATTTCACACACACTTTGTTACACTTTATTTTATTTTTTACGCAAAATTTGATACAAATTCTTTGATCCATTTCTTTTAACAAACGAAAATCGCCGAGCTCATAAAACACGTCTCACCTTAGTGGCTGTCACAGACTAAGTCCATAATGAAAACAGCTTAAAGTTTTATCCTACTTCAGGGGCATGTATAACAACATAATTAAAAATTTGACTATCATACACCCAAAGCCCGCGAAATGAAAAAAATTCTCGTTATGTTTTGAACATACCTCGTGTTTTTATGTCTTTTATGTATTTTCCTATCCCCTTTCCTTATATCTATTTCTATGCATGAAGTAATGTATATATATGTATATGCATGTATGTATGTCTGTATATATATATATAGTTATATAAAGTTATATTGCTCTCGTGAGTACTTCCGCATCATCAATATATATATATATATATATATATATATATATATATATATATATATATATATATATATATATATATATATATATTGATGATGCGGAAGTACTCACGAGAGCAATATAACTTTTGGACGGCACAATAGAACACAGAATAAAACAGATAACACGTAAAAGGACACTTACACTGTAGATGATTTAAGCTTTCGGCCTACTCCGAGGCCTTCTTCAGGTCAGACAGAAGTATATATATATATAGTATATATATAAACACAGTAATCAACCCGAAGGTCGGTTTGGTAGGATAGAGCTCACCCATGTACCAAGCCCTATACTAAATATTCACACATCAGGGTAGGGGGGGCCAGTTCCTTTCCCTGTGCCGGTTATGGTTTCCCAGGAAGGTCTGGTACCCGAAAAATCAACTAGCTTGGGTGGAGCTGCAGGTGCCCAAAGTGCCTTGCCCGGGAATCGAACCCGGGACCCTCCGGTCAGTAGTCCAACGCTCTACCCACTAGACCACCACGACCCGCTAGTATATATATATATATATATATATATATATATAGGTATATTAGTTCATATAATTATGTCTGCGATTGTTTTTATATGAGCTAATGTATATTCAAGTGGACGCATGAAATTGTATTGTATATATATATTTGCTGTCCCACTATTTCCCGCCACACGCCCTTGCAGTGTAAAGTATAAATGTAAATGTACGTATCTCCTTACACACATTTAAGACCAATGAATATTGAGCACTAAAGTTAACCCATTGTTGACATTGAGAAAATAATGGCATAGTTTGAATTCTCAACACATTATCATATTAAATCTTGGCGTTGGGCGTTTGTCAAATCGATTCAGTTTTAGGGATGAATTTAAGTATAACCTAAGGCTATGTATGAAACCTAGCAGTGACGCCGCCTTTTAAAATCAAAATAGAGATATTAGAATCCCGTTCACTCATTTGCCCGTCACGTCTCTAAATAAAAGTGCACTAATTGAATAATACCAATTCATCATTTAAATGTATCGGCTGCCACTGGAGGAGGTGTTACATCATTAACATTGACGAAGAAAACGTAATGAGGCGGACAAAGCATGTGTGTGATTCCAAACAAATACTATGGAGTTTTCTTAAATTGAACGGTAATATATGTATCAGTATTTGAATTAAATGACATACAAATAGTTAAAAAGCTTCAATGCGTGATTCAGAAAGACTTTTCTTTTTCAAGTGAAAAATTCTTTTACATAATTATGAATGAGTATCTATGAGTTTTTAAATCAAAATTACGTTTTCATGCAGCTAAGCTATCATATTAATTAAATTTTAAGCTAAATGTTAACACAGATCTCAGAAAAAATTTAATGAATGATCGGTCTAGTGTTTGAGGACCGGTTGTAAAGATGTATCACAATGCAGACTTTTAGCGTAAAAAAGATTCGCCTTAAATGGAGCATGGAAATGAATATGCCAAGGAAAAAAAACACATTTGTATTTAAAGTAGGTTTTTACCTACATAGAGGACGCACACCTACGTTAATTAGTGAGATGAAATGTGCATCGATTTGTCATAATGTCTCAATCCTTAACAGCTAGTTGAAGCGCTTGACTGGAAATCTACAGGACTCGGATTTGAGTCTCCGTCAAGCCGGAAGGTCGTTGGTTGCACCTTTTAGTAGAGAAAGATCTTCTATCTCAGGAAAAATAAATTTTCTTAAGCAAAAATGATCATGTGAACGTCGAAAGCAAGATATAATTTTGTTCAACATTATGAATGAGGTTTGGTAAAATATGAAAGAAAATAAGGTATTTCTCGAAGGTAAATTACTGAAAAATATTCTTGAAAGGAAACTTAAATTGAAAAAAAAGAAGAAAAGAATGAATATACATATAGTGTTATGTCTATGTTCGAGGGGCCAATAGAGAGGCCCGTTGATACAAAATTCATAGTGAGAATAACAGCAGACAACATTTCGGAGGGCTAAGTAGAAGAGGAACTTGTTGTAACGACAAGGCTTCAGAAGATGAATGGAATGATCACTCCAAGCGATGCAAACTCCTAGTTCGCGGAATTTGCCGTTGGTGACCTGTCACCGATAGTACGGCATCCTGGGACCAGAATGGAGGAATCCCAAGCGAGCGTGCGAAACTGATTCACTCGCCTCTCACCCTATACAAGGGACAAGCACGTAAGTTATTTAGGCGTCCGAGAAACGCGGTCACCCTGGACGATAACGGAAGAGATACGGGAACGGGATAAAAGGGATACGACCAAAGAGGCTTGCGACTGACTCGGGAGGTCGGGGCTTCCACGCGAGATTGGACGGTGGAACCCCCCCCCCCCGGTCACCCCAAATAGGGCTCCCGCGTTTAATTACTCCCGTTTGCCCCCTCCCCCCGTCTCCCGTGTGCGTCAGCTCCATGGAAGCGTGAGAACGTCAAAAGAAGCGATCGAACACCTCCCTGCCACTGCCCCGCCTCTCGTCTGTCCGGGACCCGACGGCGAACTACATCGTCCCCGAGTCAAAGGGGCGCACGTGCACCGGCGCGCGAGAACGAAAAAGGGAGCCGTGATGCCATTCGGGGGAGGGGATGCAGTGTTCGGCCGTGTGGGGGGAGATATTGGGGTGAATCTGTGAAGGCAGCCCGGGATCTCAAAAATGGTCCGCCAGGGAAAGTAGTCGAGGGCTGGGGAGGGACGAGTGGAATTTGGGGTAACCCCTCAGGGGTGGTGTGGGAGAGGATGGAGGGTTTGGCCTAGCATGTGTTGGGAGGGGTCGAGGACGAAGCCAGCGGAGGAATTAGGGTCTGTGGACTTGTTGGAGTGAGCGTGTGCGAGTCCGCCATAAAAGAGAATAAGGGGGAGCGTGACTGCCTTGATCGATGACGGTGGGCAACCAGCTGGCCGATGAATGAACTTGACACTCAGGGGCGATGTGGGAGGGAGAGAGAAAAATCTAGATAGAGAGAGAAAGGCGCAGGAGAACGGAGAGGACTTGGATTATGGAAACAAAATGCAAGGATGATGGCTTCGGGGTTTCGCTTCACACTGACGTGTTGACAGGCAGAAAATATTGATTGGACCCATTCAGGATATTTTATGCAATGCCAGTCAAATGCATATACCAGTCAACCCAATCTTATGTTTCGTACACAATACATATTTTTCCTCTTTATGTTAACCAAATTTGATGTCGCGTCAAGTCAAATAGAACCCTTAATCAATCATTCAGAGGAAGGACAAGTTCAGCGTCATTCCAACGAGTAGGACGCGTTATACTTGGTCCAACCTATTGCGGTGATTCACGCCTAAACGATTTATTTTCTAAAGTGTGTAGATTTAATTTCTATTGCATATTTTTTTTCATCTGTAGTATTCAACGAATGATTTTGAGGAAGAGTTCAAATAATAATTTGGTGGGAAATGCTGAAAAGGAAGAGTATCTGAAGAAATGTGTACTACCAATAAGTTGTTGCTCTTTTTTGTTTCTCATTTTCGTTTTGTGCGACGCGTATTTTGACAATTGTTTTATTTGTTTGAAAATTAACATACTTTTAAGTCCTCACTATTATTTTTCAAATCATTAATTTTCTTTAAATTACATCTACATCCACATAAATGCCCAGTGAACCAACAAAAATATATGTGGTGGAAGGTGCAAGTACCAGAAATTATAGTAATATAATTCAAGCATTGACCTAATTCTTACTTGATTACTAATACATCATACCAGATATACTTTGCATTCCATTGCTAAAAACCATAAATTATACCTTTAATGCAGTTATTACTATTCAACTGCAATGTTATATTTCGCATAGGAGGCTCCAATATTTTAATGATGATTGAGGTTAATTTACCGGTAGTGGTAGGTATGCGATGGATTCAATGTTTAGCTCTATTATATATTTCTAAGGTTCTCCAAATATGGTTATAAATAAATAAATACTACAATCTCTAATTTTGTATACTTCCTGCGTTTTTTTGATTCCATCCAGCATTCCTATTCATTTTCTGCCTCTACCACGTTTACATGGCCTTCCCGCACCACTATTAGAGTTTTCAACACTCCATCGCCACTCAAAATACCCTGCTTCAGGTTTTACTGGCTTCTTACTGTTTCTCCTTACTACCGTATATCTTCCCATACGATACGGAAAACTCCTTTTTTTATTTTCCGTCAATTTCACTTCTTCCATCTTCCTCTTCGGACTTTTATAAGTTCCCAATCTACGCTTATCTCAACGACCAACTTCCAATCCTAACAATACTCTTTCATGAGGATAGTTTCTAGTAGTTGTTAGTTACTAAGGTTTCCAGCTAGTCTACTGGATTGCATACTCCATTTAAAATTTCTCCTTTTCGTCAATTGAAAATCCTTTATAAAAATGCAGTTTCGCATGTTTGAAATAAGCGAGAACAATCTTCAGTTTTAAAGGTGACATATTTTTACTTGAATCAAATTACAAAAAACTCTTAATTATGTTCAAAGACAGTTTAGAAAGTTTTATCACTATTTTTAGTTAACGTTTGTGGGTTTTGAGGACGAACAAAGACCATTGAAACGGGAGGCTACCCATGTGCTGTCCAACGAACCTTGACATACACTGTTTGACGCTGGGGTAATGGAAGTTTGCCAAATCTAGGGAAGCAATATCCTGGACTACATTTAGGTTAGAGAAATAACGTTGAAACAGCTATTCTCATCGAAAGAATTAGGACATAAGTTTGAATTGCCTATTTCCACCGAGAAAATGATATACGCGGGTACCGGGAATGGTTATATCACCCGCCTACACAACACCATTGGAAGCCACCGCGAGCACGTCTGGTAGAGGAAAGATAATTTTAATATGATGATGTACAGTTTAATGAAAATGCATATTGATTTTCATGGTTATTTTCACTTTTGTGTTTAGACTGCTATTGCTTTATATAATAACAATGATTAATAGGCTGAAGCAGGAGGATAGACGTAGATTGGAGGCTTTTGAAATGTGGGTGTGGAGAAGTATGGAGAAGGTGAAATGAACCGAAAGAAAACAAATGAGGAAGTACTTAGGATGGTGGGTGAGGAGAGGCGTTGGTTATGAGAAATCCTATGGAGGCAGGAAAAATGGATGAAAGGCGCATTGAGCGGTAGTGGAATGTTGAAAAAGGTAATAGAGGGGAGAATGTTAGGCAAACAAAGAAAGGGCAGGAACAGGATAGGGATGTTGGACGGGATGAATGGAGGAAAGAAGTACAAAGAGATGAAGAGGGACCTGATGTAGATTACGTTGCTGGATTGGGTTTTGTTTGGAGTTACAAAATATTTGTTTGTTAATTGTGTCCATACAAAAACCTACGTTAACCGGTAAATTACCTAATAATAATATCATAATGGTACCGATATAAGATGCTTAATAAGATGCTAAAATTGAGATTTTCTGTGGAAAAGAATGGGCTTCTTTTGCAGTGGACTCGTTGGCATTTGCTTTAGATGAGGGTCGAGTGACTTTTTGTTTTTTCTTTAGCATTTATGAATAATAAATTAACTCTGTATCTTTGTTCATTGTGAAATCCATTCATGGATCCATATACCTTCATGGTGATGTGTCAAGCTTGTTCAGATTTTTTTGATGATATGAGAAAGTAGTGTTATGAAAGTATCGTTTATACGGCACGAAGTTATGTTAATTGAAATCGATTTAAATGTGGTTATCGAAATGGATGATAACCACCAATAAACTAATCCAGTTAATTTCGTCAACGCTTATGCAATTTCGTTTATTGTTAGAGCGTTGGGGAGGATATTTTTGGTCTATGAGAAGAAAATGGGTCGTGACTCTCAAGTAGAACAGAATTGAGTTGAAAAATCACTGCCCATTTACATGAGTATACTAATAAAAGACAATTTCAATAACAAGACTGGTCTGGAACCTTTATTATTACTATTGAGACACTGTTACCCATCAAGATCAAAAACATTGTCATCACAATTGGATCCGGTGAATTTAATCGTACGCATTTTGAGTGGAGGATTCGGATTACGGATTTTGAGGACTCAGATTACCCACGTATAAACTATAAAATGCCTTTCGAGATACCATGCCAGCTTTTCAATCTATATCATCAAATTTTGATCCAGGCCTACGAGATGATCGTAAGAAGTCGATCTGGCTCGTTCTCTTATAACGTGAAAGCAATTCGAAGGCATAGTTCTCATCTAAATATACATTGTACTCTGCAAAGCAATTACTAGGTGTGCGTGAAGCGTCTAATTAAATATATACTCATAAGTTAATTTTCAACAAATTACAAAATTTAAAAAAAAAGTTTTTTTCGATGACATGTAATGAGATATCTAATTTCAAAGTGCTTCTCTAGGCCAGCGAAACGATCCGCTAGTGGTAAGAAAAACAATAAAATACATTATGGAAACCCCAATGATAGCATGATAGGTTATTTTCATAAAACTTTAAAACAAATATTTTTTACTGTTGCGAGTTTGCATTTATTTTGCCCACGATCGACATTTCGATTATGGGCAAATTGACGCAAAAAATCATAAGTTCCTCCCTTTATCTGGATATGCTCATTTTCATTATCTCTCCTACCGTAGTAATATGGGTGTATGAATATATTTGCAGCGTTGATGACGTACACTTACTTACTTTTTAAACAAAATCTGGCCCCGATGGTGGCGGGGTAACGTCCTCGTCTGCCAACCCATGGGTCGCGGGGTCGATTATCGCCTGGGAGGGAATCCACCTAGTGTTTGACTCTTTCTATGACGATAAATTTTAATCATTTGTAAATATTAATGTTTATACCTTTAGTGTCATCAAAATAATTTGTAATTAAGTTTTTAGGTTTTGTATAAGGACACACAAGGTAAGTTTTTCTTCTGAAGCTTTCTCATGAGAAGTATTTCGTTCTTTTGCAGTAACGCTCGTTTCGTAAATAAATGACGTTAAAGAACCGCCTGCGGCAATAGCCTTCCAGTTTGTCAAGACTTTATTTCCCAATGCTACAATCGGTGAGCAAAATATCGTCATCTTTTCTTATTGGTTCGCATCCTTGGGTAAAATCGCAGTGAGCAATTGAATATTCGTCTGAAAAAGGTTGTATTTGGTTTCCCAAGTAGGAAGCTCCTTTTTCCTTTTAACTGAGATGAATGATTACGAGGTGTTAATTTCCGTTCCAGTGAAGATCTCTCGGAGATGAGATTAAGGGAGTCGACTTTGCTGGTGGCAAAAGGGAGGAGAAATGACGTTGAGTGTTGCGCAGGTAGAGATTAGAAGAAGAGCTTTCAATTTGGTGCGAGAGCGATGCGAGCGGCGTGTGGAGTATTTTAGGGATAAGAGCTCCAGAAAAGGATTTGAGAGAGGATATTTGAATTGCCCTTATTCGAGGATTATAGCGCAAGAATGCGCAAGGGTGATTACGGGTAAGGTAACGGTCGGATTTTGTACTAAATCGTCACGCGGTCATTACACTTTCTCTCACGAATGTCCATTCCTTTCATATAAAATTTTCCTATTTATTAGTAGCCTTGTCTATATCATGTATCATATATATTTCCGAAAGACTAAAATTCACGACATCACTTTTTTTGAGCTCTTACCTGTTGCGTGCATATGTGTATGATTCGAATGACTCATAAATATTCAAGGTGACTACTAAAATGGGATATCCTTCATAGTTACTAGAAAAAATTTCGAAGAAATAAAATTATACATTATTTACGCTAAATGACTAGGATATTTGGCGACTCATCGTTTCCATCATTCTCATATCGTGCATTATGGTATCTTTCGAAAATCACTTCCATCTCCGCCATAACACATTTATTACATAATCCCAGTAAAACCATTTTCCAACCCTATGTCAATTTCTTCCAAAAAAACTCCATTGTTTCCCCTCTCCAACCATCCCTGATACGACCTAGTTCAAATATTGTGTTTTTTAAAGTGTAGGAAGTGTTTCATATAAAAATTTGAATCCATCCTCATTCACGTATATCCAGTTCTGACGAAGGCATATTCTTTAAGTTCAAATTTTTCACCGAACTGAAAATCTACTACTACTATAGTGGAAACTAAATAAAGCTTCATAAAAATCAGTTTGCGGCGATATGGGTCATAATAAATTAAATATTAGTTATATGTATATCATAAGTTATATAATGAACAAGTAAAACTTTTAATGTGTGAGGACCAGTAAAGATCATGACTGAATGGAGACAAATATTTATTCCAGACAGCGAGCGTGTCTCAAACAATTTTCTCTTCAGATTCACGGTCCATGGCATCGTTGACGCCAACATGAGCCCGATCCTTAGCCTGGAACACTTCGTGCCCCCAATTGCCCCTCCAACCGCCTTCGTCACCTGGGGAACGCCGCCACTAGGAATGTACGAGATCGTCAAGCGCTGGGTTACATTTCCATGGTCTGTACTCTCCCGCAATGTGACCATTACACGTATGATGTTACTGCTGCCTAACACTAGAATCCCCCGTCCTTCCCACTCTGAAGATTCCTTGTGAGTGGTGCTCTTAGGGGCGGATGTAGGGTCCGCAGATACCGCTGGGATCAATGTTTGCCGGGAGCAGCACCAGTCCGGTTATTTAATGCCACACCTCGTGTATAGGTCGGTCTTAAAGAAGCAAGGATTTATAAGGCTAGTTTTTGGATAATTTAAGGAAAATGTAGGTGTTGCTTCGGTTTAGTTGGGCCATATTTGGAATGAATGGGTAAAAACTTTTATCAAAGGAATAGATAAAGTTTAGGGAAAATGTGCAAGGTTAGTTAAAAATTGTTACGGTCAGGCAGTAAGCGTCACAGGAGTGTTGGGGGATTTAGGCTAGGAACCTTTTGATTCTCGAAGGGGACAGACAAGAGTAACGCTTTTAGAAAGGCATCGGATAAAGATGCTATGGTACTAAATTGTATGGATAGAGTAAATCCTCGTGACAAAATAAGAGAGATAGACACCGCCACAGACAGATTCAAATACTTGCTCTTTCCTTACACGTTACGAAAGCAATAAATCGAACCTGAGGGTACAAAAACAAAATATAAACTTCATTGAGTTTGATGATTTTGTCAAAAGCAACAATTATTGCATTCTGTGTGTAGGTGTGTATGTGCTTGAGATTTGACATTGCTCTACATCTGCATCTACATAAGTACCCTGCGAGCCACCAAAAAGGTGTGTGGCAGGGGGTGTAGCACCATGAGGGAAGGGTAAGGGTTGAGGGGGTTGGGAGTTAGGTGAGGAAAGGTGGGGGGAACCTGTAGGAAAAAAAATATATATACATATATATATATACACACATACATATATATACATGCATACATACACACATGTATACACATCCTCGCGAAGTCCCTAACCTGTACGTTATTACTTATTGTAATGAACTAAGTCCTGGGGAATTTCGACTACGAGCATTCTGTTCCCTTATCGTTCTTGGAAAAAATGACATTTTAAACCTGTCAGTCTTGCAGTCTATCTCTCTAGTCTTATATTCGTGATGCCTTTGACCGTAATACGTTGGGGTTCGTATTATATCCTTGATGTCATCGGAAAAGGGCCCATCTTTAAATGTTTTCAATAAGTTTAATCTATATTGGAAACGCCGCTGTGTAAGAGAATCCCAACCTAAATTGTCTAGCAAAGTGGATACGCTGCTGAGTTGGTCATAACAATAAGTACTCTAGTAAGTACAGTAGGCTCTAGTAAGCTCTAGTATGTACATAAGAAAATTTCTCTTTCTCTGGTGTCATAAAAACCCCGCCATACGTCCCTGCGGTGGCTTGCCGAGTATTATATAATTAGATGTGGAAAACTAAGAAAATTGTTTACAAATCCAGTCGTTAGGTGTTTGTGGCAATTTTATGAGAGCATGCTCAGGAACAGTCTATGTATGTGATGAAAAAGATCAATACAGAATTTTTTGGACTCATTTTGTGGAATCCGGGCAAGCACTTGTATGCAACCGATATGTAGTGATATAAATTCCCCCAATGGAACATTTGTTTCACAAACACATATTTCAAACTTGAATATTTTCAGGAGGGGTGAATGGGCGAGATACCAGATTTGTGCATATCTTAAATGATGTCCATGCAAATTGAACGCGGGAATCTCATACGAAAGATAATTTTGATAAAAAATCCAAGTTAATTGAATGGAACTTTAAGGAATTTCTGAGATTCTCCAAAGTAGAATTTATTAAATTACATTTAGAGAGAATTTTTTTTCATTAAGAAGATTAATATACTGCTCGTTCGTTGTCATAAAAAGGAATTATAAATCGGGATAAAGGCAAAATGAGAATACTTTTCTACCGAATAAGCCCTCATTAACTACTCGTATTTGCTCGAGTAAAATTTATATCATGTTTACATTAACTTCACGCGTTTTCAAAATCGGTAGAAATTGGAGTATGAATATGGATATGTGGATTCTTTAAATAAACGAGAGAATAAAAAAGTGGATAATATGATGAGAGAGAACAGTTTGTTGAGGACGTTGTATTTCTTTCCACACCCGGTTTCGGAGCAAGGTGCTGTTTCTTAATCAGAGGATTATCATGGGGTCACCACTCCCGCTCAACTAAATGCTTCTCGAAGCGTTTTTTATCTTATTCATTACGCATTAAAAAACACGTTTTTTTATTCTGAAATTTGCTGGATATAAATATTTGGTCACTGTCTATATTTGGTCTATCATTGTATTTCTTCAATATTATTCTGTCGAATAAAGCCATTTCTTAAAAAACCACCAATGACTTTGAAAAATCAAATGAGCATCGATATTTGTCATGATTTCTTTTAGTAACATGTTATATAACATATGCTTTCACAGGTACTCTCTTTGTAAGCTCTGAAACTTACCTTAAACAATGATATTTTTAGCGACGAAATCCTCGGTGAGGTAAGTAGTTCAACCTTTTCTCCTATTCCTTTGGAGACACTGCTCTGATTTTTGTCATAGATATCTTGAGAGGTCGGAGGGAGAGAAGTGAGATCATGGAGGAAAAGGAGAGTAGGCCTGGAAGGGGTTGCAGGTGGACTGGGGAACAACAGGTCCACCGGCGTTGGGTAGACAGGAATATTGGAGACAGCGAGTGAAATCGGAGATATCGGAGTTGTAATCGGAATGTCTCTCATTCTGCCTTCTTCGGCGGGTTTCTAAAAGTTTATTTTCTCCACTGCTTGGTAGTAATTGTGGATTCATAAATGAATATGAGTTGTGCACTTCTAGAAAATTAATTCGTTACCAAAAAAATTCCGCTAATTAATTCGATTGCGATAAAATTGTTGCAGTGGTATTCTAATAGAATTTTAAAAATGGGTGTTTCTGAACGGGAAAGTTTCTAAACTTCAATGCATAAAATTAAGAGGTTTCTTTAAAGAGAGGGAGAGAGAGAGAGGCGTCTTATAGATTTTCAGCTTAATAAAACGAAATATTTGCAATAAGTTGTGAAAATATAACACACCGTTAAATTGAGTATATCACAATACCGGTTCTCCACGCCTAACCAATCCACGTTGAATATTTCCTCTAATAATCATGAATGACCTCACGCCCGAGGGTCGTTTCCGCCAAAGAACTTACAGGAACTCCTGTATTTACCGGAAATGAACTCTCGTTTGATACCATTCCTCCATGGCTCCGTGATTTGCAGAGGGTATACGAGAGCTGACTATTAGGCAGAATTATTTTTCAACGATGAGTAAAGAGTATACATTTTTTTCCTGAATATAGGCTGAAATTAATGAGGTACTTAAGTACGTTGAATATCTATTATGTGTGTGTGAAATGGGAGATAAATAATTCAGGCGTTCAGCTCATAGCAAATATATGTATAACTGGCTAATGATGGAACTAAGAAAAATATTAAAAATGATGTTTGTATTTCGTACCGTTTACGTTCACAGAAATTACGGTCATATCAATTTATTATAATAATACCGAAATTTAAAAACCAGAAAATACAGGTAGTTAATTAAATGTGGTCGAGTTCGACAGAGTTTGTTTTATTTCCTGAATGCTTTGGATAGCCACAGAAAAATTTATTCTTTTTTGTGGCTATCAAAAACATTTACGATGTAAATTTCAAGAAACTGCGGGAGGTATTTCATAGTAGGCACTGCACTAAATCTGTAAGCTTTAGTGCCTTGAAATGCGTTTTTAAACAGCCAGATTAAATGGCAGTGTATCGCCAAGTTTATTTTCTTTATTGATAATGATTGATTTTTTTATACCATACTTTCTCGTCGATCAGTATTTTATATCAACTTAAAAACACAAAGTTTTACGTGTTTTC
The DNA here is from genome assembly GCA_037158775.1 of Hetaerina titia. Taxonomy (NCBI): domain Eukaryota; kingdom Metazoa; phylum Arthropoda; class Insecta; order Odonata; family Calopterygidae; genus Hetaerina; species Hetaerina titia. The sequence goes on along the minus strand of CM073775.1, from coordinate 19,562,828 downwards.
TGATTTCTTCCCAAAGGATGAGTTCAGGCCCACCTCTCAGCCTGCGGCGGTGGTCTGGCCGCAAGAGCCAGTGGAGTGAGGTCACCTTAGTGCGCTTCGCATATAATATTAAATTTAATAAATACGTAGTAATACATTTTTGGGAAAAGAATAATTCCCTCCCTTATAGTTTTAAAGTGAAACAAACCAAAATCGCGGGGGTAGATTCCTTTAAATACTTGGGTGTAAAAATTACTCAAGATCTGCCCTGGGGAAAACACATGCGAAAAATATGCCGTCGTGCCAATAAGAAATTGGGATTTGTGAAAAGAGTGCTAGGTAAATGCGACGAAAAAGTGAAAGAAGGATGTTTCCTTGCCTTGGTCAGGCCCCACCTAGAGTATGCTGCCAGTATATGGGATCCTCATAATATAAATTTGGTTTCGGAATTAGATCGAGTTCAGCGGAGGGGGGCTAGATTTGTCAAACATTGTTATGACCAACTCAGTAGCGTATCCAGTTTGCTAGACAATTTAGGTTGGGATTATCTTACACAGCGGCGTTTGCAATATAGATTAAACTTATTAAAACATTTAAAGATGGGCCCTTTTCCGATGACATCAGGGATTTAATAGGAACCCCAAAGTATTACGGTCGAAGGGATCATGAATATAAGACTAGAGAGATAGACTGCAAGACTGAAAGGTTTAAAATGTCATTTTTTCCAAGAACGATAAGGGACCAGAATGCTTGTAGCCGAAATTCCCCAGGACTTATTTCATTACAATAGGTATTAACGTACAGGTTAGGGACTGCGCGAGGATATGTGTGTATGTATGTGTATATATATATGTATATGTGTGTGTGTATATATATATATATATGAATATGTATATATGTATATATTTTTTCTTACAGGTTCCCCTCACCTTTCCTCACCTAACCCCCAACCTCCTCAACCCTTACCCTTCCCTCATGGTGCTACACCCCCTGCCACACACCTTTTTGGTGGCTCGCAGGGTATTTATGTAGATGTAGATGTATGCGTGTGATCCGGCTTTTCCGACTCAGGTGTGAGAGGTGCGAACGAGTAATCTATGCGTGAGCCCTTCGAATCGAGCGGGTCGAGGCCACGCAAAGTCCCGGGCGAACCTACGTTGTTGTTTTAAGTTTTAAATGCAGTGGTGACTAAAGGGAAATAATATTTATTAGCAGAATTTTAGAAAATGTGGCAATGAAACCGTTAAATAGGTGAAATATCTTATTAATATTGATTTTATATATTACTTAAAATATTATTAATATTTATTAAATATCTGTCGGGTGGTCCAGTGGGTAGACCGTTGGACTACTGACCGGAGGGTCCCGGGTTCGATTCCCGGGCAAGGCACTCTGAGCACCTGCAGCTCCACCCAAGCTAGTTGATTTTTCGGTTACCAGGTCTTCCTGGGAAACCATAACCACAGCACAGGGAAAGGAACTGGCCCCCCTACCCTGATGTGTGAATATTCACACGCCGTCGGGCTTGGTACATGGGTGAGCTCTACCATCACCTACTAAACCGACCTTCGGGTTGATTACTGTGTTTATTGTTTTTTTATTAAATATGGAAAGGACTACAATTTCAATTGAACTGAAAATGGTTATGACGGTAAAAATAAGGGAAATTTTACACTTCCACACACTTTTGATTTAATACGGCCATGGTTTCGATGCTGCGCATCATCGTCAGGAGATCACTTGATGATGATACGCTGCATCGGAACCATTGTCGTATTACATTTAAAGTGTGTGGAAGTGTAATGTTTTCCTTATTTTTACCCTCATCATGAAGGAATCCCACAAAGTTAAGCCTGAAACTGCTATCTTGAAAATTGTTATTTTTATAAAAGCAAATTTCCATCTTGGATAGCAGTTTTTAAATGAGTGTCAAAGTGCTATAGGCAGAATAATGTAAATACACAAGAACTTTCCAGTTCATGAAATTTGAGAAGATAACGAAGTATTTTCATAATTAAATGCCAACGGAAAGGTTTCATGATTGTAAATAGAAGAAAACGTAAATATAGATGAGATTATAGATTTCGTAGATATAGATTTCAGTGTGCATAATATTTGTCCAAGTGATTGAAAATGGGTTTTAGTGTTTTCAAGGAATAACTGAAGTTTTTTTCCGTAATTCTATTTAACTCTTAAATAATTTTAAGAAGATGAGAAATATTTGTTGCAACTCGGTCTACTTTGAGTCCTCATTTAAAGTAGATAGGTCAGAATACGAAAAACTGGAAGTCTCTTTAATATTCAGTAACGTAGAATTTCCTGTTTTGAGATGCAATGCTACACGATATTTGAAACAATGACTACATTTAAACTAATGGATCCAAATATTTTTTTGATCAATCAGGAGTTTTTAATTGTTGAATATAAGAAATTTTACGAAATCGTACAATAATTCATTGATTATTTATTCTTGTAATACTATGTTCTCTATGGCTTATTTTTGGTTGCGATTTGGTTATGTAGTTCATGAAGTTATTCCATGGCACTATTTTTTTCACGTTTTTGAATTGATATCACCTTTAACCTTTTCTACCGAATTACTGATTACACAATTTGAGGTTTTGTCCTTCACCTCAGTTTGTAATTATGAATCTCTCGATGAAACATGTCTAAAAAATTAAAGGCATTATGAGTACTTCATTTTGGAAAATATTTTTTCATATGAATGACAAAAACAAGTAGCGGAAGGTGTTCCGTAACAACTCCGACATCATTCCACAACTATTAGGTATCTCAAATTCAGCTTCATTCAATATGGCCCATCAAAGCCACTCCCACCTTTTTCTAGCCTTCCTTTTTTTATTTTAACTATTACCCGTGACAGCATTTCTATTCTAATTTATTGCACGAACTATTATTACCATTTAGCTTAACCTTATTTGTACCATTAGAGTGTACTTGAATTTGTCATTTGAAATCCAACAGGAGTTAATAGCAAGTCCAGGGGCGATGGCACTACGTATTTCTACGTCGTTCTTCAAGAGTCCAAGAATCTGGTTTCTCAATGCAGAACTAGTCAAACGGATGCGCTCATAAACTTGAATGTTCTTGCATGCATATGGTAGCAGAAGATATGAATTGAAATCAACATCAAATAACTTTCGAGCATGATATCTAACCAATTCATTTTAATGGAGTATCATCGCTTTTCAAAGGAAAAGAACACCTTTCCAGTCAAATAAATGGAATGAGTCATTATATTTAGTCATGTGATTTTTAAACTTGAAAATGGAAAAGATTACTTAAAACTAAGTAGGCTACTCGAACAGACTTGTAAATGTTTTTCTATGCCTTTTATAGACTCCGTTACCGCCTCGAAGTTTTTCGAAGCTTACAATTTCAGCATTAAATCAAGTTATTTGGGTGTAATTGCATTTCAGTGATCAATTTTGACCGTTCCTTTATTGAAAATTGATTTCAAAATAAGATTTTATAGTGATAAATATGTTCAGCATCATCTCCCATGTAAGAAAGAATAAATTTCACGCTAAAGTTTTCATCGAACTTTCCTTTTTTGCAAGAATTAATAAAGAATTCTTTATGGAATTCTCTGGATTAGGAAAGGGCAATATTTACTTTTATAATGTATTTCTGACATTTTGACTTCTAATATTTAAATTTTCATAGGAGTTAAAATGAATAATTCAGTCATAAAACACCTAAATATTTAGGGAATTAAAAATCAATTGTGAGCAAACCAAAAAAAAATGCATGTACCGTAATCAATGACTGTAGTAGTAATTAAAGTATATTTGGTTCATTACGATACTTTTAGATGTGAGTGGAATATCATATTAAATTGAATTTTAAAAAGATCGGGCGGCGTACATGTAGCCTCTGTGAACAAAAACCTTTAGTCTGACTATTTAGTCCACAACGGTGTTGACGCCAAAGATAAGCTCGAAATTCTCCTTTCGCCCTCAATCCTTTCCCGAATGCATACCCTAAGGAAACTTATTTTTCATGATTGAGATGAAGCTCAGACAATTCCCTCTTGGGATTGGTGGGAAACTTCCTGAAAATATTCCTTCATTTTTTTGCGGTCTCTTTCAGCAGATACATCATCAATTAAATAGTGAAGATTTTAATGCATTGGTTACTTTAGAATACACGTCAACTTGGGAAAACATTAAGAATGGAATTTTTGTTTTTATAAATGAAACAGTTTGTGTGCCAACGATATAATAACTACGTCCATTGTCTCCCAATATGAATACTTAAAATTATAAACATATCTCGGCAAAATATTCTATTACATTATATTCTATTTCAGCAAAATATTTTTCGTCAATGAACCGAACTAGGTTACCAATTTACGTCTTTAAGAAGAGTTCAAATCAGGTAGAAGTATGTAAGGAGGCCAGAACATTTTCATGGTCTCAAAATTTCGACGGTCTAATTGAACCGCGAATATCGCCCTCGTTAGTAGTAGTGTGCTAATAGGACGGTAACAGGATGCCACTTCATCACGTTATCGCATCGGGATAGGGGACCTGAGCAAATATCACGTCCCTCCGGTCTGGCATGGGGCCAAATTTAGCATGGCCGCAGCAGCATGGACAGATTCTAGGGCACCTCTTGTTTTTAATAAACAAGCAAATAAGCCGATAATTAATGCCAAGGGTATTACATAATTTATTTTGAAAATAGGTATCATATTCTATTCAGTGAAGCTGTTCCATGATGAAAAGACATGGCCTAACAATTATTTCATTTAATATCGTTTTAACCTTATTTAATTTCATCCAGACATTCCATTATTTCATTTTCGATAGGAACGAATCGATATTGATTGAATTAAACCACGAAAGTGGATAACATCGCGCGTCTTAATTTCACATGCAGGTAGCATTTATTTATAAGCTTCGTTGATTATTTCTCGCTTGCTTTCCATTTCATCTACATAATCAAAATAGACCTTAAGTGCGGGGGTCGCGTGCTAACTTTCTGAATAAATGTGTTTTGCAGTTTCTTTTTTTCCAAAAATTGTGTATTGCATGTCTTTAATTTTTATGGCCTGTCTACATATAGTTTATGGTAATTTTTTGATGAACACAGAGTTATCATAACTATAAAATGAAGTCCTTTAGTAAGAAAAGCCGTAAAACGTACAACACATTAAACTGGTGGTCAATTCCGCACACATTCTACCCCACTTCGTTCCGTCCGATACGATTATCTATACTTCTCCCCTTTCTTCATTTCCACTACGTCCTTTTGTCTATCACGGTCTTCAACATTCCATTACCAGTCAGAATGCCCTGCTCCCAAACTTATCGTATTCTTTTTCCCGATTTCTCCCGAAAATCCTTTTTTCTCCCTAACTTGGTTTAGTGCGTCTTAGGTTGACACAAATGACACAGTTTCTGGCGTAACATGGTGGAAATCCTTCATGTTGAAATAAGACACTTCGCTTTTCCACATAGAATTGTTTGATTACCCCGTTCGTTCGTTACAGCGTAACTTCTTCAGATCTGAAACACCTGCAGATGTTACGCTGTAAAAAAACTTAGGTTGTAATCAACTAATTCTATATGGAAAATCAAAGGATCTTCTCGAGTTAATGACTTTTGTTGTTGGCATTAATGTCAATAAATTTCGCACAGTGAAAGAATGCACCCTTATTCAGAAACACGCTAACTTAAATAGGCGTAAAGACACTAGAAGGACATTATTATTGCCTTTCATACAAATCCTTATTAGATACAGCACTACCAAAAATCTTTTTGTAATTGGGGTGATGACTTCGTTGCCTCATTATTTTCCTTTTGTTCCGTCCTCACGTTTTCCTCAATTTTTTACGTGAGTCGGCCAAACCATACAGGATAAATGAAATAAAATTTAGTCTGACGTGATGTCAGCCAAAAAAGAGATTTAATTTGGGTACTTTATATCGAAAATTAATAAACGTACACTTATCTCAAAGCCAATTTGAGATAAAGACGACGCTTACCGCGAGTATGGCAGTTGAGAAAAAAGGCATGCAAGAAAGTTGAAAGGAAATTATTTTTTCGCGGGTAATTGATTCAATTAAGCGGTGAACCCCAAGAAGGAAATGTTTTTATTTCGTTGTATAGTTGTATTCAAATACCAGTAGCAATATTTCTCAGATAAATTACTTTGTAAGAAACATAATTCATGCGTGCGGTCATTCCTGGGGTTGTAATTTCTCTATCCATTGTTTACTTCAGCACAGTGTGCAAGAAAGCCACTAAGGGCACTGAATAATGTGAAAAGGAAAGAGGAAAAACAAAAAAATATGTGGAAATTATCAATCAAAGCATGATAATCCATGTTGGTACCAATATAGTGAATAATATCGACGGAGCGACGGAACTGGAGATGGTGTTCACTCTTCGAAGGAAGGAACTCTTGGTTTGTCCATTCAACAATGTTTGGGAGACGTGATTTTCTACTAATTCAACCTAAACACCTAAGCGTATAGTGTTACGTGGAGGATAGCCACTTTGAGTTCTTAATTATTTTTCTTGGCGCCCGTTTTCTCATGACTTATCTAGTGCATATCATTAGTACTTACTTACCCACGTGAATAAGTACATTCAATCTCCAGTGACAAAAGTGATACACAATCGTGTTTTCCTCTCCTAACTTATTATTACGGTTTCTATCCAGTTAAATTGGAACTGAATTAAAGAGTTAACAATAAATTATACATTGTCATAAGATATTGTGTACATCTTTGTCCTGACTCCATCGAAGCTCCTGTATTCAATAGTGTAACTTTAATAACTTTTGAACTGCCAAAATAAAGTATCATATGCATTCATTGAATTCGGTCTCTTTGCTTCATCCAATCGCAGTCAATAGTGGAGGTATTAAAATGTTTTATCCTGACAGCTAAGTACTATGACGCAGTATATTAGCTGATAAAAACTTATTTATATATGTTAGTTTGCGGCATCCGTCAGCAAACCTCAACAGGGCAGAGTCTCATCCTGTATTTTATGAATTATAATTTCCATAAACTGACTAAATTTAGCAAATATTATTAGTAATCTTGTTGCAGTAACTTAGAAGCCAACTGGATATTTGTAGCGTACAATACCGATAAATGACGAAAAGGACAATGAAAAAACTAACTATATAGTATAAACACTAACTATAAGAGTATATTAAGTTACCGATTCAGGTTTGACGTGGTGGAACTGTTCCATAATAACAGCTACGAATATTACTACAAATTAAAGAAAACACTCATCAACATTTTGATATGGAGTTAGTTATGTAAGGCGCGGAAAAGTGGTAACTGAAACAGGATGTTAGAAGTAGAAAAGAGGCTTTTGAAATGGATGGAAATGAAATTTGGATGTGGAGAAGAATAGAGAAGGAGAAATGGACTGAAAGGAAATAAAATGAGGAAGTGCTAGGTATGGTGCGCGATGAGACAGGTTTGTTGGGAGAAATCCTAAGGAGGTAGGAAAACTGGAAGAAGGGCGTATTGATCGGCAGTGGGTTGTTGAATACTGTAACAGAGGGAAGAATGTTATGTAAACGAGAAAAGGGCAGGAACAGGATGGGGATGTTGGACGGGATGAAGGGAAGAAAGAAATACACAGAGATGAAGAGGGACCTGATGTATAATAGGTTGCTGCATTGTGTTATGTTAGGAGTTACAAAATATTTATTTGGTAGTTATGTTCATCCGAAACTTAACTTAACCGGTATATTACTTAATAATAATATAGGTTGAAGGTTAGGAGCTAGACGAAAAGCAACACGCGCAGCGTCTGTTCCTTAGTGAGGTGGATAACAAGACATCTGACCCAAATGCGGCGGCATCAAGCTAAAAACCATTTTGAGGAAGGTAATGTGAAACTATCTCAGTTCTTATGCCTTTAACTGATGGTGGACAGAATTATTAGAATGAATCCTGGCAATTATGGGCTCATTCCAATCGACCATCTGCCTTACCTAGCATTGGGTGAGGCGAGGCTTCGGGGTTCGTCATCTATTAAAATCCTTGCTAAGCGAAAGGGAGAGTACTAGAAAACAAGACGCAGAAGACGACCAAATTAGTTATAATAGCGGCATGAAATCCCTCCGCAACACGCCCTTGCGGGGTATTAAGTGGATGTAGATGAAATTTTAGGACGATGTTGAGGGATAGAAATTTAGAAAATATAAAGCGAGAGATGGAGAAAGTCAATATAGTTGTTTTAGACCTCATTGACGTTATATGGAATGCTAGTGGGTATTATTACAGTGATAGCTATAGAGTAATAATTACCAAATTCCAGGAAGTATATTTCTTTCGTATTGGCACATAGTCCTAATTTAAGTCCAGAGTTAGGACGCAAGTTAAACAGAAAACTGATGGCATGAGGGTGAAGTGAAGACATGAAACAGAAAATGAACTAGAAATACATCAATCTGAATTTGAAGATAGATGGATCGAGGCGGTTAGTCGTAATAGAATTGTTATTTAGAGCAAAGAAAAAAAAGAAATTATTTTAAAGTTTAAGCACCATGCTTTGTAAGTAATTACTGCGTTTTTCTATCGAAGGATTTTGGCTGTAGTATAAGTGTAGAGAGGTCTGTCTGTTAGTATTCCCCCTCACGGGATGGAAAAACGTTGACGTGAGTTCATTTTGCCCATTTACTCTGACTGGCATCCCTGTTTGGACACTCGTGAGGAGAAGATTTATTTTTTTTTAATTTAGAAACAAATCCCCAACCGATTCACTCCTGGTCGCTTTTTTCCCTCGTTTGCTATCTTCCCCTTTTCCTGACCCCGAAACCTTTTCCATCCTGGGTTCCACTCAACGTCAGCCTTTCAGCCTGCCGGCCGGCATCCCATCACATCTGGGCGCCGGCGCCGCATCTCTGCAAATCCCTCCCTTATCGCCACCGTCCTCTCCGGAGCGACCCTTTGCTCTCATCTCCAGGCGCCTCTTCCTCCACACCGCCTGTCCTCCATGCTCATTCATCCACCCCCTTCACATTTCCTCCACCCACCCCCTGTCTCTCTCGTTGTCCCCCATTCATTTCTTCTGCCTACTTTGGCGTTACTCCCATGATAAGAAAATCTCTTTTCACCTCTACTTATCCTCACTCATCCCTACCGCTACCACTTCCACCGAAAGGCGAAGAAGCATCCAGGGCCGTAGGGATTTAGCGATCGGTGAATTGAGCATAAGACTCCTTCAAACAGAATCCTGGCTTTCATGACCGCTGGTGATGACGTACTTTCCTGAGTAAGCTCGTAAATTAGACTTCCGTTAACTTGTAGCAATGCGTGTACCAACCGCAGTAATTAACCCGAAGGTTGTTTTGATGACGAGAAATCTGCCCAAGGTATGTATGCATGCCTGGTGGGATTGAATCTCACACACCATTGCATGGAGGGCATTTATTCTCCTTACTTCGAATGCAGTTTCCAATTAAGATCTTCTTGTATGGGAAATAACAGCTTGGATAAAGGTTGGGGTGTCCAAGAGTCATTACCGCGATTTTAATCTCTGGTAATTAGCCAAATGTACTAATTGAATAATGCGAATGTGGTTAAAGAGACGCACAAAACTTCTAAAGAAATTTTCAGGGATACCCTGAGGGAATGCGTAATTTAAGCAGTGAGCATATTCTGCGAAAAATAACTATTGGTTTTTCATTTCAACTTCTCATTTACATAATTTGTAGTTAGATACAGGCCTGTATGTGAGGTCGTACATATTTTATGTTTTACGTATAATATTAAATCCCTACCATAGTATTAAATTAATACTAGCGCTATATTTTCCATGTACGATAATCTCAAATTTAAATAATATTAGTAAACATTACGATGGCTCTAGTCCCTGAATAATTTACGAAAGTAGTTTTATAATCATCAATACCGAAAGCTACGCAGTACCCAGATGTAACGTCGTCCTGTGTGGAGCGATAGAATAAAAAATAATTGGGTTGGTTGGTGTCCATAATGAAGAAGCACTGGAATATGCCAGATTCCTCCTGTAGCCGGAAATGTATCTTATTTGGCCTGAATACGTGTTACTTTCTCTGAATGGCTTTACTTTTTATGACCACAACATTTAAAACATCAAGCAACATGCATGTAGTATTTTCCGTTTTACATTCCCCTTTCTGTCTTCTATCAGTTTCATGTATAACATTTTGAAAAAACTCAGTTACTCTAAATCTTAATTTCAATCTCACAAGCAAAAAGCTTGAAAGTTTTACTTAATTAGGTCATTGAAATGGTCATATTTAGGTACTTTTGTGTTAAAAATTTTTATCAGTAAATTAGGCTCCTCACTAATAGAATTTTACATGACTAAATAGTCTTATATTTTTAATTGTTTTTACACAAAACCCGCCTTAATATCATCCATTTTTATTCGCTGAAGAGTTATAATAAACAGATGTTTAGGTGATATACAGGGTACGGCAATATAACTTCCTTTTTTTCGAAAGGAAGCATTTCAATAAAGGAAGTTATTTCGACGCAGTATTTAAACTAGTAATTGCTCAAAAGAAAGATTGGAGAATAAATTACGCTATTACACAAATTACCACACGAAAATATAGTTTTATCAGTGAATTATATTGAATAATATATGCCATATAGATTGATGTCATATAGATTAAATAAAATATATTGATAAACTGCTGTACTACTCTAAGCCAGTATGCCTCCTTAAAACACATCCTTATAATATTGCCTCATTTTTTAATTCTGCATACTCTTGACCTCAGTAATTTCAATATAAAATAGATATTATTTTCCTGCTTCCACCTCGCTTTACAGCATTTTCTCATCCATTAACGTCTCCTTTAAGTGTCTACTGGATCCATGGGCCTTTTCTTCGATTTTCTGCAACAGCTGTCTGTTTTCCCCTAGAACAGTCATGGTATGTTTTTATTGCGTTCGTGCTGTTTTTTCTTTACTCTTCTCTCTAATATATAAGGGATATATTTAAGACTCATTCTCTTGCCTAAATGACCAACTTTCTAAACTAACCGAAAATACGTAAAAAATCAGTTTTCAAAAGCGAAAATCCTGTTTAATCTAAACCTTTATAGCTTTAATTAAGACGCCATTCATGATTTTTGTCATTCGATCTGTTTATAAAAGATTCAACTCCAATCGAAGTCCATATTTTAGTGTTCTCACTAGTGTTTCCACATTCTAAAACAATTTATAAAGAGCTGAACAGTTCCACTTTTTCTAATGTATGTCACTTAACTTTGATAATTATCTTAACCCTACTTTTTTTCATTTTAACTTTACTTCAGTTTCCTTAAGATTTATTCTCATCTTATCTTACTTCAATGAAACTTCAAGGTGACACAATGAGAGTAGTCCTTTGGCTGAGCGGTTTATTGAGGGGTCATCATTCGTAAATCTGTTTGGATGAGTTTCCCACCTGCTTTCACTTATGCATTCAGCTTTTCACATACCTCCCTAATCATTTCATAATGAATTCAATATTTCGATAAATAATTGGTTTTGGTCATATGCTAAAATTATGATTGGAGATAAATATCAAAACTGCTGCAAAAAAGGCTTTACCAATGAAACATTTAAAATTCCTCTTCCGGATGGAGTATACAAATCGCTACTCGGAATTTAGTGATTCATCTCGCTTCCCTGCTTTGCTTCTGTTTTGTAGCTGTTTCGTATCATGTGGTAAATTATTCCCTCTTTTGAAAGTTATCCTTTTTCAGATATAATCTCCTCCTTTGCAAAGACTTCCAGATTTCAATCATTCATGGTTCTTCTTCGATATGAGAGCCATAACATATTCTTCCGTCAAAGGGAGGGAATTGGGAACCTACGTTTCTCAAATGCCTGTAACTCCTCTTTCATTGGGTAATAAAAATTTCACCGTGAACGTTCCCTCTTTTTTTGTTTATTCTTTCGTGACCGGCCAGCATTGTACATTCACGCATTTCATTACGTTTGATTCCTGGACTCGGCACCGAAGTTTTACATCGAGGTAATTTGAATGGCAAACCACTCCCCCTGTAAGTATTCTTAGTGGTGTTGGTACTGACGAGGTGTCGTTGATACAGGTCTATCTATCATCCTGTTAGACATTTATTTGATACAGTTGAGGATATAGGAGAATGTGTGTGGATTTAACTAAGCGAAATAATTTTAAAAATTAATATTAGTGTTTTCATAGCCAAATCAATAATAATGTATGTAGTTTAAGAATGATGACACGATTGAGATGATGTAAGGATTAGTAAAATGCAGGAAAAAATTGGGTAGATTACTTTTCTCCTAAATATTATATACAAGCTAAGTAAAAAAAAAGTCTTTGATTTATAGACATGATTAATTGTTTAACTCCTCCATGATCAGTCTACCATAATTTGATATCTAATTATAAGGAACGCTCTTAATAATTTCTTTATTCCCCATTCTTAACCGTATCCATAATAATCAACTTCATATTGTTCAAAACATAAAAAGCACATTGCTGAAGAAAAGATGACGAGGAATTAAATAAGACATGTCTTTGAAGTCTTCTAATAAATTTGAAAGTATATTCATTAATATCAAATATCAACATTCTTGTACGGATTAAAGTTTTAAATACAATTGTTTAAAAATTTATTTGGAGAACTACGTAAGTGTATGACGGAGATATTTGGATTTCAATATAAATAATATACTTTCAAAGGAGAGTTGGGGTAAAATACCAGTTAAAAGGAATGGACTCCCGCACTTTAAATGTCAAACCACCATTGTTGGACGTATTGTTATTTGAAAATATATGACAATATGCCTTCGTGCGACAGCATTAAATATACAGATACTTTTGGCGCCGTTTCATATTTTGTCAATTTTTTTTTCACACAACATCCAAATGACAATGAAATGCTTCATGTCATTCCACTTTGTTGTTTAGCCTTTCGTTGCTGGGATCCCAGAGGTAGTTTTAGGTTTCTTGACATATCAGATAATCGCCGTTAATGGATTGAGGAGTAAATCAGGGGTAACGTGAGTGCTGTAGTGAGAGATAGGAAACGGGAATGACATATAATCACCGATGGACAATCGATTTGGAATATTGCAATTGTGAATCTCGGAAGGGCGGGATGGAGGTGCGGAAATGACAGATAAGGAAATATACACGGAGTTAGGGGAATTTTGGGAAGGTTTTCAAGGCTTAATCAACGCCCTCATGAATGTAGAATAGGTGGATGATGGAAGGTGACAGCAAAGTAGCGCCATATTATTGCAGAGAAGGATCAATATAGATTAGATCAAATCGTCTGCTTGCAATTAAATGGATTGAGGGATGGATGGATTTAATGGATTTCGCCGAGTACAATTGAACTCTGGTAGTCGGAACAGACTCCTTATCAATGCCCAATAGGGCATTTTGAGGGGGAAAATGTTACGGTAATGCAAAGTTGTTTTAAAAATGTGGAAATATATACTTTATTATTATCAATTTCTGTGCTCAGCCCCAGTTATAATAATTGATATTATTGTCACTTGACGGAATTCGATAATTTCGATATTTTATGGGCCTCTGACACGACCACTTAAATGTAGTATTTGAATGCATTGACGTCGCACTGTTATACTGTACTAAATATCCTAAATTTAAAAATGAGTTCATTATTTTAAATATTTAAAATACTAATTGAAGTTAAATCTTATGAAAACAATGACGGCAAGAATCATTTTAGCTTGAGCGTAATGGATCAATGGCTTTCTCATGGCTACAACACATTGCCTTCCTAGGTGGTTGGTTAACCAACTCTTATTTTCCCAGACCCTGCTTATTGAGGAAGATTAGTGAGATCAACTCTTCTACACAACAGCCTGCAATCCGCTGCCAGACCGTACGGCGGGGGTTTAAAAGCACTTGGACATATATTAATTCGAACATGCATTTGAATTTACATTTGCTTATATACATAAACATGTATCCATATATACAAACTTGGTACTAAACTACGTACATAATGCATGAATTAGTTTGTTTGACTAAAGCATAAAAGTTTCCTCTGAAAACAAAAAAATCGCCTGATTTCGTTTGATTTTGTGATGAAATTGTATTGTGCGAGGGAAAAAGTGTAATTGAATCTTCAGGCGATAGTCTTTTCTCTTTTTTTATCTCGGAGGTCGAATCTAAAAAATCTTTTATTTGTGGCCACAATAATTATCTCGGTGTCGCAAGCAAACTTGGGTGTGCTAGATGATCTTTTTAAAAGCCTTAACTTTTTCCTCCTGTCTCTATACGGATCAAGAGACTCAAGAGTTATTTTCAGAGAAAATCTGAAAATAGATTGGGTCTACTGATATTCTCTGAAGCTTTTTCGATTCCTTATTTAACGTTCTCTCCCGTTGATCACACTCACTTTCTGGTTATTTCAAATGTTGCTCAGCATTTAATACATCTCTCTTATTACTGCATCACATTATCCTTTCAGCCCGTCAAATGAAGCATAATAAATTTAACGACTTTCATATACTTCCGTTATATTCGATGTTTTCGGGCTTAACTTAGTGAAAATCCATTATCACTGAAGTGAAGAATATAAGCCAACAATTTCAGGTTGTAAAAATCATTCGCCTTGACCGGGATGACTTTTAAACTCTGAAATTGTTGTATTGTACTGCTAAATGTATGATTTTGACTGTTTTCCATTTTGGAAAGCTTATTATGATTTGGCACTTTGATTTATTATTAATTTAAATCAAAATTTATGAGTTTTGAAATTCTGTATATGTGTTTAGATTCGCAATCCACATCTTGTAAGAAAAGTAAAGTTACGTGAAATAAATCTAGGATTACAATAACGAAAACCTTGGTGTAATTTAAAACAAATGGTTTATCATGAATCAAATATTCCAGTTAATATTATTTCTCTCCTTAAACGTTGATTGACGTTCATGAATCTTAAAGAATTCAGGAAACTAAAAGTTAATTGTTTGAAAATTAGATTGTTGTAAGTACCTTAACAATTAAACAGTTCATTTTCGGAATACATGAAATATTTCGTATTCAGCCTTAATATAATTACTTATAAGGTAAGAGATTTATTCATTCAAATTTACTTCTTATTTGGTGAAAGCGCGCGCAAGTATGGTGCCTACTAAACTGACATGACGCAGAAATAATTATAGGGAGTGCGGTCTCTTCTTTTTTCAATTGTCTGCAGAGATTACAATTCCGAAAGCTCGAAATGAAACTCGAATTCGCCAAGGCGTTTTGATAATTGAATCGTTGAAAAATATATTGCTCGTTACAAATCCGCTCCCTCACTTACATTTCCATTATCGTCTGCGTGCTCATTTAAAATCAAAAATGTCAACCTGTTCCAATTCTGTGTATGATCGGAGTATTTTGAGAATTTTCATTTAAAATTCGTTATTAAAAATAGCATTTCCTTATTTCAAGAAATACGATGATATTGGAGGCTAATCTCAAAGCAGTTATTGAATTTTTCCTTCATGGGGACGAAGGACGGAGAAGAACACTCACTCAGTGGAGAGTCGTAAAAGTAGGCAAGCGGATGTGTTTCAATTTTAAGCGTAGGATAATTCTAAATATATCTATAAAAAGGTTTATCGTTACTTGTGTAATAATGGTAATTAGAAGTGCGGTTTTGAAATTTAAAGTTCCCCTTTTCATATTCCTTACCCAAATTTTCTTCTTTTTACTTATCTTCTCTGTAGCTAATTTAATATTATTTTTAAGTGCTTCCTTTCTTCTTCTCACGGTTGTTCACAGCCTAACCATGCTTCTCGAAATATACGTTCGTTAGTTATTCGATATTTACCATCCATCCCCTAGGTAACCATATTCAATCAACTGATTCCTAAATTTGATGCTAACTTTGCATCCAGACGATAGTGAGAAGGAAATTTAGTATTTTAAATCTTCAATGACACTGTATTTAGTGTAATTAATAATTTTGATGAATGATATTTTACGAGAAAATATTCTGAGCTGTCATTATATTTGCTTATGTAAACTATCTATTTTCTTAGCTATTTCTTTTTGTATAACGTAACACTTCACTTTCCTATTTTTAAAACACATCTACCTCCCAGTTTTTCATATTAATTTTTAATGTAATAAATGGTTGATCAGAGAATGTTAACATTGTTCTATATAGATGATTTTATCGTGTTGACGGAATAAAATAAGTGGTATCAATAAAGTCATTCTCGTCATTATCTGTAGTCTCAAATATTATATTTGCTTGTACAGAAATTCATACCTATCAATTAGGGACGCAATGATATGAACTAAAGCATGTCATATGTGCATACTTATAGGTCTTTGTACAGGTTTTGACCGAAGATGGTTTGTATATTCATCCCGTCTCAATATAATTGTTATGAGTCCTGCAAAAATACATATTTGCATTGAATTTCAATCAAAATGACACCTGTTTTTTTATGAAAGGATACCCAAGATATCATATTCTTTGTGTGACTTTAGACCCGACGTCTTGCATCAAAATGGAAGCTATTCTGTAAGATGTTTTAGCTTCAGCGCATAATTCTCAGTTTCCCAGGAAAATTCATTTTCGATAGGTCTTTGAGTTACTTAACTTCATAAACCACGAGGGAAACATACTACTGTAAAGTAAAGCGATGTTTTTCGAAAAGGAGATTTATGGGACATCGAACGAGTCGCGTAATCCAGTTTCACCATTTCGACGGAAAACTGTATTCTGAGTGAATTCGCTGATGAAAAATAACGTACCATATGGAATTTTCCTAAATATGTTGCATTGAATCGGGCTTCTCAAAATATATTTTTCCCTTACTGCTCCTCCTTTTACTATCTCCGTCCCCTTTAATTATTTACGGCGTAATTCCTGGGCCCCTTTTCCGCCCATGGATTGATTCTACCCTCCAAACTCCTCCCCCTTGTCCACCCACTTCCACCGCCCGGAATCCTCACAAGCCCTCCAACCCCACCCTCAATTCCCCATTCTCTCTCCTCTTATCCTGATAAACTCCCATCCCATCCCCCGATGGCTCCGGAATCCAGATGTCCCGTTCGCGCATTCCGAATCAGATCCTCTCAAGCCCTCCATATGCATTCCAGCCTCCTCTACTCTTCGTGAGGGGGATGACTAAAAACAACGCTTCCGAGTTCGGAATAAGAGGGGAGGAGAGAGAGAGAGAGGTTATCCCTCCGGCATTCTGGTGGAATGATCATGTGCGCACTAGCGCCATTATGCCTTTGTTGTCCTGTTGGTTTTCTAGATACGTCAATGGAAATTAAGTACTTTCAAAGTCACTGACCCGTTATCTCTTTATTGCCGAGTGTTTTTAATTGATGTAATGTATGTTATTATTAATATATGAACCACATTGCAATAAGGCATTTTTCCTGGTGGCAACGGATCAGTCTGATCACTGATCAGTCTTACAAAACACATACATAAATACACAGAAAGAACAGATATGACATAAAATGCTGTTATAAGAATAACATCAGTTACAATAAATGAGTGTTCGTGCGCCTCAATTTTTGTGAACAATATAGTAAATATTGTTAAACAATTGACTCCAAAATTCATATGGCCTAATACAAATGAAGAGGTAATATTCCGTGGATACTTCGTTTTCTCTTTTAGTGACCTTATTGTAGTACAAATCGTAAATCTAGATGTCAACAACAGTTTTTGGGCACGAGCATTATTTGCTCGATGTATTATCAGTTTTTTTCATATTGTTAGCAAGTGTTCCTGCACTCATTGCCTGTATTATCCAAGTTGATTTTTTTTATTCCCCTGGTAAGTGTTTTTAATCCTTCAACTTCCAAGGTTTAGGAGTTATTCCTCTATTTATACCTTTTCTCTTCAGGTTTTTTGTTATTTTCATGTAGCTCTTAAAATAACAATTCAAAAGAAGTAAAGTATTTGTTTAAGAAGGTACGTTTTTCAATAGGGCCTTCCAAATTCATGAGTTACCCACGTGTGACTTCATTTTAGGAAATATTTCATTCCCCTGGAGAAATATTCTAAACCCATTCCATAGTATTAAACGCAGCTTTTATTTAACATTCATGGCTTTCAATTAGATATTCCTTCATGTCAACCTGTTTGTCTTTTCATCGCCTCCGATTTGAAAAACTTTTCTTTTATTTCAATTATGATATTCCCCACGATATTCAGCCCTAGAAATAGGTCCATTTATTTCACCTTTTAAGTTGCACAATTTTTCTGCCTCATTTATTCTAACCATTTAAAAAAATCCTCCATTCCCACTAAATAAAATTTCCTCTATCAGTCTTCAAAAGTCAATTGTCTCAATAAATCCCACACCCATTCGGTTTGTTTGTGCGTACATGAACTTTAATGAATGTCGTAGATCGAGATATAATCCTAAGGGTATTCAATTATAAGAGCACCATTTTTTGAAACGAAATTAAATTGGAGTAACTTCAGTCAAATAAGTGACAATTAGTTTTAAATTTAGATAATATATAATATATAATAAAATTAAAAGAACACCATTTTTAGAAACGAAATAAAATTTGAATAACTTCATTGATTTCAAAGAAACAAATATACACTCGTCAAGAACTAATAAGTGATAATTAGTTTTACATTTCATAAATGAAGAGGTCTTCTTAGACACTTACCTACCCGCGATTTTATATCCTTAATTTTGCTTGTGTGATTGACGGGTCCCTGGCATAGGAGGAATCCTGGTAAACCCTGAACGTGGGAGTATTTGTGCATCGCAAAGGTTTTCGAGCACACCTGAGTGATTGAGTCATTGAGCGATAGCGTACGTACATCCATGTTATAGTTTTATATTAATCTGTATGATTGACGGGTTAATGGCGTAGGACAGATCCTTGTAAACCCTGACTGAGTGAGTGTGTGAAATTTACAAAGGTGTAACACACCCGAGTGACTGAGTGACTGTGTATTCACGTAAGTCGTTTCTGTTTCATTACATCCTCTTATAACTTTCATTATCTGTGTGATTGCCGGGTCATTGACATAGGATGGATCCTTGTACAACCTGAGTATGTGTGTGTGAATGTGACTCACGAGAGTTACAGTTATTTCGTAACTCACCCTAGTGATCGATTGGTTGTAAGTTTGTTTTATTATTTATTATTATTTTATTTTGCCTTTTGTGTGTTTCTTTCCTCTTTTCTTTCTTACCACTTAGTGACATTCAAGTTTACGGCTTCTACATTTTTTACATTAATTCACAACCGTAGCTACGTTCCTAATATATTTAAAGTTCTTAAAGATTATCATGTAGAAATTTAGATTTTTTAAAAAAATTATGAAGTTTATGTTATATGTCTGAATTATGGCTCCTCATTCACACTGACGACAACTTTACCCGATAATTTTTTTAACTAACCTTAATTATCGATGCAGAAAAAAGATTCCATACTTTTTCTTGAAGAATGTGTGGAATAAAGTTCTGCCAAAAGTTAAGCACGGAACTATTAGTGAAAAATAATTCTATGATTGTACTTTCGAAGAGTTTGCCTAGGGGATAATTATGAGATTCAGTTACTAATAATGACATGGTCAATGTACATTCCTTTTTTTCTGTAGTTGTCGAATATATCGGTATTTTATATATTTCTTTCTTATCTTCCTCCCCCTCTTTAGCTTTTCCTGTTCTCCGTTTCCCCTTCCCTATGTTACTCATATTTAATCACTACGCATGAAAATGCAACTAATAGATTGTCTAAAACACTAAGAGTTACTGCGATGCAGTTAACACTGTATCAACCAAAAACACAGTCGCATATTCTTTTATCGTGTTTTAACTTAAAAGATACTCTTGGTGATTAGCATTTCACAATGGGAAACATCCAGCAGCCATATTGAAGTTCTTATCTTCATTCGTATCGTTTCACAGGGTTTTATATTTAAAGGGATTCTTTCTTTCTTGCATCATATCATAACCTTAATCCCTCTAATAGTGAGGCGAACACGTTTTGCGGTGTACTTTATTAACATGTTTAAGAAATTTGATTATTTTATGACTGTTGAAATTACAAAATTTTAATTTAAAATTTGAAGTTATAAATGGTAGCAGTATGAAGTAAATAATAACGTCTTTGTGTGTCGATATTTTTCTAATTTTTACCAGTACCTATCTCATAACTTGTATGCACAACTCAAAACTAATATATATTCTTAAAAATTGCATGAAACGACACGATTTTTAATAATAATTTCATTAATCTGAATATATTTTTCAAGATTTATTCGCCTGTTATGTAATTTAGGAAAGTGTTTCCCCAAGTCTAGTCTAGTCTAGTGGTAATTTTTCACCTAAAGAAGCCAACTGGACCACTGGCCAAATATTTTTTGTGCAAACCGTGCTCGGATGAACTCCCAAATGAAATTATATCCATCAAAAAGTTCCGTGAAAGACTTCACAGTAAAGTTATCAATTGACTTTGAGTTTTTGTATCAAGGGTAGTCATAAATTATTTTAGCTTTAATGCAGTAGAATTCACTGCAGGTGCTCCCCAGGTAAGTGTTATTGAGCCTATAATATTCCCTCTTTACGTTAACGACAGCCCCGTGGTTAACAGTAATATACGTTTATTCTAACTATATGGCTGACGATGCAGTGGTTTACAGAGATTTCCTTAAAAAAGTGCGTACTGATGAATTTTTAGAAAAAGGGAAATTCCCCCCGAATATCTACTACATTATTAATACCGAAATAGAAAGTGTAGACTCGATTAAATACTTAGGAATTTATTTCGCTCATTAGATTTTTTTGGTGAAACATTGAAAGGGAATATGTGGACATTCTGACCAAAACTTAGGATTTATCAGAAGAGAACTGGATATGTTTGATGATTAGGTTAATGAGAAATGATTCACTCGCTAGGATTAATTGCGTTAATGCTGCCAGTATGTGGGATCCTCATGAAGCTGAATTGATTGCCAAATTTGGTCGCGGGCAGTGTAGCGGAGCTAAATTTATGAAACGCTTTTATTACAAACTGAGTATCGTATCAAAATAATTAAAGGAACTAGGTTGGGAATCAGTCACGGAGCGAAATTTAAATCTCATGCGTAAATCGGAAGGGTGTATCTTTAGCAATTATGTTGAAAATGCATTGTTAGTCCCATTGAGCTACGGTAGGAGTGATAAAGTCAATTGATTTGAGAACATAAGTGTAGAAGAGCTATAATAAAAAGTCATTTTCTCCAAGAATAATAGGGAATCAGAATTACGCTGTCCAAATGGGCGATTGAGGGAAAGAATTGTGGGTCAAAACAAGCCTGGTTTTTAATCACCCTCTGTCACATACCCTTGCGGTGGCAGGCAGGGTAATATATTCAGTAATAATACCTTTTTTAACTAAGGTAGTTTGTTCAAAGTTATTGATATTAAACCCATTGCTTTCTCACAAATTCCCCTTGAAATGTATGTACGTTTTTTAAATTTGCATTTTTATTGTGTGCAACTTCATATCGTGTTTCATTTAATTCGAAAATAATAATAGGTGTTCGCAAGCTATTTATTTCAGTCACCTTATCAACCTAATGGTGTGGTATCCGTACCTTTTTTCAATTTTAAATACATCACTCTTTATCAAGTAGATACTAATGAGTTCAATTTTCCTCGATGGAATGTATTTTGGGAAGTAACTGTCTGCCATTCAGCTTCGAATAATCAGCGAATGAAATCCGTTTGCCTACCCTGATTAAAATCTGCGTAAGCAAACCTGATTAATAGGGCATCAAAAGAAAACATTCGTTCTCTGCAATATATAATTAAATTTACTTTAAAAATGGAAAAAGGATGGTAACATTTAGATTGACTCTCCAAACTTGATTCGAATTTATTCAATGCGAAAGTTTTCTTGTCCAATCTCGGACTCATTCAAACCATAAACTAGCAATGTTCAAACAATGCACACTCAGAGCTCAAGTCTAATAAAAACCTACCATTCGAGTAATCATAAACTTCAAAAAATTTCATTATAAATATATCTGAGACGAGCAGTGATGTCGTACCAAACTTTATGGTAGGTCGTTCAACGAAGTATCCTATTATCTAAGCCATCATTTTTTCTCTGCCATTTTAACACTCCTACTAATCTCTTCATATTTAACAATAACTCAAATCTAAACAAGTAATTGCTAACCTATTTCCTCTCTTTCGTCATAACACTTGACGTTTTCTCTAAACGTAATAGGTCTCGGGAACAATGCCTTGTTTACCAGTTAACACACCTTTGCCTTGGTATCCTTTTGCGTCTAATCATCTAATTTTGCTATACTTGAATAAATTAGGGCAAGGAACCAAAGGATAATTCCATTTAATCGATATCTATGGACAGCTTCCAAATATTCTATGGATAACTTGATAGTGAATAATGATTGTGGCTATCATTATATTTTAGAATTCTAAACTAGTTTTCCAAACGAATTTCTCTACTTCCCTCGCTATGCATAAAAATCTAGTATTTACTACTATTGCCTAGGATAGTTATTACTAGATTTATCAATGGATATGAGGATTTTTCCTTGAGTTGATGTGCTCGCCATCTCAATCGGCCTCTTACCTCGGCGTAAATCATTTTGAGTATTTAATTATTGTAACCCCTTTATGTCTAAACGTCTTCGGTACTCACTTTGGTATAAATGACGGCCTTGGACTACTGGTAAATTCTCTCAATTCCGTCGTTAATTTTTTTCGTGGTTGAGGAAAATATTATAATTTTTTTGCGTCAAATAGTTGAATTGATTAACAATAATTATTGTCTATATCTTAAGTTTTAAATCCATTTTATGGGTCATGAGCTTAAAACTTACTAGTTGCATCCACGGTAGCGGTTGTTTGCATCAATGTTCAGTTATAAATCATTGTTGGTCAAAGAAATATTGTACCACCTTGCATTACGGATAAACTTTTGACTAAAAGAGGTAAAAGTTCAAAATGTTCACATTTCCAAGGTGTTCCACTTACATTTTTACTATATAAAGATGTTACAGAAGTTATCAATCGGAAGATCGGTTTGTTAAAAATAATTCCTACGCTTTTCACGATATCCAATTCTGCGGAGTAAATATCCATGAGAGGTTACACTAACCGATGCTGAATTTTTTGTCGCTTGAACGCTATTTTAAGTGCAACCATTTCAGAGAGTAAAAATCATTCGCCTTGACCGGGATTCGAACCCGGATCCCTCGATATCCGGCCGAGTGCTTTAACCAATTAAGCTATCGAGACGTCCTCTTACACTCTGAAATTTTCTACTCGAATCCCGGTGAAGGCGAATAATTTTTACTCTCTGAAATGGTTGCATTATAATGCACACATAGCGGGTGACTCCGTTAAAGTTACAGTTACAGTTTCTCTAAAATTCGCTATTTTAAGCTTATCGTAGAAAGGAAATATGGAAAAACGGTTGTTTGCTTTAATAATTTCGGCAGTTCATCATCTTATATAGTGTTATACTTCTAAATACAAGTCCGATAATACATTAGGTATAAGGTTCTGAAAAATTTCTACGCTAGCATGGGTGGAAAGCAAAGCAGTTTACACGGACACGTGGAAATAATGAGTTAATTATTTTAACAAAATTCTGATTTACTTTAAAAATTGAAACATGGAGGCCGGGTTTGTGGAGAGTATGTGGTATTACCCAGAGGGATCCTTGAAAATCGATATAATTGGATTTATAAACAAGATTTCGACTCACGTAATTCAAAATCACATGAGTGGTAATTTTCTGAACCAATAAAATGAAACCTCGGAATTCAGGTAGTGACGGGGATGTTGGGTGGAAGAGGACGGCCATTCGGCGGCGTCACCGGTCATGCGTGTAGCGATGGTAATCTCGGAAAATGCGATTCCCTGCTCTTTCGTCTCGCTGGGTGCGAGGGCGCGAGGCGGGGAGTCGAGGGGGGGGGGGAAGAACCTTGGGGGTCACCAGGCGTCGACGTCCCAGGAGACTGCGCGAGGAGGAAAAAGAAGGGTCCGTTGGAATATGTGAATGAGGCGAAGTTCCCTGGGACAACAATGCCCTTCTCCAATAACCTAAGCCCCTTCTTCCCGACGTTCCCCCGCCTCTATTTCTCTCCCTAGTTCTCGCCATATCCTCTCCCTCTGTCGCAGTCCTTCGCAATTCTCTGCTTCTCACATCCCTCTCTTCTTCGATATTCCGTTGCACTTCACGCCTCTCCCAGCTCTTCTGCAAACTCTCTCACTGCTCGTATTTCTCTCTTCTTCCTACCGTTTCTACTTCCATACCATTTAATCGTCTCGGCCTCTCGCCTGCCTCTTGCTTCGACTTCCTTTTCAAGCTTTCTCCCTCCACGTCCCTTAAAAGCTACCATGCGTGAATCGTGGATTATTTTCTTACTTTTACATCAACTCTTTGCCGCATTTCGTATGCCTTTCGCTCTCTTTTTCTGCACCCGTTTCAATTCATTTCAACTCAATGCTTCTTTATCACGTATTCGAGTTTTGTTCTTTTTTGACTGAGTAAAACACCGGCGGTGTTAAAGCGAAACAAATATGACTCAATGGTTAATATTATTTGATCTCCAATGCACCACGACCTTGCGACTTTTGGGAAATTATATCAAGTACTTATGTCAGAATATTCGGAAAGTTAATGAGACTCTGGGATGCCTAAAATTGTAAAATTATCCATTTCCATCCCGTTTCTTATTAATTTACGGCATTCGTAATTCGCTAAAACCTTTGCGTATGATTTTCCATTCCGTTTTGTTTAATTATTGTCTATCATATAAAATTCACGTCCGTACTTTATTTATTTTGCAATAGTAGTGTTACATCAACGAAAACCTAAATGACGAAGAAGTGGCAAAACTGGGATAGCCATGTTGGACGGAATGAAGAGAGGATTAATTGAAGAGAGGGATATGTAAGGTTGGATATGCGGCTGTGCCTACTTAAGAGAGATGTAGGAAATTGTCGCTGTACCGTTTGGTAGCTTGATTCCTTAAAAAAAAAACATATTTTAACTGGTAGCTTAGATAATAGAAACTACTTGCCGTAATAGTCATTCTGCAATTGCTGAATACTGAAAATTCTTAGGAAAAAACTAATTTTTTAGTGAGTTAATGAAAGGGAATTGTATCGGGTATAATTTCATATTTCATCAATATAGAAATTCTTAGAAAGAGGGTATTTTAATTATTTCGCAACATATTAAAGGGGATAAATGGTGGTATTGACGTGATCACTGAGTTTATGGAGAAATGGTGATACTAAAATGATGTAGCTAAAGCCTAAATTTATTGCGATTGGCCTAGCAACTAACCCTAGAAATTTCACAGGGTTGCGAGAAATCCCTTTATCCTTTTGGTCAGTTGATCTTCCATGACCCTTGGTTTTCCTGTTTTCCGTGACAATTTGGTCATCAGTCAGCTGCAACTCCTACATTGGAGCACCGCTTAATTTTTTTGATCATTACTTTAATCATAGAATAATCTCCCAAGAAATGTGGAAATGAAAATTACACGAGGTAAATACACAAACAACGTCTATCAATAAATTTTGAGACAAGGACGAAAGAAATATGTCATATTCCGGACAGAAAAATTAATTATTAAATTTTATTAAACTGTGATTACAAGTTTGCTAAAATATAAATGGAAAAAAAACTTTAAAATGTGTAGCAATAATTGAGTTTTAATTATGAACCGTAAAATGACAGATGCATTACGTTCAGCTAAAAATTTCGGAAAATATAGCCTCCTATAAGTACAACGTGAAAAAGCTTCACTTTCTCATAAAAGGTAGCATTTGTCAAGATAAACCCGAAAGGGGTAAGCGGGTAAGCAGGAGAACAAATTCTTTTCATTGAATACATCCATCCCTTTTTACCAAACAGGGGGATTCAGGGCGTGTAAAGAAAAACGAGAGAGGATTGAATGGAGAGTCCGAAATTCATGAGTGATTCACAGGTGACGGGCTGTGGGATCAAATTCATAAATAGTGTTCTCAAAATAAAGGACACAATAATAAATCCACGAAGAGAAATTTTAAAAATATTTTTAAATATTCAATTTGTTCCCTATTTGACCGTATTGGTAAAAAACACTTCCGAGATATGTAAACTGTTCTACCTGCTCTATTTTTTCCCCGCCTTTTTTAATATTTAGCTTAACCTTTTTCTTCGTGGAAAATCGCATAACCTTTGTTTTATTAATATTGATTCTTATCCCATATTTATCGCACTGAACCTGAGTGAATTGGAGGTTCGGTGCGATAGCTATGGGATGAGAATCAATATTAATAAAACAAAGGTTATGCGATTTTCCAGAAAGAAAAAGGCTAAGCTAAATATTAAAATAGGCGGGGAAAAAATAGAGCAGGTAGAACAATTTATAAATCTTGGAAGTATTTTGGACCAATATGGTCAAAGTGGTAGGGACGTAAGGAGAAGATATGCGCTAGGAAAGGAGGCTTTCTCAAGGAGGAGGGAGTTGATGAAGGGGACGTTGAGAAGGGACGTAAAGACAAGACTCGTAAAAACTCTGATATGGAGCGTAGCTATGTACGGCGCGGAAACGTGGTCACTGAAGCAGGAGGATAGACGTAGATTGGATGCTTTTGAAATGTGGGTGTGGAGAAGAATGGAGAAGGTGAAATGGACCGAAAGGAAAACAAATGAGGAAGTACTAGAGATGGTGGGTGAGGAGAGGGGTTTGTTGAGAGAAATCCTATGGAGGCAGGAAAAATGGATGAAAGACGCATTGAGCGGTAGTAGAATGTTGAAGAAGGTAATAGAGGGGAGAATGTTGGGCAAGCAAGGTTAGGGCAGGAACAGGATAGGGCTATTGGACGGGATGAAGGGTGGAAAGAAGTACACAGAGATGAAGGGTGACCTGATATAGAGTAGTTTGCTAGGTGGGGAGTTACAAAATGTTTATTTCATAGTTGTGTCCATCCAAAAACCTACCTTAACCGGTAGATTACCTTTAAAAAAATACAGGTATAAAATTATTATATTATACTGCACATATATTACATTATACTGAACATGTACTGTGGTACTATATTTTATTGTACTTTACATGCTATATGTATGTTAATGTATGGTATAAAGTACTATAAATTGACTTCTGAATCAGAAATGGTGGTTATTTTTTGCACAAAATGTCGATAATTTATGGACTAATTCTTTTATCTATATATCTTTTTTAATTTAGTACTGTTTCTCTTTAGTAAAGTGAAACTTTGGTTAAATGGCTGATCTCGTTTTTACTTTCGTCAGTCTCAATTGATATTTCTTTGTTTTGTAATATGGTGACCTTTGCAAAATATTCTTTACAAAAAGGCCACACACCACACTTACATCAAAACTTTTTTATGAAGCAAATGTTAAAATTTTTCAGCTCTGTGAGTTTCTCACCTAAATTATGTGCAATTTGTTTTGTTATATTTCCGAAGTTTATTAGAGTTCTCTCTAGTGTTTAGATACACATTTACGCTTTTCTATATTCAATTTTGCGAACATCATTTTCATTTCTACTAATATAGCTCAATGAACGCTGATATCCTATGGTCACAATTTCCACAATATCTGGGATGTTAGTCGCAATTTTTTCGAGTATGTTTTTCCCCCATTTCAGCGATTTAACTACTTGCTTCGACTAGAATTCGGCAAATAAATACATTGTTTGACATAAACCTCAATTTTTTGCCACTATTCCTAAGCGACAATTGTACTAATTGATTTTCTCTTGATAAAAGTCACCGGCTACTTCAATATGAAATTGAATACGCTTCATCGGACCCACGACGGTCGCTGTCTTCCTTGGCATATTAAAACTATGAATTCGCCAAATAGGTAATGAATTATTGTAAATATTGCTTCTATTATTTATCAAAAAATCTGTTTCATGAAGAATTCATTATCATTTTAATGAGGATGGCTTGTCAACTTAGTGAACTGTTATCTACTATTACAAATACCTCTACAAATATTTTTTTCTGAATGACAACAGTGGGAACTAAATGATTTGACTGAGGAAAATTAAAAGAGGCTGCATGAGGTTGTATGATTACCTTTTATTGCTACGATTGTCCCTGTCCTGCCCACCCATGCCCATGGCGTCCTCTATGCGGTAGGTAATGTCTATGTAATATCCGGGACACAGCAGCAGAAAATGTGCCGAGGCGCGATGGTTGAGTATTGGGGAGAGAAACAATTTGTCTTGCCGCAAGACGTTCACTCGACCTTTTCTTGAGTTTGAAACCTTACGAAATGATTCTTCTTGGCTTCTAGTCCTCTCTTAATCCTCTGCGTGTATTTTCGCAAACAGCCTCGAATACGGTCGACCAATTGCGTCCCGGTTCCCAAAATGAGTGCCAAAGCTTTTCTTGCTTTCTCCACTTTTTAATGCAATTAGAGGTGAGAGCATTTGCTTTATCAAACATATTGTGCTACGCAGAAGTACAAGGTGACATTTTTTTCTGAAAATATCTAATTTAGACTATTCTGTTATTACTTTGGTGTTTATCATTATTCTTGTTCAAAATTTTACACTACAGATATAATATAATGAAATTTTACATTTTATATAATTAGGTAATAACAATATTACATAATAAACAGATTTGGTCCTGCTAAGTGAATTGTAATTGTAATTTATTCATTCACCATAAGCATAGAATTATACATGGCTTTGTCAAAACATGTTTTACACTTCATTTCAGTAAAAAAAACATTATGCAAAATCAAAACAATATGCAAGTACAATACATACAATTTACAACTTTTTGGAATTAACACATTTCAATTATACATTTGAAATGGTATGCATTAGAAAATCATCTACACTATAAAATAATTTACATGAAAGTAGTTTTTTCACGGCACACTTGAATTTAAAGGAACTTTTGATATTTTTAATATAAGCAGGCAATTTATTGTACATAAGTATTCCCTGATGATCTATCCCTTTAATCGTTTTATTTACTCTGTGCTGACTTACATGGAATGCATTTTGGCTTCTCGTATTATGACTATGAAGGTCACAGTTTTTAATAAACATGTTCTTCGGCTAGTAAGAAAGTGAAGATTTTAAATTTAGCGACAAAGAATAATGTTTATAATATTTAAAAATAACAAGGATTAAAAGAATAATATTTAGTGTACAATAGTTTTTAAATTCTTTTTGCCAAATACATTCATACATTTTTTACGTTATACTTGCGGACATATATTTATACAAAACGCACACAAACACAGCTATATAAATAATTTAATATTTATTTTTTTAATGGATTATACAACATGTTCAGTTTCAATAGATTACACTTAGCTAGTTCGATATATGTTATCAGTAAACAATAAAAAATCATAAACTACCCAATGTTAGTTTGAGTACAACGAGTTGAAAATGTTTATCAACTCTTAGAACGTTATACGTGTGAGAGATTTAAGAAGTAAATTGTTAAACATGGATTTAATACGGTACAAAACTAACTGACTGATTTGTTAGACAAGATATACGATTAGATTTAAAAATTCAACCTTTTAATTTTTAATGAAACAGTTTCTGGCGTAACTTGGTGGAAAATCTTCATACTGACTTTTAATAATCAAACCACTTTACTTTTCCACATAAATATTTTTATTTTTACAACCCAGGTTTCGTTATAGCATAACATCATCAGGTCACCTGATGATGTTATGCTATAACGAAACCTGGGCTGTAAAAATTAAAAAGTTTATGTGGAAAAGTAAAGTGGTTTGATTATTAAAAGTCATTTAATTTTAATTAATAAAAAATGCCATTGTCACCAGTTTATTTATTGCATTGAATGCGAGTTGTGCATAACGAACAAATTAGTAAAAAACTCTTGTAAAAGGATTTTTAGGAAAGCTACAATGACTTAACCCTACATTTTCGTTTTACGTATGAAGAATGATGTACTACTCTGCGCTTTTAGCCGAAGAGATACAAGCATTAAATTTATAAAACTTACTTTTACGTTCAAAATACGTTTGAAAAAAAATAATGTTCTTGACACATTAAAAAAACGGCGTTAATTACCTTTGACCAGCTTTTTTTCAGCAGTGCGAAAAGAAAATTATCGCTCGAGGCGAGTCAAAGCAACTGTCAAAAGGATATTCCATGAGGTGACCTATATCTCGATTATGCCATGATCGCATAGCATTGAGCACTCGTAAATTATTTTTATCTTGTGCTAATCAACCACTCTCGCAAGGAATATTATCAGTACCAGGATAGGAATCTTGGAGAAATCGTACAGAATAACTCGCTTTTTGTATTATCTTTTGAATCTCATTGGACAATGTGATTCCTTGGTTAACTGGAACTACTATATTTTTACATGTTTGAAGGACGGTTACCCTGGTGAGAATCTATTCGGTTGGTAGGCGTGAACACCGTCAGCGTTAGCATTCCGTCTGGATTCCTTTTTAACCTCCTCTTTCACGTTCGACTGCCCCCTTTGTTATAAACTTCATTTCTCCTGCCATTCCCTACCCGGTCTGCCCCTTGTCGATGCCACTCTTCCGATCAATTTCACTTTTCCCGGACCCCCCCTCCCCCCAATTTCCCTCCTTATTCTCATGTTTCCCTCCCGCTACGCCCTCTCCGAGTTGTTCCAAAGAGACGGAGATCGGGACGAAGGCCATTGGGCGAAACGATCCGGGTGGGGAGCGGGCGAGGGCTGAGGAGTGCAGAGGGCAAGACGAGTCCGATACCTTCGCAAGACCGAGAGCGGTAGGGAGCCCTTTATCCTAGGAAGCGTGGGGGGAGGGAGGAACTCAGCGTGGTGGGGGAGGGTTTAAAGGGAGAAAAGTTTGGGTTTCTATGATGAAAATGGCCATTGTGATATTTCTGTGCGTTGTCTCTGAATGTGTGTCGCTGTGGATTTCGTGAGCCCTTGATGGCCTGCGCATCGTAAATCGAGATTTAAGGCTTCTTTTTCCATTAATTTTCTTTTTCTTTCCTTGGATGGCTGAAGAAACGTCTTTGGGTGCATTAAATTTACTTTCAAAGTTACTTCAATGGCGTTCCCTCGGTACAAGGAATTCTACCGTGGCCCTTGTGAAATGGTTCAAGCATTTTGCGGTCATCAGATATTTGAGTTTGAACTATTTTAAGACTTCGAGGCCCACATTCTTGAATCCCAACCTAGGCTTCTAACCACATGGGTGTTTGAAATTCATGGCCGAATAGCTGATTGCAATATATTTGCATACGGAATTAGGGTAAATGTTTAATTTTGAATTTTTTATGCATCTTAATTCTCTAAACTAGCTAATTAGCAAACTAAGAATTTGATGGTATGTTAATGAGAAAAATATATAAAATTAATACGAAAATGAATGGTCAAGAGGCTGCTGTAATTACCTCAATCCATCTATGCTATTATAATTATTCCCATCTCAACCATTACTGAAACCTTCGATGTGTGAAAAGGGCACATCAGCGTAGGGGTAGGTTTATTTCTTCTTACCGCCTTCAGTTTCACGGAAGAACCGACAAAAGGTGCATCTATCATAATGGTACCCTCCAAGCCACCGCTAGGGTGTTTGGAAAGGGTTTATGATACACCAGGAATGCAGTACCACAACTTTAATTTTATTAATTTTTAGGTATAATTTAATTTTTAAATTAATTCAAATAAATACGATTGTACGATAACTACTAATTGTATGGTAAATGTATTTAAGTTATGTCTCTACGTATAAAAAAAGAGCTGAGTAATACAACAGAAAATAAAGTAAGATAAGATGAAATAATCAAAAGATATTGTTATTTTCATGAATAATACATATTAGATACTATGAGAGAAAAAATACTTTTTTACCACCGTGGCGCGGTCGCATACAATTTTTCTGTTCCCTTATCGTTCAAGGAAATAAATGTAATTGGATGAAGGTCTAAGATTTGATCTCTCAAATCTCTTGGCCATGATCTCTCCTATCGTAAGATGGGCCTAATAATGCAATTTCGACATCATCGCTAAATAGACCTGTGTCCAATTTATGTAATTTAAAGCCCCTCCGCTAGTGATTCCCAATGTAGTTCCTCTAAAAATCCTGGTACGCTACGTCGCTCTTTTATTCATAAAAATAAAATTTATAAGTTTTGCTACACTTTCCTGAACACCATCTAAATTGGTAACTAAACCAACTTCAAAAGAATCCTATATACGAGGCATGCTCATAAAGTAAAAGCCGTTTGGTCTCAGGAAAAAATATGCTCATTTGAAACACATTTTATTGGCATTTTTAGTTAGCTACAAACCTACTTCATTTCTCTACATAATCGTTATTCACTTCTAAGCATTTTTCGTACCGCTTCAACAGCTTCTTTAACCCCCCCTACATAGAAGCTCGCCGCCTGAGAGTTGAACCCATTGACAACGCTGTTCTTGAGTTCCTCTTCGGTTTCGAAACGTTGTCCACCGAGCCACTGTTTCAAGTGCAAGAAGAGGAAGTAGTCTCTAAGTGCAAGGTCTCATCATCTCCATTTTGTTGGTAACGGCCAAAAAACTCTCGTCCGATGGACATTCTTTGCTCTTTGTGGTGATCGGTGCGAATTTTCGGTACCCACCTTGCAAACAATTTCTGGCATCCAAGGTTTTCCGTGACAATATTGCAATCAGTTGTGCGTCCAAGTGGAGGAAATTGTTTAGCCAGGCCATTAATTGTCAATCGACGATCACATCGCAGTTTTTGTTCCACTTGCGTGACAATTTCATTGGTCGGAATACTGGGCCTACCACTTCGCCCTTCGTCATGCACATTTGTTCGTCCATTTTTAAAATCACCGTACCATTGTTTAACCTTTACTTCATTCATAACTGTAGGTTTATAAACTAGGCATAGCTCCCGATGAACTTCAGCCACCGACAATCCTTTTGCATACAAGAATCATATGACAGAATCGTCGTCAATCTTAATTTGTCCTAAGTACATGCCTCTTGGTCTTCCTCAGGGAATCTACCTTTCTATTTTTCCTTCCATTACATTTGTAATCAAGCCATTATGCCTCAATGAGTGTCCAATTCATCTGTTTCTTCTTCGCCGTAGAGTTCTCTATACGGTCCTATCCTCTTCTGTTCATCTATATACTTCCTCTCTCCTTACTTTGCATGTCCATTTAATTTTTATCATTCTCTTCCAGCACTCATGTCTCAAATTCTTCTGTTTCTGTCCCAAACGCTGGTCAAATTTTCCAATTTTCCAAGTCTCGGAACCATAGAACGTCATGCTCCGCATGAAACTCTTGACTAACTTTTTCCTTTTTTCCAGCCTTAGGTTTTTTGTACATAGTCATTGCCTCTTCTTCATGAATGCGTTCTTAGCTTGGGGTATTATTCGCTTGATATTGGTCGAACTTCTTCCATCCTATGTTATGCTGCTGCCCAGGCAGATGAAGGATTCCAATTGCTCTAGTTTCACCCGTCGAATAGTGATATCTACATTTAGCTTCTCTCTTCCGCAGACCAGGATTTTCGTTTTCTTCTCGTAGATTTTCCTATTATATCCCCCCAGTACTTAAGCCATGCCATTTAGAGTTGCTTGAAGGTCCTCTCGCGTTTCCTCCAGTATTGCGATGTCAGCTGCAAACCTGAGCATGTTCATTTCTTCTCCATTTACCTTGACTCCTTTGATACCCAATTCTAGTGTTTCTTTTATTGCCTCTTCCAGGTATACGTTGATTATTGCTGTCGAGAGGTTGCATCCTTCTCTTCAATTTCATCTAATCTCCAATTTAATTTTGTCTTCTATTTTTCTTCCATTTTTCGTTTCAATTGTTGTTACTTGATTCTAGTGGAGATTATGGATAATTCTTCTGCTTTTGTAGTCCAATCCGCGCTTTTAGTATCTTGAGCATCTTGTTCCCTTCGAAGATGTCGAAGGCCTTACGCAAGTTCACAAATGCCACGTATAATGGCTTTTTTACGTGTCCCATTTTTTGGGCCAGAACTCTCAAGTTGAGAATTGCATCTCTCGCTCCTCGGTTTTTCCTGAATGTAAATTGGTTTTCAGAGAGGTTTCCATCTATTCTTCGGCTAATTATCCAAATAAGGATTTTTTATGCTTGAGTCACCAGACTTAATGTTCTGTGTTCTACGTATTTATTTGTTTTCGGTTTCTTCGGTATGGCAATCATTATACCTTTCTCAAAGTCTTTTATTATCATTTCGCTGTCGTAGCTATCTTCA
Organism: Hetaerina titia; assembly: GCA_037158775.1. Classification (NCBI taxonomy): domain Eukaryota; kingdom Metazoa; phylum Arthropoda; class Insecta; order Odonata; family Calopterygidae; genus Hetaerina; species Hetaerina titia. The sequence continues at coordinate 19,528,630 of CM073775.1, read as the reverse complement.
ATTAATCCATAGAGGGCATCCTTCGCTTTGACCCCGAGCACTTTGATTATTTCTTCGTTTATTTTTTGAAATCCTGGTGCCTTGTTATTCTTAGGTCTGTCACGGCTCTCTTGAATTCCCTTCTTAATATCTGCGGACCCCGATCGTCTTTACTTATCATGCTTTCATCTTTAATTAAGCCATCTTCTAGTGGCTTGAAATTTTGATAGAGTACTTCAATACATTCTTTCCATCTATTCCTAATTTTGTCATCATCTCCTAGTATTTTTCCATAAGCGGTTCGGATGTTTTGCGATTTTGTTTTTCTTTCCCCTCATTGCCTCTTCAGTAGTTTATAAGCCATCTTGCTATTTCCCTTTTTCATGGTGGCATTAATTTCATCGCAGAAGCATTCTATCTATTATTCCTTTGCCTTCTTCTACTGTCTTATGACTTGGTTCCTTGGTTCTCTTTTATAGAGGACTTCTTCCCTCTCATTTCTTGGATTCTTGTATTTCCTTCTTTTGTCTACGAGACCCCTTATTTGAGCTGCTTTTCATGCTTTCTTAAATGTTTCTGCCTGACTCACATGGAGCTCATCTGCAACTTTGGTTATTATATTCTCCATTTCTTTTCATCGATTGTCAGTGCTTGTAATATCATTATTTCCCTTTCGACGGTCATGATGAACTTTTCTCTTACGCTCTTTTCCTCCAGTACCTTTCTGTTTCATATGGGTTGTTTTGTGTCTTTCTTCATCTTCTCATATCGTAGTCTGCTGTTCATGATCACCAGGTTGTGATCGCTATTTATATATGTGCTGTGGTAGCTCTAACTTCTTAACTTTGTTCTTGTATCTCTTCCTGACAAGAATGTACTATAGTCAATTTGGTATCGTACTTTGTCTCCAGGCATCTTCCATGTGCATCTTCTCCTCAGATGTTGATCGAAGATAGTATTTACCACTACCATGTTTTTCTCGTTGCATAATTCAATCAGTGTTTCTCTCGCTCTCGCGTTCGTTTTCCTAATCCCTAGTTTCCCGCGCTATTTTCCTCTCGTCCCTCACCAAACAGAGCGTTCCAATCTCCCATTGCTATAAGGATTACCTTCCCTCTTACTTTTCCTAGAATCTCTTCCAGTTGTTCGTATACTTTCTCTATTTCCTCATCTTAATGACTGGACGTCAGCATATACACCATGTACTATCACTGTATCCGTAGGTTCTGCCTCTAACTTAATCATCAATATCCTTTCATTATATTGCTAGCACGATATTATTTTCCTTGGCCATTTCTTCGTGAATATGATGCCTACTCCTGCAATTTTCTTTGTCGTCTGCCGAGTGTATCACTCTGTACCCGTCGCTCCAGAAGTCGTTCTCCCCCGCCCACTTAATTTCTATCAATCCCATGATGTCTATCCCTTAGCCTATCCATCTCCATCTTTGCAAATACTTCTTTATTCGCCACCAAATCTCTTCATTTTATCCTAATTATACTATTTTAGTATTATACTCAATTGTTCTTTTCTCGACATCTCCAATTATTTCTCAACCACTCCGTATATTATGCATCAATTGAGAGAGAGAAAGTACTTTTTCAAAATTTATTTGGTTTTGCACAACGCCTGTGACCGAATAGTTAACGGTTCCTACGTATAAATCAATTCCGTTTGAGCTCCAACTCACTCCCACCCATCATACTGTGTCTACGTGTTAATATACCCCACTAGTATTTTATTATAAATGTGTACCTGATAATGACATACCACAGGGAAACGCGATGTAGCAAGCCAAATACACAATAGGGAAAAGTACGTTCTCTCTTTCATTTAATGAATATATGCATACAAAACTTCCACTAAATAAAGGCAAACCTTGTAAAATTTACTAAATATATTAGTTTAAATGAATTTTGCATATGTCTATGCTAATACTATCTGCCGTTAGTGGCTGATTCATTAAATACTTACTTATGTGGTTAATGTATTCCTCTTTACAATCTAAATTTGAAGGAAGACGCTTAGAAGAACAATACAGTAATAGTTAAAATGGTGTAGGTTATTCTTTGATTTATGTGCTCGTAAATGTTTATTTTGTGCTGTATTGGATCTGAAACTACTATTATAATCGTAGTTATGGTCGTTATACAAGGATAATCAATGAACAAATAAACCTCGTAGGTCTGCAAACTAAAACTCTTCTTCGGAAGAAAATTACGGTCGTGCAGAAAATGGCACTTCGTTTACCGCACACTTTTCCTTGATGATCGATAACAGCACTTTCGTGTAAATTTTGTTTTCTTAATTTTCTATACGTTACTTTTAACATAGCTTGTCAAGAAATATTTTTTTTATGATCTGAGGATCTTCAATATAGATTCCATTATAATGCATTAAAGCCTATTAACTTTTTTTAATAGGTAAATGATAGCCTTTCGCCGATGAATGGGTCCAAAAAATAATAAATGTCGTAAAAAACAAAGCTGAGTTGTTATCAAGTAATGAAAAAATTATTCAGGGTATCCCGTCAGCTTTATCTTTTTACCCCATTAGCGCGAGCTTTTCTCCATGAAACTGTCTTTACGATCTCTCTTCTCTCGGCTCTCAAAAGCCGTTTTACGATGATACCACTTGGTATGACAACCAAAATGGCGATACTCATGCATGGAAAACAATAAAGCGAATGAATGACGCTCTGGTAGATCTATTAGTAAAGTCCCACCAATTTTGCACCGAAAGGTTTCTAATAGGTTTACGATTGATATCGCTCCAAGGTCTGTTTACATAATGTTTTCGCTTAACTCCTGTTTAAAACCAAATTAACTTATTTTTTATGAGTACAATTTTTTTAATATCAACGTACTAATATCATTGTCTCAATAACCGCAATCTCTTTCAATAATAATAATAAAATTATGATGTAAGAATTTCTCTGATATAAGGTACATCTGGTACATCATAAGATACGAGGTACAATCTGATATAAGGTGAGCGCAAACATTATTACAAATGTATCTACATTCAAGTTAATAATGTTAGTTTTCTTCACCCAGCATCTGGTTGTTTATGGCAAGGCGGAATTCGATAAAATAATTTAGTAAGTAAGCATATGTACATTGAAAAATAACTATTGGGTGCTTAAAAATTTGCGTGAAACAATAGACTTCAATATTCTCGAAGAGCTACTCGATTTTGAAAGTCCAAATTTATGTTCTTGAAAGGTCCTAAATTCGAATAGAAAAATTTGAAATTTTATAATTTAACCCTTATTTAGGATTTTGTTGTAAATCATCTATATCCACTGTTTGTTTATTGACATTTTTTTCCATTTCATGGCTCCCGCGGTTTCGTAAGTTATGCATTGGATTGAGACATATTTCAAGGGTGGGTTTGCTTTCTGGTAAATATTTAGTTCTGAACCCGCGTCTATGGATTTCTAATTTTCCATATATTTCCTCAAACGTTGAACTTTTTTCTTTTCTATCATTTTAGTGAAATAGGAATAAACTATGAGGGAGAGAGCTTCCGTGTGACCAAAGCCCACGCATTGTAATAGATCCTTCATAAACATAAGTAATTTGCATGGTATCCGTAATTAGGTTAATTTTAGGAAGTGGCCAGCTTAATTAATGAAAATTTAAGACCCCTCATTCACGAGCAGAAACGGAAGGATTTCCAAAGAAAGCCCTCGGCGAGAAAAGCTATAAACGTAGTGTGGATATAATGATGAGGTTCAAAGCATTCATAGGTCTTTGTCAAATCCTCACGGGTTTTTCACGGCTTTAATATGAACGAGCGATAACTTATGATTCTCAGAATGCCTATTATTTACCTTATACCACATATTCCTTTTAAGTCTGCTAGAATTAGGCACAGTCTGGTCCACAATGTTTGCCGCCTCCGCAGTAATGCTCTCATTCATTTCTATCAATTCGATATCTACGAAGTGTGATTTATTATTGCGCGCTTTTAGTAGTTTACACGATTTTTACGAGTGTGAAAACATTAATATTTTCCTAACCTATCTTGTATCAAAGTATTGAGTACATATTTGTTTCATCGTGTGCTTAAATATATAATATTATGGAATATTAAATGGATTTACACGTAAAACTGTGCTTCTGAAGTTTTTCTTATTCTTTAACAAAATATAAATTTAAAATAGATATTTGGGGTTAATATTTTGCTGTGTAACGATACCCGATTTAATTTTGCTTTCTGTCGTATTTTATGTGCACGTTTTTACGATAACTGAATGTGTTTTCCCTGAAACTGGTTTTAAGATATGATTTATAAATTTGCGTGCCCAAGGAAATTTTCCTCAAAGTTTTCCTTAAGTGGCTTTTTAATTCATTCTAAATGAATATAAAAACTATCACCATCCTCAGCACCTTCTCTGTTTAAAGATGATGATGTTTGTTTACAAAAAAGTCTAGCACTATAAACGCCCAAAAATGTGCATCAAATTAGAGTCTAAGTTGCATTTCCGTTCGCATATCTAACATCCATGAAGTTCATCTTATTCAATTAATGCTTTCAAAATTTCACATGCAAAGGTCAATAGGAAAGAATAATTCCCAACTTATTTATTTATTTTTGAATTGTTGGCACTTGGATTAAACACACATTACTCGTCTTTAAAATAGTTTCTAATGCATAAACCTTCGGTTTGAGAGTGCAACGTTGACTCGATTAATGGGTTGACTCCGTATGTGCCTGGATGGCTACACCATGCCTTTTTGAACTATTATTGTATTTATCCACGTCTGAGGATACAAAATTTGCATAGAAAGTATCGGAAACAATATTTCCTTGCATGACTATACATCGCAGCGTACTCGCATCGAGCAGGCTGGGTGATAGTTGGTCTGATCTTTAGCAAGCGCGAAGCGTCATTGGCCTACAAGCGTTCGATCAGCCTTGATCATGTTTATAGTGGAACTCCGTGGAGTGACTCGGTGCATGCGTAAAATGCAGCGAACGATTGCTTAGTGGTACACCATCAACTTTTTTGTTGGACTGGATAAATCGGCTACGGAGATAATGGATATCGCTAAGTGTTCAAGGTTGAAAGCATTTAGCTAACTGTAGTTTTTAAGTGGCACAAGTTATTCAAAGATGCCGAGAGAGTGTGAAGGTCGACTACCACGCTGAACGTCCATCGACTTTGAGCACCGACGGCAATGTAGAACGTGTACCAGAAGTGTTGATTTCAGCCCGTCAATTAAGTATGTGCACGATCTCAGATCGTATTGACATTATTAAGATGGCAGTGCCTACCATTTTCACTGAAAAGTTAGTGGCGCGAAAGATCTACGGTAAGCTCGTCTCAAAGGTCTGCTCTTAGGTAACCGACTAATTATCGGAAAACGTCATCGCGACGATTCACCATCAATCTTACATTCCCGACTTGACACCAGCTGACTATTTCCTATTGCCAAAAGTGGAATCCTCCCTCTAAGGTCATCACTATGGGACCCAAAGTGCCATTAAAGTAGCTTTCACGCGTACTCTTAAGGACCTTTCAGAATCTGCTTACCAGGGAGCCTTCGAGCCGTGGAAAAGCCGCTTGCAAATGTGTATCGACGCTCAAGGGATCTACTTTCAAGAATTTTGAGGTCTTGTAGAGACATCCGAAATAAATCTATTTTCGAAACTCTCCCCAACAATTTCAATACAAACCTTGTCGCTCTTCGAAGCATCATCGGCCCACTAACACCTCTTCAATCAGAAAAGACGGTTGTGTCCCAAGAGGCGATCCATTACGCATTCCCCTTGCAATATCGGATGCCCTTTCTCATGTTCCCTATTCTGAGAAATCACATGAGCTTGTGAGAAAGAAATAATGGACTCGAGATCGACATTTTTCTCGGAAGTTTTGCATACATCAAATCTTTGGCTCCTGCTACAAGATAGTATGTGTTCTTCATTTTTCTCCATTCCTCATTATAATACATCCCGGGAAGGAAGTCGCAACACCTTTTTGATTGTGTACAACACTCAATGCATTGTTCACTGTTGCTTTATTGAGACAATCAGAAAATATGTTAGCTAGTCATTCTTATGCCTCCGCCATTCTTATTTTTTGATGACGTTGAGAGGTATATGAGACTGTAGAAAGTCCGCCCGTGGAAATCCGTTCATTGGATTTCCAGGAAGATTCCTGGTTTTAGCGTACCTTCGCCAAAACCTATTGCAATTTGTTGGAAAGACGTTGGTGACATGCAGTTACAAACTTTTGTATTGAAAGATGTCATCGGAAATGAACTACATAATAGTTAGTGAGTTCGCGAATGCAAATTCAAATAATTTTTTGTATTTTTCCTTCTAATTTCCAATGCATGGTTCACCTTTTATGAAATGTTTGAGTAGTTACCTGAGAGTAATTTTGTTTGGATCGTAAATCAATCCTTTGACTCTTTGGAATGAAGGAAATTGCAATGGTATCCTAATACGTAAAGTACGTGTATATTTATTTATGTATACGTTCAAACACGAAATCCCTCCATACGGTGAATAAGTATTTATATATATCTTTCTCCCATAAATCATCGAAATTTATTTAAAAGATTTTCAAATGCGTATTTCTTACAATTCTAATCAAGGTATACTTTCCGACTGCATTAAATACTCAAAGTTTTATTTTCCCTGATAGTTGGTAATGATCATAGAATAGACTAACCGCCACCACAATTTAAATTCTCCGTTTTACAACACAAATCAAAGTACCACGTTTCCCTGGAAGTAGCCCTTCTTACATTCCGCATCCACATCTCCATCCATTTTATGCATTATTGCTTAATGTTTTCAGTTTTTATTGAAGTATGTTTTTTAAATATCTTGCTCCTACAATTTTATCAGTTTTTCTTTGATGTTAATTGACCAATGTTTTGCAAGTGATTGTATTCAACTTTACAATTGTAATTAATTTCATTGCAATTTTTCACTTTTTATAGCACTTATTTTATTAATTTATCTTGAGTTTTTACTTTCCTCTCATTGCATTTATGTCGCTATGTATTTAAGTATAGTGAACTTAATTATGGGCGGGTTCCGGTGGCGGCGGAACAGCGTCCTCGCCTCGTAGTTATGGGTTTGATTCCCGCCAGGGTTAAATCCCTCTGGTTATTTTTAATTTTGTTCGTTGTTAGATAAATCAACGTTTATAGTTCGATGTAAAGACTAAAGAGTGCTATTTTCGACTTAATAATAAAAAAATAAAATAAATTGATGATTGCATATCTTATTCTTTGATAAGTGCGAATGGCTTCCTAAAAGTATGGTAATTGTCTACACTGAATCTCCTGCCTTGGTACAAATCATGTACCAAGTTGCTTAACCTATTGTTTCCTTCATCTCCATCCCGTCCAAGAAGCCAATACACGGTGGTAGATTAGATTGCAAAGTTTGTTCATTGATTTAAAAGATAAGTGAATGATTTATTTTCATAGATATGCAAATTTACTTACAAAAACTTATTAATGCTTGTTCTATGCGCTAAATGCACTGATGTCAGAGTCAAAACTATTTACATCATTTATTAGGACAAATAGAGTGCCAGTAACTCGAAAATCAACTTCGCCATTAGTAAAATGAGGGGAATGTTTCAGTAAGTATTTAAACTCTCTTATTGTAGTCCAAGGCCACAGAGAAAATGACCAATAATAGATATTCAATGGTCAATTACATCTAGGCTAATCCAAAAGCTCTTGATATTTTACCCATTACCAAGACGACCTATTTTATGAACAATAACTGTTTAATTTTATAGAAGTAGTCAAGGTTTTATTTAGATATTTTAACTTTATTTGATTGATTTTTCAAGAAACTGTAACAGTAACTTTAACGGAGTCACCCGCTATGTGTGCACTATAATGCAACCATTTCAGAGAGTAAAAATCATTCGCCTTGACCGGGATTCGAGTAGAAAATTTCAGAGTGTAAGAGGACGTCTCGATAGCTTAATTGGTTAAAGCACTCGGCCGGATATCTAGGGATCCGGGTTCGAATCCCGGTCAAGGCGAATGATTTTTACTCTCTGAAATGGTTGCATTATATTTATTTGATTGATTGATATAAACTTTAAAGCGGAAAGTGATGTATGGATAAACAAGTTGAGAAACAAATTAGAAATGCAAATGGATGGATCGACTTATTGGAAATGAGAGTAAGATTATGTATTGGTTTTAGAAACGAAGAAGTAGTGGGATAGAACCCATAGCGTGTGGGCTTGACAGGCTGAATTCGAATCACAATTCGATGGTAATGCGATAGTCATGATGAAATTCCTGGTTGTCCTCATGACTCTTGTATTCTCCAAAATCTTTCCTATTTTCAGACATCCATTAAACTTCTCCCATGCCTCCCCGTGCCATTGAGACCGTGAATCGCACACAGAGTTACGACCCCGGAGGGTCCATCAATCCCTCCGCAAGCTTTGAGCGTGCCTGGATTCCCATCGCCACTCCTGTATGCGCGTGGGTGCTCGGTTGCTCTCCTTTGCTCTATCCCACGTCTGGGAAGTAATTTTCCAGGGCTCCTATGTACATACGAGGGTTAGTCGGCCGACTCGATTGTTTCCCGAAAGGAATGACCATCCCTCGGGATTTAGTGAGTGCCCTTTCTGGAACACACATCGCACCCATTATGTGCACTCCGATTTAGTCGACGAACTCTCCCGACTATACTTAAAGAGGTTATGTATTTTGCACATTCTGCTTGTTTGTTTAATTGTGTTTTAATCGATCCTTTTTGGATGTGGATTCGCTTCCGAGTAGACATTGAAAGAGTTTCCGCGAAATATAGGTGCCTATTTGTTCAGCCTTCTGTGGTTACCATTTCCTTAATTTTACCACTCATGGGTAAGGGGGATTGTAGAAGTGTTTTGAAGTAATTTAGAATGAATATGTATTCGCTTTGCACATAGCGTGATTTGGTTTAAAATCCAAAAAGTAGGTATCTCCATTTCTATATTTTCTTATTCGATACTGATCTTTGTAAAAAAGTATAAGGAAGATATTTCTTGTCTATCTATGCTTTTTGATTTAATTATCCGTCATAAGCATCCTCCTAAGCAGAGGGTGTTGCACTTCGATGGCAAATATGTTGATACTAACAGGAATATTCTTGATGGAGTCCTCATTCGTGATACATTGATGAATGCAATTACCGGACAAGTCAAAATCTTATAATGTAACCAACATTCCGATTGAAATGGCATTCCATGAACAACTTATGTTTTAACTCATCCATCAACACCAAAGGTAATTTACCAATTAGAGCAAGGTTTTGAAATGCCCATTACACCTAATTCACGTAGTTATAGCCTTACAACAACTTCATAGTGTTCGTTCTCTACTCTTGTGTGACAAGGTTATTTTCGTCTTTTACTGGCTTATATATTTCTACCGGGCTTCATATCTCTAAGTAGTGTCCTTCGTTGTCTTAATTTAACTAATATTTTCCCATCATCTATTCTACCTGAATATCTCCTCGCCGAATAGATCCGTCGCCGTTGATTTATACTGTTTTGACCGTCTCTGTCACTATGATTCTCTTGTTTGTCGTTGAGGTTTCCAAAATGTATTCACCCTTTCCATAATTGTCTCCATATTTCCAGAAGTGAGATTTCCTCATGAATTTTAAAATAGCTCCACCTGAGGGATAATTGAGACATTTGAACCAATATCCAAAGGCCATAATATCTAATGTCTTACGATGAAACCTAATCCAGTACACGTTTAAATGAGTATTAATAATAGCATGGATAATATTACGGACCAGACAGATTTTGGAGATATGTGCTCCAATTGATAGTTCTACATCAACATCTTAAATAAAGTATTCCTAGATCAAATCCGAAGTACGTGTTTGAGATAGCATCAAAATGGCAACCTAATGGTTGCCAGCCAATATGACGAGCCACAAATTCCATTTCACGGGTCTAAATTAGACCCAAACGAGAATCTATCTGGAAATGATACTGGAGGTGATTTCGAGATACCTCTTGCCAAGAATGTCTTCCCTAATATTTTCCTTACCGGAAGATTTCAGTGTTGTAAATTATGATGCCAAAGGTCTGGAAACATTCCAATTGTTTATTTTATTCATTGGTTAATGTTAATTTAAACAGTCAGAATTTAGTTTTATTCCACCTCCGTCATATACCTAATTTAGGTTTAAGCTAATTGGAGAAAATATATGTTGAGCAGAAATACCATAAGTATCGACCTGGTAAAAAATATTGCATCTGTTCAAAAGACTAAGAAGTCATTGCATTGTAGAGTTACATCTTACAACAGTTACAATAGTTTTTTTTGGAAATTTTTTTTTTCATGATAATGCTTTATATTATCTTCCGATACGGTATAAAGTTCCCATGTGTTAATTACTTTACTCGAATTGTATGGATTGAATGCCGTATTAATTTTTTTTCGTGTACTAATCTACGAAATCGATTGCGATTCTGAAATAAAACTCTATGCAATTCTTGAACCCATGGATTGATGCTAATACCCTGGAAATTTATTTTGTAAGGAAATTTAAACGTCTTTAAAAAACGAAGCCCTCGAATGACATGCGCTCGAGTAGTTGTGAGTTTTATTTGGGAACAGAAATAATTTTTTATGTAACCTTAATTTCACAATACGATATTTTATGCATAGAGAAAATATTGATGATTCAGTTCTCACAGCTTTGGTTAGGACTTCATATTTTCCTCTCGCAAAATTTTCCTGGAATGTGAAATGTATATGGCGAATCTGAGTGACCATATTTCATGTGTTTTTGGTTTTGAAATGTATATCGAAAGAGAATGTGTTCTAGGCAACGCATAGATAGACCCACTGCCTGTTTTTCTGCTCTGGAGAGAATCTCTTTCCAGCTGAGGAAGGAAAAAAAACCAAAGCCCTCTAAAACTTGGCATCCATCCAAGGGACCGTGGAAGGTTTGACTAATTCCAGGCGGAGATGAAATGGCGGCAACCCCGCTTTTCCGCCTTATTTTTTGATGCGAAAATATGAAAGTAATGCAAATTCCGCGGAGAGAGGGACTCTTCTGGAGCGGTCGGTCTACTCACGGCTACTCTTGTGCCTTCAGCCCTCGCCCTTTCCCTCTCATTCCCTCCCCACTTCCCTGGCCCCTTCTCTTCCCGCCATGTCATATATCCCTCTCACTTTTTCCCCCTGTGCCATATTTCTCAGCTGTTTGCATTATGAACATCCCTTACTCCCTCGCTTCTTTGAATGTAGTTATCAGCGTCCATAAAATTTCATGCAATGTGCAGATATTACTACTGTCATTCAATAAATATGCTAGGGAGTTTGGCGTCACACCTCGATATCATTAAATATTTTCACCAAAATGGTACCTAAATTGGGGAAGTGAAAGCGTAAAATGTGTAATATCAGTAGAAATCCTTGAAAATTTACTAGCGCACAGCATATGAATTTCAGAGTGACCCTAGGTCATGTGGCTGCGGGTTTATTCTGCCACACACGGAAGCATAGTACGACGAAATTCGCAATTCATCACTAGGGTTGAAATTTGTCTTTTTTATTTTGTCCGGCGTTTTTCTTACAGGAAACGTTTTGACGAGTCAATCTATTATTATTACTATTAAATAATTAATTATTGTTATATTGTCTCCACTGCCTTCAAATCTGTAGATAACATATGGCTGAACAGATTTTGGGTAATTCACAATTTATTTCAAAGTAGCTTTGTTTAGTTTACGAAATCCTCACTGAACAAAATTTTTAATGCTCCTCAAAGTTACGTTTTAATAATATTCAAGGTAATTATCGTGTTTCTTCAAAGGCCCTTTTACTGTACCTCAAGGAATAATTTTGATTGATCTTCCAAAATGAGTGTAATGGTCAACCTTCCATTATTTATTGATTACTTTAATTCTCCCCCTTTTAATACACGTGTCTGAAATTCAGAGTAAGTTATCAACTACAATTTTATTTAACTCTGAATATACGTGTATTATGGTTGATTTATTAAAATATTTAATTTGAAAAAATTCTGATCGACTGAAAAAATATCTGCACCTACTCAATACCATTTAATCCGTTGCTTGGGTATAAGCCATGTAGAATACCAAATAGTTTTGAGTAAGTATTAGTTCATGCATAGAATTTAATGTTTCCTGGCTTACATACGAAAAAATTTGCTCATATACACACGTGCATATATTATATATCATAAAGTAATGGAGTAGATCATTGAAACCGCGACTTAAAATAAATATATTCTGTTGTTTGTATTCTGCTGGGTTTAGATTTTGTTATGATTGCGTAGCTTACGTATCTTGCTAAAATTTTGTTTCATGTATCTTTTGCAGAGATTTAAATTTCATTGAAAATCCTTAAAAAAAATTAAGTATAAATTTCTTGATAAAAATTCAAACAAACAAACAATATGTCTGCTTAAAAATTCCTCTTCCTTAAAAAATCAAATTGATAATTGAATGACGACAGATATTAATTTTGAATATTTTCAAATTTTTGGGAAAATGCCGTAATTGTTATTATACTGGAGTCACAAGCCGATGAGCATCGAAACTCAGAAATGTCACCGCGTAAAAATATATTCCAAAAAAGAACGATATTTTCAATTTTCAAATTTTTCATAATTTTAGTCTAAAAAATGATAGTATTAGCGGACAGCTGTTTTATCCAAATAAAAATATTACTTTATATTTGTAATTTTTTCTATTCTGGTCGCATAGTATTGATTAGTTTTATGAATGGCTAGTTATTTCTTGAAAGTATAACTCCATTTATATTATGATTACTTCGAGTGAGTAAGTGTAACAATTGCTGCAATGGTCTCACTGAAGGAAGTTGATTTTGTTCAGTCACCAGCGTGGAAGGATCAAAAGAAGCTATAGGACTATCAGGAAGACTCTGTCATAAGTACCTAGTCTCTATTTTGTTTTTTTGCATAAGTCAACAAAATGACTTTGACAAGAAAATAACGAATCATTCTAATGAGTCGATTCAGAATGCTTAATTCCCAAAGGGAATAATCTTTCTGGGGATCCATACTTTTCTGAATCTCTTTCAAAAATATTCCAACTTATCCTGCTGAATCGACAATAGCACACGTTGCCCCATCTCAAGTTCAAAGCTTTGGTTAAATTGCCTAATATGTGTATTTTGGAAGGCATTACTCAAGAAAATTTTATCCGGAGGCTCGTATCTATGCAAACGGTAGCTCTTTTATGACGAGATAATTTCATGTTTTTCGGTGGTGATCCCTTTAGGAACTAGCTTCAATCAAGTTAATTCCAACGAGGTGAGACTAATTCCGTTACTGAACGCTGGCCCTATTGAAAATAAATCCTAAAATTCAATTATTTCTTATTCTCTTTGCAATGACCGATGGAATGAGTGCCTTATCGAAAACACAAGTGGTATCTTGTCTTTATTCGATTCAATTCTAGTATTAGCAAATAAACCTAGTAAAATATTTAAGGCTTATAGATAGGTACGTGAATAATAAATTTGTATTTGCTAAACTCTATTTTGCTAAACTAAAATTTTACGCCATAATTCACTCCTAATGACAGTGAATCTGTAAAGGATGGAGTAGCCCTTGTGGCAGTGGACGTGACCTCTTCACGAGATTTCATAAGGCCTGAGTGTAATGATTAGTTAGATGTAACCTTTAAATTGAATCAATCAAACATTACAGAATGTAGGAAAGAAAAGAAACGGGGACAAGTAATTTTAAATTACTGTTAATATTCTTGTTTTGACATTATGGGCTTTACCCATCGGTCACCAGTCTATTAGCTAAGAAAAAAGAACATAATAATGATTTCTCCAAGCGTTAACCTAATTACATGTAGCAGTAAAATTAGTCTCCTGACCATTTTCAACTAATTAACCAATTAATATTTGTAGTAATATTAAATATATACAAAACACCTTAATTCTCAAACCTACGAGCATTTATTCGGATTTAATATTTTCGAAACGTTAAGGTCATATTTCATGTACATGTTTCAGCAGACATTTCTTGCATGTAAACGTTAAATTAAGATTTAACCTAAGGAAAATAAGCGTGATTATATCAATAACTTTTTACGATTCAGACAAGAAAGGTATGTGCCACATAGATTTTCAACAACCTACAAATGTACCCGTAATTGAGCCAAAAGTTTTTTACCCTTTAGGTTGTGTTTCCTTAATCTTGTGAAATAATGATTCTGAATCTGTGAGAAATCAACATATTGAGGTTTTACCAAAGTTGGAAATGTCACTTGATTTACCAAAGTAAAATATGTTGTACATTATTTGCGTGTGTGAAGAATATTAAATTCAAACGAAAACATCTATGGAATATATGTTTTTACAGCTATTCCACTCAGTAAATAATGTTGTGGAGAACGTATTATTAACATCTCCATAGTGAGAATTTGGCCCCGGTATACGCAAGACAATCTCAAAATGTAACTCCAATTCCTCAGTACCTAGATTAAATTTTGCTAATTTTGTTTTGCGAGTTTACCTTCTCGCGATATCCCATGGGTCTCGCTCACAGTATCTTGCAATACCAAGTGCTAAGCGCCAGGGAGATATGAGTTGAGCCTGCGGTGGCTAATTGGTTCACATCGTCGGGCGCTAATTGGTCGTCGAGTGCTAATTGGTGGCCATTGGTAGGTAGAACCCTAGGAAGCGGACGGAATCCGTCGGAGGATATCCCCAGAGTGGGCGGTGGTCAGTAGCGGTGAGAATGTCACAAAAAGCAAAACGTGGCAACAGTTCTCCAACTCAGAAGCGGCTACAGAAGGGGTCTGCTCCCTACCACTGGGGTAACAGAAGTTGAAGAAGAGCTACCCTCTATCCAGCTCACCCGCCATTACTTCCTCAGAGATTTGTCAAGTAGGGTCTGAAATACACTACCCATTGTTCAAGTAATACAGTTTTAATGAATAAAAAGCATAAAATAAATTCACATTAAGGGAAAAGTAGTCTCTTAGTAAAATCTCTAAGGGGACAGAGTAGTGATGTGGAAGGAGTAAGAGGAGTACTTTGCTGTAAGAGGTAGGAGGATGAAGTTTCGGAGCTAGGAAATCGAGAACCTCTTTGAAAAAAATCATAAGACTAAGGAGAGGATTTAATGTAAATAAATTAGAAATAATAAATTGAAATGAACGGCTCTCGAAAAGAATGTTGCAAGACTCTACTTTTCCCTTAAGTGGTTGCATAAAAGAAAGGTTTCAGTCTTATTGAAAATAGGAAAAAAGTCTCTTAGCGGGAAAAATATGCTATTGTGAGCGGAATGTTAGTGCCTGTGAAGAGTATAAGGTAGTTGTGGGTTGAAAAGGTCTTGAAACGGAAGAGAGTTACTTTAAAATATAATTTTGTCTTCAACACAAAATCATTGTTTAAAGCAAAACAATGAACCAAAATAAAATTATAATGATGACTGAATACAACTTGAAAACAATTCACTTGAGTCAGTAGAAGAGGAAAGAATTCGCTGAAGCTTTAACTTATGATAAAAGACATGCAAGACTAAACGAAAGGCAGGAGAAAATTCTGAATTCAGGGACGGAAGAAGAAAGAAGAGAGTTGACGAAAGAATGTGAAGCTATATGAGAGCAAAATAGAATAGGAAGACATGGTATGGCGTACCTAAATTATGAGATCGCTTGCGGGATGAAGGGAAGAGAGGGGCAATTTTAATAATAAATAGAGAGAAAAAAATTATAAATAGCTAAAAACAAATTTTCGGATATGAAGAATAAAAATTCGTCGATATGGAAATATAGAAGTAAGCGGATGTTAAAGAGAAAACATGACAGAAAGCAACCGAGGAAGTGCCAGTCATGGGTGGGGAGGAGAGGGAATTGCTAATAGAATCCAAAAGTAGCAAGATAGATGGATGCAGGCTGTTTTGATTGAGAATGGGATGTAGAAGAATTTGTTAGAGAGGAGAGTGTTAGGCAAACGAGGGAGGGAATAAGATGGGAATTGTTGGATAGAATGAAGGGAGAAAAGAAATAAAGACGTAAGCGGAATTAAAGAGGGACTTACTGTAGTATTCGATTTCAGGTTTTTTTGTTAGGCGAGTCATATTTACAAATGATTTGGAAAGTATCCTCTTGAATTTTCAATATTATCAGGGTCATTAGAAATTTATAATTTTTTTGTAGTCAAAAGTGCTTGTTTAGTATTTGTATTAATTAGGACTGTGGCAGAAATCGCCCTATTTTTTACTATCCGTCATCTACACTGTGCAAAACATATGCGTAGAATACTTACATGGGTATCTCAGGATTGGACAAGAAAGTATATTTGACTTAACTTCATGGAATAGATGTGATGTGTAAATTTGCGTTAAGCTCAAATGTAAGCAAAAGTAAATTTATGATTTTCATAACAGAGAATGTGTAACATAAACTTGAGATTAGGCCATCCGAAAGTGGAATATATGGAAAAAATTAGCTTTCTTCAAATGAAAAAGATTTCAAAAAGGAGAAGGAAAGATTTTTCTGGCTTGACGTCCCAAGAAGAGGAGGATGTCCTCCATAAATGTCCCGTAAATGTCAGCAACACTAGTCTGTAAGTACGAAAACATTTCCTTCGAGCATATAGCTGAAGCATGGTATACTTTGCTAGTGATAAATGGGTGTATATATATCAGCGGCTGACATTCGAGACTTAGAAGGAGGGTTAATGTTGTGTGATGGCAGAATGATGTATGACAAATGGATGACGGTATAAGTCACCCAGAAAGAAGTCCCGAAAAGATGAAATATGTAAGTCTGTTGGAAACGCGTATGGAAGAGAACTACACACTAAAAGCATGGAAGCCTACTGAGGGAAATGTTGAATGGGAGCGAACGAGATGTAGTACAAAATTTAGAAGAGAAAGATGCAGTTGGGAGTACCAACATCGAATGAAATCTTGTGAATGTGGGCCGTTAAGGATAACATTTTTAGTTGAGTACCGAATTGAAAGATGCAGCTCTCCAATTCTGTATCCGATAACAGTTAATAGTGATGACCGGACCATTGATAAGCCTGGTATATTTCATCCGGAAGGGAATTATCGTGGTCTTCGCGCGCGGTATCCTCGGGTGATCGTAAGGCTCACCGTCATTCCTCGGATCCTTTCGCTCCCATCTTCCAATGTCCTAAAACCCGTCAATATCTTTTCGGCTTCACCTTCACTCCCTCCAACCTTGCCAACCTCCCTTTTCCTCGAAGAAAGTTCTCCGATCGATAACCTTCACACACTTGTTGACAGGTTCTGATCTCCACTGCCTCTTGGACGGGGATAGCTAACTCTTTGGCCGTCTTCTTTTACGAAATAGGTATATTTTTAAAATTTGATTTGAGATTTACGGTGAAGTATGACATCCAGCAATTGAGCGAAATCAGATCACATGCTTCAACTCTTGTTTCACCGTGGCTGTAATGCCTATCATTAAATGGATTCCGAAATGCTTATCAAAATGAACCCATCTCTTATTTTTAAATTTTAGAACTAGCCCTAAACGTAATGGATACACTTTTCGGAGTCTCATCATAATAATTTTGCCATTAACCAGAAAAAAAGATAATATTATCTCTTTTTCTCCCTGGTTTTTAAATAACCAATCAATAAAACACCAAATCATAAAATTCTCAGTTTTACAATTTTTATTTTACAAGTATTCATCATTCTACTTCAGTCCTTTAAGACTGATTATATAATTCCATTCTCCCACCAAATGAAATAAATTTTAAAAAAATCATTATGTATCAGAAATGGGTGCTGAAGCCCAGAGATCACCATTTTCAGTTGTGTTGTCGGTAAAGCCTGAGCATTTCGTGTAAGATTTTTCATATATTCGATAAAGTCGTTGTGCCTCAAATATTTCGGATTCCCTTGTCCCTTGTTCGGAGTCCCTTGGATTTCATTTTTAACCTATATAGTTCCTGATAATTCTTCTAAGTCTTTAGTTATCTCTTTTCTATAATATACAAAACTTCTGCGTTCAATGTTTGGCAGAAGTGTGCGAAGTGAACTTTGGCACTGAGTTCTTCTCGAGAATCTTTCATCGGAAGAAATAATGGTGGCCCCACAGAAATCCTTGACAATACTCCAAAAACATAGTCAACACGATTAAACTTAGAAACTTGTATTGCATCGAGACTTCTTTCTTTATTCACATGCCCATGCAAAGCTGATAATTATTATGATCGAATCTATTCACCAAATATTTAGTAAAATGAACATTGAAACAAAAATAATATTTCTTATAGAAATGGAGAGTTCCTGAGAAAATAAAAATGATTTCATCATCTGCCATAAAAATAAAAAATATTATATTTGCCAGATGAAGTATTTTAATATCTTATTGTTTGAAATAAGTTTGAAGCAATAAATATAATGTTCAAAAGTCTATCATTAGGAATTCCTTAGATGAAGGGATCACTTAGGGATTTATCTTATCTGGGCCGATGAATGCGATAAAATTTATGATTTAATGCAGAAATATACCAATTGTTCTTTCTTGCAGCTTAATTTGATTTCAGAAAATTTTTATATTGCGTTTATAAGGAAAAGGAAAACTAAAATGTTTCGGGATCGCCGCCTTCCAATATAGTCTAACGTCTCTGCGTGAATTTAGGCAGTATTGTCATTACAATAAATTTAAATATATAAGCCCCATAACTGGGTATTCAAAAACACGAATGAACAGCAAAGAGAAATTTTTGTCAAAATTAGTAAACATAATATGTCAATCGGGATGTTAAGCGATCAAATAATTTAAGATAAAGATAAAGCAAACATATTATCGATAGAATTTTAAATGAAACATGTAAATACGTATTAAAATTCTTTAAGAAGTACATGTTTTCGGTGGTAATGAAAGTAATATAAATCCCTTGATCTGAATGTGATGAATGCAGTGACATACCAAAGAACATTCCGTTTACCACAGATACTATTTAAATCTTTAGGAACTCAGATTCTTATTCAGCAAGACAATATTATTTGCAATAGTATATGAGATAAGAAATATCCTTACGCTTTAAGAGGATTTAATAATCGTTGTAAGATATTACAGGCGAATTAAAATTATACAATTGATTTTCTGATGACAAATAAGATGTTGAAGATTGTGAGAAGAGTGTACTGGCAAAATGTGGAAGGGAAAATGTAAATGTAATGGGTGAGATCCAACTTGGACTTTAAAAAAGTAGGGGAACAAGAAAAGATATTCTTGTTCCCACGCTCTTAGTTCGTGAAAGATTTTTGAAATAGCTACTGACCTTTATTAAACTGCTTGATACGGTCAAAGATTTGGATTGAAATGATATTATTTTAACTCAAAAATTGGTTTCCCCGGAATATCTGGTACCCGAAAAATCAAATAGCTTGGGTGGAGCTGTACGTGCCCAGAGAGGATTGAGTGGGAACCCGGGCCCTCCGGTTAGTAGTCCAACGCTCTACCCCTGGATTAATTCGACCCACGTATTCTTAGAACTGCTGCATGCAAAATTAAAACTTATTGTTCTTTAGTCCTCACATAAGGCTGCCTATCCCTTTTTAAGAACAAGAACTAACACTGATGAAAACCTCTGGGAAAATTCTTCCACCATAAATGCTACGAATGAGTCCATTTGAACTCTTCCTCCCACATTTTCCTAAACCTCACCACGTTCAGTTGTACTCCATGGAAAGAGATTTGGATAATCAAGATAACTTCCACTCTTTGCTAATTTTAATGGTAATTTATTCTAAGGCAGCAACCGAAAAGGGTTTCTTGGAATATAACAGAAGATTAATTTTAAAATCTCTTTGTTTCAATGACTTATCTAGCTGAAGCATCTTAATTGGAATAATAAGACATAATAAAAACCTTTGATAAAGTACCTCATTGTAAACTACGAGTGTATTGGATTGATATAGAAGAAAATAACCTTATAAATTTGGCCAGATACACACACCCGATATTAAACATTCCCGCCGGGTCGATAGAAAAATATCTTTGATGCCATTTGAATGCATCATTTACGCCTGTTATCTCTCACTCTCATTTTATGGATCCTTAGTCTGGCGTCTTCTATCACTATCTTCTATGTTAGTCTATTACTTTTCATACGTCGGCCTTTATTGCTGGGATTATTCCATCCCCTGTTTTCTTTTTCGTAGGTTTATGGTGGACTTTATTGCGCCCGAGGACGCCTAATTAATCTTAGTTGTTACTCATACATTGGAATCGCATCAGTTTTCGGTAGTACCATGATTCCATAGCATCTTATTTTTTATTCACTTTACTATTGATATAATTGATTCGATCTCCTAAATCCTGATAGAAAGGATGGAATAATGGCCCAGGGATTACCTGACGGAGTTTTAACATGTCCTTTATTCCGCTGAACAAATCTTCCATCACATTGCGTTCGACTAACATTTAAACTATGTTGGAAAAAATGCGAATTAATAAACTATATTATATATCGGTATGCATGATAGCAAAAAAAATTATTTGAGGATTATCTGCAAATACTGCTTTTGTGGTTAATACAATCCAACCAATCTTAATAGCGGGAGCTATTTTCCTAATTAACGAAAAGTGGGAAAAAAAGGTCGATGAGTTAAAATCACCGTGAGTAGGATTGGTGAAAATGAAATGAAAAGGGAAATTTATTTGAAACAAGAAAGTAATATTTGGTATGTGCGTAAATTTATTTTCTACTAAGCTCCCGCATATACCCTGGTAAGGGTCAGGAAGTTATAAACAATAACGTAGCAATTTAGCACACCCGTATAAACTTGCATAATCTAGGGAGCTGTCTGGCTTTTACCCGAGGACCATAAATATTCATTTTATGGTGAAATCAAGGAATGCAATAATAAATTGGAGGGGAATCTTAACCTAACGTATTTCATTAAATACCTGTTACAAATTACACATACTTAGTGAAATAAAGGAATTGAGTATTCTTCATTCAATTAATTCAAGATGAAGAACTAGTAGGATGTGAATCATATATAAATAAATATAATGGTAAATCCTTGAATTGGGAAAAACATATCTCAAAATTATGATAAAAAATGTCACTGATTTTTTTCCTGTCCGTGGCGCCAACCATTAAAAAAATCAAATAAAATGTTGCACTCCCAGTCAGTATGTTAATAACCAAAAATATCACAACTCCCTTCACTGCCTTCATTTTCTAAAGAATTTATTTGCGGAATCTATATGAATATTTATTACTTATCTAGATCCATACATAAATGTTAAATTCAGCTGCGAATTATATATTGTTTTCCAAAAATGTGGCACCATAGGTGCTAAAGAAACTTCGGCCTAATTTTATACTCTCTATTTTCTTTCCTTACATTTTCCCAACCATAAAAGTATATCATATACTTTTTATAACTAATACGTCAGTTTATAAAGTAGAACACCACTATTTAAAAGTAATTCGAATTGTTTATTTTAAATTCAGTAGTTCTTGGCGTGAAATTTGGGTTTGGAAATATCCACGGCCATGTAACCTTTAGAAAGCCAGGTGGTATTTTCCATCCTTGACATTTTCACAGAGAAAAAGCGGTAGGAAACATTCTGAAGATGAAAGACTGGATGTTCTCGTAAATTATACTTCTAGCGTTTGATACTACGAAATTTACCTCTTAATTCCAAGAAAAGTGGCAACACCCGTGTCCAAAGAGTCCTTTGTTTCCATAAAATTTTACAAATTTACTGAAACCTCGTACCGTCCTAAAATAAATGCTATCAAACTGTGAAGCATCAGTAGATTAGTATTTCAGTATTACTGAATTCAGTGACGAAAGAATCACACTGTTGCAGCAAAAACTGCACGTTTATCTTAGTGTCAAACATCTAACGTGTCACCTTGTTGCATTTAAGCATGAATAATAATACTCT
Organism: Hetaerina titia; assembly: GCA_037158775.1. Taxonomy (NCBI): domain Eukaryota; kingdom Metazoa; phylum Arthropoda; class Insecta; order Odonata; family Calopterygidae; genus Hetaerina; species Hetaerina titia. The sequence continues at coordinate 19,506,738 of CM073775.1, read as the reverse complement.
AGTTGTTACACGTGTAACTGGTAATCAGCTAAAATATGAAGGTACACGCAGAATATATTCCGAAAGTATTGTAATTAAATTTTTCTCGCCGCTCCTAGTGACCGGTGTGGGATTAAACTAGTTGGCAGTGCAACGTATTGAAAATGAACATGATTATTTGGGCAACGTCATCAAAACGTCATAAAACCTGGGTTTTTGAATACGACCCTTGAACAAAACGCCAAAGCTCTGAGGGACAAACCAACCAGTCCCCCAAGCCCAAAAAGGTAAAAATGAACAAATGAAAAGTGAAAACAATGGCCATAGTCATTTTCGATAGTTAAGGAGTGTGTTCCTTAAGGAAAGACAGTTAACGCTGCCTACTACGTGGTTGTGGCGGTAAGACTCCAAAAAGGGTCATCAGGACAAGAAAAGATATCTCCACTACCTGAAGGCTCCATCACGACAACGAGCCTTGCCACAACGCGCTGCAAGACCGTGAGTTCCTGACCAAACATCAGGCGTCAACGCACTTCCAACCCCCCCCCCCTCTAGTCCTGACATCACCAGCAGCCTTCTTTTTGTTCCCTCGGATTAAGCCAGCCCTGCAAGGAACCCGTTTTTCGACTTCAGAAGACATCCAATCAGCCGTGACGAACGGGCACGTACCGGTCATGGCAGAGCCGCTGGAAAGATGCGTAGAGACCAAAGGACATTCTTTTGGAAAGCACCCAGTATACTTAGATCTATAAGTGACATAGGTGCGTGTCCGGAAGAAAATTTTACATTCTATTTTTATATGAACTAGATATAATTTTATATTATTAATTATGTGTAGCGGTGGTACGACACTTATCAAATAGAATCGAACTTGAAACATTGCGTAGTGATAAATTGTGGGAATAAAAACAATTCTCTTCGGAACGCTTACTGTATCAGAAATGCTGAAATATACAACGTAGACTTGTTTAAAAACTTAGGCACTATAGTCATCTTGCCGACTTATTCATGAACGATTTTGAGGAAAAGTTTTTTAATAGTGAATCAATAGACAACAAGAATTTCTTTTGTTGGTTTAGATATGTCGACGACATTTTTGCCATTTGGCCAGGAACCGATAGACAGCTAGACAGATTTTTTCACACTTTAAACTCGTGCGACCGTAATTTAAAGTTCACATGCGAAAAGGAATCCAACAAGGAACTCAACTTCTTGGACATTACAGTCTCAAAACAGAGGGATGGCTTTAACTTCACAATTTTTAGAAAAACCACTGCCACAGATCATATCATTCCCTTCGACTCACTCCATCACATAAGCCAAAAATTATCCACTTTCCACTTCATGATAAACAGATTATTAAACATCTTCCTTTCCAAAGATAGTTGCAAAAAAGAATTGTCAATAATAAAGGAGATCTTATCCAAAAATGGCTATAGTGAAACTTCAATCATGAAAATTCTTTATAAAAAACGCCTCACAAAAACGAGAAAACTTCTTTATAAATCGAGTGAAGTTACGGACTGAAACCATCGCTGGTGTAAACTCCCCTACCACGGATACATCTCCCAAAAAATAGGTAATTTCTTCCCGAGGGCCAAATTTAAGATAGCCTACTACAACAATAACAATCTTGGGTCCTTCCTAAATAATACCAAAGACAAGGTGGATATGGTCAACAAAAGTGGTATATACAAATTGAAGTGTAATAACTGCAGTGCCACATACATCGGACAGACAGGCAGATCCTTCCTCACACGCGTGGGGATCACAAGCGCAGCCACCGCACAGGAAATTTAAAGAAATCGCACTTTGCGAAACATTTGTGGGAGGAGGACCACTCCAGCGACTTCAACCCGGAAATACTACACGTCGTGGAAAAGGGAAGAAGAATGGACAAACGGGAAGAATTGGAAAGAAGAAGACACATGAAGAGTGAGCATTTAGTCAACGGCATTTTATATGAAAATCACTCCCCAATTTTGGAAATCTCATTCAGTAAATAACATGTGCCAAAAACCCCGAAGCATACCTCTTTTACCCTCCCCCTAACCTCCTCATTTAGCCCAACCCAAAAAACTTCCTTTCTCTTTTACCTCTCCCCCCCAATGGACCTTCACCTGCAAGCCACGCGGCTTACCCCCTAACCCCCCTCCCTCCTATTAGCGTTTCACCCCACCACCCCCCCTCCCCCGATATTCCTTCCGAAGAGTGCATATATATATAACCCTGTTCTGAAGAAAACTTTTTGTACCTGATGATGACGCCGAAACGTTGAAACCGGTAGTACGAATAAAAAATTGTGTGGAAGTTACTAAGTACATTCATTTAAAACGATGACAATAAATGTTCGTAATACGTACATTTTTCCGAGTATTGAGTTTTTTTTGCTAGGATCACTCACTATAAATTCATCTATGGCTGTCGAAGCGTTAGATCCCAGCGGGATTGTTATATAAGTAATGTTGGTCAACTTAACTCCTGTATTTGGGAAATATGAATGCATTTAGTTTTCTATAATGTTCCAAAAGTACACACAGCATTGATAGCCAAACAGTTTTCAGAAAAGATTATCAATTTAAATTATCCATTATTAAAAGCACATTTCATTATATGGAAATGGGTAAACATAAAAACAAACGAAAAGCAGAATTACACCGTCTCACAGCCTTATCATTTACACGGCGCTGAAGCTCCTCTGAGATTTAAGGCAATCTCTTCGGAAACTGATTTACATGAAGTGTGCCGCCTCCGAGATTGCGTTCAGACCGTCGCGACGCGGTGTGGCGTGCTCAGTATAGAAATTCAACCCCATCTCCGACCACCCTTCCACGTATGAGAATGAAGGGTACGAAGTACCGGGCGGGATTACGGAGTGGGGAAATTTTGCCCGAAGGAAAACCTACAGCGGAAAATGGGAGGGTGTGGTTGAACGAGACGAAGACAAGTCTGAAAAATCCTTCGTGGAAAGTGGTGCGGATGAAAGCGTCGTCAAAGGTGCGTGGGAGTCTTCCTTCGAACGATGTTGGCGTAGGTAGAACGGTGAGGGCTTGTCGAAAGAAGACTGAAAACGATTTGGCTCAATCTAGGCTCCCTTAATCTCATTTGAATTCGATCGATCGAATACACAAATGAATAAGATGAGTAGCTAAAGTTAGATTCATGTTCGTAGAGTGTAAAGTTAAAAACGTGGAGCACAAAGGATTAGAGCGGAAATAAGGATTAAATTAGCATTAAACTTAATTTAAATAAATGTTGAATTTCGTCCCTTAATATGCTATCTCCTTTGATCCCAATTCTGGTCTGACGTGATCCAACTTAAATAAAACTCTTTTTAAAAAAAAGATAAAATAGCAACTCATTGTTAAGTACTCAAATTTTTATTGATATTTTTTTACATTTAGTTGTTGTGCGTATTTAAATATTCCTTAATGATCGCTTGTATTAGCTATAGCATATCAAATAACCTCTTCCGTTAAATGTAAACAAATATAGGTGATTTTCAAGTTGAGTATGGTATTTCTGTGGATTTATTATTCTTCATTTATCAATTCTAAATAAAACAAACCGGTAATACAAAATCGTACGAATAATCACTTTTAGTCATGGCTCAATGTAGTGTGAAACGGTTGGGAATAATTACAAAATCCGTTCCCGAAATACTACAGAAAACTCTCCAATTCATCTCCGCAACAAGGTAGTTAGCGTAAATCTCTCCAACCGCCAGGACAGACTATTGATTTTGGAAATCAAGTTCTAATGAAATGGTATTCAAGAACAAATTTAACGAAAATTAATTCCTCGGAAATAATTACCTTAACCATAACTGCCCAGAGTATATCTCTGTAAAACTTTATGGAATCCTTCGCTGGATGCTAGGTTTAGACATTTTGATAAGATGCAGCGAACGTACTTTCAGCACGGGAACTTGATGCTCGGCGTACGTGGCTCGTCCAGTCTAGTTTAGTGCTTCTTGGCGGAACTTCTCCCGTTGTTGAATTTGGGGTTCGTCAATGCAGCCACGAACCTAGTGGCCGAGAACTCTATGACCTGCTGAAACACACGAGCATCGCCTCGGAGCTCTATTGGCATTTCGACGTTGATAATGGGATGACATTAGCCGAAAATAGGCTATAATTAATTAAAAATAGGCAATGTATTATACACATAGTCTAAAAATACGTATATAGGCTATATATGGACAAAATATGTTATATATACTATATATACAGGCTATATTATATATATATATATATATATATAGAAACAGAGACAGAGTGATAGAGAGCATCGACCCGACAAGTGGAAAGTACCGATTAGGGCAATATTTGTTCGTTTGTGATCGGCTTGATTCCGCCTACCCCCCCCTCCTGTGTTTGTCTTTCATGCATTTATATCCATTTCTGAAAAATGCGAAAGGAATATATATATATATATATATATATATAAATTATATTTATATATATTTTTATATATAGTCCCAACTAATCTTCCGAAGAAGACGGAGATCGAGTCCGTCAAAATTATCAAGACATTACTTGTGAGTGTTCCTTTTATGTGTCCTCATGTTGTATGTTGCTGTCTAAGTTTTTTAATCAACGTTTCCGTGTTACTTCGAAGAAATCATCTATATATTATACATACTGGACATGCACCGAAGAATACTTCTAGGAATATTCTCTCTGACCGCTTGCCATTATCATAAAATTTTATGCATCATATTAAATGGGGTTTAAATATCCCTACTTCCTTTTGGCTAAAAATTCTCATCATATTATAACGTAGTCATTTTGGACCACGCAATGTGGGCGATCGTTCTCTCACGAGAAGTAGTCCGTCGTTATATGACTGTATCCACTTCCCTTCCCTCTCCCCTCTCTTTCAAAGCCCGACGATGTGAAACATTTAAATATTCATACCACCTTAATTCAGGGTGAAAACTACAGGATCCCTGAACCAATTTCCTCCAAGTATCAAAATCCTAATGCCGTCTAGGTCAAAAGGAAGGTACTCCAACTTTGTTTAAAGGGGTTCACCAGGATTCTGACGCTAAACTTGATTGAGTTAGAAGTACAGCATAATTGATTCAAGAAATGCGTAGCGAGTATCTGATTAGGCAAGTCGCTCGGCCATTAGGGATACTTGAGATGCATTCAACCAACTTGATTTTCAATTAGAAAATATTGCAGCAGGATTGTCACTGTTAAGTCCAAACTTTCCGTTTTGGATACTCTTTGGAGTGGGTTGATTGCGTAAACCTGATAGCATAACACGAAGGTTGCTATCTCACTATTTTCAGCCTTATAATAAAAAGACAGTAATTTACTGTTGAAAATTGCTTTATTGTTTTTCGAAGTCTAAAGCGGATAAAATAATACTTTGTAATTCCACAGATTTATTTCACAAACACACGACCCGGGTTTCGACGTACAACGTCATCTTCATATCATCCCCACCTGAAGATGACGTTGTACGTCGAAACCCGGGTTGTGTGTTTGTGAAATAAATCTGTGGAATTACAAAGTATTATTTTATCCGCTTTAGAATGGACCGATTCCATAAAATAACGCCTGAAACCATCGATTATATGTTTTTCGAAGTATTCTTTATGATAATCAATGCACTTTTGTGTGTGCTCAAACCAATTTTCGTTGCACTTTTTCCACCACGATTGAGGTTCCACGAAAACATAGATTTTTAATGCATCAACGGCTTCTTCAGGCGCCGAAAAATGTTGGCTACGCAATTTTTTCTTGATAAACAGGAATAAAAATAAGTCATTTGGACCTAAATCAGGTCTGTACGTAGGGTGGCTCATTAATTAAATCGCTAAAATAGACCCACTTTTGGGAAGTACGTATTTTCATAAGAGGAGTAAATGTGCACTTAATTTGGTTAATTTACTGTTCAACTTGAAGTGTTTTGTCACCATATTCTTTTAAAGAGAAAAATATACGTGAAATTCAACACTGCGGCATTCAGTATTTGACCTCCAAGCCATGAGTTAGGGACGATACAGTCATATTCACTGAAAATAATAAACCTGAATATAATTCAAAATTTACTGTAAAATCAAGCCGTAAGATTGATTAAATTTTTTATCAGTTTGGTGTAAACTTTTTTCTGAAAATGCACTGCCTCTAAATAAATTCGGCTTAAATGTTTAAACCCTAATCTAAGCCGGAAAATGACAGCATTTTTTACGTCGTTAGACCATTTCGATACCTGGCAATAGCTCAACAACGCAGCAAAAATAGGCCCGATTCATTTATCTTAATTTTGCCTCCTCCCGTCTACTTCATTCTCAGCCACAGGGTTCAGCAATGCATCATTCAGGGTCCCAGTTTCATTTTCATTTTCCATTCGCACCATCTTTGGCTTTTCCGTCTCCGTCGGGGCATTTCTTCCCGCTTTAAGCTCGGTCGTTTGCAAACACCCTGGAAACGATTTGAGGAAAACTTATGGGTTTGATAGTTTGGAAAAGATAGGAGTGTAGTCCAAGTTGAAGGAGGAGAGGCAGGAGTAGCGGACGGAAAAAAATCTGGGCCCCCCTCGCCCCGTGCGACCCATATGGCGAGAGGTTTGTGGGAAGGTGGCTTGCTTCATTTTGCGAGGGGCAGCATATTATCCGATCGGGGGGCGAATGGGGAATGGAGGTCGACGGCGGGATATAGGTGGAATTTGGCAGCGGGTGTTGGGCGGAGTGAAAGCGTGCTTGCTGGCGTGAAGGCGGCACTCCGGCCATTCCAGGCGTCCCAAGTCACGAGCCAAATATCTCAGAAAAGAGAAAGGCATTTTTGCAATGAAGTAGGTATGCGGAAGAACAGAGACAATGTCGCTTCGCCTAAGATTTGATCTATCTGGAAGACATAAACCCAGTGGATTGGTGGTATTTTCCATTCAATATTCTATCCGATTTGTGCATAATGCGAGATACATATAATGTCTGACAAACCATAGTGGGGCTCTTTAATCACTTTTCCATATGCATGGAGAATAATAATTAGAAAACATTTTTTTATAGTATCTATTTTTTCTCTCAATTGTTGAATACTAAGTTTATCTATTCTCCGAATAATACGCATTGCACTTCAGGCATATGTTTGTAAATCCGAGTCCAACTGATTTTCAATATGAGTACATAAACCTCATTTTTCATTATTTAAAAAACATTGTGCGTCAGCTCAAATATATCCAAAGCGCAATATAGGGTAAAACTTAGCGTAAAATGTTTCTGCTCATTGGCATGAAAAAATTGTATTACTTTTGATTCTGCTTTCTTTATGTACTCTCTGAATTAAAATAAAATACACATAATTAATGTTATGTTTAATTTGTGTGAACAATCACCCATTATGTCAATCTGAATCACGGCATCTTTTAAAAAGCCTGCTAAAATATGTTTAATTTATAATGCAATTGCTCGTGCCCTTACATACGAAAAATCAAGTATTCACATTTTGACATCGATCGTCAACAAGCAGAGTTTTAAAAGTATGACATTTTTATCTAAAATATAATAAAATCTCAATGTTCAATATTTCAAATTTAGTATTGGGTGAACTCTACCAACACTTACCAAACCGACCTTCGAGATGATTACTGTACGGTAGTGGTGAGATTTTTTTTAAAAACAGATGTCTCCATTTTTCCATTCAAATTAAATTTATTTTCCGTAATGAATAAAAAATATTCATCTATTAATACTGTATTGTTCTCCAAAACATCAATGTAATTATGGTTTATGAAAACGAATATTTAGTAAATTATGCCACGTTTCATCAAGTTAAGCACGTAATGAAATAGTGAACATTTACCATAGTTTAAAATCCATATATTTCATGCATTTAAAATTAATGTAAAAGATAATGTTTCTCAAAACATTATTTCATTATTCAATTTTACGTTGATAGTAACAGTTTACCAAGGTAACTCATTTTAAATTCGTGAATGCCTTTAATTAACATTTATAGTGAATTGACAGATGCAATTGAAAATACTCAGAGAGATCAATGCGTGTCTTTTGGGGCCAACGTACACGCAAGTGGTTTAAGTAAAATCTAGTCAGGAAATTGGAATCATCCGTCAAATATTTTGCGTAAGAAGTGAGGTGGGTGTCTTTAGTCTTCAATTTTTATTACCGTAGTTGAAAGCTTGTGTATAAAATTGTTTCAGCATAACTATATAATAAGTAAAGATATTCATATAGTACTGGATATATTTCGCGCGGAATGTCTTGTCACCGGTTAAAGTGGGATTACATAAAAATGAACAGTGAAATCTAGATCCTGTAGCATAATTAGCAATAAATTACCAATTTATTCTAGCTATTAACCAGCATAATATATTTTTATATTCCGCACTCCTCCAAAAGGGAACAAAGACATGGAAAAGGGAAATAATGGAACTATTAAGTCAGGGAGAGTATACTGTCATTTCATTTTTACTGGGTTGAGAATTAATATGTGTTTGAAAGAATTAAAAAAGCAAGAGGTCTTCGAATGAATTACACGAGCTTTTATCATGGATTAATGGGTTGCTGAGGGCAAGAGAGCATGGGAACTAGGTTCAAAAAATTCCATAAATTTGTTTATTCATCCAAGTAGTTGTACATAATAGCAGGTACGAGATATAATACAGGCTTAAACTGTTATAAAGGAACATTATGGTACAATTCACAAGGAAGCCCTGTTATAGGTAGCATGCTACTTCAGGGCGGGAGGGGGGGACGAGGTGAAGGCAACTATGTTATGTTGAGAAATGAAGAAAATTTCACTCCATGGACTCTGTCACGATCAGCGCCGTGTGAGCCTGCGTGTTATCATGGTGGAAATGCCATGCATTGTTTCTCCAAAGGCCCGGCCTCTTTAGGCTCACTGAGACCCTCAGTCTCTTCATAACCTTAAAGAAGAAATTATTGATGACGGTTTGACCTTGAGGGACTTATTTGTAATGAATCAGTCCTTGCCAATCGAATTAACATACCAGCATGACCTTCACATTGGACCGGGACATGCAAGTTTCCTATGGTCGAGGAGAATAAGGACCTTTCCACTGAGAATACCGGGTCTTTGTCTCAACATGATAACCGCAAACCCAGGTTTCGTCGCCGGTTGCGATGGTTTAAAGAACTCTGCGTCGGTATTAGCTCAATTTAAGAGTTCCTGACAAATATCCATACGTTTTTGTCTCCGTTCATCAGTGAGCACCCGCGGGACGAATTGTGATGCGACGCGTGTCATGCCCAAAATGTTTGTCAAAATTGTCTGATAGGTTCCAAAGATAATGTTCACTTCCTCGGCTATCTCCCTAATAGTTAAACGGCGAATTCCCCGCACCAAATCGTTCACCAATATGACTTGGTTGGGGTCTGTCGAAGTGGAAGGCCGCCCCGTTCGCGAATCTTCATCTGTCGAGATTCTGCACGATTAAAAAGGACTGCACCACTCAAAACACTGGCTTCGACACATTGCTTCCCCATTACAATATTCTGTGAAAACTATAAGGCACTGAATTCATGGCCAGAAATTATGACATTTTATACGGTAGGTTACAGATATAAATATGACCACAAAGGAAGAGTTAATTTTTTACTTGCGTGGGTGTGGGGATAAATCCCTTGTGTGGCAATAAATGCGATTCAATGAATCTATTCATCAATTAATCGGTAAATGTATTCACAACTTGTGATGTTTGGGTTATGTTTAATTTATTCAAGTCCAATAATTTGCAATTATTCATCATTGAAACAACACATTCTTCCGTTAGATACTTACGTTTAGGGAAAGGATATGTGTTAAGCAGGCTTCATCTTAGAAAGAAAATCAATTTTAAGGTAACTATACTCCATTTCTTACGAGAAATAACACATATTTGCAAGTACTTCTGAAACCTCGCATATGCGAGTGAGAGTTTACAGAAATACCTTGGACGGAAGTCGAATTCGCACGAGTTCCATTAAGCGAAACGGGATCTATTCATGTGTTCCACTCCTCCGCTCCCTTTGCTCCTCATTATCTCTCTCCCCGGCTCTCTATTCCCCATCCACTTCATGCTAATCTCTTCAGTCTCTACTCCGGTGAGAGATGGGCTGCATCTCCCCCGCTCAACCTCAAGCCGTTCCTCAGTCATACGGCTCGCTCTTAACCCCTGATGACATAATCTAAGCGATGATTTCATCTCCTCTTCACTTTTCCCCCCACAAATTCGAAACCCATTCCACCTTTATCAAATCCGTTCTCTTGGAATCATCCTTCTTCCGCTTCGTCTCGTACCTCCCCCAATATCTCCCAACATCCCCTTCAACTTTCACATCACTTGTTCTCCCAGAGTGTCTCTCTCTCTCTCTCTCGGTCTAATACTTTTCATCTCTCTCTTTTGAATATCATTTCACAACCCAAGAAATATATTTTTAAGAATTTCTTTTGGAGCAGTATTTGGTTAAATACGTCACAAATTTATGTTGTTTTTACAAAGTCCATGTCGTCAAAGTAATTTATTGATAATGGTATTATCTTCCTTTACATTAAATAAACATGTTTATTTTGTCTTTTTTACAAGTGATTCATTCAGATTCCTGGAAGGTGAAAGACAAGTGAGTGATATTTGATTCAACTTTGTTTTTTGTTTATCTTGGTAGTCTAAAAAATGTCATAGTCATATGTGACATAAAAAATATTATTTTTAAATTCAGAACTATTTTTCGGTTATGTAAGATTCAAGGCTTAAAGAATTCTTAAGAGTGGTTCTCCATTATATTATTCTTTCAGGACATACATGCTGTAATACCACATAAGCTCTGCATTAACTTCAAGTAATTGTTTTATTATTTTTCATCCTAAGCTTGACGAATAAGGGTTACTTATCATGACTATATGTTATTCGCTTTAGTTTCATTAAATAATACCATATGAATTATGATTAAGGAAAAAATAAGCTCTCACTCAAAATTTAAAATTTACCGTGTTACCTAATGCATTACTTGTAACTTAAATGCCCTATAATAGATTTTTTAATAAAAACAGTTGAAAATAATTTCAAATCGATTCTTACGCATTCAATAGTCTTCGTTTGTATCGCATTTAGGGATAAAAGAGATATTTCCTTTTTTTTTTTTAAAGAGTCACAAATAAGAGTAATGTCATTCCTTAAACTTATTGTTCTTCATGCACCAAATGAGTTACTCTATTGTATATGCAGTAATATTTCTCTTCCCTTTTTCTAATTTATAAATATTTACTTAAGTACAACTTCTAGTTTAAATATTTCATTTTGGACGTTGTAAAAAGTTGCTCAGGCTCGAGAAACACTAGGATGATTTGTAAGACTGAGACTCATGCCAATTTGAATACAAAATTAAGATTAGTTTTTCTACGCTTACTTCAGTTTGAAAATGAAATTTTGAAATTGATAATTGAAAAATAAAAAAAAAACTTCACTTTAAAGTCAATCTCGGTGTAATTACTCCCTTCGGTGTGCGCATTTTTAGAACTTTTGTTGGGTTACATATAATTCCCATTTTTCATCTTTTCCTGTCTGCGTAACATAATTTGTAAGTTGAAGAGTTAAATTTATTCTATAAAATTTTTGTTGACTTTTATACACATTTGTATCTCGGAATTTAAGTTTAAATAGCGCTCACCTACAAATTACGAAGTTTTTCATTTAGCAGTACAGGAATTATTCTCTTACCAAAATATCAAGACCGATCCGCAAAAATGTGAAAGAAGGTGGTTTATCACTCGTTATTTGTTTAATTTTAGATAAAATTTTGATGCCTGATCAAATGGTTCGTAGCATGGATTTTATACTGACACGCGAGTGCATTAGTATGCTTGTTTTTTTCTTCTAATATCGCTATATTGCAAGTTTGTATTTAAAGTTACTTTTGGGGAAATATCCTACCATATTTCAATGAAGACGTTCCTATTGTCCAGTTTTTTTCACTTAAAAATCATCACTGCATGAACACATAGGGGGGAAGTGTAGGAATTTTGAGTCAAAATGTGGATGGCAGAAAACACTGGCTTTCCAGCGGATAAGATTCTTGATTAACCATGCAGCCAGCCACTTCACAATCTGGGATGGGTTGGAAAATTTATCTTTTTCTAGCCCAGAGTGCGCAGTTAAAAAACTTTTTGTTTCGGAATCAAGGGAAGATACTATAAAAACTTTCAGTATTCAAGATATTTACTTTAGATAGGTGAATACGCTCCGCTGGTGAGAGTGTAATGAAAAAGGTAGACCAGACGCATCTTGTGAAATCAGAGAGCTAAGGATTTTCATGGGAGAGAAAATGGAGGCGGGAATCTTATGTCCAGCTTTCCCTTTTCGGAAGGAAAGGAGCCCTCCGCTGCAAATCTCTTGAATCTCTCCTTTTTCCGAGTCCTCCAGGTACCGCATTTTCCCTTCAAGGTTTCGCTTAACATACTTTTTCCACTCTATTGTTTTTTTCTCCGCGTGACGGTAATTGTGCTTTCCCCATTTACACGAAATCCGCCTGCACCATTTCTCTCCCACTCCATCGTATGACTTTCTCTTCTATTATTTCTCTAAACTTTGTTTCGCATCGTAATCGCCGTCACTCCTCGTTTTCCACCTCCGCCACCGACGGAGGGAAGGGTTTCTGGTTGTGCAGGAAATCCTACGAGTATAACGCTGACCCAGCCACGTGCGAGAAAAGCGTGTAACTCGTCCAGACGCAAGGCATTTAACATTGAATTACATACACGATTAAAGCAATTGTTTATTTGTGAAAAGGAATATCATTAATACACAGGCATACATGGTTATAGGTATATATATATATATATATATATATATATATATATATATATATATATATAAATCATCTACAGTGTGAGTGTCCTTTTACGTGTTATCTGTTTTATTATGTATTCTATTGTGCCGTCCAAAAGTTAGGACTAAGTCCTAACTAATCTTAGAGTCCTACCTAAACAAAGTCCTAACTAAACTTCTGAGGAAGAAGGAGCTCATTTCTGTCATCAAGAAATAATGTGTGAGTGTTCCTTTTATGTGTTCTCATGTTGTATGTTTCTGTCAATGTTTTTATGCATATATATGTATATAAAAACCATAAACACAGTAATCAACTGGAAGGTCGGTTTAGTAGGTGATGGTAGAGCTCACCCATGTACTAAGCCCGAAGGCGTGTGAATACGTATTCACACATCAGTGTAGGGGTCCAGTTCCTTTCCCTGTGCCGGTTATGGTTTCCCAGGAAGATCTGGTACCCGAAAAATCAATTAGATTGGGTGGACCTGCAGGTGCCCAGAGTGAACCCGGGACCCTCGGGTCAGTAGTCCAACGCTCTACCCACTGGACCACCGCGACCCCCTATATGTATGTATGTATATATATATATATATATATATATATATATATATATATATATATATATATATATGAAATTAATAATATATGAAATTACTATGAAAAAAAATATAGAGTAATCTCATAGAAAGATATCTTTTATTAATAGATATATTTACTTACAGATATATTATGCTTGCTTTATAGTATATTGTACGTTAATCATACTAACTTGGGGGAATTGATATTTATATTCTTAGCAAGCAAAGTAGACGGGAGTAATCTTCATAAAAAACTTCTTATTAAGTGGGAATGTTAGAAAGTTTTTTGCAGCCACCTTGCTGGCATTTGGAATCATTCGACTATCCGTAGGAAAATTTAATAAGGAAATAAGGGGAAGGGGTTACTGAGCCATTTCTACCCCATAACCTGCCAAACGCCTTTCTGGGCAGCTCGCAGGATAGGGCATAGGTGTAGACCCTGCAGCGTGAACACAAGTCATATGTCGAGATCTAGTGGATGCCAAGGCGCGGTATCATTGGCGTCGTTATTTACCATTTCTACGTGAAAGTGAGTTTGTTTTAGTATATACAACTTGTATCGAGAACTTGTACAGCTTACATTGCGAATCGTTTTCTTATCGCCTTAATTGAAAAGTCAACTAAAGTTAATGGCTTATTTATTGTAACTTGAAAAACATTAATAATATGAAAAGCTTATCATCTACTTAAACTCCGGAAAAGCCTTTAATAAGGGATAATTTGGAACAAGAACTTTTATTTTTGGTTTTTCTACCTAGTTTTGAAAATATTTTTGTAAAATGGTTCTATAATATTTATAACGCATTGAATACCGCATCAAATACCCTCTAAAATGATCAAATGCCCCTCGGTAACGTCAAGAATATGCAAATATGGATAATTTTACGCGAATTTATGTAAATGCAAGGCATGAATAAAATGGTTTCAGGCGTCACTTTGTGAAAGCGATTCTTATCGGGAAGGAAATACTTAGTTATTCCACATATATTTTATTAAACACGACCACGGTTTCGGCTGAAAAGGTCCTGATCATGACTTTGTGAGTCAAAATCGCGGTCATGTTTAATAAAATATGTGTGCAATAACTAAGGATTTCTTTTCGGAGATAAATGCAAAGTATATTTTACCAAATAACGGTAAAATGATAAATAATCTTAGTGGATGGTGTAAAATTTGTGTTGATGTATTTTATTTAGTTAGAAAATATGGTATCATACATTTTAATTACATACAGGAACAGATTTAAGCATGATTGCAAGTGTCCGCAACTCAGGAATGCTCCATATGTTTATTTTGGACCGATTTGTTCATTCTATTTGAAGAGTCAGAAGAAATGATCAAAAGAGGCTTAAGGCCGAAAAAAATAAAGCTTGAACTCTATTGGAAGAGGAGCATTTAGAACAGAAAGTTTTTTTTATTTCTCTTTTTCTTTGAATTTTTTGTAATGCGATTGCTCACTGTGACGATTTTTCGAATCGGCGTGCCTGAACCGTGGTGTGGAGGATCGCATTTCTGACTGCATTTGTCCGACTACCTCATAAATTGCTTTTCCATGGTTGTATTTGGAATTTTTGTTATTCATGAACTTCCTGTGGCCGCTGATTCTTGCTCCAAAATTCCTTTCCTTTTACACCAGTTGTATTGCACCGACAATTTTCACATTAAACTTCATAAACTGCGATTCCCGAAGGTTTATGGAATTCAATGTGACAGCAGCTTCGCCGTTGTGTACGCGGAGCTAACGGTTAGGAATTTTGGAGGAACAAGCTAGTAGTATCAACGATATCAATGAATGACAGTAAACGAGCCGAGGAGTTACCCTTAGAAAATAATGACCCAATCCCCCTGCTGAAAAAGTTCGTATCGATTCGAAGAAAAAGCAGTCGTATCAATCCTTCGTTTTGGGGGGTACGGATAATCGGTAAATCGATTAAAGCTAGTCTATATTGAATCTACGTAATTTTAGTGTTCAAACAAAGAGTACTTGCTTTGTATTGCATGCCAAGTTCCGGAATTCAAAATCATTTACATGTTTTTTACTATTGAATTTTATGTTAATGTCATCGTGCATGTTCAGGCAGTGGGCCGCAGCAGTAAAATAAAATGGGCGGAAATAGTATCATACTAGTACGCGTATCCTTTCAATTCTCGAAAGTACTAACTAGTAAAATTTCACTAATATTAGCCCTAGAACGGTAACGAAGGCACAAAAACACTCCAGAGAATGTTGAAATCTCGCGCCAAACGAAAACAGCGTTCAGGCCTCTCGCCCTTCTTACTCATTTTTCTCTCATCCGATAAACTTTGAAAAAAAAATCATTGTGTCATTTAATTTTAAATTAAAAACGAAAAAAATGAGCCTCCATAGGGCTCTCATATTCATAATGAGTGTGAGATACGAATTTTAAAATACTGGGGTGTTTTTTCTCGCCAGTTACCCGAATAGGGCAAAAAAAGTGTTATCGTTCTATGGTTAAAAATGACATTACAAAAAATTAATATCGTAATCGCCACACATATACTACTAATGTTTATTTGTTATACAATAAAAATCTTTTAAACTACATATCGATATTATTTTCAATAAATAGTGAGTATTCTTGACTGATTTTAAGAGATCTGCGTTTTCGTAAGAGATACATTTCTTGATGAATAGGTTCATGAAAGTAATTGCAATTAATGTATTTCATTAGAAACTGTAAACAGTAGAGTAACTTTCTGAAATTATAAAAAAAACATGGCTTAATTTAAATTCATCGTTTTCATTATTTGTCGGTTTCAGTCTCCACAAAAAGATTCTGTATATAATCAGATTTTTCAGATTTATCTTATCGAGTGCATTCACTGCTAATACTTATTGCTCTGAATCCAGCAGCAGCTTAAGAATAGGATAATCATTTATTGGTTTCTGAAAACAATTTTCTTCAAAGGTTACTCCAGCAACGTTCGTTTATCATTTTTATGCATTTTTGGTCGACATCGGGCATGTTCGTAATTGGCTCCGGCATCGCGATAAAAAATCCGTGTATATTTCAGATAAGTACCAAGTGTGTGATTTAATTTAAAAAACAGCAGTTGGAGATTTTTAATCTTCGAAATAAATTGATCTTGCCCTTCAATGCTGCTTAGTGCTTTGAAAATGATAGCATGGTGTTTGAATAGGTCATTATTTTCCAAACTCGAAAGAAATGTTTCTAAGATAACAATTTAGTCGGATTGCTCGACAAAATCATTATAAATTAATTCTAAAATAAATAGATGCGAAGTCATTCTTAAAAAGTGTATTAAACAGGCAATATCCATAATGAATGTTTCCGCAGCATGATCCTACGGTGTACTGTCATCGCTCACGCTGCTGATGCCTGAAATGAAAATCGTAGGTTTTCGTATTCATGTATCATCGAAGCTGTAAGAAGCTTCAGTAGTAGTAGAAAATTCAACTAGATAAACAAATGAGACAGTAGGAGTTGAATTTTAGTATGAAGTATGAGTTTCCGGATACGTTTGAAGTTTTATGATGGATTAATCGTACGCACAGATATCCCTGGGAAGCGATACGTTTTAGGTTCAAGACTGTGCCCGCATCAGCTAGTTTGCTAAACAATTATTGATATCTTTAGAAACAGCCAGAAAATTATTCTGAATAGATCTTTTAACATTTGCAGTAGTTTAAGAATAATAAATGGATATTCAGCAAAATCTTATTGAAATAAAAGATTTTCTGGATTTGCTTGTTGGATGGTGGGATTATTTTATTCGGTGACTATGTTGCCGCATTCACTTTTGCATCTCTCCTTTCACACTTTCATGGTGAAGGGCACTTGGATAGAATTGAGTTGTACCCATTGATGCATAAATCAACGAGTCGCTGAAAATCCGAGTTTCCCAGGAGAATTGAGTGCATACTAGTATGTCCCGTACATCAGTCTAGAATTCCTGCTAAAATTCCTATTGCAACAGCGGTTATTCACAATAAATTTTTTCCGTTACGGGGAAAGTTAAAAAGCTAAGTTTATTGGTGCATTTTTATGTAAATACTTTGACCTATTTACCTGCGTCAATTTTTGAGTGGTGGCACGTAAATTCATTTTCAGCCAGATCAGAAAAATTTCACAAGAGAATTCCGATCAAGAGGGCATCTATTCTTGTCATACATAACTCATCCACAGTGTAAGGATGGACGTGTTGGTCCAAGTTTGTTTCTTTTCAGAATATAGTTGGTACGGCATTCAATTTTCATTCTGATATAAATAACCCCGAGATAATGTTTGTCGATCATAATCGTATATTTGTTTACAAGTGAAGTAAAATTCATGCTGAGAAATAGTGTATATTCAGTTTTTTGATAGAAAAATTATAAGAATACTACATGTATTAAAAAAGTTGTAAGAATGTCTCCTTTCACTTAATATCCAGCGAAACAAAAATTCAACGTCTACGAAAGTAACCTGAATCAGAGTTTCAAGAGAAAAACATGCACAAGAAGTCACTGGTGTTTTTAGCCATTATTCATACATCATTCATACATTCATACAGGATTTTGATCCTTCATCACTGAAGGATCAAAATCTCATACCCATTTTTTGTTGTTTAAATAGTAAAAATGTAATGAGTCACTGTCGCAGTCCACAAAATCATCACCACAAAAACCTTTCCGCTCCTCAACACATGCCCATCACCACACTGTTCCAATCTGGTATTTATGTATTCGTTGGTTTCTGGCTCAACATTTTGAAATTTTATGTTCGTTAAATGATAAACACAATGTTCCATAAGAACAGTGAAAATACATTTTGTTCTTCATTAAATGAACTATTATTGTATGAACTGGTATTAATGAGCTGTAGTATATTGATGATCAGTATGAAAAAATCACCAGCCCAATTGGTAATGGCGTCCATGTGTTGAAATGCAAGTCGTGCTTGTAGAAATATATTCTTGGAATGTTACACTGCTATTCCCATTAATTTATCACACTCTTGCTCCATCAGATCACTCCTTGTCTTATTCCTAAACAAAAATATCGTTACCACTAAAAGAAATGCAATTGTTTTCAACTGTGATGATGACCTTTGGTTTTTCAGTCGGCCAAGGGGTTGCAAGCATTGCTGAATGAATTGTAAATTCAGTGCAATAGATATAGGATGAAAATAAATATTAATAAAACAAAGGTTATGCAATTTTCCAGGAAGAAAAAGTCTTAGCTAACTATTAAAATAGGAGGGGAAAAAATAGAGCAGGTAGAACAGTTAACGTATCTCGGAAGTGTTTTGGATCAATACGGTCAAAGTGGTCGGGACGTAAGGAGAAGAACTGCGATGGACAAAGAGGATTTCTCAAGGAGAAGAAAGTTCATAACAGGAACGTTGATTAGGGAGTTTGAGAAAAGACTCGTTAAAACTCTGATATGGAGCGTAGCCTATGAACGCTGCGGAAACGTGGTCACAGAAGCAGGAGGATAGACGTAGATTGAAGGCTTTTGGAATGCGGGTGTAGAGAAGAATGGAGAAGGTGAAATGGACCGAAAGGAAAACAAATGAGGAAGTACTGGAGATGGTGGGTGAGGAGAGGGGTTTGTTGAGAGAAACCCTATGGAGGCAGGAAAATGGATGAAAGGCGTATTGAGCAGTAGTGGAATGTTGAAGGAGGTACTAGAGGGGAGGATGTTGGGCAAGCGAGGAAAGGGCAAGAACAGGATAGGGATGTTAGACGGGATGAAGGGAGGAAGGAAGTACACAGAGATGAAGAGGGACCTGATGTAAGTTGGTGGATTGGGTTTTATTTGAAGTCACAAAATATTTACTTGATAGTTGTGTCCATCCAAAAACCTACCTTACCCGGTAGATTACTTTTTAATAATAATTTTCTAGTACTCTTTCTAGAATAAGACCTCAAAGCAGTAACTCCGGTTTGTCAAAATGACGGAGGTTTCGGAACCACATGGTGTTTCCATAAGAGGGAGCAATTTGATTAGTATATTATGGTAATATTAATTTTTTTCTTCTAAAATATGAAATCCAAAACAGTTATTTAAATATAATGAAAAGAGAAACTTTATAATTCCACATAGATTTCCCTTTTCATTATGTTAAGTCGATTCCATGAAGTCAAGCCCGAGACAACGAGTTATTTAAATACTTTACGTGATTCGTTTTTTCTATTAAACTTTTAGATAATTGCAGTAACAATACTAAACTATTAAGTTGAAAGCATCAGCAATGTGGATGATAAGTACCGGGATGTATTTGCATTTTTTTCTATCATTCTAGGTCAATTTTACAAGTTTATCATTTATGTCTATATCCGAATAAGATGCATTTGGGCCATTTAGGGTCAATTTGGTTGATTTATTTTTTGAAGTAAATATTTCTCACCTATATATTTGTCAATTTTTACATTAATAGATAGATTATCATTGAAAATATTGTACATTTTGCAAATATATTACAAGGAAAACATCTTAAAGTAATGTTCAGCCAGAACGTGGCCCCTCGACTTAAGCCTCATACCTGGTGAGTTGAGAACCTCGTCGCGCAATTGGAGGAATATCGTTTTTTCATCATCTAGAACGAATGCGCAAATTGACTGTTTTTATTGAACTGCAGTTGAGTTTAATGCGCTGTTGGCTACTGTCAATTCTTCCCCAATAATGATAACCCTTTTCCTCCATTCCATTTCCTTAGCAACAACCGGATGAAGGAGCACGGAGTTACTGCGTCAGTATCCTTTTATTCGATATTCTTTGTTCAACGCAGCAATTATTTATGCGCCGGCCCTCCTATAAACATCCTCCTCTGCTCATCTCTCTTTATTGTGTTAGTGACCAAACACACGCGAAGGACGAAGATAAGTAGGCCCTACCCCGTCTAAGTTCCAGTATCGCCTGCGGCAATTCTGGGCTCTCTCTTCTTCTCCCGGGGTGAAACAACGCCTGGGCGAATCCATTTTTCCTCGGCAGTGTATTTTCGAGAACGGGCTTCCTATTTGAGGTGTTTTCGGGGTTGCCACGTTCCGGCTGGGAATTATCATGGCCAAGTTCTCTCTATTTACTGTCATAATTTATTTTAGGAGCGTACCATTTCCATGTTAATTAAATCAAATTTTCCAACAGGGTCAACCCTCGTTTACAACATTGGGAAGGGACCAAGACTTTTTTCAATAACATTTTTGTGCACAGAATTGGTAATTCTGCGCATTCAGGTCAACAAATACATAAATTAAACAAACTAATGTAGACCGGAATTGTCATAATAAGGATTGCAAATGAACGAGGGGGTCAAAATTACAGAGCAGGCGTTGGAGAGGGGAATGGTCATATTTTAGAGCTGAGCATAGCTAGATTGGAAAGGATCAACTTGGCATATGTAGTGTTAAATAGAAAATTAAGAGGAATGTGTATGCATTTAGGAGATCAGTAATTGAACAATACTGGTTGTAATAAATTAGACTAAACAACGTCCCTAGTTGAAAACACTCTGATGAATGGGCATTTGAATGCGTGGGATGACAAAGAGAGGGTTAGGTATGATGTGGGAATAGAGAGCAAATGGAGATTCGGATTTAAATTCAGCACTCATGAAATCTTGCATCAATTTGAAGTTGATAATCAACTTCAAATTGATGCTAGATTTTATTAGTACTCTTCAATGGAAGAGCTTCTCGCAAATGTATCGTAAACCTTTTATGTGTACGTAAACAAAGATTGGAGTGGATTATATAATCCTGATGTAATAAATATGGTACGAATTCAGTGCAATGATATGGCGAAGTGCTGTGTAAAAGAATGAAAGAGCCTAATGGTTAAAAGGGCGAGTAAGTCAGTAGGCAAAGGAAGGGCTTGTTTGACAAATTATTTCATTTTTTACCATAATTCTCTTTATGAATCTTCAAATGAATAATCTAATACTGCTTCCACATATGTGAAAAACTAATATATTTGCAGTACTGTCGAAATAAATACAAACTTTGCCTCCGATAGCTACCGAAATAGTATACTTATCACTTTCATAATTCCACCCATCAGAGGTTCTGCTTAGCATATTTAACTCACCGTTTTAAGGACAATTTATGCAATGTTTATGCCTTTAAAAAGGTACTCGAGGTACAAAACTAAAAGGACACTTCAAAAGGAAGTGATACAGGGTACGTTCGGTAAGTAACGCAATTTTTATTTTTTAAAGTAATTTATTGAACAGGTTTGCACAAACATTAAAAATTATTCAATGTACTGTCTTTCTTGAACTTCTACACATTTTTTCCAGCGATTCTGCCATGACCGGGACGCGCCCTGGAAGGAGTCTTCGGAGACCTCTCGCAAGATCTTCGTCACGGCTGATTGGTTGTCATCTGAGAACGATAAACGACTTCCTTTCAGAGCCACCTTAGACCGAGGAACAAAACGAAGTCTGCTGTGGTGACGTCAGGACTATAGGGGGGGGGGGTGGAACAGCGTTGGTGGAACTTTGGCCAGAAACTCGCGGACTTGTAGCGGACTGTCGTGATGGGGTTGCCAGGTAGCGTATATGTCTTTTCTCGTTCTGATGACCCTTTTTCTGAGTCTTTCCAGCACAACCACGTAGTAGACAGCATTAAATGTGTGTCCTTGAGAAATACACCCCTTATGGACCGCTCTTTTAATGTGAAAAAAGACCATAAGCATTGTTTTCACTTTTGACCTGCTCATTCTTGCTTTCATGACCTTGGGGGACTGGTTGGTGTGTCACTCAGAGCTTTGGCGTTTTGTTTCTAGGTCCAATTAAAAAATCCAGGTTTCATGACGTTTGGATGACGTTATCAAAATAATCAGGTTCATTTTCAATACGTTGCAAAAGTTTAATTGAAGTTTCCGCTAGGTTGGTCTTTCGTGACACGGTCGGCGCGCAGAGGTTTACAATAACTGACGTCCTGCAGCTTCCAAAGCATGAAGAGCACTGAGACCAGTTTCGCTGCAAAGCGTCTCCCCCACCTACTCTAAGTACGAGTAGTTTGATCCCACTCTAAACAATAGAAGCGATACGGAAAATTCATTACTTTAAATACGCACCCAGTTTGCACGATGACAAAGGATTGAAATTGAGTTAAATTTCGCCGAAAATATCTCAAGCAAATATTTTATCTCATATTTTATTTTTCCCAAGGATATTGATGACATTTTCTTTGAACATGCGGTTACTGAGAACCCCTTAATTACCGTAAATAAGCACAACGCAAAGAAATGGGCAATCTATTCTTTTGGTTCCTCGCCAAAATTTGAATTCATTAGTTTGAAAATTATTGTAGGAACACTTTCGATAACTTCACCACACTTGAGTCACGTATGCGGATGAATTTTTAGCCATTTACGTTACAACCAAGTTCGGAATCAAAATATTCAACTTGAACTAGAATAACGAACACAATTAAATGTATCCACGAAGTTGAATACAATTGCCTATACGCGTATGTAAAGGCAGGTCATTAGAAAGGGCGGGACAGTCGAATTTTACAGATAGAAAACAAACGCATACCGATAATTACATAAATGGTGACCCACATCACCCATACCCTCGAAATATTGCAGTTTTTAGTAGTTCAATAATCAATTTTTTCATTATCCCTCTCAAAGAAATAAAACATGCATCCACAATAAATGGATAGGAACTTGAAATAATAGATGAAATTATCACCATCGAGACTGGAAGGAAAATCTCGCAAGCAAACCCACTGCACTCACACCATTGAAAAATCTCTGAAGAATGAATTGCTTACCATTCCGTTCGAATCAATTCTCAATGTAGAACTCCACAACAACTTTAAACAAGTGGGGACTAATATCAATTTCAGAAACCCAAACATCCAGCCAAATTTACTGGTCAATCCAAAATAGCAAACGACAGCAAGTCTAGAATTGGCGAGGGAAAGTTCAGCACTTGTCACATATGTGGCCGTTTTTAAGGAATACTCAGTGTACTAAAAAACAACTATTTTAAAAAATCGGCCTCCGTAAACATAATTGTGAACCTTCCACCTAATGCCCTGAAAGACTTATTCTAATTAGGTACATCCAAAATTTCAGAATCGCACCACCGAGAGCTTGTACGCGCATGTGTACCAAAAGAAAGTTTTGAATAACGAACCGGGAATCATCAAAGGTGTCTTATTCGACTACGTTCCCGAGTTTAAAAGTATGAGGCAACAAAATATCATTTAAACACATTTATCCTCTGCTTCCCTTCCCCATTTTTCGTCTGGTCTCCCTCCCATATCACGAACTCGGTCAACCGCTACCTCAGAACTTGAACACGCGCCATTTTACTGGCAGTACTTTGTTACTGTTGTATTCCGCGCTATCAAGTTCTCACTCCGGTTTATGGCCACCTAGTTGAACGAAATATCGGTATGGAGTACCACAAAAATCAATATTGGCGAAAGGATCGCCACCTTACGAACCGAGTATTTGCTAAACACGAAGTCCACAACATTATTTTTCCCTTGTGAAATTGCTTCTTTAACACATACTGGAATTCACAACTAAAGGAGGGATAAAAGATGGGAATAATGATAATCATACGATACATTCAAATTTGTGGTCCCCTTTAAAGGATTAAATGAAGTAAAGTAATCTTAAGACTATTGATAAAATAATCTCGTATATTTCAATGTCTGTCAAGCGTCTCTAAAATATGGATTAAAATGTTATATTTTAGCTCTCATAAGAAGCCTATGTTTGTTGTCTGAAATTAAGTGGTTTTCACATCAATTAAGCTAAAGAGCCTAGATATTTTAAATTCTAATAAAATTCTAAGTCAGTTCAGTGTCAGTGGAGAAAAATTCAAAAGTGCTGAATGCACACTGTCGATTAGTGTGTGCATGATGATTTTAGTGTGCGCATGTTCGTAGACCGTATTGACATTGATAAGATGACAGAGGACACCATTATTACTAAAAAATTGGCGATGCGAAAGATCTACGGTAAGCTCGTCCCGGGGGTCTTGACGGATGACCAAGAGCAAATTCGAGTGTCTGAATTCAATGATCTTCTACATCGGAATCGTGACGATTCCCCAACCCCCTCAGCTCCACTTGGCACCAGCAGAATACTTACTATTCCCAAAAGTGATATTCTCTCTCAAAGCACAAAACCTTGGGACCCTTAGTACAGTCAATAAATCTTGCACGCGTACCCTTAAAGACCTTCAAGGCAATCCACCTACAAGGAACTTTTGAGTTTTGGAAAAGCCGCTTTAAAAAGTGAATCGATGCTCCAGCGATTCTTTGAAGATTTTTTAGGTAATTTTCTGAAAAAATCTATTTTTCTGGAAAATTTTCCGATATTTTTGTGAAAACTGTGTACTGTACGTATGGAGTCAAAATAATACCGAAAAACGTAGTAAAAGAACAAGAGAGATGTTTTCATTTTTGATTGGCCGCAGTAGGAATATGCCGGAAGTATTTTGAATTCCTTTGAGAAAATTTACAAAATCAGGAAGACAACGACGCATAGTATTCGCCGAGTTGCGCCTATTTATACGTTTCTTTTTCCAAATTTTAGCCTCACAGCGTAGTTGCCGTACAATAAAAAATTTTCTCTTTTTTTACAAATGCAAAACGGAACAATGTTTTCGAAATATTTATTTACCCTTGATTGAGAAAAAATATGTGCCAAGCGGGAATCAGCAGGGTAAGAAAAACATTGTTATGGAATAAAACAATTTAAATGTAAATTTACGTCAAGCGATAAAAATGAGCCTAATGAATAGAAGACAAAATACCCGGACGTAATTTTGACACAAATAAAGGGAGTTAGGCGCTTTAAAAGCAGTTGAAGTGCAAATTGCTTAGGATATTGGGGAGGTTCTGGGAGAAAGATTCTTGTAAAAACGAAGATATAAGGAAAACATTGGGATAGAAAAATTGAATAAAAAATAAATCCATCCAAAAAAATTTAATTAGGGAATAATTCAACATCACAATAGCAGAGGCGGAAGATGCTAAGCATAGGTGATTATCGATCAAAGGAAGATGGTTTCATTCTTTATCATCCTTTTAGCAAGGTCATTATTATTACATAGTACCCTGTAAGCCACCGCTAGGGTGTGTCAGGGGGTGATTACACACTTTTAAGGAAAACTGTTCCCCTTTGGAGGCGTCGGACAACGCTATCCTGATCCTTTATCGTTCGTGGGAAAAATGGCATATTAAATCCATCTATCCTGCTCTTTAACTCTCTCACATTATTTACATAAGCTGTCCTATCGTAGTACGATGGGACTAATAATATATGTTCAACATCATCCTTTAAGAAATATTTTTCCATCGTACTCAAGGGATGTAACCTTTAACTTAACACTCGCTTTGCGATTGATTCCTATCTCCTCTAATAAATTTTTATTTTTTAGTATTTAAAAACATTATACAAAACAAGCCCCTCTACGATATATGTGTTCCACTTCTCCAGTCAATCGAAATTCAGGATAGTCCCTTATACTGGCAGTTTATTCTAAATGATGATGTAAGAATTTTTCAATGGGTCTCTGTATTCATTTACTTTTTATTTGTAGAGAAATTATCTAAATAACTTCAATGCCATTATATAGAATGTTTTATCAGTGAACAGAAGATACAGTTTCAATCATCCGAAGCTACCAACCTCGGTTGCTGAACTGGCTAAAGCACTCGGCCGGACATTGAGGGATCCAGGTTCGAATCCCGGCCAAGAGGAGCATTCCGACTCAATAAAATTGTTGAATTGTAATTTTTTAATCATCACTGTAATTTAAATATTTCCCACAGCACCATTTATCGGAATGATACCCTTTTCATACTTATATACCCGGACTCTAATGTGATACACCACAAACGTATGCAACTTGAATGTACTATACTCTACCCCACAATATGGACAGTGTTTATTTTGTTTACGGTTGATTTTGCTGCAATTTAACAGCTGAAATTTAAAGTTTAATGCAAAACATGTCTGTCCATTTATCCTGAAACGTCGTATTTGTCTCATTTAAGCTAACCGGATAGTGAGCTAAGGGAAATATGTTTCTTGAAGTATTATTATTCGTGTAGTAGAATAAAGCTTTGTACTAAATACTAAAAAGAAGAAGGGATAGCTTAATTAGGCTGTTTCTGTGGAACAATGGGCTGAAGAAGACAGCTACTGAAGGTATATTGAACGAGAGTAGCAGCAAAGGATATCTACGGTTGCGAAATACACGCTCTGGTAATTACGAACGTCAGATAAATGAGAAATGTGTAGACGTGAAGGGGTTTACGGCAATATGAATCGAGTAGAGAGCTGAACCAAACTGATGTGAGGATTGATGATCATAGAGGTGACGATTAATTTCCATCTATATTTACGCCGTACCATACAAGCCGTCAAGAAGGTGTGTGACAGTTGGTATTAGATCCCCAATCTTCATTGATAAGTGTTCTAGGTTATTGGTTCGCTGCTGGGTTCATCGACCAAAGTTTTTTTGTTTTGTGTTTTTGTTTTGAACGCGAATCGTGAAAGATTCTCTGATTATACTGGTATAACAATATATCTCACTCATTCTAAGGGTTCAAACCTTTGATATAATATATCGTCTTAATATTATCTTCTGGGCCTAGAATAAAAACTCGTTTATATTTTGAGCGTGTTACAGTTGCTTTCTTATGGTAACATTTCTTCAAAAACTTAGAGACTTTTCTTGATTTTATATTATTCATTAGCTAAATAAACACATTATTCATCGGTTTAACGATGCAAAGTATTCCAGTTGCGACATAAACGGTGAATATTAACGCTGTTCTCTTATATTCTCATTGCATTGTCCTATAGCTCGTGGAGTGAATCAAATTTTCTAGCAAAGTGTTGAAGATAGGGCTTGAATATTTATCATTGGCACAAGAAATTTTTTTTCGGTAAGAAAAGTATACACATAAGACCTGTAAGTTAGACGAGCAAGTTTGGACAGAAGTAGAATATTAAAGAGGGGGAAGGATTAGATAGATTTATAAATTAGAAATAAAGATTGATTCCTTCCCCCTCTTCCCCTTCTCACACCCAAGACTTCCCCCAAAAGAATGGTATATAAATTGGCCGCAACTTGACTAATTTGTACCTGATGATGACGCCTAAGCGTCGAAGCAAGTTTTATCAAAATAGGGAATAATGTAAAAATACATTGTGTTCTTCATTTAATGGACATGAACTTCCAGTAAGTTGAGCCGGAAATCATCGAATACATAGTATCTGGTGATTTAAATTGTCTATTTTGTTATTTTATTGATAACAATCCATGTAATGGTGAAAATATTTCTTATTAGTATTAATATATTAGTATTAATCTGAAAGGTTTTCTTTTCAGATTAATACTAATATATACAATAGTAATAGAGGATTTCTGCTTGGAATCGGGGAAGAGGGATGATTTTAGGAACATATCTGAAATTTTATACGAGGTAGGTGAAAATATGGACCACAATATCAATCATGGGGTATTAGTAAAAGCTATTGATGAATTTACTATTACTAGGACATTACTAAGATCTCAATATTGCAAAACTGTGTAAATAATGTGCACAAAAATTCCCGTGTAGAAATGAAACAAAAATGCAATGAATTCCATGCAATGCATTATGGAAAGAACATATTCTCAGGATTTTTGAGAGCATATTATGCAGGATTATAGTATGGAAAGCAATCACAGTATTTAAGACGAGAGATTTATTGCATCCCAACTTGTTGTCATCAAGTAGATCCTTCACACCTCATTTCCAGTGAAGTCAAACTAGTGCGAATTGCAGTGTCACCGCGTGACCACTGGGTAGAAGGCGTTCTAAATATAGTTTTCATTTACTCTTTAGTATTTTCAAAAGTATGCTACTGGCTGAGGTAAAGTATTTATCTGGCGAAATTATTTCTTCAAACAGATTCAATGAATTATTTCTTATCCTACTGATACATTCCTTGCTACTTCTTCTATCTTTGCGGTTTCTGATTTTTTCCTTTACTCCTAGAGATCTACTGATGAGGGAAATGATATTTCTCTTGGCAGAGTCGCCCATGTTAGATAGATCGAAGGTCGGAAGCATATGTAAGGTATTCCGCGCAGTGTACGAGATCATACACTTCGCATGGTTCTCAGTGAGGCAGCTGCAATGGCGACCCCATTGGGGCAAATATTTCAGTGGAGGTGTCACAATAGTGGTACTTAAAAATACATAAATAAGGACGCTCTAGAGGAGCGGAAACGATTGCTTAGGAGATATATCTGTGGAGAAAATGTTTAAAGAGACATAGACAAACCAGGATATATGGATGGAAGTCGATGGGGAATTTATAAAATCAGTTTGGTTTGCAGGTGATCAAACTTTATGTAGGCAGTCAGCCAAGGGTTGGCATCCTTGCGGCGTTAAAAGTTCTTGTGTGAAGAATGGAATGAGAATTTATGTAATTTCAATAAAATTTATGAGGTTTTCAAGAAAATAGAAAGCTAATTTAAACGTAAAACTAGGATTTTATAAATTAGAGCAGTTAAAAAAGTTTAAATATCTTGGAAGTGTCTTGAAAAAAATTGTAAAAAAATATGAACATTATTTCATGGAATGACATTATCTTACATTTTATTAGATTGTGTTTTTTAATGAGAGACAAAGTAATGAGCCGTTGTCCAGTCTGTGTCCACCAAAAACCTACCTTAAACGGTAAACTACCTAGTAATAATAAGAATAGTAATGGAATATGGCGTTATTTCAACTTTGTGACGAAATATGCTTTCTTTAATACCTGTAAAGTGATACTTTGACTCTTCATCTATTTAGTGCTCTATTTACAAACAACACGCATTTCCCTTTTTACAGGATAACATGAAATGTCAACTTTTCAAGTTACGTTATCTATTTTATTAAAGGGCAGCCGTCTTAGGAACCACGGGAACGAAGAGATTGCTAGTAATAGATATGTAAGAGTGGGATACTCTTTTGGGAGAGAATAAATCCATGGTCTTTCGTTTCATGGAAATACTATATAGCGCCAGTGAATATAAGGCAGCCAGTTTCAGTTATTGTTATGACTATGGGTATGGTATGACGGTGTAAAATTTTTAAATATATCCAAAATAAACTATTTGCATGAGGCTCAAGCTTAAATTATTATTCGAAGTTATTCAGTTGATCTGACAGAGTTTGTTAACCTTAAGAATTAAGAACAGACGGTGATCAGGCATCTTGGTTCCACTTATATATTTATTTCTTTGAAAATTGTAGCAGGAAGATTTTAAACAATCTCTAAATAACGCCAATACATTCTTTCTGTAGGGATATTACATTGCTTCATGGCATAGATTGAATTGAATGAAATTCAACCTTAATTTATCTTGGAGTATGCTTTAAGTTAAACAGAAGAACCTGCCTCGAAAATGCGTTCTCTACTTCAAATATGTATGTTTTGTCCTCAACGACGACGCTGTACATTTTCCCTAGTATTTTTAATGATGGTGTACTGTTGAAATATGGTTATCACGGATAACTGCAGTTATACTTCCCTACACTCTAAAGCGTGCCCAACACGATCATAAAAGCATTATCAATTTCGACTACTACCACTTCATTAACTCCGGATGCTTTCCACTTCATTTCAATCCTTCCAGAATATCTAAACTTTTTCTATCTTTGTATTGTCTTTGTTTTTTTGTCTTCCTCATTTACCCTTTCTCTGGTTCATAAGATCTCCCCTCCATCACATTTTGTCCATCAGCCAGACGAGAGTCTACTATCCAGATTTGTAAGTACCCTGTGTCCAGTGCTGCATTGGTGTTAAGATATTCTGGATTAGTGTCATATGACATGTCGTTTTCTTCGCAAAAGCAGACGATAAGTGTTCGTTTTCGTTTGTTAAATTGTTGAAAACTCGCTTGACATTTTGCGATGCCCTGGATCTCTTACGCAGAGGGTGTGTAGCATTTAGAAAGGGATATTTATAGTTTTCTATGACGATCTGTATGATCAAAACCATATTCCAAATTATTGGTAATGACATTAGGATTAGGTCATTGTTCGGTGCCACACTAATTCATGTAATGGATATTTGAACTTAATCTAACACGAAACATCGAAATTTTAGGATATGTATTGCGAGTTGCTAATTTTTATATGCTTCTCCTTCTTTAGGCAGCAACGAAAGGACGATGTTGTTTTACAGTTAAAATGCATTTCTAAGCCCTTTCTTTTCATTCAAAGTCAAATCCGGTTAATTACTTTATAATTGACAAACACATATTGCACACTTCGGTTTGGAAGTCTTTAAGATGTACGTAATTGTCGTACATTTCACATACCTTAAGTATCAAACAATGGAGTTACAACGTTCAGGATTGACAATTGAAATGATAAGATAAAAAGTGACTTAAAATTTGAAAAAATTATGCTTTTTATTTATTTAATGAAAAACTTGGTCTTTCTCTGCGATCACGTAATCGCATTTTGTTAGCCAATTTGTCAAGTGGAAAGCCCGAGTTAGAAAATAAATGACTATGAAGCAACTTTTGGCGTTAATTATTCATATTTATTTTTATATTTTAACACATATTCGGAGATATACTTTCAGGTTGTACAGAGAGAATTCTTTTGTAATGCATAACAATATAACGTAGAAATATGTTTATCTATAATATCCTTTTAAAGAAAACGCAATTTAATTTTACTACGCACAGACAATATCTATTAATCAATCAACGAGAGGTAAAAAACGTCCTTCGTTTGAATTATTATATGCATTAATAATCTTGAAATTAAAAAATTGCTAAACATTTGTTTCTGTATATTAGTTTTATTATCATGCAAAAAAATATAATGATATGCAAATATGAGTCTTGTGTCATCCTTTCAAAATAATTATGAGTTGTAGGAATACTGTCTTTAAAAAATGTATGTAAACAAATTGAAAATTCAAGGGTAGGATATTTAATTGTTAATGAGACTTTTTTAAATTTACAAAACAGTTTAAATTTGGATTGCCTGATTACATATATTGAAATAGGAGCGAAGATGGTGCCATGCCCTATAATATTGGACGATAAATATTTATCGTACAAGGGTAATCTGAAAAGTTTTCGACCTAAGAAATAAACGGGATATTTTTTTGAAATGAAGTTATTTGACTTTGTAATTCCAAACACTTTTTTATTCAAAGGAGTTATTTTTCTTCAATATATTTTCATTTTTCAAAATAGTCTCGTAACTGGTTGCGCTATTTTCAGCGCTGCTCTAGCTGTTTTAGCTCTTCCAATTAGCAGTAGACATCTTTCTCCGCAAATAGGCATTTACGTATAACCTCCTCCTCCGATGAAAATCTCTGTCGTCCAGCGAATAATAAGATTAGGGAAAAGGAAAAGTTCGCTGAGGGCAACATCTGGTGAGTGGTCAACCAATTTCAAGTGCAACTCATGAATTTTAGCCAAGGTGGCCGCCTAAACATGAGCAGCCCTCATGGAAAAGAACTTTCTTCCGTTCGTTTATTTTCAATTTCTACCTTCAACTATCTACTAGCGTCTTACCATATTCCCCAGTTATTGATTGGTATGCCTTTTAGAGGGTATTCAATTAACACGATTCTGTGAATATACGAAAGAACCGTCGCCATCACTTTACCGGCGAAAAGAACCGTCTAGGGCTTTTTTCGGAGCATGTTTACACTTTGCAGTCCGCTATTTGGACTATTCCTCGTATCAGGAGTGTAGTGGTATGTTCATGTTTCTTCTACAGTCATGATTCAACGCAAAAAATATAGACTCTCTTCGCTATAACCGCTCTTATATAGCCTTGGAAATACTCATTTGAATAGCCAAAGTGAGCTGACTTGGCATCCAATGCACCGAGAGCACTCCATGGAGATTCTTCAGCCAATATAGGATCAACGAGTTCTTTCGATATGCCCAAAGCCTCAGATATCTCTCTAAAATACATTTGTCCAACCAATTCTTATGGGTGGTCGTCGTAGTTTTTGGCCGTTCCTATTCCTCATCATCAGTCCACCTTGTGCACCAAGTCCATCCATCAGTCCACGTTTAAAATCAGCAACCAAAATTTCAAGTACGTAAATAATTCTGCAAATTGGGTTTACACCGCGTCCAATTCGTTTTTTAGATATGAAGGCACAGCCCTTTTCAAAAATAAAATTTTAATGACTGCTCGATACTCAGTACATCTCATTTTCAGAGAAACTCTCGCTACCTTCATCCAAGCGATGGTCAAAAAACTATTTAGTTCCCGGAAAATGACTGAATTTGGGCGATTACATTTTAACGCATGGAGATACGTATTCCCCAACTCTTGTTGAAGAGTTGGGGAATACGTATCTGGCAAAGGTTCAGAGCGGAAACTTTTCCCCAAATCCTCGACGATAGTACTTGAAACTGTACGTACTATTCTATTGAATACGTTAAATATTTTTAAAAATGTTGCAAACCTTACTATATGTAGCAGTAATTTGTTATTTCGATTAAATAATAGGTTGTCTTCAATGTATTTTCCTTGTTCAATTTGGTACTTGACAACATTCGTAAGTATTTAATGAAACATGGACCTCTATACTAACAGCTAAAACCAGCTAACAACACGAAGGCGTTGCATAGGCGATGATAAATGTATGAATATACGCCGTTGCATGATCAATGCCAATTTGCACAGTTGGATAATATTCCTTTTACTCATTCCACAGGTTAAACCGAGAAAATTTTAAAAACCTGTCCCGGGTTAGTACATCGTTCGCAATGGGGTGTTCAAATTGAACCGTTTTTTTAAATATTTTCTTTTGAAATGAGTTATAATGTTCTTTTCTACGACATATTTAGTTTCAGTATAACTACAATATTCTTTTTTGGGACATACATGTTATCACATGAAGCCTACTAATCACCCATCACGTTTTCTTCGTTTCATGAAAAGCATTCCTTTTTCTTAAACTCCAGTTTTCTTATCCTTTACTGGCAGCTAGATAAAGGCTGTTTGGTATTGAATTAATCATGATGTTTTACCCTAGAACTGTTCGTTTGCAATTCGGTATATTTTATGCGAGTATTTTTCAGTGTTCGAGTATTTGAAGAAAATGCGAAGATCTTAAATGCAGTGGTACTAAAATAATCTTTCTTTATTAGCAGTAAGCGTTTTAGATAGATAGAAATAAAACTATTTTCGGATGCCTTCATTTTAGAGTTTTATAAAAAAAATAATCGTCCTCAAAGTTATGTAGCCTTACAAAATTAGTAAAATTTAATCTGGTGTTAATAACCATATCATTTTAATTATGAAACTGCAACAATTTCAATCATATACGATACCCTACGAATTTGCATGGCTAGCGGCCTATAATTTCTCTCCGATGCATTCGAAGTTACATGTATGATTCCCAGCAACATAGGAGCCACGTTTTCTATTCTTAACATAGTTACGTCTGTGGTATGCCTTATTGTCTAAAAGACTCTTGTTTATACGAAAATACGCAATACGTCATCGGAATAATTCACCCAACAACACGGAAAATCAATCATGAAAGTGATTGTTCCTTCAGAGATTAATTGGATTAAAAATGTAAATGAGCGATATGTAGGTGTTAGCCTTTTGATAAAGGTTAGCATATATGACATAATTGTTATTGGACTGTCATATTTTGGAAGAAATTTAATAAATCACTTAATGTAAAAATTTCCATTTTTAACACCCACAACAGGACATACGTCATAAACAGTCGGCAAGCCATTATTTGGATGTTAAATAAGCCGTTGATTGGCTGTGATTTCCCTAGTAATTACTAATTTTGATGAATGTTTACCAGACAAAAAATACGCGTTGATATTGCTACGTCGTCTCCAGTATTTAAAATTTATAAAAAAGATTTTATCAACAGACTTTTAATTTTAGGAAGAGAAGTGAACAGTGCAATTTGATTTGATTTCATACTAAAAAGGATTTTCAAATGATAATTTCGAGTCTTAATAATTATTAAAGCCAATTAATCTCCACTAAAATGGTCTAAATAATCACTAAATGTTGAGGTCCCACCCTTTCCGTGATGAATTTGGTCTTCGCCCCGCATTTATCCAGCTGTCATAATACTTAATAGCTTCCATAACCCATTTGAGCTTCGATTGTGGAGCTAAAATGACGGTTACTAAAAGTGTATTTCTTATGACCCACTCGATTTGCGTGTGCACGGATTTCTCGTGGAAATTTTCCGTTTTACCAACACTTTCATCTCATTTGTGAGCAAGTATTAAGCACTAGTGCTGTTATTCTTTTCCATAATAATTAACGATTAAAAGGATGAATACATCCATTTTTTATGCGACAGTAAATTCTTGTTGTCTTATTAAACCAATGTTAATTTCAGGGACCACAGTTCATCAACAGCGCAAAATAAATGCGGACCAATTACTCTAGTTGTGAATTCTCGATGGTAAATTTATTTTTTCATGTTAGTGATATCCAATGCATCAAATGCTTGTGTCATACTGATCAATTATATAACATTTTAGCACTTATTAAAAATATATTAACTACTTAACAGTAGTGGGGCCCCCATATGTACTTACAATATAAAATATTGCCTGGTAACACACCTCTTAACAACTACGTTTGGAAGTAGTATGTTAAGTCTAGAATTCATAGAATGCACACATTTTGCATGTAATATCAACTAAATTAATATTAAATTCTGCAAATGTACTGATTCTTCTCCGCAAATGTACTCCTCAACCATTTGGCATCAAGCGTTTGAATTTGGAACAACTGGTGGAGAACATACTTTAATGATAAATATAAAATTAAACTAAAGCAGTCTGACCTAAAGAGGAACTCGGACTAGGCTGAAAGCTTAAACATCTACAATGTGAGTATCCTTTTACGTGTTGCCTAATTTATTCTGTGTTCTATTGTGCCGTCCAAATGTTATATTGCTTTCGTGAGTGCTTCCACATAATCGATATTTATACTATATATATATTAGATATATACGAGGTGTCAAAAATTAACGGGAATTTTATCATTTCGCGGGCTTGGAGGTTCCGATTGTCAAACATTTTTTCATCATGTTGGTATACATGCCCCCGAAGTATGATAAAACTTTCCGTTGTTTTCATTGTGGGCTTTCTGAGACAGCCACTAAGGTTTGTTTGTTAACGATCGAACCGCGAAGTGAAAAGTAAGATAAGGATGTTCGCGGATGACACAGTGATTTATCGGGAGATATCTGGGGATGAGGATCGTTTAACTCTAGCACGTGATTTAAATAGCATTAATGAATGGTGTTCAAAATGGGGATTGCCTTTAAATCTTAATAAATGTTCGGTGGTAAATTTCTTTAAAAGATCCACGGGATTAGTTTACAAATTAGCAGGAGTTGACCTTGAAGTAGTTGATACGGTGAAATACCTAGGTGTTACATTCACTAAAGACTTAACTTGGGGCACCGATATACGTAAAGTCTGCGGGCAAATATATAAAAAATTAGGATTTATTAGACGCATTGTCGGCAGAAGTGACTCCAAGGTCAAGGAACGTTGTTGTCACGCTCTTGTAAGGCCCCATTTAGAATGTGCATGTAGCGTATGGGATCCGTGTGAAAAAGGCCTCATTCGGGAAATTGAGAAGGTCCAACGCCGGGCAGCTCGTTTCTTGGAAAACTGTTACGATAAAACGAAAAGCGTCACTGAAATGCTTATGGAGTTGGGATGGGAATCATTGGAAGAAAGACTACTCAATGCTAGGTTAAACTTACTAAATAAATTCAGATCCGCATGTTTCAGCACCGAGGTCTCGAAAATTATTCGCGCTCCAACATACATTGGTCGCTTGGATCATGGGTACAAAATTCGGGAAATAGATGCCAAGACTAGCAGACTCAAGGACTCCTTCTTCCCACGGACAATACGGGATAACAACTGTAGGGTCACACTCGGAGATAACAAAAATGCCACTTGCCACCCTCGGCGTCTAGGTAACAATTAGTTAAACTCAATTGCATGCACTTTCACTAACCTCCTGTGTGTTGTGTCAAAACCCTTCCCGCATGCCATTATGTAATGTATTGCTGTTTACAGTAATGCGGTATTTCTTTTTTCCTTTTTTGGGTGGTGACCTAACACCCCCCGCCACACGCCCTTGCGGCGGCTTGCGGGGTATTATGTAGATGTAGATGTAGAAATATTACATGTTGAGAAGAAAGGGTATAGACTTGACGCTTTAGAGCAACTGGAGATTTTAAAATATGTTCGCTCCAAGGAAAAAATTAGTGTTAATGACCTATTGTACACCTCCCATTCCCCTCTCCTAAACCTTTCCCTCCGAGATATCCATAGTGAACCTAAAAATTCCACAACATCCCCCCCCGCTGGGGACTCCCAGTAAAGGGATAATCCGGTAGGGACTCCTCCCCCCCCCTCTCCCACGACCCTCCATTACCCACTCATTCTATTCCGCCTGGCTCTCCACCCACAAGCGCGCCTTGCCCAACCCCCTTCCCCACCATCCTCCTCCCCAGCCCCCCCCCCCCTTTTTCTATCTTTCCTTCCCCTCAATTTTCCTCCCCCCTCCCCCCGGTCTAAGGGTATATATATGTTGGTCGCCTGTATGTCTGCACCTGAAGATGACGTTGTACGTCGAAACCCGGGTCGTGTGTATGTGAAATAAATCTGTGGAATTACAAAGTATTATTTTATCCGCTTAAGAAGTCGCATCTCTTCAAATTAGTGTAATACTACCTTGATCAAAAAGTTCCCGGAATGTATTCAGAAAATTAAAAATACAAGTTTATTCATCTAAATCTATATTGTCCCCTTCAAAGTAACCCCAATCGACTGCAACGCACTTATGCCAGCGCTTGATCCAATCCTCGAAACATTTTTTATATTCGGTTTTCGGTATGTCCATCAGTGCTTCCTGCGATTTTTCCATTACTTCCTCTCGGCTGCTAAAACGCGTTCCCCGTAATGGTTTTTAACTCGATTGAACAGAAAGAAGTCACAGGGAGCCAAATCAGGTGAATTCGGTGGCTGTTGGATGGTATTTGTTGCATTTTTCGTCAAAAAATTACGAATAATGATAGCACTGTGCGACGGTCTCGACGCACTGTGCGACGATTTCTGGTCTCTTTCGGCGAATTGCTTCACGCAAACGTCTCATAATGCCCAAATAATACTCTTTGTTTACTGTCTGGCCTTCTGGCTAAAATTCATGATGCACTACACCGTTGTAATCCATGAAAACCGTCAGCATTGCCTTCTTCTTTGACTGAAAACGACGTGGTTTTTTTGGTCTCGGCTCATTTGGTGAACGCCATTCACTTGCCTGATGTCTGGATTGCGTGTCGTACTCATAAACCCACGTCTCGTCTCCAGTAATGATCCTTTTGATGAATGTGGGATCGGATTCAGCCTCGCAAATCATGTCTTTTGCGACGTCAACACGGTCTCTTTTTTGCATGAAATTGAGGTATTTTGGCACCAACTTTGCTGCTACACGACGGAAACCCAAATCATTAACCACAATGTCTTGGGCGGATCCATAGGCAATGTTCAAGTCCTCCGCTATTTCTCTGATGGTTAATTTGCGGTTATTGACCAACATTTCTTTTACTTTATCAATTTTTTCACCGACTTTCGATGTCGATGGTCTGCCACTGCGTTCATCATCTTCGATTGACTCACGACCACTTCTGAACCGCCCGTGCCACTGGTAAACGACCGTTTTTTTTAGAGAATCGTTGCCGAAACACTTTTCCAACATTTCCAACGTCCGTGCGCCACTAAATCCGTTTTTTACGCAAAATTTAATACAAGTTCGTTGTTGCAAATTTAAATCCATTTCTGCAATTGTAAAAAATCGCCAACACACACAAAGATAGATGTACTCTTGGCTACGTAACTTTTGCAAATGTCAAGTTATGACACTAAGATTTAAAGGGAATATCAACAACTGATGTACCAATTTAACAAAAAAAAAAACAGAACTCAAATCGGAACGATGGGAGCGCCACACGGTGGTTATTCCGGGAACTTTTTGTTCAAGGTAGTATTTCAACGTCAAGGCATTTGCTCCAATTGGTATGGTGTATGCATTACTTCCCTACGCTGGCTGTACAGCAGGATATAAATTCTATTTGCATAAGTCTACTGAATTGACGTAGGATTTCATTATTTTCCCGACATGGATTTATTGCGCTCGATATAGGTACTATTAAAAAATTATATGATAAAATATAATGTATGAATATATGTGTATATGTATGTGTGTGTACCATATATATTTCACATTCCCCTTGATATAGAATACAGGTTAAGTTCAAGCATCATTTCATTTCCAAATAGGTTTACCCTGCTGAAGCTTCAAGTTAAGTAATTTTGGAGTCAAGATTTAGGTGATATTATTCAGAATTTTCTTCAATCATTTTTATAGAGTTGATTACATTTGAATTTTTAGAATATTTTTTTCGCTTTATATAAATCAAATGGTAATTATATTAATTAAACATATCGTAAATAGTGTAACTCCTATTACTAAACTCATTCCATTTGTATTTAGTATTCGACCTCAGACCAATTCGTGGTGCGAGATATCCGTCGTCTTTTTTTTAATGTTTGTGCTTTTTGTATGACGAGTTAAAATATGCTAAATTAAATATTTTAATTTCTTTTTTTAAATAGTTGATAATATTGCTCTAGAATACAGCTGTCTTATTTGAATTACCTTAAAGATATATTTTCATGAATTTAATTTAGTAGTGTTTATAATAAATTTTCTTATAAGTTTTATCCATAAAATTATTTTCCGCTAACAGAAGCCTTCACTGAGATGTTTCAAAAGCAATGATTAAACTATGTCAGACAGATATTTTTAATCGTTGAACATTTTAAGATTTCTTCGTCTTGCGGTATTCGCCATTAAATTTTTTACGATGCTGAGAAGACCAGCTCACGCTTTCTGTTTCACTTAACGCGTCTCGATTCTTAATTTAATGCTCTTTTCCCTATTATGTTAATATATGAGAAGAAAATCGCATGTTTTTCGGATTGCTCAGTGAATGAAAACAGAATTTTCCATGTTAGAAAATGTCTTTTCCCTTTCGGCTTTCGCACTTGAATGGTCCCAGTTCTAATTTCTCTCATATCCTCTGTCTGAAATAAAAATCTGCCTTTTTTCCTAATTTGGGTTCCTTAATAACTCAAAATCTTGCTCCTCTCATTGAAACACGGGTATGCTGGAAACTCAAGCAAATCTTCTTCCATCAACCCAACCATATTTCTATCTCACGGACTTATGTATCACAGATTCCCACTCCAGTTTTATTTTGCGATTCATTCGGGTGGGTAAATCTGCGAGGGATATCCTCAAAAACTTGGTAAGCATTTTTCGGAATGCCTGCTATTTTTTTACTTGCGTTATACATTCTTGTCGCAGCAAAATATAAACTTCTTTTGCTTCTAGAATTCTAAATGTCGTGACGTTATCTCATTTGAACAGGATAACAGGTTACGCCTTTTAAGATTTGCTCTGGATCTGTGAACATATTTTTGAACGTACTATGGAGAGCTGAAAACCGAGATTTGCATTTTTTTATTTTGCTGATTCAGTGAAATAAATTTTGTAGCAACTGGACATTTCTGACAAACAACAAGAAAGCTCCTCACTAAAAACTCTCTTGATGGAAATATAATAAACAGTGTGAGTATTGATATGGCAGAATTTAAATTTGAGGTATAGAATAAAAATTATAGAGTTCAATTGGTACAGGGAATATGATTTAGAACTTTTTAAATGATGCGTAGAAAGTAGCTTAACAAACGTCTCTACAGACGCGTGAAATATCCCTAAATAATAACCCTATAAATTAATTTGAAAAGTGGTTTGGAAGTAGTTGAAAACAATCTTTATTACCATTTGATAAATAACAACAAATATGAGAAACGATGAAATCACCGCTGAAAACGTTAGAACGAATATTTCTTAAAGTAAATAAGAGTCATCCACTTTTTTGGGATGCTCAAATATTGCTCATAGCGTTGCAGAGTGTACGCTGAGCATGCCGATACACAAATAACTGGTGTTGATCAACGACGATCGAGTCTTACTATTCGCAGGAATCTTTGCGCACGGGAAAATCAAGACTGTAGAGCGGGTTAAACATGATTTCACATTGTATAGGTAAATTTCTGATATGCAGTGATGATAAGGCACTAGAACAAATTTTACCCTCATATGTTTCACCTGATAACCCAGTGCGCAGCCAGTGGATGCTGGCCTTAAAGATTGATTTTTTGGTAGAATCAAAATGTACGTTCCATGCGGTCTTTAGTTGAGAAATACTTAATGTGGATATGGTTTTGACGAATTTCAGTTTTTAATATTAAAATTGTTGCATAAGAGTTGTGGTATTACTTGTTTATTCCACCCAAATTCTAGCATTATCCAACTGGCGCTGTCCTTCTCGAGCGTTATTATTTTTATTCGCCAAGCTGCTCACTCGTATGCCTTCGTCATTGAAACTCAATCAACCATGATGGCTAAAAGAGTTTATGATTAGAATATGGTTATTCGTGGCATACATTATCTTGCCGAATAATTAACTTCCCCCCCATTTAGTAAATTTAATACACCACGCAATGCCGCATTCCCTACATAGCCGAGTAAGCAATATCTTCGCATTACATAAATTTGTTAGAATCGTGAACTCACATGTAGTTTATGAATTTTAACAGTCCTGCTAACAAGTTACTACCTTAAAATAGCATACTATACGTTCTCATAATGTGGAAATATATTTATGTGAAACAGACAAAACTCACAACTGCATCATGAGCAGTGTAGCTATTACAGTGAGCATCATCAAATGAGTGCTTGCTTATAATCAAAATGATTTTCAAAAAAGAGAATGTTTCACTATGAACATGCCATCGTACTTCAAAGAAAAGAATAGGATTCCAACATCAAAACCGTTCTCTCGCCGTACACTATCCGTCACCTGTACATATTTGGGCATTTGAATATCAGAATCTCAAAACCACAGAACACTTTATTATTTTCTGGAATACGGGAACCAGAAAAACTTCTTTCCATGTATTCAACAACGAAAAATATGAAGAGCGAACAGGTTTCAAAAAGCAACCCTGTGGTTCAATAAACTTACTGGGGACGTTTTCAGCGGGCTATCTTTTTTCGACCCTCAGCTGAAAAGATGATGGAAAATGTCTTTATGCCAACGTGAATTACCATTAGTTAATAGTTGCAATCAACCTTTCAGATGTGGTAAATGGATTTAGTCCGTTTTTTATTGCACTATTCCGTGGCTTCCTTATCAATTTAGCGTTGGTAATTACCCCTGAAAATACATGAATACCTAATCCGATAAGATTAGAGGGAGAGAACCATTCAACAGCATCACCTTATCTTTCCCTCCCTTTGAATCATTCAATTACTTACATATTTGATTATATATGAGGCGATCAATTGCGATAACATAAAAAGTACCCTAGAGTAACCTCCCTAGAAGCAAGAAAAAAAATATGCGACAGAAAAATTACGTATTGCTCCAGGAGAAATAGTTCTAGCGCAACAAAACTTTTACTCTGTTACAACATATGATTAAATGTTAAGGAGTTCTGGCTAATGACTTGATATCAACAAATTTGACTTACTTAATTAACAAGACGACTTGTTTGGTTAATGTAAATAATGAAACACCCTTCCCAGGAATAGGGCCTACAATAAAACTTTGAAGACAGGATACAGACACAATTAATATTTTGAAATTTCTCAGTTTTTTCTCAGAAAAATAAACGGTAGGGAGATAACTCGATTTCTCACACCCTTTTCAGTAAAAAATCATGTCTTCAGAAACATGAAATGCTTTGAAATCCGTTATGATTGACTTGTATTATATTAAATCATTTTTCTACTCTATTAAAAATCAAATATTACCAAATTATCTCTCATTTAATGGTATGTTGCGTTGTAATATTGTAGAAAATTTGGGAAAGTTAATCAATACATGAAAAACCCTCGAAAGGAAATATAAAATGCCAAAAATAGGTGCCTGTGTGGACACTAAGTCTCCAGGTTATTAACACTCAACACCAGTTGCAACACCACCATTTTCACTCATTCATGTTCATTTTTTTAACAATTCTATAATTGACTCAAAGAGATCGGAATGGAATGATGGCATTCCGCCCAAAGGGCACTGGTTCTGAAGACGGAAGATATTTTTCAATAGTATTTCGACCCCTACTTGAGGTGTTTTGTGGGGACTCCTTTGAGTGAATAGGCCATCCGTCGGATAGAAGTTAAAATGCCAACCCTTTCGTTAAGCATAGGCTATTGCCGACGCTGGGTTTCTCTCCATTCTTTCCCATCCTTCACTAATGTCGCAAATGACCTCAGCTGTCGGTCGCCTCTTCTAAAAACTAATACTACCGCTATATTATATTTAAGGATGACTCTAGTGCATGAAAATAATGTAACATTTTGACAATAGTGATAGCTACAGAAAACATGCGTGTATCATTCTTATTGTTTCATCACGACACACTTGATAACGGAAGGGAGACGACGTCAAATCTTTTGAAAAGCTATGAATCGCCGGATATTATCATTTGTAACATCTAGGTAACGATATTCATCAGTAAATCTGCTCTACAAAGTTGTGATTG
This sequence comes from Hetaerina titia, assembly GCA_037158775.1. Classification (NCBI taxonomy): domain Eukaryota; kingdom Metazoa; phylum Arthropoda; class Insecta; order Odonata; family Calopterygidae; genus Hetaerina; species Hetaerina titia. The sequence continues at coordinate 19,463,717 of CM073775.1, read as the reverse complement.
AATCTTACATATTCATTTATTCTTTAAAAAACCACAGCACAAAGAGTAACCCCCCATTGCTTTTACCCGCTCCTGTTTCCTTTTGCATGGGCCCTTTCACCCTCTACTCGACCTGTTTATTGCGGCTTTTGGGACATTTTCCAAATATAGATTGCCTTATTGTATCCCACACCTCTGCCCTTTCGTTGACGGTGAACCCGTTTTTAGCCATTCTCACCCTAACCCAGTCCGCCCAGCGTGTTCAGTGCAACGTCGAATCCTCACCCCTCTCCTCCTACTTTAGATAACACCGGGGAGAAAGTCCCTTAAGCATAATTTCAGTTTCCACCCCTTCGCCTTCTCTGTTGATTACCTCTGTCTTTGAAGTACATCGTTACTTGCTTATCCTTCACCACTAGATGTGACTTATCGTAGGTATTTCCCTTACCGTGGGAATCTAATTTACATCAAGGCCACATTCACACGATAACATGTTTAAATATGAAAGAAATATTTAAGGTGAATGTACATTCGTCTTTTGACCCTGGAAAGAAGCACATAGTTTCGTACCTTCTAATATTTGGAAAAAATTACGGCGAATCTCATTCAATGGCAAAACTAGAAATTTCTGAGAACCTAATCCAAATTGAAATATGTCATTTGGAATTGGTACGATCTCTGGTTGCATTGTGAATGCATTAGAGAAGCCTATATACATAGGAACTCAATGAACTTCATTGCATTGGCATTAGTATGTTAAACGTTATCAGGACATATGGCGAATTTTGAAGATATTCTTGAGAAATTATCTGGAGAAACGACGAGTGGTAATAATGACTGCCATAGGAAACCTTTGATAATTTCCGTTTTCACGTTTGTGCCATCAAGAATTTTTATAGACCAAACACTTAAAAGTTAGAGATTGTGTTGCAAGGAGGAAATTTTTAAGTATTTAATCAGTAGTTTCAATCAAGAGTTAAGAGAGATCCCGCTTTTAGAGCAAAAGGGAATTTACCTTATTTACCACTGTATATAAAGAGTAGCATTACAAGATAAACTCGGAAATTAATTCACAGAACTAAGGGAGATATTGTAACGGTTACTGTTAAATAAATTCACGCAAAGATGTGCGCAGCAGTGAAGCAGAATTTAAGCAAAGCGATCATGTTTCATTGTCGTTCAAAACCCAAATAAATGTCAACGTTTTTATCAATACTTTCTTGATATCCTTACTCAGCGTCCCTGTCGTTAACTCCCTCTCTTCGTGAAAATTATTTCCGTAACACAAGTCTTCCTCTGACGTCCTCACAGTTTTAAGCCGTCTTGGTCTGAACATGCTTCAGAGATAGATGAAATTGTACAACTTCTATTATAGCATCGCCTATTTTATATATATATATATATATTATATCTTAGCATTTATTTTTCTTAAAAAAACTCATAACGTTTATCTTGTTCACATGGTTTCTTACTCATATCTGTCACACCGATTTTTGATGAGCTCAGAAACAACACACCCTTGAATAAGAAGCCGACATTTGTAAACAATATCTACATGTCATTGAATTTCGGATAAATACAATTTAATTTGCGACATTCACAACGGACTGTTACTAAAATTGGTATTTTAGTCATATTTCAACCCATTGGAATAATACTAATATTTTTTACTATCCAATCGGTTAAAGCTGCTATGTATATTTATTAGATCGTTTTATTGAACCTTTGTTCGGGTTTTTACACTGCGATTACTGTATAGACATTACCAAAGGACTATTAAAATGTTTAATAACGTACGTTACTTCTTTGCAGGAATTCTACCCATCTATAAATTTAGTATTACTCAGAAACATGAGCTATTTCTATATAGATGTGAAATTTTGGCAAAATTTTGGGAATTACGGAAACCGTAGGAGAATATTGTTCTTTGTCTTTTTCTTCTTCGTTGAGACAATTCGAAAAAGTATCCGATCCTACACAAAGACATGTCAATAATTTTTCGACAGATTCCAATTTATTTCCGCGGATGTCTTGAAAAAAGGGAATAATTACTCGTATTGGAATTGTGTGCTATACAATTTAAAATAAAGACACACTACTCATACACTTGTGAATAAATCAGCAAAATGTGTGTTAATGACGTCGGGTATTTGCCTAAAGTCATTCAATTTATTAATTTTCTTCTTTCTTTCCATTTAAAAAACAATGGCTGACTGTAACTCCATAGATGTCTTCACCTCCCATGTAATGTCAATTAAAATGTCATGCAAAGTCTATTAAATTTTGACGGATGACATCATTTCCTCTAAATGATGGACCAAACAATTGTGCAGTTAGCTTTTATATTTGGGATATCAATCGCTCAAAAGGTTTGCTGTTCCATGCTATCTGGGTTCAATGAATATATTACAATTTCTTCGAAAAGGATGCATTATATGAATACCTCAGTTACTGATCCATTCAATACAAATTAGTATTAATAGTAAGAATTAACTCGTTCACTATAATGAACGAGAATGACATACTCCCACTTGTTTCTTTAGTACTTAATACATATTTACGTGCAAAATTGTGTAAAAATGTGCCTCAAATTGACTATTTGATTTTCACACCGTATGGTATAATGTATTAAATATGCATTTCTAAGCTATCACTCGCAAAACTTGACGCAGTTACATTTTCTAATTAAGGTTTAAGGAATGATATGGGACAACATAAACCTAAAATATTCAGGGAATATCCGAATAAATCAAGCTCCCAATCGTGATTATGTACTATTAAACTGTGATAACACGTATAGCCGTCACAGAAAAATGGTTTTTATAAGTTTTTTTAAAGGAATGATGAAATGAATTGGTAGGCTAATTGGAAATAATAGCACGTACAGGTTGACATTGAACACGAAT